>JAINEY010000001.1:4800000-6000000 GCA_020002365.1 Trichoderma gracile | reverse complement strand
TAACTTTTTATTCAGGTAGAAGGATTCATCACGGCGACGCACGTGACTGATGCAAGCTGCTTGAGTTGTGCATATCTCATCGCGGCAACTACCTACTGACGATAATCAGACATCCAAGGCAAAATCATGCCGCTCAGGAAACAGCCCCTCCGTCATGAGCGTATAATTCGAAAAGTCCTTGTACGCATCATCCGGAAAGTGAAAAATGTCGCCCAAGCCCTCATCCAAAGGAGTACATGTAGCATCCTGCATTGAGCCAACAACCTCCGCCGGACTGGCACACTCTCCATCCACCATGGCCACTCCCTCCTGTCCACCCATGCACGAGGCGTCATCACAAGATTCCTCCTGCTTCAGCTGATGAAGATGCGCCGGGGTCAGCCTGAACAGGTCGGACCAGAACACGCTGCTGTTGTCGTACGGCTGGTCCTCTGCTCCGCTTATACTGCGAAGGGCCACGCGGGAGAGCTTCTTCAGTATGAGCTCGTACTGCTTCGCCTGGAGGTTGTTTTTCTTGAAATGCTGCAGTATCTGGTTTGCTCGGTAGATGGCGAGCTCGCATTCCCTTGCGTCACCCAGACACCCAAAGTACGCGGCGCACACCGTCAAGGCCGATACAAACGTCCAACCCCTGCGTTTGTCAAAAATCAGCAAATCATCTGCCAGAGATGCGTTGTCCCGTGTTCAAAGGGAGACTCGCACTTACACGGCAAGTGGCATGTTATTGTAGAGCACTCCGGCCACATACAACTCGTGAAGCAGCTGAATCGTCTTGAGCGCAGTATCGAAGGAAGTCATGGCTCCATATTTGACACTCTTGTCCACTTCGGAAGACTCTTCGCCATCACGCATTTCCGATCCCACTGTCGTCGGCGTTTTGCTGTACTTTGCCCTAAGGCAGGCAATAAGAAATGGCCTCGTCAACAGCATCATGCTGAAATAGTAATTGCACGCCACCGTCGCATTCCTGATGATGAGCTGCCTCGTCTTGGGACACTTGTTATCCGAAAACGCCGCAGGGCTGATGCTCCGGATCTCAGACGGCAGCTCCGTCCCCATCTGACGGAGCTTGCTCGACAGCCGTTGAAGAAGTCCGAGTGGTGCTGAACGTTTGGTATAAATCTCGAGCAGAGTCTGCTTCAGGATGGAGATTGCTCGCGCAGACTCGTAGAGACCGAGCTCCTGGCACTTGTCGGGGTGCTTCGGATCAGGCCGCTGCCTATAGTCCTCAAAGTCTTCTTCTGCCGAGTCCATGGCCGAGGTCATCGGGGCACGACCGATCATGGCGCAGAGCAGGATGTCGAAAACACACAAGCTGCGCCATACTCGCTTTCTGCGATAGACCCAAAGTTAGCGAAATACCGCATCCGTCTGCTCGGGGAGGGTCTGTCCCTACCTTAACCGCCTGTCCTCCGGGCACTGAGGAAAGATAGATTCAGCACGATGATACCCAAGTGCTTTTGCGGCGCTTATGGCCGTGCCCAGATTCAAGTACCCTCCGTCTCGCCGACAGCAGCCAAGCATATACAGACTGATGAGCGAAAATGCCTGGACTGTTTCTATAGTAGGATACTCTGTCAACTCTAGCAGCGCAATACGACGGCCGTGGTAGAAGAACGATCGAGATCGATGAGCGTCCAGCGCGGATGCGCTCCGTACTTGCGCTGCAAAGGCAAGCACAAGGTATAATATGGCGGAGCTGCTACTCGTAACAGAGATATTGCCGTTGATCCAACGACTGAGCAAGCTTTCGACCGTAGGTCGATTGACAATGTCAAGCATTCCACACGTCTATATATACGCGCTGTCAGTCCATGTCCTTTTACAGCTTGCAAATTGAGTTCTCGCATAGCGAGGCTTCGGAGAACAAAGGGGGGACGTTACCGATGTGAAGAAGACTTGTATCAGATCTTCCAAGTCTTTGAGATTCGCGTTGCTATAAGCCAAGACACTCTCGCCATCCGTCGGCGGAGCTTCCGCCAACACCGAGAACGAAGAAATCTCCTTGGCTACATCAGCAAGCTCCTCTTCCCCTTGGATAAGCTCCTGTATGTTTCTGAGGAAAGAGAGCGCCGCGCAGTCTCCGTAGTACACTACAACCATCGCACAACATTTAGCGACAATCTCTCAAGGTATGAGCAAAAAGCGCACCGTCGTTTGGGTGATGGAAGGCTACGTACTGGCTCGCCCCTTTGTATCACGCATCGTACTCGGTACTTTAGGAATCGCGATATGTATGCCATCCTGTTCTCTAAGCCCACAATCAGGACGTTCCTCTGGTGTCTCCTCAACCTTTATCGTCTTCGTCTTCGTCTCTTTAGACTCGTCCATGCCCGCTTCCTTGGGCCATGGCCGTTGCCGTCCGTATAAGCGCCTATGAGACGAATAAGAGCAGGTGCTGGACCTCTCCCGCTTGATGCACTGTCCACAGGGGCAAAGGCCATCGCATTTCGTCTTGTGAGTCTGGCACAGGATGCAAGCCTTTGCTATCCGTGTCCGTTTCTCAGACCCTGTATGACGGGGCATGATGACGACAAAAGATCAATTCGCAAGAGAATGAGAGGTGAAGAAGTTCAAGTTGTGGCAATGTTCAGACGAAGCTCAGCAAACGTTAATCCGTCTTATTAACCCATTCCAAACCTTAATGCTTATTTTTATGCGGGACCGCATGTAAGACGTGCCCAACTTGAAGCAGATACTCCTCGTACTGTCCTTGGGTAAGCTGTAGTAAACTCTCCGTCCCTAATCAGCCCTTTGATTCATGTCTCACTTTATAGCAGAGAGAAAATGGTCCGCGGATTTCCCGGAACTGCCTATTTCATAAAAATATAGGGCTGCCGGTATGAGGTAGACAGATGGATGATGCATGGTCTCCGCGGCCCCCCGAATGGTGATGATGTTCCAGACCTGGCCGTGTCGCAGTCAGAGCCTTGCCACGATGACATTCCACTCAGCTAAACCACACATCTAAGTTTGACCGACTGACCAAGGCAGATACGGAAGAAGTTAATGAAGTGCATCATGCTCGAACCAAGAATTAATTGCTTATTTGGGCGTTTGAGCCTTCTGCTGGTAAAATTGGTGATCTGAATCTGGTCGTGAAGAACATACGTCGAAGCCGTTAACATGAAGAAGGCCAGGGTTACTTCACTGAGCACCATGAACCGGACTTTGATTGCAGACCTGAAAGTTCTTTAGCTTCCTATCCTTGAGCATGCCGAAATAAATCCCAGCTAATCCCGGTGCTGGCTATATGTCAGAAAGGAAAGTGAAGCCCACAGAGATTTGTCTTGCTTACGTTGTGTCTCTACGCCCAAAGCTACCGAAGACCTCAGCTTCATCCTAGATGTCCATAAAAAACTCGGATTTGCTCCAGGACTCAACGAACCGAAGAGCCGAACATAATCCTACCTTATGCTGAGTAACGCTCAAGCGGACCCTCTCCGAACACTACACAATATCACAACCAAGGCAGTCACCGCATCACGCCGCTCACGTTCACCACACAATGCCGTTGCAAGTCTACTTGTTGATCTAGAAAACTCAGCTAGAAGACCGGTACACACACACACATACACACCAAGAAGGCACACAAAAACAAAGCATCAAAAGCAATCGCCTTCCCCGCAACCTCCTTCCTCCATGTTCCCCCCCAGCGCCAGAATGAAATCAACCCCCCATTTCCCCTTTCGCGCCAGAGAAGATATAAAGACAGCTACACTCTCGCTGTCTCGGAATAGATACAAAAGTGTGTGTGCGTGGGCATGTGTGTGTGTATGTGCGTACATATAGGGGTAAACCAGTTAGCCGTAAACTCCAAGCATGTAAATCCCCTTCTGGTGCGTCGGCGTTGGCGTTTCAAAGCGCTGAAGCCAGTTTCTCATGATCACTCCAATTCTCCTCGGCTTTCGAGTATATCCTCGTTGATCACTGGCCCCCCCGGGGCATATCCTCTCATCGCCTGGTCTTCTGACCGTCGGACTCGGAGAGGCGCAGGTATCAGGTTCGGTGATGGCTCCGTGGGCTCACTGATGCTCCTCTGCCTCTCCGTCCTATCATCCCTGTCCTCTCCAGAGCTCGCACTCTCTTCCGCCTCCACCTGACTGCTCTCGTCCTCCTCGCTGCTGTCGCTCTCCTCCTCGTCGAAAACGATTTGACGCATGACAGTCTTCTCAAACAAGTCAATCACCATTCTACGGACGCCGAGACGGTAGTGGTTCCACTCCATCAGGCCCATGACCATTTTGAAGAACTCCGCGCTGCGGAAAGCCATCGGTTTGCGGGCTTTGATCTTCTGCAGCTCAGTGACAGCTTTGCGATAGAGTACGGTGTTTCCTAGGTCCACTATGAGTTCGAGGATGCGCTCGCTGATGGCAACGTCGTTGACAAGGGGCGGCATCTCTGAAAGCTCCAGCGGTGGTCGAGCGGGTCGAGGTGGAGGCTGCTCCTTTATGGTGCATTGCGACTCTGGCAGCCTTATGGAAGCAGCCGTCTCGTGATGCCACGGAGCAAGCGAGAACAGCTTCGACAGGTCGGAGGGAATGCAATATCCAAGAGAGTTGCCCATTAGCGTCGTATTCGCATCCCATCCGTGCTCCGACAGAATCTCGAGTCCATGAGTCGATCGAGAGATGAGACCCAAGACGAAAAAGGCCGTTCCTCTGAGACTCATTACTTCGTGGGTTGTTGCAATCCTGATAATCTGCTCAACCATATCGGTAGACTCCAAGAATGGCGCACCAAGCTCCATGGAGCCCACATTACCCACCGCCCAGAGGCAGCCTTTGACCTTTGTGATCAGCTCTGGATCCTCGGACTGCATGCCATGTTCACGGATTGTGTTGGCAAACTCCTCAAAGTGGCCCTTGTCACTGAGCAACTTGCATCCCTCCTGGGTTCTCGTCAGCTCCCTGTAAAAGTGAGGGGGGATATGGCTGTCGTGATAATCTGTCTCTGCCTCTTGCTCATCAAACACGCTGAGGCGATGATGCTGCTCGTCAGTGTCTGTTAAGAATGCCTTGGCGAGGCTGGCTTCGATAAGGCCAACGTAGGTGTCGTTTCGTCCCAAAAACCAGTCATCCATTTCGTTGCTAATATAGTCAAGACCATCGAGATAATGATAGCCAATGGATGTTGATAGGAATCGCAGCAGTAGTGGCGCTCCAATTTCGCCGAGATGATCCAAAGCCGGTCGGCACTCGACAATATACGCCAAGTAGGCTTTTCTGTTGCAGGCCTTCTCCAAAATCTTGACAGCAGTAGAGCACACTTCGATCTCCGGATCGTACAGCTGGGTGACCAGAAGCTGGATGGCCCATCTGGAGTCGCTCAATTCGCCACGGCCGTCGATGGACGGCACTCTTCGAAGAGTGCATTTCCGGAGCGTGTTTGTGGCGTGTATGCGGATTTCCTTGGTGCCCGCCGTCAGCGCCTTCGAAAGCAGGATGCGATGGTGGCCTTGACGACTGTAGTCAAAACTGGAGAGGAGCAGCTTGATAAGGTCAGGGCGTGAGGTCAGCTCGTAGATGTGGTACATCATGTTGAACATGCGCCATCTTTCCAGCATGGCCAAGCCCTTGGGGTCCCCAGTGAGCACTCCGAGCATGGGGAAGTAGCCGGCACAGAGGGTGTCTGTGAGCCTGTCCTTAGAAAACATGGGATACTGTGCAGTAAGCCCGCTGGTCTACGTCCACTCTGTTAGCAAAAGGAACAGAATAGGCCCTCTAATCGAAGGTTGAGTGGAGGCATCAACTCACCGGATCACACTGGGCCAGACATTCCGCGATCTGCCTCAGCAACTTGCTATCCGCCAGAAACCTGACTCCCTCCGGCGACTGCAGCAGCGAGTGCACCAGGGCACACCCAGCCCTGACATACTTCTGAGCGTTCCGCGTGTTTCGCACATCCGCAAACTTGTACTTGAAGGGTCGGTAAAAGCTCATGATCCGCTTCATAAACTTGGATGCTTTGATGGCCTCTTCAAGCCTCTTGCCGATCTGGAGGGGGCCGTCGATGACTTTGAGGATATTCTCCCAGTTCCATTTGGAGTAGTTGGAGCTGTTGAGCACACCGGTGTCGATGAGTAGCTGGCGGAAAGTGGCATCATCAAAAGCCACGGTCGATCCCGCCTTTCGCTGTTCATCGAGGAGGGCCAGATCGTTCATGCTATCGCTCGAAGGCAGAATGCCAGCCAGTGAATCGGTGGGCGCACTTCGGTATAATGTGCGGTTGATGCTGCTCATCTGGTAAACGATGCTTGATGCAATGTAGGACTGGCTGTCGCCAAACTTGGCGGCCGCCGAAAAGAGTTCAGGTAAGAGTTGTATCTCTGCGCTCCACGATGGAGGGAGCAGCTTAGCGGCCAGCTTCAGCGTCTCGCCGATCAACAGCGTCGTCTTGCGCTTCAGCATGGTGTCATTCTCGGATCGGGCAACCTGCAGCAGGGTCTGAATAATGCCAGACTTGATGAGAACCGCCAGAATCAGCGCTGTGTAATGGTCCACGAAATTCTGCTCCCCAGAATCTTCTTCCAGATACCCTCTGTCCCTGGTCTCAGCTTTGATGTTCAGGTTGTTCACTCTTCCATAAGTAGTGAGCCTACGTCCTGCCAGGAATGACACGGCCCAGGCAGGGGGCTTGATCCGGAGCAACGAAAAGAGCAAGTCCAAGATGGTCTCTCGAATGACAGGGTTCGGTAAAGAGATGCTCATGACGAGAGATCGAATGGATCGAAAGTCGTACATGCAGAGGGTCATAAGGCCAGACCACGACCGCAAAGCGACGGATATGGCCTTGCAATTCTGCTTGAGCACAACTTCGCTGCCAGCCAGTTGGCTTGTGAAGGAGTTGAAGACGACGTCCAAGCCATAACCCGGCTGGATGTATTTTCTCCTGTGAGGGGTATCCAAGAGATAGAGGAAGGCTGACGTTAGACTCTCGGGGGCCTTGTAAGTTCCCTCAGCGAGAGCCTCGGAGAGGGGACCAAGGCCGCCTGATGCAAGGAGCAGACGAGGATCTCGCACCATGATCTCGGCTAACGTTTCGATGCAGATGGGCCGCAGGCGATCGGTATTCTGTTCGGTTGGCTGAGCGGAACCAGATCGATCGTCTCCATATTCGGCAACAGCTACAATGGTCCGCACAACGGCGCGCGAGATTTCCTGGACTCCGTCTTTAACGTCAAGAAACGCTCGGACGAACTTGAGAGCCTGCTCTCGTTCAACATCTGCCTTGCGATAGTTGTTCAACGACCTAGGTGGGGGAGACGTTAGTCTGGTCTTTGCTAGATGAAGACAACGGCGAAGTGTTCCCCCTCGGCGTTGTCAGAAACCTACCGAATCACTAGAAAGTCCGTGTTCAAGCTCCTGATCTTCTTAAGGGAGTTTCGGTCGGAAATCGCATATCTCGTCGCACGATAGCCAGCCGCGACAACCTCTCGGCTTTCGCTAAGAAGCATCATCTGCATGCGGAGGCCAAAAACGGACCACACCAAGTCGTATTTGAGAGTAGGGTATCGCTTGAAAAGGTCCACCAGAAGATTGGCTCGTGTCACGTAATAGTCGGGTGTCATACCCCCAACCTCGAGCGCTTGGAGGAGCTCGGCCAGCGTAAATGTGGGATTCTCGGTAGCCTCTTCGATGTCGGATGCTGGACCTGATCGAAGGCTATGCGGTGAGCGATGCAGCGGGACATCCTGCTGGGATCTGTTTCTGGGAGGCGTGCTGGGTGGCGCCGCCTTGGTGGCCTGGGCATCCGTGATCTGCTGCTTGAGCACCTTGATGCGCGAATGGCTGGCGGTCAGCTCGGCCTCGACCCTCTGGCGCTGCTCCTTTGTCTGCTTGGCCTTCTTAAGGTTGAGCGCCTCGAGCATGTTCTCGCTGCCTTCCTTGATCTTCATCTCGCGCTTGAGCTTGTCCCGCAGCAGCACGAGGTTCTGTTCCACAATGTCGCCCTCCTCCAGCTGGTCGTTGAAGCTGCTCGGATACACGGGCCCCGCGTCGGTTCGGCTACCCTGGCGAATCGGTATCATCTGGCTGCGCAGCTCGGAGCTGAAGCTGCCGGGGCCCGCGCCAGGGGTGAGGCTGCTGGCCCGGGGAGCAAAGGAGACGGACGATGCCGACAGGTTCCTGGAAGCCCCGCCATTGGGAATCTGCAGCCCGGTGCCCTCGCGGTCGATGCTGGTGCGTCCAGCAATGGGCCCGTCCGTCTGCTTGAGGCTCTGCGAGGGCTGGCTAGACGCAGCGAACCCCTTCTGGCTGGACGAGGAGCTGGCCAGCATGGCGATGGCGACGGCGACGCCCACCAAGGGGGGACTATGCCCTCTGGTGGCTGCTGGGCATTCGTGGGTATGAGGCCAGGGCGTGCGTAGCTGCGATGCGGGCGTCTCGCTGGCGCTGGATCCGAGTCGTGTCGGGGCGAGGCGTGGTGACGGTTCTCGATTCGTGCGGCTCGAAGCTCATGTGCCCGATGAGCAGCCGCGGTGCTTATTGGCGGGCAGAGGAGGGAACGATGGGAGATCGCAGATCTGGGCGGTGGAACTCGAGGCAGGCTAAAGCCCAAGGCTGAGCGGAAATAGTAGGCCAAATGCGAGCTGCGCACATGCGACGGCCGGCGAAGCGCTGCAGGCGGTGGCAGCTGGTCAAGGCATGCGAGAAGACGAGGCTCAGCCCGCGATACAGGGTAAAAGGAAAAGACGAAGAAGAAAAAAGACGCAGAGGCTGTATAGATGGCAGTGTGCCAGCCGTCAGGATCGCAGAAGGCCGGCGGGAAGCATTCAGGTTGGATGCATGAGGTGCCCAGATGGATGGAGGTTGGTGGCTTGTAGCCCGAGCCTCATGTGGCACAGCAGCAGGGGACATGTCCAGGTTGTCAGGCGGGTTTAATACAGCAGAGCTGGGCAACTGGGGTAAGCTTTTCAGTGCCTTTCAGCGGCTCATCTACCTTCAGGTTACCCTACGAGCTGTGGCTTGAACTCGGTTCCCTTCTGAAGAGACAGCTTCTTGGATCTCATCAGAAGAAAGTATAACTACTAGATAGGTATGAGACTGGAGGATCAATAGGGATTAAGAGAGAACAAGCGTTTTGCCAATTGTAGACACCGATATCACTGACTTCAGGTTCGGGGTGCATTCGGCCGATCGCGTCAAAGGTAGTATCAAGATGTGGCTGGTGAGTCTGTAACGAGATTCGCGGCAGATCTAACGCTTTCACCCACGCAACCAAGATGCACAACTGCTTCTCTAGGAGCTTTATCGATGCATCCTTAAGACAAGAAAAGGGTAGACAAGACAGATAGATAATTGACAATTATATGGCTACTTCGTTTTAGCCATAGTAATACGCATTTTACCAGTGCTAGTTCCGGCTCATCTTCGTTCCCCCAGCGTCTGCCGCTTCCGACGATTACTTACACCCTCCCCAGCATCAGCAAATGCTGCCATCAGGCCATTTGACTCCGTTGCACTCCCGTTCTGATACTGACATCTGCATCCCCCTCCAAGTCAGCAACTAAATGCACCGCTCTCGTATCATATCAGCTTCAGACCCCTCCAGACGCCCAAAGCCAAAAAACATGGGCCCATCTCCTGAGGCAAGACCCCCCGAATCTGAGGGACTCAACAATCTGGGGCTTCCGGGGCGCCGCGTGCTGGGATTCGGCGGGCTCCGGACTCTGTGGCAACCCCCCCACCAGCGATAGAGTTGCAAAGGCGCCATGACCCGAGAACTCAGTCGCTCCTTTTACGTGCTTTGACTGCGGTATGCTCTGGATTCTGCCGCTGATGCCGCTTGCGGGCAATTCAAGCCGATGCTGTGCGTGGCCGATCCGGACTGCTGCTTACCTAGTCTGTAATCGTAATATGAGACACGGCCCTCTGAAAGAGTTTCTGGCCCCGGTGAGGCGACGTCCGATGACAGCTGTTGCGGCCCGTGTAGATAAGTGGAATCAGCGCATCTGACGTTGATGCAACCAACAATTGGCACACATGTGAGATAGGTAGCCGCAGATATAAATCTCCTAGACTGCGCTGCGGTAGACTCAATCCTGAATGATCCGTCTCCTCTTCTGGCTATATTCAGATCCCATTCTCATAATCTCCCGTCATCCTGTCATCCCATCTGATATACCGAGCTTCGGCATTGACAAGCAGCTCCAGCTTGCACCTCCGTGACGTCTCCGCCTCCGGTCCATCCTCCTCCCTCACCAGCATCACCACGTTACCCCCCCTTACGTAGAATCACATCACACACGAGGAGCATCACCAAATCTCATCTCTCAGACACAACCCCAATTCACACCACCATGGCCTCTTCCGCCTACGTCTCCGCCGCCCGCTACGGCAAGGACAACGTCCGCGTCCTCAAGACGGACCGCGACGCCGCCACGGGCGTCCACACCGTCACCGAAATGACCGTCAGCTGCCTCCTCGAGGGCGACATCGACGTCTCGTACACAAAGGGCGACAACAGCGTCGTCGTCGCCACCGACTCCATCAAGAACACAATCTTCATCACCGCCAAGCAGAACCCCGTCAACCCCCCGGAGCTCTTCGCCGCCATCCTCGGCGCCCACTTCATCGACACCTACAGCCACATCCACGCCGCCAACGTAAAGGTCATCACCCACCGCTGGACGCGCATGACCGTCCGCGGCAAGCCGCACCCGCACAGCTTCCTGCGCGACGGCCAGGAGACGCGCAACGTCGAGGCGCGCATCTCGCGCAAGGACGGCATCGCCATCACCAGTGGCATCGAGGGGCTGAGCGTGCTCAAGAGCACTGGCTCCGCCTTCCACGGCTTCGTCCGCGACGAGTACACCACCCTACCGGAGACCTGGGACCGCATCCTTTCTACCGATGTCGATGCCAGCTGGAAGTGGAAGCCGTTCGCCGACGTAAAGGCTGTGCGGGAGGCCGTCTCCAAGTTCAACCCGGCGTGGGAGGAGGCCCGCGAAATTACGCTGACGAGGTTTGCCGAGGATGAGAGCGCCAGCGTGCAGAACACCATGTACAAGATGTGTGAGCAGATTCTGGCGGCTGTGCCGGACACGGAGCTGGTCATTTACTCATTGCCCAACAAGCACTTTTTCGAGCTCGGTAGGTTTTGCACTGATCCCTTATATATGTATGAGTGACGATTTGCTGATCAGTTGACAGATCTGAGCTGGCACAAGGGCATCAAGAACACAGGCAAGGACGCCGAGGTCTATGTTCCCCAGTCAAACCCCAATGGTCTCATCAAGTGCGAGGTTGCGCGCGGCTCTCCCCCCAACCGGGGCTCGCACCTGTAAATTTGAAGAGAATTAGAATTTCGGTTATCAATTCTTTGTTTGAGGGGTGTCGTCACGGGTTGCGTCAATGTTGGATCAAGGGCTAGAGGAGGAACATCATGATTGTCATGACGCCTGCGGTGTACGCAGATTGCTTGTATAGCGTACTTGAATTGGGTTATATTCGTATCCCAATGTTCTGTTTCCCGTACATTGTGCCAATGTGAATTTGCTTTTGGATATACGTTATTTGATTTGCCTCATCCAGTGTCTCCAGGCTCTAGGCATATAAGACTCTCAGTCATCCAGCATCCCTCATGCCATAGTCGTCAAATGCAAAAGATATAGTACAATGAGCACACCTATTCCTCACAATATTCTCCCATAACCATCATCGTTCCCACGCCCCTCATAACCGATCCTGGTCCGTCTTTCGAATCGCCTCAACAGCCTTCTGCCACCCCTCCGTCCCCACCACCTTGCCCCCAAACCGTATCAAATTCTGCTTATACGGATGTGCCTCGCCCTCAAACGCCTTCAATCGCGCCAGCCTCTTATCCCGCAACCTGTTCTTGGGCAGCATCCCGCTGACCGCCTTGCGCAGCACCTCGCTGCCGCCGTGCTTCTCCATCAGCGCGTCCATCGTCACCGTCCGCAGGCTGCCCGGCCGCGTGTTGTGCCGGTAGTACTTCTTGCGCCACATCTTGTTGCCCGTCGTGTGCAGCGCGGCGCAGTTGGTCACCACGACGTAGTCGCCGCAGTCGGTCGACGGGTCAAACGTCGGCTTGTGCTTGCCCATCAGCAGCACGGCGATGCGCGATGCCAGGCGGCCGAGGGAAGGAGGGGTGACGTTGGGCTGGGTGGTGAGGGTCGGGTGAGGCGTCGAGGCGGAGATCTGGTGCCATACTCGGGAGTAGGCGAGCCTTGTCTGTAGAAGCGCAGCGTTAGAGGAAGACGTTCTTCATGCGCCGAGCATGGAAAGCCGGAGAGACTGACCAGGCCAATTGTCTGCGACATCTTGTGTGATGTGGAGTAAATCTCAAGGGCAACCACTTCTGCACTTCAAAGCAGTGCAGCACCGGCGACAATGGAACCCCGAGTTGACGCTGCACCAACTGCCTTTCAGAGTGGGATTTGATATCACGAAGCCGAATCTCGAAAGTTTGCACATCCAATTGCAGCCCGGATGCCGAATGCTGACTCATCTGTCAAAATCACATGACACATTAAGTCCTTCTTCACACTCTCGTGCTCCCGCAATAATAAGCTCCAGGCCTCTCTCTTCGCTGACTCCACATCCCGGAAACCGTGTAAATCCCGGCGTTATGGCATCACTCGCCAGTGGATTTCAAAGCAGGGCCAGACGCTGCGTGTGTCTCCGTCCAGCGCAGCACATACGAGTATTGAGGTAATACATAGATAAGGCACCAGAAGAACCACAGACGATCATAAATGGCGCTTCGCAACGCTACGTCCTCCAAGCTCCTGGCAGCCTCGTTTGGCCTCGTTGCTGGCTATTCGGCGTATCGATACAGAGCCTCTCACTCGGTTTCATCACAGCAGCGAAACGACGCTGCTACTACTAGCGCTTTCGCGACAGCAGGTACGTACCGCTTTTACCTCCGATGAACTTCATGGAATCCTTCAGCAACTCAGTTTACACGCTCAAAAACCCCCCGCATGTGCTGACAACTCACACACAACAGGCACAATGGCTGTCAAACACAGCTTCCAGGTATCTTCCTTCTCGATTTTTTTTTTTCTTCCTTGCCTTGTTTTTTGCTCAAAACAAGAAACGTGCACTGTCCTGGAAAAGAGTTAGAGAAAATCTAATGAAACGCTCGGCAAACAGACCCTCTTCGCCGTTCCGCTATCCTGCGACGGCTGCGTCAAGTCCGTTTCAGACTCTCTCTACAAACTCGACGGCATCACAAAGGTCGAGGCCAACCTCAAGGACCAGCTGATATCGGTCGAGGGATCTGGTGAGCTCTTCATGGCACCATCGACAGCCCGTGCACCACCAACTCATATGGGTCTTTCATCATCTGCTAACGCCTCGGGCCATGCCGCAGTCGCACCATCTGCCATTGTCGAGGCCATCCAGGCCACGGGCAGAGATGCCATCCTCCGGGGCTCTGGCGCTTCCAACAGTACGTTTCAGAAGAGCTGTTGACATGCTCCAGCTTTCAGGCTTCAAGGACACACCCTCCCTGCTGTCATCTATGACAGTGGCCCCCCCTTTTCTGTTCCATGAGAGGGCGTCAACTCATGTTTCGCCAAGGAGCATCCATTCGCTTGAAAAACACTGGCTAACCAGGATCTTGTTCATCCAGGCGCCGCTGTAAGCATCCTGGAGACGTTCGCCGACCAGCAAGAGCGCTCGGATGTGGACAACAGCCGGGAAGTGAGAGGTCTCGCCAGGATGGTGCAAGTCAGCCCTGAGCGGACGCTGATCGATCTGACGTTGAGGGGCGTCGCTCCCGGCACGTATCGAGCAACCATTCGCGAATACGGAGATCTCAAGGACGGCGCTGCTTCTACCGGGCCCGTCTGGTCTGGGGGCGAAAAGGAAGCCCCCAAGGGCGACCTCGGTGTTGTCCAGGTGTCCAAGGACGGCCGGGGATCCGTCTTCGTGGATCATCCCTTTCAGATCTGGGAAGTCATTGGCCATGCCATGGTGCTCACCAGACAAGACGAGTCTACGCCGCTCAAGAACGATGACAACACCGTCGTAGGCGTCATTGCGCGAAGCGCCGGTGTGTGGGATAACGACAAGACTGTGTGTTCTTGCACGGGCAAGACGCTGTGGGAAGAGCGTCAAGATGAGGTGAAGAAGGGCATGCTGTGACAACACAGCAAGGCTCAGACACCAGCGTTTTGGATATACAAATAGAATGAATGAATAATTGAGACAAGCGACTACATTTCCACACTCTCTCTTTCTTTTCGACGCTCGTTTTAAGCTTATCTCACAATCTCCTATAAATCTCATTAACCACGGCACTAATCTCCTGAGAAGTTGCTGTACGCCGGCAATTCAGTTGAAAGCATTCGAATTGCCGACTTCACGATGGCGGGGTTTCTCACCAAAGCTCATTTACGAGTTTCATGCCGTCCAGGGATCTAGAAACCACAAACGCCAAACGCCATCCTTGTACAGTACCGCTGAATGTACAAGGGGACCGGCCACGTCAAGACAAGGTAAGGCAGAGCGAACTCGTAGTTATCCCTTGCAAAAGCACGGCCCACGATTCAAATTTCACTGAAACGCCTCAAGTTCATGCGTTTTGCCTCGTGGACGAGTAGGCGTCGAGTTGGCATCTCGTGCTGCTTCTTTGCGGAGGTATCGAGAAGATGGATCGCACACCCTAGGTGCCGAACCTCCGGAGGCTTACATATGCAGGCAATGCGAATACGCCCTGACGTTGATGAACAGAGACGTCAAGCAACCGCATCACCTATTCATGAAACGCCGTCAAGGATTGTTGAGGTCACAATCATGCTGCGCGGGGTTGACAAGCAGCTTACATAGCTAGTATGTCGCTCCCAGCATAGTGACGGTGTGATAAACACAAACGCCAAGATTGTGACAGTCGAGACCGGTGCCTTGTCCTCAGCAGATGATCGAACGATGACCCCGGGACATGGCACCACTGGCTAGAAAGCCTAGAAACGTCTTTCGAATATTCGATGTCTCTTCACCTTGCCTGCACACCCCATCACAGTATTGTACGTAAGCTTCCAGACGTGGTTCAAGTCGGATTGTGGGTTAAGCCTTCGGGCCACTCGTAAATCTCGTCGTCACATCAAGAGCTGGCGACGAGGGTGATATCCCATGTAGCTATGAGCTTGCCTTGTAGGGGAAACCCGACGGACTCCGCAGCCTAGCTGCAGCATCATCGGCGCGTAGAGAGCTAATGAGACCGAGTCCATGGCACAGGTGTGTGCCATGATGCTGTGACGAACTGGCGAGCCAACAGAAAACCATCAGCTTCCTCGCCAGGGGAGCTCCAAGAGCTGTTTCTCCAGAAATGACGTGAAGCACCGAGAGGTGGTTGCAAACGTCAACATGCGGGCGAAGGCTAAGAAGGTCATCTTCGGCGAGCTAACCATTATTCCGCCAACCGTTGCCGCCGTCGCATCACAGGATGACTGACAGGACGCTGCCAAGTGGCCGTGATGCGTGTCATTATTGGTGATAAATGCATGGGACGGCCAAGGGCACCCCAGCTTTTCCATCCAGAACGAGGCACCTGGTCCCGGCTGAGCGCTCATGTGCTCGCCGTGGTCCGGCGGTGAATGCTGATGGAATCCATCTCTGAGGTCGGATGCTGGAATATATGCCGCCAGCAGCATAAAAATAGCATGGGAAATGAATTACAACCCGTCAGCCATGACACCATCATCTCTGTGTGATCCAGTTGAACGGAGAATATCGAGCGCGAAATGATCGCCCCGGCCCAATCTCGTCGCAGTGTTTGGTGATGAGTAGATTGGCTTGAGGGAGCTAATATGCTAGCCGCAGATGAGTCTAAGCCAACAGTGTTCAGGGCGCTTAGTAGCTCATCATCCTTTCACCCACGCCGCTGGCTATGGCTGCCCAAACAGCTGGGCCTGGCAGCGCGACTCGGCATACTCGTAGTACTGTCACTCCCACGTCGGCCAACAATGATGCTGGCATGGGAACATGGCAAGAAGACCTTTTGCTCCTCTGCTGGTGGCTGGGACCTCGATCATGGGCTGGCACAACTCCCAGGGTCGGTAAAAAGGTACGCGCCTTTGTTGGCCGCAAGCCCAGACCCCTGGGGGCCAATTAGCGGAGCTGTCAGGCACATCGATTCGGGAATTGCAACGCCGCGTGTCCCAGAATAGCGCACCTTTGATAACATTCTGCGAATGCTCGTCGGCGTGCCAAGCCTTGCAGCCGCAGACGCACATGCTCGTATGCGGGCTATCGACCAGCTGCGCGGAGGGGGAGCCGTGGACAGCAGGAGCGCCGAAATGCGAGGCATCAGCTCCATGCCCAGACGGTATGTGACAGTGCCTGCGTAAATTGCTGTGCGAAACTGATATCAGATATCGTGGACATTTGATGTCGCAATTGGACGAAGACAGGATTGAGAAAGAGATGCAAAGCTCTCGTAGATGCACTCGTGGAGATGAGCAAGGCCATATCTTATCATTGATATGTAGCACGCTAATTGATAAGATTGCCTGGCAAGTGTCCCTGGGTTGCTCCTTCCCTCTGATCGATGAGCATCGCAACAGCATTGTTCCAACCCGATCAAGGAACACGTGGTGAAGGGAATTGACTACCTTACCTGACCTCAGTTCCTCAAGCGATCTGGTCAACTCATCTAATACAACGTCAATGAAACCGAGAAACAAGATCAACGCGGCGCAGCCGAATCTCTTGGCGACTATGGTTCGACTCTGGCGAGGCGTCGACCAAATTCAGCAACATGCGCAGACTGGCGACCTACCCGATCCATCGCCGCCAAGAGCGCAGATTGCCTCTAGGTCCATTGCTAGAACGGCCATCGCGACGCTACCGGTAACTCTGTCGTTGCCCCGAAGTCCTCTTTAGGGCATGCTCGAGCTGGCTGTGGTGCTTGGATCGGTAGTAGTATTACTCGCTTGGTCCGCTGGGAGCAGGCAATGACCTCACAGACGACTTGGTTAGGAAGCGGTGCGCCCCAAACAGAGCAAACAGACCCGGATAGACGCTCTGATAGGCGAAGATGGGAGCTCGTTTCCAGCAAGGCGCCCTCGGTACGGAGTTGAAAACAACAGACGAAGGCCTAGCACCAAGGCCAACACGACGGCACAAGCCACCGAGTCGACCTGCGACAACAGGGAGCGACCCGCCACCCCTGGTTCCACGACCGCATCGATGTCCTCCCATGTCACCCTCTGCCCTCTGGGCGTCCTGAGAAGGTCGCGGTTCGACAGCTTCAGAGCCAATACCAAGGCTGGGATCAAACCTCGCGCTCTACTTGGTACACTCCGTCCAAACGTACCCCCATCCCGGATTCCCCTGCCCGCTGTTTGGTCGCTCACTGACCCCCTCCGGCGACTTGGAACAGAAGTGAAGCTTCACCAGCCCATGTCCAAAACCGCGGCACCCCCCAAGAGAACGGCAGGCCAGTTCCCAGTTCCACCATCCTTGCTAAGCTCCGAGTCCCCATTTTCCCATTTTTACTCCTGCACGCCACGCCCACTGCCCCCCGTCTTTCTCTCCACTGGTCACTCACTCTTTTCAGTTCGTCTCCCCAGCCCAATGCACGCTACCCGACCAGTCACCTTGGCTTGTCGATAGCGCCGCAAAACCCATCGTCCACCATCGGAACACTTACAATCGTTTTTTTTTCTTCTGCTCTACATCGCTCGCTTGCCTTAATTCACTCATTTCGTTCCGTGGTCACGAGAGCTAGATACCAAGTAGAAGAATCGTTATTCGGCCGGCCGGATTCTTTACACTGCAGCACAGAGGCGTTACACGGACGGAGCGCCCCTGCGAAAACATAATAAGTCGGGTGACATACAGATCAGCATCGCTTGTACGGAATACACATACCCCACGAATCTGCTTTCCTTCTGGGGATGCACGGAGCACACAGCGAGATCTTCTAACATTGAATCAGCTTTTTCCAGGGCTTGCGGAAGCACACATTTTCAGGTTGATCAAAGCCAAGATTTGGGGACAGCTTTTGTCGGGCGATTCCAGGAGTCGGCAGCTTCGAGCATTATCACAGGATCTTCCCTCGGCCGGCGCTACACGGTTCGCCAAGATCCAGCCCGCAGCTTGCACACCTTTTTTGGCCCAAAACAAACAGAGGCGGGGGTACCGACGTCTTTTGCAATCCAAGAGGCTTCGTACTCTCCTCTAACAAGACAGCTCGCTACAAATTTAGCTGGAGCTCCTCTCCCGATAGGCCGTCGTGTTCCTTTGTCCCCCCCAGCTCCAGCATTCCGAGGCGCCAGCCCTTTCGTGGGCTGTAAATAGATCCTCCTTTATACACAATTGCACAGCCAGCTACTCGGACGTCTTTCCTGTGCTTTCGCGCATATTCGGGTACGATGTCTTTGAAACAGGTAAGAGAAGTCGGCCGCATGGTCTTGTCGGAAGAAGGCGTTGGCGTATGCTGATACCCTTTGCTTGTGTAGGAGATTGAGACCTGGGTCGCGGCCCTGGGTCGCTACGACAATAATGAGTTCGACGAAGCTCTTGCCGAGTTCGACAAGATTGGCGATACGAGCAAGATCCTCTTCAACATGGGTGTCATCCACGCCACTCTGGGCGAGCACGAGAAAGCTGTGGGTTGTGCCATATTCCCAGCACCGCCTCGATCTGCCATGCTAACACATGTTGTGCGCAATACCTAGGTCGAGTGTTACCAACGAGCAATCCGACTAGACCAGTACCTGGCCGTCGCCTACTTTCAACAGGGCGTGTCCAACTTCCTGCTGGGTGATTTCGAGGAGGCCCTGGCCAACTTCAACGACACACTGCTGTATCTGCGAGGCAACAGCGTTATCGACTACGCCCAGCTCGGCCTTCTCTTCAAGCTGTACTCGTGCGAGGTCCTGTTCAACCGAGGACTATGCTACATCTACCTGCAGCAGAAGGAGGCGGGCATGCAGGATCTGGCATATGCTGTTAAGGAAAAGGTTGTCGAGGACCACAACGTCATTGACGAGGCCATTCGCGAGGAAGCAGAGGTGAGGACTATCGAGTGTTTTCGTGGTCAAAGAAAGCGGCTGACTTGCGTTACAACAGGGCTACACTGTATTTTCCATTCCCGTGGGCGTCGTATATCGACCAAACGAAGCCAAGGTTCGCAACCTGAAGACCAAGGACTATCTTGGAAAGGCCAAGCTGGTTGCGGCCTCGGATCGATCAAATGCATTTACTGGATTCGCCGGTTCCGAGATCAGAAATGTAAGCACCTGGCTCCCCAGCAGAATGTTTCTCTTGCTTATCCAACCTCCATCTAGGCCTTGACAGAAGCCAAAGACGACCGACCTTCCGAGAACTTGTCCTTCGCGGCGACAAACCTAGTCAAGCCTGGCCTCCAGTCACGACGACAGCAGTCCGAGCCGCCGACCGATCGCAGCAACGCGTTTCCTCCCACTCCTCCTCCGGAGAACGATCGTCTCAACCGGGGTGCTTCCGAACGGAACTCTGGAGGGAGAGGGAAACTCAGCATCCAGACGCAAGAACCGAGCCGGAGATATGAGAAGGCAATCTCGCCACAAGAACGCTCTAGGCACGGGCGGTCGGCGTCTGCTGCCCCTGCGAGAGGCCTCTCGACGAGGGATCCCCAGCGGAGACAGAGGCCCATTGAGGAGGACTATCCCTACGGCGATGAGCAATACGACCCGTACGCCGTTGGCCAGCGAGGAAGCAAGGGATCTCGGTCGCGACAACAGCGGTACGACGACCGGTACGACGATCGATATGAGGATGAAGAAGACTCGGAAAATGACTATGGCTCCTTCGACGAGGGCGAGTTTGAGATGGTGTCTACGATGCGGCGCGGTCCTGGGTCAGTGGCCCGGCCATCGCGTGCGGCATCGCGACGACCGCCGGAGATTCGCAAGATCCGCGTCAAGGTGCACTCAGACGACGTGAGATATATCATGATTGGCACGGCGATTGAGTTTTCCGACTTTGTGGATCGTATCCGAGACAAGTTTGGCCTGCGGAAGCGGTTCAAGATCAAGATGAAGGATGAGGACGTGCCGGACGACATGATCACGATGGGCGACCAGGACGATCTGGACGTGGCCATCCAGAGCGCGAAAAGCATTGCAAGGAGACAGAAGCTGGAGACTGGCAAAATGGAGGTATGTTGCTGCTTTTCGAAGCTCGCCTTTCCCTTGGCATGCAAGTTTGGTGGTCTAACGCTCTCTCTAGATTTGGGTCATCGAGGTTTAGAGCTGTTTCTGTTACACATATGCGCAACGCAATTATACCCCATCCGATGCTCTCGACAGGACTCAAGCAGACCCATCTGCTAGTCACGGCGACTATTACGACACGATAGCACGACAGAGCTTACCAGTTTTCTTGTTCGTTTCGATTTACTCCATCTTGTGGAATTCGGGTGCTTAGACCGCATTACTTCCCTACAGCACTATCCAGTGTCATTGTTATCTTCACGCATTTCCTTTTCTCCTTTGCTGGAACATGGCGATTGTTCTTCTTTTCGTTTTATTCTCCTTTCTCTTTGTATTTTCTTTCTGTCTCGCCGCGTTTGTGTCGTGTTGTGCAAGGACTTCCCAAGCAGAGGAGTCTTGCGATCGAATAATGTGCCCCCGGAGGGGGTTTGCTTCGTTTTTCTTTTTCGTCTCCATCTACGACGTGTGTATATGAGCTTCGGCGAACAGCAAGGACGGTTCTGGTATTGGAGAAGCAGGGTTGAAAAACAACTTGTGTATGGAAAAAGGGGGGTTTGCCTGGCAGAAGACGATGATAGTTGATCTATCGGGGTACTTGATGGCTAGAGCGCCGTTTCTTCAGGCGAATTACGTGTAATGACTACATTATCTCATTTTGCAAAGTTCATGATGAATCTGTGACTTTTTGTCCTAGAGCTTGCTTTATCATAATATCGAGCACGTCCAAGGCCAGCGGCTGTACCCCTGAAGAGGCGCATGAGCTGAGATTAGTAAGATGATGCAGGCAGATAAGCAGAAGAGAAAGATGTGCCGGGGTCGCAGCCGGATCAAGCGGTGGATCGACGGCATGCAGCACCGAACAGGGAACATGGAGAGTGGAAGAGTCGGTAAGTGGCTTTTTCGTTTGTTGAGTAGCTCTGCTCTTTTACAGGGGTTGCTGCTGCTGCTGAAGAAGAAGAGAAGAAGAGGGAGAGGAAGGGAGGACAAAGCAAGCCACGCGTGGACATGGAAGATTCCATGAATTCTGCGACTGTTGATCGTAGATTGTGGCAAGGAGATGTTCAGTCTCTCTTTTGACTTTTCCGGGTTCTTTGTTGTTTCTATTCCTGGTGTTTGTAGGTATACACCGATTTGCTGGACGAGGGTTCCCTTGATGTTCGTCTCTTCACTCATGGAATGCTCGGTCTATTCCTGTTCCTATATGGAGTTTCAACGACCACATCTGTCACATTTGCCTCACATTCACGGAATATATTTCATCTACGTTGCGTATATTACTTGTGCTACTACTGCAGGACTAGGCACACGGGCGTTCGGAAGATGTGCGAGATTTGGACAACGGGGATCTGCAATCTGGAAGACTTGTTAGGGGCGGTGTGGCTGAGATTGCGCTGAGATGGCGTTATTTCAACCTCAACTATCTTCCTATGATCTCTTTCTTTCACCTCTCTAGTTGGTATTCTTGTTTGCTCCCTTTTGCTGTTCAATTGGTACGGTCAAAGCCTCTAGAGATGTCTTCTTTCATGATTTTATAACAAAGGATGGAGCGAATGACCTCGAAGGGAATTGCCCCGTCTCTTCAGAGACCCGAACTTGGACAAGCAGGGGTTGCGGCAATATCAAGAAAATTGCGCCTTTGCTTAAACCCGCCGCTGAGAAACGCCGAACACAACGTCTTATAAGCCAATGCCAAAGAACGACGACGACGTCTCAACATCCGTTCAAATAGAGTGAAAAAAGCTTGAACAAGCTCATTTCGTTTAAACCATGAAAACCGTAGAAAAAGCCTGCGATGAGCGCTGGGTTCATTAGTCAAGATCCCTCTCTTCAAGGTCCCACTTTGCTACAGCTCATCCTTGTCTTTTTCTTTTTCTGCTTGGATGGACCGCAAAAGTGTGCTGGCGATGGGGCTCTCTGCTTTTTTGTTTACTTTGGTGATGTGATGAGCAAGGTTGTAGATAACGACAAGGCTGTGTGTGTGGAAAAGGGGGTCGATAAGGTTGACGATTTTTTCTTCTTCTTCTTTTCTGTTGATAATCTGCACACCGTCAATTCTGGTGATCCGAGAACGACGATCAATAGCATTGATAGCTTTGAGTAATGGATAACGATATAAACTCATCATCGCCATCAGGTCTCGCGATGTCAATTGACTCTTTCAACCTCAACTCTTCCATATCCTTCCAAGCGAGCTTCTCCATAGATCCCACCCAGGAACAGGCATCACTTCACATGTCGTCGTGTCCAAGCACTCGCACTACCCAACGGACCCGTACCGTCAGTGGACCGACAAGGTCCATCCAAACGGGCCTCAGCAAGCCTCTGCCCTGTTTTTCACGTCGTCCATCTCTCCCCCAGCCTGGCTCCCTATCCCACTGACTCTCACACCGACCTCGCTCTTTTTGGGTGTCCATGGACCTTGCATCGTCTTTCGGCTGAGGCTCCGTGCAAGGCTCCTCTTCTGGGGACCCCCCCTAGCTCACGATCAAGGGTACTGATAGGACAAACAGCAAACCGCATAGCAAAAAAAAGCTCCGTAACAGAGTACGAGTACGGAAGCGATGAGCAAAGTACGAACACCAGCATGCCGTTCTTCTGTCCCTCTTCCATCGTGGGGACGAGGCTGGATCCTCCTCTGCCGAGTATTTAGTAAAGGAGCACTTCCCACATGCCCGTGGCCTGGCCCTCTTCTTTTTCCCTTTCCCCCTTTCTTTTCCTGCTGCGTTTTGTCTCCCTTGTGTCGTGATTGTCAAGTGTCCGTTCGTTCGTTATACTTCGTGACCCTCCACGCTCGTTTTTAGAACAACACCCATACTCTCCGTACACACGTCAAACAAAGACCAAGAGAAACAACTCCGTCAGTCAAGATGAAGTCCTCGGCCGTGATCCTCGCCGCCTGCGCCTCCCTCGCCGGCGCCACGCCCACGTACCGCTCCGGCAACTGGAACTCCACCGTCGTCAACTGGAACTCGACCACGCCCACCAACTGGAACACTTCTTCTTCTTCTTCAACAACCTCCAGCTGGAGCAGCCCGACAGCCGTTACCACCTCGACGACGACGGCGCTTCCTCAGGCCGAGGCCGCCAGCCTCCCGCCTTCTTCTCCTTACTGGAGCAATGAGACGACTGAGGCTGTCAGCAACGAGACTTGGGTGAACCACAACCAGACGCGGTTTTCGCCGGGCCAGACCCATCAGCCCGTTCCTCTGATTCGGCGCTTCCGTCCGCAGAGGAAGACGCTTTCTCGTGCTTTTCTGCCCAACTTTTAATCAAGACGAAAGGGAAACCAAAATGTGAGTTTCTGTACCTCTTTCGATACACCGACATGCTCAATTGGAAAGGCGTTTGAAGACTAATTCTTTTTGAAAGACGAAAAGTACGATCAATGACATGATCTGAGGCCACGAGATTCCGGCGCTTTTTTGTTCGAAAAAGCAAGACAAAGATTCTTTTTTTATGTGCTGTTGTCCAGGACGATTTATGCGGTGTTTTGGCCTGGAAACTTTTTATGATGTTTAATTGTGTAGACGCGTTTGACGATGTTACTTTTGACGTTGGCTCCGATTCCCCGCTAGAATAGTTGAATAATCTTTAGAAACGGAAATGCTTCATGGCTAATGTTCTGGGCGTCGACATTGGCGTTTGTGCTTGCTGATTACCTGTGTGAACTCAACGCTGTCAAAACGGTGTCTCAATGTGTTACATGGTTTTACCCCTTGTGAAGAAGCAATCACTTTTGCTTTGGTAGCTCTTCTTGTCGACCTTTGGTGTCTTCGGACGTCGAAAGCCAGGTTCCGCAACTCCTCCGAGACTTGGAATAATGGCAGATGGATGATAGAGTGGTGATATCACTTCCTCTGCCTTTCGACTCCCACTCACTCCTCCCCAAACCAGCAGTCAAAGGAAAACAAGATATCAACAACCATCCTCTCCATCCGGCTCAGCCCGCGAATGATCCCCATCGTCCTCTCCTCCTGGCCCTCCAGCCAAGCCACCCTGTCGTCAATCCCCTGCATCACATCAATCACCTCATCCAGAACCTCCTCCAGCTGCTGCTCCTGCTCTCCCATCGAGCCCACCACAAAATCATACAGCTCAGCCGACGTAACCTCCTCTTTATCCTCTTCATCACCCTGATCCTCACCCTTGTCGTCCCTCTCGTCGTCCTCGTCGTCATTATCAAAGAGCGCATTTACCTGCTCCTGGACTTTATCATACCACTTGCAGTACCGAATGCACTTCCGTCGAATATACGCACACTCATCCTTCATCCTCTCACAATCGACCCTGTCCTCGCGATCAAGATTGCGAATCTCCTCATGCGCGCTCCGCGATCTGCCCAGCGTGTCGAGGACCTGCTCCCACTTATGCCGCTCGGCGCTGCTGGGAGGCCG
Organism: Trichoderma gracile; assembly: GCA_020002365.1. NCBI lineage: Eukaryota > Fungi > Ascomycota > Sordariomycetes > Hypocreales > Hypocreaceae > Trichoderma > Trichoderma gracile. Next base: position 5,975,436 of record JAINEY010000001.1, on the reverse strand, counting down.
CACGAGGCGGACGACTCTGCGGTGGAGCTCAATCACGGGCAGCAGGTCCTCGATGCTGGCTGGGGAGGACCTGTTTGCCAGCTCGGCGGCGTCGTGGCGGAGCTTTCGGACGAGGATGGCGGCTTGTCTTTCTAGGGCAGCAGCATCTTCGTCAGTTTGATGATGGCTTGTTTGGTGAGTGGGTAAAAGATTCTGGGGCTGTGCCTCGTTGGTGTTTGTTCTGTCCTGGTTGTCGTGGGTTGGAGGTTGAGCAAATGGGGTGGAAGACGGACGAGGGCTGGGAGGATTGAGAGACCCATCTTCGTTGGTGGTTCCAGGTAGCATTGCAGAGCGAGTTGTTTGGTCTTCGGATATGATAGGCCTTGCTTCGATACAGCTGGAAGCCTTTCCCTGTATAGTGCTGAGATCAGCAGCAGGTGGAGAGGCGAAGCGAAAGGATGCGAGGTCGTTGTGAGGAAAGTTGAAACCACAAGAAGTTCATTGAGAGCGCGAAGATTGTGCCCTCGGCGCATTGTCACGTTGTGTTTTCGACGTTTTGATGAAGCTGATTGGTGCGGCTGGTCGGAACGTGAAGTGAGGCTGCCAGCTGGCTTGTCAGTTGACAGGAGTGGCATGGACCCTGAGCCGACTCGAGATCTTTTCTATGTTTAGCAGATCAACCACAAACTTCTCACGGACTTCCAATGGTAAATGGAGGAGAGATAATCGCAGAAATTTCGGTTGTATCATCTATTGTTGTACAGTCTATCGTATGATCAGATGTCAGCAATGAGTAGCAGGTAAGCGCCTGGAGGATACCCGCAACATATCTATCATCACAAAGGGGCATCAAAGAGCTCGACTAATCGTGCAAGTCTTTCAAAAGCCCTTTGACAACGTCCAGTCGATGTCTCCATTCATCTCGCCCCAGAAGAGCAAACATCCTGGAACTGCTCTGCGAAACAACATCTTGCCCGCCAGCAGCGACCAGCCTCAGTACGTTGTGGGTCGTGAGCTGATCAACCCCCTGCGGCTCGACCTTTGACTGTATTGCCTGCATCACTTGCGTGCAGTCGCCATCCCAAAGAGCCTGCTGTGAGATTGCATCTTCGAGAGCGTCGAGCACCTTTTGTGAGGGTCTTTCTTTTGCGAGGGACGCCTTGTAAACGGCCAGCGGCACCCGCCAAAAGAGATATGGATGCTGTGAGATCAGATCACTCGGCGCCTGGAAGCCCCCCTGTTTGGAGACGATGGCCTTGTATATGTAGGGAGCCTTGAGCGTGGCATCCGTCAATGCCGGAACAAGCTCAAGGGGTAGCCGCCAGCCCTTTGATGTCAGCTCTGCGCTTTCGACGCTTCCGTTCGTGATTGCTTCAATCTCTCTCAACACGGGCTGTGTCAAATGGTGGTCGATGAGCTTCGCCTCCTGGTCTGCAAATGCGGCAACAGGCTTCCACAGTATTGCCTCACGATATTTGCTGTTGAAATGTTCCAGCTTCGACAGATTCAGCTTGATGCCTCCCCGGGTGAATTTGAATGTCAACTGTCATCGTTAGTAAGAGTTGCAGCCTTTTCAGGGAATGTCGCCCTCGTACCGCTTTGGCCACATCCTCCACCGTCCGGGGTGGCTGCACGTCTCGCTTGAACGAGGACCCGAGATTGGCGAGCCAAGATAGCAAGGCCATGGGGAAAGTGCCCTCTTTCTGGTACTTGGAGATGTTGACGCTATCATTTCGCTTGCTGAGCTTGCTTCCGTCTATGTCGACAAGCAAGCCGAGATGGGAGAAGATCGGAGGCTGCCAACCGAACGCTTCGTACAGCGCAATGTGTTTCGGTGTTGAGATGAGCCATTCCTGTATACTTTGTCAATGCCATGTATTCCAGGGGAAGAAATGAAACATGTTGCATCACTCACCTCGCCTCGAATCACATGTGTAATCTTCATCAAGTGGTCATCAACAACATTAGCTAGATGGTATGTAGGAAATCCATCTGTCTTCATCAGGATAAAGTCTTCCTCCGCATCTTTCTTCTGAAACCGTCCATAGATGGCGTCATGGAGCTTGGGCCGGCCAAACTTGTCGCTCTTGAAGCGAACCACATGAGACTCTCCAGCCTTTGCCCGGCGATCAGACTCGTCGGCATCTACGGAGCGGCATGTCCCAGGGTAAACGGTCGGCTTGCCGGCCTCGTGGAGTTCACGCTTCTGAGTTTCAAGCTGCTCAGTGGTGCAGAAGCAGCGGTAGGCATGGTCATGGTCCAAGAGCTTCTGGACGTGCTCTTGATAGATGGGCAGCCTCTCAGACTACATTGGGTCAGATTGGGTCGATTCCAACGGTAAGCCTTTGACTTACTTGTCTGTAAGGGCCATATGGTCCACCGCAGTCGGGCCCTTCATCCCATGACAGCCCTGCCCATTTGAGGTCTTTCATCAATCGCTCCTCGGCATCATTCACAAGCCGGTTCTACGTTTTATTTAGCACACTCCCCCTTTTGTCATGGGGAACTAGTTGCTGGCTCGTCCGTACCTGGTCTGTGTCCTCTATGCGGAGGATGAATGACCCTCCATTGGATGCCAGCACAGCCAGCTTGTTAAACAGGGCTGTCCTGAGGGATCCAAGATGCAGGTATCCTGTGGGAGACGGTGCGAATCGAGCGCGGATGGGGAGGTCTGCGCTCTGGCCCAGAATGGTGAGGGTATCCGGTGTAAGAGAGGCGCTGTCGGCATGTTTCTTGTTTTTATTCCTCAAGGCCTTGAGTCCAGAGCTATAGGTCCGATTTTGTGACTGGCATGTTCTCCTTTCAACCGCCCGCTCAGGACAAGCATATGTGCTGGAGAGTTTGTGTCTGTCACAGCGAAAAACGGCAGATGTGACAAAACTGCGGCTCAGGTGGTGACTAGAGGTGCAATTCCGTGCTTCACATAATGAGCGGCTGCTGAGTCTTTTCAGGCCCAGCCGAAGGGCGGGTGAGGGCATGGTCATGAGCCACGAGGGAGTCTCGCAGTCTCAATCATCTCATATGTTGAGTATAAAACGATCGATAATAACTGCACGGCAATGAGAAGCATCTGGTGTTTCGTGAGGCGCATTTTCTGCTTCGGGAACGCCACATGTGGCTGGCATCGGCTAGATAAGGTGCCGATAAGACTAGCCGATAGCTCGATAAGACCAAAAAAAATCAAGTTGGTCCATCGCCAGCCGAAGCGGCGACTTTGACTTTGATGTACCTACTTGGAAATGAAGAAAGTTAACAAGTCGATGAAATCACTGATCAAGAGCTTGATGATGTATCTTTGAACGAGATTAGAAGAAATAGACGCAATATGAGACTATTTGCTACCAAGAATTCTATCAATCTGACCATGATTGCATTTTGTGATACGTGAGCTGACATGCTCCTGCAAGCGGCTGTTAACCCAGCAATTGCAACGTCAACTGAAGGTACCTTTCCCGCGTCCCGCAAAGTCACTTGGCGGCGTTTGTGCCGTTTGTCGCTCCAGCATTTCTCGGCGGTCCTCCTGCTCAACATTTGCCTCTCAGCCTCTGCATCTCTTCCATTTCATTCTCATCCTGTCCATCTCCTTTCGATTCTCCCTTTCCCCTTTATCTCTTCTTTGGCAGCCTCGCAGCGTCTCGTCTCTTACCGTTACCCAGGCAGCAGCAGCAGCACGTTGTTTAAACTCCAGGCTTGACCCCGCGCCACGCCAAAAGATTTTCTGGATTCCACCCTTCAGTCAGTCGCTCTGAGAACCTACACTCTCTTCAGCAGACCAAACCCCAGCCGTCATCATGGCTTCCGAAGTGGAAGTCGATCTCTATGGTATGTATGAGTCCTTCTGGAAGCCTTCCACCGTCTCCTCGATTGCTTCTGGCTTTTCCCATCGACTGTCTGCAGCAGTTTCGTCTAATCTCGTCACGTCCAGAGATCCTTGAAATCGAGCGAACCGCAACGCCCGACCAGATCAAAAAGGCCTATCGCAAGGTACTTAAGATGGACGCCGACTCACAGTCTCTTTATCTAGGCTAACAAATTCAGGCCGCGCTGAAATACCACCCCGATAAAGTTCCCGAGGAGCAGCGCGAAGAGTCAGAGGCCAAGTTCAAAGAGGCCAGCAGAGCCTACGAGATCCTCAGCGATGAAGACAAGCGCCACCTCTACGACACCCACGGCATGGCTGCGTTTGACGGCAGGGGAGGCCCCGGCGGCCCCGAGGTCGATCTTAACGATATCCTCTCTCAGATGTTCGGCTTCAACATGGGCGGTCCCGGCGGCCCCGGCGGTCCTGGGCCCATGAGGCCGAGGAAGGGCCCCGACGAGGAGCAGGATTACAAGGTCACGCTCGAGGAGCTATACAAGGGCAAGACGGTCAAGTTCTCGGCGAACAAGCAGGTCGTCTGCGGCACCTGCAAGGGCTCCGGCGGCAAGGAAAAGGCCAAGCCTGCCTCGTGTGAGCGCTGCAGGGGCCAGGGCATGGTCGAGGCCATCCGCCAGATTGGTCCCGGCATGATGCGGCGCGAGACGGTCCTGTGCGACCACTGCACGGGGTCCGGCAAGGTCTACAAGGAGAAGGACAGGTGCAAGAAGTGCAAGGGCAAGCGAACGACGCAGGAGAAGAAGGTGCTGGAGATTTACATCCCCCGAGGATCGATGCAGGGCGAGCGCATTGTCCTGGAGGGCGAGGCAGACCAGTACCCAGACCAGATACCCGGCGACATCGTCTTCACCTTGGTGGAAGAACCCCACGACGTCTTTAACCGACTTGGAAACGATTTGTCCGCCGAGCTGACGGTGTCGCTGAGCGAAGCGCTGACCGGCTTCAACCGGGTGGTGCTCAAGCACCTCGACGGGCGAGGCATCCAAATCAACCGGCCGCGGGGCAAGATCCTGAGGCCAGGTGACTGCATCAAGGTCCCTGGCGAGGGTATGCCCCTGAAGAGAGGCGACGCCAGGGGAGATTTGTATCTCATGGTCAAGGTCGAGTTTCCCGAGGACGGCTGGCTGAAGGATGACTCTGCGTACGAGGCGCTGGCCAAGATGCTGCCGCCGCCGTTGCCGGCTGTAGAGGCCTCTGAAGAAGTTGACGAGGTGGAATACGAGGACGATGCCGACATTGAGGAGGTAAGCATGGCCTATGATTGGTCCACCGTTGCTCAAAGAACAAGAGATGCTAACATGGAATCGCAGATGGGTGCTGACCAAGGTGATCCTCGATTCGCCAACGAGTGGGAGGACGACGACGAGCACGAGGGCCAGACACAATGCGCCACGCAGTAAGGGGAATGTTTAGCTGCCATGTCGAACGTGTCACAACATGTTCGTTTTTCTTCTTTTATCTTGACTTGTTTGGTTTTGCTTGAGGATAGAAACTAGACTTCGTTTGCTGAGGGAACGGGGCAATTTGGGATGATTAGGGGGTTTTTTACGACTTGGAATTTTCTTGAACGGGTTTGACGAACGCTGGGATAGAGGGATAATTTGACGGCCACTACGTATGGGATGACGAGGCAAAGCATAGGGATGGCAATGGCTGGTAACTCTGCTCTTGAATGAATATCAAAGGGATTTGGCCCACGTCATGGAGGTGCTTGTGACGGCTGTTTTTCCTCTGCCATATCAAAGTCTGCTTGATGTTGTGGGACGGTGTATGTAGGTGCTACCCGGCAGCTGGAGCGATATGGCTTGCAAACGAAATCGAATGCTCTTCATTGAGCAGCTTTGGGTGTGCACGTACGGACGCGATTCTTTTCACACAGTAATATTGTCTGAAGGTTTTCCCAACTGAAGGTCGTCGAGCAGCAATTTTTATAGTAAGTTGCGCTGCCATGAATGCTTACCTAGCATGACACATCTAAGCTATGATGCCGTCATCGCGGAGTGTGTCAGCTAGACATCTAACAACTCAACCTCCCATCTAATGGATTCTAGCCTCTGCTATATGTACAATTTCACAAGACAATCTTGTTCCATGTACGACTGAATCAAAACATCATGACATACCATCAAGCGTCATTTTCGCAGCTTCAATCAAGCTTTCTTGCAGTTATACCTCATGTTCGTAAGGTACCTGTACGTTGAGCCTCTCGGCACCTTGCCGCCTTGGCAGCCCCGCTGACTGCCGCCCCTCCTCCTATTGGAAACGACGTGCAACTTCAACTCAGCGTCACCCCGTCTGTCGTCTTCAACTTCTCAACCTCTTCATACCCCTCTCATCCTTTTCACTTTCTCGATACCTACCAAAACAAAGAGACATCACCACAACCTCCTCCCCTCGAATCACATATTACGTTACTCCCCCACGCAAACTGCTCCATCGCCAACCCTCATCCCATAAATTGCATCACCAACCTCATCCCAAGAACCGCATCACCACCACCCTCACCACCACCACCATGTCCCGCAAAGGCGTCGGCATCGCCGCCTTCGACCGCTCCCGCCTCACCTCGCGCCAATTCGCCTCCCACGGGTCCTCCCTCCGCGCCACAAACGCCCAGGCCCTCGAAACCCAGCTCGCCGTCTTCCGCTCCCTCCTCCAGCAGTTCGCCGCCACCCACGCAAAGGACATCCGCTCCGACCCGTCCTTCCGCGCGCAGTTTGCGCGCATGTGCTCCGCCATCGGCGTCGACCCCCTCGCCTCCTCCAACCCGGGCTCCTCTGCGTCCTCCTCCTCCTCCAAGGGTGGAGGCGGCAACTCCGTCTGGGCACAGCTGCTGGGCCGCACCGTCAACGACTTCTACTTTGAGCTCGCCGTCCGCATCGTCGAGGTCTGCGGCGCCACGAGGGCCGAAAACGGCGGCCTCATTGCCCTCGCCGACCTCCGCGAGCGCGTTTCCCGCGGCCGCATGGAGGGCGCCGACTCCATCAGCGACGACGACGTGCGCCGCGCCGTCGAGACGCTCAAGCCCCTCGGCAGCTACGCCGTCGTCGTCGTCGGCCGCAGGGAGTACGTCCGCAGCGTCCCGCGCGAGCTCAGCACCGACCAGGCCGCCGTCGTCGAGGCCGCCCAGGTCCTGGGCTGGGTGAGCGTCAGCATGCTGCGCGACAATCTCGGCTGGGAGGCGGCCAGGTGCAGGACCGCGCTGGATGATTTGGTCGCCGGCGGCATGCTGTGGGTGGATGGGCAGACGGGGGGCGAGGCCGAGTATTGGAATCCGGGCGTCATGGGGGATGCTGCACATTATGGTGGTGATGCTGCTGGTGTTTGAGGGTCGGACAAAGCGTTCAAGTCTTTCTCACGACAAACTTGATGAGCGAGCCTTCATGGAACCGGTACTCTTGAGACGCCGATTCGAGTCAAGCCAGATGCTCATCCTTGCTGAAGGGATCTGCTCATACAAGAAATCAGCTCGGACATTGCCCTTGAGCGATACAGACATGCTCCGCTGAGTATCCTCGCAAGATCGGCAAAGCTGGCGTCGACGGCCGTCAACGTTCAAGGATAGCCCCATACTCTCTCTGAGCCATAGAGCCCATATCTGCTGGAGGTTCAAGATCCGACATTGTCACGGCCAGTTCCGAAATAACGGCGGACTCTACCTGGTCCACAGAGAAACCCGAACAAGCAACTTGCAACGATGCCAGTACCGATGACGACATTTCACCACCAACGAGAGGAAAGCCACAGCGTCAAATTCTTCAAAACATTTATACAGGGAGCATCTAACCAAAGAAAACAGTCATTACTTAAACAGACATCGCATTTGCCATCCCCCCTTGATTAGCCCCTATTCCTCCCACGACTCAAATGCCTCCCAGAGTCTCATTTCCATCATATACCTCCATCCTTCGGGAGAGACAAGAAAAGAACAAAGGAGCATTCGTTTGTCACATGGAGAGCCTCGGAGAAACACAAGAAAGGAAATGGAGTATCCGCCAACAAAACACATAGCCAAAGCTCCCATCGGCAATCTTTTCTTCCCTCGGTCAAGAAAAAGATTAGGTGCCCCCTTCTCTTTCTTCCTCTCTCGCACCTTTTGCCAGTGACTTACCTCAAATCCGTGTTATTGTTCTTTCTCTTCAGAAATGCCTGGCTACCTTGAAAGGGGAGAGTACTCCAGCACATGTCTGCCGCCAGGGTATCATTTGTAGACTTCAAGGTACCAGTCTGTCCTTAATAGTTGGGGTTGTGGCTTGCCATGCTCGGCTCACGGGGATCACGGAGGTCACGGGGATCGCGAGGGTCACGGGGGTCGCGGGGGTCGCGTCCGTCACGTAGTCCATCGCGTCCGCCCAGGTTAGGGTTGGGTCCCATGTGGGGAGGGGGAGGATAGTCCTCGGGGCCGGGACGACCCATCTGCGGCGGGCGGTTCTCGCGGCTGTCGCCGTAGTGCTTCTTGCGCAGGGCCGCGAGGCGCTTCTTCTTGGTCAGGGTGTTGATGTAGGTGCCAATGACAAAGGAGACCAAGTTGAAGAAGGGCACCCAGAGCTCGTCAGGGAGGAACTGCTGGGCAAAGGCCAGGCAGATGGGCGACGTGAGCCACGAGATGCGCATGACTCTCCAGAAGCCGACCTTGACGGTTGCGCGGACCTGGTGGAACGTTCGGGCGCCGGCGATGAGGGCCATGGCCACCAGGTAGATGCTGTTCTGAATGGGCGCAATCTGGAATGACGAGTCAGTTTGAAATGATGTCATGAAGGACTTGTGTCAAGTAATTCGCTTATCGTAATTGGAGGAGGCGTCTCCAATTCGAGAGATGAGAGTCCAATTTGCACATGGGACAAGCGGATTGGCAGAAGAAAGATGAAGCACATACCACAAGGTTGCTGACCACGATCTGGATAATCTTGGCCCGGAGACTGACGCGGCCCTTGAAGAGCTTCTGAAGCAGCCAGATGAGAAAGTGGCCCAGGGGAGCGCTGACCAAGGCACCGTAGGCGGCCATCTTGGGCACGCGCGAGGTGAAGTAGTTGCCATGCTTGTTGCGGTCCTTGGCCAGCCACGAGGCGAGGAACTCCTGGGCGCCGGCGAGGGTACCGGCCGTCAGCATCTTGGTGCGCAGAGGGTTCGACTCGAGCTCCTTGATATAGGCCTAAGGGAGGGAGTGGCGGCAAGCCCGCAGTTAGCCAAACCTAATTCTAACCGTTCATTTCTTCGATCATCCTCGTTCCATATCCCTTCACCATCCCAGTAATTGCGCGCAGAGGTTTCAAACATACCGCCAGGTAGCCCTTGGTGCCGGCCATGCCCTTTCCTCCGGTCAATGCAGTGCCAATGGTCTCAGCGATGGGGTGCTTTCCACTGGTGCCGGGAAGAGGAGGCGCGCCTTCAAAGGCCCTCTTGATCGGGCCGGGACCTTCAGCGAGAGCGGCGGCGCGCTCGGCAGCGGCGCTGGCGACTCCATCGACAGTCTTCTCGGTCACCGTCTTGATGGAGCGCTGGACCACGGCGCCATGATCGTTGGCAGCCTGCTCAAGGGCCTTTGAGGCCGAATCCTGGATGGTCCGGACCGTGTCCCGCTCGAACTTGACCGACATGGTGCTCGTTGGGCTTCGCGGTGGTGTCGCTATGGGCGGGCGGTCGTGATCGTACTGGCGTGGATCGTGGCGGCGACGACGACGACGGGGACGGACGGCAGCGGCAACAGCAACAGCAGCAGCAGCGACAGCGTCAGCGGCTCGAGATGGTGTTGCAGAATCAATCGACGTGCAGCTCTTTGCTCTCGTGGGGCAGGTCAGGGATAAAACGTCGTCATGAGACGGGCAGAGAGGGTCTGGCTGTCCAACGACGCGACGGCGGGATGATTAGCAGATGCAAACGCTTTGGGCGGCGGAGAGATTGGGGAGCAACTGAGGCTGTCGTGGTGACAGGGCCCGGCCAATGGATTTGTTTACACGGCGAGACACAGACTGAGCCTTGATGCGCCGAGTGGGTCGCCCAACCCCCCTGGACACTGTCTGGAGGAGTCCGCTGCTGCTGCTGATCCAGCTCTCCAGCATGCAAGCATACACTTTGGGGACCTGCTGCCTCGGCAAAGGGGAGTCGAGAGGGTTCCGCGCATCGGTTCGCGGGCCCTTGGCCATTGGGCGCTGCCCTTGCTCCTTGTCTCTCGTCTTGTTGGACGATGTCGCGTCGCCTGGCAGGCAGCCCGCAAGGATGACGGCGTGGGAAGACGAAGTGGCCCTGAACCTGAGGGGAGGCTGCGGGAGTGACAGGATAGGGCAGACAGGGACGGCGAGCGAGCAGGACAAGCAGCAAACACGAGGAAAAGGCGGCTCCAGGGCCTGGCTTACCGGGTCAAGCTGCGGCGCTGCAAGAGCTCGACGTTTGGATATGGATATCCTGGGGCAGCGACGACAGTTCAGTTTCTGCCGGTGACTCTGTTGGTTTCGTTTCTTCTCAGCGGCCCCGAAGGGAGTGGGAGGAAGGGAGGGAGAGGGACGAGGGAGTGAGACTGTAGAGAAGAGCGGCGAACAAAGGCAGAGGAGATTTGCGAGAGGCTGGGCGGGAAGGATGACGCCCGGGACGGAGTACTAACCTCGTACCTGTCTGGGCCCTGAACGGCGAGGTAGGTGAGGCAGGTCAGGTAGATACCCCCCGTACAGGCACACCAACGGGTACGCTGTTGCACGACGACGATACTTGCACGATGCTTGTCACGCAGAGGCACAGACGCTGGCTGCAACCAAGAGCCAAGTACAGACGGCCACAGGTCGAGTACTGCTGCAGCCACGGTACCTCTTTGGCCTTGCCCCGGGCAGCAGCAGCCTCTGATGAGCTTCAACCACAGCTTCGTACCTGAGCATCAGCGAACACCCCCCGTATTCCCTGTAATCCAGCCGATGGCACCCAATTAACTTGTATCTGTTTTGGGACTCGGGCGGGTGTGCGAGGGTCGAATCAAGCAACGCGTCTGCGAGGACGGCTCCAGTTTTGCGCAGCCTGCAAGCAAGCTCCTGGGCCGGGCTGAGCTGGAGCTGGAGCTGCCATGAGAAAAAAATAAAAGCAAAGGGCTGGGGAAATGGATGGAGGGACGGATGGGGTCGCACGATCGGGCAGCGGCCAGCTCCAGCGTCGGCCGGCGACTCTGCTTTGTCTGCTGGTGTGGCCTCGAGCTGGCTGAAAGTGGGCGACTGTGGGCGAAATGTGGGCGGCTGCGGGCTGGCGATTGGAGTGTTGGGTCGAGGCTAGGAGGCCCGCGATGCACGGCGCGGCAGGGGTTGGAGATGATGAGTAGCAAGGTCAAGGGCTGCAACTGTCAGTCGGTCGAGGTCGAGGTCAAGCAGAGCAGATTGTTGTCTGGTTGTTCTGACTGCTGACAGGGGGGTGCGTCGCCATTGGCTGGCGTGCGCGCGCCTTGGCGGTTTATCGATGGCGCCGGCCGGTTCTGCTCTGCTCTGCTTCGCTCGAGCTCGGCTTCATCAGTCCAGCCCATGATCCATCTTCTCCACAGCAACCAGCAAAGGCTGACCGTGTTTCAATCGCAAGCGTCCCCTGCTGAAGAGGCTGGGGGTACGAGATTGCATGCGCCACGATGTCCCGACGTCCCTCTTGTCCGCTCCGCCGTGGCCACGCGCGTGTCGTGCATGCTGCAGATGAGAGATGACCGACCTGAACTGCCCGAACGCCTCTGATCACCTCTGCTTGCCTGCCTGTCATCGTACAGTAATCCGTAGCGTACCTAGGCAACATCTTGGTTTGTATGCACAGCCCTTTGCCTCGTCCTTCCTTGTACGCACCTTGTCTGGCTCGGTCGCGGCATGGCTGATGCCGTAAGACTTCTGTGGTGATGAACGGATCATGGAGTACGAAGCACGACGTAGCGTAGCACTGACTGAGGTTTGCTTGCTTGTTTGTTTTTCGCGCGAGACCCTTACGCGGGCTCCTATTGGGCCGGCAGGTGAGGTAATGCGGACGGCCGATAGCAGACTGAACGTCAAACATTCCGCAGCTTCATTGGGCGACAGTCTGTCCAGGTGATGGAAGCAATGCAGTGGTGCTTCGTAGGGGTCAGAAGTTCTGTGAGACATGCCTTTAAATGAGAATCATGATGCCCTGATACAATGATGAGATGATGTTGGCTTACAGGCTGACGTTGAGCGGTCGAACTTTCTCTGGTGGAAGGGGCTCGAGTCAATTGGTCTGTGCTGTTGGAGGAAGGAAGCGACTTGCCACAGACCAGCCTTCCATACCTAGTAGGTATCTATACCAGGTAACTACCTAGTAGGTACCTTGAAATCCAGCAATCCAGTCACTCTTTCCTAATTACTGAAGGTAGTACTTACCTAGACACGTCAACATACAACTGACGAGGCCCAAGATCCATCGACCGCCTTGGAAAAGAAATTTTCAAAGAAGGAGACGAACAGCATCAGAGATCAATAGCGACGACGACGGCTATACTCTGAAGCAGGTTGGTAGGAAGGTAGGAAGCATAAAGTCAGGGCGACAGAGACAGTCTATGACAGGGACGGACATAAAAGAAGACGGCCTTGTTTGGGAGCAGTTATTACAGTACAAGAGAGTCCCAGGCACCAGTTCGACAGCGACGGGGATCCTGACGACAAGACCGGCTCTGCTTCGAGGCTATATTGGAGAGACCAAGCTTCAAGAAGGAACTGAAAATACCTGGTATTCTGCCCGGTTCAAGTCAGCCGATCCAGTCTTGGTTCAACGTTTCCGCCGAGTGACTTTTATCACTCCCCGAATCTTTTGACAACATGGTCTGTAGCAGCACATATATGGGCTGCTTGCTCGCATTGAAGGCCGCGGGTGCAGCAAATACAGTCAAAGGCAACCCTGCGCTGAGGAGACATGACTCTTAACGAGCGAAAGGATGGGACGCACTGAGGAGAGGCTGCGAGACGTAAAGAGACTGGACATAGACGTTACTGCACTGATGCATGCAGCAAACGAATACAAAGCAAAGGTACCCCGGCTGACGTCTTCAATTCGAAGGAAGCTCTGCCGGCAGATAGATCCTCGTCCAATAGATCACAACAGTATCGGCAAAGTCGAGGATTATCAAAAAAATTGATGGACGGCCAAACTTCAACAACGCCTTCAAGAACAATAGATGAATCCTGGTTGATATCAAGATGGCCATCTTTGACATAGCAATGAGTGGTTGTAATGGGAGAGCGGTCGACCCCTTGACGAAGTTCAATAAGCTTCGTGGAGCAGGGCCGTATTAGCTGACAATTTTCCGATTCTCTTCAATGATGCCGGTGGATAATCGTTCGACAATCTGCGTCGACGATGCGCAGTGACCTTGGAAAGTCCGGTTATGCAAACATCCTGCGAAGTGCGCATTCTATCTTTGAATAGGCATGTGAAACAAGTGGTGACTGAGGCACGACTGTTCAGCCTCGTTATGCCACTCTTCTTCATGCGGCACTTCAGCAGATACAGAGCTAGTCTGACTGGAGATGAATTATGGCCTGACTTGATTTAGATCTATGTTATGATGAATCGGTTTACCGGTCTACGGCCGCCTGTTTGTAGAGATCGCCGTCAGATGGATCGACTCTGATGCCACTGTGAAGGAATCACATGGGGGCTCTTCATCCCGGAGAAGTATGTTTTATTCCGGGGCATCCTTGAAGCCTTGCTAGAGTATTCGATTCATAGTCATTATTTGAACGGAGATGACTGAGGTCCTGTAGGTATTGCATTATGGGGAGATGTGTGGTAAAACCGGCCTGGGATATTGAAGTTCCTGCTTAAGGCATTCAGGTGCATCATGCAACATTGACATCAGGCACATCAGATCCTTCGATATTGATGCCGATATAATCTCCCATTAAACCCAACAGCTTCAAGGTACCTACATCAGACAATCGGCCAGGACAGCAGCCTTCAGTTGACGCGCAGCGCTGCAATGGCGGCCGTTCGCCAAAGTTTCCATTGATGGCACTGGCAGGCAGTCACGCGTCTGTAGCAACTGCCGGCAACTTTCCTCGTCTCCTTGGCCTTATTCACCAAAAAGCTTGCGTAATCTGCCAAAGACACAGAAAACCCAAATTCCGCACTCTTCATCATCTGCTACGCTCTTCAATAGTTGAATATCTGCACCGCCTCTCTATTGTCCTAGTTTGTCCGCCATCATTCTTCACCAAACATTGTTAGGGCTTTCGCCGGCTACGGATTCTCCCCCCCTGAGCATCCCCGCCCTTGTTTGGAGGCTACAGCTTCTCGACTCGACGTGCTACCGTCTGAACGAGCCGCGAACAAGAGACCGACAGAAGGGCAGCTATCCGTCATGTATCACCGCCCTCCTCCGGGCCTGCACAGGCGCCCAATCTTCGAGCCGCAGTGCACCCACGCCACCATGACGAGAATCTACAGCCCGAACCTCCTGTGCTCCCACTGTCACTATCCCGGGCCTTCTGGCTGGCTGTACCAGTGCACGCAGGACAGGGAAGACTTGATCGAACACGCCGTGGCGCGAGGAGAGTTTGTATGGCAACGGCCTCGGCGACGAATCATGGCTTTTGAGCTGACCGGACACGCGAGAAGGGATGCTAACGGTGACCGAAACAGATCAGCATGGACCAGGTCGGCTGCCAGTTGACGCCGCTGATGGGCATTCGGAAAGGGAGCGCCGCTGCTCGTGAGGACCGTCTTAGCTTCCTCTCAGAGATCAACCAGGAGCAGCTGGCCCAATATAGACCAGATCAGGTTGCTCACATACTCAGGCAGCGTGAGAATGTTCGTATTGACCGCTCAACGATAGGAGTAAGGGTCAGATATTGACAGATACTGCAGGTACAGCTCATCATCCAGCAAGACAAGGTCCGTAAGAACAGCGCCGCCATACTCAGCCGCCTGGCCCATCCCTATGGGATAGATAGCGCTTCGTGCAGCATTGGGCTCCAAAAGCCGTGGCTGTGCACACCACAGGAAGAATGCCAGTATCGCGTGTGCCAGAACTGTCGACCCGGATGTGCAGATCGCGCCTTTCTCAGTCTCAACGCCGTCGCCAATGGCGAAGTGCTTCCAACCGCAGCAGCAGGCTATAGCTTCCATCTTCTCGGCCAGCGGCCCGTTGTAGATGCCAACGTCCTCAAGAACATAGGCTGCCGTCCGGTACCCCTGGTAAGTAGCTCGGACGATGGTTCCACGTATCGCAGGAACAAAGCTAAGCGCCGTACACTGTGATGACAGCCTCAGCCATCTCCCACCAGCTCGATTCATGACTCGCCCGCGTCGGCGATGAGTGTCATGGATATGCTCGATACGCAGATCAATCGCGGACGGCTCTTGTGGACGCGACAGGGAGACGACGCTGAGGTGGAAGAGTACGACGCCGACTTTGATTGGACATTGACGCCAACAACATCTAGCATTGCTTCTGGATACTTGAAGTACTCTCCTGGATGCGAGAATCTGGGAGTTATTGGGGAGGCTGCTGCAACCAGCACTTTTGTATCTCGGCAATGGACGCCTCCACCTTCGCCAGCAAGCGGCGTGACGGAGCCAGGTGGCAAGGTAATGTGAGTAACAGGGGCACCTGATAATTGAAGCACACAATTACCACTGGATATCGAACTGGCTAACAAGGCGGCAGTGATACTCCCTCGAAAAGGGGTCCATTCAGCCAAAACGGCACACCGCTTTCCGAGTTGACCGTTGTGCAGACGACGGAGAATGCCACTGGGGGCCACCGTCGCGAGCAGAGCGTCGATGAGTCTCCTCGTGGAGCGACACCCAGATCGACTACTCCTTCATCGGACCACAGCTTTCCCCCGTCCCCCCTCAAAGTGCCCCACGGGGTCGCCATGCTCGAAGAGAGCGTCGAACTGGGTGTTCCGGATGTCATTACACAGGCTTGAGCCGTTAGCCTTTTCCTTTCCGTTTATGCTCGATACGTGTTGATTTGATAGCGTTTCGTTGTTTAAGTCATGTGGAATTGCTGGGTCAGCGAGAGACGTTTGCTGGATCGAGACGACTCATTCTCAGTCGCTGCTTGGACCTACATTGGAGGGCATAGCTCACAGATCCCCACTAAATAAAGCTCCGTTTCATGATATATGTGTGTTTGCATATAGAGTTGGCGCAAACTGATCAAACAGAAAGCAAAACTCCCACTTCCCCCGAAGGATCTATGAATCCCCTGTATAACGCCAGAACGAACGAAAAGACATAAGGTGACAAGCGATGTACGTCCCCTACACCCTCCCCTTATTCCACTCACCCACCCATTCACGCACCATGCCTTGTCACTCACTCCTTTTCCAGCTTCAACGCCTCGTCCATGCTCGCCTGCACCTTCTTCATCATCTCATCGCCGACCTTTTTCGCGTCCGCAAAGCGCGGCTGGAAAAACTCCTGGGTGCTGACGAAGCGCTTCTCCCACGTCTCAAAGTGGCCGAGGGTGACGCACTCGGCCCAGCCCCTGGCGGCAAAAGTGAACTCGAGGTCGTCGCTGCGGTAGCGCTTGTCGTCGACGGCGGTGCGGAGGGCCTCGTCGAGCATGTCCGTGTTGCGGAAGAGGTGCTCTGTGACGCCGAGGCGCAGGCGGAAGAGGGGCGTGCTGCAGAGCATGTGGTCGTAGGGGACGATGGCGAGGGCGGCCCAGCAGTCGACCATGGCGAGGAGGGAGAGGTGGTTGTTTGGCCGGGCGGGGGTCTCGGCCGTGGGGGTGCCGAGGGAGAAGGAGGAGAGGATGGAGGGCTCGAGGAGGGGTCGGGAAGCCCATGCGTTGGAGGGCCCAAAGACTTTATCGCGGGCGGCGTAGATGCGGGCCGTGAGGCCGGGGAGGTCGCCCTCGAGCATGAGCTTGTAGAGCTCGGTGACGGAGCGGGCGTACTGGGCGACCTGCTGGCGGGCCTCGGGGTTGAGGATGGCGAGGCCGGCGTAGACGTGCCACTTCTGGGAGTAGATGCGCAGCATGATGTTCATCTTTACGTTTTCGATGCCGCCGACGTAGCGGCTCAGCTCCCAGGGGTACTGCGTGTTTGCGTGCCAGGCCTTGCCCATGGAGAGGAAGGCGGCGTGGGTGACGGCCTGGGTGTCGGCGGTGATGCGGTCGTGCTCCTTGGCCGTGAGGTGGACGTATTTCGACTTGAGGCAGCTCAGGACGGTCTCGACCTTGTGCAGGGCCGAGTCCGGGGCGCGGTGCTGGATGAGGACCAGCGGCTGGTTCTGGGGGTCGACGCCGGGCCCGTGGAGGGAGTGGATGGAGACGATGAAGACGTCCGAGGGGAGGTGGGCTTCGAAGGCGGCGATTTCGGGGGACTTGCAGGATGTTTGGCCGCCGACGATGGCGCCCATTTTCGTTGCTTGTGGACGAGGATACCGTCAGCTGGAACGCACATATAGGAGAAGCGGGTGGTATAGATGATGGTGGTGGGTGTTTATGAAGAGAGGCATACACGGTCCGTATTGAGCGATCACGCGGTCTATAAAGGCGGCTTCCACCGAGTAGATGATGTAGTCGCTTGCGCGAGACACGAGGTGGCCATTGCGGAGAATTTCAATGTTCTTCTAGACGGAGAGAGCAGGCTTCAGCATCTGATTTGTGTTGGGTCACGATGGAAGAATTGCAGGCGAAATGAAATGAATGAATGGAAGAGGCAGCGTAAGTTGCGTACTTTGCCATTGTATTTCTCTTTAAGGCTATCGTATCTATCTTCTCTGTCGCATGCCAGGATCCTAAGCTTGCAGTGTCAATTTCACTGTCTTTTTTCTTCTTGCTTCTTCTTGATCCCTGAAAAGGCGACGTCTACGTGGAGTGGGAGCAACAATTGCGAGATTTCTGCATCTTTTGACAGTTAGCTTCTTGACTTTGGATGAACGTGTCAAAGAGTAGAAACAAGAAATGTGAAGGAAATTTTCAGACAGATAGTAAGTAAGGTAGCTAGCATTTTCATCACTGAAAGCACAGGTCCGATTCTGATCACCGGAACGGTGGGACAGGCGTCCCTGCGCAATACTCGAGCCAAATGCGCTCTGGTCATCATGAAAAAAAGAGGGTGAATGGAAACAAGCGAAGAATGCAAGGAAGAGAAAAAAAAGCAATGCTTACCTGCAAAAGAGTCGCCAGAGGTGGAACAGCAAATCCCCCATGTTCAAATGGAAAGATGCCGACACAAACTCACCTCCAGCCAGCTTCCGACAGCTTCTCGGCGTACATCCGACCCATGTCGCCCATGCCAATCAGCCCGACGGTGAAGTTTTCCATTCCCGCCGGGACGTGGCTGGTTTGCGCGGAGGCCATTGCGCCCTGCTACTCGAGCGGGTGATCCAGAGCAGAAGCTCTGTAGCGTCCGTGGCCCAAACGACTCCTTGAGTTCGCCCTCGTCCTGGTGGAAGGGCGACGGAAGAGAGATCAAGCTTGGGTTGTAGGATGGGAGAAAAGAAGAGAGAAAATTTAGTTGAGGGACGAAGTTGAAGTTATATGTGGGTGGTGGGAAAAAAAAATTGGCTGAATAAGCGGGAACGAGTGGGGCTGATTGGACGGATAATCCGCTATCGTTGGGCCGAGATGCTGACGATGGAGTCCATGCAGGTATCCGAGCTTTGAGATTCACTCATAGCCAAGTTCAGCAAGCTCAAGATCAGAACTTCTTCAACTTCATAGCCCGGTTTTGCTCCCTGTTCATTGTTCGTTACTTAGATACACAGCTTCCAAGATATGAACGCTCTCTACGCCATTGGATCCAACGGCTCCGGCCAGCTCGGCATCACCCACAAAGAAGACGTCTCCGTCCCCAAGCCCGCCGTCTTCCACCCAGACCAGCAGCCTCCCTCGCGCATCATCAAGGTCGCCGCCGGCGGGAACCACACTCTCCTCCTCACAGAAGCAGGCAAGCTCTACTGGAGCGGGGATCCAGCCAGCGGCGCCTGTGGCCTGCGTCCGTACCCAAACATTCCCGTGTTCCTGCAGGCTAGGCTGGCAAAGGATGAGCAGGAGAATGAGCAGGTGGGAGAGATTGCGCTGGTGGCGGCTACGTGGGAGGCTTCCATCATCGTGTCCAGGGATGAACGGGGGAAGCGAACAAAGGTTTTTGCCTTTGGAATCGGACAAAAGGGGGAGCTGGGTCTGGGCGAGTTGATTGTGCGGACGCCCTCGGCCACGAGGATCAAGGACTTTCCGCCTTCTGGCACGGAGATTGTCGACTTGTCTGCTTGCATGGGACATGTCGTTGCTGTGCTTGACAATGGCGAGGTTTACGGCTGGGGAAACTGCCGCAAGTCGCAGATTGGCGAGCCCGCCGCGGTTGTCTTTGCGCCTCGTAAGGTCGAGGGCATCAACTTCAAGGCCGCTAGAGCAGTCTGCGCTAAAGAAGCTACGTGCATCTTTGGAGAGTCAGGGAGCGGGAACATGCGAGTATTGGGCTCAGATAAATGGGGTCTGGTGTCGCAGGCCCCTTCAGCTGCCCCGGCGTGGAAAGACGTTGGAGCAAGCTGGGGAAACTTTTATATCCTGGGTCAAGATGGCAGCTTGACAGCGTGGGGCCGAGATGACCATGGCCAGCTTCCTCCGCCAAACCTTCCCCCTCTTGAACAAATAGCCATTGGCAGCGAACACGTCGTCGCGCTTACGGTGGACGGGGACGTTCTGTCATGGGGCTGGGGAGAGCACGGTAACTGCGGACCAAAGGTGGACAACAACAATGTCAAGGGGAGATGGAACGTGATCGCATCGTCAAAGCTCATTCCCCCTGAAAGCAAGATAGACAACATAGGCGCCGGTTGCGCCACTAGCTGGATATGCATTACATCCCGCTGAACTAAGGGGCTTGCAGAAGAGCTACGCCAACAACTATGATGCTTCTCCATCGGACTAATCGGGGAACAAGGCCAAGCCCTGGACATCGGATAGTCTCTGAGTCGGATCCAAATATGTCGACTCTGCCGCTGCCGACTGCGCCTCCTCTGCCGGCTCATGCCCACTGCGTCCAGCATCATCTGCGCGGCTCATATGCGTTACAGATGGGTTCGTCTATCCAAGTCAGTTTCAAGCGCATCACACGGTTTGAAAGGAGAGGAACTTACAGGATCGACGCTGTGGTCCCACTCCAATCTAGCATCCTCATCACCATCCTCATCGTCATCCCTGACTGGCTCCCACGCCTCGTCTTCGACAAACAGACTCTCGGACCTGAGAGTAGGCGGAGGCGGTCTCTGCGAGGGCCGGAAATCGAAGGCGCCGATGCGCGAAGCACTGGCTCTAGCAGCGCTCAGTCGTGGAGTCGGGTTCGGCGGCTGGCGTGACGATGACGGCGGTGGCATCGAAGGCATGGTCGTCTGCTGCCGTTGAGCCTCGGACGTGGTTTGTGAGGGTGCTGCGCTTGTGCGGCGAGACGTCTCTTCCAAGCGCGGCACAGCAGCGTTGATAGCACTGGTGTTCTTGGCTGCAGCTCCCTTTCGACCCTTTTTGGTTCTCTGTGAGGAGTTACCTCCTCGTTCTCCCACCGTCATGATGAGGAACTCGCAGGAAATGGCATCGCTAGCGTAGGAAAACTGCAGAGGCCGCGCGGGAAGGGAGTAGCGGGCGGCAATGGCGTTGCCGGTGATGGCTGCATGCTGTGTGATTGCTCGGACGTCCTTGATGGACACGACGATCTGAAGCTTGTCCTCGACGTCGATGTCGTCAAACTCGTCTGTCTCGACCGCGATCGAGGTATGCAGGGGTTTCTTAAGGACCGCTATTGTCCCAGTTAGCTCGCTTCTAAATGACTGGACACGGCCGTCGTACCATCGTCGCTGATGGTCTTTTCGCTGAAGCATGTGAAGTTGACATGGTCGCCATCGGTGTTGATGTCCAGATACTCAGTCCCGGGCCCAAAGTGGTCCACCAACTGCTTCAGCGTCCTTGAAGATATGCTCCAGTGATAAAGAGCCTCCTGTCTGTTGAACTTGGCGTGTACCGGAATGGTGACCTCGAACGGGAGTCGATGCGTGGCTGTCAGTCCGTTTCGGAAGATTATCCGGGCAATGAAGCGGCTCTTAACGCCTTGCCCATCTTCTATGGCGACATCGCACCGGTCGATGATGGCCTGCTTGTCCACGTCTCCTCGCGACTCCACGCCGGATCTGCTGCGGAAGAGAGAGGCCAGCCCCTAAAGTGAAGGCCGATTAGCCATCCGACGGAGAATAGCACTTTATCGACGGCAAGGCATCTCACTCGAATGTACATGGAGCAGAAGAATTTCTCTTGGAACTGCCCTGAGCCCTGAAACTGGTAGCGCCCAAAGAAGCGGTTGGTCGCGAAACGGAAGCTCGCGTAGGCTGATTTGGAGGTGTTCATTGTCGAGAGGAAGAACTGGAAGGTGGATTAGCAGCTGGGGGAAGAATACAAGAAAAGCAGTCTCACAGTATCTTTCCGCGCTTCAATGGACACATCTTCGCTGAATTTGCTCAAGCAGTTGAGGGCGTCTCGAAAGGCAGTGACACCCTCTTCACTGAGGGTGAATGTCAGGACGGCCATGGCGGCATATGGCTGATTGCGTCAGACGCTGTGACGAATGAGTCGGCACGTTGGAGGCGAGAAGTGATAGAATGTGTCAAATTGTTCAATGATTGAATCACATAAATCAGGAACAGGGTATCATTCGAGGATTTTGTTGGTAGGCAATGTGCAAGGACGAAATGTATGAAACTGATGCATCGTCGTGGTTCACGAGCTACTGAAGGCGCACTGGGCGTCGGTGGGTATGAGAGTATCTGCAGTTGCTGCATAATTATTGCCTTACTGCGCATTATGCATCTTTCGAATCGATGCCGGCTTACTGCAACACTTGAGATCAAGGCTCAACCACGTTGAGTCTGTCTGTCCTCCATGCAGGTTCTTCCCAGTTCATGAAGAAGGAATAGAATGACGCATTCATGAGATTGCACTACTTTGAGTGAAAGCCTCCAAACCATCATGAACCACGGCCCGTCCCTTCACATCCGCTCAACCGCTGCACGGCACACTGGAAACCTGTCAAGATGCCTCTTCCGATTGTCTTTCCTGCTAAATGTCTTCTTGCAGTGCTCGCAAAGGCCATCCGTCCTCGGAATGTTTCGCTCTTTGGCGAATTCCTTGTGGTAAACCCAATAGTGCCTGTCGCGATCCTTGTCATCTGCAAATGATTCTGAGCAGGTTTTCCCCCTTGGATGCTTTGCCTCGCATCGTAGCTGCGGATCGTGTCTTCGCAGATGCTTCCTGCAAGTGTTTGGAAGGTTAGGGCATGCAGGAAATATACCCTTTCTCGAAAGAGAAAAAGACTGCTCACTTGAAGTTGCCGTCGTTCTTACGCCACCGTTTGCAGCACCACTTGTAGCCAGGCTTGCTGTTTCCTGGGGCGAGGCGAGGTCAGGTGTTGAGCGCATACGTATGTACATTGGGGACAAGAGTGCTCACCATCAGGATCCAGATCATGCGAAGCACCTTGAAGGCCGGAATTTGGAGAGTCTTCCATCTCCTCATCAGGACTGCCGGTACTTGGGTCGAATGGCATAGGCTCGGATCCCGCAGCTGCGCCGCCGGGGACATGAGCTAGGGTCATGCCGTCCAAGTGGCCGATCATGGCATCATGTGTTGTCAATTCATTTGGTATCTCGGTGAAAGAGTGTGTCGCACCGTCGACTGGAAAGATGGCTGTATCATCAGTTGCTGCGAACGGTGCAATGCCTTCAGTAAGCACGCACTCTGTTGTATAGTTTGTATCGTTGAGTGTAGTCTCTGTTGTAACTTTGGTCTCCATCAAGTCGTCCACCGACAAGTCATTTATTTTCATGTAGTTGATCAGATTCGTAAAATTTTGTTTCACCTCCTCGTCCGTCGCGCTATAGTCTATCGCCTCGTCAACAGACAAATCACTGCCCTCCAACAGCCTCGCATAAGGCTCAGCCAACCCAGCGAGCTGGGGATCGAGGCCGAACCCATATGACTGACGAGCCGACTAGATCGGCGTGTCGAGACTGTCGGGAGACAGAGAAAAGTCTGTGAGGCCAAGACTATCCGCCCGAGACATTGGGGAGGCAGTCTCGGAGTGGTTGGTGTTGTTCAAGTTCATTGGAGGATTGAAGCCCGCGATGTCGTTGTCCCAGGTCAGCGGGGAATCAGGAGTCAAGTCGAAGCACTCATCCTGACACGAAGATTTGACAGCATCCTGAGCAGCGTTCCAGAGGAGTGTGTCCAATGCTTCATTGTCCGTGAGCAAGACTGAAACATCATCTTGTTGACCCCAGGTCATCGCATCAGGCACGTCCATCATGTATAGGTCGGCATCAATGGAAGAGTCGAATACAGGCAGGTCTACAGGTCCAGCACATGGATCTTGTTCCACTGCGCGACTGCGCAGTTCCCGGTACTGTTGGCGTGGCATGTGAAGCTGTGAGACTCATCAATATCCCTTATATACATGTAACTCACGGGTGGTGAGAGAGTGCTTACACTGAGTTGCTCTGAAGCCTTGAATAGAGACGCATCCGGACCTCAAAAGCCTCCCAAAACAGGAACAGGCTTGCGGGCGGCGGCCCCTGAGGGGGAAAAGGAGAGAGAAGAAGGAGATATGGGAAATGAAGAAGCATGGGGGGTATTTATGGTTAAGTTCAGCGACGCTCAAACCTCCCAGCCAGGCGCTCGCAACTATCGTGCGTATGCTGCACCCCGTACATGTACTTGGGCCGCGGCCTACAGGCATGTGTTGCTTCTCCCCGCTTCTGCGCGAAAACGAGGCTGAGGTCGGCAACCGCGTTTGGGCGTGCCAACGCAGCGTTATGCAGGACGAGTTGCAGCTCGATGCAGCCTCTGATTGGAGCGACTTGCATGCGACAGTGCAGCGTGACGCCGGCCTCTGGCGGCATCAGGCTTTTTGAGTCGCCGGCCTCTTGCAGCTGCATCATCTGAATGGTCCATTGGACGTGGGATGTTCTGCGAGAGGCCGCAGCGTGTGGGAGAGGTATTGCCCAAGAGGTTGCATGTGGCTTGGCCTCGGGTGCCATGGTGAGTGTCGACCGCGAGCCGTCAATGCCATCAACACTATCACGACACTATGAAGCTATCTTGTATAAATGACCGACCAGACTCCTCGGAACAAATCAAATTCTAGGAGCAGTTCATGATATCCATTTCTCACAGCGTTCAGGATAACCTGGTTGAAAGCACAATCCAAGTCATGGCGCTTACCAACCCAGCAGAAGCATCGCAGCCCCTGGACCACACTGACGAAGAACCAATTCCTCTCAAATCTCGCAGAATTCACACCTTCTTTGAACCCGTCTTGCTGCTCGTAGCTCTCGTCGACGCGGTCCGAAGCACGGCCAGACCACGGCCCCCCGAGCCAGAGATTGACGTTCAGGATCCCACACAGCTCTTCTGCGCCTTCGTCAATAAGCTGGGCCATGTGTGCGACAGAGAAAAGGGCGGCAAGACCGTCACTTCATTCATCGTCCTTCATGACAAAGCCGATCCTCAGCAGGCTCACTATGTCTTTGCGGTGAATAAGCAGAGCGGTGGCCAGCTGCAGAGCACGAGGGCGTATGTCAGGACGCTCCTCCGCAAGATTGGTCAAGCCCCCGAGGGTCAGGAAAACCAGCATGATGCAAGACATTGGCTGCTGTTTCACATCTTGCGGTTCAATCGGCCCCGGGTCATGATATACCTGAAGAAGCTTCGGGCCCAGACCGCATCTTGCCTTGAGAGATGCCGGGCTGATGCGACAGAAGAGAGTATGTAGCGAAAGCCTATGCTATATGCAAGGATATCGACACTGGCTAACCATTAGGATATGAGCTGCAGACGATAGGATTGCGGAACAGTTGATGTGCATGCTTGATATTCCCGAGACTGGTTCAGACCGCGACGACGCAGAATCAGAGTGTATGTTTTTGTTTTTCTCATCTCAGCGGAAAGAACTGACCTTGTTTGTACCCAAGATATAAACAGGTGCGAGGCAACGATGCAGCTTCTCATCCGCATAGATCGCTCTCAAGCAGGCAAACTCATAGAGGACCGCGCCCTGGAAGATCGCATTGTCGGATATAGCAGCATGGAATGCTGGGCCAAGCTCCTCCACAAGATGCGGCGCATCCTCGCCTATCAGCAGTCCGTCCAGTTCTTCCTGCGAGCCAAGGAGAAATGGCCCGGCCTCTTCCAGAACCCAACCGTCGACTTCCTCGCGTCCAGCCGACCGGTGCCGAAGCCGATCCGGAACAAGAGCCTCTTTGCCGAGAACATCGTCGGCCGCATGACGAGCGAGCAAAGCGTCATGAGGATCTTCAAGCAGTTTGCTCAGGATCTCCAGGCCTTTGATCTGGACGAGCGTCTCAAGCAGGAGTATAAGAGAGACACGTTTAAGCCGACGGTTCACGCAGAGGTGCTCCTGCTGGACTGGGTTTGGAAGCAGAGCAAGATTGCTCCCGTGAGCTTCTTCAACGACTGCAAGTACATTGGCAGCAGCAAGCCAACGTGCAAGCTGTGCGACTTTTACTTCCAAGAACACAGTCTGAACGTCGGGCATCGCATGTCGCATGGGAATCTTTATTCCAGCTGGCGCGTCCCCGACGTGTTTCCATACCAAGGCAAGGCGGCGTTGCACGACAGACAGATCATGCTGAACGGACTGCTGGAGAGGGTGCGAGCGGAGGCGTTTGACCTCGTCAGCAAAAAGGCAGTGCCGAGTGTCAAGGTGGACGATTCACTGACTGCTTCGGCTCGGATGACGCTGTGGGAGGTTCGGTCTCTGCATGGGTCGAACACTGATGCTGACGTTGACGATATTGCATCGCTCCTGGGAGAGGTCGATCTTAGCTGAGGGATGAAGAATAATATGTCATTCTTTCTCTGATTAGAAGTATTTAGGCAATAACTTGTGCAAACGAAGAAAACTCCGTGATTGACGAATCCATCATATCATAGCTTGACACCAGTGCCCAGTCTCCCCACGTCATTATCCATTTCACTTAAGCATAGCTGTCGTGAACCGTCTGCTCGTTTATCCGCTCCTGAAGCAGCTGTATCTGCCCAGGGAGAACCTCCAAGGCCCGCGACGGACTCCATGGCGATCGGCGTGCACGCTCGTGCCGAAGTGGCGGCCTCCGAATTGCTTTGACCAGAACAGACCCATGGTTGTGTTTGTGTGGTTGTTCGAGTGTTTTGTCTCGTAGTATGAAGAGTGCGTCTGAAGTATGACTGTTGCCAAAAGTCAGTTATTGATGTCGTCTGTTTGGTCCTCGCTTGAAGGGCGACTTACGAGCTTGTTGTAGTTTGATTCTAGTGATATCAATAGTCGAGAGTAGGATGTCAAAAAACGATAGTAGATGGTGGTTTGAGGTTTGGAAAGATGGAGAACAATGGCAGTTGAGTGTCTCGCCTTCCCTCCCAACTGTCTTTATAGCACCACACAAGAGGCAGCTTTGGTCTGCATGAATCAAGGCAAGCAATGACGTAGTGGTGGCTCTTGGCGTGCAACGTTCTAGCAGAATCGGTGCGCATGTATGTACTTTTACTCCTCCATCGCTTACCGCAAACTCCCTGATTCGGCACGTGAATGGATGCTCCAAGAGGTACCTCCATCACTTCTGCCACCTTGACAGGCAAAGTCAGTGTTTGCTGGCCATGGTGAAGGCGATTCACAAGCGAGCATCTGCAGTAAAGACAAACATCGTCTTCGTGACAAGCAATCGCGAGTTGCCCATTCATGACATCATCAGGCCTTCACGTGCAGACGGCTACGCGTTTCAAGTCCTCAAGCGATTCGACGAGAGAAGGCAGACGAGTCTTGATTTACGGTTAAATTTAGAGTGCACTTACGCTAACCCCCCGCCAAGACTCATCATTAGAACATCTGAAAGCTTAATGTGCCACCTCGGAAATCCCCTTGTAGGAGAGCGCATCATGATTAGGTACATACTCTAGACAGCCAGGAACCACATCACAGCCACAAGCCGCGACTCCCAGGTCCTGCCCCAGCTGTCACAATGATTCAAGCCCCCTCCTCCCAGCAGCCACCAGACTCAGCCCCTCCGCCTTATCCCCCGTCCCCGTCCAGTAAAACAGCCCCCAAGCCCCCTCTGCACCGCAAACCTCGCCTTCATATGCACCGTCCTCGGCACGTCAAACGTGAGATATCCCTTGTCCCCATTCGCATCTACATACCACGCCGCCACGGCACCCTCGTCGACCACCGCCTCCCTCACCCACTCATCCGGTATGTCGCAGTAGTCCATCTCGCCCGCCCTCTCCGTAGAACATCCCGGTCCTTCTGCACGAGGAAAGTATCGTGCGTACGCGGGAATACCGAGGACAACCTTCCGACTGGGAAAGCCTCTGGAGAGGATGTACTCGACGCCGTCGGTAGCGCACGCCTGCAGTTCGGGGTGCGTAGACTGGAGGCGGGTTCCGGGGGAGCGGAGCTGTGCGTGGTTGCCGCATACTTTTGTCCAGGAGCCGGTGAAGTCGTATGCCATGAGATTGAGGTAGTCGATGATTCGCGACACGGCATCTAGGTCGATGTGCCTGAGGATATACTGTCCAACGGGAAGAGCCGTAGTAATGAGATAATTCGGCTCGGGAAGAGCTCTGCGACACTCCTTGAGGAGCTTCACATAGTCACGGCCCTGCTCCGCGTTCTTTGGATGCTCCCAGTCAACTGTTCTCAGTCAGCAGTCAATTTCTTTTCCGTATAATGAGTGAAACACATACTGTCAATGCCATCGAGCCCATGGCGGTCACAGAACTCGCGGGCTTGCTTCGCAAACGTCTCTCGCGCGTGAGAGCTGGCAGCCAGCGCGGGAAACTCTTTGCTAGCGGTTCCTCCTCCGATGGACACAATAGTCCTCAGACTCGGATAGTTGCGTTTGAGCTTTGCGAGGGCGGCTAAGGCGCCTTTTTCTCCGTCGACGTCCTTCACTACGTCTGCGTGCTCGTCAATCCACTGCGTCGATGTCAGCTACAGTATGTCTAAACAAGGGCGTAGCATCAAACGGCATACCCGAAGTGAGCCATCTTCTTTGACACTGTTTAGAAATGTTAGGTCTTGTTCTTTGACCATCGTAATGGTTCGGTGAGAGCCTAGCCCAGACTCACCCGATGAAAGCGTAAAACACGTGTGTAATGTTGTCAACGTCGAGAGTCGCCGGCGTCTTGCCCTTGTACACCAGCCAACTGGGATAATACACGCCATTCATGTACCTTCGACCGCCATCATGCGGACGGACCATCTCATGCCCATTATTCTGGCCGGTAGGAGGAGGTCTGTTGATGTTGGGCTGCTGCTCGTGGTGTTCTTGCTCAGAGTCGGACGACCCTGTTAGGCACGAGCATGGACAGAACCAGCTTTGCGAGCGAGGAACCATTTGGAAAGGCTGTAATGAATGTTCCGTAAACAAGTATTTCCAGAATCGAAGAATTTTACAAGCTGAATTGAGAAAACATTGGTATACTAGATGCTAACAATGATGCTGGATGATGATGCTGGTTGATGATACTGTTGTTGCTGATGTTGACAAGCCCACAACCCCGCAGGTGCTCCGCCTCTCTGCCGATGTTCGTAAAAGTCGGTTACACGTCAGTGGTCTCCTTCCCATCCCTTGACGTGGATGATTCCAACGAAATAAAGTTGAGGGGTAGATGAGATTTTCCTCTTAGACTGCGAATAAGGTTGAGGAGTAGATTGTGTTTTCAAGTTTAGACTATAGATAGAGTTGAGGGGTCGATGTGGTTTTTCTCAGAGGCTTTGAATAAGGTTGAGGGGTCGATGTGCTTTTCTTTCAGACCGTGAAGTAGAGCTGAGGGGTTGACGCACTTTTCTTTGGACTGTGAGATAAAGTTTGAGGGGTAGATATGTTTTTGTAGGTAGAATACGATTCAACTCGTCAAGGCATAATCGTGGCTTTGTACTGAGCTCGGCAGTGGCTTTTTGTCTACGTAAACTGCCTAACTTACGTTCTCACCAACCTTGGAAAGAAGAGGGCAAGATCCATTGCGTTACCTTGATAGTAGATACATGAGACACCAAGGCTCTAAGGTAGGTATAGCGTGCCATCGTAAGGTAGATGATGCAGAGAATACGAAGAATGGTCAACGCTTCATGAAGATTCGACGTCAGGGTTGCCTTTCCGGCTTGGGACCTTCCCCGTCCTCGTGCTTGTGAAGAGCACCAGATCATTGGCTATAACTTTCCGAGTGGCTTTTTTGTGACCCTTACATGATATTCTTGGAGGCACGGATAGACGTATTCCGAGAAACATATCAGATTCACTTCGCTGGCTTTGCTAGTCTCCCATAACATCACGTTGAAAGCACTCTATGTAGTCTATCACAATCATCAAACAATTCGCAACCAAACATTCCCACCATCGTAGCTCATGACTCTTGAGAGCAGAACCAACTGCTCGTCTCCCCACCACACAACACATCCCCATTCTCATCAAGCACCACCGTCCCCCACCGCCTACTCGTATAATTCTCCAGAGGCGACGAGTGCAACCCGCGTCTAATAAGGTCCATCTCTCCCCTCAGCCAATACGCCATGATATACCAGCTCCGCCCCGTCAGCGGCGAAAAGTCGTCCTGGTAAATCTCCAGCGCCTCGATCACCCGCCGCTGAATCTCCGCGTCGTCCGAGGCCGCCCATGCCGGGATGAGGCAGAGCGGGATGAAGCTGGCTCCCAGCGGTCGGTATTGCGAGGCGGCGTGGGCCAGCTTGATGGCTTCGTTTGCCATCATGTCAGACTCGTCGATCATGTTTCCGTCGTCAGCGCCAAAGGCACGCAGGTACCCGTTGAACATTAACGCACAACCCAACAGAAGACCGTAGGAGACTTGATACTGGATACGGATTTTGGTCGTTGCGTCTGTCTGCGACTCAGATGCTAGAGAATCAGCCACTCCTAGACCACGTTTCAGGAGCGGTATTTCGAGGCGCATCCGTTCATATGCTACAACAATCTCGTCCTTGTGCTCGAACGGCTCGCGGATCAAATCGGGGATATGGACAAGGCTCTTCAGCTCCAGGCTAATGTAGTTCCTGGCCGTACTGGCAATTGGTGGTGCCGGACCATATGCACGTGCCTTCAGTTTCGAAAACCAGGGACTCAGTCGTATCCTTGGGTTGAATATGGCTTCTAGAATCTGGCGTCCCCGAGTGAGCGAACGCCGTAGAAGGCTACTACCCGTCAAGAGAAAGCGGAACTCACTACAGGTACATAGAGCGTATCACGTATGTTCTCTTCGAAGGGGTCCCGGGATTGCCTAGACGCCGCTGCATCGAGAAGATGCGCAAGTCCTTCCCCATGGCTCATACGCTGGTCGGTATCTTTCCCCGTCCAGCCCTTGGCAAGTGGAAAGCAGCCATGTCAGCCTACAGTTTCTATCAAGGCGGGATACTGGGCACATCTTACTTGACAAATCATCAGCACATACACGGCACACAGCGTCTCTGGCGTCTGCGCCAGTTGTGGGTCGTTCAGGCTGGTTCTGAGAGCCTGTAGCGCGTTTACGTATTTGAACAGCGATTCTCGGGATAGAGATGCCTGCTCATGTCTGCGCATGTGCGGATAGAAGCCCACCATGGCCTCTACCGCGGCATCCAGAGCCTTATTGGTCCCCAGTCGCCGTGGGAGATCCTTGAACCACCCACCGTAACATCTGAGGTCATAGCTCGGATCTGTGATATCGAGCAGCGAGACAAAAGCCACGGAGCGGGCGGTTTGCTTGTTCGATACAAGGCTGGTCATGGACGATGGGCTCGCGCTGCGGGCTTCAGGGGAAGACAACCTGCCCCGGGATTTTCTGGACAGTCTCTCCACCTGCAGCTCCGTCTGATCCTTGAACTTGTATCGCAGCTGGCCACACCCCACACATGCGATGTTGAGGCGCGAGCAGCGGGAGCAGGCGGGCGAGGCCATGTCGCACTGAAATGTGCTTTAGCGGCACGAAACGCAGATGGAGGACGATAGATTGATAGTATATCCACTCTATTTCCATATGATATCGCGGCAGATCTAGATGGAGCACCGGAAACGAACCTTTTTCTTCTGCTTCCTGCACGCATCGCATCCGCGATACGACGGCACGCCGGGCATGGCGGCGGCTGATTGGCAGCGCTGCGTATTTCCCGAACAGGCAGTGAGGGGGGTCGAAACGAAGAAGGACACAACACCCGTCGACAAGGGAAAATCTCCGATGGCTTTGCGTATTAGTATGCGTGAACAAATAGTCACGGCAGGCTAAAGCAGGGTTGGGTGGTTGGCTGATGGAATCACAACCTTGGTGATGGAGGCTGCTTGTCAATGCCTGCTGTGTGTCGACTGCTTCTCACCTTAATGTGACATGACATGCAAAAGGGAACCTTTTCCAATTAACAGCATATAAACCACGGAACAACCTGAAAAACAATCGAAAACACCACACAAGGCTTATGGCAAGGCTGAGTCCATCTCCTGGCGGCGTTGGTGATGATGTCAAGAGGAGGCTTGTGCCAGCGGGGGATTTCCGCTCAGGGAGAACAAAGGCAAGCCGAGAGCCACCGCCCCGCCAAATTAGCTTGGAATCAGCCGCTGATT
Organism: Trichoderma gracile; assembly: GCA_020002365.1. NCBI lineage: Eukaryota > Fungi > Ascomycota > Sordariomycetes > Hypocreales > Hypocreaceae > Trichoderma > Trichoderma gracile. Next base: position 5,944,016 of record JAINEY010000001.1, on the reverse strand, counting down.
GGCTGGCAGGAAGTCGCCGATCTCAGCCAAATCGGGTGGGGCGCCGCGCTCAACTGATTGAGGCTAGGGCATGTGGCTCATGCAGGTACGTACCTCGTCCGCCATTGTTCTCGAAAATGCTTCGACTTGGACGCTCCGCCTGGAGGTTAGAGGTGAAGTGGCCGATATATAAGACAGAAGCAGGGTCATTCTCATGACCTAGTCTGTCTAATTACTCGAGATGAAGCGCCTATGCGAGTACAAGCCGCTCTGAAGGACTGCTCAGGGACGCATTGATACCTCTGTAGCAGCAAGCCCGCAAGGCTCATCCGATCCTGATGCAACTTGGAGTCTCCCTCTACAGAAGCAGTCTGCACTCTACGCATTGCCATCCATTTTACTGCACAAAAGACAGCTATGCTATTCTATTATCTTTTTATCTTTTTGATTGACGCCATGCCAGCTGCGTTTCTCGCACAAGATCGTGGGAGTTGTGACGCAGCGAGTGGCAACCAGCATGTGGCAGGAAAAGGGCAATCAGAGCAGACTTGCATCATCGAGCAGCAGCTGAAGTTCTTCGTGCACATCACCGAACAGCCTGGAAGCACGCAAGACCGAGATTCATCGCCGCCAAGGAAGCGGCTGCAACCCTGATGCAGAGCAAAGGCGGCAAGTCTGTCGCCATATCGCCCAGTCGGCCGACATTGGCGAGACAATCGAGGCATCAGTGGCGCCTGCACGGCACAGCCCCCCTCCGTTCACACAACGTGTTACCATCTTGTTTTCCAGTCAATACGAATCGTCCAGAGTCCGTCTTGATGGAGCCACGTGCATCGACCAACAGCAGCCGCAGCAGGTCCTGGCCTGAGGGGGGGACCGCCAAAGCCTCAACCTGCTGCTGCTTCTTCCTTGCTTCCCACGAGCTGAGCCACAAGGGAACAAGAGGCAACGAGAGACACGATGGAGACCTATCTAATTTCCATCTGAAACATGGCATCACGCGGATAGATGGCAAACAGGTCGGATTGGGCCTCAGGTATCCGAAATGGCTGCAATGTCCAACACATCCTGGCTTACGTGAGGTGACCACCAACAACCAACATCTTAGTCGTCCCGATCGGCAGCAAGGGACACCTGCGGCACGGCACTCACACACTGCCCTCCGAGATTGCACAGAAAAAGCAGGGCAGCTTCATTGGGCATTACATCATTGGGCTCAGCCCCGAGGGCGGGCGAACAAAGGCGGATGCGCAGCTATGCAGTCATAGGCGTTGAGGCCTTGGGCGACAAAGCAGACTCAAGTCACCGAGGGAGGCGGATAGAGCGTGCCGAGCAACAAGGGAGGACGACAAGATACTGAATGGGAAGACGAGTTAATCTGCGTCTCTGACTTGGCACGATCCGCGTTGGACTGGCGACGGCAGCGTTTAAGAAGTGGCTCTGTCCCCCCCTCCCCCCTTGCAGCAGAGCAATCTTCCGTTTGGCTGCCTCTTGCTTCTGCTAATTTCTCCCTTATATTGCTGTACTCCCTCTAACAGTATCACCAACAATCCTACGACCTCAACCTACCAAGACATCAACGAAAGCACATCATCCCCAATCGTTCTGTTCGAAAGTGCCGCCGCACGTTTGATCGTTTGCGATATCTCGAATACCAAAGTAGCCTTCAACTCAATCCTCGACATCTTCCTCATCCATACAAAAGCATCGGCATCATGGGCTGCGGTTCATCCACCCCCGAAGAGCCTCTGGTCCCCCAGCGAGTCCTCTGGCTCCGGCACTCCGCCCTCAGCAAGTCGGAAATCCTCGTCCACCAAGACGGCCAGCCCCCGGATTCCACCCCCCTCTACTCTGCCCAGCTGCACACCTACACCAAGCCCTCGCTCCGGTTCTTCCAGGGCCCGATTGGGGGCGGCCCCCAGGTCGGCGAGGGCAACTTCCACCAGATGACGTCCAACACCGACCTCAGCCTGCGCGGGCAGTCGTTCAAGCTCAACATGAGCCAGCTCAGCTACGACTTTACGCTCAAGGGGACGCCCATGGGCGAGCTCAAGTGGAAGAAGAACAAGTTCACTGGCGGATCGCTGGAGCTGGTCGATGGGAATGACAGGACGCTGGCCAAGGTCAAGTCCAACGGCATGAACATACTGGAGAAGAGGCTGGAGATTTACATTCAGTGCGACGACTTTTTCTCGGACCTCATCATCCTGTCGGCCATTGCTGCGAGACAGGTGACGGACATTACCACCAACCATACGGCAGTCGCCTAATACCTTATTTGTGTGCGGTTGCTGGGAGGGGATGCTGTCGGTGTGTTCTTCCTCTGCCCTAGGGTTTCTTTGTACTTTGCTTGTTGGTCTGTGTACGATGGAAAACATGCTCTACGTTTACCTTTGGCGATGATGCTCTTGCTTAGCCTTCACATGCGGAGGGATGTATCTTAATCGGAAATTATCATAATAACTTGTTCTCCCATTTCCACCATTAGAAGAAGTCGTCTACGCCGTCATCATTAATGTCATATAACTACGGAATGCCAGTCGATTTGTTGAACAACGCCAACTGTCCATCACGCGAGCACAATCCGAGCTCGGGCCAGTTCCATAAAAGCCACCGTAGTCTTGGGAGCATTTTTTCTGGTTCTATATCCTATGAGCACGTTGGGAAAAGAGAATTGGCGGCCTCTTTGACTCAGTTACAGCTCCGCAGATATTAGTAAGGTCATGCGATGTAGTGTCCGCGATGTTACCTTGGTGCATTCAGGCTACAGTCTGCCGTTGCTGAGCTCATTATGCGGTCGAATCGACAAAGTCTAGCTGGGGAAAGAGCCCAATCATGTCATTTTACAAGGAAACGAAGGATGTCGGGCTAGACAGGTCACTGGCTCTCATGGTTTGCAAATTTGCTAAGACGCATATTCGTAGTGGATCGTAGGTAATAGTAAAGCCAGAGCGGAAGGGAGGAGAAAAGACGAAAGCCTGTCATGGACAGATGGCAAGTGGCCGATACGGCAAATCGAATAGTATGATCCTCGAAGAGAGTGCATTGAACGTCTTTGGCAATATCAGAGTGGTGGGATTCATGACCAGTGAATAGGTACTGTACATATATGCAAGGTAGGGTAGGTAAGGATGCTGTTGGGTGTCGAATTCCTTCAAATTGGTGCACGGATGTTCTCGAGCTGTGTCCTCAAATGGGATACAAAAAGTTTGATGGAGCTGAGGAAGGATCTGATCCTAAGGAGGGGGGCGGGACGGGAGACATTGCCGAGCTGAAGAGCCACGGTTTTGGCAACCTCCTTTGGTTCAATTTCATGAAGTTGCACCCAGACGATCTTCACGTGCTTGATCGTAAATAGTTATTTGACCGACGCGAGGTGCGTAGTCCGATCCTGGGGGTGCTTCGAGATGACTCGTTGGGACGGCGCTCATGTGATACCGCTGAATTGACCATACAGCATGGTAATCCGCTGAAGATTGGTTTCACGCAGAGCAGAACCAAGCGGATAAGCTGTTCCTGAGGAAATGGCTTGACAGCTGTAAGGGGTCTTCTGTTGATAGCCTCTTGGACTATCGGTCTTGTTGACAACAGTCACTTACACGAGGGTGGGCTTTGACAAATGGAGTCACACACAATTCTGAACTCTGCTACATTGGGGAGATAGACAAGATATTTCGACCTGAAAAACTCTAGATATCGGGATTGTGTTACTTGCCCTGTTGTATAAAGGCGCCAGTTTGTCATACAGCAAGACCATTATGCAGCATATGTGCGTTCCGTCTCTTGACTCTGGCATGTCCTGCTGACTGTGACCACGCACAAAAAGACCAAGCAGGAGGTATAACATGAAGTCAGGTAGCAAGCACGTCCTCAGAACGTCCCAGGCCATCCAAGCCTTTCAACAACGGCCCAAGGTCCCAGTCGGCAGCTACATCATTCAAGGCCAAATGAACAATAGTTCCACAGCCTTACTATCTCGCGAGCCCTATTCACAGCATTTTTAACTCCTCCCGGGAGGGTTCTTTCTACCTAGTACTTTGTGTGAGCCCCCAGTTTATCCAGTTTATCCGTACGGAGACACAGGGTCGACCTTTCACAGCACTTTTGACCCTCCCTGAAGCCTTCCAACGAAGGACGACCTAGGTTTTATTGAACAGGCGCCAGGTGACAACAGCTTACAGCATTTTTGATTTTGCTCAAGGTCGTCAAATCAGACTTGTTCAATCAGCTGCTAGCATTCGTTGACTTTGTCACACTGTAGGAACAGTGAAAGACGGTTCTTGAGTGACAATAAGGTAGGCATCCTGACGATAATGCAAGGTGTAGGTTCTTACACCCTTCGTCTGACTCTCTCCCACGATGTATGCGGATTATGACCTTGGGCAGAGGTGGAACTGCTACACAGTCGACCTCCTCCTCGAGGTACTGCGAACTGCCTGGTCTGTGATACAGTACTGCATCGAGTCCCAGAACCACCTATCAAAGAGAACATGTCAGCCTGAATCGTCGATGTAATATTTCTTGCTGTTGGCCTTATAGACGACCATGCTATGCAGAGCAAATGCAGCAAAGATGCCGAAGAAGAGTCCAACCTCCCGAACCAGGCCCAGACCACCGAATCACCGGCTACATGACGCGCCTCGCATACATTTCGCCAGCCTCTATTGGATCGATATGTCACACTCGCAGCAAGATGGATTTCAGAGAAGGGGGACAAGTGTGCTAACACATTTGCTCATTCAACGGGACTTCTGCTGCCGAAAGGCCATCCAGGAAAGTGTCGCAAGAAGGATACGTGCGACAGTGACAACTCTTCACATACCTACCAAGGTGGCTGAAACTTCCATCCCCAGGTTGCTTCTTATTTGGCCCCCTCCTAGCCCTCGGAAGCGGAATATTGATTAGAAGTGATGTTAGGGTAAGGTATCCCGAGATATGCTGTGCTACGTATAATTCTCAGCACCATTACCCCCCAAAACCGACCGCCAAGAGAAGGAAAATGGAAAAGAATTGGTATGTAGAATGCAGATGGAATCCCGGTTGCGTAACCCGAGTTGAGCTTGCATCATCATCAAGGATGCGCAGATGATACAAGCTGCCACTACAACTATTCATACTACCATCTTGTGCTTTTTTGGACCCCAGACCTCGAGTCTGTGATGGAAAAAGTAGCCAATCGGTGTGGCTTTCAAGACTACTAGCGGGAGGTCGAAGAGCGCGTTTGTGTATATGAGACAGCCACTCAGCCTTCACGTACGGGATAGATGAAAGGGGGGGCGAAAAAGGAACAAGAGAAAAAGAAGGACGACTTTCAGCCGCGGCATCTTCAAAGACGGAACATCAAAGCGTAATATCCCGTCGTAATGAACGGGAACCGAGACTCTTGTCGCGAGAAGGCCATAGAGGAAATAAAAGAAGAATTGCAAGGGTTCATATAGATCAAGTTATCTCCCTAGGATCTGTTTTTTGCGCGCAATGTCCCAGACGTGCGCATTCCTCCGCAAAGAACATAGAAACTCTTCCGCCGCCACCCTTCCTTCCCTTCCCTAGCATTTCCCTTGCGCGCCCTGAGCGTAGCAACAATCTTAATGAAAACAACAAGAGAGAAGAAAACAGATCCGTCAAACGAAGAAGGGTGAAGAGTGAAAGAACCGGGGCATCAGTATATCGAGAAGATATACAGCAGTGGGGGAAATGAAAAAAAAATAAAAATTGAGAGCCAACCGGAACGCCTTCGTTCACCACCTTTGGTGTGTACCACCCGTAAACCCCCAAATTTCCATCAATAACCATCCTTGTGATTGTATCAGCCCGCATCCGGGGGCCGTAAACTTTGTCCCCAATTGTCGCCGTCGTGGGCTGGGTGGTCAAACAGAACCGAGCCCGGCCTTGAAGACGCGATGATAATACCCATACCTAGTCGTGTGCGGCCATTTCCGCCATTTTAGTCCTTTTTTTGATCTTTCTTCTTTTTTTTTCTTCTTGATGCGTAGGATAGAATCGAATAGCAGTAAACCCTTGGAAAATGGAGAAACAAGGTCGTAGTACGGCGGCGGGCATGCAGCTCCCACGCATCACCCGTCTCTTCCTTCGGAGAGGGGAGACTCTGGATAGTCATGATGCTGCCGCGGTCGCCTCTCGTTTCTTGCCTACATGACCGAAGAGGCCAGCAGGCGCGATTCAACGTCGTCCATGCCCATGCCGTCCATGCGAGGACCCTCCATGCCCTGGAGGCGCTGTTCTATTGCCTGGAACCGAGGCTCGTACCCGCCGGCGCGCGCCTCGATGTTCTCCATGCGCTTCTCGATGTTATCGAGGCGCTGCTCGATGCGCATCAGGCCTTGGGCCATGTCGTGGCTCAGGCGGTCCAGCTTGTTAGTGAAGGACCGGATCGATGTCGCCAGGGGAGCATTCTCCTGGCCGGGGGTGCCGGAGGGGACGCGCGGCTCGTGGTTGTGCCTGGGCTCTTGCAGGGCGAAGCGCCACTGGTTGCCCAGCTGCACCTCGCAGACGGCCTTTGCACGGAAGGGGCAGTCGATCTTGCGGGTCGACGGGTTGCGCTTCTTTGCGGTGCTGTTGTACTTGACGCCGCCGCGATCGCAGACGAGGTCGTAGCGGGTGGGCTTGCCGTCGCGGTAGTTGGAGGCGCGGAGCTTGACGATGCCGTAGCCCTGGTCCTTTGCGACGCGCTGGACCGACGCCATGAGGTCGTCAAACGTCCGGAAGATGCCCTCTGGCGGAGGCAGCAGCGCCGGCGGGGGGGTATTCGGCATCGCGATGAGTTGAGCCACGGTGGCGAACGCGAAAGGCGCGGACCTTTTGGACGAGTGGGAAAAAGGGTTGTTTGGTGACGAGACGTCGGAGGGGCAGAGGGACGGGCTGAGCGTCTTGTCCTCTGGGCGGTGGCAATGGAAGCTGCGGAAGGGATCGCGGCGACGAGGGACCGGTGATGATGGCCTCTGGCTTGATAGAGCGACGAGATGCCTGTAAGTGAAGTCGCGTTGGTGTGCGTGGGGCGCTGCTCTGCTCTAAGGTAAGGCAGAGAATGTTCTGTGGATGGATAGTGTAAAGGTACAGGAATTGCGAACGAGAGGCCGGCCTGTGAGGATTTTTCCAATCCGCACTGTTGCCAGGTTTCAAGGTTTGGTGTTGATCCGGTCCGAGCGATGCGGGCCAGTCAGAGGCCGAGGAAGGAAGCTTGCCTGCGCAATGTACCCAGTACCTGGCAGACAGCAGCACCTGCAGTGAAAGCGGCAGAATTGGAAGCAGCAAACGGGCACAACAAGGGCGGGCACGCTGCGGTACCTGTCCAGGACGACCGGGGCTTCACCAAGTAGCCTCTACCTGGATCGGGCGAGGAATAGACTCGGCTGCTGGAGCCAAGCTCTAGCGCTGCTGCTAACTGAGATGCGGACGTGGCTATACCTCAACTGAGGGTGTCACGTCTTTCTCACCTGTGGGTGGGCCACTTTACGCGAGCGCAAACCCCTGCTCATCTGAGGGTGCTTTTCTTATACCTAATTGGCTAGAATTTAGCTACCCTTAGGTTAGGTAGTATTTGCTAATGCATTAATAAAAAAGAATATATATAACTAAGTAAATAAAACTTACTTTATTAAGTATATTAAATATATAAAATAATATATATATATATATAAACTCTTAAAATATATAAAAAGAATTTTTTTTAATTTTTTTTTATTTTTTTTAAGTTATTTATTATATAAATTATATACTACTAATGTATTAGTAATGTATTGCTAATGCATTATAAAAAGTACTAACCAATCAGAAATTAGCGGGGGTGCCTCAGATGAGCAGGGATTATGCCCCATAAAAAGTTACCCACCCACAGGTGAGAAACGCGTTGCACCCTCAGTTAAGGTAAACCCTCGATGCGGACACCTTCACGTTGGTCGTGCTGAGGGAGAATGTCACTGGCATGTCGCTGTGTTCGGAGCAGCAGCGCCCTTTTTCCCTCTTCTTTTTCTTCCTTTTTTTCTAGGCATTTCTTCCAGCCCCCTTCCCTTTGCAGCATCCGAGCATTTTCTTGTTTTGTCTCGACAGGGTTGGGCTGCCGCCATTACGTACTGTACAGGGACCCGTCAGCCGGCTGTCTGATGTACTTTGCACTGCCGATACTGAAGCTAGAGGAGACTGGTACTCGTAATACCTGACCGCATACGAAAGGGAGACAACCATTCCTTTTTTTCGAGAAACAATAAGCTCTCACAGGGGCCGTTTAATAATCACGTCTATCCTGTAATACGTTCTCACGAGCTCGGGGATGGCATCGATTACTCGTCACGCCATAATGTGCCTTGAGCATACTTCACTCGTCGCTTTCACAACAACTTGGAACGTCTGGTTGCTTTTTCTGGAGCTGCGCGCATATCCAAAGTGGGTAAGGAAGCAACCTGCATTTTTAGCACTGCGGCCAACTCTATTTCAGACCTACAGGAGAGGAGATGAGCCCCTGGATTGCGCGTCTCGTTCAGGAGGAAACAACTGGAGATTAACCCGATCGAACATCACTCCCTGAATTCCCAGGCGAATGCTGAGCAAGCATATCCGACCTGTATCTTGCTGCATTTCCTCCCGTTTCGAGGTCTCGACTGCTTCTTGCACGGCCCGGCAACCACTGTCTTGTCTTAGCAACATTCTAGCAACACCTTACCTATGCTCGAAAGCCCGCTGCACTGGCCAGTTCCAACCCCGTTGCCGCTCCCAAAACAAACAGGGGTCCGGCCGTATCTCCGAAAGCTTGGCACTTGAAGCTGGGCCGGAAGCAGCTCCAGCGCACGTGATGGGCAACACATGCTATCGACGGTCCAGAGTTGCAAGATGCAGCCCGTCGGCCCTCACATGCCTGGCCCGTCTCGCGGCATGCAAGGAGACTCGCCGCCATGGCCAATGATGTGTGCATCTCGCGATTCCAGTGAGGTAATGTGTGCTGGGAAGCGTCAGGCTTGCCGCGGGTGCAGCTGCTGTGCTTGTATTCGAGTACTCCGTATGAACATTGATAAACTTATGTAAGATTCGCACTGTTATCTGTCCTGGGACTTCGTATCGCTCTGGCGCTTGAGAAAGCTCCGTATCCAGTACAACCGGCTGCAAGTGAGCTTGTGCGCCGGCAGCAGCTCCCTGATGTACTGACTACCTCGGCTCCGGCGCCCGATAAGCCGCACCAGGACACGGAACCTGCCTCTGCGTCTTCTGATGTTCTGAGCCTCAAACCCTTGTCCTTCCGCGCGCCCCACGTCGCGCGATAGCCATCCATCCCCAACTTCTGGAGTCGTTTCTTCTTACTCGCTCAGCTCTGCTGCAACCTGCGCGTGGGGTGCGATTTTGTCGACATTTTGGACGCTTTTTGCCAGCTTCGAGACACGGCTTGATCCTCGTTCGCTCATTTCAATTTCGGTTACGCGCGCCCACTCGCAAGCGATGGACAACAGCAACGCCGCAACGACGCCCGACGAGGCGGAGAAGCAGCAGGTGCTCGACGAGCTCAAGGCCATTGATGTGGCGATGCAGCGGCTCAAGCTGCTGCACATCAAGGCACGCCGATACTGATTCACACTGCGCATTGCGTCCGTCTAAGCGAGACTAACCGGGGACGCCCCCCCAAATGCAGGAGCGCAAGCTAAAGGGCCTCATCCCTACGATGCTGGAACCTTTGGTGCAGAAGCACCGATCGCGTGAGAAACTCCCCTCCGGTCGTCGTCACATGGTGTCGCCTTGCCGTAGCTAACATACGCTCCAGCAGAGGCCATGTACGCAGCCTTCATGAAGTCGGTGACCGACGCGCAGGCAAAGATATCCGACTTCAGAGACCTCATGACAGACGAGACGAGCACCGAAGCCTTTGCGCGCGCCGCCAAGAGCAGGGAGGAGAGGCCTGATGGCATTGCGCCGTGGAGATACGACAATTACCCGGAATGGTTCAACGCTGATAAGCACTGGACCAAATAAACGACGTCTGGTTGCGATTCTGTATACGATCTTGTTCTTCTTCTTTTCTGTCTCTATTCATGATGGGCAGTCTGGCGAAACGGTTCAATGGAGTAATGGGGCTGGGATACGGAGTACTGCGTTCCTTTATTGGCGCTACATACCCGGATAGTGTACCTTGGGCAATTGGGAGTTTATGGTCTATTTGGGAGTCGAGATTTTAGGGATTGGTTATTCAATGACAGAGGTCCGCTTGGTTGCGGCCAGTGTTTCGTGAGCTTTGGAGACTGCGGAGATTATGTGATGATCCGAGGTACGGCATGCCTTCTACTATTACTTGAACAGCAGGTCGAGGACAGGACAGCCTATATCCGGCAAAACTTGCCTTATGGCTGCGGCTCCGGACTACCTATAGGCAACGCATCTTCTGAGAACTCAGTGATGCTACGCCTGATTGCAGTTGGTCTGGGCGAAGACCCAAAAAAGGTCCTCAAGACCTCTGTATCTGTATTGATGGACGTATAGGTAGGATATCAGAGTCCAACGGGCGGATTCTTACTTGCATCGTCCACCACGAAGAAGGGGGGGCAAGTTCTCGACTCAATGCCTGACAAGCAAATGCCCGACAGTTACCCCCGTGACAGTCGAGCAAGACTCAGAGTAAGCAATGCTTCATTCATCTTCCGATTGTCGATATGCAACCCATGTGCTGCGCAGCTTCACGATAACTTAAAGCAGCTCGGTTTGCAGTTGTCACTTTCTGACTAGCGCCAATCGTGCCTTGCTTACGGCAGCAATTGCAGTGGTCATCACCAAAAGTGAAAGCCCGTCGTCACGTGTGCTTAATATGGGTCAAGAACGGCACGCCACTCGCACTCTGATTCGCCGGCTTAGCGGGCACAATCTGTTGTTCCGCCCACACAAAATTTCCCCAAATCTCGAAATTCCTCTTCTTTTGGTGAGATACTCAGAACAACCACAGAGCATCACCAGCAACAATGGCGTCCCACCGAGTCACCTACCGCCGCCGTAACGGGTGAGTTATTCTTGCCGTCGACGTTGGAAGATACGAATTCAATATTCTCGTCGACTTCTGGATGTGCCCTTTCCCCGGCGTGGGCTGTTGTTGCGACAATAGTACTGACGAGGCGCAATTTTCTACAGCTACAACACTCGCTCCAACAAGACCCGAGTCATCAAGACTCCCGGCGGCGACCTCCGAGTTCTTCACATCAAGAAGCGCGGCACTGCCCCCAAGTGCGGTGACTGCGGCTCCAAGCTGCCTGGTGTAAGTAGGATCCTTGAACGAAGTTTCACAATCCGGAGGATGGGCGATCGAGGGAGGAAAGAGAGGCATGGACGACGAAGCGACAAATGGAGTTGAAAGATTTGCTGGGATCAAGTCATATTCGACCTGGAAGGACGCTGCCGACTGAAAACCTTGCAAACCCCACGAATCGCCGTCTACGCCTTTTCGACAACCTCTTTCTCTCGCCCTTCCTTTACGACGTGGAAAACATTTCTGGGCAGCTACAGGAATATCAGGAACTGACCAGTATCGACGTCTAGGTCCCCGCTCTCCGCCCCCGCGAGTACTCCCAGATCTCCAAGCCCAAGAAGACCGTCCAGCGCGCCTACGGTGGTTCCCGATGCGGTGGCTGCGTCCGTGACCGGATCGTCCGCGCCTTCCTGATCGAGGAGCAGAAGATTGTCAAGAAGGTTATGAAGGAGCAGGAGGCGAGCCAGAAGAAGAAATAAACAAACTTCATTTTTCCACCACTAGACAAAAAAATTATTTCGACTGATGGACTTGGCTTTCTGTGCGGGATGGCAAGGAACTCTTGGGGGTTTGGTTCATTGCTTTGGTGTTCATTAGGGCAAAAACGGACTGCATGATACATTATGGCCGAGCCGACCCATGGCCGGTCTGCTGCTGTCTTTAGGACTGCTTCCTCTTGGTGATCTAATGGAACGAGCATCAAGTTGGTACAGATTTGGCCCTGTTGCAGATGTGAAGTCAGTGCAATTCGGCAGGCTTTATATGCGTGAGATGGTCAGTTCTGTACAGCCAAGATACTGGCTGAGTCCGCCTGGGAGATGCCGAATAGATCAAAGACCATGGAATCATGAAGCTTTGAAAGTGAATAGTACCTTAGGGACATCCGATTATGGCATAAGACGTATATTCTGCGACGAGGTCATCGTTTCTTAACCAGATTTCCTGCTGTAAGCCACCATGACGTTTCCACATGGAAGGTACATATCACAATCCGCCCCGCGACAACAAAAAAAATATCCAAACTTGAACATCACATTTTCCACAGCCAACTTCGCCAAGGGACAAATAAGGTACCAAACTCATCTTGAGCATACAACAACTCCGTGCCCTCATATCAGACTCACGATGCGCGGCTCATTACGACTATCAACCGGCCTCCGCGCCGCCCGCGCAAGCATGCGCAATCCCTCGACATGCCTCTGCCCACGCACATCAGCCTCAGCAGCACCAACCATCACGTTCCAGCGCAATCTCCCCTCCAGACCCTTCCACACGACGCCCAGCAGCCTCTCCGATCGCCGCCGCGAAGGCGACATGCCGCCCGACAATTCGCACCGCACGAGCTTCAGCGAGCTGGACGTGCTGGGCAGCGTGCCGGTGCCGTCGACGTCGGTGGACGTGTGCATGCACGACGGCTTCGGGCTCAACAGCGGCATCACGATACAGGGCGGGGACGGGGCGCTGCTGGTGCATGGGGAGGCGTTTGCGTGGCGGCCGTGGGAGGCGAGCGGAAGGAAGAGGCTTGTCAACGACAAGGGGCAGTTTGAGCTGCCGGAGGAGGCGTTTGGGCTGTTTGACGTGCTGTGGCCACGACCTGGTATGTCCTTGTTTTCGATGTGTCCATGGCAGGATTTCTTCCCCTCCCTTTTCCTGATAGGACGGGGCGGGGGTTTACGGTCTATTCAGGGCTGAGGCTGACGATTTGTGTCTCTACGTTTACAGATTTGTTGATTATTGGAGTGGGCAAGCACAACCTGCCGCTGAGTCCGCGGACAAGAGAGCACGTCTCGCGGTTAGGGATGAGGGTCGAGATGCTGGACACGAGGAACGCGGCGGCGCAATTCAATCTGCTGGCGACGGAGCGAGGAGTGTCGGAAGTGGCGGCGGCTTTGATACCCATTGGCTGGGAGGAAGGTTTGGGCGTGGTTTCATGATGTTGTACGGGTGTTTTAACGGTTGTACGATAGTGATAGAGCCGGGGAAAGACGGAATAGACCAGCCATCTTTGATCGGACATCTGCGTTGTAATATGGTCGGTGTAAGAAGAGCCCTGTGGTGGCTTGGAGTATTAATTGGACTCAGTCACGGCCAGTGTATAATACCTATGGAATAATGAATGTTCGGGTGAATATGAAGGCATCGTAAGATGCTACCGCTCTGTCATCATGCCTATATGATGGTTGGCCTGGTTGAAGACGCTCGGGCGTGGCACAAGAACTAAGCAAGCAAATGGTGATACGCAACGGATACCCTTTCAAAGACTGCCATTGGGCCATTGAATCGTTGAATAATTACATCCTTATCATTTAAACTGACACCGAATCCTACAATTCAAATTACTTCTTCAGTAGCCAATCCAACTGCGGACATTTTACATTGCCTATCCCACCGATGCCGTATCTCTAGGGTAAGCCCACGATGCAATTTGGTGGCCTGTTGCAAATTGCACATTAGCAAGGCACCTTTCGCGCAATGACAAGCTCTCTCCAGAGCCCGTGTCAATTGGTTGGTCACCAATGAATCGCTCATGCCGTTTACCTTCTTAATCCTTCATTTCCCCCTTCTTCATACAATTGAAGTCGTGTGGCAGTAATTGGCTCTGCCCTCTTCCATGTACTTTAAGCCATTGAAGCTGTCTGGCTTTGTCGCCAATCAATTGCAGGGCAAAGAATGTAAATCTTTTCCTTGATGCGGCCTTGTTTTCTTGTTTCTGACTCACCTGACGGATATCGGCCTGAGAGGGGGACAAACCCAACCGCTATTTTTTTCCCTTCTACTTTTTTTTTTCTTTGGAGCTTAATCTTATCTACACGTCATTTTCCCTCCGGTTGTCGACTCTCTTACCTCTTGTCTTCCTTTAAATCCGCCGTAATATTTCATTGAGAGCCTTACGATTGCGTCAAGGTCCAGTTTGCTGTTTGAGCGGGAGCGTGTGTTTCGTGCGTACCAATCCATTGCAGGGAGCGATTGCTTGCCGTCTAAGGCGGACCCTTGCTGCCGAAACGCCGTGGAAGATACTCGACGGGTTCTGTTATTTGCTATCTCGGCTGCGTATCGCGATATAAAGCGCCTGGCGCCGTTGCTGCCTTGAGGTGCCTTCAGATCCATTGGCCTTGGATTTCTTCATCTTCGGACGCGACAGCTTCATTAGGACGTCGGCTACGGTGATCTGCTCAAGGATTGGGATACCAACATTGACATCGCCACCGCAAATCGAGGAAGAACCAAATCAACTACTGGTCTCGCCAATGGCAAAGGTATCGCCAGACTCTCCGCCGCCGGAGCAGTCGCTCTCCACGGACCCTCACGAAACAGATCCCGAGCTCCTCCAGCAGCACTCGCACTTCAAGTCCTTCAGGACGAGCCGCTTCGAGTATCCCGAGATCCGCGTCTTCTTCCGCCAGCATGTCAAGGCCGACCAGCTGCCCAAGAAGCCGGCGCCGCTGCCCCTGCTGGTGTGCATCCCGGGCCTGGGGGGCTCTGTCGCGCAGTTCTACCCGCTGCTGCGGAGCCTGATTGATCTGGCGCCGTGTCTGGCCATCGACTGGCCCGGGGGCGGGAGGTCCAAGTTTGCGCCTCGGCAGTGGGAGGCGTATACTTCGGAGGCGCTGATGGAGCTGCTGGAGGTCATCATCGAGGACTATCGCGACAAGGAGCACGACCAGGGCGTGGTGTTGATTGGGCATAGCATGGGGACCGCGCTGTCGGCTGGCTTGGCGGACAAGAAGCTTCCGCATAAGACGTCTCTCGCAGAGCACGTTGTCGGCTTGGTGGCGATCTGTCCTGTCTCTGGACCGATGGAGGAAGCCAAAGCGAAGCTTATCAGGAAGTTCTTCTGGATCCCCGGCTGGCTCTTTGCCCTGTGGCGTGCGTGGGATGGCCGAGGAGGACTCAACAGCACCAGCGTCTCGCGGTTTGTGGGAGAGGGCGCGCCCACTGAGCTGAGGCTCATGCAATATCGCTATAACAAGCAGAGTCGCACGCCGGTCTGGAGACGAATGGCGTACGGCGCTTTGCCGACCAAGTATCAGGATGGGAAGCCTGTTGGGGGCATTCCGGGACTGGATTCGTGGGCGAGCTTGGATATCCCTGTTTACCTCATTGGAGGCGAAAAGGACAATGTGACGCCGCCGAAGGAGGTGGACAAGATTGTCGCGGCCTTTCACGCGGCGGACAAGGCAGCAGCAGTGTCGAATGGAACCGAACAAGCGCCGGACGTACCGGAGTCTATCAACGGCTCATCACAGCTTGAAGCCGATACGAACGGCAACGGCTTGAAGGCAGAAGTTGCCGAGGATGGCGACAGCGATGCCAACGGCCCCTCAACGCCAGTCGAAGACTCCCCAGACTTGCCGCCTCAGCCGCAGCACCCCCCACGAGCCATCCGATCCATCATCCTCACCGGCTCGGCGAACCACACCCTCCTCTACTCCCCCCGCACCGTCCGAGCCCTCGCCGGGCTCGTGTCCGACTTCCTCGCCGAGCACATCACGCAGCGGCTCTCCCTTGCGTGGCAGCTCCAGCACCTCTCGCGCGAGGGCAAGTGGGACGTCAAGAACCTCATCAAGTGGCAGTCCGTCAAGCCCGTGTCTGAGCCCATCGGCCCCGCCGGCAAGCCCGTCTTCCGCGTCATCAAGACGCTCCGCGAGGCCGACGACGTGCACTGCCCGGCCGCCTTCGCCGACGCATGGGGCCACGTCATCAAGGACGTCGTCGACATCTCCAAGGACCAGCCCGTGTACGACCCGCGCGGGCTCGAGCGCCGCGGCATCCACTACCACAAGTTCCCGACCGTGTCCAAGGTCCCGCCCGACGGCGAGACGGTCGACCACTTCATCCGCCTCGTCGACTCCATCCGCGAGGCCCAGCGCGAGAGGGCCGTGGCCGAGGGCTGGGCCGACCCCGAGCAGTGCGTCGTCGGCGTGCATTGCCACTACGGGTATAACCGGTCGGGATACTTTGTCGTGTGCTATCTCGTCGAGAGGTGCGGCTTTGCGCTGCCGGATGCGATTGAGGCGTTTAAGACGGCGAGGCCGAACGGGATTCGGCATTCGCACTTTTTGGATAAGTTGTATATGCGGTATAACCTCGAGCAGGGGGGCTGTTGAGCAGCTGATTGTCCGTCCTGACCTTTGTCTGTTATGCTTGACTTGTCCTTTTTATGGTTTGATTTGATATATGTTACAATGAGATTCGGCATTGGGTTGGATGGAATAGATGGAATGGGAACGACCTGGGCATGGCCAAAGAAAGAGATTGGGAATTACGGCGTCTAGCGAATGGTGGGATCGCAATGATATCCTTGTGTATTCATATAGCAGCTATCTAAATCGAGTTTCTTCTTCATTATCTTTCTGGCTCTGAACAGAATGCCATAAACAAACGTCAAATCTCATTGCTAGGTATACGCTCAAAACAATCTAAACATGTATCTGGGGCTCATTCGCCCTATAAGAGGCGACAAGGGGACATTGCAAAACTTCTAACAACCCAACTCGCCATGCAAATAACCAGAGCCGATATTCTAACTCTTGTCAAACAACTCTCTCTCTTTCTAAGATCTTCTCTAAATCTCTTGCGCGTGATAATTCTCCACAACACTCCCCTCCTCGAGAGCCATGCTCATTGCGCCCTCACCAGGCTTCTCCGTCTTCTCCCTCAGCTCCTTGGTGATGTCCTCCACCACGTCGCCCACATCGAGATAGTGCCGCAAGAACTTGCCGACATCCGTGTTCTCGACGTTGCCGCGAAGGGCCTGCGTGCCAGGCCCGCCAGATGAGTAGATGTTGACGTCGACGGCAGTGTGCCCGTGGGTGCTCCAGCCGACGTGCGCGCGCAGGGAAATCATGGCAGAGAAGATCTCGAGCGAAGCATCGGCATTGTCCGCCAGGGCCTCGAGCTCCTCGTCAGAGGCGTTGGAGATGCCCAGGCCGGGCACGACGAGCTCCTCGTTGATCCACTTCTTGAGGCTGGCCTTGGACTTCCGCTTGTCCTTGGAGTTGGTGTACCCGATGGACGCGGCATACGAGCGCAGCTTCGAGGCGAGGTACTCGGTGGACGAAGAGGCATTGGCCAGGGCACGTGGGTACCAGTTGTACACTGGCAGATGGCCGGGCTCCTGGATAGCAGTCGCGAGACCTCCGGTTTCATGGTCGCTGGTGGCCACGAGCACGGTCTCCGTCTTGCTGTTGGCGATGAAGTCGAGGACGGCCTTGAACGTCTTGTCGTATTCGAGCACCTCGCGGACCTGGGCGGCGGGGTCGTTGAAGTGGCCAGCATGGTCGATGCGGCTGCCCTCGATCATGAGGAAGAAGCCCTTGTCCGTGTCCTTGGTCGCCTTTTCGAGGGCTCGCAGGGCCGTCGTGGCCATCTCGCTCAGGCTGGGGTACACATTGTTCTGCTTTTGTCTATCGATCTCGAACGGCACGTCCCTCTCGGCAAAGAGGCCAAGGAAGGGAAGCTTGACCTTGTTGCCGCCGTCGAGAGCCTCAAAGCCGTGGCGGTCGTCAGTGTAGCCCCAGCCGTGCTTCTCTTGAGCCAGTCGCGTGACGTCTACCTCGTCCGCGCGGCATCCGCCCTCGGTGGAGTTGGGCAGGAAGTGGCAGCGGCCGCCACCGAGCATGAGGTCGACAGAACGGCCCAAGACACCCTCGCCAATCTCCTGCAGAGCAATCGAGTCTTGCATCTCTCGCCTCAGGACGTGACTGACAAAAGTCGCGGGCGTGGCATCTGTGATATCGGTGGTTACAACCAAGCCTGTCGTGTATCCGACCCTCTTGGCAGCCTCCATGACGGACCCGCATGGCTCAAAGTCTGGTAGGATAGAGATGGCGCCGTTGTAGCTCTTGAGGCCGCAGGAGAAGGCAGTGGCGCCGGCAGCGCTGTCGGTGACCAAAGAGTTGCTGGAGCGGGTGCGGCTGGTGCCCCAGAAGTGCTGGTCCAGGACGAGCGTGTCGTTCTCAGGCAGGTCGTTGATGTACTGGCGGTAGCTGCGCGTCAGGGAGAGCGATGCCGGGCCCATGCCGTCGGACACCATGAAGACGAGATTCCGCTTCAGCGCGACCTTGTCATGGTTGCCGTGATCGGTCTGCGCATCGTGCTGGATCCAGACGGCGGCGACGATGAAGGCGGCTGTTGCTAGAAGGCCCCAGGCAAAGAAGGCAATCTCGCGGATGCGTGAAGAGCGCAGGGCTGCCTTTTGCTGGGCGATCTCGGCGGACTCGCCGCGGTTGGATAGGAGAGGATGACGCTCGGACGGCTGGTTGGCTGGGAGTCAGTTGTTGTACAAATAGCAGGAAGCGGATTGTTCTTGTCTGATATCGGTACTTCAAGAGGACTCACCATTCTGACCAGTCTGATGGCCTAAGCACTGCTCTAGCTGCTCAGGTAAAATGCTGGTTGATGCAGTCTCCAGGTTTGTGAGCCTCGGAGGTTGGGCAGAGGACGCAGGAGAACCTTCCATGAGCCGTCCGGGAGGGATGGACTGCGTCACAGGCGACCGTTATAGCGGGTGGCTAGCGGCGAGAGCCCTGTAAGTTGCAGCTAAGCCCCTGCACGGGTGCGGGTGGGGCGCTGTGGCGCTGGACCCAAAGGCGGCTGGAGGTCGCGTGCCGGAATCGAGGCCGTCCCCAGCATCTCTGCTCCAACAAGGGATCAACCCCGTGACGTTGACCATGATCGATCACGCCGATCAGCGAAATGGCACGCCCGGGAGCGACGAGAGGCAAGACGCGACCAGGCCAGACGAGAGGCGATGAACACCGGCCCGGACAACCAACTGGGACCAGACATGAGAATCTGTGCGATGGCAGAATGGCGGCATCTCGGTCAGTCTGAGGCAGCAAGCAGCGGGTCTCTCTCTCTGCAGTCCTGCTCCGTCATGTATGTACGCACTTCCGACAGTGATTCACTGACACTCGAACTGGGACGGGATCCATTGGCTGGCAGCTATTACCTAAGGCAAGTCGTGAACCCTCCCGACAGCCCGCGGCCTCTGACCTGTGTCTCTCCCAGCTGCTCCTCATTGGCGCGGCATTTGCAATCCGGGGCTGGTGGATATCGATGCAACGTCAAGCCGATGGTGGCCGGAGACAAATGCCGGCATCGACTCTGATTCACTGTCGGAGGATTATCGTCTCGACATGCAAGGCACTGCACCGTACGAAACACTGGCTGCTACCCTGGCGCAGTGCGACCTAGCAACGCAGCATCTGGGTTCGGATCAAGGGGATTTCCACGATGTCTCTGACCTGATTGCTAGGATGATGCTTGCTTGGCTGCCCTTGCAGATGACGACAGCGGCTTGCAGATGGCTCAGTGAATTCACCGCTGTCCAGATTATGGCAGACGGCCAAACGAGGATACGACGAGGCTTGCTTCCACCGAGGACCTGCGACTGCACTGGCTAGGCAGACAATTGATGCATCCCTGGTTACATGAAGCCCGGCCGTACAGTCCAAATTCCCCGCCGCCTCGCCTCAGCGCAACCAGGTGGTGCAAACATGCTATCAAGGACTTGTGCACGATGCCATGGCGCCCCTGTGCGGCGTCCTGCGGGAAGCAAAACGACAAAACCTAGCCGCGTGTGACAGCCCGTGGGAAGGGAGGCGTGCTGTCAATGGCCAGATCTGACGTGGGATAGGTCCCTTTACGAGCGAATGCCACGCCAGGGCTGTCAGTGAATCACTGCCAGCGGCGTCTGTAGCCACCACACGATTTCACAGGCCGTCGATAACAATCCGTTGATATCGACATCTTGTGTCATCCTCTTTCTCTCCTTCCCTTTCATCTCACCACATCGGATTCTTTTGGTTTAAGCATGGCCGGACAAAACACACATGACCAAGCAAACCCCGATGGCGAGTGGGTTGTCCTTTGTCCCTATATCAGCGGCAAGCCAGTGCTGAAGACACCTTTCAGCAGCTTCGTGTTGCATCGGAACCAATGAACAGCAAATGCTGCAATCGCTCATTCGATGGACAGCACTGCATGATCTCAGACTATAAGAGCGAGAGACGCATGCCGTTCGAAAGAGGTAAAGAAAGGCGTCGCTTCGAGCTCATTATCCACACAATGTGCACCTACACCGACGTCTTATACTCTTGCGGATGCTGTGGGCCCCCAGTCTGCGACAAGTCCTGCTCCCAGATCATGTCCGAGCTGGATCGAATCAACCATCCAGAAGCTTGGGAGGGTGAAGGCCTCAACCAGTTGCCTTTCGACATGGCGGACGAATGTGTCCCGAGTTGGCACAATGCGCTTTTCGTCCGTGAAACGGCCGTTTGCGATCATTTCTGGGGAGACGGCTGTCTGCCTCAGCGAAAAGTGCCCGCGTGGATTGCACCGTATGCTGTCTGGCCGGAGCAAACTCTTGTTCCCTGGCCGGAGCAAACTCTTGGATGGTCGGTGAACAATGTTGAATTGGCAGAGAATCATGCTGGATGGCCGGAGAACCACGCTGGTAGGCCAGAGTATGACGTTGGTTGGCAAGGAATGGACGGCAACTGGTCGGCAGACAACGCTGAGTGGATGGGATACGATCTAGAATTGCTGGAAAACTTTCCAGCATGGCTAGAATTCGATCCTGCCATGCTGGAGTATGATCCTGCAGGGCCAACGTACCAGTCAACATACGACTAGATGGGCAATACACAAGGCAAAACGGAGCAGCCAAGGGGACCAGAATAGGCGAGTGAGACAAATGGGAAGGGTCGGCGGAGGAGCCATCTGGAAACTCAGCCGTGGGCTTACAGGCATCTCGCCTTATGCCAAGAGACTCATCTTCGACTTCGACGACGTCGTGTGGAGCATCCTTGCTGTGTCCGGCAACTCGTTGAGTTTCCAGGCTCATCAGGAATTGATGCAAATCCCACTGTCAAAACGCCCCTGAAATGGCGACCCCTTTTGGCCATTGAACGGTAGCTCACCCGTTTCAGCTTCCCATCAACACGCTCGACGAACCGATTTGGCAAGTCATTCGCGGCCAATACATGCTCCAGGCCCAGCGCGGACCCCAGTTACGACGACGTCATGCTGGAACTCGATCTGGATGATTTGGAGAGCGTCGCTTTCCGACGATACGTTATGCCAAGCACCGACGTTGAGGTGATTTGATGCTGGGGGTTACTGACTTGGCCAATTGCTGAGCAGAGTCGAGACGGAGTCGCCCGTCTGGCGCATATGCAAGCCATCGGACCTTGAAAACCTTCTTCCACGTCTCGAATATGCTTGTCCATAAAGAAGCACCAGCTCCTTTGTTCGACCCGAATCTACGCAGCGAGCTGAGCCGGACCTGTCAAAGAACAACGCTGTCGAAGCCTCAGCGGCTAATCGCGATGTGGCTGCATCTGGTGTTTCTGCAGCTGGGCGCTAACCAAGCTCCAGCGACTGTTTAGTGGCCAACCAGCCGCTACGCCCGGCTCGCTCCGGATTTACAGGCGATTCTCCTCCTCAAGACCCCTGAAGCCTCCAAACAAGCTAAAACGCCGAAACAAGCTTGAACCCCCCCGTGTCGTCTCACGTCTGTCTAATGGCAGCGCTGAAACGACTCGCGTTGGACAAGGTCACTGGCGGCCCAATTTCTCTCCGACAAGGCGTTTCGTTTGGACGGCTTGGATGGGGCTCGCGGCCAAAGGCTTCCTAATGGCGAGAGGCGCCGAACAGAGACCCCGGGCTGGGAAATGAAGGGACTGGGCCGCAGCGTCTCTCTGGTCGGGTCGAGCCGACAGAAAGAGGAGAAGACGTCTGAATACTTCAGCCGCGGTTCGCGAGTCCAGCAGGATGCGGCCATCTCTGGGATGCTGGTCCTTGTCCTGACCCTGGTTCAGGTGGTACTTTGAGATAGAGTTGGATGAGAGGCATGGATGGGAGGCATGGACGGGGTACACACATGCACCAGCGAGTGAACGACTGAAAACGAGCTACCTACCTATATAAGTCGATGGCGGCATGCCAGGTCTTCTGAACGGATTTTTCGAGCTCTGTCAGTTGCTTCTGAATAGCTTCACTCTGCGTGCTGTGCTCGCTTCCCTCCTTTTTTTCTTCCCTTTCTCTTCGTTCCTTGATCCATTCTTGCCTTTGACGAGGCCATCTGCTGTGCAGATTTTATAACACTCTCTTTGTAACAGCTTCTTCTTCTTCTTCTTCTTTCCAGTCTCTCTTTTCCCGGTCTACCTACTACTATCTACTCCTTCACTCTTCGCTAAGCCATCACC
This sequence comes from Trichoderma gracile, assembly GCA_020002365.1. Lineage (NCBI taxonomy): Eukaryota > Fungi > Ascomycota > Sordariomycetes > Hypocreales > Hypocreaceae > Trichoderma > Trichoderma gracile. The sequence goes on along the minus strand of JAINEY010000001.1, from coordinate 5,921,594 downwards.
ATGATCCCCAAGACGACCCTTGCTTTGCTCTTTGCGGCCCTTGCTGCTGCTGGGCCTATCCAACGTCGAGAAGTTGCATCATTGAACCCGGATGCCACCGCTGAGGCACAGAAAAGAGACGACACGGCCACCCGTGCCTTTTCCAATGTCCAGATCAAGACATCTGATGGCAAGTGCTTGAGCGTTGACCCGCTCTCTGGAGACTTTCGGGCCAACTTGACGCCCATCCAGATCACCGACTGTGGCAGCGCGCAGGGCCAGGGCTGGGATGTCATCACTGCCGGTGTCCACAACGACCAGAAGGGCCAGGCACTGATTGTCAGCACCCTGACGCAGGCCTGCTTTAACTTTGACCCTCGTCGGGCTGCCGGCAACCAAGTGCTCCTCTTCTCATGCGGTGGACGCGCTGATGGCGGCGGACAAGTCACCAACTCTCAGCTCTTTGCCTTCACCGGGGGCGCAGGCCCGCTGAGCCTGACTCCCGGCAATGATCCCACAAAGTGCTTCGCTGCCAAGGGCAATGTGGTCGATATTGCCGACTGCAACGACAACGACGCTTCACAGAAGTTTACCTTTGGCGACGCTGCTGCTGGAGGCTCTGACAGCGGCAGCAACAACGACAACAGCAGTAGCTCTGCCGCCGCCAGCTCCGCGCCCGCTGCGACTCAAGCTCCAGCTACTTCTGCCGCTGCTGCCCCCAGCGCCACTCCCAGTGCCGCGGCCCCTGCGGACGACCAGAACTCGCTCTGCTCTGCCCCTAAAGTCGTCACGGTGACTGACGTGACCACTGTCACTGCTGCGGCTGCACCTCCTGCGGTAACCAACGAGGCTACGCAGACTGCGGATAGCGCGCAGTCTGCTGCCGCCACCTCAAGCGCCGACAACGGCTCGCAGACGACTGCTGCTGCGTCTCAGCCCGCCGTGACTGCCAGCCCGACGACGCCCGTCCCCGTCTCCGGAGCCGGAGGTACCCTGGACCCCACTGCGGTGGCCGAGGCTCAAAAGTTTGATGCCTCTGCCGTCCGACCTTTGGAGAGCGTCAACATCCGGGCCGCCGATGGCCGGTGCTTCTTCATCGACCCCACGGCAGGCGACTTCCGAGAGAACCTGATCCCCATTGGGCTGGCCGAGTGCAGCGAAGACGCCAGCCAGAAGTTTGACATTGTCACCAAGGGCGTCCACAACGATGGCCAGGCTGGCGAGGCGCTGATTGTCAGCGTGCTGACCAACGGCTGCCTCAACTTTGACGGCCGGAGAGCGGCCAACGACCAGGTGATTCTGTTCTCTTGCGGTGGACGTGCCGATGGAGGTAAGTGTTCCATCTTCTAACATCCCCCTTCGAATGCAGCAGACACTAACACTGGGTCAATAGACGGCCAAACCACGACTTCGCAGCTGTTCCCCTTCGAGGCCGGCTCCGACACGATCCTCCTCACACCCAACTCGGCCGACAAGCAGACCTGCCTCATTGCCGGTGCCGACAGGGTGGAGGCTGCGCAATGCAGTGGTCAACAGGACCAGAACTTTGAGCTGGTGCAGGTTCTGTAAGGTGCATGATCGTGTGAGGGTGAGCGTTTCATGAAGGGGCAAGGGGGGTGCTTTAATGATATTACAAGATTAAGCCCCTGTGCGAGACTAGGATGCAGAGGAGGAGCAACAGACAGAAGAGCTTTTACACTGTATTATTTATTCACTCTCAACGGGAATTCGCTTCTTTGTCTAGACGTTGATCATGACAAGACACGTACATACTAGGTATTCATTGAAGCCTTTTTTGGCCATCAAAAGCATGACATACAAGTACGCGTAAAAAGACGAAATCAATCCAGCGTGGAGCAACTGTCCAACCAATTGACCCATGATGTTCTGAATTGCGGCGTGATTGGCCGGTCCACGGAGATCATCGCCATGTATCACGTCATGCTGAATGTATTCCAGGGAACCTGTTCCCTAACAGCTGCGGCTAAGGCCCAGGCTAAGGGGGAACGGCAGTTGCGATCCGTTCTGAAGCGAACATGCAATAAGACGCTCCTCCAATTCTAATTATACCATGGGCTTATCTATCAATCTTTTTTCTCTCCTCTCTCTCCCATGCTCTGTTTCAAGAAGCATGGCAAAAATGTTTTGGTTGACGATGCCGTGAATGCGATCATATTATCTTGATTCTTGGCGACGGAATCTCTCTTGGGACCTGACACACTTGGATGGAAGACGACCGAAGTCGTTGAATCTGACGAGGTGACGTATCTGTTACTATCGTGAGATCGAATTCTGGCGACTGCTGGCTCGGAAGCCCAACCGACGGCTCCAGCATTGGCCGTCATCGCTCACCAACAACTTCGCCGCGGCTGTCCAGAGCGACGCGCAGGCAGAACGCAAACCGTCGGCGTGATCGCGCTGGATTCATCTCATCTTTCTGTTCGATATCGTCTCGACAAGCCTCACAGACACCATGGATCCCATCCACGAAGATGGGAACAGCGCCGTCTCCCCCACCGACGCACGGCCATCCCTGAATCGAGTCCGCTACGACCTCAGCGTCGATACCGAGAACGCCAATAATACGCCTCCCCAGGCCGATGTGCGACGCCTCTCGCGCTCCGACACGGCCGTTCATCGCGAGCCCTTTTCGCCCCTGCGCCGTCGCAAGAGCGCCCGCGTCCAGACTTTTCTCACCATCGACGACAACGACGACTTCGACTTCGATGCCACGCACACGGAGCGGCCAGGCTGGCAGCCGGGGTCGGAGCCAGGTTTCGATCCAAATTTGCCCGACGGCGGACACGCTTCGATGCCGACGCTGAGCGCGGATTGTGAGATCACGGTCGTGGACTTTTCAAAGGATAGGATGGTGAAGAAGCACTTTGACAACGACTCATTTGTGTCGTTTCTGACAGAGCCCAAAGAAGAGTGGGCAAAGTGTCGGTGGATCAATGTCAATGGCCTCAGTTGGGATGTGATCCAGGCGATTGGTGCGCACAAGGGACTGCATAAGTTGGCGTTGGAGGACATCATGAATATTAGGAACAGGACCAAGGCTGACTGGTGGGTTAACACACGGCCTTTCTCTTTGGTTATGCCATTATGCTGATATGCCTCTGTGAAAAGGTATCCGAGCCATGCCTTCATCGTCATGACTCTGCAGAAGCTGGTCCATCTGGTTGACGACGACGATTCCTCGTCGGACACGAGCAGCATCCTTTCGGGGAAATCGTCCTCTAGGGTCAAGGACTGGTTCCGCCACTTTGGCGGCAAAGCCGCAGACAAGGCTGCCAACACCACCACCCCATTCGACCCCGAGAAGCGTGCCCCTACCAAGTGCATGACGGAGCTATCCGAGACGCTGGGGCTCCAGGAGACGTCCATGATGCGCTCGCTGCAGCGGTATCACGCTTCGGGCAACGAGATCCGCACCGAGTACATGGAGGCCAACTCGATCCTGACGCCGCTCAACCTTGCGGTTTCAGCCGAGCAGGTGTCTATCTTCCTGACGTCCGACAATACCGTTATTTCCTTCTTCGAGGTGTCTGCCGGCGACGTCGAGCGTCCAATCGTGACGCGCTTGAGTAACCCGGGCACGGTGCTGCGCGAGTCGTGCGACGCTTCACTGCTGGTGCAGGCCATCATCGACGCCATAGTCGACTTGGCCGTGCCCCTGACAGCCGCATACAACGACGTGTTGGGCGACCTGGAGCTGGACGTGTTGACGTCGCCCAACATCAAGCAGTGCAAGAGCCTGTACATTTGCATCAGCGAGATCAACAAGATGCTGCGCTTCCTCAACCCCATCGACAACCTGGTCAACGTGCTGCGCGACCACCGCACAAACCTGACGCACGACCAGGCCATGAACGAGCTGGAGAACCCGGCCAGCGGCGTTATTGTCACGCCCATGACGCACACGTACCTCGGCGACGTGCTGGATCACTGCATCATCATTACGGAGGCGCTGCAGCAGTCCAAGCAGTCGAGCGAGAATCTGATCAACCTGATTTTCAACACCATCTCGGCATACCAGAACGAGAGCATGAAGCAACTGACGACGGTGACCATCATCTTCTTACCCCTGACATTTATTACGGGATTCTTTGGGCAGAACTTTCCGCCGGAGGGGTTTCCCGAGATTAACAATGGGATATGGTACTTGTGAGTGTTGTCCGTTATCTGGAGATCAAGCAAAAAGAATGGATGCTAATGTGAATATTTCTATAGCTGGGCTTGTGCTGTTCCGACGGCTGTTGCTACGGTGCTCATCCTCATGCGCGAAATGATTTACGCCTGGTTTGTGAGGGTCATACAGAGGAAGCGGGTGCTCAACATTCGGAAGAAGAACAAGGCCAAGAGGAAGACGCGGTGAATGGGGCTGACGGCGGCTGGTGATATTGCGGTAACTGTGCGTGGATTTGAGGCGTGGGGTTGGTGAAAAGTTGTCGAGATACCCTTTGCATATATGCTCCTTTTTAGAATAGAAATGCTCTGTCAAAATGACTTATTTCTCGAACACACAAAGACCCTCGTGAAGGCAAACGTCAACCCGCTCATATCAAATCAAAGGTCCTCATCTCGTTGTGATCAGACAGCATACTGCTCCTCATCCAAGAGCGTCTTCTCCCGCCAACTCTCCTCCACCCACCCCTCGCTCACCAACCTCGGCATCTTCCTCCTCGAACTCAGCTTCGACCGTAACTTGTCCCCCACGTCGCCGACTTCCATCACATCATCTCCCAGCACAACAATATGCGTCACCGACTCGTCGTCCACGTCCTGGCTGACCGAACCGCCCCCGTAGCGAACGTACCTCTCCCACTTGTCCCTCGCGCTCTCCTTTGCTCCGTCAGCGAGGTAGAAGAGCACCCTGCAGCGCGAGAACATGAAGTTTCGCAGGGACCCGACGTCTTTGCCATGCTGCTCCAATTGTTCCAGAAACAGCATCTTGTCAAAAGTTGTCTCCCCGTCTTCCAGCTTCGGCATGTCCCTCATCAACTCTCGTAGCTCATCGACGTCTACATCGCGCGCATAACTATCTCCGTATCGATCCGTGTTCTGCGCAGCGACCTGTGCCAAGGCATCCGTCGCATGGAATATATGCCCCGGCTCATACGGGAGCAAGAATCCGCCGTCGGGCTGCTCCAGACAGTCCTTGATCCATTTGGGCCGGATAATGTCTGCGTTGCCGTCTTTGATGAGGCTGGCGACTTTGACGACCTTCTTGTCGGCTATGAGGACCATCCTCGTCCCTGCGGCGGCTCGTTGCGATATTGAGCCTCCGTTTTCTTTGATGATGGATTCGAGCTGTGGTTTTGTCTTCTTGTAGGGTTTCAGTGCTTCGGATAGGACGCAGAATTCTAGGCCTTCAAAGAGCTTTGTCTTGTTGCCTTCGAATTGTGGGGGAGCTGCGTCGTCGCCTGCGATGACGAGCTCTTTCTTGATTCGCTTTGGGTTTCGTCTTCTGCGGTCTTCGACTGTCATTTCTGTTGCCTTTAGTTCCGACTCTACCCTCTGCTTGAGCTCTTGAAACTCCTCCAGAGACAGGGCCGTGTCCCAGCTGCGGTCAAGCCGTAGCCTTCGAAACCGAGGGAATCGCAGGGTGAAGCCCCGGGCGAACTGATCCGACGGACCGACACTGGCCGCCTTGACGGAGACGACGACGGAGTCCTTTGGTCGAATCCACATGTCGGGTCGTTCGTATTGCTTGGCCTCGCCGCCGCCCAGCTCAATGTACTCGGACGGCGGGTTTTTGGGATCCCATTCCATCCATTTGCCGTCTGTTCGATGCCGGATCTCGGCGTAGTCCTCTGTGCGGAAGCCGCCGCCGACTTTGAAGAAGCTGAAGCACTTTTCTGGGTTGGCGCCGGCCTGGATGTGGTTCGGGCTGACGCGGAGGCCGCAGAGGAAGCTTGACAGCATGCCTCCTCGTCGGCCCGAGCCATAGTAGCCGCCGATGATGACGCAGTCGAGCGACTCGCCGAATTCAGACATGTACTCTGGTTTCACCTTGAGCCAGTCGTCGTTGCGGCTGTTGAGACGATACATGGAGCGTGGGTTCTTCAAGACGAGGCCTTCTGACGCGTTGGCGACCACCTCTCTCAAAAGAGGCTCGATGGCGTCGGCTGATGTGGCGGGCGTGTATTCGTGGATTTCTAGCCGTCGATGGACCGGCCTGATTGCCTTTTGCAGTGCATTTCGGCGATCGCGGAGGGTGTACTGCGTCAGCTGCTTGTCGTTGAGGTACAAGATATCAAACACTCGAAACAGGGGGCGGTGGCCGGCCGCGTTGGACTCGGACTTGTTGCCTTGTTCCGCGATGGCTGCCGACTTGAGAGTACCAAAGGGGACAATCTTGTCTACGCCCATGTCCCAGGTGATCATTTCACCATCGAGAATCAGGTTCCGCACGCCGGACGCAAATGCGTTCTTGAGATGTCTCGTCAAGCTGGAGTTTTCATCCAGCAAGCCGTCGCCGTACAGATAGGTGTAGTCCTTGGCCTTTCTTGACCACCAGCGGAATCTTCGACCGCCCGAGTGGTCGGGATCCTCCATCATGTGCATCTGCATGCGCTCGCCGTCCAGCTTCTCCTCGATCCAAAACTCGGCGTCATCTTCCGTCGGCCGCAGTAGCTCAATCATCTTCTGGAACGAGGCCGGCATCTGGAACTGGGCAAGTTGCGGCTGGAAGCACTGCATGACTGCAATGCCCGCCTCGTCCTGTTCGAGTCGGAACTCGGGGTCGTAGAGCTCCCAGCATACGCGCCTGAGGCTAGATGACACGCTGAAAAGCGCCTCGGCGTCGGGGTGCCACAAATACAGAAACGTCTTCTCAGTCGCGCCCACCTTCATCTGCTTCAGGATGATGCGGATGAGCCACATGAGCTCTTCCGCGTTCATGCGGTTGTAGAAGGTTTCAAAGATGCGGAGGTTCTCGGCCTCTCCGCTCGAGGCAGCCAGCTTGTCCAGCTGATGATTGACCTCTGCAATGGTCATGTCGCCCACCTGGGTACGCATTGGTCGTTTCGAGATGACCTCAAAGCACCGGCCAGCAAAGTCGCCGGCCAGACGCGCCCCGGTCGTTTGGCCCGGCAGCTTCCAGTGCAGGAGATTATAGCCATCTTCCGAGTTCTTGTCAATCTTCATCAACTTGACCAGGAGTTTCCCGATGGCATTTTCCTTCAGTCCGTAGACGCCACGATCTCGATCTTTGTCTGGAAGAATCAGCCGAAGGGCAGGGTAGAAGTCATTGCCGACTTCCTTCCTCCATCTAGTGATGAACCTCTCAATGATATGCCGCCTCTGCTCCTGAGGCGATAGCTTGGTCAGTCCATGGGGGCCCCTTTTGCTGGCGGGGATTGACGGGCCAGAGGGCTGCTTCTTGTTGTCGTTGAGGGGATTGAACAGCTCTTTGAACAGCTCCGCGAACTTGAGCGTCTTGGAGTGGTTCCTCGGCTTATTGGGATACCTTGGCTGGGTTAACGCCTGATGCTGATGCTTGAAGTATGGAGATGCCTACTTTTCAGTGATTTCATCCGCCGTCATGCCACTTGTGCCATATTGAAGGTCATCTTCTCTCAGTGCATCTTCGTCGGGCGCCTTTTCCTCCTTGGGCGTCCATTTGCTCATGTCGCGCTAGACTGAAGATTGGCCTGTTTATTAGTGGTGATGCGCCAGCAGAGGCGACCTGACGGAGCAGCGTGATCGCCGTCGAAGGGAGATGGACACTGCGACTGTTCCTAGAGAGGACTGTGATTGTATATTAAGAGAGGTCGAGATGGGAGAATTTAGGTGAATGAGTGACAAGGGGAAGCAATCGCGTCTCTGCCGTGATGATGCAGCTTTAAATACCTACAGCTGATTCAAGGTCCAAGGCCAAAGTGCCGTGAAGTCATTAACAGCTACCCAGAAATTATGGGTCTGGAGCTGCTGCCTGCATGCCGCCTGATTGGGCTTAGTCTACAGTAGTACCTAGGCAGACCGCATTTGCTTATGTAACTCAGGCAAGCCTCGATTTGTTTTGTTTGCTGTTACCTGAGGAGCCCAAAGCCAAGCAACTCGAGCTTCGTCTTTCGCGGCCATTGCTCCATCTGGCATCTCTGGGGGCCGAAGAGCTCATTTCGAGACAATGTTGACGAGTAACCAGATGCCACATGCCGAATGCTACATGACACATGTCACAGCTTGAACCCCGATACACGCCGCACTGTCGGTATCTACTCGTATTGAAGGGAGATGCCACGTTCAGCTGCTTTCTCACCTTGGGCATCAGAGGCTCTTCCAGAGTGGCTTTGCCGAGTTAGCCATATGATTTACCTCATGCTACATCTGGTGATCTGTATAGCTAATCCGAACACTTCCAGTATGTTGCCGTCTAAGCACATCCAAGGCTGTCACCAAGATGGAGGCCGCGAGATGGATGCCTACCGCATCAGAACTTTCGGGGTCAGTGCAACTTGATCGAAAAGGCAACGCAAGGTAACCTGTCACTGGCTGTAACCAGCCTTGGCCCTTGCCCCAGATCCCGCGACTGGTATTCGAATGCTGTTGTATGCAGCAAGAGGAAGGATATCATCTGCTTAGTGAATAGCAGGCAATGTGTTCCTTCCACACGACCATCAATCATCATGCCTGTGGAAGGGAGCACCGAGAGAGGATTGTTATTTCACGTCTTCTCTTCTTATCCTAACGTTCTTCTTCAACTCATCGCAGACATCGTTCTCCCAGGCAGATTTACTACAGGCTCTAGGCAAAGCCACGACTTCTCTGGTCTCACACGCATCCTCTACTCTACAGTCGTTGAGCTCTCACGATTATCGAAAAACTTCGTCTTGACAGCACTGTCCCGAGATCACGCCCTGCAACAACACGTAACCATGCCTGGACCAGAATTTGACGCTCGCCTTCCGCAAACCACCTACAGTTTCGAAATTGAATTTCTGGTGGCACAGGAGCTGCCGGGAGTCAATTACGACTCTACGTTCAAAGATTTCCATGGCCGTCGTGATGAGATGCCGTGGGCATGTCCCGCCGATGCAAATGATCCGTACGAAACCATCCTGACTGCGGTCAGGGGGTTGCTGCTGAAATACGGACACCCTGTGGCAATCTGCGGAGACTCTTCAGCTCAGCAATCATTTACAGCATACGACCCGTGGAGAGCCTCGCAACGCGAGATCCGTCAGTACATCACTGCGGATGATCAATGGTGGCACGTCGAGCCTTCAGTCACTACATACGCAAAGCGAGGCAGCCCGCAGATGTATGAATGGTTTGGCGTACGGGTTCGCAGTCCCATGTCTCAAAGCAGGACCTTCATGACCAACAAAATGGAGTCACCAACAGAATGGATCCTCGAGGTTCTGACCAAGGGCCTTGTTTTACATCTCAATTCGACATGCAGATTCAATGTTCAGGTTCGGCCTTTGTCCGAGGACATTACTCTGGTCCATATGAAGAAGCTAGTCACACTGGTCATGGTTCTTGAAAGGGAGCTGCTTGAGCGCCTCTGTCCCAACTCTTTCGGGCGTCTTCATCCTCATGTTCGGACGCTGGCGGCGCATTCTCGGACCGCGAGTCTCATCTGGCACGGCTCTGGAGAACTCACACTGCCGAAGGACCCCCTGGGCTCTGCCGTCACGACGCTTCATCTCCCGCAACTGCACAACAAGGAGGCTTTAGCTAGGCTGCAATTTTTGTGGCAAGTCCAGTCATTCGAAGACCTCGCCGCCGCTCTCCGTACAATCACCGGTGAGGATGCCTCATTTGCTATTCACCCTACGGGAGGGCCGTTCGGTACACCAATCTTTCAGTTTCGCTATGCCCTCTGGCACCCATTCGGCCAACTCGACGCATCCAAGCACTGGATCGAGCTTTCTACCAAGCTTCTCCAAACGTCCATGTGGCAGTCTCCAGTCTTTAAAAAGAAAATCACATTACTGGATGGCATGATCTACAACTTTGCGGGGAGCAACGACCCCCCCACACATCGATGGAGGACGCTCTTGGCATTGCTGGACCTAGAGAAGTGGTCGGACTCGTGGGAGGTCATCATCAGCCAGTACAAGGACGGTCAACGGCTGGCTGCTCGATCACTCGACAAGCAGAAGCTTTTGCACGAGGAGCTGAAGGCGGATGGCCAGAGGGAAAAACCGACGGCATGAGCCCTGTCCTCTCGTTTCTTGAAGCTCAGTGTCTATAGCGGTTTCAATGACAGCGTCTGGAATTGAAAAGTCAGGTAGAATAGGGGGCCTTGTTGACATAGGTCTGGGTATCGTTCAAGGGGATATTTTATTATAAGTCTATCCAAGCCTTCAGCATAGCGTGGCCTTATTCTTCATTAAATATTATGATTTCCAAATCTTTGATAATGGGTGATATGGTACCATGAGGTATATACATTTTGGAGCTGATGGCACATGAGGTTCTGATCTATGTCTAGGTTGGTCCAACCGTAGCCAGTCGTCTACCCATTTCCTTCATGATTCCCCGTTGTCGCATCTCTTCCGCTCAGGAAACGCAAACCAGAGGGCTGAAGCCATCGCTCCATCGGAGCCCTCCCATGATGGCAATCATCACCGCCAGAGCGGCCGCCACGCTGCTGAAGCCGTATACGTAAGAGTGCCGTCGCTCGAGACTGCTCAGCTCGGCAACCCACGTCGAAATAGTCGTCAGACAGCCACAGAAGCCATCCTCGATGCCCTGCAGCACCTGGCACCCGGCAAGGCCGCCGACGCGAGCATGAGCGATATCCCACGCCATGCCGAGGATAGCCGTGCCGCCGACGTTGGCGGTAAAGGTACCCAGGGGAAAGGACGCGATCTTGGCGTTGAGGTGAATGGAGAGGTAGAAGCGCGCGAGGCAGCCCAGGGGCGCAAAGACGAGGGCGAAGAGGATCTCGCCGCGCCATTTGTTGTGCGGGGGGAAGATGGCCATGAGGATTGCGCCGAGCCAGCAGCCCCAGCCGAGGAGGACGCCGAGGGGGTCGAGGATCTTGCGGGTTACCGGGTAGGGGATGGATGGGGTGAAGCGTTCGAGGGCGATGGCGAGGTGGGCGCCTAATATCAGGCCTGATAGCGAGACGGATACTGTTGTGATTGTTACGGCTAGGAGGGCCAGGAAGGAGTATCCGCCGTTTCGGTCTGGTATGCCCAGACCTGGAGTGACCATTTGGTTGGACAGAGCGAGGAAGATGTCCCGAATGAAGCTTGAGAAGCTGGTGAAGCTGCCGCAGAAGCCAGTCGCTAGGCCAATGTACAGAGGAATCGTCTTTTTCGTGGCCAAATGGGCCTTCTTCGCTGCCGCCAGATCGATGACCTGGTCGCCCTGTCCTGGGCTTCCGTCGCTGTTCCCGTTTCCATTCTCCTTTGCGCGCGAGAGTAGCTGGTCGTATGTCGGCATCCCCCACTCATAGCGGAACAGCATCCGGTCTTCAGATAAGAAGCCCATGATGAGGCTGCCTCCAAAGTTGGGCCACAGCACGCTGAAGACGACAGGCACGCCGGGGTACGTCGTCAGCGCGGTCAACCCCACGCGCGCAAGGGTGCCCCAGACGGCGAAGAAGACGAGGTACGAGATTGTGTAAATCTCCGTCGCTAGCCTCGAGACGTGGCGTTGTGGTTCCTCCTCTCCCCCCTTTGTCTCGACGGCTTCGACATCGAACTGCTCCGCCGGGGCACGGGGCTGCCTCGTCTGCGAGACGCTGGCTCTTCGTCGTTGGCGCTCATCGCGGTCGCGGCTGCGGATCTGCTCTAGGCTGCGGTGCCGGTAGATGGGCGCCTCCGCGACGTTTTCGACGGGGCTTGTTGCGGCGAGTTCGTCGAGGTTGGCCCAGTCGTCGGGGATGTCGTATGACGGGCTCTCTGCGGCAGATGAGCGTCGACGGCGGCGGGCGGGAGATGGTGATGGTGATGCTGCTGCCGCTGCTGCTGCTACCGGTGTTGGAGCATGGCGGTCATCTGGGATGTCGACTGATAGCCCCGCGGTGCCATCGTCGAGGTTCTGATACGCGTTTGGAGCGTTGTAGCTCCTGCGGCTCGACTGTGACGCAGTTTCTGGTTCGCGCGACGGCGACGCCATTGTTCTCGAGGCTTTTGCAGTCGCTGGAGGTGCTCAGCCTGGGAAATAGACGGCGTTTGAGCCACGAATCATGGCGAAAGAGAGGATTGGAGATCCAATGCCTGGCAGAAAGAATTTGATTCAGTTTCCATGGAGCCGAGTCGGCTGCAAGGCACGAGAAGGACAGGGAACAGGCGAGGAGCCGAGATTCAGCCGCTGTCCATCGGCATCTGATATCCGAGCGGAGGTCACTTGGTAGTAGTACCTCGGACGGTCGCCTGTTTGCTCTCGGATCAACAGAATGATGACTGCTTGCACCAGGCATTGGCAGTGGTATCTAGACTCGATAACGTCAACCTGTTCTTCTTATCATAGGCTATCCAGTAGCTTACCTATGTATCTGAGATAGAGTCATCTATGATCAATCCAAGACTGCCCTGTCTCTTCTGCTGCACCTTCAAGTCCCGTCAGGTGCGTTATCAGACGGACCCACTGGCGGGCCTCTCCGATACCCGATCCACGCCTGAAGAGCTGCCATCTCCACACTCCGCAGAGCCCCGGCGCGCGCTGTGGCTCCAGCACGGTTAGAGCGTCGCTAAGCACCGTTAGAGCACTGGCACTGCTGGAGCACCCGTTAGCACTCCACTGACCCCTCCCCCACCTTGATGTCCGGGTGCGTCTGATATGGCCTCTGCCTGTCGGTAAGGTAAGGCATATCGCTCGGTACGTAATTTGTGCCCAGTCCGACACCTGCATCTCACCTCGACTTCTATCACGACCGCTTCTTTCTCCTCTTTCCGTGGGCACTACTTATTGGTATTCTTTCTGCTCCTAGAACTTCCTATATCCGTCCCGTTTCTCGCCCTGTTTCCTGCGGCTTTTCGTTCAGGCAATCCGACAGTTTCTACGTCTTACATCATTTGTCCGTCTTACAGCCTCGTTGACAGATAGATATCATTACGACAGCCCAACGTTCGCAACGTCTTCGAGATAAACCACCAGCCATGGCCCTGCCTTCAAACGTTCACGTCTCGCAGCATCCCAGCTTGCTGGCCAAGCTGAGCCAACTGCGATCCAAGTCCGCCAGCTCGCGCGACGTCAAGTCTTTGATCCACGAGATCTCATTAATCATTGCCTGCGAGGCCGTCAGCTCGGCTCTAAAACCGGTCAATGGCCCAAAGGTAGCCTCTCCCCCCATGTCTTGATCCGATAGAAACGCATCCGTTACTCACGATGATAAAGGATCAAACACCCCTGGGCTATGAATACACGACCGTTGTCCCTGAGCCGAACCACATCTGCATAGTCCCGATCCTCCGGTCCGGCTTGGGCATGGTCGAAGGTCAGTCTCGCAAAAGCGCCCGAGAACTTCCTAATGACAATACATGAACTCATGACCTGCAGCCGTACAAACCATGCTTCCCGAATCAGTACCCATCCACCACCTCGGCATGTACCGCGAGCCGTCGACCCTCGACCCCGTCGAATACTACAACAACCTCCCTCGGCAAAGCCCGGGCTCTGCCGAGAGCAGCAAGCTGGCCATCATCGTCGACCCTGTCATCGCTACTGGCGGTACGTGCGCGGCAGCCATCCAGACGCTGCGCGAATGGGGCGCCAAGAGGGTGCTTGTCCTGTCTGTCCTAGGGGCTGAAGAGGGTGTCCAGAAGGCTGCCGCCGAGTGGCCCGAAGGCACGGAGATTTGGATCGCGGGCGTCGACAAGGAGCTGACTGATGGAGGCATGTTGAAGCCCGGCTTGGGCGATGTTGGAGACCGTCTGTTTTTGACTATCGGCAAATAGGCAGCGCATTCTTGCTTGAATAGGTGGATATCAGAGGACCAGTGTTAAGAAGACGGAATCACTTACTGATACTATATGGGTAGCGCTAGATATAGCCTTAAATGGAAACGAGTATCGGCAAATTGGAAGGCTCTACTGGCTTCGTTTATCATGGACGAAGTGTCATGCAAGAAGAGCATGTGAGAAGGCAACAGAGGAGAGCTTTCCCAGAACATCTCCTTGGACCTTCTTGAGCAATCTCCCTGCCGACATGAACGTAAAGTTTTCTCTGAACGGCCTGGTTGCCAACCCCAGCTTCAGGCTTCTCAATGCGAGTTGTAGAAACCCTCTGGCCAGTTGCTACACTACCGCTTTTTAGAGCTCCTCTGCCGTCTCCCATCTTCAACGACGATATCACACAGCTGCCGAGCTCGACCATCATCACTCGTCTCACCATGGGTCGAAGAAAATCGCGAGGCAAGAACAAAGATAGCTCGCAAACCGAGCCGGACCCCGAGCGAGGTTCAACCAGCAAGACGCAAGAAGCGGAAAAGCCAATCATTTTGAAATGTGCGGCTGAATGGGTAGAGGGGGTTCAATGCCCGACCGCTGCAAAGATTGTCTGCCAGAAGTGCCACCTCATTGCTGTAAGTGCTTGTGGTGTACAATATCTCATACATATCGCTCGTTCTTCACTGAACCATCTTCTTTCTTCTCTCTGTCTCTCGTACTCCATACCTAGAGATCTAGATGTGGCATAGCTGACATACAAACTCCAACACAGTATTGCAGCCAAGATTGCAAGAAAGCACACGCAAAAGCACACAAAGCATCATGCCCGCCGCCACACATCCCTCCAACCGCAGGCATCGACGGCGCCGTGCTTCCTGATCACCCAATCTTCGACACTGGAGTGTTCTGGGGCAATTATGCCGCGTCCGACATCTTGAATCTGGCAGAGAATGAGGGAGCAGAGTATGATGGCTGCCTGAGGCTCCTCCTTCTCGGCCGTGAGTTTGCTGCTCTCGTTTTTTCCCCCTTTCAAATCTTGGACACTCTGCTGACGAGCCTAGCTTTTGGTCTGCGGCATCTCGTTTATTCTGTTGTCGCCATGCCAGAGACGGCGAATCCCACTATCAATGTTGTTATTTGCGAAAACGACTTCTCCCAGCTTCTGCGGACCATCATTTCGCTGCACATTATGGCTTGTTGGAGGGAGGACGCTGGAGTGGACCCTGAATTCATTGCAGAAATTGTTGCACACGTTTGGTATTCGCTCAAGTGGCCCCAAGAAGTCTATTCCTACGTCAGGGAGACTGTTGGAAAGGGCGTGTTGTCGGCCTGCGAACATGTGCGATCTTCCCGTGAAAGTGGAACAGTTCGAACTCCGGGAGTGTCTTTCGGCGGAAGCAGGCTGGAACTGCACACTCAGCTTGAGCCCGATGTATGGGCTGCTATCGTGGATCAAATCTACCAAGCCCCGTCCAAGAATGTAGGCGCCGCTGTAATGGGGAGGAAGACGGATGCGATGCTGTACGGCGAGCCCCTGGACAGGGTGCACGCGAGGATGTCGCCATCAAGAGCGGCAACTTTGATGAAGTGGCGGCAGGATGGCATACTTATGCCTTATAGTAGCCCGACGGAGGGTTTTGAAAAGGGGAGTCTGTAAGTCTTGCGGACGCCTCGTGCCAAAGAAACCGGAGAGGCGGGAGACTTATACTCACGCTCAACAGCATCTTCTTCAATCCTGACGGAAGCCAACCCACCGGGCTGACCAACGAGCCTCTTTCCGAATGGCCCATGAAGGAAATACTAGAGTACGCGCCATATCCTGCGAAAGGCGACGTATACGGAAAAATGAGCAGCTACGTTCGCGGCATGATCGTTGCTTTCCTAAACCGGGTGCAGAGAAGTTCAGTTCACATACGGCTCATGGCTTGTGGCCTTACGGAGATGGTGGGAAACCTTCGGGGTCATTATGACGAAGAGCCGCCCTATTTCGATCGCATAGAGGTATGTAATGTGCTGTGAGATCTGGAAGAGAACCAAGAGTTGCTCACGCCTAGAGCCTCAGGTCGGACACCTCTTCGAATTCGAGCCCGAGCTGTGTTTCTTGTCATGCGCGACTCTGCTGCGACACGCAGACGAGAATCCCCGGGCAACCATGCTGACCATGTGTCGGGAGAGCGTCGTCTCGGCAGATTCGCCCAAGCTTGACAAGTATGTGGCTGCTGAGAAGGACCTCATATTCCATCGAGGACTCGGGCCACTGGATGCCATTATACCACCGGCACAAGCTGCGGGCGAGAATTACAGCGCCGCCTCGTTGCCCCGACACATGGGCATCTTGCTTTTCCGCGACTGGGACATGTTCTCCTACCAGTAAGTGGCTGTCAAAGGCTTGTGAAGTAACAATATGTGATAGAATGGCTGACCCCACGGGATCGCAGCTATTTGAACGATGCAGATCGCTTTGGAGGCCGAGTCCCGGGGGAGGAATTGTCGCAGCAGCCCAAGGCCAGCATTCTGAAAACGGGCTACATGGGGGTGCATTTGAAGCGCAACAATACGATTATGAATCCGTGGCCAAATAGATTGGTATACGGAGCAGGAAGCAAGCCATCCAAGGAAGTAATGATGCGCTGGATGAGCTGGTCTACGACCAAACCGGAGCGTTGGCTGGAGTGGAAGAGAACAGAGGATATCAACACCAAAGAGTGGTTAAGACACATTGAGAAGATCAGGGGGCCATGTGTGTTGGCGAATATGAAGAAGCTCTACGACGTTCTGTTGAAGGCTGACCAGGAACAAGATCTCGACGAAGAAAATGAAGGAGAAGCTGGAGACGAGGTCGTGGATGTCATGGTCAAGAACGTCAAAGTGCGTGGAAAGGAGCCTATTCAGGGCGCGAATGATGCCGATTTCGGGCTCAGCAACTTGAAATGCTCTGACGATGAAGACATGGCATTTCACGAAGCGGTTGACACCGAAGCAGAGCACTGCCCCCATCTGCTCTCCAATGGACCGCGTCCACGGCGGAATACTGCGGGTTTCTAGCCGCATTGGCCTTGTCGTTTGATGAGCGATGAGAACATGCTTTGTTATGACTTTTCATGACTGATTCTCGGAACCGATTGAGCTGTAATTGCCTAATGCGGGTTTGTCGATGGCCGAGGAAATATCAGCCAGATTGGAGGGGGCCAATGTGCCGCTGAAAGTAGGTATCTTTGATTATCGGCCTCGAGGTGGGATGCAGGATGTAGACCGTTTCATGGGGCTCCTTAGCAGGTAGCTATGGAATCAGAATTAGTAATAAGAATGACTCGAGATATGATATGCAGTTCCAAACACATGACAATTGTGAAGGAGGCCGACGAATGTCATGAGCAGACCGATTAATTCGGGAATTGCTGCATTGGGCTTCTATAGGCAGAGAATCTAAGAGCACCGACATGAGAGCATCTCTGAGTCGGATGCTGATTTGGCAGCTAATGGTTGAGTTTATGTGATTATGAATGATATAGATGAAGAAGCGTGAGCAAGTTGATAATACGGATGGGATGGTGATCCGTGGATGACATGGTGATTGAATTGCATTGGCCTGACGTCAAGTCCCAGTTCTGATGCGGGTATAAAGACCGTGGTGGATGCATCATTCGATGGGACATGATCTGACTCAACTCGTGCCGTTACATGTTGGACTTCCCCGCTCGTTTACTACACCCCACAAGCATCTTGAACGTTAAATGAGTACAAGCCCAGCAAACCATCTTGATTGGCTTGATAGTAGCCAGGTAGAGCTACTTGACAGTACTAGTATCTTGGCTGTAATTATAAGTACAGGTACTATGCTCTTATCACCAAAAGCATCTCTTTCCTAACGAGCTATTACAGGCCGCAAGTATGCAAGAACGTATCCTCTTCTTCATGCTATAAGAGAGCAATCAGGAAGTAGATAGAATATATGTTATCTATTATAAAGTGGCTATAAAGAGGGTACATTCTCACGAGAGTGCTTGTGGTGTTGTGGCAAAGATAAGTACCTTTGCTTGCGATTTACTCCAAAAAGTACCTGCAATAACAGCCAATCGAAAGTCGGGTCGGTGGCGAAAGTACTCATTTAACGTTCAAGATGCTTGTGGGGTGTAACTTTCTGATATATTGAAACCCCGGTCTACATCTCAATTGAAGGCTGAAGGTAACAAAACACACCAAGAACGACACTTGACACATTCGCAACCATGGCTCCCGAGACGAGGCGCAGCTCCAAGACCGGCCCCGAGTACGAGCTCATCTACTGGCCCGGCATCCCCGGCCGCGGCGAAGTCGTCCGGCTGCTCTTTGAAGAGGCGGGCGTCGCCTACAAGGACGCGGCCAAGGGCAGCCGCGCGGTCGCGACGGTGCTCGCGCACGCGGCGCCGGAGAGCGCGGGCGACGCCTCGAACCCGCCGACGTTTGCGCCGCCGGTGCTGCGGCACGGCGACCTGGTCATCAACCAGCTGCCCAACATCCTGCTGTACCTGGCGCCGAGGCTGGGGCTGGGACCGGCGAGCGGCAGCGGGGTGTATCATCTGAATGAGCTGGCGCTGACGATACTGGATGGGTTGCTGGCGGAGGTGCATGAGACGCATCATCCGATTGCGACGGATCAGTATTACGATGAGCAGAAGGAGGAGGCGAAGAAGAGGGCCAAGGGGTTTAGGGAGGCGAGGTTGCCTAAGTTTTTGGGGTATTTGCAGAAGGTGCTTGATGGGGAGAAGAGTGGTGGGAGTGGGTGGTTGTATGGGGAGTTTACGTATGTTGATTTGGTGCTGTTCCAGGTGAGTTTCTTTTCTCTGAACTCGTTTCCTTGGAGTGTTCTTCTTGCTGTTGGGTCCTTGTGATGGATGCTGATGAGACTGGGGTAGTGCCTTGATGGGACAAAGTATGCGTTTCCCAAGACGGTGGAGAAGCTGAAGAAGACGGGCAAGTATGATGGAGTGTTTAAGCTGTATGATGCCGTTAGGGAGAGGCCTAACATCAAGGCGTATTTGGAGAGTGATCGGAGGATTGCCTATGCGGATGGCATTTGGCGGTACTATCCTGAGTTGGAGGAGGATTAGTGAGGGCATTGAGGGTATGGATGGAAGCAGAGAGATTGTTGAGAGAATGTTTGATGCTGCTTGCCGGAGACACCTTGACGGTGAGGGATGCTGTGAGCCGGCGAGAGGCGGTCAGCGGATGGATGGGTGCCTCGTCAAGGCATGAAAGGCTTGAATTCGAGTTGCTCGTGTTACGGACAGAGTGAAAATATTGACATCTAGGCCTATTTCTGGATGATATGACTATTTGTCGTGATGTAATCTAGACGGATATCTGCCGGTGAGCTGCACCCTTCATCCGTCGATGACGCGTCCTCGGGTTTCTACTGCTCAACAATCTGTACACAGGTCTGAGACGACAGAGATATAAGTGTGCTGCTCCCCCCCGGGGAAACTTTCTATTTGTCTGCATCGACTGGTCACCGATCGCATTATGGAACAAGCAGCAGATACAGCCTTGTAAGTTCTCTCTATCCCCTGGCTTGCCTGGCTGCAACTGACCCGTTGGATCTCAATCATTGCAGTTACCGACCACAACTGCCACCCATGCTGGGTCAGGCAGTCGACGCTATGAGGACAGAATTATAGAGCCCTCGGGGATCTGATTGCCGATCTGCCGACTGCCGCCGACACCACAGACTGCTTTTGACTGTCAGAGTCAGACGTACCGGGTCCCTGACGGTGGAAACCATCCCTGGCGTTTGTACGGCGCCATCAGAGCCGAATTCTTCTTTCCAGACCAGGCAATATGTCCTTGGCCTGCGGAGTCGGAAATGCCACAAGCGCTGGATGCATTGCCTTCCAGTCAGGGATCGGGCATGGATCGAAGGCGGTCCGGGCTATTATACGGCCAGATGACACATGTATCGAGGAAATCATCCGCCAAGACGGAAAATACAATGTACGTTCCTTCTGAAGCCCTCTTTTTACTCGTCTGTGCTGTTGATGATATGGACTGACTTGCCAATCCGCGATACCTTAGAATGAAGAGGCACCCAATCTTGTGGTGTACTGGTACAGAAGAGTACATGAGGCCTTAGCCCGCGGTTTCGCTCGAGAGAGCTTCATCAACACGGCCAGTGAGTTCATGACATATTGCGTCTTCTACAGGTCTCTTCATAGATGGAACGCGGATGGACGGCATGACTGATGTGTGCCGAAGCAGTGACAGTCGCAGCACATATGCCTAGACGACCATCTCCTGAACCTGTCCGAGGCAGAGGAGATGCTCATGGCAACAGTCTACGTGCACGTCCAGATATTTCAACATGGAGGACAACAATATAAGTACCGTACCCACGACATCAACTCCTCTCTGGGCACAGGGAAAACAGCACTCATACAGGAACTTCAACCCCGGCGAAACCAATGAGAACGTAGAGCTCCCCGGCAGACAGCTTCTGAACGCGACAGCTCGACAGAGAACTACAGAAGTTCGGTCGTTCTCAAACACTTCATCTGACAGCGATCGTAGTACCTATCTGTATCACACATGTCCCGGCACCTGAGGACGTTTGGCCAGGGCCAACGGCCCACAACACCAGGATCGTGGGTCTAGAGCCCGTTTGTTGTTGTTGTCCTTCTTCCCGAGCTGGCATTCGATATCGAACACCAGCCTATCTAGCTCATCAGTCCGAGCAGTTAGCCCACCACCAGGGCAGTCCGCGTGGCGAGGGCAATATCCTTGCGCAGAAGCAACAGGAGCCAATTTCCCAGCTGCTACCAGATATCCGCAAGTCTACAAGCGCGTATATCATCATCTTTCCCGACATAGGACAAGTTTCTGCAGCACGTATGGATGCTCTCAGTGCTACATCTTTGTCCTACATAGCGGGCCTATTGAGGCCTTCAAGTATTCCCATTCCCCGTGGGAGCAAATTACTTTATCATCAGAGGTCCGGGTTCAGGCAAGCCTCAGTCTGCGGTGACAGTGATCCACGCCATATTTGAGCGGTCCAGTCGTTGTTACTGCTCCTCGTGCAGATCATAGAGCCACCGACGAGTCGTTGCCTGATGATGCTATCAACGATGACCCCTTGGCCAAAAGTTCATCGCCCTACGTATCTAGGGGTTGAAAGCAACTGAGGGTAGTATAGAGCATCAGGGAAGTTTTCACAATTAACCAGCTATGGGCTTTGAAGAAGGGGAGTAGGCTTCACTACACGCCTGCTCCACAGCCCGCTTGGTTGGCAGCGGAGGAAACTCATGGTGTGTTCAACAGCCTGCGGAGTATCCCACGATGCGCCGTCTGGATGCCTGATCATTGTATACGCCGCTGCGAAGAAGGTTGCCACCCTTGACAGCACCTGGCATATGATCATCGCGGCATAAGATTTACAGACAAGGAAGAGACTATATTTCAGGTCACAATCATCGAAGCAAAGAGAGCCTTCCAAGGCATAACAGACAGACGGCCAACTGTCCCCGATGAACTGCTGGGCCAGAATGTTGAAGAAGCCATGGCATTGATGTGTGCTGGTTATTTACTATTCTTATCCGTAAGTCCTTCACGAGCCCCCTTTTCAGCATATGATTTCTGACACTATTGTAAGTAGGTCATCACCACCAGTGGTTGGCATTTCTTCTGCGATCTATGTCAGCAACCATGTCACACCAAGAGCCGGTGTCGGGAGACACTCCGATGCGCTCTGTGTAACGGACAACATGTGCGGCGCAAATGCCCCAACGCAGCAAAGGACCAGGACATCATCCGTCCACTGGACGATATGGTGCGAACCATCTTGAAAGCTACCAAGGATCAAGGTACGCAGGAGAAGAAGATTACTCGCACGAAACACCAGAAACAGGTCGCGCAACGACAATCGGACCAGAAGCAGGAGGACCAGCGGATCGATACCCTTCTCTGGCGCCATACTCGACAGAGGAAATCGGGCCTTCCCCCAGTTGTCTCCGGTATTCTCAGTCACGGCCGGCAAAATGGGCTCTTAAAAATCCCAACGACGGCTTGAAGTCATCATCGCTGCTGCTGCCGCCGACATGGTTCATGGCGATGTTCAGGAGGTCCCAGCCACACAACCGGCGTCAGCGACCCAGACTGCGCCCGATGAACGAGACAGCCCATGATCTGGATACAAAGATACAATAGAAACGAAGAAGACTGGATGGCTTAGCACTGCCAGCCTGGAAGGTCGCATGAACATCAGTTGCCAGTATATTAGTTTGGGATCTTCAGCTGCTGAGATTGTCTGCGGCAACGACACAATTTGAGGGTGAAGGTTAAAAAGAACATCTCCTTCTACGCAACAATACTATAGACAACCTACTCCTCTCATTAGGTAGACATCATTCTACGCCACATTGACAGAAGCAAGAGACTTACACACACTGTCTTCGCCCAGGCCACAGACGTCCAGAGCGGCCAAACACCCTCGTTTACAGCTTCTGCCAAAGGCGACCATGCTGGCAGAAACTGCAGACTGCCTCAAGCTTTGGACTTGTCACACTTCTCCAATCAACTTCCGTCGACTATGCCTTTTGTCTGGCGTTCCATACGGGAGCAGCAGGAAGATGGAAGAGCGGCTGAACGAAAACATCGGAGTGACCACACGAACCCAAGCAATACAGACTATTCACTCGCCGAAAACCGACTCAACTTACCAAACACGCCTGCGGCGCAGGCAGGCACACTTGATATAACGGCTAACGACTACGATCTTGCGGAAAGGCATGCTCGATGTCCTATCTGGGGGAAACTATATGATCTGACGCAATGATGGCCACTGAGAGACGAAGAGAACCAGCGCCCTCTGATGGGAGGACCTCGGCCTGATGATGATGGACGAGATGACGCATACACAACAATGGACCGAATGTCTGTCTGTTGACAGAGTGATCAGGGGTGCTCTCGTGGGGATCGCGCTTGGCTTGAAGCATTTTCACCCCAGTCCTCCGATGCGATGGCCTGATCGATTGGCGAACATCTGACGACGGAATCCTGCGTTTGAAGAACAGAGTATGCGGGCAGGATCATCAAGACAGTTGACTTATATCCGCAACTGAGAGGACGGTATTCAAGCTGCAGTAAGGAATGTGTTGCCCTACTCAAAGACTACAACAATGCTACTTGCAAACAGAGAGATCACGGGCCAAGTCTGCGATACAACAAAGTTCACTTTCATAGCCGTGCGCAGACTCCTGCAACAGGGCTTTCAAAGACTAGTGTCCACGAACTATACACCGCCGTTTAGCCTCACTACAGGATTGCCTGGCATTACTATCCCGGCCGAGGTCATAATTCATGCAGCAACGGAACGTATTCGAGGCCGGTCAGACTTGCTACTCTTATGGCGATTATCTTGTACAATTCCTCACATTCTTCGCATCCATAACCACAGACTTTGGCTTATCGAACGACAAAGCGGGGAATCTCCCAATGCAGCCGTGCTGTCGCGTTGGACAAGGTGAGATCATGATGACATGTCTGGGAATTGATACTGATGTAGAACAGGTCGAAGCACGCGTTATGAACGCTGTAACATCTCGCTTAAGACATGTGATGTCGTGCCAGAGTCGTTGGTTAAGGCGGGTCGAGTTTTGAATGCTGCTGCTGTTTCTGGAGACGAGGTATGTTGTTTTGTGTATACTAGGAGCTGAACTGTCAGAACTAATCAGTGAACAGGTGGCGTTGAGAAACCTCCAAGACCAATACCGAGGTCTGAACACGGCCGCGATGTGGCGCGGACTGCAACTTGTTCAGTCTCGACGGGACGGGGTGAACCGACTGCGTGTGCGCCTTCATGGTGCAACTATGGCATCGCAAAGCTTGAGAGCAATTGTGGAGAGCCAGGAAGCAGCACACCAGTACCGTAGAAACTCACGAAATTCGAAATCTCAGATCTTGCATAGGCGTGCTGATAACGGTGCAGTGCACTAAAGCGGGTGATAATCCAGTACGCTACACTAAGATTGGAAAGAATCGACAGAGCTCCTCACCTCAAAGTAGAAAAGCGCGCTCCAAAAATAACGGCTTGGCACTCCGCACCGATACCCGCAACGATTATGCAAGATGTGAGATTGCGAATTTTGCGAGTTTCTACGGTATAAAGTTTTAGCCCGAGGATGCTTAATGGGCAACGGTGGGGAATTGGCCATGCCCCCGAGCAATGGATCCACGCTTCCACATAATAAGGACGACAGGTGGAAGAGGCTACGGTCAGAGGTCACTCCCAATATCAAAGACTCCAAGCACTATGTCAGTGCGGTGTACGTGGGATACAGCTCCCTTGCTCATGGACCTGTGTTCGCCCACGAACTCGGCAAGAAGAACGACTACCCCAGCTACAACTTTTCACTGAGTGGACTTAACACCAAATAGACCCAAGACGTCAGCTGTGTGGACAACGCTTTATCCCCCACATCTCCATCATGTCACGCTGCAACAACTCTTTTCTCCGACAACTGTTGGCTGGGAGGTCGCTGGAGGACGCCATTAGATCGCAGAATTTGCAAGATGTGCAAAGACACGCACAGGCTGCGTAGGACCTGCCCGCTTTTCAGGCGCTCAGGGACACCCGCTCGCAAAAATCACCAGTCGGCATAACCTTCCTCTACGGGTCAAAGAAAACGTGCCTCTATCCAACTGACGAGTGGCCGGAGCCATACTTTAACAGTAGAGTATTGGAGGTAGGTGGGTTACACGGCGGAGGGCTACGACAAGGGGATATCAGGCTTCAGTCGGGCGATGAAGAGACTGGAAGAGAATTGTATGACAGGAGTCTATTGTCGACGCTCCCTCATTGTCCACATTCGCACGTTTCACATGCAAAGCTGAATACATGGCCAATACTGAAGAAGCAGCCGCCGCACTTCTCTCAACCCGACAGCTCCTTGCAAACCGCTGTAAGTGGCCTTGCGAAAGAAGGAATTTGAGGGACCGCCTAACGCAAATTACTCTTATAGATGACTTGTGAATAAGGCGACAATCTTTGGTTTCCGAGAGCAGCAGCACATACAGTCTCACCAATGTCTCGTCGTTGGTCTCGGGCAAGAAGACGCAGTTCCTCTAGCTTGCATACAGTTTCGAGTAGGGCTTGAAACATTGAGGCTAGAAGGAACATACAATACGGAGGGGGGATTTGTCAAGACATATCCCAACGCAAAGGGGCAATGGCATTGTACCACTGTTGCGTCGTTCGGGCATAGGGGGAGAAAAAAAGGTCAAAGCAAGCCTAAAGTGCGTTGCCCGCTTGGTAGGTTACTCATTGTCGGATGACATAAAGACCGGACTCGTTCCCTCCATGTGGCCAGCCAGGTGCTTTACCAGTCACATAAACGAACTCAAACATTTGGACGTCTTGCTGGAAGCTAAAGTTGTCGAAAAAGAAACGGAGCACCTGGCTTGTCGAAGCGTCTGGGACATGTTGCCAAGAGTACCAGACGAGGATCCATTCGCTGGATATGGAGATTGCCGAGTCCATTACCAGACGTGTGAAGGCTGTGGGCAGTCAGTCACAGTCGCCTCGAGTTTAGAAAGCACCTCATGTTGTCATCACAGACAACTGTTTTAGGGGGAGGAGATGAGGGTGAATTTCGCAGGGCAACAGCATAAGAAGCAGCACAGCCTGAAGTGTGCCACATCGTACCTTTCTCAATTCGTATGAACATGGATATCACGAAGAGTTATTCCCCGGGGAACTCTGGCAGGAATGAAGCAGCGAACAAGCTTTCGGTCTCAGCTATCTATCACTTAAGGGTCCATTGCAAACATCTATATCAAGGCGACAAAAGTACATGTATACACTCATCATACTTCCCTCTTTCAGAGCGTGATCTTGCAACATTACACTTTAGTAAAGACCAGGCATCAGTCACATATAGACAGTTATGAGGCGAATATTTCGGGCTTCGACTTTTCGTAAGACCAGGACGAAGACATGGAAGAGATGGAACGTCGCCTTACGGCCAAATGGCGCACCACGAACGGCCGCGTACTCTGGCTGTATGAGTCCCCTATTCCCGCTGACACTGGAGACGCAGCCTCTGGGGGCACGGCCACGCTGTCCCCTGTTAACACACATGATACCTCGAACTCCTTGACGAACCCAAGCGCCGCGTTCTCTGATTTACAGAGCACCTGCCTCGACAACCGAGATCCCCTTGCCCTTCCCAAGCCCTGCGACAAATGAGGACGCCGTTCCCCCTGTGGTGAGCGACGAGATGGCTCCAAGCGACGTTGCCCCGGGCCTTCCGTCGACGATCGACACCACCCCTGCTTACTTCCCGTCACCTGGTCCTGAAGGCGATGGTGCGTTCCCTCCCAGCCAACTGGGCAAGATCCTGCGGTAAAACATGCGCACCTCTCCTCTATCTCATCACAACACGCTGATACAATTACCGGAAACTCCTGAGAAGACGATTCCACACGACTGGAAGAAGCAGGAAGTTGTCATGCCTGCGAAGGAATGGCTAGAACGCACGGGAAGTCTCAACTTCATCTCGATGGGAACAAGGCGCGACCTCACATAGGTCCCGCCGCCGTTCTGAAGACGTTCTGCGAGGCGGCTCCCTCTGTGAGTTTGGAGGTGGCGATTGAGAAAAGAATCTCGTTTACCCTGAAACATCACGAGACAGCCAAGAGATACGGCAACAATTTCTTCAAATGATATTGGCTGAGTCGAATCATCTTCGGGGTAGCAAAGGCCTCGGAGGCGACGTTGTATCCCGCTTTCATTCAGAGGTACCCATGTGCACATGCTCGCCCGAAAGGTCGTCCTCCACCATGAGAAGTAAAGCACCTCAGGGCAAGATGGGGGAGGGAGGGGGTTGACCACCAGCAAGTACATTATCTTAAGGAACCTTGTTGACCTCTACTTGAGGAACAAACTTTGCCCTCTGCAATGTCACTGAACCAATGATACAACTCTTTCATCGTGGACATCATCCCCCCTCTTCTCCCGTGGGGGGATATCACGCTCCTTCTTGTGGCATGTTACAACCTTACTCTACCTAGAGACGTTGATCAGCAATTGACTTACGCAAGAGGGATTGTGAGGTCGAGGATCCGACTACATTTACCACTCAGACTTAGGCAATTGCGAAGCGCCACGCCGCAAAAGTACATGCAGGGAGAGAAACAACACGCATAGATTGGATGCATGTCTTCCCACTATCTCGTATAATTGATAGAAGGCCGGCCAAGCATTGGATATTCAGGCGTGGGATTTTTCATGCGGCTGATTTGGGCTTGCTGTGGCGTCCATACAGAGCATAACACGTTTTTTGTCCCGCATTCAGGTGTTCCCCTTGCTTTCACTGAGACCGGGGAAAGGGTTCGGTGATACCAAGAATCTAGTAATAGAATAATCGTAAAATTAGTAATGTGAACAAATGTAGTCAGTCAGCTTGTATCATATACTTCTCACGAGCTTCGTGTCAAATAAGAGGAGAATTTGTGACTGAGATTACCGTCAATTTGTCCAAGGAACTACTACCAGCTCATCCAGATAATATAATCCCCAATAAGAACAACGCATAAGAACAATGTGCGTAATTCAAAATCATCGATATCGATAGGTAATGTTAACAATTGTAAGCAATCCAGAATGTCCCTCCCAACACTCACCCACACCTTCACCATGTCAATCACCACCAAGCCGCCCGTCAACGCCGGCGCAACTCCCCGTGGCAAAGCCAACTGGGTCGAAGTCACCGGCGGCCTAATGACTGCCCCAGACGGCGAACACCTTGCCGAGATCCTCAGCGGCGGAGGAGACTACCTCACCCGCTACGTCGAGCACAATGTCGCAGAGGTGGACTTGCGGCTCATAGCCCGGGACCCGTTTGGCGACTATACGCGCTTCACGATTTCGGGGTTTGACTACCTTGATAGAGCCACGATGTTGGCGCTGGATGGGAGGGCTGGTGAGGAGGATGCGGGGAATAGCGGCGGCGGCGGCTCGGACGTTACGGAGCCTTTTGGGTTTGAGATCGTCAAGTGCAATACTGCGAGTGACAGGTTCAAAATGTTGAACTTTACGACGTTGCTTGCGCGGGTCAAGTTTGTTGTTGGGGATGCGGGCCTTGAGAGTGTGGTCTATACCGTCTACAGCGTGACCAACTGAGATATCTCCGCAGTGGTGCTCTTTGGTGTTCTGGGAAGTCTACATGATGTACATATAGCAATAGCTTACGATTTCTCTAAATCACTTTCTACCTACATGTTTACGCAGAGTCCCCATGAGAACCCTATGGCACAGTTCCTGGGCCCTACCAATCATGAGGAGGCTGTCGATAGCACCCAAAACAGGTTCCTCTACGGCTGTACTTGATACAGACCTTCCCGTCAGTCTTGAGATGCTATACGGTAAACAAGAAGAAGAAACCTGACAATACTCCCATCACCACGATGTTCATACCGGATCTCTTTAAGTGAGTAAATAACCTATTAAGCTTAACTTACAAGAGATCTTCAAATGCACTACAAGTTCCCTCGTCAACACCGCAGCAGCAAAACACAAAACACCACCACCAATATCCCCGTAATTTGATTACTTACAGCGTGCGGCTGCAGGAGCTAACCCCCAGATTTTCAAATTTCCATTACGTACAAAGTCCCAGCACCGGCTGGGCTAAGGTCCACCGAACTCCGTGACCCAACTTGTCCGGGTATCGCCCGCAGGTTGTCGCCGGACATTCAACTGGTGGTCAACTTGCGATATCCAAGGTGCCTCTATCTGCTGTAATGATAAGGACGATCCACATGATAGATACTATCCAAGAAGTCTTTCATGGTTCTCGATTGTAGCTCAATGATTCCTAGCATCGATCAGAATCGGAAGAAGCCGAGCGAGCCTAGCCCGAGGATGAAATCGGGCTTTGAGACAACCGGAGCTCAAGAGTTTGGGTAGGTGGTTTTCGCATAGTTACAAGGGGCATACTACACTGGTGATTCACTCATACAAGGTCTAAACGGAATGAAGACTATGTGAGGTAAACGTATGTTGCCCTCACGCAGTCTTGGCAGCATCGTACACCTTTTCCCCCTTATACCACGTCTCCTGCACTTGAGCTTTAAGCAACGACTGCGGCGTCCATTCCATATTCACCACCACAAAATCCGCCTGCAATCCCTTTGACAGACTTCCGGTCCATTCTTCAGCAAAGCAAGAGTATGCGCTTCCACGAGTAGCACCCTGCATGGCCTGACACAGGCTGAGGGCAAACTCGGGATTCATAGCCAACTGATAATCCTGGTCACGTACAGATCGCCGAGTTGTCGCCGTGTAAAGGTTTCGCAGAACATCCCAGGGCGCAGTGGGAGAGTCCGAGCCGATGGAGATGTTGGCGCCCGAGGCTGCAAAATCGCCGTATGCAAAGGCCCGCCCGCAGCGCGCCGTGCCCAAGAGTTCTGGCCAGGCCTTGAGAAGAACCGGATCAGCGTGGGCAGGCTGAATGGATGCCGTGATGCCTGCAGCGGCCAGTCGCGCCCCGTCACCAGGGCTCGTCAGCTCAAGGTGCTCAATGCGATGGCGTCGACCTGGAGTGCCATGCTCTGAAAGTGCGTCGATGGCAAGCTTAGCAGCGGCATCTCCGATGGCATGAAGGGCGCACTGCAGGCCGGCCCGGTCTGCTCTGCGAACGACGGCCCCAAGAGCTTCGGGAGTCCAGATGGGATCTGTCGACACGCCTGTTGTGCAATAAGGCTCTATCAGAGCCGCCGTGCACGAATCGACAACGCCGTCGCACATGATTTTGATGCCCACGATACGGAAGTCTGGTGAGGTAGAAGCGTTGAATTGTTGACTCAACGTGATTGCTCGACTGAGATCTGTTGATTCACCGTCTGCGGACTTCGTGGGACGAATGAGCCAGTGAGCTGCAATATGCAGAGGTAGTTGGCCACCCATTTCTGCGCGGAGAGACTGCAGTGCATCCCAGGCAATGTCGTCCATGGCCATTTCGACACATCCGGTGCAGCCAACGGCGTGGAGGGCTTGGATCGCATCTCGCATTGCCCCAACGCGTTCCTCGGGCGAGGCAATCTGTGCCAAATGTGGCCATACGAGAAGAGTACAAGCCGCCTCGCTGAGTAGACCGACTGCTTTGCCCTGGGCATCACGATGGATGGTTCCTCCAACAGGATTGGGGGCTGTTTCCAATCCCATCTCCTTGATAGCCGCTGTGTTGCACCAGCATGAATGCAAGTCTCTCGAGACAATGTAAATCGGCCGCGGGTCTAGATCATCCAACATAGAAACGTCTGCTTTTCCATCCGTCATGAACTCCATCCAGCCGCCACATAGGATGCGAGGCGCATCGGAGTGCGCTGCTGCGTAAATTTGGATGATTTCCCGAATTTCCGGCAGGCTCTGGCATCGTTCCAGGTTCAGACGCCGCAGGGCCTGGCCTAGCAGGAGAGCG
The DNA here is from genome assembly GCA_020002365.1 of Trichoderma gracile. Lineage (NCBI taxonomy): Eukaryota > Fungi > Ascomycota > Sordariomycetes > Hypocreales > Hypocreaceae > Trichoderma > Trichoderma gracile. The sequence continues at coordinate 5,891,311 of JAINEY010000001.1, read as the reverse complement.
TGTACATGGCCGTCGATGAAGCCCGGGAGAACGTGGCTGCCATCAACATCCCGCACTGCGGCACCTTTCGAAGCAGCCGCCGCTCGAATATCGGCGTCGTCGCTGCCGACGTATTCGATTATGCCATTTTCGACAAGCATGCACTCGTGGAATCTGGCATCGCGGCCGTTTTCGTCTCCTCCCTGAGTCGTGAAGAACTTGCCGTTTGTAAACAGAATGGCCGGCATATTCTTCCTTCAATTCCCTTCTTTGCAGACCAAGTCTTGATTCCATTGTCCTCCGAACGAGTCTCGACAGGTGTATTTGAAGACATCCCATGAATGCCAATGGACCCGGTTATCCACGACGGGGGTCGTCGCGGATACCGCCATTGCTAGCAGCAGTATGCGATGGACTATTAGCCCAGGCACACTCTAGCTTGGCCGGCTGTCGATAGCTCGGGAACGGTGGGGTCGAGCGGTTTTGTCTGTGTTGTCTTGCCTTGGTTCGTACGATGTACTTCGTACAAAGCCAGGCATTCGTCCTCCGTGGCTGGGCCGTGTCTCAGACGGCGCGGGAGTGGGGGACTGATCGACTCGAGATGGTGCCCATCGATCTCGACGTTGACTGGCCTCATGCCAGCCAGCCCATGTCGGATGAGTCAGGCTGACAGCTGGCCCTCTGCCTCTTATCTACCCCAGCAGCCCAGCCCATCTTGCCCATGGGACGGTTGGGCTGACACATTTTCCCCAGCTTTGCCCACATGCAACCATCTCGCCAACTTCCCAAGCTCGCGTCTCCTGGTTGAACCCCCCATTGCGCCTGTGCCTCGCACAATGCTGCCGACCAAGGGGCCGGTGAGGAGCAGGTCTAAAAGAGGCTGTTGGACGTGTCGCATTAGGCACCGCAAATGTGACGAGGGTTTTCCCACATGCAAAGAATGCAGCAACCGAAACATCCTCTGCCACGGCTACGGCTCCAGGCCCTCGTGGCTGGACAACGAGCATCAGGTCCGCGCCGAGTTGTCGATCGTCAAGGAGACTGTCAAGCAGAATGCGAGGTTGCTGAACAAGGGCCCCATTAGAGCCGCTGGGCGAGACCCTCAGCTGCAGGCAAGCTCATTCAAGCAGCAGCAGCAACAGCAGCACGACTCCGCCGTCTCCGAGCTCGAGCAGACCCTGTGGGCCCCATGCCCGACTCGGGAATTGCGGTACCGGGAGGCCGAGCTCATCATGCTGTACCTGGACTACATCTTCTATATCCAGTACCCGTACTACACCGATAATGCCGAGCGCGGCGGCCGTGGTTGGCTGTTCTGGCTGTTGTTGCACAACCGTCCACTGCGACAGGCGTCGTTGACCCTGGCTGCTCTGTATCAGCGGACCAAGTTCGCGCGAGGCACCGAGTTCATGGAGGCTGAGTGTATTGAGTACCACACCACCGCGCTAAGTGCTATGCGACATGCCTTGTCAGGACACGAACGCGACCTTGCACTCAACGTGGGGGAGAAGCTCGTCACTTTCATCTCCAGCGGCTGCTGTCTCATCAGTTTCGAGGTTCGTATGAGTTGGGGAAGTTTGTGAAAATTCCCAGAAGTGTGTGCGCGAAGTGGCAATCTGATCTGCTAACACTGGGCACATGACATCTAGGTGTTGCAAGGTGGCTCATTGAACTGGCAGACGCACCTTGATGCCCTCACAGCCGTGGTCAGCAAGATCAAGCTGCCGCCGTTCGACGAGGCGGATTATGAGCCGTCTATACAGCAGGACTCCGACGACAGCATCGCTCTCCGCCGTGGGATGAAGTATGCAAGACGCTTCGAAATCACGAAGCTGCTGTGGTTCGAGATTCTTTCAACGGCCTCCACCGGGGTGCCCCCGCGCATGCCTTACCGAGCATGGCTCGGCTCGGACGAGATCCTCATGGCGGACTTCGTTGGCTGCCAGAACTGGGTGATGCGAGTCATTGGCGACCTGTCAATGATTCAGTTTGGCGGCGACTGTTCCAGTGTAGAACAGAGACGGGAGACGATGGTTCGCCTCGAGACGATGCTACGCGAGGGCATCGAGAGACTGCGCGCAGGCAGCAAGAAGGTCTGTCCTCTCCGTGTTCCTCATCACTTGTACCCCTCGCCTCCCAATCTCGGTGACCATTTCTGATTCCGCGATGGATGAATCTACCATCGTCTTCAGCCATGCTGACAGTTCCTGCACAGCCAGAGGCACCGGTTTCGTACTATATCTCGCGCGTCTTTGCTGCCGGAGCCCTCGTCCTGCTGCACTTTATCCTCTCGAGCACTCACCCTGCCGAAGCCGATATCTACGGCGCTGTTGAATCCGTCATGGGCGAACTTCGGCAAGCTCCCGCCAATGTCTCCCTCCGGGGCGTGGTCTGGACCATCTGCATCGCAGGGTCAATGGCGCAACCCGATCAGCAGCCGTTCTTCGAGCACCTCATGAGGCGGATCCTGAACGAGGCGAACAGGTCGCATTCCAATTTTGGCAACTGCGAGAGTGTTCAACGCATCTTGAGGCAGTGCTGGACGAAGAGACACGAGGATCCCTTGGGGGACTGGACGTGGAGAGACGCCATGGCAGACATTGGAGACTTTCCACTGCTTGTGTGAGTCACTTGACGACAGAGTTGAGAGAACTGAAGTGCTTCTGGCTTGGGATTTTCAGACTGTATAGCGATGGAGTTTCTTTTGACGGGGGGCAATTTCGGGAGATTGTCCTGATTTTATGTTCTGCCGGGTTTACGTTTGGAAGGATTCTGCTCTTGCTGTTTTTGTTGGCAGGCGTGATTCAGACGCGCCATGTGACTTGACGCATATCGATAGCACGGCCAGGGAAGGTGCCACCAACGCGGATTCCAGTCTCGTGGTGCTAGCGCTCATGCATTTTTTTTTCGGGTATTTCTCCGTACTTTGAACACGATTTTCTCATGCAACTCTAGAAACTTCTCCATCTCCTCAGAAACAAGCATCGTGATCGTCCTCACCCGATACCCACAGCCAATCTGCCTAGGCCAAAAATAAGCAAGTCGCCCGTCAGAATTGCCCCAATAGGCATTCGGTTCTTCGGCACGCTAGACCAAGATTAAGATCTGGCTGCTTCCAAGGAAATCTCACGCTGTCGACTCCTCAGCTGCCGCTAGAGCCGTCTCACGACGTCATCTCTGCACATCAATCCTGCATCGCGAAAAAACATCTGTCTCATGATCGTCGACAATTGCAGCCAAGAGGAGGAAGCATATGAAAGCGCTGGCTTGGCCGCTCCTCGAGGCGAGCTCCTGTCCCGCTTCAACGTCCGTCCGACAACAACATAGGAATCCAGCTCCAGACACTGAATCACCTCAAACTGGTCCGCGCCTCTTCCACCAGTGTGACTTGCGATTCGATCGTCGTCGTCTTCGAACATTTGCGCTGGATGGCCACTCACTTTCGATCAACTCAAACGACTCAAGCAGGCTCAAAAACGAACTAACTAGACATATTTGTTTTTGATGTTGAGGTAGCACGAGACCCTCCCCTCTCTTACAGAGAATGCCAGTGCGCAGCTTCACCGTCAGACCCTGAACCAGAGCCGCACAAATGTCGCCACCACAGCGTGACCAACGAGATGGAGATGCATGCGGGAACATCGACCCTGAGTCTCAACTCAACGAGACCTACAGGCATGGCAGGCCGAAAATAGACAACGACAAGGCTCATCTCCAGCCCACGTAAGCACCTCAGTGGACAATGTTGGCCAGAGCACAGGCGCGCATCCGCTAACACTTGGCTGTCCAGGCGATGGTGGTTCCTCTCCTCAGTCTTCCCCATGGTGGCTGGTACGCTGGGCCCTGTGGCCTCGGCGTTCAGTATCTGTGCTTTGGTTGCGCCGTGGAGGCAGAAGCTTGTTTCATTGGATCCCGACGAGGCCATCTATGTCGGTGATCCGGTATGGTATGTTCCTACCCATCCACGTAGTCTGGGTAGTCTCTCCAGCTGCTGCCCATGAAGTAGGACGCCGTTCTGACTATGAGAATAATAGGCTTACTGCGATCAACGCAGTTCAGCTGGCGATTGCCCTGATATCCAACTTGTTCCTACTCTTCAACATGGCAAGACGAATTCGTTTCGGCATAGCACAGCCTGTAACCATAGTCGGATGGTAAAAATCAGTTGTTTCCTTCAGCAGCCAAACACAACATTGCTAATTGTGCATCACCAGGTATTTTTCAGCCATTGTCTTGGTCTGCCTGCTTTGTACCGGTGCTGGACCTCTCACTAAAGACCTCGATTTCCCGGAGGACGATCTCATCTGGTCTCAATCGTTTTACTATGGCATATGGGCAGCCATTCTCTACTTCATCATTGCAACTATCATGACCGTCACATTCTGGGGAGCCCTCAAAGGCCACTACCCCAAGGACTTCATCCTCACCATGAGTCAACGCACTCTCATGCTGCAGACAATCTCACTGCTCCTTTATCTCCATGTTGGTGCCCTCGTCTTCAGCAAAATCGAAGGATGGGGATACCTGGACACCGTATACTGGGCAGACGTCACCTTGTTCACCGTTGGGTTTGGCGACTTCACTCCAACGACAAACCTTGGAAGGGCGTTGATGATTCCATACGCTATCGTCGGGATCATAAGCCTGGGTTTAGTCATTGGGTCAGTGAGAAATTTGACCATGGATGGTGGCAAGCGCAGGGTTCTGGCGCGCATGGAAGAAAAGAGAAGGAGGAGAACTCTTCGTACCATCGCTCGAAGAGGGAACGACGATATTCTCGAGCCCATCGAAGACGGAGCCGACCTGCCACGTGAGTTAACGGATAAGAACCTTACCAACGAATACGAGCGGCGCAAAGCAGAATTTGCCTTGATGCGCAAAATACAGGCCATGACGACCACACGAAGAAAATGGATGGCTCTAGCCATATCCGCCATGGTATGGGTGGTATTTTGGATGGTCGGTGCCGTGGTGTTCATGCACGCGGAAAAGCGCTGGCAAGACTGGTCATACTTTGACTCTTTTTACTTCTGTTTTATTGCATGGACGACCATTGGCTACGGCGACTTTACCCCCGTGTCCAATGCCGGAAAAGCCTTTTTCGTCTTCTGGTCTCTCATGGCACTACCAACCATCACTGTGCTCATCTCGCATGCAGGGGACACTGTGGTAAAGATCATCCGCGACAGCACCATCCGGCTGGGCAACGTCACCATTCTTCCTGGCGAAGAGGACTTCATGGCGAGCGTCAAGCATCTCATCAGCAGAATGACTCTCGGCAAGTTCTTTCATACCCATTATGACACTGAAGCTCCCCTAGTCATGGACTCCAAGAGACACCACCTTCAGAGATTGGCCAGCGTGATGGAAGAACTGAATGAAGATGATCTCTCTGAACAAGAGAGAGAAGAGGCGGAGGAGTCTGAAAGAGAGGAGGAGGACGAGTTGAGAGGCCGTCCAAATCATCCGCGCCGTGAATCGCAGGCATCAACCTTTACCGCCAAAGTTCGACGTTCTTTGTCCAAGCTTCGCAATGCAGAGCACAAGCTTCCCACCGGGGCTGACTTCCATTTTCTGCTCATTTCCGAGATTCGAGCGGTTGCCAAGCACTTGAAGGAGTCCAAAACACACAGCTACAGCTTTGATGAATGGGCGTGGTATCTGAAGCTAATCGGCGAGGACGAGCACAACCCGCAAACGCATACCAAGGCGAAAGTGAAGGGGAACAACCAGGGCAGCTCAGATACTACAGGATCCGCAGATGTAGAGGCTGCGAAATGGTCGTGGGTGGGCCACCGAAATCCTTTGATGGGCAGCCAGGGCGAGAGTGAATGGATACTGGAGAAGCTTGTGGATCGGCTGCAGGAGTGTTTGGCGGCGGAGAGTCGGCGGCAGAGGAGGAAGCATAAAGAACATTGAGTTTGTAAGATGGTTGACCAACTTCTCTGCATATTTTGTAACTTATTATTGTACATGTACATTGATCGATAGCACACGATGTCAATGAGCGATGAAATTCGGTTCTGGTGCTCTGTTACAAAACGGTAACTCTCCTCTCTTCGCAGGTGCGTGCGACTTTGTGGCAAGTTGATCAACGACTGAGCCGCAATGATCAACCGCATTATGCAAGGGGCTTGGTGCTCGATTTCCTCATTTGGCAATAAATTACGAACATCACCTAAGAAGCAGTTTCTAATTTTACACGACTTGTTGGCTTGGGACACTAAGGACGATCAGAGGACATGATCCTCCGGGTGTCGTCATTCCCTTTGACAAGTGGTGATCCTGACTTAGGCTACTTGAAGACTTATATTTCTAGCTGCAGTGAAAGTTATAACTCGTCACATCCAATATCGAGAGAGTGTAAAGATGGTAAGGCAATTACTCTCGTGGCCCTCTACTCTCTACTGGGAATAAGTTTGCTCCGTTCAGACATACCTTAAATAGCTTTGCTGTGTTATGTGTATAGCAAGGGGCAAAGCGAGCTCAAAGAGCCATCACAAGGACTGAATTATGTGTAGTATATGAAATACTTCGCAAGCCTTCTACATTTCGACTTTCCGGACCAGTTTGCCACTTCTTATCTTAGGTATGTTGGTGAATCAATCAGCGTAGATAGCTGTCGTTTCAGTGTCGTGTTACAGGTAGAGGTGCTTGAAAGACAACGGCAACACCAACATTCGAGGGGCTTAGCAGTTTGCATATGTAACGTCACTGTCAAGTAGATGAAAGCTTGTCTACATATGTATTGCCGAATGCGGTAACCAAGGAGCGAGAAGCTTATAGACAACGTTTGTGTTCCCATACTGTGTTTGCAAAGTTGCGCGGTTGAGGAGTGTTGTCTGCATGGCTCGAGGAACCTCTGTGGATACCTACACTGAGTATGATCAAGGTAGGTAGTTGTATGTTATTATAGAGGAATGGTTGTACATGAACTCGATGACACAATTGGCTTGTAGTCTACTAGGTATCTGGTGGTGGACAAAGAGGTGAATCAAGTGAATGATTAGACCAAGCCTTCGCTTTGATCTTTTAAAGTTGAGGCTCAAGCTCGGTGTTATCCGCGAATAAGGTAAGGTATGCTATGGAAATAAGCCCTGCATCCTGGCTGGGCCAAGTCAAGTCACCCATACATACAGAATGAACGATGGGATGCGAGGTTTGAATAGCGGAACGATCGATTGGGTTGCAATTGGGAATGAGGTTCGTTGCCGATCGCATGCAGTGAGAATGCATGGCACATGCTGGTATAAGCGAAGTTTCTCTGGAGGCCCGCATTATAAGCCACGATGGATTGTGCTACCAAGCTTCCTTGAGGACTTGCGAAACAAGCAGCAGAACTCCCCTGCGGGATCGGGCTTGTCTCTTTGGGGATAACATGGATGCGTAAGCTGTCATTTTGAGTTGAGATCCTACAGGTTACACATGATGCCTTATTTATAGCAGTCAGCTCCCACTTTTTGTCAGCTGTACCATAAGCTGTCGCCCTACGAAGAACCCCTGTTCAAGTAGCTAAAGTTCTCCTGACAACCTACAAGTATTACATGTTTCTACCGCTAGCACCATCCATTGTTTTGTACGGGCCGCTCCATGCCTCCAGTGCGTTCCCTCCAATTCAGCCCAAGATGCGGAGCAGCCCGCGAAAACATCTGCTTGCCCAGGAACGGATGTGCCGATATTAAACACCCTAACCGTTCCCTATAAAGGATTCGTATCTGCAGCACTGGTGTGGTTTCCCCGGATTAGGTTGTGACTGTCACGGCAAAGGGTGTTTGTTGCACAAAGTCGCAGGATTGGGGTTCTGAGCCACAAGGCTACCAACAGCGTTCAGGCATGTATCACGTAAAACCAGGAATCCGCTGAAATCATGCAGTAGCTGGCCCGCGATTTACATGGATCTTCGTCCAACATGAAATACCTTAGCTGTGAGTGGCTCAAATCTTACAGCGGATGCCAACACCTATGCGAGTTGACGGGAGTAGGCAACCGAATAGGCAAGGCGGCGCTCCTTCGTGTCTGCAGCCACCCTCATGAATAAACCAGCAGTCGGTGAACATCATCATTATAAACTCTGTCAATGACATGTAACAAACGGAATCGAGCATCAACTCCTGGGGCTGAGGGTGGGTTGAGCAAGGCTTGGCTTTTACAGTCGACCATTTCTTGTCACAATCAGCAGCAACTCTGTCATTTGGGGGTCACAGGCAAATGATCCTTCAACCTTGTAAACCTCATCATGCGGCTCTGCTGTCCCACGGTCCATCAGCCCCCCAAAACAGACAAGGCAAACTGCGGAGATTTTGTAATACAACCCTTCTGAGCGGACTCCGAGAGTCCACACACTCCTTCGGGACGTTGGATTCAGCCGCTAGTATTTGTTACTTCTTGTTTATGTTGTGTTAAACTGTTTGTCTGCGCCTTACCGATGCTTGTAAGCCTAGCAGGGCATGCTCTGTGTTGTTTTGTTTGGCTGGGATGGGGTCTCCCTCCGCCTCAGATTCCCACCCGGTCAGCACTAACATGGTAGTCAACGTCGACGCCGAGCTATCGAAACGAGGCACGGGAGACGTTCTTCGAATGGTACAAGTTGTAGATATAAGAACTCGCGCAGTCCAGTTCTGCCATGGGGCCATGTTGGGCTTTGCTTCTTCTTCACCCACTGCTCTATAGCCAACCGCGGTGAGAGCGAAGAACTGTTGTTCCAGAGAAAAGTCAGAGATGGCATTCTTTCCCGCACTCTGCATCGCCCTGGGCGTGCTAATGGTCGATGCCGTTCTTGAGCTGGCCTTCATCACGAGCATGGTAGCATGGCTCCATAACACCGCCAGCGGCACCTTTGCCGTCAACTTCAACGGCTCGACATTCGGCCTCTACGGCGAACCGAAGCACTTCCTCGTCGACCAAGGCCATTCGAGCAACGGCGCGGCGGGAACGGCAATCGTCCTGATTGGCTTCGGAGGCATCGTCACTCTTTTTCTTAGAAGCCGGCCCAGCATCCTCGGACCGAGATTCACTTCTTTCCTTTACGGCACTTGGCTCGTTATTCTTGTCTTGGGTCTGATGCTTACCGTCGGGTCCCTTGGATATGTCTTTTCTGTCACGAATGCGCACAAGGGACAGACGATCGATGTGGAAGTCGCCTCGACGACTGGCAACCACAAATATCCCCTCGACACGTGGACGCCACAGAACTGGTTCGCGGCTGTGCTGAAGCTGGACCTTGCCGACGACAGCCAGAGGAGCGATATCGAAAACCACTTGCGAGTCATGCGTGGGTGGCAGTACAACCTGATTCCTCTCTTCTTGATTCAACTTACGACGACTGTTCTTGCGGGCTTGGAGTATCTGGAGAGACGAAAGCATCGACCTTCTGCGGGAGAGTATGGCAGTGTACAGCGAAACAGCGGCGAGCAAAAGTTTGTTGCAACGCCTTAGAGGGTTCTTGTTCAGCGTCATGGTTCTAATACACATCTTCCTTTTGGCAACGGAGGCATTTTGCATCATGGGATAAATAGGATACACTTCTTACGTCTTCTAATATTACTGATTTACTCTGCTTGAGCGATGGCGCATTTTTGCGTGGGATAAACTTTGTTGTATAACTCTAGAAAGCCTACACTATACTAACCCATCAACTTGCTTATTGCTCATCGTAATATCTACTTTTTTTCTGTAGACTGCAACGGCCAAGGAGTTGTAGCCTTCATGTAATCATCTGTAGCTCCTGACTTCGTTATACTTCATGTCTCATGGGCGGAATGCTACATCGCACCGTGTCTGGGAAGAAGTAGAGCTTTCCGTTGCTGGAGCGCTCAATGCTGAAGCAGTTGGAGTCGCGTCTACCGTTACCTTGCATACACGTAGTAAGAGGGAAACTGAGCCTATAATGAGTGACGGTTACCCTCTCTATTCCAAGCTTCGTTCGGTTCGTGTACGTGGTCCCATCTCTTAGTGAGCGCTGGATTACATATATTTCTTCCAGATTCACGCTACAGAACCAGCCTTGATCCATCAATTGTCTTTTTCGAGTGTAATCACTGCCCTTCAAGCTTTTTAAGCATTGTGGGAGAACCTGCTGAGAAGGTAGCCAACAAGTGTTCCTTCTAGAACGACAAATGTTCCTCCTAGAACGACAAGTGTTCCTCCTAGAACGATAAGTGTTCCTCCTAGAACGAGGCTTTCATGTTCCGACGACACTTTACGACAGCTCGATAATACATCGAAACACCAACAATAGTAACTCAAGACTCTTATCAAAGAGCCACCAAAATTGCTCGTTCTACTTATTTTCAGCCCACATCATTTCTCCAACAACACCGGATAGCTCTTCAAGCTACCTCGCCGTGCCGGCATTCAGAAATGCGCAGCTAGATCACACTTCCTAGCTTCATCAAATTCTTGACAGAGAGGCTGCTGGACACGCGTATGAGAACGGTCCGTTGTCACAAGAAACACGCACACGTTGAGTCAACCTACCAGGTTCATACCTTAACGTGAAGAAACATTAAATCTATCAGAATCTATGATATTCAAACTCTCATGCTGATGTTCGTGTCTCGTAAGTGTGTAAGTCCACAACAAAACATATGCGTATACAGCCAAAGGCATCTATTGCACTATGGCACCATTCTCCAGCCGTGCCTTTTCAATCGCTGCTCTGCTAAGCCGGGTCAGCTCTTCAATGAATGCGTCCATTTTGCGGAGATATTCGAGCTCATGGGTTGTGACTCGGTGGATAGGCATGCTTCGAATGAGTGTCGTTGCCGACGAGAGAAGCTCTACGTCTTGCTCCGCGTATTCGTGCTGAGGATTCCGCAGGATATTGAAGAAGATGCTTAGAAGGGCAGACACTGGATAGAATATGAAGACCCTAACGCCTGACGTTAGGAAAGATATGCTATAGAGGAGGGGATTGAAGCCAAGTCAGCCTCACCAGAACGCTTCACCAGCCAGTCGAGGCGCAGTTTCCCTAAGATAGATGAGAGTCGATCGGCTAGCCTCAACAGATAGATCGAGGCTGGACTGTAAGCCAAATATCATTTCCTTGCCGGACTCGCTCCAGTCTACCACACACCGGCCGCTGGCACAGTGGATGATATTCAAGAGATAGTGATAGTCCAGATGAAGCTCAATATGAAGCATGCTGGTAGTCTTGTTCAGAGTGTCAGACAGCTTGACATGTTTGCTGACGGATAGCGCGGGGGCGTATTCAGGTGGAATCGAGGCCCGCCAGTTTTCCAAGTCCTCGTCCAGCTCACGGATGGTACGGAGGAGTTCGGCATCTGACTTGCGCAGGGAACCGGCAGAGTACAGAGCACTGACGGCCTTTGACTTGAGGAGACTCAGTCGAAGGTCATTCGGCAGAAATGGCCTCTGGGAAGCGTTTGTGGCTGAAAGGGCTTCGCTGGAGAAGCGGTTTTCCAGATACTCTTGCGGCAGCGTAAGGTCGCAGAACTCGTCGCTTATGATGGGGGGTTGACCATTCCTCAGGGCTATGTCTTTGTCAAAAAGATAGCAGAGCCAGAAAAGTATCCGGATTTGCCTCTCCTCTAGCTCCTGAATCGTCAGTCTGCGGTCTTTAGGGGGGTCGCCAGAAAGGGTATGGCCGCCCAAGACACAGACAGTCCGGCATGCTATAGCATGATACATGCACGCTGCTTGCAAATGGCCGCATAGTGTCTCATTGAGAAGCTGGAGAACACATGAAGTCAGATGCACGAATAGAACCATCGCATCGAGTTAAAGAAGACTCACTAGCATGACCATTACTTGCAGAGTCGTCAGACTCGCATCTTCAATGAAATCTGATATCAGTAGCTGTGCCTGCCTGGCGCAAGCATCGGTGTCAACCAGCTTGGCAACTGCCTGGTCTCGGAAGTGATGACTGGTGACGGATAGGAAGGCGAGGACGCAAGCCTTGCTGCCAATGACATGTATTGTCGGATTCTCGTCCGGCGAGTCATACGCTAGCTTGATGGTCTCCTCGAAAAGCTCGCGATCCACAACGGGGAAGACGAGACGAAAGTCAGAGTTTGTGAAAGCGTCAAGTAATGCCAACGTAATGCTTTTGTCGGGAAGTGCCCCATTCTGAGGCTGTGTCATCTGGCTGTTGTATATATTGAGTGTTGAAGCATAAGGAGACGCTTGATCACTGGTCCCGCTGGCTGGAGAGGTGGTGTCGTCGTTATGAAAACGAGGCCACAGTCCGGTTCGAGAGTAAATCCATTGTTCTCCAAGTGAAGTGAAATGGGGGATACCATTCCGTGAGCAGACAGCAGCAAACTTTTGGCCGGAAAACCAGACCTGGCCGAGCGGAGTGGCGCTGAGCTGTCGAGACGAGGAGGGCGATTGGGAATGGCCATTGGGTCTGCAGATAGTGCATCGACCGTGAGTAATCTTCCGCTGATAGATGCTAGAAGCGTCGGGAGAAGCAGCGGGAGGTGCTGCAAGAGGTGCTCTAGGAGGCGTAGGTGGCACAGGAGGTGGCTGGGCGCCCTGCTTGATAGCCTTTGCTCTGGCAATGCCCTGCTCTATTCGCTCAAGGCGCTTGACAATGCTTTCGGTTGAGCTTCTGCCACAGCACATGCAGTCTTTGTCAGCGGATGTACGAAACATGAAGTCACACCACCAAAGGGCAGTGTGACAATGCTAAGGGACAAGGACTCACTTGGCCTTCTTCTTCCTGCCCCGGATTCGGTTAAGTGTGCAGTCCAGATTGTGGTGCCGGCACCAGTTGCATAGCTGATCGGACTCGGATCGATCGCATTGGATCTAACACCACCCAAGAGGTATCAGTGCATGCTCTTGAGCGCATACAGCACAAAACCGCTGGTAGGGTCAAGGATAACTAAGCTAGAGGGAGTCAAGTTTGTCGATCCGAAACGACGAGAGGAGGTACAAGTAGAGACCCAAGTCAACGAAGATAGGTACCAGGAGAACTATCTCCCAGATCTTCCGGAGAGGTCGTGCTTGGCAAGCCGAGAAACAAGGGAGATGGTGGACAAGATTAAACGAGGATATGCCCTACCTTTCGCTTATAGCAAGCGTCACAAGCACGGCGTTCTCCAACCATGTTCCTGTAACTTCACCTATTCGGTTTTGTCTCTGGTTATTGAATTGTCTAGGAGATGTCTAAGCCTGATGAGCCGAGGTGAAGTTTGACAGTAGCCGTCCTTCGTTTCCGTACATGCACAGATCATTGATTCTTTTGCGTAGAATTACACATGCCGAAGGGTGTCGGAAGTAGTTGATGACTGCTCCGTCATCCATCTGATAAGCTGGGATAGCCTATTCGTATCTCCCAAGTCCGAAGATGCTTGGGGCTCGGGGGTATCAGCGCTGACTCAGCGGAGGTTTCGCTCAGGCGGGCCTGTCCGAGCCTGCGCTAAGTGGTGCCGAGGTGGATCAGCCACGGTTTAGCCGGGTAGAGAACACCGAGGTGACGCATGGCGTCAGACACGATGGAAGAAACGAAGCAAAAACCGGGGCGGAGCCTGCCGGACCTTTTTATGACGAGGCGTCTTGCTGTCGGGATCCTGCAAGGCAGAGGTGAGCTGGACCGATCCATTCCAGGGGGATTCTGCGTCTGACTTCTGAGACGGGCGCAGGAGATTTGCCCGAAGCGGCGCGGATTGGTAATGCGGCTGGGAGGCCACGGAGACTTTGGGGATGGAATGGAGATAGAGCAGATGGAGATGGGGATAAGGGGAGCCGTTGATGCGCTTAGTCAAGAGCTGCAGAGCAGGGACACACGAAGCTGACGATAGATGGCCATCGGTGGCAGCTGCTTCGTTGCCTGGAGTGTCTGATGCTAACGCTCCACGATGTGCCTGAAGGGAATACCTCGCCCGGGACAACGTTCGAATATGCGGCGTTCGAGCAATCTCTTAGAACCCAGTCCAGTCGCTGTCTTCAATGGACCTCCAGCAGTAATTGCCTTCCATGGCATGAAGCACGTACAAAGCAGGAGAATTGCATGTGTCATCGAACCTGTCTCAGCAAGCCGCCCAAAAGAGGAAGAAATGATATTACTGCCTTCTCGACGGTACAAACACGATACGCCTGAGATCGAATCCTTGCGCTTCGTCCGAGCAGCTCGGGCTTATGGTCAAGACGAATTCGGCATTACCAGCCATGGGAAAGCATCAAACTGCCGCCCAATCCTAGTTGGCACATGCGTCTTCGGGGGGATATCGTGAGAAGCCTGACAATTCTCGCCCGTCAAAATGAGATCCATTCTCCTATGACTAAGCGGAACATCGACGTTGGACCAAGGACGAGCGAAGGGCGGGAAGCCGGAACGGGCGCCAGGGGGAGAATTTAAGCTCGTGGAGACGCTCTCCGAATGCGAAGTAAACACGGAAGTCTGGCTGATAACGCACGCTCCGCCTCCGGGCCCTCTTGGCCGCGTGTACAGGGTCTCCCAACGCTTTTGATGTCGGATCACATTCCTGAGCCAGATCCTACGCCTCCATTGGCTGGCTCTCACCACTTCATCCTTCCAGCTCCATCGTGGCCATGACTCTTCACTTACAGGAGAGCGCGGGCCCCGTCTCGGGCTCCTGTCAGCGCCGAGGTCCACCGGATCAATATTTTCTATTTTCTTTGACACAAGATACGCCCGAGTCCAGAGCTCTTCGGAATACGCTCCAGTCCAGAGCTCTTAAAAGGATGTCTTTTCCTTTCGAAGCCACGATCTCCTTCCTTTCCGCACCTTGTCTCCAATCCAAGACTCACTTCATCATCTTGCTTCAGTCCCTTTGTTGGTGGTATATCGCCACTAACACGGACCTGGCATCATCATGAGGTCTACCTACGATGATACCCTCACGGACATCAACGTGTCTGATGCAGGCAAAGACTCCGTCGACAATACATGGTCCATGAAGCAGGATGTTGTCGCCTTCCATGAGCGCGACAAGGCTTCCGGCTTCCCTCCACGAGAGCTCGGCGTCACCTTTCAGAACCTTACAGTGCAAGGTGTCCGTGCCGATGCCGCCATTCACGAAAACGTCATTTCTCAGTTCAACATCCCCAAGTTGATCAAAGAGTCTCGCCAGAAGCCGCCTATGAGAAAGATCCTCGACAATGTCCATGGATGCGTCAAGCCGGGCGAGATGCTCCTCGTCCTCGGCCGCCCGGGAAGTGGATGCACAACGCTACTCAACATGTTGGCCAACAAACGGACTGGATATGCCCAGATCACAGGTGATGTTTCGTACGGATCGATGAAGGCAGAGGAGGCGAAGCGATACCGAGGCCAGATCGTCATCAACACAGAGGAAGAAATCTTCTTCCCATCTCTGACTGTGGGGCAAACCATGGACTTTGCGACGAGGTTGAAAGTCCCTTACAAGCTGCCCAATGGCGTCACGAGCCAAGAGCAGATCCGTCAGGAGTCACGGAACTTTCTGCTCAAGTCCATGGGCATCGAGCACACGGAAGATACCAAGGTCGGCAATGCATTCGTCAGGGGTGTCTCTGGTGGAGAGCGAAAGCGAGTGTCCATCATTGAATGCCTCGCAACCAGAGGAAGCGTCTTCTGTTGGGATAACTCGACTCGTGGTCTGGATGCTAGCACGTAAGAAGCCCACATCTGTGTAAGACTTGAAGACTGTCTCACTAACATAATTGTGTCAGTGCTCTCGAATGGGCCAAGGCTGTTCGAGCCATGACCGATGTCCTCGGCTTAGCCTCAATCGTCACTCTGTACCAGGCCGGCAACGGCATCTACAACCTCTTCGACAAAGTGCTCGTTCTCGACGAGGGCAAGGAAATCTACTACGGTCCCATGCGCGAGGCTCGCCCCTTCATGGAGAGCTTGGGTTTCATCTGTGGTGACGGTGCCAACGTGGCTGATTACCTGACCGGTGTTACCGTACCAACTGAGAGAAAGGTCCGAGACGAGATGAAGTTCAAGTTCCCTCGGACGGCTGCCGCCATTCGCGACGAGTACGAGAAGACACCGATCTTTGAGCAAGCGAAAGCCGAATACGATTATCCGACCACAACAGAAGCCCAGACCAAGACCAAATTGTTCCAAGAGGGAGTAGCTCTCGAGAAATACAAAGGGCTGCCGGCATCGAGTCCCTTCACCGTCAGCTTTGCCGTCCAGGTCCAGACTTGCATCAAGCGACAGTACCAGATCATCTGGGGTGACAAGGCCACCTTCTTCATCAAGCAGTTCTCGACCATTGTGCAAGCTCTCATCGCTGGCTCCCTCTTCTACAATGCCCCCGACACTACTGCTGGTCTGTTTGTAAAGTCTGGAGCCTGCTTCTTTGCTTTGCTCTTCAACGCCTTGCTCTCCATGTCGGAGGTTACGGAGTCCTTTATGGGACGACCTGTTCTGATTAAGCACAAGTCATTTGCATTTTTCCATCCTGCCGCCTTCTGCATTGCTCAGATTGCGGCTGATATCCCCGTCATCTTGGTACAGGTCTCAGGCTTCTCTGTGATTTTGTACTTTATGGTTGGTTTGACAGCCACTGCGGGCCACTTCTTTACCTTTTGGGTTGTCGTTGTGGCCACCACATTCGTAAGTCTTGCCATTCGATGATTTCTTTTTCTTGGGCTTCCATTGAGCTAACTTCGTCCCCAGTGTATGACCGCCATGTTCAGAGCCATAGGCGCAGCATTCCGCACCTTTGACGGCGCCTCCAAGCTCTCCGGCCTCATCATTGCTGCTACAATCATGTACAATGGCTACATGATCCAGAAGCCGCGCATGCACCCATGGTTCGTTTGGCTTTTCTGGATTGACCCAATGGCGTACGGATTCGATGCCATTCTCTCCAACGAGTTCCATGGCAAGATCATTCCCTGCGTTGGTACCAACATTGTGCCCAACGGCCCAGGCTTCACCGATCCCGGTTCTCAGGCTTGCGCTGGTGTGGGCGGTGCAGTTCCGGGACAGACTTACGTCGATGGTGATCTGTATCTCGAGTCGCTCTCCTACAGCCACTCTCACGTTTGGAGAAATTTCGGGATCATCTGGGCATGGTGGGCTCTGTTTGTGGCCATTACTGTCTTCTTCACGACCAAGTGGAAGAGCTCTTCGGAAAGCGGACCCAGCTTGGTTATTCCCCGCGAGCGATCCAAGCTCGTCCCTGCTCTACGCCAGGCTGACGTGGAAGGCCAAACCTCGGAAAAGGATGATAACAATGTCAGCACCCAGTCTGATAGCAACTCTACCGACGACACCGCCGTGGCAGTCCAGGGCAATCTTATTCGAAACTCCTCGGTCTTTACGTGGAAGAATCTGTCATATACGGTCAAGACTCCATCCGGTGATCGTCTTTTGTTGGATAATGTTCAGGGGTGGGTTAAGCCTGGAAATTTGACGGCTTTGATGGGCTCCTCTGGCGCTGGAAAGACCACTCTTCTTGATGTGCTCGCCCAACGAAAGACTGAAGGCACCATTCGAGGCTCCATCCTGGTTGACGGTCGACCGCTGCCGGTTTCGTTCCAGAGATCGGCGGGCTACTGCGAGCAGCTTGACGTGCACGAGGCTTTTGCTACCGTACGAGAGGCTCTCGAATTCTCGGCACTCCTCCGACAAAGCCGCGACACGCCGCGTGAAGAGAAGCTGGCTTATGTCAACACGATTATCGACCTTCTGGAACTTCATGACATTGCTGACACATTGATTGGTGAGGTCGGTGCCGGCTTGAGCGTTGAGCAGCGCAAACGTGTCACGATTGGTGTTGAGCTCGTCTCCAAGCCCAGCATCTTGATCTTCCTCGACGAGCCCACTTCTGGCCTGGATGGCCAGTCCGCCTTCCACACAGTCCGTTTCTTGCGAAAGCTGGCTGCCGTTGGCCAAGCTGTGCTGGTCACGATTCACCAGCCTTCTGCTCAGTTGTTTGCCCAATTCGATACCCTTTTGCTGCTCGCCAAGGGCGGCAAGACTGTCTACTTTGGAGAAATCGGCGACCAAGCAAGCGTTGTCAGGGAATACTTTGCCCGCTACGATGCTCCATGCCCCGTCGAGGTCAACCCTGCTGAGCACATGATCGATGTCGTCTCTGGTCAGCTATCTCAGGGCAAAGACTGGAACGAGGTCTGGCTGTCATCGCCCGAATATGCCAACATGACCAAGGAGCTTGATCAAATCATCAGCGAGGCTGCTGCGAAGCCTCCCGGCACGGTGGACGATGGCCACGAATTCGCGACGTCTCTGTGGGAACAGACCAAGCTTGTTACTCAGCGCATGAACGTCAGCCTGTTCCGCAACGCCGACTACGTCAACAACAAATTTGCACTGCACATTTTCTCTGCTCTCTTCAACGGTTTCAGTTTCTGGATGATCAAGGATTCTGTCGGCGACCTGCAGCTGAAGCTCTTCACCATCTTCAACTTCATTTTCGTTGCGCCTGGTGTCCTTGCGCAGCTGCAGCCCGTCTTCATTCACCGTCGAGACATTTTCGAGACGCGCGAGAAGAAATCCATGATGTACTCTTGGGTCGCCTTCGTGACAGCGCTTATTGTCTCGGAGATCCCGTACCTCATCATCTGTGCCGTTCTCTACTTTGTGTGCTGGTACTACACCGTGGGCTTCCCGACCGACTCCCACCGGGCTGGCGCGACTTTCTTCGTCATGCTCATGTACGAGTTCCTCTACACCGGCATGGGCCAGTTCATTGCCGCATACGCTCCGAACGAGGTCTTTGCCGTGTTGGCGAACCCTCTCGTGCTTGGAACCCTCGTGTCTTTCTGCGGTGTGTTGGTCCCTTATGCGCAGATCCAGGCATTCTGGCGATACTGGATCTACTGGCTGAACCCGTTCAACTATCTCATGGGCAGCATGTTGGTCTTTGACCTCTGGGGCCAGGAGATTAAGTGCTCGCCACATGAATTTGCTACCTTTAATCCTCCCAATGGCACGACCTGCGGGGATTATCTGGAGAGCTATCTGGCGGCAGGACCTGGCGCTGTGGCAAACCTGATCAACCCCGAGGCCACGACGAATTGCCAAGTCTGCTCTTTCACCAAGGGCGAGGATTATCTTCGAACTCTGAACCTGAAGGAGTACTACTATGGCTGGCGGGACGCTGCTATTGTTGTGCTCATGGTGTTTAGCTCGTACTCTTTGGTGTACTTGCTGATGAAACTGCGTACCAAGATGTCAAAGAAGGCCGAGTGAGGGTCCTTCATCTGGGTGCCATCCTATCCCCTTACAGTTGAAACCCAAACGTATGCTTATGTTAGAATAATTTCCTTTCCTCGCGACTCAAACTCTAGATAGAATGGGGCATACAGGGTCTTATGGTAAATTATTACATGTTAGATTTGTTTTAGATCAATGCTGAAATGGAGCGAAGACGCGGAGGACTCTTTCACGATTTCATGGTTCATGGAGTACAATCACAAGCGAGTATCATAGCATATGATCTGGTAGTCATTAATTATAGAATCTATATCTCATACAGACGATCGTTCTCTTAACAATGTATATGTCGCAGCGCTTTATGATGTAAATGCTTGCCATCATACATCATTCTCCTCGCTTCTCATGATCTTGTTCCATTCATATTCCCAGCCCTGAGTATCATTGAATGATGCATCACCCCAAACATGTCCAACCGCCGCACGATCTCGAACCCAGCAGCCTCGTAAAGCGGCCGTCCTTGCGGTGTAGCCATGAGATAGCAGGCTCTGCCTGCTCTTGTCGCTTCTTCCATGCCCCATGATAGAAGAGCCTTGCCGATTCCTTTTCGTTGGTGCTCTGGGTCGACGCCGATGAAGTCGAGGTCTACTGCACATCAGTCAAGCTCTCCACGTTTCATCATTCTTGTACATTGTGGTGCAGAGAATGTATTCAAGAGGGTTGGGACGGAAAACACACGCCAGACGTCTTTGAGCCCCCTATCGCCAAAAGTAGCTTGATGGTCCTCCTTCAATATCCGCTGAAGTTGCGCATAAGCATTCAGATCAGTAACACCCGCCGGTAGATCTGCCTCCGTAGGGGTAATCATCTCCGGCTCCGTTTCTCCCTCCCCAACCGGCAGATCCCACAGCGCAAACCCAACAATTTGATCATTCAGAGCGGTATCAATCGCTACCATCGAAGCGGTATTTGGGCCGCGCAAACTCGCCGTTTTCCTTGACAGGCGCCATGGGAAAATGGCTTCTCCGTCGGGTATTGTTGGAGGTTGGAGGTGGAGGGGGAAGATTTGGCGGGTGATCCAGTCGGTTGCGGGATGGAATGCTTTGCTGGCGAGGGCGGCGATGAGGGGGATGTCCTGCGCTGTTGCTTTTCTCAAAATGATTGTCATTGTACACTCTGTGGAACTGGTTCAAAGACTGGAATGGTTTGTTTATTACTTCGTCTGACTCCATCTAGGAACAAAATGGAGGGGCGTTGTCTCTCTCTCTCTCTTATATACTGCAATCTTCAGCCTCGTGGGATGCGTAATGGGCATACGAGTATGGATTACGAGTCCCATGGGCAATTCTTTGCGAGACACTCATTCCGCACCGCCTCTCTAATCCCTCGGTGCATCTCGCCAGCATCTCAAGCTAAAAGTTGGCCGAGGAGACGCTTGCTTGTGTAAAGCAAAGTGGGCCGGCTGAGAGGAGGGGGAAATTCGTGTAAGTCGGCCAACTTACCATTTGGGGGCTCACCTGGAACTTGGAGCTGTCATATACAGGCCACCTTTCACCTAACCTTCTATTCAACGCTGGTTCTTGAATGTCCACAACAGTTGTTCTTAACTGAATCAGTTAAAACAATGAGAGGCACCAGCTGAAGGTACATTGTATGTTACAATTATGTGTATTAGGGTTATGTAAGAGGTTAACCTCTAACTACTGTGAGGTACTAGGTATATAGATATTTATAAGGTATCCACTATACATACAGTCTTATAACCAGATTATATTATAAAAATCTAACACCCCTCCTTAAGCTAGTTATAGAGTGTTATTTTTATATTTCCTACTACCCTTATTAAAACCTAGTAAGAAAAAAAAGTAATAGCTAACTTACTATATTATAATTTTTAATACAGTAATTAATTATTACTTCCCTGCCCTAGTAGGTGCATTTTAATTATTACTATTTATCTTTTAAACAGTTCCTATAATAAGGCCTTTATGCCTAGATTAGCTAGGTTCCTTTTCTTAAAGATTTAATTAACTGCTATAGTACTATTATTAACTAGTTCCTTAACCTTATAATATTAGACCTTAATATGCTTTATTTACTTATAATGCTTAGCTTCCTTTATAATTATTACTAATTTATTATTATCCTTATATAATTATATAATGCTAGGGTTAGTATATAATTCCTTTATTAGGCCTTATAAGTAAATAGCTTTTAAGCTACTAGCTGCTAAAGTAATATATTTTAACTTTATGCTAAAGGTTATTATAATACTTTACTTAATGCTCTTTTAGCTAATAGCTGCCTTTATAAAAAGGAAGATATAGTATTAAACTAACTTAAAGTCTAAGGCATTACTAGCTTATTTTATATTACTATATTTTATAAGCTATAACCCCTCCTTACCTTTATATATTAAGGTAAGGTGTAAGCTATATATAATATATTATAGCACTTACTTTATTATAAAAAGGTATACTACTATTAGGTTTATTATAAATCTACTAAGCTTAGCTATTAAATAGGCTAGGTTAATCCTTATATAAATTATAGTAAATATTAGCACTTTAATAATATACTAGTAAAAGGCCCTCTATTTTTAATTAAGTTTATTTTTTATACTTACTAAAAATAGCTTTTCTTTAGCATTTATAAGTATATATTATAGCTTTAGCTTTTATAGCTTAAGCTGTTTTAGTAACCTTATAAGATATAACTGCTATAATAGCTATAGCTAGTGCTTCTTTTTATCTCTAGTAATTTAAATCTTAAGGAAGTAGTAAGCAGGGCTAAGGTTAAATATCTAGAAGTAGTTCTTTAATTATTCCTTTACTTTATAAACTGCCTCTGCCTTTATACTAAATAAAAGCAGGTTATTTATATAAACATTAATAATAACACCTTTATCTTAATTAATAAACACTGCCTTATTATATTAAGAGGGAGTAAATCTAAAATCCTTTAAGGCTTAAGAGATAGTCTTATACTAGACTTAAGGAGCTTATTTTAAACTATATAGCGCCTTTTAAAAACAGCAGACTTATTATTTATTCTTAAAGCTAGTAAGAAATTTAATATAAATAACTTTATTAACTATACTATATAAAAATACTATCTTAATATCTATTTATTTAATTTCCTAATTTAAGGCTATAGCTATAGTAAATAGTAGGTAATAGGTCTTTTATTTAACTATTATAATAAAGGTCTTATTATAGTTAATGCTATATTCTTACTTAAAATTATAGACTACCTAGTAGGCTTTATAATATTTAATTTAGCTATTAGCTCCTAGCTTAGTCTTATATACCTACTTATTAAATAGTATGTTTTAATTAGCAGGTTAATTAACTGCCTTTTAGATCTAGTTTTTAATTAAGGAATTATATTTATTTTATATAGCCTTTTACTATTAATTTTATTATAATAACTGCTATACTTTATAATAGGTTAGTAGGTTAGTATCTTTAGCAGCTATATTAATAAAGGTAATAAAGGTCTATATAGCTGCTAAAGAGTTATAAGGGCTAGATAGCAGTTATTTAATAATATCCTGCAGGAACTGCTATTTACTATAAGGTAAGATATTATATTATAGTAGTTATTTCTTATTAACTAGGCTATTTTATAAAGGATTATTACTAGTTATAGCATTATATACAGTTAGTTAAGATATTAATTATAAAGGCTTATTTAAGAGTTGCTAGGCTGCTGTAATTACTTATAAAGTAGACTATAATTTTATATTTCTAGTATATATATTCCCCTCCTTAAGCTAGGCTATAAGCTGTTTTAATACTATAGGCTGCTAAGGATTAAATAGCTAATACTACTAGAGCTAGTTTAAGGGAAGCATTTTTTTAATAGCTAGCAGTGCTAGGAGGTTAGCGCTATAAGTAAGGAGCTTATATAATATCTTAGGATTAATATAAATACCTTTATTAAAATAGACTTCCTTAGCCTGTTTTATATAGCCTATTAAAGGGTTCTAGAGCTAATAAATAATATCTGCCTTATAGCTAATAAAAAAGTAAAGATATAAATAGTTATTTAGCTTTTTTAAATAGTAAAGCTTAGGAATTAGCTTATAGGCTTTATAGCTAAGGCGCTAGAGGTATATTATATCTAGCTTAATGCTAGTCTAGGCCTTATATAGTATTATGCTGCCTAGTGTGCTATATAGGCTTTATTCCTAAATATAGACCACCCTTTAAATAATCTCTTTTTAAAGCTTTTTTAGTAGCTGGCTGTTAAAAAAGACAGCTCTTACTTTATTTTAAATTATTTAATAAGCTTATTTTATAAGATTTTAAAAGGGTATATAAGGCGCTATTTACTTTAAATAAATACCTTTATAAATAAAGAAGTTAAGCATTATAGTATTTTTAAATTTACTGCTATTATCTATTTAGTATAATTAAACTTTTAGGCCTGTTTATATCTTTAAGTAAGTAATATTAGCTTAAATACATACTGCTGCTTAACTTTTCTCTTTAAAAAGATAAAGGCAGGGCTTCTTAATAAGGTTATTAATAATTAGTAAGTAATATCCTTCTCCTTAAGGTATTAATAGCTTAATAAGGCTACTAAAGTTAGCTATTTATTATTAGCTATATATAAGTGCCTTATATATAACTATTTATATATTTTTTACTCTGCCCTTGCTTATAAGGCAGGGCTTATAAAGCCCTAGATCTTTATTAATAAGCTTAATCTTAACACTATTTATAAGCTTAATACAGTCCTAATAGTTTAAATATCCTATTTTTTAATATAACTTTAGCAGTAGTATAGTGTTTATTATATAATTAGTAAAGTATGCTATTAGGTTATTAATTATATTAAGCATATTTTACTTATAAACACTTTTAGTATAAGAGTAGTTTAAGTAGGTAAAGTGGCTATAAGGCATGCCTTATAGTACTAAGTAGCTATTATATATAACACTAGCCTATTAGTTATTTTAATAAAATTTAAAGTAATTATATTTAGTAAAGGCCTTTATTAAGATTAGGTTTATAAATATTAATAGAATATATAAGACCTTTATAAAGTAAATAAGCTTTATATTATTAATTTACTATATAACTAGTAGTATAGTTCTTTAGCTAAGTGCTTAGGCCCTATATCTTATACTATTTATAAGAATTAGTATACTAAATGCCTTATAGTTACTATATATATATTAGTTTTAATAAATATAATACTTTATAGTTATATTAAGTATTTAGTTAAGTTCTTTTATAGCTATAGTATTAGCCTTAATTTTTATTTAACTAATTGCAGACTGGTTAATAGTGGTTATAAAGTGGTTACTTAAGTTAGTTAGCTAAGTAAGGAAGGCTTTTATATTTACTTCTAGTTTTATAATATTATCTATATTAGCCTAATAGGCAGCTAGATTAAGGGCTGTCTTATAAGACTAACTATGCTGCTATTATTTCTATATTTACTTATAGCAGCCTTTATTATTATAGTTAGATACTATAAGGACCTAGCTATATATAAAATAGGTCTTTAAGAAAGGACCTTAATAGTTTAGTAGTATTTTAAGTTAAGGTCTTTTTTATTATTATCTATACTGTCTGCTATTATAGGGTTATTTAGTTAGTCTGGCCTTATTAATTATATAAGTATAGTAGGCTATGCTAGTTATAGCTACTATAGTATTAGTTAAGATATATCTTTTATTTATATATTAGTACTATTTATCTTAGGCCTTTTTAATAAGTTATTTAAGGTTAATATTAGCTTTATCTTTAACGCCTATAACTTTATAATTCTAGTATATATTAGCTTAAAAGTGTATAAAACTATCGCCTAGGTTATTAAAAAACTATAGCTAGCATAGCTTATTAAGGATAGTTTAGGTAAGTTTTATTTAGTTAAGCCTTTAAATGCATTCCTTAAAGGCTTAGGCATAATTACTAATATTATTATAAACTTGCAGGGTATTAGTAATTAAGCCTATAATAATTTTACTAAGCATATTAGCTTTATGCTGCTAGTAGTACCTTTATAGCTTATTATAAGCATTAAGGGCATTTTTATATTTATATATCTTTTATATTATAAAGTATAAGCATTATTATTAAATACCTACTAGAAGGTTCTTATTTATTTACTAAAAATAGGCATTTTAAATAAGGTAGCAGTTTTAGGTAGTGTTTAAATAGTTACTAAGGGGTTTTTTAGGCTTTATAAAACAGCTGTTAAGTAATAAATATACTAATTTTAATATAATAGTATTTTTTAAAGCTTTATCTTATTTAGCCTAGTTACTAGATCCCTTAAGTTTTAGGATAGCCTTATAAGCGCTGCTACTCTTAATATTCTTAAGGATCTTATCTTAAATTTTAATATTAAATTCCTATAGTTATTTAGTTAGTTAGGTGTTTTTATTATTAATATATAAAAGGACCTAGCTTTATATAAGGGGCGCTATAGTTCTTTATAGTAAAGCAGTATAGTAATTATTCCTTAGTAAAGGAGTGTAGTAGTTATAATAGTTACTAAAATTATTAACTAGGTTATAAAAGTCTTAGTAATTAGGCAGCTAATTAATATATTAATAAATGCTTTTGCATGCCTATTTAAGTGGTTTTAGTAATTATAAGTAATAGCGCTATATATAAGAACCTTATTTAACCTCCTATCCCTCTTAAAGGATACTATTATTAAGTTTTAAGAGCTCTTTATTACTAACTAGAATATTATTAATTAAGGCATTCTGTAGGTTATATATAGTATATAAGGGGATAAAGTTTAATTTACTATTAGTAAATAGCAGTAAGTGCCTTATAAGTATTTAGGGAATAAATTTAGTAGTTAGAATAATAGGATTAGTGCTATAAGTGCCTCCTTATTAAATTATAGCTTTAAGTTTAAAATTAATTCCTTATAAAAGAGTATAAATAGGTTTATTAAACTTTTTAAATATAAAAGGTCCTGTAGTTAATATATCCTTACTATTTATAGCAGACCTAACTAGTGTTAGTAAAGGCCTAGCAGTAAGGCTAGTAATAGTAAAGGAGTTAAAATAGGTTTTAGAGGAAGTAGTAGTAGTTATAGTAGATATTTTAATAAATTAATTTTAGTGTATAAAGGCTAGATTTATAATTTATAATAATTAATTTTAAAATATGGCTTCTAGGCTTATAACCTGTTATAATTATATATATTAGGGTTATGTAAGAGGTTAACCTCTAACTACTGTAAGGTACTAGGTATATGGATATTTATAAGGTATCTACCACATATACGGTCTTGTGACCAGATTGTATTGTGGAAATCTAATATTGTATGCCTATTCTCAGCGAGAATTGCAGGGGTGCATTGGCGACCCAAGAGCTTATCAATCTGACTGTGGGACTTCTCGACAACTCAACAGGACCGCTTCGAAAAAGAGACTATCCACCTCGACGTCTCCTACATGTACAGTACGGCAAAGGAAATGCAGCCCAAAAATACTCGATACCAGGGGACCGCATACGTCCACGGGACAGCTTCCGGCCCCCTCATCACAAGCAACCTCGAGTTGAGCTTCTGGGGCGGCGTCGATCCGCAGACGAGCCAAGTCATAGATCACCATCACCCGTTGAGCGGTAAATACCTACAAGACGCCATTCTAGCGATTCCCGGTGGACGCGGCTCTTGTTCCGGCAGTGGGGTTCTGCTAGAGCTGTTGCTGAGTGGTAAAGGGCCCAAGGCTCTGATATTCTCGAGGAGAGAGGATATCTTGACTTTGGGGGTTGTTGTTGCCGAGGAGATATTTCGCAAGTCAATACCGGTGGTTGCTTTAGCGGTGGAAGACTTTGAAGAGTTGCTGGGTGCGGAATATGTGGCTGTGAAAGGGAGCACGGTTTCGACTATGCAGTTTGGTGATGCGATGCACAGCTTTGAAGATGCTTCTACCGAGCCCCTAGACACAAGTCGTGGCTTCGATATCGAGCTGTCTGACAAAGATCGCGAGTGTTTGGACGGAACACATGGCCAAGCTGCTCAAGCTGCCATGCGCATCATCCTGCGCATGGCCGCTATGGAGGGAGCCCGCAAATTGATAGACATCGCTCAAGTCCACATCGACGGCTGTGTCTACACAGGACCAGCATCACTCAGATTCGCGGAAACGTTACGTGACTGGAGCGGGAATGTCGTCGTTCCCACCACCCTCAACTCCATATCTGTGGACCAGCGGCGCTGGCGAGCTCAAGGCGTTCCATCGGTTTTTGGCGAAGCAGCAGAGAAGCTGGCCACAGCTTACACAGACATGGGAGCACTGCCGACATATACTTGCGCTCCTTATTTGCTCCCCAGCGCGCCAAAAAGGGGGGAGCAAGTAGCGTGGGCTGAATCGAACGCTGTGGTGTATGCTAACAGCGTGCTTGGGGCGAAGACGATGAAGTATCCGGACTTTCTCGACATATGTATAGCTCTGACGGGACGTGCGCCCCATGGGGGATTGCATATTGCGAGTAATAGGCTTGCTTCGTTCTGTGTGGAGTTGCCTTTTCTCCCAACGGCAGATATTGACGATTCCTTTTATCCGTTGTTGGGATATTATGTTGGTGGGATAGCAGGGAATCGCATACCTGTCGTGGTAGGGCTTGATATTCTGCGTCCTTCGACAGATGATCTCAAGGCGTTTGGAGCAGCATTTGCAACGATGGCGAGCGCACCAATGTTTCACATCGTGGGCGTGACGCCGGAAGCTGCCACGCTGCAAGACGCGATAGGAGGGAGAGAAAGCGCGGAATCCCTTCGTCTTGACTTGAAGCAACTGGAACAAGTGTGGAGGACGCTCAACTCTGCGGAAGACTATGCGCCTGTGGACATCATCTCTCTCGGCAACCCCCATTTCTCATTTTCCGAGATGAGGAAATTTGCAGATCTATGTCGGGGCCGGACAAAGCGTGATGGGGTGGCCGTCATGGTGACATGTGGAAGGGCCACATACGGTCTGGCAGAGCAAGCAGGTCTCATTGAAGAACTGCATCGGTTTGGGGTCGAGCTTATGACCGACACTTGTTGGTGCATGATTGGGGAGCCTGTTATTCCGACGATTTCGAGGACGGTCATGACGAACTCTGCAAAGTATGCTCATTATGGGCCGGGCCTTACGGGGAAGAAGTTCTATTTTGGAAGTCTGGAGAGGTGTGTTGATGTGGCTTGTGATGGGTTCTATGATAGGAAAATGCCTGCATTTATACGAACGTGTATAGATAGAAGAGCAGTTACGAAGTGACTTTGATTATAGATCATATAATGAGGTAGATTCCTAGAGACCCCCTGCGTATCAATCCGTCATAACAATCAGAACGATCTACCTACAAAACCTCAAGACGAGACTCCTTACTCGCTCTTCAGGCCCCTTGAGTACCACTCAATCGTAAGAGACTTAATGCTTGTGTCCCTATCCAAACCCTCAACAGTCGCTTCAAACTTGTCCGCATTGTAAAAGAGGATTAACGTCCTCAATGAAGTATCCTCCACGCAATCACTATTCACAGCCATTTCAGTCCCTTCAGCCGCCACGTGCCTCTCCAGCATCGTTGCCAACTGCTCCTTGTCCTTGTCGTTGGAAGCCTTCAGCAAGCGAGAGAACCGGCTCTGAACAGCACGAGTCTGTAATCCACCGATTTTATAGTGCTCAACTGCAGGCGGCCCGCTCATCAACGGTTTTGAAGCCTCAAAGAAGGGGAATGCTGCCGGGCCGGAGATGAACGCAACGTGCGCGTCCACACTCTCCCAGATGACCAAGGAGATGGCCGTGGCGCTCTCTGTGCCTGTGGTTATGACACCGCCCATGGCTGAGATGAGGCCAGGTTGAGCAAGGAGAATAGGCTCCAAGGTGGTGCGGTATACATCTTTGTATTGTTCGGGAGGGACGCTGAGGCTCGTGTACACAAGTTCCGCAACAAGATTGTTTGAGGTCATCGTTACTCGTTTGGCCCCAAATGAAAAGATTATTGATGGCTTTCGGGAGATGTGATATAGACTCAGCTTTCTAAGAAATCCCAACTCTCAAAAAGCCGTTCCACGCCGTCCCTATAAGTCACACTCATCTGGATAACGGTCGGAGATGCGGTGCTTTCGTATTACTTCAAAGCCGTAGTTCTTACGGTTACCGGGCGTTCCAAAATCTCACCCTCAGCTTGTTTCTTTGATTCAGTCCACTTCCATAAATACAAATGATGAGGAAGAATGCTTGTAGGGAAGCCGGCAGTTATTGTAAGATAAGCAGGAAGATCGTAGGTGCTTTGTGTAGTATGTTACAAGTGAGCAATGATTGGTCTTGATCATCCGCGGGGTTTGTCGGTGTAAGACGAGGTGACTTGGGCTCGAAGATGCCTGGATCGAGATGTGTAACTCTTCTTGTCCGCCATGATAGGTTCAATGGCATGATTGCACAAATAGACATGTGGCCTTGTGGGTTACACCTGTTGATCGAAAAATGAGTGAGTCGTGACGTGATGCCTGAGAGGTCCGCCGGCCGACACTCTCCTGGGTAGGTAGATTCAGATTGGCGGTTTATCTCATATTTGCTGAGGGCCTTCGAGTCACGTAAGCTTCTGCAGGTGCCGACTACTTGTATCATAAGCCCTTGAGTTTTATGCAGGATAGCCAAAAGAGGTCTCTCAGCGCTGCAGGATGCATCATACATACGTACCAAATTTGTATCAGTAAATCTATATGCCAGATGAGATCTGGGATTGCCCTAGTGCAAGCGGCTATGGATTGCCGGTTGTGCGGAATACGTAGAGAGTAGGGAACTGCTATTTTGTAAGATATGAGTGATGCAACTCATCTATCTCGGAAGATTTCCAGAAGTCGGACAAAAACGAATGCTGTCACTCACTTGATGCTTCATGTGGCCCTTGCGGTTGAATGAGTTGGAGGACCCGTGTACTGCTCATCAAGCACTCACAAGAAGAGCCCTTTTACGCACTTGATCGTATGCTGCAAGCAGAAACCTCTTCAGGGTATTATATCAAGATTCTCATCTCATCGTGACACTTTACGCTACTAGACCTTCACGACTGGTGAGTCTCTAGGTCACTTATGCGAAAAGATCCATGGATGCGTGTGCCATGATGGACGCAAATGATGGCATCGCCAACAGGCCCACCAGCGCGGTGATACAGGGGCGATACAGGGCCCTAGCGCTGGGCTTTAGCGGCTGCTACCCCGCAAGGCCCCTGCAGGCGGGAACTTTTGGCGCTCTAGTGGTGCTGCGGCGGCGCTGCTGATAGGCTCCGGCCGCTGCAAAAGTGCGGCATCGCCAGGGGTACCGCAGCCAGAGGAAGCCGCTTGATGTTGCCCTATCTCGGAGCTCGAGCTCGTCCATCTGGATCAGGCCGGGTATCGATTGGATCGATCTCTTGAGATTGCACAACCGCAGGCGACTCCGGCTGCCTATCGCTGAGATGCTCCATCCGTCCATGTAGGTGGTAGACGGTCGTCGAGGCGTTATCAACCCCTCTCTTCTCCCTTCGTCCTCTCCTCTTTCTCTCCCTCTCCCTCTCCCTCTTCACCTCGCCTTTCTTCATCTCCTCCTCCTCCATCGCGATGCGGGGATTGGGAAACACTATGGACGAGAAAGCCCGTCTTCCTCCCTACAGCGCCTCAGAACCGCCGCCGCCGGCTTCTGGAGGTTCGCGTTTTCGCGGTCGGCGCGCTGCATTTCGCCGGTCCCGCGTCTTGAAGCTCTTCGGAGCCACCTGTCTGACGCTCCTGGTGGTCGGCCAATGGACGCAAATCTGGCGAGACGATGCCAAAGCGCCGCTGCTGTCGCTGGACAAGCTCAGCGACGACCTGCAGACCTGCCAGAAGCTCAGGCACAAGCCGCAGGATCCCATCGGGCTGGGACGAGACAAGAACGCCAGATGGATTCCCGGCAGCCAGCCAACGCTCATAAAGAACGCGACCATCTGGGTCGGCGAGCCCGTGGAGGGCACGAGCGAAGCTGACGCCAGAGCCGGCAAAGGCTGGGAATGGATCCAGGGCGACGTGTTGCTCGAGCATGGTCTGATCAAACGGGTCGAAAGCCGGATCTCGTCGCAGTCGCTTCCCAAAGACACCCAGATCTTCGACGCCGCTGGACGCCAGCTGACAACGGGCATCATTGACATGCACAGCCATGCCGGTGTCGACTCTCTGCCGTTTCTCAGGGGCTACGCCGATACCAACGAAGTCTCCGACGACATCACGCCCTGGGCACGATCCATTGATGCCATCAATCCTTTCGATCCTCAGATCGAAGTCATCAAGTCCGGCGGCGTCACCACCTCCCTCATCCTTCCTGGCTCTGGCAACAGCATGGGCGGTGAGGCGTTTACCATCAAGCACGCCGTTGGTCCCAAGAATGGCCGCAAGGAGATCAGCGCACAGGACTTGCTGGCCGACCCCGACCGCAATTGGCGGTTCATGAAGATGGCATGTGGCGAGAACCCCAAGAGGGTGCACGGAGGCGTCGACAAGAGGCCATTTAGCCGCATGGGCGAGAGCTTCAACTTTCGACATGCCTTTGAGCAGGCTCGAGCCCTGATCCAGCGCCAGGACGACTGGTGCGACAAATCCGATGCTGTGGGCGTGGAGAATATGGAAGAGTACTTGCCGCAGGAGATTACTTGGGAGTCCCTCGCCGCAGCTCTACGTGGCCAAGTCCACATCAATACTCACTGCTACACCATTACGGATCTCGAGGCCATGGTGGATCATACGAACGAGTTCAAATTTCCTATTCGAGCTTTCCATCATGCTCACCAGACCTATCTTGCTACTGAGGTATGCCATTTCCAGCAGTGGGGAGCCAGCTGATAAGCCGAAATTAACATGTTACTCACAGATCTTGAAACGAACCTACGGAGGCCGGCCACCCGCGTCTGCCCTGTTTGCGGACAACATGTACTACAAGACCGAGGCCTATATCGCGTCTGAGCATGCTGGCAAGTACCTCTATGATGCCAACCTCACAACGGTGTATGTCAGTGACAACCCCGTCCTCAATGCCCAGCACGTCCTCTTTGAGGCTGCCAAGGGATATCATTACGGACTGCCCTATCACGCCGCTCTCTCCGCCGTCACTAGCCTCCCTGCCGAGCTGCTCGGATTTGGGAACCGACTGGGAAAAGTGAAGCCTGGCTTCGACGCCGACATCGTAGTTTGGGACAGCGACCCCTTGAGCGTCGGCGCTGCGCCTGTTCAGGTGTGGATTGACGGCACTGCCCAGTTTGAGGATCCCGTGGAGCTCCAGAAGCCTACCAAGGGCCCCATTGTGCCCGATGAGGCGCTGGCCAATATCATCGAAGAGCCTACTGAGACTCAAGACGTTGTATTTCATGGCATCACAAAGGTTCTTTTGGAGGACAGCCAAGCTTTCGAGTCCAACGGCGAGCCTGTGGATGTCTTTGTATCCCAAGGCAAGATTGCCTGCATCGGCCCGTGCAGCTCTGACTACGAAGCGGCCGCTAAAGCTGCCAAGGTTCATGTCGAACTGAACAACGGCTATCTTACCAACTCCTTCACCGGCGTGGCTGGCACCATTGGCTTGAACGACATTGACGGAGAAGACGTTACGGACAACGGACCCAATCCAGTCGCTTTCTCGCGTGCTGTCGACGGCCTGCGGCTGGACAGTAAGAAGCTCAATGTTGCGGCCAAATACGGCGTTACCAAGGCCATTTCGGCACCAAAGTACTTGAGCGGCAAATCTCATCACGGCGTCAGCGTTGGCTTCCTTACCGCCGCCAAAACGGTCGCCGAAGAGGGTGCCGTGTTTGACTCTGATGTGGCCGTTCATTACACCCTCGATCTCAGCGCTCGCAACGTCGGTAGCTATTCGGAACTGTTCGGCCTGCTGCGGCGCAAGCTTTTGGCGGCTGCTTCTCAGGACAAACCAGAGGATATCTTCTCGGAGGTGGCCTACTTGCAAAAGGTGATTGCTGGAGAGAGCGTCTTGGCTCTGACCATTGACAACGCCGACGGCATCGCTACAGCGTTAAGAATCAAGTCCGAAGTCGAAGAAGTCATCAAGTCCAAGATCAAGCTGGCCATCCTTGGCGGTTCAGAGTCCCATCTTGTCGCGGCAGAGCTCGCAGCCGCAAAGGTGGGAGTCATCCTGCTTCCTCTTCAGGCACATCCGAACAACTGGGACCAGCGCCGCTCACTTCCCGGTGCACCTCTGTCAAACGGCACGACAATCGACTACCTGCTCGATGCCGGCGTCACGGTGGCAATTGGTCTGCCCGAAGACTGGTATGTGCGCGACCTGGGCTTTGAAGCTGGTACGGCCTACCACAACGGCAACGGACGACTGAGCGAGAAGACGGCGCTGGATCTCGTCAGCGTGAACGTGCACAAGATCCTGGGAGGCAAGCTGCCAGAGGCGCAGGCAAAGGGGCATTTCATTGTCAGCGAGGGAAGTCCTTTGGAGATTGGATCGCGCATCATGGCCGTCGGTGCCGGACGGGACAAGGTGGCTGTGTTCCGGTAGGCGAGTATCGTCGATGCTCGCTACATAGTTGTCATTAATATTTTGGATACCGCCGTTCACTTGCATGGACCCTTATATGTGCTTACATGTACTCATTGACCAGACACTTGCTCTGATAGCAGGTAAATAAGGCTATCCAGAACGTCTTTAGTATGCTTACTCTTTGTAAACCAGAAAGTTTGATTGAATAAGCTCGCTACCGCGATTATCGTCGGCTTGGGTGACGCCATCTCAGCACTACAGATGCCGTTGCGCCCATCTCCAAACCCAGCTTATTGACGGCGATCAAGTGGGATTCGGAGCTCCGACGCGCGGCTATTTCCCCCAGCCCGCGCGGTATTCGACGGGCCCCCAGTTGGTGATTGGTCGACCGGCACATCCCACCTATTAGGCGCGGATTTCGATCCATTTCATGTTCCTTCAGGAGCTCTCGAAAGAAGCGGGACCAGGCGGCATCACGAAGCAGCTCTGCAACAGATGATCCCTTGTTTTCTTGCATGTCCGAAGTGCCCGTCTATGAAATTGCCGGATTCACCACAAGAACGCGGCTCATTGCCCGGCAAGGGATCTTCTTACCAATTTCGAGATCTGTAATTCTAACAGAGAAACTAATATTAAAACAGCCACTGTCCCGGACCCAATTCTAGAAAGATTTCTTGAGCTCACACTAACAGAGCTTCACTGTTTGATGAGACTCATCCTGAAACGACTTGTTGCCTTGGTTGGCAGAATCCTGCTCGTCTTCATACTGCTTCGCTACGCTTCAACGTACTTTATTGGCAGGAAAGCCGTAGTCAATATGACGTTGGCTCCTGTAATTGCGCTCTCGCACGGCGGAGGTGAGATTTTACACTCTTTGACGACAGACCACCTCGTGATGCTGTCATGATACCGGTAGTATCATGTATAAGTCAAAACTGACATTGAAGCTCTGGTTTGATTAGGCCCCCTTCCTATCCTCGGTGATCCCTTTCACAAAGACATCGTCAACTCCCTCAAAACCCGCGTCCCCAAGATTCTCAAGCTCGGTACCCCCCAGCAGCCCCGAGCCATTGTCCTCGTCACCGCGCACTGGTCAACGGACAAGCCTACCATCTCGTCCGCGGCGTCTCACAAGCTGGTCTACGACTACTACAACTTTCCCCCCGAAGCCTACACGCTCAAGTATCCCGCCCCAGGCCACCCCGAAGTCGCGCAGGAAGTCAAGGCAGCCCTGGAAGAGCAGGGCCTCGAGCCTGTGCTTGACGCAGAGAGGGGCTGGGATCACGGCGTCTTCATCCCGATGCTTCTCGTGAACCCCGCGGCCAACCTGCCCATCGTACAGGTCTCGGTGCTGGAATCAGAAGATCCGGAGGAGCATCTCCGGATGGGCGCCGCGTTGTCGAAGCTCCGACAGGACAACATTGCCATTGTGGGCTCAGGCTTCGCCTCGCTGCATAACTTCCAAGCGTACCATGAGTTGCGCTCCGGTTCGCCCGAGAAAGCAAAGTCGTGGGCGGACAAGATCGATCAGTGGAATAAGGCATTGACGGAGGCTGTCGGCGCGGAGAGCAAGGAGGAGCGGTGGCGGAGATTGAAGGGGTGGCGCGAGCTGCCGCATGCTGATGATATGCATCCGCCGAGGAAGGGGGAGCATTTCCTGCCGCTGGTGGTGTGTGCTGGGGCGGCGCTGGAGGGGGAGAGGGCGGGTGTGTATGAGGATGAGTTTATGGGGGCTGGGATTAATACGTACTACTGGGGTGCTGAGACGGTTGCTTAGGTTGAGGCTGATGGTTTGGTATTCAGGTTGAAGCGTTTGCTGTTATTGGAAGACTTGTGTACTATGTGGAAGAGTGTTTCATGATGTCTTTGGTGATGGCATGTTGTTTGATGGCGATGTTTGATCGTGATGGTTGATCGTGATGTTTGGTGGTGATGTTTGGTAGTGTATCTTATTCGAGATGTGGGTACTGCAACACTCTGAGCGGCACCAGACCGTTACGGTGAGTATAAGATGTCTTCAAGTCACTATATCAAGCAATCCATGCAGCAGACTTGTGATATAGGTAATCGTGGATCGTCAATGTCAGTTCAATCGCTCCTATTTCTAGGGTAAGTCACAAAGTTCCCGCAGAGAATCGCACCTCAGCAAAGCGGATACAACAGGTTAGTCAGCAAATACACGGCCTCTCTTCGTCCCGTCTGATGTCTTCCTCCGAACTTCTAAGATCTCACCCATTCTAGCTCCCGTCCGATCAACCAGTTCCTTATTGTTCTCATCTCTGCCTTCAAGCCATGTGGTGACTAAGCGCCAAATCCATTGTGAATCCGCCCTGCGTCAACGACAATAACAAGCTTTGAATGGACTCAATGCCAGCCCAGCAGCGCCGCCAACAGCCGCTTGGCCAACTCACGCCCCCTGCTCAAGCCTCATCTGGGGAAGCGAGCACCAGGAAAAGATTCGGCTAAACCAAGTCACGCCAATGAGGACAGTTGAATGCGTTCAGGGGGGGCGGCGGATGGGCCGCGGACCCCGAATGGCGCGGGACCCGAGGGGGGCGACGCATCACGCATGGGCCGCATTCTTCGGGCGCCGAGCCGGAGGGCAGGAATTCTGCAGAAGACGGGGGGTTGTTGGATCATGTCGGACGAGGGTGAAGAACTGTGTCTTGTTGTTGATGGAATGTCATCGCCTCGTCCGTGATCAAGTTGCATTGCATGTTTGTCGGGGCGACGGTTCGTGATCACGGCTTCATGGTGAGAGAACTCGGCTGTGACGTTCTGTCAATCCGCCTGAGCTGGCATACGACTGCATCGGTCTTCAACTGGCCGTATTAATACGGTTCAATCCTGCTTCGTCTTGTCAAAAAAGCCTCAGTTGAATCCGGAACTGGACTGGCAAGTTGACGATGACAGCCGCGGACAAGGAAAAGGCCGTACCTGGCAGCCCGGGCTTGCATACTCTTGAACCGGGGGCCAGCATACAGATGCCTGTGTCCAAAGAGAACCAAGCCTCGGTGCCCGAGAAGAAGTCTGGAAGCCCATATCTCGTAAGTTATCTGAATAGCACCAGAAGACACGGCGAGCTCTGTTGGTGTCCATCCTATCTTTTCCAGGGTATCAAGCTGATCTGTCGCGAACGACGGATGTAGAGAATCTTTTCCTACGCAGGCCCTTACGAACGCTTCCTCTTGGCCGTCTCAATCGTAGCCGCCATCGCTTCCGGTGCTGGTATCGCTATCCAGAACCTGGTCTTTGGCAGTTTCGTTACGACAATCACCGACTTCGTTACCGATCCCGCGTCGGGCGGTGCAAAGCTTCGTCAGGAAGCTGGAAAGTTGGCGTAAGCTCCCTCTTGTGATAGTCCACGTGTTACTAGATTAACATCAAGTCAAGGCTCTACTTCGTCTACATTGGCATTGCGAGATTTGCCCTATCTTACACGTACAACGTCCTCTTGACCTACAATGCCTATCGAATCGTTCGAAACATCCGACATGCCTATCTCAGGGCGGCCCTGAGCCAAGAAGTTGCCTACTATGACCTCGGCACTAGTGGATCGATTGCGACCCAAGCAACGACGAACGGAAAGCTGATTCAGGGCGGCATTGCAGAGAAGCTCGGCCTCACATTCCAGGGAGTCTCTGCTTTCATCACCGCCTTCGTTGTTGCCTTTGTCACGCAGTGGAAGCTGACCCTGATCTGCCTCTGTATTGCACCGACGACAATCGCCGTCATGGCTTTTGTCGGCATCTCTGAAGCGGGCATCGAGACCAAGATCTTTGACATACAGGCCAAGGGCAATGCCTTTGCGGAGGGCATCCTCGGCAGCGCCCGGACTGTCCACGCCTTTGAGATGCGGTCGAGGCTCGTCAAGAAGTTTGACGAATACCTAAACGAAGCCCATACGTACGGACGCCAGCTCTCCCCCTGGTTTGCAGGTCTTCTCTCGGTCGAATACACAATCATGTATCTGGGCTTTGGGCTTGCTTTCTGGCAGGGCGTCCACTTATTCGCCAACGGAGACATTTCCTCCTCAGGCCAGATCTTCACTGTGATCTTCTCTGTCACCATTGCGACTATCAGCATTACAGCGCTAGCCCCATATTCAATTGAGTTTGCCAGGGCTGCTTCAGGTGCTGCGCAGCTATTCGAGTTGATTGACCGACAGTCCGATATCGATCCATTTGACGAGTCTGGAGAGAAGCCCTCGCGCGTCACCGGCCATCTTGACCTTGAGCATGTCACCTTTGCATACCCTTCTCGGCCTGGCGTTACTGTTTTGGACGATTTTTCGCTGAGTGTCCCCGCTGGCAAAGTTACAGCCTTGGTGGTAAGCCCCCTCTACTTCCTTGATATCGAGATCCAGGTCATTGATGTTAGCCATGCAGGGTCAAAGCGGTTCTGGAAAAAGCACGATCGTTGGTCTCATCGAGCGTTGGTACAACTGCCAGTCCGGGGTTATCAAGTTGGACGGCAAACCGATCGACCAACTCAACCTCAACTGGCTTCGAAAGAATGTTCGACTCGTCCAACAAGAGCCCGTGCTGTTCCAAGGCTCGGCATTCGACAACATTGCGCACGGCTTGGTCGGCACAAAGTGGGAGCACGCCCCGAGAGAAGAAAAGATGATGCGGGTTCAGGAAGCGGCCAAACTGGCGTTTGCTCACGACTTCATCTCGGAATTGCCGAATGGATACGACACGCAGATTGGACAGAGGGGCGGCTTACTGTCTGGAGGGCAGAAGCAGCGTGTTGCTATTGCAAGGAGCATCGTCTCTCGGCCCAAGGTCCTCTTGCTCGACGAAGCGACGAGCGCGCTTGATCCACATGCCGAGGGGATTGTCCAACAGGCACTGGACAGAGCCGCTGAAGGCCGGACAACGATTGTCATCGCTCACAAGCTGGCGACGATTCGCAAGGCCGACAACATCGTCGTGATGAAAAAGGGCAAGATTGTAGAGCAAGGCACACATGCGGGCCTGATGAAGCAAGGTGGAATTTATGCTCAGCTGGTGCGCATCCAGGACCTATCCGTGTCGAAGAATGATTCCGATACCGAGTCGGATGACCAGGGGGATGAGTCGTCCACAGAGGACCCGGCTGATCTCGTTGAAACCCTAAGCCGATACGCCACCGGGGATCAATTGCGTCTTGAACAACAGAAAGAGCGAGACAATTACGAACATTATCAAAAGAAGGGGCTCTTGTCCGTGATCTGGAGACTAGTAGTTGAGCATCCGGAGTTGAAGTGGCCGTACTTCTTTACCGTCCTGGGCTGTCTTGGAGCAGGTGAGTACACACTCCAACCAAGAGCAAAGACAATACACCCGTTCTGACTTTGATTAGCTGGTGGTTTCCCGGGCCAGGCGATCCTGCTGTCCAGTGTCGTCGACGTCTTCACATTGAGTGGCTCGGAAATGACAAAGAAGGGCGACTTTTACGCTGCCATGTTTATCGTCCTGGCCGTTGGTTGTTTCCTCATCTACGGCTGGCTAGGATATACTACGAATGCCATTGCCCAGGTTTGCCCTTCTCCTTTCACTTCCACCCCCCATTCTTGCTCTCCGATTGATATCTGACTGACATAACAGACACTATCTCACAAACTTCGACGCCAAAGCTTGAATGACATGCTCCGCCAGGACCTCCAATTCTTCGACCGCCCCGAGAATAACATCGGAGCGCTCGCCAGCCGCATCGACGCGAATCCGCAGGCCATCCTCGAGCTCATGGGCTTCAACATCGGCCTCATCCTCGTCTCCGTATTCAACATGCTCGCCTGCAGCGTCCTAGCCGTGGCCTACAGCTGGAAAGTCGGCCTCGTGGTTGTCTTTGCCGGGCTGCCCCCCATGGTCGGATCCGGATGGTTCAAGATCCGGCTGGACATGAAGCTGGACCACGCCATCTCGGCGCGGCAGTCCAAGAGCGCGGCGATTGCCTCGGAGGCTGTGAATGCGATCCGCACCGTTTCGTCCTTGGCCATTGAGGAGTCGGTGCTCAAGAGTTATGTGCATGAGTTGGATGAGGCGATTGCGGGGTCGGTGAAGCCAATGTCGATTATGATGATTTGCTTTGCTTTTACGCAGTGTGTCGAGTACTTTTTCCTTGCCTTGGGGTTCTGGTGAGTAACTCATATAGAAAGCTTTTGGGCCACGGCCATGCTGATTACGGGGGTTGTGTAGGTATGGCTGCCGTCTTGTCTCGTTTCAGGAGACAAGCATGCACAACTTTTACGTTGCGTTCCTGGGCGTCTTTTTCTCGGGACAAGCTGCCTCTCAGCTGTTCCAGTTCTCAACAAGTAAGCCAAAGAATCAACACACACAGCAAGGGCACAGGTCAGTTAACATGGGAGTAGGCATAACCAAAGGCAAGAATGCGGCAAACTACATCTTCTGGCTCCACGGGCTCCAGCCCACCGTCCAAGAGACGCCGGAGAACGCAGATCGAGGTCCGAAATCAGGCGGCCCTGTTGCACTTGACAACGTTCGCTTTTCCTATCCTCTCCGGCCGGAAGCACCTGTGTTGCGAGGAATCAATTTGGAGGTACGTGATCACGCTTCAAAGCAGTAAATCAGCCCTCGACTCATGGTTTTCTAGATCAAAAAGGGCCAATTCTTCGCCCTGGTTGGCGCCTCCGGCTGCGGCAAATCAACCATGATTGCCATGCTCGAGCGCTTCTACGACCCCTCAACGGGCACCATCAGCATCGCCGGCGACAACCTCACCCACCTCAACCCCCGCCTGTACCGCCGCGTCGTCTCCCTAGTCCAGCAAGAACCCGTCCTCTTCCAAGGGTCCATCCGCGAAAACATTGCTCTCGGCATCGACGACGACGACGATGCAGAACCTTCCTCCACCGAAGGGACCACAGCAGTCTCAGACTCCCGAATCGAACAAGCCCTCCGCGCCGCCAACGCATGGGACTTTGTCTCCTCCCTCCCCGAAGGCCTCTCCACGCCCGCCGGCCCCAACGGGACACAGCTCTCCGGCGGCCAGCGCCAGCGCATCGCCATAGCGCGCTCCCTCATCCGCAACCCCAAAGTCCTCTTGCTCGACGAGGCGACCAGTGCGCTGGACACGGAAAGCGAAAAGATTGTTCAGAGTGCCCTTGCGGAGGCGGCCAAGGAAGGGGACAGGATCACTGTTGCTGTGGCGCATAGGTTGTCGACGATTCGGGATGCGGATGTGATTTGTGTGTTTTACGGGGGAAGGATTGTGGAGATGGGGAGGCATGAGGAGTTGGTTGCGCTGGGAGGGATGTATAGGAAGATGTGTGAGGCGCAGAATATAGATGGATGAGCTTTGGCGTTTTTGCTTTAGGCTCTTGTTTTGAATTATGAAATTGATACGTTTAGATGATACTTAGATAGGATTGCATACACTCTACTCTTACGGCGACACATTTCGAAGAATTTTTGGTACGACTCTATACAATGAATCAACTATATGCAAAAGCGTGCAGGCAGCACAAGCTATCGTAACTATTCAACAAAGAAAGACCGAAGCCCAATGATACCACAGGCGCAAATCAAACAGTAATGGAATACTTGGCCCCCGCGGTGGTCGAAATTGCCCCTGTGTATTTCGCCCCATTCACATTGAAGCTCTGCCCGTTTGCCACTCTCAGCTTCAACTGCCCTCCCCTCGTCGACGTCACAGTAGCGCTCTTAAAGCTGCCGCCCTGCCAGTCAATATCAACCTGAAAGCCTCCTCTGGCCAGCAAACCCCTGACGTTGCCAGTCGGGAGGTTGGACCCAGGAAGGGCAGGCAGAAGGTGGACGGTGCCGGTCTGGCTCTGCAGCAGCATCTCGGTCACGCCGCTGGTGAAGCCAAAGTTGCCGTCAATCTGGAAAGTTGAGCCGCCGTTGGTGTTCCACAGATTCGGCGTGGGATAGGTGGCGAACCAGGCGACAATGTGCCTCCATACGTCAGCCCCTGAGAAGAGACGAGCGTACTGGTTCATCAGCCACGTGCGGCTCCATCCTGTGCTTCCAGAGCCGCCTGCAACGCGGTGGTCGAGGAGGACCTTGGCTGCAGCGCTGAGCGTGCTGTTGACGAGGGGCGAGAACTGGTTCGATGGGTGAAGACCGTAGAGCGGGGAGAGATGGCGGTGGCCCGGGTCAGTCTCGGGGTACTCGGCTCGCCACTCGAGGATTTGGCCATAAGATCCAATGCGAGGAGTGCGGATCAGAGGCAGGAAGTCGGAGGCGGCCTTGACGTTGGCATCGCTGCTTGAGATACCGAGCGCAGCAGCAGCCTCGATGATGGCGGACATGACGTCTCGCATCAGCTGGTTGTCCATCTCAGGGGCAATGTCCATGGGCTCCTGCTGACCGGCGACATTCGCCCCCTGGGGCACAACGTACGTGTTTTCGGGGGACAGAGACGGGCCAGTGACGCGGTTGCCCTGCCAGGTGAAGGTGTAGCACTGCAGGAACTTGGAGATATCGAGCAGATACGGATACGCCGTGTTGCGGAGGAAGTTGAGGTCGCCGGTAAAGCGGTACTGCTCCATCATGTGCTGGACCAGCCACGTTGCTCCCATTGGCCACATTGTGCTTGATGTGTAGTTGTCAGTGGGTGCAGGGTCGCCCCAGACGTCCAAATTGTGGTGGAAGACGGTGCCGTTGCAGCCATACAGCTTCTGGGCGATCTCCTGGCCACGGGGTTGGGCAACTTTAAGCAGGTCAAAGAGCGGTACTTGCGTCTCAATCAGATTCGTCTGGCCGGCGGGCCACAAGTTCATTTCGGTGTTGATGTTGATGGTGAACTTTCCGCCCCAGGGAGCCGAAGTTGCATTGTTCCAGACACCCTGCAGGTTAGGAGGCATGTCAATGGCAGCTGAAGTATCGCGAGATGAGGCAACCAGCAGATGGCGGCCGTAGTTCCACGCAAGGACTATCAGCTGAGGGTCGTTGAATGCGCTGCGGGCAGTCTTGACACGCTGGTCCGTGGGCTGGTTGGCGATGCCATTGGGAGATGTCCCGAGGTTGATGTTCGCACGACCGAGAAGCGCGCTGCTGTCGGCAATGGCGTCATCGTGAACCTTCTGGAAGCCCTGGGACACGGCCTTGTTGATCTTGTTGTCGACTTCAGCGGCAAGGGCGCTGGCGGTGGGATAGCGGTAGTTTGTCTCGACATCGATGAAGACGTCAATGGTAGTTGCGCCAGTAATCGTGAGAGTACCACCAGAGGCGCTGACAGAGCCTAGCCAGGGTTGAGAATCAGCATTGAACATTTCTACAAGAGAAGCATAGAGTACTAATTACCTCCTTGGGGGACGAAGCGAGCCTTTCCAGTGAACAGAATAGGATTCTGGGACTGGCCACTGGTTCCCTGCAGAGTCACGCTGCTGACGCCGCCAGATGTCGAGGCGACATTGCTAAGAATGTTGGAGATTCTCGAAAACGTGGCAGACACGCTGAGAGCACCAGCCTTGCTCGCCGTGAACCGGGCCGCGATGACGCCAACAGGGGCACTAGCAACATATTCACGGCTAGACAAAAGTCTGTATGTAAGTACGAAGCGGCGAATTCATCAGATATCACGGGACTCACGTGTAAGTGACACCGTTGAACGTGTACGACACACTCGAGTTGCCCTGGCGCGTGTCCAGGGAGCGGATGTAGTTTGATATCCCGCTGCCATGGCCAAAGTTGAGGTTCAGGTTGCCGAAATAGCTGAATTGCCGCTCACCGGAAACTGCGGGAGTCATCTGACTCAGGACAAGGTTCCCAGCGTCCGTCAGGTTGTTCGCGAGCAGCATCTGGCGGACCTTGGGCAGGGCCGCCAGCCCATTTGCAGGGATGCGGTTCTGCAGCGGTCCGTCCCAGAGCGTGTCCTCGTTGATGGTGATGACCTCGTTGCCGCCTCCAAAGATGGCCCCTCCAAGGCGACTATTTCCAATGGGTAACACGCCCGTTTCCCAGTCTGTGGCCGGAGAATTGTACCAAAGATATCGGCTTCCGTCCAGGACGCCGGAAGCACTCGAGGCCAAAAGCCCGACGAGGACGGCCTGGAAGCTGAGCTTGGCCATGCTTGGTGTTCGATGGCAAAGGCTTTGGTCACACTCTGTGCAATCCCGGAGGGTCTCGTGATGAACTGGGAGATGAAGGCCCTATATATGCCGAGTGGTGATCGGATCCTGAGAGCTTCATCTGCGTCGTCGTCCATTAGAGGTCATGATCGTCAACGCCTTTGTCTCTTCCGCCGGGAAAATTGGCGGCAGCAGCGTCGCATCGTCGTTTAGTCGACGTTATTCCAGATTC
Source organism: Trichoderma gracile (assembly GCA_020002365.1). Taxonomy (NCBI): domain Eukaryota; kingdom Fungi; phylum Ascomycota; class Sordariomycetes; order Hypocreales; family Hypocreaceae; genus Trichoderma; species Trichoderma gracile. Next base: position 5,847,480 of record JAINEY010000001.1, on the reverse strand, counting down.
GTACTGCGCTGCTGGATGCCGGTAATGGGGATCACCAGGACTGAATCCCAGAGCATCCATAAAAAGGTTCGCAGTGCTTTCACTCCAACCAGAGAGGCATCAATCTGGCCCCAGATGATCAAATTCAGTCCATAACGGGCCGTTTATGCGGGGAGCGGGATGCAACATTGCAGGTAATCAGCTCCTTGTCAATGATGGATTCTCGACCAGGGCGTGGCGAGGGATGGAGCAATGAAGAAGAAGAGGTTGAGGCGACGGTTGAATTGGGTTTGGATGATACAAGTGCCTGTACAATATTTACGAGCATACGAGTACTACTTGGTAGGTAGTATAACGTCAGGTTATCTCAACGTGACTGATAAGATGCCGACGGATAAATTGACAGCAGTCGCTCTCTTAGTACTCTTGTATAAGCTGGGCACGGCGAAGACGAGTATAAGCTAGGTAGGGATTGAAACATCGTGGGTATGTTTGATTGGAGATCCAGCGGGTGAGTGAGCACGACAATTGCCGCCTCACCCCTGTCTCTTCCCCAGATTTCCCCCGCAATACGGCATCAGGTTACTGTCTATCTCTGCAAATTGCTGCTCCATTAGAAGCTAAAAAGAACCACCGAGAATGTCACCTCAACTCCAGCTTGTTGCTAAACCACTCATCACTATGTCACAGGCTTTATCCGCAACATTAGGCATACACCGAGCTGCTGCACAATGATTGGTTGTAGTTGTGTCTGGTGCCTTGTATTTGCCGCGGTGATGTTTTCATGGGCCGGCAGATTACTTGCTACAGCATCCGTCGGTAGAGAGGCGGGATAAGAGGGGTTTTGGAGCGTGACGCGAATTGCTTCTCTTGGGAACGTTGTAGGAATAAGAATGTCTATGATGTGTTCCTAGGCTTTACCTTACCGTTATATTACAGTAACATAGAGCATGTTACATTGGACAGAAGACTACAATCAAATATGTGCGTGTGGATGGGCGAACAAAGGACATGCAGAGCTCAATAAACCCGGCGGATCACCATACTTGCACACTTGACCTTGGAATTCAAACTGAAGCATAGAGTGGCAAAAAAAATTTAGGATGAAGGAATCTCGCTCATTGGATTGCCCGTAAGATTGTAGAAAAACACCTGGGCTTTGAGAGGAACTGCATGTCTTGTTGCCTTAGGATCATATCGTCTCGGCGTGGTGGCTCGTTCATATGATCAAAAGAGAAGAGTGCAATAGCCTGTCAGACTTTCCCAGGAGCTGGGCATCGTCGGCAATTGTAAGAGTGCAGTAAGTCTATCAATACAAGATTAGGGAAATCGTTGTTCCTCTGCTCGCTGCTACTATATTTATCAAACAGCTACCAGCCGTCCGTCGTCCGTCGATATAGCTCGATAGACTATGTGGAATCTCAGATTGCCAGTGTATCAACGATCATACCATAAGCATGCGCATCGCACTCTAGTATAGAAACCTAAACGGCACCTCTAGGCTTCAACAGCTCTGCACGTCTCGTTCATGCTGTTCACATGCTCACCGTTATCCATCAGCAAGGGAGACCAGCTGTAGATGTCGGAGCATCCATAAACTATCCGAGAATAAGATCCATACCTCAGCTCGACGGTAAGCTGTCTTGAGAAGCTTTTCGGAGCCACTCTCTGAATCAGATGTCTCACATTGTGTTTGACGCAGATCAGGGAAAATTCTCCGAGACATATTCATAGAGTTCCCTTCTCAGCTTACTCAAATGGCAACCGACCGAAGAACCGCATCGTCCGAAAACCCGCATCGTCCGAGGACATGAAGACGGCCAGCACGTACAATCACACTCACGCTGTAAAACTAATCCATCAAGGAGATTTTCTGGGGTTTCACAAGCAATGCGGCTGATGGACATGGCTCTCGTTCGGTCAGTTTCTTGATCCGGACATATCAAACTACGGAGGAATAGGATTCTTTGGTGTTTTTGTGGCAACATGATGCCTCTAGCTCTTGGCAGGTAGTAAGTCCCATTGTTTTCCCAAGCCATCGTCCCCTTCTCTAGTGAGCATATGAGCATGATTCTTGGACCCTTTTCTGCTCTTTGGTCTTCATTGCGCCTCCTTCGACGCTTGGACCCCGAAGCAGAAAGCTCCCGAGGTCCGGTCAACTTTGGCGATGGACTAGTCGCCTTCAGCTGTCCTGTCAAGCTTTGTAGTAAACCAGTCCGCGTCTCCTTTGGAATTGTGGCAATGGACTGCTCCGTCGATCTCGTGTGTGCACTAGATCAAGCCCCAAGCAAGCCACTTCGAGGTCATCCGGCCCGTCTGCTCTCTTCTTGTAGTATTATGAGAAGCAGCAATTGGCATTCCTCAGATCTCACGATGAGACGTTGCCACAGTTTTTGACCGAAAATGATAAAACTTAATTACTTAGCTACAACTACTGAGCAGTGAAGTAGGACTTGTCCAAGCCCATCCGGACCCCATCAAGGGCGACTCCGCCTCCACCAAATGCGTATAGAAGATGGCGTCCACTAACACATACGCCAATGCATCCGTACAGCCGTCTGACAGACACGAGAAATCAATGGCAGAAACAGCAAGCAGAATAAGGCATCAAGAAAATCCTGCAGGATCCGAGAGATCCAATTCGAGGCCCTCATCCAGCCGACAGACCGGGCGAAGCACAGCAGCCAAACCTGTAAGGTAACCTCCGATGACCCGCGCATCAATTGCATCTCTCGCTCTCAAAGTTACGCCGTATTACTTACGTCTTATTCACCAGCACAAGGAATATCATCAAATCACACGACCTCGACTGCAGTAGGGTTCTCGTATTATAGGGCTGAAGAGCACTCCTCAATACCTGTTCAGGCTCCGATTGACACCAAGAACCGGATCCTTTCCGTTCCTCATTGGACAACCTGCACGTATGGGCAGACAATTTTCGCGACTTGTTGCTTTTTTTAGGCGGCCATCCATTTAGAGCCAATCCTGAGCCGTCCCAGTGGCTGGACCCTTCAGCCGCACCTTCGCCCTGCGTTAGCTGAACGAATCCCGAGCCGCGGGACAGCTGGCATCTGCTTTTCCATTATGTATTATTTTTCGTTAATTCATTTATTCATTTACTCTGCCCATGGGGTAAAAATGCAGGTGCTACGACGAGAATAATCTCATACGTAGTTGGCTGGGCTCCTCTTGCTTTTGCATGGGTGAAGGAGGAATCTAAGCCGAGCCGAGGATCCGTCACGAAAAAAGACAAAACCACCACCACTTCACAAAATTTCATCCTTCACGATCCGGAAGCGGATGTCGCTCACGGTGATTGCTCGTCAATCCTCTCACTGTCCATGCCGATCAATTCGTATTCGCAGGCTCTAAAGCTCTTCTCTCACCGCAATGGCTTGCTTCTTCTTCCTCCTCCAACTCTTCCCAGCTGTGCATGTAAGTGCTGATGCTAATACAGTGCGTAAGCTTAAAAACAACAAACACCAGCTCAAAATCATGAAAATACTACATGTCAAAATCGAGTAACCGGCCGACATCCCGGACTTCCCAGGTCTTAGCTTCAATCTTGTTCAACAATTGGCACTGCCCACACCCCATGCCGGCCAAGACCGCACGATTTTGGTTTTTTACCTAGTTTCTTGAAGCTATTTCATGTACGTCGTGGGTTAGCACAGGCTGTAACTGGTCGACAGAGTAAGCGGCACTTCGTATTCGAGCAGGAGGCTTTTCGTATAGCGTCCACGATACGAAAGGATCGGGCCAGCCACCTACGTGCCCTTGCCCAAGACAACACATGATTGTCATGCTTCTCTGAGCTGAGATGTATGTTTCTCTTAGGCATCGAATCCTGAGGGCCTCACCGATAGTTTCTTGGTTTGTTCAACGCCAGAGACATGATGGTGTGTGTGTGTGTGTGTGTGTTGACCCCGGGGAAGATGGAGGGTAGAGGCAGATCTTGTGTTGAGAGTCGAGGTATATAAAGACGAAGATATCTGCCCCAGATCCTCAAGTTTCACTCTCATCATCAGCACACAAAGCATCTCTCTAGACATCTCAAACCAAGTCAACAACAACACCTCCGGTCTCGAACAAACACTTCACAATGAAGTTCACAGCCGTTGCCTTCGCCGCTCTCGCCACCTTGGCCACTGCCAGCCCTCACCCTCCTCCTCCTCCTCCTCCTCACGGCTGCAAGCCCGCTACCTACTCCTGCCTTCCTCACGACAACGGCTGGCAAGTCTGCAGCACTGCCGGACAATGGGTCGTAAGTATTACCCAACACACACCTCCTACCTAACACAGCCAGACATTTTCTTCACAGTGGTCTTAACACAATTTTTTCTTTGATAGTTTGCCGGCAACTGTCCTCCCAAGACCGTCTGCAAGTTCGACAAGGAGAACGGCAGCCCCTACTGTGTTCCCCCCGGATTCACCATCCCTTAAATCCATCAACATACGAGGACAACGCCAAAGGCTGAAATTTGGACAAAGAAAGAGCCTGTTGGATTGAGCCTGAGATATTAGAGAGAGAGTTTATTGAGGCGAAGATGCTTTGTGGCTTTGTCTATTGCCCTGCAAATCATTTTCTGGACATACATCATTTTTACATACAAACATATGGGTCACTCCTTTTGAAAGAAAACATGGACGTAGCTCACTAGCTATTTTATGAAAAGCAATAAATCGTATAACATAAATCAAGAATGCCTCATGTGATGGAAAGAGTCAAGTCCTTTATATATTGGATGTCTCGAGCTTTGCCCTCGCCAAATATTGGTGATTTGCTCTCTGCTATGTCATACCGGGGAGGCTAAGATATCATCTGAATACGAGGTTGTAAGCAGAGAAGCTGGTGGTGCGGGAAGACAGTCAGCTAGAGTAGCCTTTGGGGATGAGAATAAGCTCATGCCTATCGAGCTTATGCCATGTCTGAGACTTGAAGATGTAAATCCTATTCCCACTAGCTTTTGTACGTAGCTTGGCATACATAAGGTACCGTACATATCTCACTGGCCAAAAAAACCTTGGATCTAACGCAGAGATCAGTTGATTGTCTGCTTGTTGAAGCAAAAGGTATGCCATGCTGATGGAGAAATGACATGGGCATATCATATTAAAGAGCTCGACGTACTATATAGAGAGGGAGGCAGAATCAGACCTGAAACTTGATGAGCCAACCCGTCACTTGATATAACAGCATTATCATCACCGATTGCAATCAGGTTGAAATCAAAACGCTAACAAGGAATTTGGTACTACGCTAGGTACCACTTCTTGTTCATGAAGCAGCAAAACCATGATACCTCTCGCTCCATCAAGACCCTAGCTTCTTTAGGAGCTCTTCCAATTCCCGCAGGTCTTCCAAAGCCCGTACCTGATTCCGTATTCCATCACTTTCTCCCATCCACTGCCTCAGCACATGAATGCCAGCATCGGCCGTGGATGCCCAATCTTTATGCAAGAGAGTCTGAGCGTGATGCGAAAGAGAAGCCGCCACCAAGATTACCACACTCCGAGCACACGACTGCAATAGCACCCAGGTTCTCTCATGGCGGTGATTCTGGCCTTCCACTGCCAGCCGGATGCGGTTCATGCATGCGAGGATTCCCTGACGAGCGTAAGTATAGACGTAATCTGGTAGTCTTTCCTTGCCGCTGTTGATTGCAGCCTCAATAAACACCCAGAAGATAAGCTCCCTGAAGTCCCGAAAACGGCAGCCGAGAGTAAATTTGTGAGTATCAAGGTCGGAGGTTTTTGTCAAATTGGAGATTGCTTTGGGTAATGAGGCAAGCCATTCCTTTCCCTGCTTATCGTACGACTCAACCGCCTTGAGCAAACGGGCCACTCGGTCTTCATCGTTGCCTTCTGAAGACGACAAGATCTGTCCAATATCGTTCCGTGCTCTAGTAGTCAGCTTGAGGAGAGCAATCTCGGCCGAATAGAACAGTCGGACTTTGATATCCACGTACGGGTTCACTGATACGTCGGGAAGAAACTGGATATAGGCACGATCCTGCTCCTGAAAGTCGAAAGGCCCAAGGCACAAGCGCAGATCCATCTCGGCTCTCCAACAGGCCCAGTACAAATTCACCTCCTCAGGTGATGGCTTGGGGGTCGTTGTTGGCGCTTGCGCCTCCCTTGCTCCTTGTACGACGACGTCGAATTCTTGGCAGTAGGCCAGGGCCTGTAAGAAGTGCCTCCATGCTGAGGCCGGCTGCATCATGTATGTGAGATAGAGACCGGCGAAAAAGAAGCATTGGGCAGGCAGAATGCCCCTTTCAGCAAAGACGACCCCAAGCCTTTTCGAAGCCATATCAAAAAGTGCCCACCCTAGCTCTAGATACCCTTTGCTGTAGTAACGATCAGACTCGGGAAAGGGCGTCGCGATAGCACCTAGGGCCCAGACAAGCAGCATCAGACAAGACTCGCAGTCCTACTCGATGCCCGCTGAGTAGACCAGATAGGCCCTGTTTCTGAGGCTAAGCGCATCCAGAAGAGGGTTCTTGATATGGATCTTGTGGATGAAGGCAAAGACAAGATTATCAGCGAAGGCGACGTCCCTCAAAAAACTATCCAAACCAGATACAGACGGCTGGTGTCGCGCCGAATGCTCCTGCGGAAGGACAGCTATGGCTTTTGCTTGCGGGTCGAATAGGCCGGCGAAGACTGGCCAGCTGAGGACTTTGACCGAGTCGATCTGTAGGGAGCGGCAGCAATGTCCATCACCGGCCGGGCCTTGATTTGGAAGGACAGACTCTTGCGCGCTCGTGATATTGCTGCCAGTGGCGTCATTGTAGCTATTGTTTGGTCCCGTCAGACTTTCAGCCTGCGTCTCGAGTTTGGGCCCATTCCCTGTATTCATGGTGATATCGGCATCAATCATCGAGGCCCTTTGGTCCGCCTTTCTTCGAAAAGTCGGCAATTCTCTGTGCTCCGGCTGAGACGAGTCCACCGTGGATTGCTGAACGGGATCGTTTAACGACTCGGCGTCTCCATAGTGAGCGGTCTTTGGAGTAGAAGCTGCCAAGGCAGTATCTGTGTCAGCGCAGAGTATCTTTGAGAGTAGCGAAGCGCAGGAGGATCTGATGCAAGCCATACTTGCAAAGAGCTGATCGAATCCTGCGTCTAAGCTAGTTATATGTATAAAGAGAGTCTCAGATGGCGAAGGGGCAGGTATTGCAGATAATGAAAATGCGTATAATGTGTGTGGCTCAGCAAAGGTATGTTGTTTCTTCCCCAGTTCTCGCCAGGTCAGCACAGCACCTCCCTGCTGCCCACGGCCAGCACCGAACACGTGCCAACGCCTCCTTCCACACGACTTACTATGTACTCTCACGTTGATTCTTTTCTTCGCCTCGTTAGAAGCCTCTCTCTTTCCCACCTGCCTTCTTTCTTCAAAATGCTGAACAGCGTCCGACCTCAGCCTGATGATGCCAGAACAGCCTCTGAGTATCGCAGAACAGCGCATATCCCCTGAAGCGTGATCATGCACCTTCGGTGCCAAGTGCAACGGAATCTACTAGCTTTTCACTCTTCACATGACAGACTTTATCTGCACACTGGCAGTCCCATCAAACAGCGCGTCTAATCTCAGCATCCCCTGGCGATCCCGCGTTTCTTGTGGTGAGCCGAATGGACGTACTGGAGGTGCTATTGCCGACGCTCCCTCCACTCACCTAGAATAGCACCACGAGGATATTCGCGATACGAGTGGCCATGAAGTACTTTAATAAAGATAATAATCGAGGGCGATGCGCTGGTGACTGGAAGAGTGTTGCTAGCTAGACGGTTACAGCCTGGCTGGAGATTCGTACAGCCGTAAGTGACTTCCCTCGTGAGTTGCTCAATGGCCATCTCTATCAGGTAGCTAGGCTTCAATCACAACAACTGAGAGACCGCTCGTCTAAGCCCGCATCACGAAGCTCTTTGACAACGACCAACTCAATAGGAGCGTGAATCTTGGTGGTAGTGCTCTGCTACTGCTGTCAACCTCTGGCTCATCGACTCCTGGAGCCGCTCATCCTGCGAATTGTCCTCAACCAAGAACAACTCGGGGTAAAATAGGCCCCTCGAGCGTCGCTGCTCTTATAGGTATTTTCTGCCTTGACGTAACTCCGTCAATGAGACGGTATCATAGAGACCTGTGGGGGGCCCCAGATTCATCGCATAGCCATTTTTACAGACGGCGACTCGCTTCACGCGTCTGACGAGAGGATCACTGCCTCGCCGTCGTGAAGCATACACGCCCCGTCATTGCCTGGCCAGGCAAGATGAAATACAGCCTCTGCTCTGGGGGCTGAGAATCAACAATTATCCGAATTCATAATCTGTCACAGGGCCTCATGAAACATTTGCCTTGAGAATGTGTTGGGGGATTGGGGCTCGGCAATGGCAGATGGCAGACAGCGTCATGTATCTGAGATCGCTAGAATGAGGGTCACGGGACAAAAGAGAACCTAATGATAGTCCGCTCATGTCTTCATGTAAACATCAGAAACTTACATGGTTTTCAGAGACTGATTGGTCTTGAACCCGAGCAAAAGATATGCTGGATGCTTCTTGTCGCAACATGAAGGAGGTCAAGCCTCAGCCTTACGCCACAGCCCAGCTAAGGCGGATCTCCTATAGCCGTACTAGGTTTAGCGCCTCAGCTCGCACCATCGGCATTGAGACAGCTCTGCTCCGTGATTGTACTTCGTACTTCGTACTGCTTGTGATTCTTTTTCCTTATTCTTCTTTACCCACCCTCACCAGCAAAACACAGTTCTCTCTACATCGCATCAACAAACCCTCGACTTTTGCAATATATCGAGCAACCTGATCTATTCCGCTCTTTAGACCTATCTCAGCTTCTTCCCCTCCCTTATCTTCCCATCACCTCTTCTCAAATCGCAGCGCAGCGCATTGCATCGCAACCAACTCGCAAACCGCCAAACCTCACCACCACCTCACCACTCCCACTCCCACTCCCACTCCCGCCCACAACCATCAAGCACAAGCACAAACCAGACAACAACAACAACAATGTCCGCCGAAGGCCCCGAATCAATCCCCACCTCCGCAGACCCCCGCTCCAAGCGTCCCACAAAGAAACGCGCCCTCACCCCGACCTCCGCCCAAGCCGCCTCCCTCGACGCCCTCTTCGCAAAGCCCGACCAGGAGATCCGCCTCCCGCCTCCCGCCAGCGCCCTCCTCGCCCCCGGCAGCAAGCGGCCGCCTCCCCCCGAAATCGTCACAAACGTCCAGGGCTCCAGCGCGGGCGCCGGGTCGGGCGAGTTCCACGTCTACAAGGCCGCCCGTAGGCGCGAGTATGAGCGCCTGAGGGAGATGGACGAGGAGGTCAAGCGGGAGCGCGAGCAGGCCGAGTTTGAGAAGAGCAGGGCCGAGAAGCTGCGCAGGGACGAGGAGAAGACGAGGAAGAATCGCGAGAAGAGGGAGAAGGCTAAGGCGCGCAAGATGAACAAGGGCAAGGGCGGTGATGGCAGCAGCAGTGGTAATAGCAATGGCAACACGACAGGACCTTATGGGAATACAAATGCGAATGGCAATGGGACGACGACATCAGCGGCGTCTGGAGCCGACGATGCTTCGCGAGAACAGGGTAAGCCGGACACGGAGAACAGCGGGAAGAATGGCAGTGAGAACACGACAGCCGCTTCTGCAGAGCCTGCGGTTGGCCTCGTCATCCACGACGATGACTGACTGAACCGAAAAAATGATCAGACGACGAAAGATAGGAGAGGGAAAGCGTCTTGGAGGGAATCTTGTTCGCCAGAGTCTGTGAGATATTGTAACAACAAACTACCAAAGTAGAAGCAGTGATACCCGTATAGAATGCCAATTCATAGATCCATTTGTCGCATCAGTCAGCGGCTCTTGGTTTAATACATTTGTCTATTTCAGATATTTTTGGCGTTCAAGATGCGTCTACAGATACTCCCACATCCGGCCCGACAGCATTGAAACGGGCTTTGCCCTTCCAAGCGCATCTGAGACGTCGTGCGCCTCGTAGATCGTGGCTTCTTAGGGCATCATTACCTCTTCCATTTCCAACCCTCTCGCTAATTCCCGCTCGTTTAATCATCACCGCCGCCCACTCCGGGAGCGGCACCTTGCTGCATCTTCTTGGCACTGCAGATATCGTCTACTCTCAACAACAAACAGGCAGCCTAGAAGCACACAGTGTTAGATCGAGTTCTACTGCGCGATTGAAAGCAATGAAGGGTTAGACGCAACATACCTCAATAGCAGTCTTGAGACTCTGCAGCTTGATAGCCTCGGGCTCCCACACACCGTACTCGGTCATGTCCGCAATAGCACCAGTGTCGCCGTTGACACCGTATGAGCTCTTGCCCTCGGCTTGCTTGGCACGAAGCTCCGTCAGGACGCGAACCGGGCTCTTGCCGGCGTTCTGCACCAGCGTCCTGGGAATCACCTCCAGGGCATCGGCAACCGCCTTGTACGGCCACTGCTGGACGCCCTCGACACCCTTGGCCTTCTGGGCAAGCCGGACGGAGACGGCCATCTCGGTGGCACCACCGCCAGGTGACAGTCGGGGCTGGAACATGACGTTCCGAGCAACGCCCATGGCATCCTGAAGGTTTCGCTCAATCTCGTTGAGCACGTCCTTGGAGGGACCACGCAGCAGGATCGTGCAGGCCTTGGGGTCCTTGCACTTTGTGAGGAAGGTGAAGTACTCGTCGCCAATCTTCTCAATTTCGAACAGGCCGCATCGAGTGCCAACGTCCGACTCCTGAAGGTCCTCCACTCGGTTGACAATGGTGGCTCCCGTGGCGCGGGCTATTCTGTTGTTGTCCGTCTTTCGTACCCGGCGGAGGGCTGTGACGTTGGCCTTCATCAGGTAGTGCTGGGCCAGATCTGAAGAAAGTTAGCTTCTCCTCCCTTGGCCTGAACCCTGCACATCACTTACCAGAAACACCCTTCTCGGTGATGACCAGGTCGGGCTGAACGGCCAGGATGGTATCGCACATGATCTTGATCTGCTCCTCCTCGATCTGCAGGATCCGGTTCCAGTCCTCCTCCTTTGTGATCTCAATGTTGGTCTGTGATTCACCCTTCTTGTACTCCAAGGGGCAGTCGAGGAGGACGATTCGGGGGTTCTCGATGCGTCGGCGCATCTTAGGGTGCGTGATATCCTTGTTCAGCATGAGGCCATCGAGCACCCTGCTGTCCTCGATCTCACCGCCGGGAACCTTTTCGATACGGGCATATCGCTTGATGTCCACTTCGGTCTTGCCATTGCCAGCTTCCCATGTGACGGTTCGCACCGCCTTGAGGGCGAGGTCGCACATCTGGTCCATCCATCGAGACACGAACTTGGTGCCGATGGAGGAGGAGATGAGCTGGGCCATGGCCTTGTCGTCGTGGACATCGATCGGCAGGGAGATTTCGTCGATGATGTCGATGGCATCCTTGAGAGCACGCTTGAAAGCAGAGATGATGACGACGGGGTGGATGTTACGCTCGAGCTGAGGGAGGGCCTGAGCCAGGATCTCACCGGCTGAATCAAAGTATGTTAGTACCAAGGTCTTTCTCGTCTCTTGAATGTGACCCCTCCCCCCTTTTTCTGGGTTGCCCCTCTATGGTCGGGCTATCCATCGTGGTGCAACGCGGAAATGTTCAAAGTCGGACATACCCAGGATAATGACTGTGGTGGTGCCATCGCCGACTTCCTCATCTTGTGTCCGGCTGAGCTCAATCATGCTCTTGGCGGCGGGGTGGGAGACTTCGATTTCTCGGAGAATGGCGTGGCCGTCGTTGGTCAGGACGATGCCGCCCATGGGGTCAAGCAGCATCTTGAGCATGGCCTTGGGACCGAGACATGATCGGATGATGTCGGCAACACTGCGTCAGGAGAGTAAGATTAGTCTGTTCGGATCGATCGAGTTGGTGGTAGCAAACGCACGTTTTGGCGGCGGCAATGTTGGACAGCTGAGCTCTCCGTCCGGTCTGTCTCTCACCACTGTTGGTGTCTGTCGAGCAATGCGTCAGTCAGCATGTCATTGCAATCTCCCCGGTTCAAGTGCAATGGAGCAAGATCCCTCTCTTATCTGCGTGACTCGAGGTGAAGTCACCGCCTTGACACCTCTTCCTCTCCTTTTCTCTCCGTCAACCGGCAAGGTGGGCTTTGGGTATACGCACTCATAACCAACACAGGGGCCTGCATGGTGGGCGATTTGTTCGCGCTCGGCGGCTCGTGGGAAGTCGAAAAAGAGGAGCTTGCAAAAGATCAAGCAGGGAAGCAGCACGAAGAAGCAGCTGGTGATCAGACTGGACGCGCCTCGTCGAGCAGCTTGTCGGAGTTCGAGAGAGTGCAAAGCGGTGGTCTGGAGGTTTGGAGGGGCGCACACTAGAAAAGTTCCCACGATGCCTGGCGGGCTTTTGGTGGGGAGCAGTTGAGAGAGCTTCCAGAATGGCCTGGTGCAATGTTAACCCGGCCCGCAAAGGGAGTTGCTGTACCTGTACCTGTACTTGAACTTGCCTGCCAGGCGCCCGTCAATGAAGTGCCCCACGCAGCTTCAAGTGCTATGCTGATGCCTGAAGCCGCGGCAGTTGAAGTAGAATTCTTATAAACACATGTTGAGAAAAACTGTTATAGTTCGCCTCAAAGACTTCAGTCTGAGCTGCCCTCAAAGTCCACAAAGTCTAGCCAAATTGTTGTCCATTTCGATTTACGTCGTAAAGGTTCTCTTGATGGCTCGCTGCTCACAACCCCTCCATGATAACTGTAAGTATCGATACTTCGAGCCCCCTAACCTTTCATTTGTCATCGACTGTTGAAGCATCGTCAACCAATCAGAAGCAACAGCAGCTCATCTTTATGCCCAACCAGGCATTCCCAAGAGCTTGAGCCTCTCGATGTCACCTCTTTCATCTATCAGAACCATATGAGTATCGCTAGAAGAGAGCTTCTGAAGCAAGCTTTTTGAGATATTGTAAAATCATAAAGTCAAGAGACTCTGTATGTATCGTTCTAGACAACCTCACACATACCTGACAGACGCGCGTTGTAGAACCTCGTACGAGCACATGCATCTCATCACCTCCATGACTACAAATTCATGTCATGAAAAGCGACAATAGGTGCTCAGAGTCTCATAGAGTAGATACCTAGGTATTCACTCGTCAGTCATACAGTCACTCAGTGACCTTAGCATGTGTGATAAGTATCATCCTTGGTCTGCTGTCCTCTCCCTGGAACGACCACTACCTCATCAGCGACACTGCAATGTCCAGAGCACAAAATCAACTTCAATCATCAAACGACAAGGACAAAATAACCACCGAATCGTCCCACACAAAACACAAAACTAAATGTCTTCTTCGTGCACTTCGTTCCTCAGTCCCGACGGCTTCCGCTCACCACCCGCCCTCTTCGCCCCCCGAAGCCTCTGCGTCCCATCCGCCCGCCTCTTCCTAGGCTCTTCCTGCTGCTGCTCCTCCTCCTGCTGCTGCTGCTGCTCCTCCTCCACCTCCTCCTCCTCCTGCTGCTGCTGCTCCTGCGTCTCCGCCTCCGACAGTTGGGGCGGCACATGCACCCAGTCACCGTCGACCACCGAGAGCCCATGTACGAGACAAGCATTCATCGCTATCTCTCGCTGCACGAACGCCCACATGGAGCTGTCAATCTCCGTGTCCCGGAACCCCCACCAGAGGTCATTGAGCTCGCCCGTCTTCTTCGACGTCGCCAGCGCCGGGAAGCCATCCCGGCTGTACCGGTACGCCACCCCCTTCCTCCTCTGGGTGATGGCCTCGCCCTCGGCGCGAATCCTCCAGGGGATCGCGCACGACAGCAGATAGTCGCCGGTGTTCTGGACGCCAGGCGTGGCGTCGTTCTTCCAGGACTCTTCCAGGACTTCGATCTGGGTCTTGGGGATCGCCATGATGATCCACGCTTCTCCTGCTGCTGTTGCTTCTTCCTCGTCGGTGACCTCTGGCGCGAAATGGTGGCGGTCGCTCGGCTCAAAGCTTCCCAGGGGCCTGCAGAACTTCCACCACTGCCAGGTGGTGGTCCGGCCAGACTGGTCACGTCTGGGGGGGAAACAGATGTCAGCCAAGTCCGTCGCTTCATGGGCTGTAACATCAGGAGTAGAAAGCTATATGTCAACTCACACGTCAGCCTCGAAAAGCGTCAGCCTCCCGCCCTCCGATTTCAGACTCGGATTGTCTGCTCCTAAAACCTGGGGCTCAGGGGCCACCGATCCGAGGGGCTCGCCGCGGATGTCGTTGTCGACAGAGATGCTGTAAAAGCCACAGACATCCAGCTCGAGCTTTCGGTAGCCGTTTTCACGGCATGCAGAGCGCAGAAACAGGCGCAACAGTTCGCTTTGACCTTGCCCGCCAGGGTTCTCGACGTTGGGTGTGAAAGGGGTGTCGTTAAACATCCCCGTGATGGCCTGCAGCCGCCGACTCGTATTCTCCCTGTTATTCAAACACGTTAAATCTCCTTCCGGGCCTGTTAATCAATCAGCCTCGCTGGCCTTGTCCGTTTTACCTCTGATCCATCCTCTGGGAGAAATGCTCCGACAGAATCTTCTTCCGCTGAACGAGCGTCATCTCCAGGAGGTCGGCCTCCACGTCCTCGGTCAGGGTGATTGTGGTCTCTTCGCCGGGAGCAAGTTCCGACTCCTTGAGGAAGTCCGGATGCACACGGAACGCCTCGTTGAGGGATTGCTGCAAGCCGGCCACCGGGCCATATATCTGGTACTGGTTGTGAGGCGCGTCTTCCATCCGCGGGTACTGTTGCTGCTGCATCATCTGCCGTCCCCCAGCAAGGTTGAAGGCGATGCCCGCCAGAAGCCTGTCTCGTACAGGAATACCGTTCGACATGATGATGGGATGGAAAGGTAACGCGAAGATGGGAAAAATAAAAGAATTAATCTGGGCAAGTCTGGCTGACACTGGACTCGATGAGGACACGATGAAGAAGAAGAGATTCATTCCAAGTTTCGAGATATGGAAGGCAGTTTATATAGCTTACGACTCCGTGAAAGGTGAGATGGGGGCAGCTGGCAACTTCAACTGTCAATTCACTTTGGCCTCGGATTGCGGTGCTGCCATTGGATCGCCAGCTCCGCAGTCCATTGAGCGGTATCCATTGTCTCTCACTTTACGTTGACATTTGAGTAGAGCGTGTCACTTGCAATGCGCCTTCAAATGCCTTGTCTAAAGAAAACAATGCGTAGTTTCTGCATGGCTGGTGAGCATATACAAGAAGCAAAACCTCACAGGCGGAAGGGATGGACAGTCTTGTATCATGGGTTGCTCTCTTTCTTGACCCGCGAACCACGATCGGTATCATTTACTGCTCAAGTAAACCGATAAGTTGGACCAAAAATATGCACTTTGTAGATGGCTGGCCAAAGACAACACGCTCTCTAGAGTATCAAGGATGGGTGTTCTATATTCATCCCAGCAGCCCGCGATGCATGAAGTGAGCAGATGGCGACTGTCCAGTTCAATTCCAGGCCAACAAAAACAGGAGAAATGGGAATAGATGCCAATCTTGACTTCCAGTAGCGACTCGATCCATCACCATCACTGCCCGCGGTGATGCTTCAGAATCCAAATCAGTCGACCTCAGCCTCCACTCGACATAGGCAACCCTCATTTGGTAAAAGGCACCTGTGAAAGCCGCGGCATCCCACTTTGTAGATAGAATCCGAAAGCTGAAGCAATCATCGATGCTATCAACTACAGAGACAATACTCTCAAGCATGATACTCAAGTCTCGCTCTACTGCTGGTAGATACAGCCTCCAGTCACAAGCTACAAATCAGACCCCCCCAGCCAGTGCTAATGCATGTCCCAAAGCCACAATTGCAATGTAGGCATCATGGCGGACTTCGAACACACAATCATGCATCCGTACCATGTATATGCAGGCATCCGTTCACTCCGCATAAGCTGGAAGACTAGTCGCAGCATCTGCAAATGACGGTCAGAGCACACATGCATCCTACTCATACAAGCAATAAGGACCCTCAGAGCTCAAAGTGCCCCCATCCATAGCATCTTGCAGTCTCCTCTCCTCTCCCTGCATTCCGAGTACCCGGCTCCGTGACAGTCCTGCCAGAAGACAGCCCCTTAGAAGTCTCATATCTTGACTCAGAAATACAAATGCTCTTCTAGCACAGTAAACCCGCGAGCTGTAATGCTGTCATGGATGTCGCAGCATTCGTGCTCGTAGCGGCGACGTGCATCACTTCCATATAACGAACAATAGCCTGCCACGCCACAATCCATCCATCTGCATATGCAGGAGGTAGATAGCAGCGGTAGCAAACAGACGTGTGGCTTTCGTCGGCTTACTGCGATTCCATTCGGGAGGGGGGCAATCTTAAAGTATCCGCATGCGTTCGCGGTCAGGAGGGTGACACCCCTTGGTGACGATGAAGTGAATGAGCCAAAATGATTCGAAAAAGACATTCTGCCAGAGGACAAGAAGAGCTGAGCTGAGAAACGAAAGGTTACAGCACCACTTCAGCCAGACGATGGATCCCCTCATGTGATCCCTACCAGGCAAACGGAACGCAAACAACAAGGAGCTTCAAGCATCGATAAATTAAAAAGACCGCCATCCCAGACAGAACCTCTACAAATACTTATTCCTAGCCCTCTTCCTCAGTACTCACACGCCGTCTACGCCTCCATCCCCACCCTCACCACTCCAAATGATCTGACCAGCTCTCCGGGAGACCAGGGACATCACTGAAACCCGTAGGCAAGACAAATCCCGACCCTACCTGCATCGGATGAACCGCTGGGCTTCCACCAAAGTAACAAGGGGAATGATAATCTTCATAGTAATTCATGCCCACGCCGTGATAGTATTCCGCCTGATAGTACGGAAAGACAGACACCGGATACTGGATGGACAAAGTGCTCTGCAGCCTCGTGTTATACATGAGAGAAGCAAAGGCGAGAAACTCCTCGTATGCCCGCCTTTTCGCGGCTTCGGCATCATGTACATGATCGGCTTGTTGACTCAACCACGCGTGGTCGTAAGGAGAAGTCATCTGGACGCGACGCTGCTGTGGCGCAAAGGCCTCGCATGGCACTTTCGGAACCCGACTTCCCCGGGACGAGCGTTTTCTCCTGACATGCTTTGGCTTCGGGCTGGTCTCTTTGAACTTGATCTTGATGGCTTGAGTCTCGTTCCGGCTGTCGAAGAGCAAGAATCGGTCCTTGAAATGCTTGCTTCGCAAATGTGCTAAGGTGGTCCATCGTCAGCGTCATGGTCATCAAGTCAGGAGATGGGCGTCTCAATACGTGGATGGGTGAGGCTTACCCAGTGCTTTGTCAAAATTGTCTTTACCCTTGATACGCATCCATCCCGAGCAGCTAGACGGGAATACCTCAATGTAATCGACGGGACATGATGCTGAGACCCAATCTTTCATCTCTTGCCAAGTAGTGTTGAACGCCAACTACCCACACGTTAGGGAAGATCGACCTTTGGGCATAGTAGGGTGGGTGGAAGCACTCATGCTCCATGACTTACGTTGCAAAAGGTAATGTGATAGTCGCCCGTCTCATCACCCGGTGGAACATCTTTGAGCGAAGTCGGAAAGAGTTGTCTGCTCGACATGGTAGATTGTATAAATCGTATGTGGAGGGAAGTAGTAAAAAAGTGTTGAGGTAGGTCTCCCTCTTGGAGCTGGAGCGCCAAAGCTATATAGACGAAGGCCCAGCCATGCATAAACGCCTTCTCTGATAAGACCGCAGTCAAGTCGTTCAGTCAGAGTCAGTTCGAGTCCTGGACGGTAGCAAACCGCCCGGCATATGTTTGCTCAAGCACTAGGCTAGCTACCTCTCTTTCGCTCTCTCCGTCCAGGCACCAGCTTGCCTTCGCCGGTAACCTGTAGGCAATGCCATTGCCATTGGAGCTGGCCAAGCGGCCGCAATCTATCCTCGCACTCCGACGCCGTAAGTTGGTCCGTAGTTGTCAAGCTTCAGCCTCTGACTCAAATGACGGCGCTCGGATGCGTACAGATGTCATGGTCTAAGACAACCGCAGGCCTAACCAAGACAGGGTCTGGAACTACTATGGAGTGCCACAAGCTCACAACGCGGAGCATTTGCATCGAACATGGCTCGTGACCTTGATGAGACACTGCGGACCGTCCCACGTTGGCAGGATCTCGTACAAGGACAAGAGCTTGGGGAGTGGGACTCGGAAGAGATGGTAAGATAAGACTTTGAAGGTGCTCCAATTTCATAGCCTTGCCACCACGGACGCACAGAGTATCCCTTGCGTCAACGATCCCTGCAAGGCCTCATTTGGCCTTCATGGCTGCCAAATGGCAATGACTTGGTCCGTCAGGGCCTGACAGCATGAACTGCATTCACAATGTTTTCTTTCCATGCATCCAAAGCTTGCTCGCCAGTGACAGCTGCGCCGATTGCTCGTTTGCCGTCCAATAGCTTCGGTTGGCGACGGCGCGTGCTTGCATCTCGAGGGTCATTGTTGCTCATTGTCTAAGCATGTCTAAAGGAAAAGGTATCGTCCACGACTGATGCTCCATCTCCGTCATCCATTGCATAGCAAGCTGATGTCGGGCTGTCAAGTGCCATCTCGCTTCCGCTGTAATCCACAGCGGCAGCCTGCCAGAGATCCGAATCTCGCTCAGCATTACTGGATGGAGACAGCAAAAGGTAGTGCTCCGCATCAGAGACAAACAAGACCGGCGAATCGGTCTCGCGGTTAATCCATGCAACCTGTGCCTTTCCTACCGCTCTCCCAGCAGGCAAATGATCCGCTGGCACAAGCGGCGTCGGTCCGTCGGACAGAGGATCCCACGTGAAAGACAAGCCATGCTGCGCGGGATCCTGCGAGGTGATGAGGAGGAGTTCACGAAGTTTTGCGTGCCACTGGAAGGAAACGCTAGAGTGGAAGATGAGGACGGCTCGAAGCTCGGCGGCTACAATATCCCAGATCCACAGAGTGCACGGCGAGTCGTCCAATCGTGTTGCCAAGAGGGTCGAGGATGCGTCAAAGGCAGCCATTGAGCAGCCGGCCTTGGCCTCCGCCGCAGACTGAGCATCGGTGGCAGGTCCCGGGGGTGATAATACTTGTGTAGCCTTAAGGAAAGTGTGGCGCGCTCGCGCTTGTGAAGACTCCATTGCAATTTTCTCTTGCCATACCTGGGATGGATTAGCATCTCGAAAGGATTCATAGGCAAGCTGTCTTCATGGCTCACCTGAAGAGTATCTTTGGGTGTTATGGTGGCTGGATGAGATAGCCTCATCTGTGCTCTCCACGAATGAGTCCGTAGAATACATACATCTCTGCTATAATCCCCGATTGCACAGATCTCCGCGTTGGGGCTCAACTGACAGATTCTGATACCCAGTTCGAGCTCCGCGTCTGGGCCTTTCAACAGGTTGGCAGCCGTAATGGTACGAAAATGCTGCCCATCAGGCGTGTGGATGAGTAGCCGATGACCCTGAACAGCCGACTCCCAGAGAAGAAGCCACTTGCCGTCAGGAGTCCAGGAGAGGCTTTGGGCATCGAGCGTCTCTGGATACCAAGATCTGAGCACTTGTCGGTCAACCGGATTGTGAAGGCTCACGATGTCCCTGCCACCGGAGCGAGCCAGTAATGCTAGATGTCCTGTCTCTGGACGAACAGACAGGCCTCGTGACGCAGACGTGGCTTGGTGCAACTTGGGGCTTGCAATCTCAACGGCGCCAGAGCCACACACATCGATGACTACGAGCTTCAAGCCGGACGCGGACCAGATGAGGAGCTCAGTGTCCCGGGCCCCAAACTGGATAAAGGAAGGCTTTCCACCAATAAGAGAAGTGTAGCTGCGGACTGTTGCATGAAATTCGGGGTGCTGAAGTGCCCCAAACACGTCCAGTTGATCAGGAGAGCAGATGAGAACTTTGGAGGACGAGGGGGCCCATAGCAGCGGCGATAGGCTCGTTGGGCTGCTCGTGGCTGAAGAGGCAGTTGGGGAGCCAGAACCAGAGCCTGAGGAGAGCCTCACGGCGTTTGTGACTTGCAGAGTCTCGGTTGAGCGGACAATGAGCTCAGAATACCTGAGGGTTGCGACGAAGCGGCCATCTAGACTCGGCCTGCAATGAGGTGACGCTATGATATCCGAGAATTAGAAGCTTATTCGGGCGACGGCAGGCATCGGCAGGATTGCGAGAGTGTGCTTACATACAGTCCAGAGCTGCAGACGGAGGCATCAGATCGGGTCAGAATGTCTCAAGAGATCTTGGTGGAGTCGTTGGACGATGCCGTTCAACTGGCTGTGTCCTTCCCAGCCTCGACGCTCGATTCTCGTTATCGTAAGTACTCGGTATAGACTCGTATCTCGGTGAATATTCAGATATCCTCTCCAAGACTTTCTGCCTGCAACATTCGGAGCTATTGCCAAATTGATAGGCCGAGTCTGCAGGTTGAATTTTTTCTTCTCCTCGGAGCAAGAGAACGCAACAGGCGGCAAGGTGTCTGTTTCCCTCGGGAGATTGTTCGTCTGGCTGAGTTGCAATCAACTGGGCCGTGCCTAGAAGCTCGGGCGAAGAGGTACAACTGTGTGACTGCGAGAAGGATCGCGAGATGGATTTACCCGTGGATGAATGAAAGAGCGCGTGGACGCGGCATGAGGTTGTGGATGCATGTGCTTCGTGATGACTGACGCCGATACCTGCCGCAACGCCCGGCTTTGCCCAAGCTCCCAGGTACACATGCAGCTCCGGGCGCTTGAGCAGCTGCTGGAGCTCTGTAAAGCCCGCTGAAGGCTTGCCGCTAGCGCCCGCCATGTGCGGTAAAACGTGGCCTCCTAAGCCCGTTCCCCTCATCTGGGCGTCCATTAGCGATGGAACGCACATGTATATGTCAGCACTTGACCCTCAGCTCTATCGTCAACGGCTGCATTATCACAGAGAGGCGAATCTCGCTTTTTCTTCCCTTCACAGCTCCGTCGCCAGTTTTTTGGAGAAGCGATACTTTGCCTCTTCCCCCCCTTTTGAATGATGCTGCAGCTTTGATCCTGTCAACGTTTTGTGGTACTCCAGTTGCGAGCACTGTAAGTAAGGTCTCGCGTTAACTCACCTTGGATACGCCTCAACCAGCAACTTGCTCTCGAGCTCAGCTTCACCCCATCCGTCTCTCTCTACCTTGTACCTCACAGCCAAGTTTTCCATTTCTTCAACCTGGCCTACAACAGCATGGCAAGATAGAAGCTCTACCGACAATATATCATACACCAGGCTGTTCTTTACACCCAGTATCATCCCCTGTGGCTGGTTCGCCACCAGCTCCGGCCTTCCGCCTCACAGCTATCATCACATGTCTCGCTGCGCTTTGGCGGCAGCTGTGGGCGAGATGCGGTCTCTGCGACGTCTTGCAGCTCGACTGCCCTCAAGTGCCTCAGTTCTGCGACCTTCTACTGGCACGCTCACCTTCACAAGACATGTTGCGTCAAGCTCGGCGGCTGCAGAACGTCCAGAGCCTCAGCCAGCTCACACAGTTCCTCCACCTCCAAGCGTCACATCACGCCGGGAACGCATCCGCGATGCTAAGCCGTTCTCGGACTTCTTGACGGACACCTTTCACCGGCAGCATGACTATCTGCGCATCTCCGTCACTGAAAGATGCAACCTGCGTTGTCTGTACTGCATGCCGGAAGAGGGAGTTCCGTTATCCCCTGACAAGAACCTTCTTACCAGCCCTGAGATCGTTCTCCTGTCGTCCATCTTTGTATCACAGGGTGTGTCCAAGATCCGGCTCACTGGAGGGGAGCCCACGGTGAGGCGAGATATCGTGCCTCTCATGCAACAGCTCGGCGCGCTACGCCCATACGGGCTCCGGGAACTGTGTATAACCACCAACGGCATTTCATTACATCGCAAACTGGACAGCATGATTGAGTCTGGGCTTACCGGTGTCAATCTGAGCCTCGACACTCTGGACCCTTTCCAGTTTCAAATCATGACAAGGAGGAAGGGCTTCGATGCTGTCCAGAAGAGCATCGACCGTATCCTGGAACTCAACTCGCTGGGCGCCGGAGTCAAGTTGAAGATCAACTGCGTTGTTATGCGAGGTCTCAACGACCGAGAGATTCTTCCGTTTGTCGAATTGACCCGCGAGAAGGATCTCGAGGTGCGCTTCATCGAGTACATGCCCTTTGACGGCAACAAGTGGAATAAGGGCAAGATGTTTTCGTACGACGAGATGCTGGACGTGATCCGGGCCGAGCATCCCGACTTGCACAAAGTGAAGGACGAGAAGAACGACACAAGCAAGACTTGGAAGGTACCTGGCTTTGCAGGCCGCCTTGGCTTCATCACAAGCATGACGCACAACTTCTGTGGCACCTGCAATAGGCTTCGTATCACGAGCGATGGGAACCTCAAGGTGTGCCTCTTCGGAAACGCCGAGGTATCCCTGCGGGACATACTTCGGAAATCCAACAGCGGAGAGCCCATTGACGAGGAAGCGTTCGAGGCCATGAAGCAGATTGAGATGAACCGCCGGCAAGGCCTCGCCGGCTCTGAGCTACCCCTAGGAGTGGCACCAAACGAAGCCGAGCTCCTTGACGTTATCGGTATGGCAGTGAAGAGGAAGAAGGCAAAGCACGCCGGCATTGGACAGCTGGAGCACATGAAGAACCGGCCGATGATCTTGATAGGTGGGTAACAGTTGCATGAGATTCTTTGACACAAGGCACGAACGAAACCATGCCTTTGTTCGTCGTCTTACGTCGTTTCGTCATACGGATGGGCGTCCTTGCCAAAGCGAATACGAATGTACGATAACAACATACGCCATTGCATCACGAACCTTTGAAATGCCTTCGCGGATCATACGCTAAGTAGGACATGATAGATCCTGCTCCGCCGTCACTCACCACCATCCCTCTCAGAGCGCAGCAGCTCATCCGTCGCGCCGTATTGCCTTTCAGCCTACCATCAGCAGCCTCCTTTAGCCATCCTAGACAAGGACAGATTCAGCAACTGCGGCAACTATCTACCTCTCGCGCCTTGAAAAACACCAAAAAGGAGGAAGAAGATGAGATCATGATACGCCTGGGAAACAACAAGGGAGAGGAAGACGCAAGCAAGCCACGCCTCACGCACGTATCCGAGTCAGGCGCAGCACACATGGTCAACATTGCCGAAAAGCAAGTGACGTCGCGCGTCGCCACGGCCGCCTGCTCGGTGCACTTCTCCGACGACACGGCCATCCGGCTGATCCAGGAGAACCAGATGAAGAAGGGCGACGTGCTAGGCGTGGCCCGCATCGCGGGCATCATGGCGGCCAAGCGGACGCCGGACCTGATCCCGCTGTGCCACCCGATCGCCATCTCGCGCGTCAGCGTGGACCTGGCCGTGGTCGCGGGGAGCCGGCGGATCGAGATCCGGGCGACGGTGACGTGCGACGGGAAGACGGGGGTCGAGATGGAGGCGCTGACGGCGGCGTCGGCGGCGGGCCTGACGGTGTACGATATGTGCAAGGCTGTGGACAAGGGGATGAGGGTCGAGGGGCTGCGGGTGGTGCTCAAGGATGGGGGGAAGAGCGGGAGATGGGAGATGGACTGATGCAAAGGCGTTTGTTTGACCGTTGGACTTGATGTAAGGGGTGGTGATAGTTGCTTGACCGTTGGATTGATGTAAGGGGGGCAATTGATCGTTGTTGAACCGTCGTCAAACTACGTAAATGCACCGTCAACAATTGTAAACGATCATCGCCATGTGGAATGCACATCATCAAGCTTAAACAATGAATCTCCAGTGTTTTACCTTTGCCTATGACATCTAACGGCCAGATCAAAAGCACTATCAAGTTTAAAATGATAGGCATCAAGTCTAAACGACTGGCCTCTCCAATCCCAACCGCATTCGGTGAACAGACACTTCTTTATCTTCTCCGCACATCCCCAAGGTCAATCGATCGATCTGGTTAACTGACTCGAAAACCTTCAAGGACCCCCCAGAACTATGACTTCAGCTACAAACCATCCCCGGGACTTGTTGATCAAGAAAGAAAGGATCAAGGAACCCCCAGAAATTATGACTTCAGGCGCGAGGCCCGGGCTGCGTTGATCACAAGAATATCAGGGACCCATGCGCTTCTCGTCTTGTCAATCGTATGAAATCATACAGCTCGCAGCCCAAGCGGCACCAACAACAGCAGCAACGCAAAGAAAAAAAAAAAGAAAGAAAAAAAGAAAAAAAAGTCTCCGAATGACCTCTCGCAGGACGCCCGTACATGCAGTTGCAGTAGAATCAAAGCAAGAGACATGTTACGAGATGCAAGGCTGAGCGGTGAAGACGAACTAACATACCTACCAAAAGCACACACGCATGAGCAAGAGAGAAAAATCAGGAAAATGCTCGTCTGAGAAGCACACCTTTTTAGAGATGCAGAGTATCAGTAGTATGTACATAGGTAGAAAGGAGGGGTGGTGTCGTTGGAACCCAACCCGTGTAAATCGAAGCTCATTTGCCCATCTTGCAGCAACACATGCAGACAACATGCAGCTTCAATTCTCGAGCTCTTCTGCTCCAGTCACAGTCCAGATGGCCCCTCCTCCGCGCTGCAGTGCTACAGTATGTATGTGCGTGCGGAATGCGGGATAATCACGAATCAACGGAGAGAACCAACCGCCCCTCAACTCTCGGTCCGCTCTACAGTAATACATACTCGCTCCTCCATACATTGATTCATTCCCAGGTTAAAGCCCAGCAGTCAATCTAATTCATCAATCCATCATCACTTCACAGTCATCTCAGCCCCTTCGACATCATCTCCGGTGGCCAGAGAGTTAACACATCATTCTCATCAACCAATCACATCCCTCCTGTATCTCCCTCCGGCATGTGAATCCCAAAGCCATTATACCACGAAAGCCGTACAATCATCCAATCACGTCCCACTGATAAGACGAAGCACATGGAAAACGTCGTTGCAGGCGATTACCCCAAGCGGAAAAGATCAAGCCCCCGGCACAACACACGCGAAGTGGCTTGCTTTTAATGTGTGTACGAGTAGCCCTTCCCATGTTTGTTGGAAGCCGTACTGTGTGCCGCAAGTATCTCCGGCTGGCGCAGCTTGCCGGACAAAGTACCTTGAAGTAGCGCGGATGGGAAGATTGAAGGCTTGGGTTGACAGCGGACGGGAGTTGCAACCAAACAACATCGCCATCCCTCTCCTAGTTACTGTGCAGATGCCAGTCAGATTTGCTTAAATACAGTATGATTGTGTATCTTGCCCATGGCCATGGCCTTGGACCTGGACTGTGATTTAGATGAAATCCCGGAGGTTGTTCCGTACGACACAGCACGACAACACCATCTCACGCTAAAGGAGCATTTCCTCAGCTGTTGCCTACATAACCACCTTGCCGTATTATTACCTACCGGCATTCGAAACCGAACATTCCCATCTTTATTACATTACATACACACCGGTTTGTTCGCTGATCAATGGCTCATTACTCGGGTGAACTGAGTCGTATGGAATTCCGTAGCAACGACTTAGACGGCAAAAAGAACGACCAAAGATCCAACACAAAGCTTCCAAGCCCACAAGCTTTCCACACACACACACAGCCTCTCAGGCGGGGTCGAGATGTGGAAGCCCGCCCGCTGCTCCCGTCCAGCCCACCGGCCGATTCGCCGCAGCTTGCAGATTGCAAATTGCTGCAGTTCTTGTACGATATGTATTCTCTGTTCTTTGCAGCTTGCAGTTGCAGTTGCAGCGTGCAGTGTGCAGCTTGCAGATTCTCCATCTTGGAAACTCCACAGCCTATCCCAGATGCCTTCCTCCTCGATACTATCCTCATATGGGGAAGGATGGGCCGCGAGCAAGCCACTGTGGCGTGAGGCACACTGACAAGGAATTCGCAAGCAAGCAAGGCAAGATATACAGTACTTGCGCTGCAGTAGGATATCTTTTCTAAAAACAAGAACATGCACCAGTATGACTGCACTGCATATAACATGCATATGCAGGCGATAGAAACTTGCAGCCATGGAGAGAACTACCACAGACCTACCGCGGTGTGCGAGGTCAACTCTTACAGTATTACCTCAAACCAATCCTCGCTGGCTTCTCACCAGCCGCGTCAACAACACAACAAAACACCTTCAACTTGTCCATACCTACCACTAGACCGCTGCTCGGGATACCCTTACAAGAACTAGTTCCCCCCCAAAGCTGCCCACAACTAACTGCTACTATACCCAACTAACACCAGCACAGGAAGCTCTCCCGACCTGGAACAATGCCCAAAACTCCACTGCACGGGATGCCCGTGTGGCAAGTGCGCGCTCTAGTGAGCTTCTTCGAAGACAAGAAAAAGAAGCCAGAAAAGATGCGCGAGTAAGTGTCTTGCTTTTTCCGTTACGTTACACACATCTTTTGTGAGTGGTTCTACCTTTTCCTCTCCCGTCTTCTCTGTGGATTCTTCTTTTTTGGTGTTCCCTCCTTTCGGTCCATTCCACTAGCGCGGTTGCCTTGACCGGACCGAGGGTCGGGCTTTGGGAAGGACTTGAAAAGTACCTATTGAGCTTGACATGGACATGGACATTGACAAAACCGATGGCCCGGATTGGCTGCTGCTGATGCTAATCATGTCCGCTATTCATTAACAAGAGCCTGTGGTGGGAATAAAGAAGAAGAAGGCAAGGCAACCGGCACTGGTTCCTACCTAGATAGGAGATTCTAGATAGGAGATTGACGTGATGCCATTGCTCCGGTATATCGGCGGCAAAGACGGTAAAACCGCCTCGTACCTGACAACAAAAGGTGGCGAACCGCTAACCAGCCAGAACAACTGCCGCTTCGGACCTGTCAAGTCAAACCTCCGTCTAGAACTACTTTGACTTACCTTACGCGCCAGATCTTTGCAGAAGCCGCAATGGAACATCGAGCTTCATTCTTTCGCCACCAGCGCCGCACTTGGTCCAGCCTCTTACATAGCATGGATCTACCCCGTAATCCATTGGCGGTGAGCCCGTCTTTCTTGTCTAGATCTCGTCCAGATGCCCTTTGGTGCAGAAGACACGAGTTAATCAGTAAACAAGGTAAGTACTCGAAAGGTCTTAGATGAAGATGGGCGCTGAAGGGAACAAAGATGCCGAGCCGAAGCAGTCTCACCGAGGGCGTCCTTGTAACAAAGATCGGAACTATTCCGTAATGTCTATCTGGTTGTGTAATAGTAATAAGGTAGTAGGTAATTGAACCCGGTACTCCATTTCCTCAGACGAGATGCAACAACCATGCAGGTTTCGGGCACCCATGGCTGTGCAATGTAGGATTCTGAAACGGCTTGTCGGGAGGTATGGAAATATCGCCGTGGCGCGGTAGACGCTGGCCGAGGCATAATACTACCTACGGAGCATGCATCCGTCTACAACTGTGTTCGATGTCTCGGGTATCAGATATCAATGGCAGTATCTGTAGTAAAATACATATGCAGTTCTTCATGAGTTACTTTGCAACTTACGGCAGGTATTCACAGAGTCCAAGACATGTTCATCTGTCGCATGAAACAGAGGCAAAGAGGCTTGGACCCCTACAACAAGACATCTCAGCAAGAAAGCGAACCGTCGTTCAGAGCCGCGGCCGGACCGTCTCCCAGCCTGCCCTCGGATCTGCATTCTCCGGACTCGCATGGGCTCCAATGCAATTTCTCGCATAACAACCATGTCAATTTCGAATGACAATCAAAACAGAGAAGAGGATGAAGCGAAAAAAAAAGGCTCACCTCGATATTCTCGCCCGGGAACAGCAGGCCCTAGCTTGCCTAGCAGAGCTACAGCCAAGATGATCAACACGCCCAGACCTTTCCAGTGGGCCGCCTACCTTACCTAGTGCCAGAGGGTCTTTGTTCTGTCTATCCCTTCTTTTGGGGGTGGGGGGGAGGAGAGCAACCCAAGAGAATGGCATCTCCGAGACGGTTCATGCGGCGGCTATGGAGAAAAAAGAGCAGTGCAAGGGAGGGGGATAGTGTGAAAGAAAGATGGGGGAGATGGAGGAGGGATGGAGAGAGGTTGAGATTGAGATTGAGCACGCGGCATTGATGCCCAACAGGGAGAGGAGCAGCAGGGACTTGCTTGGCGTGATGAGAAGCCGAAACAAAGGGTATGGAAGCGTGTGAGCATGTGAAGGTGAGAGCCCAGAGCAATAAGGGCGAGGGCGCAAGCTAGACGCAAGTGACAGCAGCACTGCCGACAAGCGAAGGCCCTAATGTAATGTCCGTGATCACAGGCACAGGCACAGGCACAGGCGGTGACGAGATTGCAGGCGCCAGCACCCGATCTATGTAGATGCCTGACGATGCTGCTGAGAACCGACCAACAAGAGCCAGTGGTGTGCAGTACGACAGAGCACAACACAATGGTCTCAACCGCTCAGCTGTCTCAGTGTCTCGGTACCAGTCCTCACAAGACCCCTATGAATTACCGTACTACTCGTAAGCATCGCCATCTGGCCAAGCACATGGCGAACCGGGGCGGATAGCCGGTAGTACAGAGTGATACAGTACACGCAACCCGGACCCTCAGCATCTCGTGGTGGCTTGACCGGACCGTCTGTGCTACTATTGATAGACAAAAGCCACGAACAAGCCAGACAAGGAGGAAAAGGGAAAAAAGGCGGCCAGACTTGACAAGAACAAGCTCAATGGCGCTTTTTTGCCATTCTCCATACCTACATACTAGTACTAACAGTAAGTATCTCCAGTTCTTTTTCGGCCCCGTCGTTGGTGTTTGTTGGTGTTCAAGTCCAGATTTCCCAGCCGTTGGGTGGCGCTCCGCTTTCCAGCGAGATTCGGGCGGGCGTGATGGAAGATGCCCGCGCTGGCAGTAGTCGCTGGCACGGTGCCGTTGAAGCCTTCTCGAGCTCTCACTCAAACTGGACTTGAGGTTTGATGGAACCCTCCCGTCCATCCACTCTCACTGGAGATGGAGGCCCCCAGAAGAGGAGGAGGAAGAAGAACAAGGGAGCAGCAAACGGGGCGCGCGTTTTGCGCTGCGGGCCAAGCAATCAGTCAAAAATCCGCGCTAAGTTTTCAACGCTTTTGCTTCGTCGATGGAGTCGCGAGTTTCTCTCGATGCCGCAGCCAGCGAAAAGGGCAACGAGGCACCCGACCTGGCCCCCCTGGTCCCTGGACATGGATTTGGACATGGACCTGGCCGTGGTCCATGACGAATGAGATGCATCCCAAAAAATCTTCATCGGCTCTGATTTGACATGTCATGGATTTGGACGCGGATGGATTTCGGTGTGTAATACGGCAAGCCTCAGCCGTCGTTGTTGTTGTTGTACGACAAACGTGCACCTATGTAGACATTTGACCAGAGCATTGGAGAGAGTAAAAGGGCGACACGAACACGCACAGCTTCAGCTCTCAAAGATGAGAATCGTCTTATCGTTGGCATTGAGCAACGCCAAACGGGGCCCAATGAATGCTGCCCACCCTGATGAAAAGTTGCGTGCCACAGCCAAAAGTCGAACGCCAAGAGAGCGAACAGATTAATACACGCAGCTCCGGCCATTGCTACTGTCTTTGCAAGGGCTCTTCTGCCGTCTGTGTGCAACAGTCTGGACGGACCAAAAGCCCCCCCCATGCAACCTGACGCAGCTGCGTGCTCGTACATGTAGGTATGAACGGACATTAGCTCCAGTCTCTCGCTGTGCTGCACGGAACACACAGGCCGTACGAAGCAGCATCATGTAGCATCTGATCATGGTACTGCTAGGAGACACATTATTCACTCAAATGCCGTCTTCTGGCTGTCTGTCTGCATGTGTCATTATCGATTATTTGCCTCTCATCCTCAACCCGCCGCAACACTGAACTCACTCCAGCATCACCACAGTATCATTATCACTTTTACCGGCATCAACCTTGCACCTCTGTCTTCCATCTCCCATTCCACCCATTCTACCGTCCTCTAGTGCCAACTCCACGCTTCCTCCACGCCTCCATATTATCACTACCAGGTCCTGCTGCTAGTTACTTAGCATCTCCGGCCGTCTCGCGACTCGCATCGCCACCAATCCGCGTCGGTCCAATTGTCGCCCTGCGATAGTCCGCCCCCTGTCCGCATCATCGCCAGCCAATCCGGCCACTCCCCGACACACCCCGACCATCTCCCCCAGCAGGACCCAGTGCGCGGTTGCGACGCTTCGAATCGAGGCCCGAGTCACTCGGCCGTCCCAGTAAGCGGCGGCCAGGCCAGCAAAGTACCGCCGGGTACTCCCTCTGGTACCTTCTCCTTCTGGCTGCTGGCATTTATATCCTCGTCTGCCCTCGATCCCTCATGCTGTTCAGACTCCGTACATATACCTACTCGTACACGCTTCGTATTTACAACCCTCGACTTCATCTTCTCCGACTCTTCATTTCATCATCATCATCTTCACCTTCATCTTCTCGTCCTTCCCCCAAAGCATAAGCGGTGCGACGCAACCCTGGGGATTCTGACGCTCTCACACACACATTCCTCCTCAGCCCATCGCCGAATCACAAACAACACCACAAGCCACTCGCCAGTCAGCGTGGCACGACTCCTCCGCCCTATACTTTCTGTTATCATACGTCAACCATCACACGATTCCGGCGGACTTGTATAGAAGCAACGACCAGACACGAGCATCATCCGAGAAGCAGCAAAACAACACCCACCCAAACAACACACACACAACCACACAGACAAACACAACACCACACAGAAACAATGGCCGCCCAGCTCATCATGCCTACCGCACCGGGCGCGCAGCAGCAGTCGCGGCACTTCCTCCCAAACACCAGCAGACGGCCTCACACCCACAGCCGCTCCCAGTCCTTCCAGCTGCCTCCGGGGCCTCAGCTGTCGCCCAACAGCGCCAACGGCTTCTACGATCACGCCGTCTCGACGCCCTCGTCGCCCAAGTCTGCTCACCACTCGGGCCACTCTGCCCACGGTCATGGCCACGGCCACGGCCACGCGCGTGCCTACATGCCCGCCGTCCTGCGCCCCAACGACGAGTTCCCGTCGCTGCCCCTGACCAAGTCGAGGTCGCCCGACTCGAGCTCCGACTCGGGCTCCGACACGACGCTGCGCCGCTCCAACACGGGCTTCATGAGCCTCGGCGGCATCGTCGGCCAGCGCCTGGGCCGCCGTGCCAGTGAGAGCGGCAAGAGCAGCATCGACGGCGAGTGGAATCTCGACCTCTTCCCCGACGTCACCGAGCCGCCCACCCGCAAGCACTGGAAGGTATGCTATACACTTTACACTCTTCTCCTTTCTCTTCTGCCTCCCTCCATGACAAAAGGAGTCCCCTGCTAACAAATCCCAAACCAGCCCGACACCGAGTCCACCATCTGCGACGACCCGACGTGCAAACGCAACTTCAGCTACTTTGTCCGCCGCCACCACTGCCGCAAGTGCGGCAACATCTTCTGCGACTGGCACTCCAGCTACGCCCTGCCGCTCGACCAGAACGCAAACTTCAACCCGCGCGCCGTCCCCTCGCGCACCTGCAACCACTGCTTCGAGCAGTTCAAGACGTGGCACAGCCGCGAGGGCAGCCAGGCCTCCAGCTCCGCCTCCTCGGACGCCCACCGCACCGTCCCCTCCACGCCCATCTCCGCCGCCCAGCCAGCCACCCCGTTTGGCCTGCCCCAGGGCCCCGAGATTCCGGCCAGCGTGCCGCGAGACTGGAACTGGAGCACCTTTTAAACGGCCCGGCGGCTCGGACCCCGCATCAACATATACATAACACAGCGGCCGATGGAGGAGGCCCTGCTGGTGGGCGAAATCCCATCTCAGAGGGGGGAGTGGCAGACGCATAATTCCCTAATTACCCGCCCGGCTACTACCGGCGGCATCTTCGATACCCAGAGCGAGCACATGAAGTTACGAGCAACTCAAACCATGACGATAGACCATTAGACCAGATTGATGATTTTTCTTTTGCTTTTTTACTCTCCTCATCTATTCGAGATCTATTTTCATCCATCTCGACCCCCTTATTTCACACCACCACCTCCTCCTTATTGCTCATCTTTTTCTGGAAATACTTGCATGGCGCTTCCACACAATACCGACAACAGACGGGATATCACTACTACTAGACTTGCAGGAAAGCAGGCGTTTTCTTTATAAAGCGGGTTATCCTCCTTTTTCTTGTCCATTCTTCCTTTTTTTGGTTTCTGCCGGTTTACCAATGTTTAATGGGACGGCATTTGTTACTCTTGTTGAGGAGGAGGTTTTTAATACCCCAATAGGCGGAATACCTACTAGGTTTCCAGCCGCTTTTGTCCTGTCTTTTTCTTTTTTCTTGCTTTAATGAGCGATGGAGTTTATAGAAGGACAAGTCAAGATAAATCGAAACTTTTACTACATCCGCAAAACCTGACTACTTTCTCGTGATAACTCAGTCCATTCTATAATCTACCATATTCGCTTGATATAAAGTTCAAATTGATATCACAAAAGCTCTTCGTGTCATGAGAGATGCTATTACGTGCGAGACGCGGTAGGGAAAAAGGGACAAGTCACATTTCTCCTCAACGCAGGGAAAAGGGGGGCTTAGTATCATGACACGTTATGAAGCCACGGGGCACCTAGAATCCTGTTCTCTGCCTGTTCTTTTCATATGGACTACCCAAGTCAAGTCAGGCAAGTGATGTTTGACCCTCTTTTTCGAATCTACTCTTGAAGGACCCGAATGCAGGAGATTGAAGCTCCTTCTCTCAGGTGAAAAGCAACTCCTCAAACCTCGCGATTGCGCACTCCTCGCGATAATGTTTGGGTGCAAGAAAAGCGGTGGGTATATGCATACACTTTACGGTCAGAGAGACGTTCTAGTTCTACCTCTCTTGCATCATTATGGGTTCCTCTTCACAAGTTGTAGGCCAAGTCAATATGTCGCTTCTGATCCGAAAACCTCGGTCAGATCAATTCTATTCGCTTTTCGACTTTCCAACAAGACGAGTGAGACAAACAACACTCCCCCTAATCCACGTAGATAATGTCAACCCATGAATCCCCCCGACTTGTGCAGTGTGCAGTCAACATGTCAAATCAACGCCGTGCCTTGGGTAATATCCAAACTTTTTCTTCTTCCGACATCGTTTGCCATGCCCATGAAACAGTAAATCATCCCAAATCTTACACCTCAAATCGAATCACTTTAATTGCGCAGACCTCTCCGACTTCTGCGAACAGTCTTCCCATTCGCAGCTTGCGTTCGCTGGCGCTTCTAGGCCCTCCGCTTACTCTTGGGACCGGAGTTGCCGTTGCTGGCGCCATCCTCGTTCTGCTCGCCGCCGTAGACCTCCCTCTCGACGTTGCGGGCAGCTTCCCAGCCGGCCTTTTCAGCGAGCGTGACCTCGTCGCTCATGCCCCGAGCAGCCTGGCCCTTGAGCTTCTGCGCAGCATTACTACGCTTCACATAGCTCGCAATGAAGAAGCTGACAAAGAGGTACGTCAGAGGAGCAAGGTAGACAACGTTGATCCAGATGGCGAACGTCTCGCTGGTGGTGAGGATGCAGGGCTGCACAAGATCGTATGTCTTCGTGACGGTGGTGGTCTTGCTGTGGCTTGGGACAGCCGCTGCAGCTTCACCGGCAGCCTCGCCCGTTCCAAAGATGAGCTGCTTGAGCGAATCCAGGGCACTGACGGCCGTTGGAATAATGTAGTCGATCGGCGCGCTCTGGGTGGCGGGGGACTCTTCGGTAACGACGTGGGTGACGGTGATGGGGTAGACGTAAGTGATGAAGGAGTGGACCATGGCGCACGAGGCTCCGATGATGAATTGGGTGATTTGCATGCTCGTCAACATGCGCTTCATGAAGGTAGGGATTCGGATGGAGAAGGCCGTAAGGGTGTAGTAGGTGTACTGGCAGCCAGTGTTAGTGGACTTCAACCCATCTTTCGGCTTCACTTCAACATCTTCGGGATCAGGAGAGGCTTACCATCAACGAGTGGATGAAAGAGTTGAAGAGGCAAAAGATCCAGATGGGCACGGCCATGTACCGCATACCCGCCCACATGCACATCATGGCGCCGGCGTGGTGGTACGTCTGCAGGGTCGAGCTGTACTTGCCCTTGGCCAGAATGATGAAGGTGTCGAGAACCTCGTAGAACTTGCTCAGGTAGAAGATCCAGCCGTAGTAGTTGAGGCCCTCGTTCCACATGCGGCCGGGCTCGGTGGTGCTGGGCATGCCGTTGTTGGCGAGCAGAAGCTCAGCAGTGCTCTGCGAAGCAGTGTCCCAGCTGCCAGTGGTCTCGTTGAAGTAGACAGAGTTGCCCAGTCCCCGAGGGCCCTGAGGACGGCAGAAGGCATCGGCGGTCGCTGCAACGCCGCCGGGCCCAAAGGGACTGACGAAGCTCCTCTTCATGACACCCACCATGCCCCAGAAGGTCCACGCAGAGTAGACGGCCAGGAAGATGTTGTGCAGAACCACAAAGCAGAAGAACGGGCGTGTCTTGCTGATGCCCCAAGGCTTGTTCTTACGCGCCTTGTTGTACTTGTTGAGCAGCTTCGCCGTGATGGCATAGGCCACCGCAATGGTCAGGGGAACTCGGGCATCCAGGGCGGATACATAGAGGTCATCTGGGATGTTGAAGGGCCTCAGAATCGAGGTCGGGACGTGTGCAGGCGGGATTGGCGCTGGGGGGTTGGCGGGAGGAAAGTTGAAGAGACCGGCATCGGGCAAGGAGCCCCAGACTTGGAGATTAGACATGCTGAACGACTGATGGACGATATGATGTTGCTTATTATGATGCTTTTCGACTGAAACGAAGACGCTCGAGACGTATGGACGGGTAAAAATGCGAGGTTGTGGTGGTGGAAGAGAGAAGCCGTATCTCTGACTTCTTGGCCGCTGTGTAAGTCGTCAAGCAGGGAAGCTCCCACGGTTCTTTTTCTTAGTTCTCTGTAGATCCGCTAACAAACACGGCAGTCTTGATGCTGTGTTTGCCTCCCAAAACAGATACAATCAGGGTCTTTCGGCCAATGCAGGGAGAGCCAAACAGCAAATATCGAAAAGAAAATCAAAGAGGGAAGCAAAGACCCAAACGAATAGTCGCTGTCGCAAAGATATGGAAAGCGAAAATGACAAAACAGAAGAGAAAAAAAATATGCGATGTATTAGATACCCGCTGGCGCCGAGGCTCGTTCCAAGGGAGGGGTGAGAAAAAGAGCCAACCGACACGCCTGGCGAATTTGTTGGGGCACAGGCGGGTCAACGGAGGTCGACCAAGATGTCAGTGATGCAAGCGATGGGCACAAATATGGGAATGGAACAGAACAAGTGAAGCGTCCAGATGCAGATGGTGGTAGAGATTCTGGCCGGCTGTTGTTTGATTGGTGAATTGCTGAGCAGAGGAGGTGCAGTAACTTTCTCGGTTGCTTTTTGCTCGAGTCGCCAAAGTAACTTCGAGAGCAGCGGCAGTTGTGCGTGTATGAGTTGTATCACTCGATGGAGTGACTTTTGTTTCGTAAACATGAAGCAAGTGGTCGTTCTATCTTCCAAGGGCGGACAATAAGCCGGGCTGGCAAATGGGTCGAGGGAGAGTCGAAGTATCGAGAGAGATAAGAGATGTCTGGCTCGCCCGGACAAGGTGAAGCTGGCCAAGCTCGAGGGAGGCATGGCTGTTTATACTCGGATGCCTTCATTTCGCAGGCATCGTCAAGACAGAGTTAGCAGCAGCAGTAATGATAATACCGGGAGCTGATACAGCTTGGCATGCCAGATAGAAGTCATCGCATCTTTCTAGCCCCGGTTAGCATTAATCTCGCTCAAGCTCGAATTGCCGTCCCGTCGCCCTTGTGCTTGTGCTTGTTCTTGTTCTTGTTGTTGCGGCCGCTCGGGAAGCCAGGGGCCAAAGTCAAAAGTTGCACGCATCCCTGTCGCTTCGGAGCCCGCGGACCAGCACGTCGATCGATGTCATCTCAATAGCTTCAGTGACCTAGAAACGGAGAGAAGGGAAGAGGCACGATACTGAAGCTCAGTTGAGGTCTATCTCGAGGTCATCAGGGAGTTAAGTAAGTAACATGCAATGAGGAAGGAGCGAGTTGGTTATCGATACGGCAGATGCCACAACTTCTACCTCAAAACTTCTACTCCTGCATCCTCCCATCTCTCTCCTCATCATCTTCAGCTCCGTCTTCATCTTCATACCGGCCCGTCAATCGACTAGTATCGCCCGTTGTCGCGTCTCTCCACGATTGGAGCTCTTCGTCTAGCGATCCCATCTGCGCCCTGTCCCGCATCAGGGGCCGAAGCAGCCGTACAGGCCGCAGCGGATCGAGCGGTAACCACCCAGAATCATACGAGTCCGCCTTGCTCTCCAGCTTGGCGAACTGCATAACACGGACCGAGGGATCACTATCATTTCTCGACAATGGCGCAGCCTACCTACAGCTTGCTTCGTCCGTCCGCCCGTGTAAATGCACCCTCGAGTCCGTCTCCGACCTACAACCCTCTTTCGACAATCGTCAGGCATCCTCATTGGCTGGCTCTTGATGCTGGTCTCTGCTTGTCCCACCCCTGCACCTCCACTCCAATGCTCAACATATCGGCTCTAGGCCAGAAATGAGAATGCAACGAATACCGCCCTCTGCTTCCACCATTCCATCACGCTGCAACAGGTACCAAGAGAGAACTACGTATTATGAAGTGCTTGCAATACAAATCCTTTGCGAACATGAGGCGCTGTTGATGCCATCTACAAGAAAGTACCAGACATGCACTACCACCTCACCTGCCTGTACGAGTAATGGGCCTCCGTTGCCTCTTCTTCGCCGCTTGGGGGTGGCAATGGCAAGGCAAGGAGAACAAGCATATTGCCGCTCGCGCCTCAATAACATGACACGCAAACGACAGTCTCCTTGAGTGCCATGCTGGTTGCAGGATACTGCCATAGATGATATCGACTCGACAAGTTTCGTCCCACCGTCTGCTACAGAAACCTACAGCATCTGGTGTCTCACGCCCTCATTCCAGGAACCACGCGACATCGAGGCCTAAAAGGAGGGACCAAGCCCTCTCGAAGCTCTCGAGCCAATGCTAGCCGCCCATCAACGCCCCCCGGCCAGCCGCACCTCCTACGGAGTGGTTGCATCTCCCCCGTCTCTCCGTGGCCGCGATGCGGAGCCGGATGCGGCAAACGGGCCATCTTCAGCTCTCACAAACGCTCCAGTTAGAGGAAAACTTTTTTTGTTGGGGTGGGAGAGGCAATTGTTAGCGCCGCATCGCTGGGATACTACCGCGCACCTTGGCAATGGTGTATTTTGTCGACTATAACGCAGTCGCCCGGTGATAAACGGGGCTCCCCGCACGATATATTGGATACAACTTTGATGGCTGTCCAAGCCCTGCTGCAAGAGGCGGAGCAATTGC
This sequence comes from Trichoderma gracile, assembly GCA_020002365.1. Lineage (NCBI taxonomy): Eukaryota > Fungi > Ascomycota > Sordariomycetes > Hypocreales > Hypocreaceae > Trichoderma > Trichoderma gracile. The sequence goes on along the minus strand of JAINEY010000001.1, from coordinate 5,810,119 downwards.
ATTAGCCGTGGGACTTTCTTGGCTGATATGAAGCTCTGCCAGGCCTTGATACACTACCACTCTGTGATATTTCTGGTGTTTATACGATTCTACGTCTTTTCGAGTTTGATGCCTTGGGAGCTGGCACTGAAGATACCAAAGCTTTTCGTCCCGCTGGATAACTGGTGCAGGCAAACTAACACTTAGCGGCCGCAACGGTTTCTATACAGGCAAACAAGCTCGTGAGCTTGCACGTTCTAACGCATGGCGCACGTGCGCGTCGCTGACCCTGACTGAACATAGGTATACATTCATTTCGACATAGGCCTATATGTCCGAACAGGTCGTGGTTGAGATGCGTGTATAAGGCATCGACCTCGTCAGTAGAGACAAGCTCTCATTGCCATTGCTGCCTACGGCATCAGACTCGTTATAGAGCTGATAAGAGAAGAGTTTCTGAATGGTGATCCAACAAAGGGAATCACCCGATCCTCTAGTCAAAGGACATTGAATTCCCATAAATCCGTCCCTTCGCCCATTGATGGAAATCGAAGATGCAGGTCATTGATATGGACAGAACGCTTATCGTGGTGAAAAGGAGTGATCGTCTTCAGGATACGTACATGCCCAGCAGAGTGGTTGCACAGCGCCGGCGCAGTGTCTCGTGATGCTGCATGCTACCTAGATGGGTAGATGATCGTCCCGGGGCTGGCTGTAGGAAGTCGATATGTGCACTTCATAACTACTCCTGCAATGAGAAGCTGAAATGCTTTGATTACATTCCGCGCGAATAGGGAAGCAAACCTCCTGACCTCCGTCGATCCTACATATCCGCGTCGGAGCATATGCCCTCGCAATGCGATTACTGTATTCAGGGGAGCGGTCAAGGCGCCTTGCGGGGAGGGCAACCCCAATGGTCAGATATGCATCCCCTGACTACCTCATGCGAGGCTGATACTCCATACAAATCACAGCAACCCTTTCCTACAACCCTACAAGGGATAATTCACGAGATCAACAGGATAATACTTCATCAACGAAACTCTTCATATTCGCAAGTCATTGATTCTGTTCTAATTCATTCCCTAACACAAAACACAAGCGTTCAGGTCGCGCTCATATATCATTCCCTGTGCGACTAGCCAAAACAAAACAAAAGCAACACAATCTTTGGATATCTTGACATCATGACAGCCAATTTATTTGGCAACCCACTCGCCAGCGATCCAGCGGTTGATAAAGTTGATGCTGCCCTCGGGCTCGTCCGTGGGCGTCATGTGGCCGGCGCCGTAGACCTGGATCCAGGTGAGGTTGTGCGACGACTGGACGTTGCCGTAGGTCTTGTCGCCAACGGTGAGATCCTTGGCCTCGGCAGAGCGGAACTTGTCGCCGTGCTCCCACTCGAGCTGAGTGACCCAGGCCTTGTTGCCGAGCCAGTTGCAGATGAAGTCGGCGTCACCGGCGTAGATAAGGACGGGGATCTGCTTGAGGAGGTCGGGGACGAGGCGGTAGATGGGCTTCATCCAGTCACCGCGCATCAAGAAGTCACGGTTGATCTGGAAGTTGCAGCTCTCGTAGCTGGAGACCTCGGCACCCAGGGCCTCCATGACCTCGGGCTTGTTCAGGTACTCGGAGATGTAGCCGAGGCCCTCGTAGCACAGGTTGCCAGAGTCCTCGCACTTGGAGCGGATGTCGTAGGGGTTGTAGCCGGTCTGCTGGTACGGTCCAATGAAGGCGTTGTTGCAGTAGATGGCAGCGGGGACGCAGAGCCACGCGCTCTCCGAGTCGTAGCAGTTCTTGATGAGGCTCTGGCAGCGGGGCAGGGCATTGTCCATGGCGTTGCACTGGCTCTCGCTCAGCACGGCAGGGTAGCCACCCTCACCGCAGGCCATGGGGCGGTAGTAGGCGTACTGGGTGAACTCATCAGTCAGGCCATTGCCGACGGCAATGCTCTTGAGGTTGATGTTACGATCCTTGTGGGAAAGGATCTCGGAGGCAAAGGTGGGGACGTAGTGTCCGCCATAGGACTCTCCAGCAATGTGGAAGTCCTGGTGAGAGTACTCGGGGAATTGGTGGAAGAAGAGGGTCATGAGGGCGTAAACGTCCTTGCCGGCAGCAACAGTGTCGCTGACCGAGCCGCTACCATATGAGTAGCCGACGTTGACCGGCTGGTCGAGGAAAATGACGGAAGCATTGTTGTTCCACGCGTGAGGGTTGTGGACAACCTCAATCTTCTTGTTGATGGAAGCCGGTCCCAGCTCGAAGAAGAGACCGGTGAGGGAGGAGCAGCCTGGGCCACCGTTGAGCCACAGGATGACGGGGTCGTTCTTGGGGTCGTTGCGGGACTCGAAGAACCCTGTAAAATAGAGATTGGTTAGAGATTGGTCTGGCAATCGATGGGTAAATACAGTCAGATGGCAGAGGGAAACTCACAGTAGAACAAGTGCTTGTCCTTCTCGTCGTCATCAAGGTATCCGCTAAGCTGCTTCACCTTGTCGACGCCGAGCTTCTCGGGGTTGACCTTCTTGGCCCGCAGGCTGTAGTTGGACAGCTTGCCGCCGACCAGCCGGCGCGACTCGCCCGACTCGTCCTCCACCCACAGCTTCTGGACATCGGCGCCCTTGACGACGTGGTCCCAGTCGCTGTCGGGCTTGCGGTCGTGCTTCTTGGGCTTGATGGCCTTGACCTGCTCCTTGAAGGCGGCCATGGCGTCGGGGGCCAGCATGGCGACCTCGTCCCAGACGGCCTTTGCGTCGGCCGTCAGCTCGCCAAACGACTCCTTGAGCGACGAGGCCAGCGACTCGAAGTCGGAGCCGAACTTGACCGCCGGCTTGGAGGACGAGGGGTCGTTCAGGACCTTTTGGTCCTGGAAGGCCATGGCCGACGAGGCGGCGCCCAGCACGAGGGCGGAGGTGGACAACCGCATGGTGACGGCCTGACTGTGATGACGATGGGGATGAAGGTACGGTGATGGGAAGATAAGATGGAAATGGAGATGAGGTGATGGAAAATGGATGGTTTGGGAGGAATGGAAGAGGAGGAAAAGGGACCCAAACAGGTCGGGCTAATAAAGGGCGTGGCTGGCCGCGAGACTGGCGGTCATTACGTATGCGAGCAAGGCAGAAGCCCAACCTCTTCCAAAACGCACGCCAAACCCCAAGCTTGGACGCGCTGAACCGAAACCGAAACCTTGTGCTTTGCCTAACCGCATCCACCGCATATCGACGGTCGCCGGTCACGCTGCTGCTGCTGTTAGTTGCTCCGATAACTGCGAGGTACCTGGCGTCTCACCTGTGTTTGTCACTGCTGGACTTGTACTCGTAGCGCCCCTCTCGCCCCCCTTCTCGCCCGCTGCAGGGTCCGGATAACAGATAACTGCAGCGATGAGGGTGGCCAGCTGTTAGTGGCGATTGGCTACGTCCGGTTAGCGGATCCCGTACCCGACACTGTTTGGGTCCCTTGATGGCCGGCAGTGGCATGCGAGCATCAGCGACAATCAGGGGGATACGCAAATACACGGATATGCTGCAAATGGACAATGATGGCCGCCCAAGACATTGACTCAACTTCTCTCGTCTCCTTTCCTCCTGCATCGCATGACTGTTCTCGGTACCTGATTCCAACTATTACCTGCTGAGGTACCAAGCAACTCCGTGCTACCTTATGCTGGCGACAGCAAAGGTTCCCCAGGATACTGATAAACCCCACATATTGCCGCTTCAGGCCTGGACAGCCTCAGGGCCCCGGCTCGTACCGTTCACGTGGCCCCAATCAGCACTCAATCTTCAGGAGCAACAGAACACAGCGATTACTCGTATGCTGCTGATATCAGCCTTCACCGAAAAGGGGGGATATACCAAAGCTGGGTATTGATGAGCATGTGTGGCTGCTTTATTCGTCAAGTAAATCATCACAGTTATACAACCTGTGGACTCATTTAAGAGACCTGGCTTGTCACATGCAACGATGGCTCCTTCACGTCGTGCGACGCTTCAAGACTACCCTAGATGCATGCATGTGTACGGAGTAATAAACAATCTACTCACAGAGGAGAGGTCAAACCGGAGAGCCTGCCAGTAAGACCCTCATATCATGACAACAGATTTTCAAAGCTTCTTTTGGACCTTTATTTCTCTTCGTAGTATATAGGCGCAACGTCTATTTGCTCTCCGCAGCCTTGGCCGCTTCCTCTTCCTTCTGCTTGGCCTTCTCAGCCTTCTTGGCCGCAATCTGCTGCTCCTTGAGCAGCTTCTTCAGCTGGTTCTTGGTCATCTTCTCGGGCCCGCCCTCCGTCGGGGCCGCGGCCTCGTCCTTCTTAATCTCCGGCACAACGAGATCCGCCCGGGGGACCTTGGGGTTGCCTTGCCACTCCAGCGGGCGGACGGCCATGAACTGCTTCACGACCTCGTCCGTCACCTTGGCTCTCCTCTCCTGGAACGCGCCGACGTACTCCTGCAGTTTCGCAATGCAGATCGCCTTGAGCTGTTCGTTTTGTTCGTCAGCATCATCATCAGGCAATATAGTGATGTGTAGTAACTTACGTCGCCGGTGAGAAGGCTGCCACTTGTGTAGTCTGCCTTGATCTTGGCCAGTTCCTATGCCATACTGTTAGCTTGACCCCTTCGACATGGCAATGCACGTCCATACCTCATCATCTTCCAGGAAGAACTGCAGATACTGGAAGGATACATCAACATCCGGGTTGCCTCCCTTCTCACGGTGCTCCTCCACCGTCTCGCGGCCTCCTGAGAAGGCATATCTGTTGACCTTGTTCTTAATCTCCTTGGCCGTGTCCTTCATGAAAATGGCAGAGGTGTCGTCACTGGCCGACATCTTGGAGCCTGGGCCTTGCAGGGCATCCAGGAATCGCATGTGCACCAGCGAGGGCTTGGCGTAGCGAAGGCTCGTCGCGCAGTCTCGAGTCAGCCGGAAGTAGGGGTCCTGGTCAATGGCGCAAGGGATCAGACAGGGGATCTTGGCCGACTTTGTCTCGTCATCGCCAAAGATGTGAGGGAATGACGAGGCAAAAGCTGTGGCGCCCTGGATACTAGGGAAGTGAATCTTGCCAATGTTTGAGCTGGTTTTGAAGGGCAAAAGTTAGTAACAACGCTGGTTATTGCAGCATAGAACGTAAAACCAGCTCCCCCAATCAACCACTCACCTTCCGTCGAAGCCAAACACGGCCTTGGCCACATTGAACGTGACTCTTTTTGAGAATCTGGAAATGTTCCTGTAAAAAGCACCCCCGATGAACTCGTAGTCGGAGAAGATGAAAGTCTTCTTCATGTCGAAGCCAGCCGCAATGATATCCTTGGCGTTGGTCTGAGTGTAGCTCATGACCTCTTCAATTGTTCGCTTCTCCGAGAAGAGGAACTTTTCGTCTACACATACAGAGGTTAGCTCATCATAACATACCCTCATGAATGGGGTATTACCCACCATCTGTCAACATGATAATCAGGGGAGCGTCAAGCACATCCTGAAGCCACCTGCGGCAACACATTAGAACACTTGCCCAAGTAAAAGGCCTTCATGAAATCTCATACTTGACAAAGTCAAACACTTGGGTGTGTCCAATGTGCATGCTATCGCTGCTGGGTCCTCGACCAGTGTAAAGATAGAAAGGCTCATTCTGTCAAACCACGTCAGAAACAAGCCCTCATCCAGACCGACCGTGATTCCCCTCACCTTTTCATAACGATCCAGAATCGCCGTCAGGTCTCTGTGGCTGAACACAATTCCTCGGCGCATGAACCGATGCGGCTTGCTGCCAGTGACCTTCTCCCAGCGCTCCAGCAGCGCATCGTCAATCAGACTGGTGCCAAACTCGTCAATGAGCTTCCGGTAGTCGATGGCCTTGACCTTTCCGTCCTCGCCAACCTCTCCCGACACGGACCATGGGTTGATGTCCTGCTTGCCGGATGCATGGGGAACATCGGCCGTCTTGTCCTCAACGGCCGGTGCAATCGGAGCGTCGGCCATTTTTCGTGCTATATCCTTTGGAAGCAGGGAATAACCAAGTGAGGGTATCTCAACCGGACTGCTGGTTCGGACCTTGACAAGGCTTGTATCAACACAGCGAACGCTGATGTGAACTCGTATGACTCGGAGCCCTTCTTTGTGACTCCTCGTGACTCAACAATCGCAAAGGCGGGGCAATACCAGCAGGATACCAGCAGAGGAAGAAATCAAAGGCCAGGGTGTTGTGCAAGGCTGGCTCGCATTCTTGGTGGGGTAGAAAAAAGTTCAAGTGTGTGCATAAGCATGAGAATGACAGGCAGAGGAGAATTACACCCTTAGCTAAACTATTTCGGGCATCTCCTACGGTACAGCTTCATTGCTTCGCTTGTGATCACAATGGTGGAATCCTGCTCTTGGTACATATCAAATAAGTCATACCTGTGCACTTAGAGACGGTGATTCGAACGACTATCGGAATAACATCTGCAGTATCATGTTTTACAAAGTAGGTTGCACCTCTTCTGACCCGATTACCAAGAAAGCAAGGCAAAGCCATCGCCGTCCACTTACAGTCTAGTCCATGTCCATATTTGTAAGCCCAGCGTCCATCCATCCCGCCAAGCCGCACGTCAGTCATAGCCTTGCGATTTATTTACATTCTGCACTTTTCGACGTCAAGTCTGTTCCTTTCATACAATTCGTTGGTCTGGCCACAAAGCACCGAAATAGCGCCTGTCTTCGTCTTCAAGCAATAAATTCTTCTCCTTCACCTCCTCCTCCTTCTTCTTTTCCTTCTCCTCAAAAGGTTTCGCGATCCCAGCGCAAGCCAAGAAACAAAACCCGCCACAATGTCCCGCCAAATCAACCTCCCCTCCAACCAGATCAAGCTCACAAACGTCTCCCTCGTGCGCCTGAAAAAGGGCAAGAAGCGCTTCGAAATCGCCTGCTACAAGAACAAGGTCCTCGAGTGGCGCTCCGGCATCGAGACGGACCTCGACAACGTCCTCCAGATCCCAAACGTCTTCCTCAACGTCTCCAAGGGCCAGACGGCGCCCAAGGAGGACCTCGAAAAGGCCTTTGGCAAGGGAAAGTCCACCGACGACATCGTCCTCGAGATCCTGAAGAAGGGCGAGCTGCAGGTCGGGGATAAGGAGCGCGCGGCGCAGCTGGAGAGGGTGCATAATGAGGTCATTAGTATTGTCGTCAGTAAACTGGTCGATCCGCGGACGAAGAGGGTGTATACGCCTGGGATGATTGAGAAGGCGCTCGACATGTTGAGCTCGCAGGCGCACAACACGGAGAAAGAGAAGTCGACTGACTCGGGGACCGCGACGCCTACGACGGGAGAGGCCGGCGAGGCCAAGCCCAAGACCAAGGAGCACACCTGGACGGGCGTCACCACGACCAAGAGCGCAAAAAGCCAGGCCCTGGACGCGATGAAGGCCCTTATCGCACATCAGCCCATCCCCGTCGCGCGGGCCAGGATGAAGCTCCGGGTGACCTGCCCTACCAACGTCCTCAAGCAGGCCGTCAAGGCGCCCAAAGCCGCGGCCAAGGAGGAGGAAGACGGCGGCGAGGCAAAGGCGCCGGGAACGGTCAAGGATCGGATTTTGGGCTACGTCGAGCAGGTTGAGAGTCAGGATGTCATGGGATCAGAATGGGAGGTCGTGGGCTTTGTCGAGCCGGGTGCTTTCAAGGCCCTGTCTGATTTTATTGGCAACGATACCAAGGGGCAAGGAAGAGTCGAGGTTTTGGATATGGCGGTTACGCATGAGGATTGAGGTAGACATATTGGAATGGGAGCCAAAAAAAGGACTATAATGATACCCCCAGATATTCCTGACTCTTCAAAGGATCTTACAAGCGTACTTTGTAATTGATTGTGCTTTTGTAGCGTACTACTGTAGAGTTCGTTGTACACTAGTCCGGCAAATACGGATATCTTGGAAATATGAGAATTTGGTCATTTGGCCATGCACAATCAATCGGCATCTTTCAGTCAAACGCAATTCGGATAACGCTTTGAAAATGCTTTTAATTCATTCGACTCTGATCTAGAGTACAGCACCAGCTGCGTATGCCAGAAAGCAATCCCAAGGAAATGCTCATCACAAAGATGAAAAACCCAGCCGTCACGCCTGTCCACCCCAGACCGAAAACAGTAAAACCATTAGCCACCCTTCTTCTTGGAGACACCGACGGTCCGGCCGCGACGACCGGTGGTCTTGGTGTGCTGACCGCGGACGCGGAGGCCCCAGTAGTGTCGGAGACCACGGTGGGCGCGGATCTTCTTGAGGCGCTCCAGATCCTCACGGAGCTTGGAGTCGACGCCGTTGGCCAGGATGTGGGAGTCCTTGCCGTCGACAATGTCGCGTTGTCTGTTCAGGAACCAGGCGGGGATCTTGTACTGGGTGGGGTTTTGGATGATGGTGACGATACGCTCGAGCTCTTCGGAGGTAAGCTCACCGGCACTGCAGTTTCACTTTTGTTAGTCTTCCGAGATCCCAAAGTCTTCAATTTTTGGCGGTTTCATTTGTGGCTTCCAACAGCCAGCAAACAAGCCAAAGTCACGGAAGATTCGGAGTATTCGCGTACCGCTTGTTCAGGTCGACATCGGCCTTCTTGCAGACCAAGTTGGAGTATCGGCGACCGACACCCTTGATCTTGGTCAAGGCGTACATAACCTTCTGCTTTCCATCGACGTTGGTGTTCAGAAGACGCAGAATCTGGACGAGACAGCAACTGTTAGCCCAACCGATTGCTCCTGAGACGATAAACACCCTTCCACCACGCTGCCATGCGCGCCTCGAGACGCATCCCCAGTGCTCCGAAATTTTCCTCATGGATCATCGCGACGATGACATGCCACCACCGCATCAAACTCTCGGCAGCAGCTGGTATAGATGCTCTCTCCGTTCCTCCAGGGTGAATTGGTATCACTTACGAACTGGAAGTTCGTCTTCTCTCCCGTGACGAGCGACATGCTGGGCAACTGTATCGGTCGTTGCCGTGCTGCTCGTTAGAATCGATTGTTCGGGGTTGAAGAGAAGAGGGCGGAGGATTTCACAGGACTCGCTAAACATGGTGGAATTTTCGGCCCTTGTGGGGGCACAAAGTAGGGCACACACAAAGCCTGCGAACGTAAGCAGTCACGTGAACGCACACACGTGATCTGCTGACTTGGCGTATCTCTGAGCAGTGTGCGAAGACAGTGCGTATCTTGCATCCGCACACACAGCCAACCTCATTCCACCTTGGACTTGACCCAGAAAATCTTTCCGCGGAATTGCTCCCCTGGAAGAGCTTGCTTCCATTATCAACAGCATGCCTGGAGCTCAAATATCATGAAAAAGAGCTTTTACTTTCAAGCAACAATTGATACGTGCCATGCTCAAACGGTAGGTGCTCGTAGACTTTTCAATCAGCTGGAGACCCCGTCTGTTTCCATCGCTCGGCCAGCGTGTCCTCGCCCGCTGGTCTTGAGCCGGATGCCCATACTCTTTGTACGGGTACTAGACAAGAGCAATCACAACGTTTTTTGAGTACGAGACCTTTATCTGTGTGGAGGCTTTCGTAATTTATCTGTTGTTACATATCCCGTAGTCCCTCGTTTCGGATTTCCTACCTTATCCATTAGACCGCACTTGATTTCTGTCGTAACTTTGTTCAACCAGCTTCAGCCACCTCGCCCTTACACACCCAAAGCTCAATACATCCCAGAATATCAACTGACCCTTTGAAGAAGCAAAATGCCCAGCAACTTGCTCGCCATCGCGTTATTACCATCCCTTGACAACCAATATCACTGCTCCACTTTGGTTTTACTCTTCGTCCATTGCTTCATCCTCCTGATTGCTGTCAGATGCTGTTCCGAGGGAGGAAGCGGAAGGGCTGCGGACTCACCTCCTTGGGCCCCGTCAGTCTGCTAGTCAAAAGTTCCAAGAGATTTGCTCGGTCCATCTCGTGCGACTGAGAACCGCCTCGGGAGGGTGGCGCAAGCATTACTCCGACTCGAGAAAGTCCACGTATCTCCAAGAGTTCGTCCAGGCCGAGGACATCTGCTATCCTGGTAACCTTGAACGACAGAGGGAAGTAAGACTTCATGACAGTGGCCCGCTCGTTGAGATGGATGTATGTCAACTTGGAGAGAATTATTCCAAGGCTGTCAAGCTTAGGAAGCTTGTTTAACAGCTTAAACGTCTTTGCCGCCTCTGGGCCACTCCATGAAACCAAGATGCTTCTCACATTCTGCCGGAACATGTTGTTACGATTCAGATGCGACTGTAGTTCGCAGGGGCATCTAAATCGAAACGACTTCTCGCGATAAAAGACTCGAAAGAACTCGCCCGTCATCGAATTCGACCCGAAGAGGCATGGTAAGTCTCTCATCTGAATCGTCTGGAATGTATTGTCCCGTTCGAACCGAGGGCACTTGCAGCCTGGAGTCTTGTTGCCCGCCGGCAGGATCGCCTGGGTCCGGAAAATGTTGTCTATGATGAGGCTGAAGACTTTCCGCCGTATCTCCGCCGGGAGCCTCATAAAGGGGAATCCATCGGTAGAAGGCTTCCTGTCTGCGGCAAGACCGTCAGTACAAGTCATCACCAGTTCGCAACAAGTCGAGGGTACGCCGCCAGGGCACTCGCATCTGACTCTTTGACTTACCTGCAATCTCGAGAAGCTCTGTGCACATCTCGATGACATCAACGCACGTGGTGAGTTCCTCGGGCTGCTTCTTAATGATGCCCGCGCATTTGGTAATGGTGTTGGCAATGGCCGACCTGCGGTTCGGACTCAGGCGCACGAGTCTGCCTAGTTCCACGGCGTCGATGGAGCCGCTGTGAAAATGATCCAAGGCCGTGAACAGGTCCTGGATGTTCTTGGACAGGCCATACCTGGTTGGCACCGCCTTGAGCTTGAGGACGAAGAAGGACTTGGCCATCTCTGGATGCTGGATCTGGGGAGGACTGCCTGGTCGGCCCGAGCAGCGTGTTGTTGTGGGTGATGCAAGGTCAGCGTATCTCGCATAAGGCTGCTGCCGTTAAAAGTTTGCTTGAGATGGCAGAGTTTGGCCGCCAATTGGCCAGGCTCGAGGTAGTGACGAGTACTGGAGGAGCCCAGCGGGAAGGCGCGCGAGAGGGCACCTGCCAGCGCCGAGTGGTGGCCATTCTGCCATCTGCCAGCTGCCTGGCGGGCGATGATTATTGGGAGATGTTCGTATCTGTATTTCAGGAGAGAGTTGAGGAGGAAGAGCTCAATAGTAACCACAAAAAGCATTGAAGCTTCGTTGAGTCTGGGCGGCAATCGCGCCGCAGTTGGCGTGAGTGAAGATGGATGGCCAAGGGGGTCAGGTCATGCATGAGAGGGGCGAAGATGACAAAGGCGATGCTGGTCGAAGTTCTGACATAGAACTCACGACGTCGTTTTGAGAGGGCCAAACCAACAGAAGGGGCGCAGTCAGACAGCTTTAGGTCTCAACCTCGGCTTCGACCTTGGCCCGGGATATCTATAATTTGGCACTCGTTGCAAATGGGATCAGCGGATTCAATTATTATCGATAGATTTATTCAAGAGACATCTACTCTTTGTGCAAGATACGAGCACCTATTGTATGTGCCGTATATATGTATGGACCCAATCGCTCAGGTCATGCCCAGTTTGTTCCCAGCCATCCAACGCCGTGATCCGTCTACAGCGAGATCTTTTATCAACCCCTGTAGAAAATTCCCAAACTCCCGTGTATCCAGATCCAAAGCACAGGTAGTAATAAGATAGACAAAGGAAACAGTAGTCGGCAGGATGCCAGAAATCCACGTCGTCTAAGTGTAGAAAAGCCACCCCTCCATCGTCATAGCCATTTGCGTCGTGGTGAACATTGCACAAGGTTAAGCGTGCGAATCTCGCACCGCAGCTGAGATGCGGATCGCACGGAAGAAAACTGGAGAGAAAAAGGCTGTCGAATCGAGAAAGAATGAGAAGAATCGCTGCGGTCGCATGAAGGTTGCCAACGATTTGGGGGGATCTAAGATCTGTCCCCCTCATGCTATGCAGGTACAATCGCCGCCCGGTGGGGGTGGCGGTCTCCGCAGCATTGTAGTGTCGGTGAGTAGGTATTAGATAAGGTAGCAGAAAAGTTGAAGATTGGTTCCGAGATTGGCGTTGAAAATGAGGTGAAGATGGGAGGAAACCCGCCGAGGAGTTGCCGCGTAGAATTTCCTCTTGAAGCTGCTGTGGCAGCAACAGCATGCGATCTGTCCTGTGGTCGTCGTCGTGTGTGTCGCATGCTGAAAAGAATCAAGGTAGGGTGCGCGCGTGCATCGTGGCCAGATCTAGCCGGGTGGGTGGTGGTTTGGATCTGGCAAATGAGGGGAAATCCCCGGTCGCAAGGCGCATGCTAAGCAGGCATCGCGTCGCTCCGGCTCTCGGTTCCCGGCAAATGCTGGCAATCGTGCATTTGCAATGTATTCAATGGCACGCACGCAGCGCTCAGATCAGACACGCAACTCAGACATCCTCAGGTCCCAGGTCGCAGCTGTTGACGCGCGTGCAGCACGGGCTGATGCCGTCGGAGTCGAGGTCCTGGAGGATCTGGCTCGGGTCGGAGGCGCCAAATTCCATCTTGAAATGGCTGAGCATCTCCTGATGCTTCAGGTTCTGCTCCGTCATGGGCTTCTCGCTCGGGTGCTTCCACTTGCGGCCCTTGTTCCTCCTGCGATCTCTTTCCTCGCGCTTTGCCGCCTCCTTCTCCTTGTCCTTTTCCTTGTTGCGGAGGCTGAACGAGGCGAGTGTTCTTGATAATGTTGAGCTGGTCTTTTTCAGCGACAGCTGGGGAGCGGATTCGGAGCTGGAGCTCTGCCGGGCCGACGACGATGCTGTCGTGGTGTTTGAGTCTGTCTGGGAGATGATGGTGTCTGAGTCGTCGGATCTGCGCAGGACGCGACGGAATCGCTCTCGGATAGCCATTGTGAAGCTGGGTTGTTGTTTTGTCGTAGTAGTCGGTGGAAGGCCAGTCCTAGGTAGGTTTGGAGTACAGCGTCGATGTTTTATATACTCGTGCGAGCCGTTATGCAGGAGCGCAGAGTACAGCCAAGGGGTTTGATGTTTGTATCACAAACTAGAGGCCGGGGTCGGGGGCTGTCGGGAGCTGATCCGAGTGTAGGTAGGTAGTATATTCGGATGAGCCCTTGGTGGGAGCGGGAGCAAACGCTTTATAAAAGGCCCAGCAACAGCCTCAAAAGGCGAAATGGTACCTTGGTAGGGCGTATTCTGTTTTGTCGATAGGTACCTTGGGTAGACGAGCCCGCAAGGCTTAGAGTTTGCACAATTGGTGTAGATGGCTGAATGTGGCTGAAAGGCGGTTGAAGATGGCTTGAAATAGCTTCGAGGCCAGGCTTTTGACGGAAGACAGAAAACAGAAAGGACAAAACGTAGAAGCGAACGCAGGCGCGCCGGGAGCAGATCGCCGGCTACTTATTTTAAAAGGAGAACGTCGAAAAGCGCTCACGGATCGAGTCAATCAGGGCCGGGATCAGGGAAGGACGATTGTCTGCGAACTGCTGCTAGTCAGGGCCACATTAGACCAGCACTTGTGCCACCGGGTTGTATCGTTTCCTTCACAAAAGAGCGAATAGAAGAGGCATCTGTGTGTATGTACAGTACCGTACAGGCAATGTCCGTGTTCCCCAGGTGGCGACCCCCCCCAGCAAAACTCGGCCTTTCTCAGGCGCAAGCGGAGCAGAGACACGCCCCCATCGCATCCAAGGCACCAGCGAAACGGACGACCAGGGGACCGGCGCCCCGAGCTGCTTGCGGCTGCCATTGGCCCAGCGGTGCGTCCAGCGAGCCCACCGAATCCAGCCGGCTCCAGAATCTCCAGGAATTCGTCGCAACGCTGCCAAATTCCCCAGCCGGGGTTCCCGCAGCCCCCACCAGCAATGAAGTCAGTATGGAGCTGCTGGGGCTTGTTTGCGGCGACGGCATTGGGAGCAAATCTTAGCGGCCTGCTCTAGAAGGGGGGGCGCGCTGTTCTGGCTTCTGGCTCGGGGGTTTTTTTAGCGACCTCCTGATTCTCCCTCCCTTGGGCCCTTTCAGGTGTGCTTGTCGCTGGCTGGTTGGCCTCTGTCCACCCACCGTCACGCACCACACCCTCGGCGGAATAAATCGCAGCCTCGGGGCCAACCACACGAGTCCAGTTATCCCCGAATAGCGCCCTCCATCGCCTCGTAAGCGGCGCGCAGGCGCAGGTCCCAGATTGCGGAGGCGCCGCTAACAGTGAAGCCTCACTGATCCTCATAGATTTTAATTACCACGATCGAGGGGGGGAAAAAGTGCATCTGTCGAAGCCCAGCACTTTGGGACGCCCGCGCCGAGAGACAGCTGCAGCAGCCCATGGCAACATCGCATGCACGAATATGCATGTTTAATTAGATCTTCTCGTCGTCGCTCTCCTATCCGTCCGCCACCGCATCCGATTTTTTTCTGTCAGACGCTGAGGGTGTTGCTCGTACAGTATTACATACAATATTACTGTCGCAGGTGAGAAGGGAAAGCGGAGACGGCGAGACAGTCTGGCCTCTGGTAAGCCGGACGCGTCCAGTAACTCGGAACAAGGCCGCGGACGGTGGGACACTGTCTCTGGCGCCCCGTCTTCTCACGAGCTCGTGACTTGAACGATTCTCGGTCCATTGTTTTGTGTTTTTCACTGTCATTCTCTCGCCTCTTCCGAGAAATCCTCTTTTTGGGGTGAAACCGCCAGGTCCTCGCACGCCGTTTGATGTGGCGTTTGATGTGACGGCTTCTTGCTCTGTTCCAGCCTTGCACAGACACGGCGACGCAGCCAAGACGCGCCTCTGATACACGCATCCCGTGTGGCCGAGGAAAACCGCGCAGATTCAGTCTTGGTTCCGCGCCGGCACTCGACCCAAAAAGCGCTGACTCGCTGTCCCGTCGCACACCTCGTTAGCGCACTGCGACTCAGCAGAGGCCCGTGGGAGTCGCAAACGGGAGCCGACATGGATGCCAGTCGTCGTCGTGGTTGATCGGTCGTGGATCTGGACAGCGGGCACGATTTTCGCCTACAGAACAGGGCTTTCTGGGGGGGCCCAAGTGCAGTTCAGCTGGACTCACCTGGCCAAATTGGTCTATGCACTG
Organism: Trichoderma gracile; assembly: GCA_020002365.1. Lineage (NCBI taxonomy): Eukaryota > Fungi > Ascomycota > Sordariomycetes > Hypocreales > Hypocreaceae > Trichoderma > Trichoderma gracile. Next base: position 5,795,032 of record JAINEY010000001.1, on the reverse strand, counting down.
CTCAAAGTCCAATATTATGCACATATGACATGGTTCTGGGAGCGTCTTCGGCGGTTCCGCCAAGATGACTTTCCCCCTCCATTGCGCCATCAGACCGCTAGCGAGCTTGCTCACTGTTCCAGTCGCGAACCGTGGTCTTCTCGAACGTTGGCGATCAGTTGCAGAGGCGCCTAATTCCTCTTGGGAGGGTGTTCGACTTCGGGTCTACAGCGGCTGTGGCGGATATCCGTCAGTGCCACCATGTACTGGATGGGGGACGCCCAAGACCTTCCAGGACACCCTCTCGGTTGAGCCGTCCCGCAAAGAGCCGGCGATAATGGACGGGCGATCTCCTTCGTGCTCTCCGGCGCAGGCGCCTCAAAAATTCGGTTGGATGTCTCAAGAGGGGGTTTTGGAGGTGTCAGCCCACGGCATCTTGCACTGGTGGCGGCACTAGTGTTGGCTGCAAGCCTCGCCTCCTGCGTTGATGTTGGTGAGGGGGCGAGGCGGAGTGGTGTATTGCCGTATGTATGCGTTGTTCGGGAGAGTACCACAGCAGGGGCCATTCACGAAGGAAAAAAACCCATCAACATCCATTTGTTTGCTGAGTGGACAGAGGACCAACAACGAGGAGAAATCAGACGAGGTGGAAAGTCCCAACACACACACACACAATGATCGGGTGGAGCTGAGACGTCGGTGTCGTCGCTACGCCTCGACTGCCAGTTGCCCAAGGCACGACGATCCTGACGCTCGCGGGTCATCCGAGATGGTACATTCATACATGCTCGCCTTTGTACCACACGTTGTGCAGTGATACCTACTGTACGGATGGATGTACTGGAGTCTCTGCAGTGTCGGTGCGACATAGCTGTCAAATTTGGCTCAAGACTTGATCTGCACCAAACGTTGGCTACCTTGAATAGTCAAGGGAGGCCGCCCCGAAGCCTAATAACTTGCATGCAGATTTACAGTTTGGCAGTCATGCAGAACAAGCGACTCATGTGCTCTTGACTTCGTGCAGTACTGCAAGGCTTATTGAGGCTACACCTTACTTCAACCCTACCACGCCGAAGGAAGCTCTCGTCGACATTCGACCGAACTCAGCAGAAACCACAGAAGTTACTCAAGAGGGAAGCTCAGCATCAACAACTTAAACGGAAGGTAAAGTCTCGTAGAGTGTATAGAGCAGCATCGTCCCTCCTCCCTACCAGTCCATGAGATCCTCCCTATTCCTTACAAGGGCCTCAAATTGGCTAGGAGGGTCTCAAAAGCGATCATCACCCAGCTCCCACGGCTGGCGGTCAAGTCGCTTTCGATGCCTTGCCTCAGCTGTGGGCCAGTTGTTGATGACACTTGATTCTCGGTAGAGATTGACGATGAAATTGCCTTGAGGTTGACCGTACTCTGAAAGGAACCATCTCAATTCTGTTAATTCGACATGGTGGATCGTCCTGAATTGCTGATACGCTGCCAGACCTTTGGATTTGCGGCCTGAAATGTCTCACAAGGCTCACTGACTGGAACAAGTCTAATGTTCCATAGGTACCTAACCTACCACAAGCTCTAAGGGTTACTGCTGGCTCATAGATGCTGTGAAGCAGTTTCAGCTGTCGTTCACCAAGGTTCAGGCATCAAGATACCATGCCACGACCATTTGACACATTGGTGGAGTTGCGATGCCATCAACAAACGCACACTGCTTGATAATCCCCATGAACCCCGGTTTCACGCACCCATTCATATGCCAAATGTCGTCAGGGGAGTGTGTGTTTAAACCACTGCGTGGGGCATTGTCGACATGAAAAACGTTCTCAATTGCTGGGGAATCGTCCAGGATGCTGTCCCAGCACGACGGCGACCCATATTACTTGACGTAACGTGTCTATGCATGGGCTCCTGCTCGGCAGTATCGTGTCTCCCCAGTATCGAGCTTACGCAAGGCGACTGGAGTCTTTCGGCCTGGTCTGCCGATACAAAGGCTGGAATGTCCCAAGAGTTTCTCCGAGCCATTGTTCCAGCTCCACAGCCATGACATCTCCAGAGCCATGTGGCCTGCCGCAGTCCGTCTTTGACGCCGTTATTCAGCACCAGATGGGATGCCCCAAGATGGCAGTACAGAAAGCTGATCTTGAATACAAAATTGCTGGCAAGGAATGCGATGGTTTTCATCCACGATATGGATGCAAAACCGGCTCCAGCCTCTCCGGAGCAGATGGTCAACTTACCTAAATCGTACAACCTACCTAGTACATGCTGGGTAAACGCCTTGGTGATGTCACTGCCCCTTCAGCTCTTCTCCGCGATTCTTCGTGCCTGAACATCAGCGCCTTCGTCAGCAACTGGCGCACTCTGATTGGCTCGTGCCCACCTGACGCATCACGATGCCCTCCGACCGACTCCCCGAAGGCTCGTGATTGATGCACCTCGACTCTTTGCCCGTCACCCTCGGCGCACCAGAGGCTCTCTATCCCATCCGTCTTGTCCTCAGCTGGTTGACATCCCCAGCCTGTGTGTCCCACGAGTCGGCACCTGCATCTGTGCGACGGTTCCACTACCTCGATCGATCGCCCGTTTCGACAGTACATGCAGTGCCAGCTGTTTTGATCGCGTGGTCTCGTTTCATCCAAGCATCCTCCTCCTCAGCCTCGCCGCGTGATTCGTCTGGTTTGAACGAGGCGCCTGATTCGTCTTGGCCCAGGCTTGCTGCCCAGCTGAAGAACACAGCCTTCGGGGTCGGCTTCTAACACTCGCTTCAACCGGTCATGGCCTTCTCGTGAAGCTACCTACTATTCTGTAGCCTTCATCGCTCTATATCATCGCCCTCATCCTTCTCGAATCCAAGACATCGCATGCTGTTCCGCTGATTGACTTTGCCGGCGTTGCCGCATTCCCATTTGCATTCCAGTCTATTCGACTGATATACATCCGGTCTGTTCAACGGCCATGACCGCATCATCCCCCCACGAGTCCGAGCAGGGCGAGACGCCTGCTCCTCGGCAGCAGCAGTTTACACCGAGCGCCAGCACGTCGTCGACTCCGGCCGCCGCCTCTCCCCGGAACCGCTCCATCGACGAGCGACATGAGCAGGGTCAACAACCCACAAACGATGAACACTCGCCGCTGCTGCCTCCGGCCGACTACGATGCATTTGATACCCGGTCGAACGGACGACGCGATAGCCATACCGACGACAGCCAGACTACCAAGAGCTTGTGGTATCTGACCATCTTGACCATCGGTATTGGAGGCCTGCAAATCGCATGGTCTGTGGAGTTGTCAAATGGCTCGCCATATCTGCTTTCCCTAGGCCTGAGCAAGTCTCTGATGGCTCTGGTCTGGATCGCGGGCCCCCTGACCGGCACCTTGGTGCAGCCCTATGTCGGCATGCTCAGTGATAACTGCCGCCTCCCATGGGGTAAGAGGAAGCCGTTTATGCTCGGCGGTGCTGCTGCGACCATCGTAGGGCTGCTCTTCTTGGCTTGGACAAAGGAAATTGTCAGTGGCATCCTGAGCATCTTTGGTGCCGCTCCCGAATCGCACGGCGTCAAGATTACCGTCATTGTCACGGCCGTCATTGGAGTCTATCTGCTGGACTTTGCCATCAACACAGTCCAGGCCGCCCTCCGTGCCTTTATCGTCGACTGCGGCCCTGCCCACCAGCAGGAAGCTGCGAATTCCATGGCCAGCCGCATGACGGGCATTGGAAACATTATCGGATTCATTGCAGGATACGTCAATCTAACCAAGCCTCTGTGGTTCCTCGGCGATACCCAGTTCAAGATTCTATGCGCCATCGCAAGCCTTGCGCTTGGCTCGACGGTCCTGTTGAGCGCTGCAGTGATCAAAGAGAGAGATCCGCGGTTGGAAGGCCCTCCGCGCAAGAAGCACAGCATCTTCCTCTTCTTCTTCACCCTTCTCAAATCAATCAAACGACTGCCTCCTCAGATCAAAAGGGTGTGCCAGGTGCAATTCTTTGGCTGGGTCGGCTTCTTTCCCCTGCTCTTCTATACATCGTCGTACATTGGCGAGATCTACGTTCAACCTTTTCTGGAGAAGAACCCGCACATGACTCCTCAGGAGATTGACAAGCTGTACGAGCAAGCGACTCGCATGGGCTCTTTTGCTCTTCTCGTCAACTCCATCGTGAGCCTGTTGGTCAATGTGTTTCTGCCGTTCCTTGTTGTCCCGACCTACGATAGCCACCCTGGCTTGGACAGCTCCGAGTCTGACCCCAAGAAGTCGTTCCTGCACCGTCTGCGGATACCTGGCTTTACCCTACGACGGGCCTGGTTCGGGGCTCTTATTCTGTTCGCCATCGTCATGGTTTGCACCTTGTTCGTGAGGTCCGTCGGCGGTGCAACGGCCATGATTGGAATTGCCGGAATCACCTGGGCCATTACCCTGTGGGCTCCGTTTGCCATCATCAGTGCCGAAATCAGCCGTCGCGATGCCCTCGCCCGCCGCGCCAAGCGCTCCCGACGTGACAATCGTGGCGCTTCTCCCGGCCCCCCTCCTTTGACACCGTCTGGTGGTCATACGTCCCCGATGGAGATGATTGAAGCACCAAAGGAGGAGGAAGTTGACCAAGCTGGTGTCATCATGGGCATCCACAACATGTCCGTCTCATGTCCTCAGATCATTGCCAACATAGGATCGAGCTTGATCTTCAAGATATGGCAGAAGCCGAGGGGAACACCAGGCGATCATAGCATTGCCATTGTTCTGGCGCTCGGAGGGCTCTTTGCGCTGGTGGCTGCCTTTTTCGTGCTCAAGATCAAGGACGACGTATCCGTTCCGCCCGAGACGCTGGCTGATGAGGAGCACGGTGCGGATCAGGACGATGACGAGATGTCGTCTGCCGGGGACTTCTCTGGAAACACGAAGCCGGGCTACTCTGCGGTGCCGACGGCAGAGACGGACGCTCCGAGACTGGTGAGGAGCGGAAGCTTTGGGGGATTGGAAGTGGCGTCTGGTTCTGATAGATGAGGTGCCCCGATGTTGGGCTTTTAAACGTGGCATACTATAAGCTATCGACTATGTTGGAGGTGGAATAGAGATTTTCTAGTGTATATGGTTTGTAGACTGATTAAGACGAAACCAATCTGTAATAGTTTGCTATTATCTTGGGGTGGGCACATATGGTTGAATGTCTGTATTATAGCGTATCTTGTTGTCATAGGTTGAACTTTTTCCAGTCCTGATGGATAGATGAAGATGCGCTTTCCTGCCATCCCGCAATCTTCTCTCGCTTCTCCATAACAAGAGCTCCCTTTATCCCCCATCTCCCATCATGAGGTCCGTACCGTCCCAGCAAAGGAATTGACAACATCAGACACCCCTTATCGTACCTTAGGTCTCTCGTTCCCTAAACTCCAAGTCCACACTTTCCATGCCCGCCATAAAGACAACAAAGCAACAATTTCAAGCCAACATCATCATCGTCGTCTTCGTCGTCATCGTCGTCAGCAGTGGCGGACGATATTGTTCTTCCCTCCCTCACAAAGCCGTCTTTGTCCTGGGCCTCCCTAGCTTACACACGCCCAGCGTAGTGACGAGCTCCCCCGGCGACGGGCCCGTCTTGTGCCACGTCGTGACGCCGCCCCAGAAGTGGCAGTACGAGGTGCCGTTGACGCAGTAGGTGATGTCGCAGCGCAGGGGGCCGGGCGTGATGGTAGGCGCGGGGTGGTGGTGGTGCTGTTGGAGAATGGGAATGAGGATGTTGGGAGGGGGGGGTTTGTTGCGTTGGTTGAGAGGGGGAGGAGGAGGAGGGTTGGGAGGAGGGATTTGAGGAGCATTGTTGGTTTTTAAATATAAGATGTTTGTTTGTTTGGTGGTATTTGTAGGTATCGATAGGATGGTTTGGAACGTGTTTGAGGTGTTGTTTTGCGTAGATGATGTTGGAGTAATTGATGTTTGAGTAGGTGATGTTTGAGTAGGTAGGTGATTGTAAAGAGTCGGTGCCCGGTCTTATACTCTGTTTGCAAAGTTGTTTTTGTTGCTGATTCTATCAGTTTGTGGTGCGATTGCGGTTGTGGAAAGAGCTTCTCTATAGGTCCTGCTCTGGGATATAAATGATCTGTATAAGGTATGGAAGACGGCGAATGAAGGCGTAGAAGCAAACACCCTTCGGAGTTGATCCTGAAGGCGGTGTTTGTGTTCTACGAGCTTCAGGCCGTGGAGTGTCACGAGGAGGAGCATGAGATCAGGGTTCTTTTATGCTGACGTGGGTAGGCATATATCTTGTGTGAAGGAACGAGGAGGACAGCCCTCACCGGTAGCAGGAGGATGATTCAGTGACAGTTCTTAGTATTTAGCACTCATTACAGCTGTGATTCAGAGACTCGATGAGGCTTTGAAGCCGGTATGTCGTTGAGTCTTGGGGAGGATTACGGCCTTTCCGAAGAGTAAGTTGCATCGGAGGATTTCTATTCAAGCTTGTAACGCCTCTGTTCGCTTCCCTGCATGACAAGCAACTGTTTGCTCAGACTCCTCGTCGCACAAGGACCGCAGGAACAACATCCGAGCATCACTTGTGAGCGACCCAAGAAGGCGCAGAGGCATCCAGAACAAGCATCATTGTGCTCCGTCTGTGCCAAATCCAAGGCCACATGCTCCGTCATTTCGCCCCTACGACCACCTTCCAAGCCCTCCTAAAACACTCCCCATACCTACCTACCAAACCAAAACGAGAAGAAATACCAGGTAAGTGCCTTTAAGAAAAAGAGAGGCTCACATCACATTCCGCCCAGCCAAAGCCCACAAGGCCACAAGACGGACCTCAGGGGCACACAGCCTCCTGTCCGCGCACAGCACGACGTGCGCGTAAATGTACGCCATGCGCGACACGACGTTAGCCCACGGTCAGCAACATTGAGCAGTTTTGGCTTTCGACGCCTGCGTGGCTCGCGGCCGTGACGCCGGCGGCGTAGAGGCCGAGCGTTTCGAAGCCGTTTTGCATTGCGCTGTGGGCGCGCTTGAGGCGCTGCTTGTGCTGCCGTTTGAGAGAGACGGGGACTGACTTAACACTGAAGTTGGTGGATGGAGTGAGAGAGGATGGTAAAAAGTTGGCTTACGGCTTTTTCCAGCTTGTTGCTGTCGTCGGAGAGGAAGAAAGTCGTCTTGAGTTGGCGCGGGCTGACGGGATCAAAGGACGGGTCTGCGAGGGAGTAGGCGTATGGGCCTGGGAGCATGTATAGCAGGAATGCCGCGGGGATCTTGATTGTGTTTTTTTCGTAGCAGTTGGACCTGGTCATGATATAGTATATGATGGTTGATAAGTGTCTTACTGTGAAGAGGGAGTAGTTTCTGGTGTAGTCTAGGCCTGAGATGAAGCTCATCTTGAGGATAGTTTTGATATGGTAATGACAGGTTGGTGGGTTGAGTGAAAGAGATGTAATAGCAAGGCCCTTGTTATCCGAGTTGTAAATTCTGGTTTAAACATAAATTCAGCCTGGAGAGATGTCAAAAGAAAAGGCCACAAAGACAGATCTATATACAACCCAACATGAAACTACAATACTAATCAACTCCAAGAGAAAACACAATCAAACCCAGCCACGGCACCCAGACGCATCATATTATCGGCAACCTGGCCATTCTATTTTGACTAGCCTATCCATTCATATGCATTAACAGGCAAATCGTGCATACTACTACTAAACATGAGCATCTTATTCGAAAAAAAGGCCACGGATTGTGATCTCGGTAGGAGACGGCGTGGGGGGTTTGCTGTTTGTCTTGTAGGCCGGCACGTGGATGGTCTACGCAGTCTTTCTCTCCTGAATCTTCTAAATTGGACCAAAAACATTCCAGATTGCTTTATGCAGCCTCTCTTGTTAAAAGGGGCCATTAGCTAGTATTGCGGTATGTGGCGAGAGGATAATCCGCGCAAGGGGGGAGACCAAGGTTCGGCCCGCTTCAGCCACGTTTTGCTGACAACCCGTAAGCTCTCAAGTTCCTTCTATATCAGGTACCTTAAAGAGATATGGTGAGAATTAACGTAGATTGCTCGAGTCTAGCTATAAGACATCTACCCTTTATGAATGTACATGAACCAAGGCGAATATGACAGCGGAAGAAATTGAAGCTTCGACAACGTAACAGGAGAACCAAAAAATAAGATCAAGGTGAACCATCCATCAAACGACGTCCACTACCGCCCAGCTGGCACATTCAGTATAAACCCCTGGGTATTTCCTCCTCTCTTCCACCGGCGGCCTGCCCTTCTTCCTCAGCTTATCAACAAAGTCTTTCTCGTAGATCATCGAAGAGCCTAATTGTAAACGCTGACAGAGTTTACAAGCCAAAAAGCCTCTTCAAAGGCCGACGGATTGTTGGCAACGTACTCTTCGCACGTAGGCGCCAAGGCGGAACACTCAGGGTCAGACGCCCAGAGGCCGCCAGCCAAATCGCCGCACAGCGCAGTGTTGAAGACGATTTGGTTGTTCTTGAAGAAACCGCCAATGTTGCCGCCGGTGAATCTGGCCAGGGGAGTACCCCAGCCGCTGGGGTTCGGTGCGCGAGAGCTGATGTCGCCGGGAATGTTGGTTCGGGGGAAGAACCAGACGGCAATGTGGTCGGACGTCCACTCGGTGGCATAGACGCCTCCGCCGATGGCGTTGAATCCATCGCCGTAGTTTTGGTTGTCCTGTGTTTTCTGGCTACACCCAGTGTTTGAGCCATTGGGGCCACAGTTGCTTCCCAGCAGGCTCGTAGACGGGTTAGACCCTTTGTTGTTGATGTTGAGGCCTGGGGCTGTATGGAGGGTAATTGCATTGGAAGTTTGAGTACTGCAACCCTCTAGAATGTCGATTTCGCCTGAGTTTGGCCAGTCAGGGCCAACCATCCAAAAGGCAGGCCAAACTCCGCAGATGCTGCCCGGCATATGGGCGATGTCGGCAATGAAGAGGCCGTGAGTGAACTGCTGTTGCGAAGTTACGCGGACTGACTTGCGGCCACCGGGCGGGTTTTGCGTCGTTGAATCGGTGCCCATGAATATGCCTCCCGACGAGGTTCCCGCAAGTCCCATGGAACTGGCGGTCTGGGCGTCAACATATTGGACGAACCCGTGCGTAGGATCGGCTTCGCTAAAGAAGTCGAAGCTGGAGAAAAAGTTGCTTTGGTCGTAGACGATGTTCAGCGTGTACTGATTATTTTGAGCATGGGCAACTTTGCAGGCGAACAGAGCGCCAAGATACAGGGCGAGGCTCCTAGAGGCGTACATTGTAACGCTGTTGGATATGAACCTTTGGAGATATCTTGAAGATGTGATTCGAGGTTGTCGAAGTTGCAACGTGAGCCGGCCACAAAGGCAACAGAGACTGAGACTGCGTCTAGCAGGCTGCGATTTGTCCAGATAAGAGTATAAACTGTCCAATAACCACCGGGGTCAAGATATAGATACTTGTAAAGAGAGTTCTGATATCAGAAGAGGGTTGATGTAAATACAAAACTGAAGGCAGGTGACTATATGCTTGGAAGAAGGTGAATTTGCGTGAGAGCGAAGCCAGGCTGAAGACAACCGTGAATGCCCCTTTAAGTCAAGTCGAAGCGAGGTATTGACAGATTGGGTGAATGGGTTTTGAACGTATATCAATTGAGTGATCAACACACAGTTGTCTCTCCAATGAGCACACCAGCCGCCGAAAGGATTGAACGGCTCAGGCTGAGTCCACCGAGGAGCGAAGCAAAGGTGAGAGAAAAGCGAGGCGAAATCGTCAGTCCTTGCACATCGGCAACTTGAGGCCGCCGGGCCTTCTAAATACAGACCGGGTCTCGTACTCAAAGATACCATCTCGACTCGTTTCACGGCCGGAACCGAAGAGAGCCTCTAGAGGCTCAAACTCTCAAACTGCAACTGACGCCGCGGCGCAGATAAGCCAAGGGCTTGCCCAGCGCGAGCAAATGCCGTTTGCGAAACGCTCCATGCTGCCACGATGATACTCCATGTTGTTATCGCCCCGTCAAGGTGCCCAGCCGGATCCGGGGATTCGGGATGCGGGCGCCAAAGGGGCATAGACATGTGCACAAGAGCATGGAAGTGAGACGACAGCAAGGCGCATCGCGGCCAATTGATTGTTGAGTGACAGGGGTGACGGATCTCGGGTCGTATGTATTGTATTGTATGGCTGGCCGGGGTTATGCGATGATCCTTGATCGGCGCGTAAGTTTGGGGGTGTTGCGCGGCTAATCTCCATGTTAGTCATATGATGAGGGCGTTTGTCTGGCTCTGCTGCACTGTTTCATCGTTCATAGGCGCGCAATTACTCAGGGACAGTCGGGTCGGAAATTGCATGATGAGGGGGAAATTGAATAAATGAGTGCAGGATTCAGCTCTTCTCCTTTATTGCTACTGATCTGGTTGAATGCCTGAGGCAATTGTGTCCTGCAGCCGAAAATGAGGGAAGGCACAACTGAGGATCACAAGTTCGAGAATGAGCACATGCTTCACTCCAAACATGGCAACCGCAATCCGAGACAGTTGAACTTGCTTTCTCTATCACCTCGCCTAGGTACCTTAACGTTCCGCTGTCCATCGTTCTGCGGCAGACTCTACAAAGTATTGCCAACATACTCGTACAGCAAGATAGGGTTAGTACATGAGAGTCAACCCCGTTGCATCCCCATTCATCGCTTATCTGCTGCTCCACGATGCCGTCTAGAAGCCCGCAACCGGTGACTATTTTCCCCTTATCATCTCAACATGGGTGCTTTAAACCTTATTCTCGGAACCATCACATCGGCCCCTCGCGGCAGTTCATCTCAACTTGGGCACCCAAAGATCACTCCAGCCATACATGGCATTTCTAAATCACCCGCCCTCAAGATCAATGAACAAGTTGAATAGAAAACTATATAGTATATATATACACTAAAGAAAACAAGTCTATGATTATTTTTTTCAGAATATATACCCAATCATTCCTTAACCACAAAGGCTCCATCTGATAAGCAAATGTCCGCCCAAAGATTCCTTCTCGCTTCCTCCTCCTCCTCTTCCTCTTCTTTCCTCATTCAAAAGTAAAGCAAAGACAGAAAGAATCACCAGATATTGCAACGCCCAGGAGACTGCCAACGCAATGACACCTCATGCATTGTGCGCCCTTCCTTTCCCTGTCATCCTCCTTTCCTTTTTAGATAGCCTCTCCAATTTGTTGTCCCCGAAACCCCGTGTATATCTGACATGGAAAGCGAACATCTCCTTTCCTTCTCCTCTCCTTTTGTGGCAATCTGTTTTCCCGGCTGATGCACTGCCGTCCACTGCTGTAATGCTCACGGCGTAGGCTGCTCCAGCCATTCGACAGAGATGCCTGTAGTTTGTCGTCTCGTCAAAGGGTAACCCTCCCAGTCATTGTCAATTATATTTGTCCAGCCATGCAGAGGAAAAAAGGGGAACATATTGATGCCTTGGTACAATCAAGAAACAATCAAACCAACATCTATGCAACAAGCAAAATCAAGATTAAAGAAAACAAAACTGATGCCTCAGAATGCTCTGTGCTAGAAATGGAGCTGACGACGAGAAATGCGCTGTGTCTAGCCCCTGGGTAAGACGACGGTTGCGCTGGCACAAGATGTGAAAGCCGCAAGCCCGTTTCGTGCAAGGTGAAGCCTGGGTTATAGCTTGACTCGCTGGCCCGTGAGCTTATACCAGATGACAGCCACAATCTCCTCCTTGAAAAGCTCCCAAGGGTTCCGATTAAGCCAGTAGCTGAACTCGCGGTAGTGATACATCTCGCCCCAGCAATCGCGACCCCACTCGCAGCCAGCCATATTGACTACGAAGTCGCGATCCTTTTCGTTGTAGTGTATCCTGGTGTTGTTAAGACCCGATTCGTCCGCGCACGCAGCTGGGGGGAAGCTGTTGATCAAGCGCTGCGGCAGGAAGCCCGTGTGCTGTCGAATCCAAGGCTGATTCCGGTACAGTTGCTCTAGAGCGTCCTGCTCCTTGTGCTCCCATTCCATGTGTTTCTGCTCATACAGCACCGGGTCCCACCAGATATCCAAAAGTTGCTCAGTCCAGGCGCTGCGTCGAATAAAGAAGGAACCCAAGTTGAATCCAGAGCAGTCTTGAGTGAGCAAGAAGTTCACCGAGTTGATGTTGCCATCGCCAACGGGACTTCGCGCCTCTGCATCCAGGTATTCTTCCGTAGGGGGGTGAGAGATGTTGAGAGGGTTGAAGACGTTGATGTCTCGGTATACGTGTCGATCGAGGTGGTTAAACAGATGACGCTGTAGCGAGTACGACGGCTCCATGACGTAGGTGTTGAGATCTAGCCACCAGAACCTAGGTTGAGTTAGCCAATTGCCAAAAGGACAATCATATTGCATCCTGCTCACCATTCAGCCTTGGGGTATTTCCGCATCGCAGAGCGTATGAAGTCGACCTTTTCCCAGCTCTCTCGCCATTCGTGGGCGTACCGCTTCTTGGTCTTCATGTCGACGATTTCCAAATCATAACCCCATCTCGTGGCATATTTCCGCTTGTTGCGAACGCTGTCTCGCTCAATGGCCCACTCTCGAGCTCCCTTCCACTCCATGACACCTCCGCCAACATTGGCCCCCAGTATAATGACAAACTTTTCGCCGCCTCCGCCCATCCCAATCCGTCGCCACCAGTGAACGAAGCCGGGAGCCTCGTCTGTTTCTCCGTCAGTGAAAGAGCCTCATTGACCTGTGGATGTAAGCAGTGTGTGATCTACTCACGAGTGCCATAGTATGCCACAATGATGCAAATGATGATGAGCGGAAGCAGAATCCTCCACTTTAGCCTTCTGCCAATGCGGGCAAGAAAGGATCGTAACCTCCCGCCGCCGGCGTGCGGGCTGTGTCCTCCTCGCTCATACTTTTCCCTCTCTGCGTAGGTATTGCCCGGGCCGGCGGCGAATCGTGGCAGGCTGCTGGATATGCGGCGCATGTGGCGGGTGAAGAAGCCCTGGTTCTGGGTCGAGAAGGACGGGTAGCCATTGGCACCTTGCTTCCTCATCTTGGCGGATTCCCAAGACACGGAGCTGCCGGCGGCATTGGAAGGACTCGAGCGACCGCTGTTGATATTCAAGCCAGGACTCGACCAGCCCCCACCCGGGACAGGCGATGGGCTTCGGGACAGAGACATTGGGTCGGCGGGCGTGCCTGTGACAGCCAACGAGCCAGGGGAGCACAGAGATTAGCCAGCGAGCGACGTCAAGTTTGCGCGACACAAGATGACGCAGGGCAGGCGACGCGGGAAGGCCTGCAAGGGGAGCCGGTCGGCGAGGGGAGGACGCCCGACGCAGACAACGGACAGACGGAGAGAGACGGAGCGACGAGAGGACGTACCGACGATGGGGGACAGCTGGGCCTGGTTGGCTGCGCGAGGATGGATGGACAGCAGGCTGCCAGCGCGCGCCTCGCTTAGGGTGTGGTTGCCAACCGAGGAGCGCCGCCGGTGATGGGACGGCTGAGCCCGGTCGTTGAAGGAGCTCGAGGAGCCGGCCGGGAGCCTTTGGGAAGCCAGGATGACGAGCTTGTCTGATGCTGGCCCGACAAAGGGAGGAAAAGGCTCGAGGCCGCTCGATTCGACAGGTGGTCGAAATACGGAGTCGGGCGTTGGCAGCAGAAAGCGGGCGGGCGTGGGCTTTCCCAATACGGAGGCGCCACCAGAGCTAGAAGAGAAGGGGTAAGAAAAAAAATGAGTGTGACGATAAAATAAGATGATAGTAAGGTAGTATATCTATGCAAGCAGCTTAATGCAGAGCAGAGCGAGGGACGGAGACGAAGCCTCGTACAGAGAGCGAACACACGGGCTCCAGAAGTGTGGGAGGGGGGTGGTTCGCTTTGGGGGGTCTCGCACGCTGGACCAGATCCTGACAGCCCTGGAGGACAGAAAGATTCGCGAGAAGCAGAAATGGGAACCCGCAGCCACGAGCTGAGAGAGAGACAACAGGCCAGAGCAGGCGCTAGGAGAAGCAAAATCGCGTTGTGGCCAGAAGTCGGAATGAGATATTACTGCAGGAAGTGCTAGAGCAATAATCGCAATCGGGATGGGGGTCCAAGGGAAAAAAAGAGAGGCGGTTTATTATTGGCACGTCTGGCATCCCAAATCCTGCCAAGGGTCCCCGTAGGGCCAGGTTGCTTTGGGCTTGGGCTGGTACCGGGGCTGTCGCGGTACTTGGAGGCGGCTGAGCGTAAAGTACCGCGAATTGCTTACTGCCGCCAAGTACAGCCTGTGGGTTGCGTGGCTGAGAGCGAGTGGTACAACACCGAGCTGGCCTAAGCGGTAGCAGCAGGATGGGGCTACTTGCTGCAACAAGGCGGCGCGATGCTGACGATGCTTGATAAGGCCAAGCGCGTACCGTATACTTAATGTGTACCGTTCCAGAGAGGCCGAAGGCACGCAGTAAGTACCAGGCATGGACGATGATCCTACAGTATCCAGCAGGTACAGGTACGGACTCACTGTCCTAAGCTAAGGAAAGATTTTTAACGACCACGTTAAAGGTGTCAGGGGAGTATAAGGACAAGCCATGATCTGGCCTTGTCCGCCACAGCATCAATGGCCATATGTGTAAGTACCTTATATAAGTTCAACGGCGAAGACGAGCGATGAAGATCCCATGTCAGTCTTCTCTCTCTGCTTATCTCGTCTATATCACATTCCTCTCGCCTGCCCAGGTACTGTATGTTTTGCAGCAGTCAAGCCCCGTTTCTACGGTTCTTTTCTCTTCCCACGCACGGCCCCTCAGCGTGTTCTAGAACTAGTAGGTAAAAGTAGGCGATGGCTTATTTTACAGATGTGTTGGAGGGAGCGGAACGCTTGCCTACAGCATTACAGCGCACTAGAGGGCTCTAGCTAATTACAGTCTAGCTAGGGAAGCATATTATAAGCTATCTATTTCCTATTTATTAGCAAATTAGTTATATTTATTAGCAATTTTATATATTTAGGCTATTATATACAGTAACTTATATAAAAAAGCTTTAAGGCTTATAAGACCTTAATTCTTATACTATTTTATAACTATTCCTAGTATTTTATATAATAGTTATAAGCCTAGGTAGTATATTTTTTTAATACTAAAAACTTCCTTTATATATTAAGTATATAAAAGCCTTAGTAAAAATATTCTTAATAAATAATAATAATAGGCTTACTTTAGTTAAGCTTACTTTTTTATAAAACTAAGTCTTATAGTTTATTATTTTTTATAATTTTATAATAATATAAAGAATTTAAAAATATATTAACTTAAGTAAAAAAGTAATAAATAAAAATAGCTTTACTATTCTTAAGCTTTTTAATATTTTAAAAGTAAAAGGCTATATTATAAAGCTATTTAAAAAAGATTTAAAAAATATTATTATTAATAAAATTATTTATATAAGTAAAGATTAAATTAATTAAGTATAGATTTAGTAAGTATAAATTACTAATAATAAAAAAGCTAATATAGCTTTATAAGGCTAAATTATTAAAATAGTTAATAATAGTATATATAAAGTTATAATAAGTATTTTAAGTATTAAGTACTTTATAAGTATAACTTATACTAGTTATTAAATTATTATATAATTTAAAATTAATATTATGCTAAGTAAAATAAGTATTTAAAAGGGTATATAAAGTAATTATTAAGCTATATTAAAGGAGGCCTAATATATAAATACTAAGCTTAAAAAATAGTATACTTAATAAGCTTAGGCTTATATATAAGCTATAGTTTATTAAATTATTAATATTATTAGAAATTTTACTATTATTAATTTCCTTAATATTATTAAAGCTTACTTTATGCTTAGCTAGGTAAAAGCTAAGTAATATAAGCTTTTAAAAAAAAAAAATAAAAAGAACTTTAAAATACTAACTTTTTAAGAATATAGGCTTAACTTTCTTTTAGTTATTATAAATACTAAATTAAGTCTTTATTAAAAAGCTTACCTTATACTTAAGGGATACTTAAATTAATAAAACTAAGCTTTATAAAACTAAAGGAAATTATTAAAGTATATAATATATAACTATATTTATAAATATTTAATAAAAACCTATTATTAAGCACTTAAGTGCTGCTTAACTTTAAAAGCTACTTTAATAAAAAAAACTATAAAAAACCCTATATATATACTATTAAAAAAGCTTATAAAGACTATTTATAAGCATTATAATAGCCCTTAAAATTAATAGCTATAAAATAAACTTAAAAAGTTTAATTAAAAAATTAAATAAAAAGTAAAGGATAAAGATTTTTAAGTTTAAGAAAGCTTTTTTAAGGTACTAGTATACTTAAAAAGTATTAGTATAGCTATAATTAATTTTAAAATTATAAAAATATCTTTTAATATTAAAATTTATATTATACTTAGTAATAAAAAATATATACTTAATAAAAGTATAATCTTTAATTTAAAAAGCGCTACTTATTTTATAAATAGTTAAAATAAGCTTATCTTAAACTTATTTATTTTAATTAATAATATTAAATAAGTAAAGATAGAAGATATATACTTATATATAACTAGTAAGGGTGTTTATAAGCTTAAGTATATTTTATATAGCCCTTATAGCTTATAAACTAAAAATATTACTTTAAAAAATATAGCTATTATTAAAGAATTTTATATTAATATTATATTTAAAAGGAAGCTTTAAGATATAAATATATAGTTTTATAGCTATAACTACTTACTATACTTTAAAATATTAAAATAAAGTATTCTTTTAATAAACTATACTTTAAAATATAATATAGTCTTCCTTAAATATAAGCCTATTAACTATTATATTCCTTTACTATTAAAAGAAGTAATGCTAATATTAAATATTTATATTTTCTTATTACTTTTAATATTAAAAGTAGTAAAGAAATACTTATAATACCTTATAAGACTATTATAAAATCCTTTAAAAAAAAGGTTTAATAATAAATACTTATAGCATTTATAATTAGGCTATTTAAATAAGGCTGCTTTAAAAGCCCTAGTATATAATATAAGGAATATTAAAATAAATATTAAAAAGAAGATTAATTATAAGGCATATACTTTAGTATATATAACTTAAGTTATTTTATATAAACTATTAAAGTATTATACTTTTAAACTATTTTAATATATTTATTAAAACTTATAATAATATTTAAAAGGATATAAAAGATTATATTAACTTCTCTTAATTAAGGATAAATATAATAGCTAGTTATATACTATAACCTTATTAAATAAAAAATAGTAAATAGTATTTAATACTTTATTTTTTTATAAGAGGATAGTAAAAAGGTAATTTTATATAAGAATCTATTATATATAGCAGGATAATAAAAAAGCTATAATTAATATAGTAATACTCTTATAGTTTTAATACTAAGCGCGCTTTAAAAGGATTATCTTAAAATTAGCACTGCCTTATATATATAAATTAAATAGCCTTATTAAATATATTAACTAAATAGTTATAGTAAAGTTTATTAAAATACTTAAAAAAGTAAGGCTTTTATAAAACCTTTAGCTAAAAAGTATATAAACTACTACTTTCTTAATTAATATAAGCCTAATATATATTTTTAAAATAGTTAGTTTAATTAAAAGATTAGAAAAATAATTTAAAAAGTATGCTCTTTTACTTATAAAAAAGCATACTACTAACCTAAGGCCTAATTAAAGCAGTTTATATATATATAGCTATAAAGCCTATATATTAAAAAAAGACTATAAGGCTAATAAGGATAAAATATACTTTAAGGTTAAGCCTAGAGGGTTAGTAGGTTATTTAATTAAATATATTATATTAAATATATACTAGATTTAAATTCCTTTTTTTAATAAGGTCTTTATAATATAAAATATTTATTTTAATAAGTATCTTTTTTATAATAGTAAAAAGGAAAGCGCTATTAAGCTTTTAATACCTTAGCTAAATAAGCTTTTTTATAAAGCTAAAGAAAATAAAGTCTAGATAGTATAATTAAATAAAGTAAAATTAATATTATTATAAGATATAGTAGATATTAATTTTAATTATTTAAATTTAAAGGTAAAAGTATTTAAAAGCTTTAAAAAGGCTTTAAAAAGTATAAAAAAGCAACTACTACCTTAAATAATATAAGGACTTTAAATACTAAGAGAGATACCTAAAAGGTTACTTTTTATAAGATTTTAAAAAGCTTAAAATAGCTTAATAATATAAAAAGTAATATATAGTAAGGCTATAAACTAGCTAGCTTATTACCTAAGTCTATAGCTTATAAAAGGTAATAAAAAAAGTCTAACTTAATTAATAAAAGGTTAATTATTAAGCTATATTATTAAAGTAAATAATTTAAGTAATAAATTTATAAATACTTAAAATATAAGTATATAAATAGTAAATAACCTTATTATTAAAGAAAATCTAAAACCTAAAGCTTAATAATAATTAAAATAAATGCCTATTAAAATAAAGGAGTATATCTTATACTAAAGTATATATATTTAAGGCTAGGAAGCTATATTTTATAAGCTTCTGCCTTTATAATAATTAAAATAAAGAAAAGGTAATAATATAAGCAGTATATATATAATGCTTAAAAAGTTCTTAAAAAAAGCTTAGTATAGCTTTTTATTTAATTAGTAAAAGTTAAATTATAGTAATTTAAAAAGCTTTATAATAATATTTACTATACTTAATATAGCATTTAATTAAAGGAATACTAGCTAATTATTAATAATACTAAGTAAACCTTTTATAAGAATAGAAGATTTAATTAAGGTATTAAAAAGCTAAAAAAAGCTTAAGAATTATTTTTTAAAAGATTATTTTATTAAAGCTATATAAGCTAAGATAAATACTTTAGTAAAAAAGGGCACTTAAAAGATTATAAACTATATTAAAGCTAAGTCTAAGCCTTTATTATTAAAATAGGTATTTACTTATAAATTTAATTTAAATAGTAAATTAAAATATTATAAAGCTAGGCTTATAATATATAATAATTTTTAAAATAGTATAATAATTTAAAAGATATATATAGCTATACTTATAATAAGATTATTCTAAGTCTTTATTACTTTAGTAATAAGATTTAATCTAAAACTTAAGCAGTTTAATATTAAAAATGCCTTTTTAAATACTAGAAAAAATAAGTATAGCATATTAATAACTTATACTATACCTTTTAGTTTTTTATAGCTTAAAAAGCTTATAAAGCTTAAATATATATTATATAGCCTAAGGGATTTACTTTAACTATAATTTAAAAAATTAATTATAATACTTAAGTCTTTTAAACTAGAGGTAAGCCTTAAAAAGCCTTATCTTTATTATTTAAAGAATAAAAAGCTATTTCTCTTTTTCTTTATAAATAATATTATTATAGCTTATAATAAGCATAATATTACTTTATATAAGCAGCTTATAAGCTTATTAAAGTTAAAATATAAGCTTTATAAAAGGGGTAATACTAAATAGTTTTTAAAAATTAAAATTATTTATAAGTATATTAAGTATAAGATTTATCTTTTTTATAATATATATATTAAAAAAGTAATATAATATTTTAGCTTAAATAAAAAAAACTAGTACTTACTAATTTTAATTTCTATAATTAAATATAAAAAAAGAATTATACTAGTAATTAAAGTAAAGATTAAAATATATTAAAAAAAGGTTAACTTAATACTATATATAATAATCTTAATTTACTTTAATATAGCTTTTATAATAATAGTATTAATAAAATATATTATAAACTTAAAAAAAAAGTATATTAAAGTAATTAACTAGTTTATTAAATATTTATATTTAATAAAGCACCTCTTATTATAATATAAAGGTAGTAAGGAGATTTAAGTCTTAATAGCATTAAGTAATATATTTTTTATAAATAACCTAGAAATAAGAAAGTCCTTATAAAAATATTTAATAATACTTTTTAATAAACTAATTATTTAAAGTATAACTTGCTAAGTTATTATAAGTATATTAATAATAAAAGTAAAGCTATTAATGCTTTTAAAAATTATAAAAAAAACTATAAGTTTATAAAAGCTATTTAATAAAATACACTTTAACTTATAAAAGCCTTAGATTATAAGCTATAATAATTAGTAAACTATATATTTTATATTAAAAAAAAGTAATAAAATTAATATATAACTATACTATATTAATATATAAAATATATAGCTATAGTAAGAATACTATAAGAGAATATTTAAGGTAACTTACCTTAATATATAAAAGATGCCTGCTAATAGGCTTATAAAAGCTTTACTAAGGTAAAGCTATAAGCACTTTAAGTCCTTATTAAATTTAGTAAAAAAATATATAAAGAGAGTTATAAGTAAAGAAGTTAAAAATAAGAAAAGAGAATAATTTAATAAAGCAGGCTATAAAGGCTGCAGTACTTAAAATAATAAAAATAAGTATAGAAAAATAAACACTTAATAACTAGCGCTTTACTTATCCTTTAATAAAAACTTTTTTAATACTACCTAAGCCTTATAAGCAGTAGTGCAGTTAGCTAAGGGACTATCCTTAATATTAGCTATAAAGGCTATATCCTTTTTTTTTAAAAAGTCTAGCTATAGTTATAAAGCAGCCCTATATTAATAAACTATCTAGCTATTTATTAGCTACCTAGTATAGTATTAATAATTACAGGCTTTTATAAGTATATACCTTATTATTAGCTTAAGTAAAGGCCTATATTATAACTTAAGTAAGGGGTCTTAAAAAAGGGTAGCTATATAAGTATATATTAGTAATTATTATAATTAATAATATAATAAGTAAGCTTATATAGCAGGGCATAAATAGCCCTAGCTTATATACTAAATATAATACTTTAACTTACTAAGGCTAGCTATATAATAAAAGAAGTTGCCTTTATTAGTAATAATGCTTTTTAAGCACTTAAAATATAAAGGATCTCTTATAGCCCTTAAGCTATTAAATTATAGCTAGGGGGCTAGTAGGTTAGTATTATTATTATTCTTATTATTATTATTATTTTTAAGTAGGGTAGAGCTACTATTATTTATAAAAGCAGGTTTTTTATTATTATTATTTTTATTTTTATTCTTAATATTATTATTATTTTTCTCTTCCTTTTTATTATTATTATTATTATTATTTTATACTTTAATTAGCAGGCTAATATTATTATAAAGCTATATTATAAAAAAAAAAGACTTATAAAAAAAGAGGAATCTTATACTAGTGCAGGATTAGTAAAAGTAAAAGCAGTAATAGTAATAGTAGTAAAAGCTATATAATAATTAGCAGTAGTAGTAATAGCTTTATATTAAGTAAGCTATATAGTAAATTACTAATTAGCATATAACTAATTATAATAAGCTTTTTAATAATATAAAGCTATTACTAACTTACCTTTTAAGTATAAAAGGGTATTTTAATAATAAGGCATAAAAAAGAAAAAAAGAAAAAAAGCTTTATAATTAAGGATTAAAGCTCTTTTAAGCCTTTTAAAAGTAAGGCTATTTTAAAAAGAGCTTAAGGGCTTCCCTTTATTTAATTATATTAAGTTACTAAATAATAAGATTATAATTTATATTTTATTTATTTTTATAAGCAGTATTAAAAACAGGCTATAGCTATTAAAAAAGCATATAACAGCCCTTTTAATACTTTATGTATATATTAAAAAAAGGCTTATATACTATAATACTAAAGGTTTAGGCTTTTATACTTAATAAAAGCTTTTATAATAGCTTTATTAAGTAGGGGGTATATTAAAAGGAGCAGAATGCTTACCTATAGTATTATAATGCACTAGAGGGCTTTAGCTAATTATAGTTTAGCTAAGGAAGCATACTATAAGCTATTTATTTCCTATTTATTAGCAAGTTAGTTATATTTATTAGTAATTTTATATATTTAGGCCACTATATGCAGTAACTTATATAAAGGAGCTCTAAGGCTTATAAGACCTTAATTCCTATGCTATTTTATAACTATTCCTAGCGTTCTATATAATAAGATGACATGGTGCTAAAGCGGGCGGATTAAGATGCATTTTCCACGTGGGAAAAGGGGGCCGCTCGCCTTTGGCTTAGAACTTCTGGCCTCGTATCGTGCGTCTGTTGGTAGCCAAAAAGTTACGAGCACTGGAAGTGCCTGTACTCGTCCTTGTAAACAATAACGGCCTGATTAACCAGACAGGGCAACATCATGCAAGGCTTATTACATGTAGGTATTCTGCCTCTTGTGCGTCCTTACAGCTGTGAGCATGATGAGGAATGTCCCCATCGCCAATCTTACTCTCGTATGGGCTGGAGCAACGACACAATCCCGTTCTCGCGTGTTGGGACGCACAGCTGCAAGCGGCCACCACAAACCGTCTCAAGTACGACGGTTACGGGATGGAGCCACGAACGAAAAAAAAAGCAAGGACAGCGGCATATCGCGAGCCCGCACAATCGCCGTGCGACGGGCACACAAGACTCGAACCTCGTGCCTCGTGCGTGGTAATACGAAGCTTCTGGTACTAGCTCTTCCTGCAGCTGTGCCCGTAGCTGCGATTGTACCTGGTGCCTGGCAAATGGCGCGATAAGGAGAATTTTACTTGGCCGCTGCCGGGGATGAGGAGGTTTTCAGATTGATGACTTGGAACCGTGATCCTTGCGATGGCAACTGTTCGGCAGCGGTGACTGGCTGCATCTGATGCTACCTCACGGAGAACCATCACCGGCTTTTCTCGACCTAGTGCTCGCTCTCAGGGGCGAACCAACCAGCGAGTCCAATCCGCGAATTCCATCGCGACCGGCTTGCGAGATTTTTCTCCTGCGTCCAATATCAGTGCGGAGCACTTCGTACTAGTATCTTGGTTCGTACAAGGCCAGTAGCATCGTATCCAGAGGCTCGTATGCGGCCGGCCCTGCTCCATGTCGCTTGCGCACCACTAGACGCCCCGATTCCACTTCGACGCATCTTGCCTCTTCAATTCTGTAGCGCGCTCACTAGGATGCTGCTGGTGCTCGATTCAGCTCGGAGCAATCGCTGCAGACCATGGAGAGCCTCACTTGATGCTGTGAAGAAGCGTTCGGAGAAGTCCGAGTCGTGATGGCTAGGCTTCTCCCATTGGGGTTTAGTCGCATGGCGTTAATTCAACGTCGAGGAACCGTCGCCGATTCGGTCCAGGCACGCTTCGACTTTGCGCCGTTTGCGCTGGCGGGCAGCGTGGCCTCGAAGAGAAACCGTCATCCCATGCTCTCGACAGACATATGCTTCGTTAGTCACGATGACGAAGGCAAGGTCAGCTGATGGCTATCTCGTACCTACGTTTCCACGACAATGATATGATTCATGGAACCCTAAAGAACCAGCTGAAGTATACCTAACCATCAGCTTACAGGTCATGTCGTCGGCTTCAAGCTGCGGCACCCAATTGCCGCTCTTGATGCCAGAGCTTGGGCGATACGAAGCACTACCGAACCAGATGCAGATGGTTAAACTTCGAGATAGCCTACCAGGCACGCTAAATCATGCATCTCGAACAAAGTTCAGCCTCGTCATAGCTGTTCATGGCGTCAAGCCTTTCCCCGCCTTTAGCTAAACTGCATATTGCTGCTTGCGGCCACAGCCAAGCCGCCGCTCTTCGTATATAGTCCGTAGAATAAGTAGTGAACTGCCGGACAACAGTGTTTTGGTACGTCATTGATGATCAGGCGAGAGGATGGTCACTAGCTGCACTCCCAGAGCCCCCGTGAGTGGTGCATCGCAGGGTACACAAGACAGAGCAAGGTAGTAGCTCCGAGTGCTGGGATTCGCGCAGGATGGCTGAGACTGTATCAAAGCTCGCCTTGGCTTGCCAGTTTTGCTCTTGCCTTGGTTTCGGACATGCTGTGTGGTAGCACTGAAGACCACGGTCCGTATGATCTTCGCTGTTTCTATCATTAGCATCTGCATGTCATTTCCGTCGATCCGCTAATCCATCTGGCGCGCGTTGCTTCGATATGCCACCTTGTAGTGCCGTGCCGGGGGCTCATCTTCAGTTTCGAGATCATGGTCTCTCAGCAGGCCACCAACCAGACATATGTTTCAGGCGATTGCTAATTCGCTGCATTTAATATATAAGCTACGTCAGCCATCTACAAGCCCCCCCAGTTATGCATCATGATCAATGCATCTTGAGATGCTGCAATCAACCACACCGTTCAGTTGTCGTGAATACATGTATCGTTCTAGGGTATCGAGATCGCGAACCGTTCAGTAGAAGCAAAAACCGAACAGCGGCTGGCACCCCTGGAAATCCCAGCCCCACAGCGGCCAAGCCTTAGCCGCCCGACTGGCGATAAGCGGCCAATCAACGGCACCTGTGCCGTAGCGCAAATTGCGTCCGGCCAATCAGCCTGCGCATAGCCGCTCGCACGGCGTCTATTCCAGACCTGCGACCTGCACCTCGTCCAGCCAATCTCGAGCTCAAGGCGGCCGCAGACACCACGGAAACGCGCCACTGGCCAGGGAAGAGAGCTGTTTTGTCGGGTCAACGAGAGACGACAGACGCACGACAAGATGAAGCAGGCGATGAGCTGGACGGGTCTGGAGCTGCGAGGGCGGATCCAGACCGGGGGAGGCGGAACGAGCGCGAGTTGCTGTGCTGCCCTTGTGCTGGTCCGGTGCTCTTATTGTCTGCTGCAAAGGTCTTATTGTTTACAGACTGTTCCTCTTCCACCATCCAGCTGAACGTCACTTTCTCTTCTTCACTTTCATTCTTTTCTCAGACGGACCTGATTGTCGTTCATTGTTGGTTGTTGATTGCCGGAGTCGGCGTTGCGTTTCTATTTGCTCCGCGGTCGTTGTGTATGTGTTCAATCTATTCATACCCTTCGGCTTCTTTGTCACTGATTTCTTGAAGAATTCCCACATCACATGGCCTGGAGCTCGTGATGTTTCCTTTCTGATTCTTCATCATTCGCTGCTACTGCTATTTTTGCATATGACGAGTAATAACGACATACACGACAACGTCACCATCACGCGCTTGCGAACAACGAGCCAATATGTCTTTCAACTACGGCAAACGAGCCGAGCCTGTGAATGGCAGCAGGCTGTCATCACGGACTAGCCGGGCTGTGATGCCTCGCCATACTTCGTACACTTCATCAAAGAGCTATCGAGCGGATGATTGGGAAGACTGGGAAGACGACGATGTGGTTACGCTAATAGACGTCGGCGAGACACCGTCTGTCGAGCACTCTGACAAGAAGAAGCTCCTCTTCAGTGGCGCGTATCTGAATCCGAGTGCAAGCAGTTCTGCTGCCAATACCCGCAGCCCATCTCCCTTGGATAGCGACAGCGTCTCCATCAGCTCCAACGAGGATATCACGCCCATCGACAGCGCGGTCGAGCCCGGCCTCCTTGCTCCACCACCCACCCCAGCTTACATCCTCACAAGCGCAGCCAAGCCTGTCAACCCCAGGATATCTGCAAGACGCTCAGCGGCCAACCGTCCAGTATCAAAGAAGCCCCTTAAGGCGCGAAACGCAAAGTTTGGCATCAAGCTGATCACGGACATGCCTATGATGAGGCGGCAATTCCAAGCGAAGTCACCCGCAAGGCGTGCTCCCAAGTTTGTGGACGCGGCTGCCCTGAGGGCACTGGAGGGATCTCCGAACCCGCAATCTGTTGGAAACTGGAATTGGCTGAAGGCCAATGACGGCTCCGAGCGAGGGGCTGCTTCCCCCCATCAAGCCGCTCGCTCGCCTGCCGAGCAACTTTCGCCGGAAGACAGACCGATTGTCATTGGAATTACTCTCCCCTCTGATGAGGTGTCCAGCAGAGGAATAGACCCCCTCACGGCAACCGTCAACAACATCGATACCCCCAGCGGCACGAAAAACCCATTTCCATTTACGTTTCAGACAAGCAATGACCGGGCTCATGAGCGGGCTGCTGCGCCTCCCGTGGAGCCTCGGCAGCTTCAGTCCGTCTGGTCTCCGGACACCCCCGAAACTGCGAGCTCGTTCAGCACGATCAGATACCCTTCAAGCGTGTACTCGCAAGCGTCCATGGCACCGGTAATGGGCCTCGGACTGAGGGACAACGAAGTCCCTCCTGTTCCAGCCGTTCCGGCCAACTACCAGGGCATGACACCAGCACCCCAGCGCATCGAACGTCTCAAGAACGCCCAAGAAGAAGACGAATCCGGAACGCCTTGTACACTCTTTGAAGAGGACGGCGTTACGCCTTTGAAGTCCCCTGCCAGCAAGCTGTCTGCCCTCACTCCTCAGAGCGTGCGTGGCTGGTGGGATCACCACTTGGTCACACCGTTTCTCGACAGGACAATGTCTTTTGCAAGCCGGCGGACCCAGTTGGAGTCACCCATGGAGGAGAGAGGACACCATCTGGCTCGAGCTACAGACAAGGGCGACCAGAGCGCCTTGCTTACTCCGAAGCACGCAGCGGATCGGCAGTCATGGAAGACTGCCATGTCAGGTACAGAGGCAAGGCAGACTCCTTCTCCTATGGAAAGCCAAAAAAGCCAAGCGACCTCTCCAGCTGCCAATGTTGACGGCGGTCGTGCGATTTTGGGACTTTCGATGCTGGAAAAGCAGCGGGACTCGTGTTCCTCCTCCTTCGAAGTCCCTGTGCCCAGAGGTGTTCAGGGAAAGGGGCCGGACGGTCCATCGTACGTTGCTGGGCTGGAACACTCCGACATCCGCATTACTTTCGCGGCCGATGACGAGAGAAAATCGCCGGTAAAGCACAGTGCTACGGGCGTGAGCACAGACTATTCATCCCGGACCGGAAACTATCAGCAAACTTCCTCGGAGAGCCATGAAGCGACTTCCCTGAACACCTCGGTATCCAAAGAAGTTTATGGATACAACCTCACTTCTACCTCCGTTGAAGTAAGAGAGCATCGGACACAGTCCGCTGAACCTCAGCCGGAAACCGAACCGAAGCGTGAAGTGAAGCGCGAGATTACTCCGCCACCTAGACCTCAATGGAAAGAAGCCCAAGCGCCGATTATCAGGGTACCGACGCCACGGCAGACACCGCCTCCCCGGGAAGTGGTGCGGGAAGTCTCAGAAAGACCGATTGTGGTCCATATCCACGTCAATACCGGGGAGCAGCAGCAGCAGCAGCAGCAGCAAAGACTTCTTGTTGATCGTGTCGGGGTAGATTCGACGCCCACGATTAAGATTCCTACTCCCCGGAGGACGCCGTCACCCTTAGGGCAGGTGTCTCGGGCTGAGGTCGTGCCTCAAGTCACGCGAGGTGCTTTGGAACGGGATAGATCAGCTTCTCGCGAGAGACTGCAAGGCCTGGGCATAACCAACTTGGCCACCACCTCTCCGCCTCCGGCTTCGTCATTGAAGAAGCAGACTGGGGATGGGGATGCCATCAAGTACCAAGCAGTCTTTCCACCCGGCCACCATCTGAACAGCCAGTTCTCTCCGAGGGAAGCTCCCTTGGCTACGTCGACGACATCGACAAAGGCCAGAGAAGCTGCGGCATCAACCTCATCGCCAACCGTATCCCCGATTTCACCTGTTGCGCCACCTTTCGCAGCGACGACGAGAAGGGCAGCGGCCACGATAGCAGCTGAGTCAGATAGAACTACGTCTAGGACGACAACGAGAGCCGCGACATCGAACTCACGAGCAGCTGTTCAAGAGACGAGTACCGCTGCCGCCACAACCCTCTCTGGCGCCAGGATACTGGCCTCGCACGACTCGCATCGCGAACAGGCTCAAAAGTCCACGAAAGAAGCACACAACAATGCACACGAAACGTCTACATCTTTCCGCACAGGAAACACCACCTTTTCCTCGCGCAATGTTGAAGCCGTCTCAAGCAGTACGTCCCGCGCTGCAGGACTTCAGCGACAAGCTTCCTCTGCGGCTCATGCGCACCATGTCTCAGAGCAACAAAGCCGCTTCTCCGTCTCACCGACTTCGTCCAAGTCGCCTGACGCGGAGAGGGGCTCGCGAGCGCCGCGCCACGTACGTGCGGCGAGCAACTTTGTGTCTTCGGTCTTGTCTCGGCAGCGGTCTCCGGTTGATCACAGCCGCGGTGGCGACAATCGTGGTGTACAACCGATCGAGATTGTGCTGGAGGAGCAGAGAGCCCCCGAGGCGATGCCAGCAAGCCCTCAGAGAGCGTATCTGACCTTTGGAGCTGATCCCCACAGAGGCAGCTGGGAAAGGGTTGGGTCTCTTGACATGGAGCGTGGATACACGGAGCCGCTGCCTCCTCGGCCTGCGGGAACGTCACTCTCACATGCGCATGCCGACCAACTGTCGGGTAAGGAGCACAAGATTGAGAAGAAACGACAGCGGCACGAAAAGGAAGATAGGGCAGCAAGACGGGCCGGCGGCCTCTGGAGGGGCCGAGGCTGCATACCCAAGGAGGGCTGCTTTGGCCGCTCTGGGCCCGAGGGTCGCAAGAAGAGAAGAATCTGGCTGTTGATCATTGCCCTTCTTCTACTTCTCATCATTGCTCTGGGCATTGTGTTGGGCGTCGTTCTCAGCAGGCACCATGGCTCTCATGGCGGCGATACCCAAGCTCCTGGACAAGACCCGCCGTCCTCGACAACTCCCTCGACGCCATCTTCCCCGGAAGCGTCTTCAATATGGGTCAACCTCACAGACTATCCTGCCATGCCAACGGGTGTCTTGACGTTTGTGGGACCTAACAACACCATTGCCAAGAGTGACTGCACTGCGCCGACCACCCTCTGGAGTTGTTCTCTGCCGAAGGATGCCCAGAAGTCTGTGTCTCCTTTCAAGGCAAACCAACCGACCATGATTTTTCAAATCCAATGGGACAACAGCACGGAGAGGGACTGGAACACTCCCAACGGCGCTCCTCCGGCGGCCATCTCGAAAAGAGACGATAGCAAAAACAGCTCTTCGATCGATGGATTCAAGCCAGACCCAAGCCCGCCGACTTTCGAGGAGATGTGGTTTTTGGGAGAGACTACGGACAACATCCAATCGAGCCAAAAAGCAGGCGAGCCCACCCCCTTCTTCATCAGCCTGCTCCCGTCCTTGAACGACACAGTCGACGCGCCATCTCTGAGTCGGCGTGCCACCGCTTCGGCCATCAATGTCTCAGATATCATCTTCCCGCCAGATCTGAAGGCGGATGGCACTCCTGCGCCTGCCGTGATGCTGCCCACTCCGGTTCAGCAGCCGGTTCGACTATTTGACCGCGGCTTGCCGACTGAGCATTACGGGTTCTACACGTACTTCCAACGAACCATCTTCCTCAAGTCTGTCACTGTTGTCAACGACTCGAGCCAGGGAAACGTGCCCGCGGACGAGGACGGCGGCTGTAGCGAGACCGAGGCGAACCATCTGGTGACGTGGGCCGAGACACGCATGCTTGTGCAAATATGGACGCGGAAGCTGAACAGCACGGCGTCGTTGCTGGAGGGCGACGATGACGAGCGTGTAGGCGACTCAACCCAACTGTTCAAGCCGGGGACGATGCCGTATCCCGTGACTGTGACTCTGGACACGCACGGTGGCGATCCCGACCACAAGGTTGTGTGGGAGTGGCCCATGGATGATCGCCAGAAGCTGAACACGAGCGCGCCTGAGCTGCTGGCGAACAAGATGGATGTTGGGGGGACGTGGATCAATCATCGGGGCAGCGGGAATGCCAAGTTTGGAGGGTTTGATGGAGGGACTGGGGGTTGCAAGTGTCAGTGGGTGAATTGGACGTGAGGGCGTGAAGGGTCTTCGTGATGCTATTGGCATGTGCTCACAAGTTACTCTCTTGTTTGTCTTTTTCTTTCCATTACCTACCTTTGTGTTACCATAATGAGGGTGGTGTATATAAAACTGGCTGGATCATGGAATAAGGTAGGTATAACTGCACAAAAGGTACAGGTGCATTGGGACTGCATTGCTGGTTTAGATACATGGCTTGTATAGAGCCATACGGAATAAGAACATCTCAATGATTAAATACTCCATCATGAATTTCCAGTTGTTGAGCCGTGTTTGTGGCATCTCGTAGCTCAACAGAGTTGAACGGAGGCACAGCGGGATTGGGCAGAGTAATAGTTCCCCACTCCTCCGGACTCCGAAGAAAATTCGGACCGGAAATTCAACGTCTGAGAAGCACGACAAAGTCCTCTACTTACACCATCATTTTCTATCAAATCACCATTTCCTCTTTTAAGAGACACAGTTCATCACAATTGACCTGCAACTGTGAGATCAACAGAGCATATAAGACAGTTCCCATGCTCCCACCACAATGCCTCACAAAATCCCACCGTCTCGCCTCTTCACCGCGCATCTCCAGCATCCTCCTCACCCACACTCTCCGCCCAACAACCAAACAGCAGCAGCAGCATCGTCGTCATGACCTTGTATATCAGACAAGGCGGCGCCTGGTGACGCTCGCCATCGAAACCTCATGCGACGACACAGCCGTGGCAGTCCTCTCCAAATCATCCACCACCGGCAAAACGCGTCTCCTCTTCAACGAGCGCACCTCATCTGACAACCGCGCCTTTCAGGGAATCAACCCCATGATTACGGTGCAGGGGCATAACGCTGAGCTTGCGCCCTTGGTTGAGAAGGCGTTGGGGGTTTTACGACGGCATGGAGGAGACGAGGAGGGTGATGATGTAAAGAGTAACGACAAGGCAGAGGTGAGGAGGACTGGAATGATGAAGGTGCCGGATTTCGTCTGCGCGACCCGCGGGCCGGGCATCATGGCGAACTTGTCGGTGGGATTGAACGTCGCAAAGGGGCTGGCGCTTGCGTGGGGGGTTCCGTTTGTGGGCGTCCATCACATGCAGGCTCATGCGTTGACGCCGCGTCTCGTCGATGCCCTGGAACAATCATCATCCTCCTCCTCCTCATCTTCAGCCTCCTCCTCAGCACCATCACCATCTTTCCCTTTCCTCTCCCTCCTCGTCTCCGGCGGCCACACCCAACTCATCCTCTCCACCTCCCTCACAACCCACAAGATCCTCGCCTCCACCGCCGACGTTGCCATCGGCAACCTCCTCGACCAAACCGCCCGCGTCATCCTTCCCCCCTCCGTCCTCGCCTCCAGCCCAGACGTAAGTTACGGGCGCCTCCTCGAAGCATTCGCCTTTCCCCCTAAAAACCCCAAAGAAAGAAACGACAGGCCCCTCGTTACGGAATATGAGGCATTCTTTCAGCCGGCAAAGTCCAGGGGCGACGAGATTCGGGACGTCGAGACGGGTTATGCGTGGACGGTGCCTGTGCCGCTCAAGGGCTCGAGGAAGTTGGTGTATTCGTTTTCGAGCATATATACGCATGTGCATAACATTGCTGCTGCCGCAGCTGCGTCAAATGCTCGAACGGGCAACGACGGCGAGGCTGCCGACGACGACGATAGGATGCCCCTTGAAGAACGCAGGGCGCTCGCCAGACACACCCTTCGAGCAGCCTTTCAGCACCTCGCAAGCCGGCTCGTCCTCGCCCTCCAAGACTCGCCCTCTCTCCAACCACCACCACCATCAAACCCTCCTTCATCACAAGCCTCTTCAGCATCATCATCTTGTCCCATCAAAACCCTCGTCGTAGCAGGCGGCGTAGCAAGCAACCGCTTCCTCATGCACGTCCTCCGCACGACCCTCGCCGCGCGCGGCTTCCCCGACATACAAATCGTCGCGCCGCCGCTCGAGCTGTGCACCGACAACGCGGCCATGATTGCCTGGGCCGGGATGGAGATGTTCGAGGCGGGCTGGCGGAGCGAGCTTTCGGTGAGGCCGATTGGGAGGTGGCCGATGGATCCGGATGTGGGAGGGGGGATATTGGGGGCTGGGGGGTGGGTGAAATGTTAAAGGCGAGGAGCTGGGGGAGGTGTAGGATTGGGAGTTGGGAGATAGGAGGTGATGATACCCTTTGTTTTGGTGTTGGTGTTGGGGTTGTTGATCGGATATAGCCTGTATGTTATTGTATGATTACGAAGGTCAAGGATGGCTGTGTATTAGACAGATATCACAAAAAGCTCAAACGCTGCACACACGTCTCACTGGTCTTCACATCTCCTTTGATGACTCAATGGCAATCAAGACGAAAATCATTGCTTCGTGTTTGATCTACCTTACTGTAACTTCCCATACACTTCCTCATCCTCTCATGCTTCCGAATCCTCCCTTACTCCAACGCACTCGTGACATTCGAAAACTCGCCCTTGTCCAACTTCGTCTTCCAGAAGATGGGATTCGTATCGAGGAAGCCGTGCTTGACCCATCCCGCCTCCTTGACATGGTACAGGTTGATGTAACCACCCGAGTAGGCATCGCGGTGCGTCGCCGCCAGGATGCTCCTCTTGCCCAGCTCCAGCGCCTCCTCGTCGCTCATCTCGTACTTGTACTCCGAGTCCAGCACGCCGTACGCAAACGTCTGCCCGCTGCCCACGCAGAACAGGTTGCCCGCCAGCCGCGTGCCGTCGCTGTCGACGTAGTACAGCGCGGGCCCCTCCTCCTTGGTGACGCCCGCGCACATGGTGCCCATGCTCAGCCCCATGCCCTTGTAGCTGTAGATGAGGTTGGCCAGGATCTTGCTGGCGGCCGCGACGCTGATGCGGCGCTTGTGCCGCAGCTCGTGCAGCCGGCACTGCATGCCCAGCCACGCCAGCCAGTACTGGCAGTCCGCCGCGCCGCCCGCCATGGTGCCCAGCAGCACGCTGTTGATCTCAATCACCTTCTTGACCGTCTGCGAGGCGATCCAGTTGCCGGCCGTGGCGCGCGAGTCCGTCGCCACGATGATGCCGCCCTGGAAGCGGAAGGCCAGCGTCGTCGTGCCGTGGGCGATCTTGATGGGGCAGTCGGGGTTGGAGCGGTCGTCTGTGGCGGCGCGGAGCCAGGCAGAGGGCTGGTTGAAGAGAGGGAGAGAGAGTCAGCGTTGTGTTTTACCTTTTTGTGTGACGCTTCATGCTCGCTCGCTCGCTCGCTCTCCTCGTCATGGAATATACACAGCTACAGAGCTCGAACAGATAACCACATACCTGGGCAATGGGCGGCATGGCAAAGTTGAGCGACAGGTGCGCCGCCGGGTCCATCAGCTCATGGCCAAGCTCCTCGTCCTCCAGAGGCTCGTTCTGCGCATACGCCGGCCGGCTGTACTTGGCCACGAGGGAGTCCATGGTGATGATGATTCGAGGTGTAGTGCTGTAGAAATCGACCCCTCCAGGTCAGGATTCGTAGTCGATTTCAGAGAGTTGAGCAATGCCCTCACTTCTTCTGAGAGCCAAATCTTCTTGATGCTCAAGTGAGTGTCGGTGCTCTGTAAATCGGCGTAGCTGCAGGTGTTGTGATGAGGAGTATTGCTTGTATCGGCTGGTTGGTGGTGCAGCTTCAAAAGGCCCAAAAGACGCCCCTCGTTGGTGGTGGTGCTCGTTGTCTTACGGAGTATCTCAGGCAGCTTCCGTCTCGCGCGTCACTGCCGTGCTTTTCCAAGCTGCTCGAGCTTCTGATTGGCCGCGACCGCACAAAGATGACTAAGCCGAGCTGTGGCCAGGTTGCTGCCTTGTTGCCTGACGCAATGACTTACACCAACAGACATCATACCAAATATCGTTTCTATTCACAAGACAACAAAACTAGGTATCATGGGATAGTGATGAAAGAGTTTGCGGGCTAACTGGAGATTGATTGAATTCGCTGTTCATTGGCCAACGTGAATTTCGCCAGTCACACACTGCCTATATGTACATTTGACCCCCGAACCCGGTGCCATCCCACCAACACCCCTCAGACTCCAGACAAACATGTTGTAACAATTACAGAGCTGCAATCTTGATAGAAGAAGCACGACACTGACACCTAAAACAAATTGAAAGAAATTGAAAGCAGGATAAAGGGAAAAGATGAGACGGCCGTTGCGTTATGTCACTAGCAATTCCAACAAAAAAATCACAACTCAATCGCCGATTAGGAAGATCCGAATGCAAAAGGAAACTCGTCCTCGCCAGCCGCTCAGGGATGGGCGCTTGGGTCCCTGCTCCGCGACTCTCGCTTACTCAGGAAGCCGCGTCGCGAAAAAGACTTGGGGCTGTCGGGATACTTGTCCTCCGCAGGCTGGAAGTGGCTCTTGATGGTCACCGTGCCAGACCCGACGGTGATCTCCTTGGGAGCTCCGCTGCCCGTCTCGTCGACAAAGTAAAAGTGCTCTCCCAGGTGGTCATCGCTGCCAAACATGTGCTCGCCCCTAGCTTCGACCTTGAACTGGGCATCCGGCGTGCAGCTGAACCGGAATGTCTCGTCAAAGGTCCACTGGCCGCTGGACGACTTGTGATGCTTCGTCTTGCCGACAGTCTTCTCTCTCGGCGAGATCTGGGTGATGAGAATGTACAGGTCCGTCGAATGAGGATATCCATTAGCCCCGATGACGTTGAACGTTGCTGTTCCCGTCGGAGCCCCAACGCCGACGGCGCTGTGCACGGACGAGCTGCCGAAGCTCCGGGTCCTGTTATGGCCAGAACCCTCGGGCATCAGATGCGGCGGGTAGTCCCGGGAACTGTCGACGGCGCTGGTGGTGGGCCGGGTGCCGCTGTTGGAATGGCCGCCCGCGACGGCGAAATCGTTGCCGTTGGTGATGATGCTTGGCACCGTCGGGGCCTCGACCAGCTCCGTCAGCGAACCGTTCGGGTCATGGCTATCCTTCTTGCCGAGGATGCCGCGTTTCAGGAACGAGGCACCTCTGCCCACACCGTGGCCAACAGCCCCAGCCACCGCGGCACCTCCCTTGAACGGCACGCCGGCAACTCCAGTAACGATACGACTGGTGCCGCCAAAGGTGCCCTGGAAGGTCGAAGTTCCCTGCCTGGATCGAGTGATGTAGTCGGGTCGGAACACCATTCGGAGCCTGATGCTTCCGGATTTGCCGTCCAGAGGGTAGCTCTGCTCCATCGCCTTGAACGGCTGGAGAGTGTCCAGTGGGATGACGGCGGCACCCAGGAAGTCGGGCTTGTCGGCGAAGTCGTAGTCGTACACGTTGCAGACAAAATGGGCCGCCGTCCTCGATGGCACGGTGACCTCGAAGAACTCGTTCCAAACGGGCGACAGCGTCTTCTTCTGCACCTTGGTCTTGTATACCTCGACATCGTTCAACTCAAACTTGCAGTAAGGGTCACTCTTGCCGTTCCTGTCTGCCGATGGCAAGTCTGTGCCGCTCAAGACATCGACACGGAGGGTGCCCATGTTGTTGATGCTCTCGCTCGGATCCAGCTCCATCTTGAGCGGGATATACTTGAGGCTGACCTTGACCCAGCTGGACTTGCCATCC
Organism: Trichoderma gracile; assembly: GCA_020002365.1. Classification (NCBI taxonomy): domain Eukaryota; kingdom Fungi; phylum Ascomycota; class Sordariomycetes; order Hypocreales; family Hypocreaceae; genus Trichoderma; species Trichoderma gracile. The sequence continues at coordinate 5,759,845 of JAINEY010000001.1, read as the reverse complement.
TCGCTTTTGAGCTTCAAGGTGGTGGGGTTGTTCTGGACGATTGTTAGACACTTATGACACGAAGCCAGGGGGTTGGGATATGCATCAGACTTACCAGGCATTGCTTCAACGTCTCCAGCGTATTGCCAGACAGATACGCTAGAGTGTCGTCGGCATCATCACCCTTCTTCCGCGCCTTGATCGTCAGACGAGAAAAGTCAAGTTCCCGGATGACGCAGTCGCCAATCTCGTCAAATTTGTGTGCCTTGGTCTGCACCGTTGTGGATGTGTAAGAGGGATAAGCCATGTCGTCCACGAAGATTTCCAGGTGGCTTTCTTTTTCGGGCATCTCTGACTCCAAAAGTCTGAAGATGAGAACACCGCTCTCATACCTGAGAAGTTCTTCGGGGCTGAGTCGAATCTTGGGCGGTCCTCTTTTCTCTACAGACATCGACGACCGCATCGAGGCCGGTGAGATTGGTCGGCCATCTTCACCGGTGCTGGCGCTCAGTTTGGCGGTATCTACTGACTTCCTGGCAACATCAACCGATTTCCTGGACACGTCGAGGGACGCTTTGGGGACGGACGGAGAGGCGGAGCTCCGTGGTCGGTCCATGGACGCTTTGGGCTCGTCGCCATCCAGTTCGGCATTGGCGTCCTCTGCGGCCTCTTCCTCCTCTTCCTCGGGGTCGGCAATGTTGAGACAGGGATAGAAAGCAACGGTATACGTCAGTGTACCCTTGGGGATGCCCTTGCCATGAAGACGAAGCTCGCTCTCGTGGACCCGCTTCTCATCGTGCACCAGATACTCGCCGGTTTCATCCTGCTGGATGTAGTCCGCCGCAGAAACTTCGCACAGTCCGAGGGAGCGATCCTTGCCAAGCTTTTCCTCATCCATGACCTCGAGTGTCAGTCGGTCCCGAGCGGAATGGACGGGGACGTATAGGACCTCGTCCCATTCAGGATTCAGATCGTTCTTGAAGGTGACCGTGCGCGCCTTGTCGATGCCAGAAAGAAGGACCCGAACGTATGGGTCGGATTTACCAAAGGCCTCAAAGTTGCGGAGATCATTCGCCTTCTTGAAGTGAAGGCGCATGACACCAATGGGGGTGATGTAACCGCCTGTGCCGGCAACGCCCGAGATGGCCACTGGCTTCCACTGTGCTGTCATCTTAACGCGGCCAGTTTGAGCCCCGGATAGATGATACCATTCTTTGCCTTGCTCCATGCATTCTAGTAAGTCGTCAAGCTTGATCTGGTACTTTCCGAGGGTCAGGTCAGACGAAAGGTCGCGATCATCCTTGACAGTGACGCCAAGCTTGGCCCTCTTGCGGTCGGTGATGAAGATTTCCTTTGAGCCATTGTCCCAGATGGGATTGTTGGTTCGCTTAAGCTTCTTTGTCTGGTGGATGACCTTGCCATTGAGGAACATAACAGCGTAGGGGTTGAGTTGTCCGACAAGGCTCTTGGTGCCGTCCAAATCTTTGGCCTGCTCAACAGTGAAGCGCAAGATACCTTGGTTGGAGACAGGCGGGGGCTCCACCTTGCCGTCTTCACCTTTCTGACCTTCGAGAACAGGGAAGAAGCGGAGGTCGCAAGAGACCACACCGCGGTTTTTGCCGGCTGCGAGGACCTCGAGGCGCTCGTTCTCGTACACATGCAGCTCCTCGATCCTCTCCAAGGGGAAAGATGCCACGCCCAACTCCTTGGACTTGCGGAAGCCGTTCTTGTCAAACACCTGAATGTCCAAAGTGTCGTTGAAAGAGGTAACAATGATGTAATGGGTCTCGTTCCACCGGGGGTTGGCATTGTCTTCGACAGTCTTGGTGCGCGCAAGCTCCTGGCGGCGGTTGAGCGTAAGGACGGCATAAGGATCCACGGTTCCGGCAAAGTTGTCAGTGTTCTTGAGGTTGTGCGCCCCGTGGAGGGTGACGACGAGCACACCGATGGCCTGGTCGACGGGCGATCCTGCAAGCATCTTGGCGACTTCGATAGGGAAGACGTGGGGAGCATACATCATGGGAGCCAAGTTGCCGTGGATCTGTTCCAGGATAAACTTTTCCAGACCCGGGATGAAGTTGATGTCAAAACCAAGGTGTTCACCACCAAGAGGCTTGCAGACGTAGTCAATGCTCGGCTTCTCCAGGAAGCACATTTCAATTTTCTCAACGTGGGGAAAGGGAATCTGCAGCTTGATGTTGAGTCGCATGATTCCAGAGAAGGCCATGTCCTCAACAATGACGTCGAGGCCCTTGCTAATCATGGCTTTACCAACTCGAATTTCCAGCACAACCTTGGGGTTGATCTTGTTCTTGATCTGCTTTGCCGTCATGTCGGCAGTGTCGTTGGGCGTGAAGCTGAACTTCCAATCCATTCGGACAATGTCGTCTCCGACGTTGGGATACGTCTTGACATGCTCCATGCGTGGGGGCTTGTTGCCCAGAGTAAACGTCTTGAGCTTGAGGCTGTCGAGGAAGGACGGCGTGGCGGAGCTCAGCACTTGGTCGACGGCATTGATGACGGTCTCGGCGAGGACGGGCTGGTAGATGGGCCAGAACTTGACAAGGAACGAGTTGATCCACTCGAGAGACTCATGATCAGACTCGAGCCTCTTGAGGGCCATCTCTCGGGTGATGTCATCGCGAAAGTTGCGGCGCACTCGTCTCAGGGACGTCCGGTAGTACGTGCCGCAGATGGCCATGATCATGATGACCCAGCCGAGACCGCCGCCGAGCACCGCTACAAGCCAGGAGGCAATGCAGGCGAAGATGATGACGCCGGTGTTGTGGTACCAATCTGTTTTACCCGTGTAAGAGGGCAATTTCGTTTCCGTTGGGCCTGTGTAACCTTACCTCCATAGAGATGATCGGGCAGCTGGCTCTCGGCCCATGTAGTGTGATCGAGCAGGCTCTCGCCTTCGAGCGCGCTCTCGACAGGCCACCCGATCTGGGGAGCCCAGCCCGTCCGCGAGTACGGAGCCTCGGCGTTGTCTGCGTCCCCATTGGCAAGAGATTTGTCTTTGCCAGCATCATCGAGGGCGCCTTCTTTCGTCGGTTCCGGAAGCTCTTCGTCAGGGCCAGTACCGTCGTCGACGTCGGTTGCGATGGCCGTAGCCTTGTTCCGTCGAATCTGCTGGAGTTCGGGAGGGATGGCCTGGACCAAGATGCATCGTCAGCCTTTCTGCATGCCTCGCACATAAGAGCCACCCTGGGGTTAGGGGAGATATGTATATAGATCATACAGCAGCAACTTGAGAACGTTTTTCCTCTACCGAGGCATTCGGGTCGAAAATGAAGGCGGGAGCACCAGCATTCCGGGCCTGGTCGACCAAGAGCCTCTCGGCGTCGTCAGGCGATACCGACGTCTGGGGGTCTTGAGCAGCCTCAATGGCCCCCTGGACCTTGAGCTCGTGCGCCTCCTGGGCCGACATGATGGCCAGCTGTGGGCGCTGTGGCAGCTGTTGTTCGTGTGCGCCAACTGGAATCGTTCAATTGACCTGGTAGCTTTGCGATGTCGTCATTCGAAGGGCCGGCAGCTGGTGGAGGGGCAGTGGCCAGATATGCGTCGTAGCAGCGGATTCGGGCTACGACCGTATGATAGATAAGGAGGGAAGAAAGTAGAAGAAGAAACGGCTTCTGTCTATCGGGTCTCTCTGTCTTTTACGATCAGCACAAATCACAAAGGCGCCCCTTTCAACTGGTCAGACAATCAAAGGCAGACAAAAGAAACAAGGCTGCAAAGAAGAGGGAGGAGACAGAAGCAAGGCCAACGGGAGAAAGAGGACAGCTTAGTAGTATTGCGTAGTGTGCAGAGCGACTCCCACCTTTTGATTGACTGTCTTGGACAAAGCCACAAGCTAATGCACGTGTGGCTCGGCACAGAGACGACGCGCAAAGCTGAAAACAAGGACAAGGACGAGAAGCAGTGAGTGAAGAGTGCAAGTCTTGGAAGTTGGTGCAGTGGAGCTGACGACTTGGACAGGTGGTTGACCGAGGCGCAGAGCAGCCAGGCGATGCACCAGGCGGCTATCAGGGAAGCACTTCAATGTACGCGTGTAAGTACACGTATCAGGCACGGGAGCATCCCAACGTGAATACTGCTGAATCACTCTCTCACACACACACAAACTCGTCTGAAGACGCTCCAGTATGCTCTCCAGCTGCTGCTTGCTGCTTTCTGTCCACGGGTCAAGCAATGGAACCTCCAGGGCTGGGCTGTGTCTGAGCTCAGCGCAACGGGGATGGAGCCTGTAGTCGCACCGCATGGAGGATGCCGGACAGGAGCTACAGTGGGGACGCAGCACCTCGCTCCACTGTAGCTTCGCTGGCCATCCCCTGCACTGCTGAAAGCGTGGCGACGACGTAATAATTGCAGCCAAGAGGCCCGGCCAGTCAGCTCGAGCTCCCGGCCGGCTTGAGAGCCTGGGCAGCCAAGGGGGCCGCTGCAGGTGGTAGCGCCTAGATAGATTCTCAGCAGTTGGGGGTGCTCTAGAGCCTTCTGGGGCCCCGTTCAGTGGATTGCAGCAGGTGGTGGTTAGCGCTATTTCGCTCACTGGACAGCTGGAGGTGGAAGCTCGGCAACAGGAGGCCTCGACGTCAATTCTCGGACTACATATGACTGCCAAACAGGTGTTCAAGGGAGCGATTGGGCGCTTATCTGCATCAAGAAAAGAGTCGTTTGCTCCCACTTGACCACCGTGACGAACCACTTTGCTTTGACCACGCACCAGGCACACACAAACACTTTGATTCAAACCGTTGAGATTACAGCAGACACCGCAAATCTGATATCAAATGGTCCATAAGACAGATGTGATTACGGGCCTTGATGGCCAGTGAAATTGGCCCTCATCTCTCACAAGCCGGCAAACGGGATTGGATGCTTAAATTTGGGTGACACAGCCACCCGTCCATACATGTATGGTGGCTGCTCGCAGACTTGTGGCACCCTTTGGAAGCAAAGTCCGGTAATGTCGTTGTCTTTTCTTTGTGGAGCGAGCGTTGGGGGATGGAGTTGGAAAAAAAAAGGGTGAGTTGAGTTGAGTGAGTGAAATTCAAGCTCATTTCGGATCGAAATATCCGCGGGTCTGGCAGACGCACTAGAACCACCTGAAGAAGATTTTTGTCTGTGGAGAATGGGAATCGGCATGGCAATCTTTGTTTCAGTGTATGAAAAGCGACTCGACGATATTGCAAAAGGGAGAAAATTTGGGAGGCAGACAGATGCCGAGGTACGAGCTGATGCAGTGATCACAGTAAACAGCTGCGACCTCGTACCTAGCAAAACACCTTTCGAAACCACCATCACCACATTTCCCCAAACCTGCAGATTCCGGCCATCCATCAGATAATAATGGACTTGACAGCAGACAGGGATTCCCTCACTCTTTCACTAAAATTACCCCGGCCTAGCGTCTCCTGTCCGATCGCTCGGGCTCAAAACGACACTGAAGATCCTCGTCATCTCGCTCAACGATCTGCATGAAATGAAGTCATGGAAGGGAAAAGAACGGCACCCTCGACAGCTTTCTCTGCTTTTATATAACGAGGTATATAAGAACTTTTCAGCTGCTCCAGACTCAGCTGCCCCAGATTTTGAAACCAGAATAATATCTAGAGGGAGATGGGCGGACACGAGCATGCAACTTGACGATCTAGACTTCATGCTAAGAGTCTAGCTACACTTCATGTTTGGGAGGCGGCCACTCCTAAGGTATGCTTCGTGACTAAGGGCAGCAGTGGTGCCCTGTATCACACAAACTCGGAGTGAGTGTGTGTGATACAGCGCATCGTGTAACCGCAGACAAACTCACATGTTTCAGATGTGTCAAGAGAAGATACCTGCCGGATAGGATCAGAACGAGCTTTATCTACAAAAGTAGTCGTAAGTCATGACTGCGGGGTATGTAAATGCATGAGAACTAGGTGCTGCTGTGAGACATGAAGAATCCTGGTTTTCATCAATCGTCAGTATGGCGCTGTAGACATGTTTGTGGTATCACGACATGATATATTCCCACGGGCGAGCAACGGACAAACTCATAGAAAAGGGGAACGCCGCACTGGAAGAAGAGAGTCTGTCTGTATATTGATGTCAACGCTACCATACATATTGCTTCGTTAGATTCGTTCCAGCTAGACCAAGGCTGTCCGTAGCCGACGGCGTCGTGGGACCCCAGAGTCGACACGCTGTACGAAATAAGTGATATCATCAAAGGAGGGGAATCCGGTATATGCCTGGGCAAGTAGGCTGTAAAGATCTTTCAAATTCGACTCCAGGTTCGCCAAATACTCCAATATGCAAAGGACTGGATCGGTATAAAGCTTTGAAACAAGAGGCCGTCGGCTGGCCATTCCTCCCATCCCTCCATCTAATACCCGAAACCGTCGTGTTGATGCACGGGGCATCTTCCGGGATGATTGACAAACCAGGCTGAAATACAGGACCGGTGGAACCGGCAAAGACATTCGAGTCGTGCCATGGGGATTCCAACGGTAAACTCCTCCAAGCAGATAGTGCACTCTGCATCGTCAATGCAGTCCTTCTCCGTGGCGGCATATGTGTACATGCCGGTGCGTCTAGGAGGAGGTGGTGGTGTATTGCCATCTGCTGCTACACGAGGGCTGCCGTATGTGCTGTGCGATTGGATGCAGGCTGTGATGTGCGACTCCCGCAGAGCCTCGAAATTGGGCAGCTCCCGTGAGGGAAGCTCCAAGTGGCAGATGGGGCATTCGTCCTCCTCGGCAATTTGAGGAGGAGGGGGCAACGCGCGCTGTCGGGACGATGAACCGCCAGATTCCCCCGCGAAACGACGCCGATGAATATGGTGCTGGTTCGGCATGGAAAAGGGAGATGGTCCAGCCGCCATCAGCCGGTTGATGGATGCCGCTTCATAGTTGGCACTGCTACGCCTTCGTGAAGAGGAGACAGATGATGAGGCACCGCCTGGTCTTTGTCCAGATGGATCCTGAAGCGGCATGTCAGCTACGGTTCATCGCTGTGGTGAATAGGATTGCTCGTGTCCCTTACCATTGTGATGCTCCTTGTCCTAGAGGTATAGTACTGGTAGGGATCATTGCTCTGACCGGCTGAAAAGACTCCTCCGTATCGGTTCGTACCAGGCGAAGTAGGATAGCCGCTCCCCATACTGGCGCGGGACCTGCGTCTCGAAGCACGCGGCGATAGAGCTGGAGAATCTGGACTTTGGGGCGGCGCAGTATTGGGATCCGGGACGCAAGGGTTGCAGAGACGCACCCGCTCGCCCCCGGAGAGCCCATTTATATCAATGTAGCCCCCGCCTGTGCTGTCGTAGAGCAGTGACGGAGGCAGTGGCACTTCGCTGCCTGGCGCTCGGACGATGAACTGGTGCGGAATGATGATTCTATGAGGGGAGCAAGAGTTGCAGACGACTCTGCCACACTTTCTGTTTGCCTGTTAGCCAAGCCACGCCATCTTCCCGAGACCTTCGCCCGTGCCAACGACGAGCAATCATACCTGCAATGGTGTTTGCGCACAAAGATACTAAATTGCGTGCGGCAGATGGGGCAGTATGTGACCTCGGCATCTGGCTGCCACCTAGGAAGGACGACTGCCGACTCTGTGCGCTCCAAGTCTGGATCTCGTTCCTGCTCACGTTCACGCTCACGCTCACGCTCTGATGGTCCAAACAAGGTCTCGAGCAGGCCGCTCTGGTTCGTATCATTGCCATAGACGGCGGAGAGCTGATCCCGCGCAGACATCCTGGGTAAGCTGCTCTCCGACAGGTCACCGGCCGATGCGCTAGCAGTATATGCCCGACTGCCCTGGTCGGAAGACTCGCCCCAGCCGTTGCTGCCGAAATCGCTCGATCGCAAGTCGATGCTTCTCGAAGGAACCCGGGTGCGGATGGGCAAAGACGAGAATCTAGATGTGGAGGATGGTGCGTTTGCCGGCACAGAGCTCGTCGAGCTCTCTCCCTGTCTCTCGGCCGCGAGCCCAGACGATATGCCCGACAGCGGCACGGCAGGATCGGCAACGGGAGTGTCCTCACTCTGCTGTGCCTCGGTCGCCGTGTCGTCGTGGTGGGATGCTGGAGAGTCGTCTAATGAAGCCCGTGGAGAGACGCTATCCTGTCGAGATTCTGTCGCCTCGGCGGCGGTCTCACTCGCAACTTGGTCGCTGGGTCCTGCGGCAGTGTCATCGACAGAAAGCCGCCTCTCAACAGTGTGAGACGGGCAGTCAAAGTACCGCTCGCACTCCTGGTCGTAGAATTCGGCTGTCCTCCAGCGACAGGAGGAACCGCCGCGGGCATTTGATCCTTCGTCGCTTGAGTATGGTGAGTCCAGCATCGCATCTGCACTGACACTCGCCTCCCTTGCATCCCGGGGCGCCAGGGTGCTCGGTGCACCGTGCGGGCTGGCCATGGCGAGGGTGATTCCTTGTGAAGACAAACGGCGCTCGTCAAGAAGAGGGTCAGAAAAGTGATGAAGACGACCGGCGACGCCGAATCAAGCTCTTTGAAACGAGAAACGAGGGATAAAGCGTTGGATGCGGGCGGGAGGCTGATGGCTGATGGCTGATATAAAGCTCAAGCCCCTCAACTCTCAAGCCCTGGCCTGACTCAAGGCGTCGAGGCAGACAGAAACAAGACACTCTGAGCGATGATGCACACGGTACCACGCCGGCTGAGGGCGCTCAAGTCATGTTCGGGAGCCCGACCTGCTGTAAAGGAAGGCGGCCGCGGCGAGGTAGCAGGAAATCAGACGCAGAGACGGGGCATGGAATCACGACGCTGGACAGTTGGAAGCCCCCCCTTTGGTCGAGGTTGAGAGACACGCGATCACTTATCGCTGCAGCTGGCTGAAGCTTATCGAGAGGGTGGCGCCAGCGACGCTTAGTCACTACAGGATGCGCCCACCTGACGCTGTTGTGCGATGCTGGTTGGAGAGAGGCTCGACGATCATGTTTGGAGAAGTCTGGATCCATGCAACGCTGCGACTTTTTTGCAAGGTCAATGAGAGGGTGCCGTAAGCCTGGCAGTCTCTCTTCGCTTAGGTCTTTCATTTCTTTTGCATTCCATCGTGCTCTTAATAATACGGTGATGCGATGCGACTAGCAGCATCAGTCTAGCATGTGCTACTTGTATACTTTTAAGCTTCCGCGATAGCAACTGGACCTAACCCGAAGCTGCTTCGTATAAGTACCGGGCCCTTCCTAGCGATGAATGCTCTAACGCCTTACCACTCAACTCCTCTAAATGGGTATCTCGCTTAAGCCAACTCCTTAATCAAACCGCCAACGGCCCTCGATCGTGATCAAAGCAAAGCTTCTCATTCTCCCACCTCGCGGTCATTGTCCCAGTGGACAAAGGAGATGACTCTCCATTTCCACGAATTATGCCTGATTTGCTTTCCCCAGAAATACAGCGGGATCCACAGGATGAGGATGGCCCCCGCAATTCCCGCCATGGCTCCGAACCCGTCCTGATAGCCGGCGGCATTGATCCAAGGGTTCGTTTCAAAGGAGAGGAAGAAGGCGAAGAGGGCTGTTTTGCTGCTTGTTAGTCAGGCGCCCGGATAGACGACAGAGAGAGAGACAACTCACCCTTGAAGCCGGTGACGGCCAGCGTTATCTCGCCCGCAACAGGCCGGTATGAATCAATGACGTACACGACGCAGATTGTATTGGCCTGCGTGATGGAGAAGTTGACTGTGTCTCATGGGTTAGCTGATGATGACAGGATGATCTGCAGGAAGCCGAGCGAGCGTGACGAGGGAAGTTGGGTTCTTACGGAGGCCCAGTCCGATGGTAGGACATATCCAGTGCAGCTGGTACTGGATGCCGACACCATAGAGGACCAAAGCAAGGGGAGTCGTGATCACAGAGACCATGACTGCTGGAAGCCGCATCTCGGGCTCTCGAATGCCGTTGTTTCGCTTTGTCAGAATGTCTGCAACTTTGTCTCCCAGATAACCCCCTGCAGGGAGCCCGAGGAGAGACCCGATAACGCCGGCGATGTAGCAGAGCCCAACCTGCCAGGATGCAAACCCATACGTCAGGTTGAAGGCCGAGGCCGAGTTGGACGAGACAGCCACCAGAAACCCAATCGTGACCGACAGGGCGAGGGCGGACCAGAGCACCGGCGGGAGGATGATGAGGCCAAAGGGACGAATCATCATCTTGAAGAGGTTCTCGCTTGTACCTGCAGCCTTGAAGACCAACAGCGACTCGACATAGCTCATCTTCTTCACGGGCGTCTGCCCCTCTTGAGTCGTGCTTGACGTCGCCGCATCACTGGCCACGTCCAAGACGAGCGAGGCATCGTCATTTGTCCGGGAGTAGCTGGTCTCGGGCACGGTAAGGAGCAGTGCAAGGAGGACAAAGCCGACCAGAGCAGCGCCGACCTGGTAGATGGTCCGCCAGGTGTGGTTGATGGTGATGAGGCCAGATATCACCAGCCCTCCGGACGCGCCAATGGACAGAAAGCAGGTGTACGCAGACATGACCCTGCCTCTTTCGTGCAGAAAGAAGACATCGGCAATGGTGATGGGCGCAAGCGTCTCTGCCGCACCAGACCCAAAGCCCATGAGAACCCTGCCAGCGAGAAACCTGGCGTACGACTTCTCATAGATGAGCCATACCGCCGTGGCGAAGTAGATGGCGTAGCTCAAGATGTACACCGGCCGACGGCCCCATTTGTTGGCCGCGGGCACCCAGACGATGTTGCCCAGGCCTATGAGCAGAGACGTGGTGGTGAAGAAGTAGGCCGTCTTTGGGATGGCCGAGGTGATGAACGTGCCATCGGTCAGGGACTCCGGGAAGAAGTCCGCCGCCGTGGCCGGCACCGCAATGGCTGGCCCGGCGGCGAGGAAGTTGCACACGGCCATTGCCAAGCAGAGAACCCCGGCGACGTAGTACTTGCGCCATGTTGACCTGACAGATGGGTGACACGAATCGTGAGCCGAAGGACACAGGATACATGTACATACATGGATGTCGTAAAGATGAAACGGAGATGGAGACGGAGACCAGGACCTACCAGTTCAATGGGTCGTTGGGGTCGGAGGATGGCGTGGGAACGAGAATCACGGCATTCGTCTCGGGATGGACGAGGCGCAGATTGCCGAGCGTCCTCTTCCGCGTCTTCTCCTTGAAGGACTCCTCGGCCTGCGGATCCAGCGCCGGGGCGATAACATCATCCTGGATGGCCATGGCTGGAGGTCAAGAAAAATTTGTGAGAGGCGACGGCTCCTCGAACGGCTGCCGAGGGCATGGAAATTGGAAGAGAGACTGGGCTCGGTGTCATGGGCTTGGCATCTTTTAGAACTGTCCGCAGGCCTGGGTCAGGGATCTTCTTGAGAAGCTGTCACGGGAAGACACCCCCGGAGATACTGGTCCTATGCACAATGCCAAGGTGTTAGTACTGGAGGGAGCTGGCATCTGTATGTATTATTACGTTGAAGCATGCAAAATGTATCAGTGTGAAGCAGGCTTGACATCTCGTACATGCAGGTAGTACTCGTAGTAGGTAATAGACATGCACCAGGGCACGACGGGGGCCAACTCAGGGGTTCCGGGCCGCGGAGGGTCCACAGCAGGTGTAGGCTGAAATTTGCCCATATATTCCCAGAAATGTGGTTACAGTTTGGAGACTTGCAATTTTCATCTGCGCCCTCTGATAATGATTGAACCAGATTTGATGTCCGACGGACACTCCACTACAACCGCTACTAACGGCGCATTAAATTACTGTGAAGATGGCGAGATGGCTGAACTCCATGGATGAGAAATTTGGTCTAGCAAGGCTCGCCCGTGGCGCCGTTCTTAGCCCACGTCCATTATATTCCCATGTGCCAGGGAGACTTACAGTAATATGGAAAAAGGCAATTCCAACGCTGTGGGCAATTCATCTTAGTGCTCCATAGTGACTGGGCACTGCTTGTTTCTTAAGTGGGATAAAAAGGAGTGCCCTGTGGTTGGGGATAAGCCGGGCAAGAGAGAGGAGCGGTGCTTGTGGGCATTCAACGTGTGCAGTGGAGGAGAGATGATGGGTTGGCAAGGACAGTCTCAACATCCCTGCGCTCACACTCTCTTTGCAGATTTGCTTTTATTTTTATTTTCGGGAGATGCGACGGCAGTGATATTCCATCCTGCTGGGTCTCTAATTCTGGAGTCCTAGTGTAGTACAACCAGAATCAATGTTTGATGAGGCGTGCTTAACACTATCAGCATATAGACAATGCAGACTCAAGGGGTTATTGATTACCTACTAGTTTATACGTGTTTACACCTGCTGCCCAGCACCACAAAGACCGAAGAAACCGCATGCACCGGGCATCTCCGGCTACCAGGTAAGCTGAATATAGTCCATCCAGGCTGCATGTCACTGCGCCGGGGCTGCAATGTCAGCGAAAGCGGTCCGCTGGTGGCAACTCCAGGAAAGCCATTCCTAAGCCTCCCAAAGTCTGTGTGGCCGCATGTAGTCTGACTTGCTTCTTGGAAAAAACAGCCATTCCATACTGAAGTTTCGAATAGTCTGTATAAGTGATCCAGAGCAGTCTTTGTGTCGTCCGAGGACGCTTAAACGGCTCCAGATGAATCTGGAGCTCTCAACTTCAAAGCCCAAGCAGAGCCGCCAATCTGCCGGCACCCTGTTCGAAGCTCAACAACACCAGCCAAGCCAGAGAGAGACCCTCCCAGATCGGCCCCCACGGTAATACCCTCGTCGCTCACAGAGGCCAAAAGAAATGCCAGCTCTGACTTCAGCCCCGGCTACCACGCTCGTCTCAAGTCTCTCCTCGATTGACCAGCAAAGTCCCGATCTCTCACTGGCGAGTAAACACGCCTCTGTCGCTCCTCACGGCATACTCTATGCACATTCACGCATTGGCGGGGAGTGATGGAGGTCTGAGATTTGTTTTGAAGTCTGAAGCTAGAAGCTCGAGTATCAAGCACTTCCCAAGCTTGTAGCAGTACCGGCCGCGTGGCAGTACCGCCTCCGTGCCACTAGCAGCAGCGCTTGAGCGGCCACCAGCACGGTAACCCGCCCGCTGAAACCCGGTACGCGTACTCCAGCCAGGACCTCGTCCAACCACCACCGCCAAGCGTGATCCATTTCCGTCCCAGACTCATGCAAAGCCTCGCCCATACAACGACGACATCCGCTGAAACACACACACACACACAGTCCCGACAGTACGACTATCATCACTCGCACTCACTCGGCAACACTGCTGAGATCATGCCAAGCCTCCTCGCGCACCACACCAGCCCGTCCCAAACGTCCACGCAACGCCTCGGCCACGGCGTCTAGCACCAGCGGAGCGCCAGAGTAGCGCCATCTGCCTCTCGGTAGCTCTGATCGGCTTGTGTGCTGTGACAGCATCTCAGATTCTCCTTTGCAGTAGTAGTCGCTCCAGCTCGCTCAGCCTTACCGGCAGCGGCCCAGCCATTTGCTCCGGCCCATCTCAGAAGCCGCCGGGGCCCTTTCAACTTCTCAGCCTTGACGTACACCCAACATCACCCAAGTGCTGGTCCCGCGAGGCTGTTCCCTCCATCCCGCCCTCCATCTCGCAACGGCCTTGATGTGGTCTTAAACCCTTGCCAGCCAGACATACGGGGACCTGTCGGGGCCGCCGCCGCTCCGTAGCCAGCACGCAATGGCCGGGCCATCTCTATCACATATCCTCGATCCCATGGGTCCGGGCAGCGATCCTCGCCCGCGGCCTGTGCCTGTGCCAGTGCCTGGGCCTGAACCTACGCCAGCGCCAATGCCAGCAGCTGTCTCCGTCCCGGCCCCTACGAGCATGTCTGTGCCTCTGTCTGTGCCTGCTTCTGCGCCCGTCTCTGCGCCTCTTCCGCCCTTCCCGCTGGCACAGCAGCCTGTTGTGAGCTCTGACGCTGCTGCTACAAGTACGGATGGTTCCGCGCCGCCATCGACTCGCGCTGGGAGTAGGGCCCGGAGCCGCATCGCTATGGAGGCTATACCATCGCCGACCTCGCCTCCTAGTGCTACCGACTCGACCGCCACGGCTGGTACCACTGCTCGTGACACCCCCGAGCCAGGATCTGCGTCGCGAAAGAGCCACCAGACAAGCAATCCGTATGCTTGCCGCGACTGTGGGCGAACCTACTCGAGGCCGGAGCACCTTGTCAGACACGTCCAGACTCACACCCTGGGCCGCCGCTTTGCCTGCGATATCTGTAGAAAGTCGTTTGCGCGAAAGGACCTGCTGAGGCGCCATGTCGCCAACCACGAGAACGACTCGCCCAAGAAGCGTCAACGGCTGATATCGTCGCCAAATTCCAGCCGGGTTACCCAGGCCTGCCGTGCCTGCGCCGCTGCTCGCGTAAAATGCGACGAGTCGAAACCGTGTAGGCGCTGCGTCAGCCGAAACCTGCCATGTTCTTCATACGAAGCGAGCTCGTCCGGTTCCCTTGTCCATCTTCCAGCCGGCGGACAGGATGCCGCCGAGACTCGTCCAAGCGGCGAGCCCTCTACAGCATTTGTAGACTCCAAGCCTGCGTTCAGTGCGTCAGCAAACGTTGTTCGCGACAATACGGCCAGCAAGAGCAGCCCGTTGTCTCAGGGCACTTCATCACGGCAAGACGAGAGCCAGTTGGCGACTCCGGATACAGGCGTAGATCAAGGTACGTCATATGATTGATTGTGTTTTGAGAATAACCGCTGAACTACCGTCGAGTGTTATATGCTGGTTTTTTCACCGTCGTGTTAGGGGCGCCAAGAACTGACAGCGAACCCCCTATTTAGGCAGTACTACGACAAGTACTCACGGCCTTGCTCAACCACATGATGCTTCATCCAAAGCTACTTCTGGTCCCATGGAGTTGAACAACACTCCGTTCTTTGACTTTTTGCGGGACGTCCTCTACCAGCAACCAGTGGATCTGTCACGGGCACCCGAGTCTCAGGGTCCCGCGGTGCTGGATTTCTGCGATGACATGGACATGGATTTGACGGACATGGACTTTGGTCTCTTGGATCACTGGAACCTGGATCTCACCGACGGCAGTGCCATGGTGACCCCGGCCATGGCGAGCCAGACGACCCAAAACTCGACGGAGATGTCTCAGATGCGGCAGAACCTTGCCAACGTCTGGGGGGAACTGCCCTGGAAGTGGGAGCCCACCAACAAGGACAGCGCCTACACTGAGCAAGGCAACCTCCCCATTTCCGCCAAGGACATCTCCAACGCCCAGTTCCAAGAAACCAAGAGGCAGCTGGAGCGCGTGGTGGACCAGAAGCTCAACCTTTCCAGCCGCGACCAGATCTTAGCCATTGTGCTGAAGACGTGCCGCGATGCCTCCATGGCCGGCCGAGTGGCTGCCTCCTTTCCAACGGTGGACGTGATGGACACCATGGCCCAAGCCTTTTTGGCAGCGCACGTCCGCCAGGTGTCGACATGGATACACTACCCTACCCTCAAGCTGAACGCGGTGTGGCCCGAGTGGATTGGGAATGCCGTGGCTGCTGGTGCCGTCTTGATGCCGGCTCCGACTTTGCGCAAGTTTGGATTTGCCGTTCAAGAAGCAGTTCGTAAGTCACTCTTCCTCTCCCCTTTCGAGACGTCAATGTTTCAATACTAGAAAATCTGCTAACACCTGGCCAGGGATTACGATACCATCGCGGGTATGATACAATCACTGCGTTTGCATCAAACCATGGCCTGACGCTAACACATGCTACAGTTTGAAGAAAACAATACCGCCATTCAAAACCTCAGCCTCGTGCAGTCCCTCATTTTAGGGCAAGATATTGGCTTGTGGAGTGGCAACCGCAGGAAAATGGAGATTGCCGAGTGTCATCTGGCAATTCCGGTAACGGTAGGACACCCTTGGGCTTCCATGTCCCTGTCAGACGTACATTTACTGAATACTTCTAGATGATGAGGTATCGTCGAATGTTCCAGCGATGCATGTATCCTGCCATTACAGTAAATGCGTCAGATGAGGGCGACGTATTGGAGCAGAAGTGGTTGACCTGGGCCGCCGCAGAGCAATGGAAGAGGTCAGTTCTCGATGGAGATGGGTGTCAAATTATCGAGAAAACCATACTTACACAAGATGAATAGGCTTGTGTTCCACTGTTACATCCGCGAAGCTCAGTTATCCATGACCGCATTGACGAATCCTTGCATGTCCTACTCAGAGCTGACGCTCCCTCTGCCGGAGCGAAAGGCTCTGTGGTCCGCAAAGTCGGCTTCCGAGTGGAAAGCTGTGTATCTGGCTGGAGCTGCTGGACAGAGCACGAGGATACCGTCAATCGCCGAAATGTACAACGACACACGCCGATTCGCTGAGAACAGTGGACGCATCGACATGCAACTTTCCGTCTCCGTCTACCTCCACGGCTTCTGGTCAATGATTCTGGAGTACTCTCAGCTGAGCGTGGTGCACCAGTTTCGCAGCTACTCCAAAGAAGGGTCCAACGCGTTGCTCAGTTCACGGCGCGAAGAGCTCACGAGAGAACTGCAGGCCTTTCAGTTTGTCGCATCAGAGCTGGAAGGCATATCTCCTCAAGAGCAGGTTGTCCTGTATCTGCTCATGATGCACCTTCACGTGTCCCTAGATGACCTACAGATCTTCTCCGGCAAGCAAGGAGAGGAAGAGGCCCGCCGCATGTATCCGATACTGCAGCAGTGGACGGCCAGCCCCGAGTCGTGGTACGCCGTCTGGTGCGCGGGACAGATTCTGCGATACGCCAAGCTCTTCCCTTCAGGCACCCTGAAGGATTTCTACGCCATTGCGGTCCATCATGCCGCGCTCGCGCTGTGGACCTACGGCGTTGTGTCGCGGGCCAGCCAACAGCAGGACATGCCGTCGCAGTACGACTACGACCCCATGTATCTGGACGACGGCGGCGATGCCACTTCGATCCGGCAGTTTTTGAGTTTCGGCCAGGGAAGGCCATTTATCCAGGGGCTGGCTGGGTCAAGCTCGGGGGCTGCGCCGGGCGACGCGTCTGTTTACGATCCTCGCGCTTGCATGGACATTGCGCAGGAGATTCTGCAGGCCAACTTTAGGAGGCCGCAGGATGCCTTGCCGCCTCTTGTCGAGAACCTGTGCCAGCTGATTAAACAGCTTGGAAACGCAGCCTGGGCGGTTGGGCTGGGGTAGTTGGATTTTAAATCAGCCTGTGTGTTTTCTCTGCTTTGGTCTTCTTTCTTTTCTTGATCAGACGGGAGAAGGAGTTTTGCGTTGAAAGGCATTCTCGTCTGTGCAGATCGAGGGCGAATCTTTGTTCCATGTGTATGATACCCGGGCGTGGGATACTGGCGTACGTGGACAGATATGCAATGTAAGGTACATATATTGTTTATGAGATGCCATCCAGATGGATGGATAACAAGAAGATCAGGGGCGGGCGAGTGTGAAATTGATTGGACACCAGTTAATCAATCGAGAAGAGCCACGTGCAAGCCTCAGGTTCAAATAGGCACTTAAATGCACTTACAACAAGGATCTGGACTATTATCCCGTGGATCTGACTCTCCAATACCGGCGATTTGAGAAGCTGGTTCAAGAGCACTAAAGCCAGAATGGAACGGCGTGAAAGCGAATCGCTGGCCATGAATTTAGACATCTGATCTGACAGCAGTACGAGTAATAGCAGCAGCAGCAGCAGAAGATTGGTCATCTGCAGCCTGGTTGCTAGAAGCGTCACTAGTAGCAGCCATCCTTTTGCATGTGCTTTCTGCCGCTTTGTTTCGTCACTTGTCGACTTCTTGTCTTGTTCCTTTTGGAGCAGTGCTGCCCCTGCCGTGTCATTTTCTTATCAACCTTATTCTCTATGATTGCTCATATTCTGATAATATTATTGAGAATTTTGTGGTGCCGCGGGATCGAGAGAGAGGATTTGGGCTGATTTTGACCGCTTTCGTTGCTGGTTTCCGTGTACCCCACGCTCGGCTTCGTGTCGTCTGTCTACCTACAATATCCTTCTTACATCGTGCACGTCCACTCTGGTATTCTCACAAGCAGCATCAAGGGCAAGGCATCCTTTCTTTCTCTGCCTCCTCTGTTTCAAATTATACAGCAGACCTCATCTTGCAGAAAATCACAACACCACCGCCACGAGCCCGTAAAAGCACAAACTACGTGAAACCTATGCTCACACATCTAGACAGACACATGTGAAGAAGCACACCTCAAAGAGCAGAAAAGAAAAGCCATGGACCCAGCATCATCAGCAGCAGCAGCCGGCGGCTTCTTCCGCTGGACGCCGCTCCCGCAGACGACGGCCATGGCGGTGACGGTCACCACGACAGCCGTAGCCACGGCGACGCTGCTCCTGTTTGCGCGGTCGGCGCTGTGGCCGCGCTGGGGCAAGGTGCTGCCGAACCCGCTCAAGACGGCGGCGACGGTGGACAAGGTTGGGGTCGAGGGGCTGGTGTATCGGCCGGATGCGTTCCCGGGGGCGAGGGATGTTGAGACGCCGGTGAGTTTTCTCTTTATGAGCTGGGGGAGACGGAGATGGGATGAGTCGGGGTGGAAAGACACGATGAGATGAGATGAGGCTATCACGACAAACAAACAAAAAGCTAAACATGTTGGGATTCTTTGCAGTACGGCTCGATCCGCGTCTACGAATTCGGCCCCGAAGACGGCGAAAAGGTCCTGCTCGTCCATGGCATCAGCACGCCCTGCATCACCCTCGCTCACATCGCCCACGGCCTCGTCGCCCGCGGATGCCGCGTAATGCTCTTTGTGAGGCATCAACTGTCAAGTACATATTCGCACCAAACTAACTGCGTCTCACAGGATCTCTTTGGCCGAGGCTTCTCAGACGGAGTCGGCGATCTCGCCCACGACGAGCGCCTCTACACCACCCAGATCCTCCTCGTCCTGGCCTCGAGCCCCCTCCCCTGGACCGGCACCAACGCCATCCGCCTCGTCGGCTACTCCCTCGGCGGCGGCATCGCAGTGCACTTCGCCGCCGCGTTCCCCCACCTCGTCTCGTCCCTCGTCCTGCTCGCCCCCGCGGGCCTCATCAACCCGGAAGACTTCGGCGCCGTCTCGCTCTTCGTCTTCAAGTCGGGCTTCGTGCCGGAGCGCATCCTCGCGTACCTGACCCGCTTCCGCCTCCAGAAGCCCATCGCAGCAGCGCGAAAGCCCAAGGAACCTCCCTCCACCTCGCCAACCGCCGCAGTGGCAGACGTCGCCATCCCAGAAGCCACCAGTGCCGCGAAACAGAACGGCGATGGGTCCGCCACGACTGGTATTCCCTTGGAGCAGCACGTGCTCATGTACGTCCGCTGGATGGTGCTCAACCACCCTGGCTTCGTGCCCTCGTTCATGTCGTGCATTCGCCACGCGCCGCTGACGCACCAGCACGATAGCTGGCGGCGCCTTGCGCGCAGGAAGGCGGGCACGACGATGGTTCTGTTGGCGCGGGATGATGAGCTTATCGATGCGGGTGATTACGAGCGCGAGGCTCTTCCGCTCGTGGGTGGGAAGGAGAATGTCGTGTGGAAGGTTCTTCCCGGGGCGCATGATTTCGTCATGACGCATACGGAGCACATTTTGAGGGAGTTGGATGAGTTGTGGAAGATGTGAGGAAGAGAGTTTCTTTGTCGATTTACACGTTTTGTTTGATCATTGGAAAGACACGGTATCACCAGCGCATGGATTGGGCTAGAAGGTGGGAAAGATCAAGAGAGAAGAGTGCCCCTTTTTCCTCGCCTTGAGGGGGCCAGGGGATCGTTGATTTGGGAGAAGAGATGCGTTCTATCTATGTCTTGACAAGAGGTGCGTTTGTAGACTGTTTGTATAGACAGCATATACTCCAAGAATTATAAACCGAAAGAAGAAGAAGAGGAGAAGGAAGAGGAGAAGAAGAAGAAGCAAAAGACTTCGCCATGTATCCAGATGCCATCATGTATACCAAGAATGCATATCCGTAATCATACACAAGTTACCTACCTATCCAAGGCCTGGCTTTGACACTATTTTCGCCACACACGTTAGCAGTCAATCCTATAAAATAACAAAGCATGGGAACCACCCATTTCTGCCAGGAGAACAGAGTTTCGCAAGCAAAAGGGGGGGAGGAACCACTCACCATCTGCCAATAAACCCCCTTTCTCTTCAACAACTCAACATGGCTCCCCTTCTCCAGCAACTTGCCCTCGCCCAGCACAAAAATGACATCCGCATTCTGAACCGTCGCCAGCCGATGCGCGACAACCACCATCGTCCTGCCCTTGCCGGCGCGCTCAAAGGCCGCCTGGACGAGCTTCTCGCTCTCCGAGTCGAGCGAGCTGGTCGCCTCGTCGAGCAGCAGGATGTCCGGGTTGCGGATGAGCGCGCGGGCAATGGCGACGCGCTGCTTCTGGCCTCCCGAGAGGGAGACGCCGCGGGAGCCAATGTTGGTGTTGTAGCCTTCGGGGAGGGAGACGATGAAGTCGTGGATGGAGGCGTCGCGGCAGGCTTGGTGGATCTGCTCGTCGGTGACGGTGGATTCGTCGACGCCGAGGATGATGTTGTCTCTGATGGTGCCTTGCCTTTGAGTTAGATGGAAGTTGGAACCACTGAAGGGAATAGAGAGGCCTGACCTTGGAAGAGGGTTGGTTCTTGAGCGACGAGGGAGAGATGTTTGCGGTAGTTGAAGATGTTGACCTCGCTGATATCCTGGCCGTTGCACAAGATACGGCCCTTGTCGAGATCGTAGAACCTAATGGTGTAAAACAGTACATTAGTTCACTTGTCATGACAGATTCCAAGGCCTGCTTCATTTGGCTTACCGTTCGAGAAGAGAAATAATGCTCGTCTTGCCACATCCAGACGCTCCCACCAGGGCCGCAAACTGCCCCTTTTCAATCGTCAAGTTAAGCCCCTTGAAGACGGGGATATCTCGCGTCGGGTACTTGAAATGCACATCCTGCAGTTCAATTTTCATTCCCCCTTCTTCTCTAGGAAGATCCATTATCCCAGAACTCCTGTCCCGAATCATGGTGTCTCTGGTATTCAGGATGCGGTTCGAAGCGGCCGTGACCTGCGCTGCGTTGGGTCCGAATCCGAAGCTCTGGCCAGCCGACTCGGAAGCGTTCATGATGGCCATGAAGCATACAAAGTAGTTCTCGAGTTTGTACTCCCCGCTGGCCAAGAGCCGGCTTCCGTAGTAGAAAATGAGAGACTGGCAGGCCAATGTGCAGCTGTCGGCGAATCCAAAGAGGAGGCTGACCCAACGAGCCTTCTTGAACGCCGTCTTGACGTGGCCCTTGCACAGGGTCTCGAAGCGGCTCGATATAGGGCCCTCCAACGTCAAGGAGGTGACGGTTCTGAAGGCGCCAATGGACTCGGAGGCAAACTTTGAGCTTTCGGCAAAGACCTCGTTGTTCATCTTTTCGAACTGCATTTCGTACTTGAAGCGCCAGAAGGACGAGACAAGAAGGATCGGCATGACGACGGCGGTACCAACAAGAGCCAGTTTCCATCCAAAAGAGAACGCGATGGCAATGGAGCCGCTGAGGTTAAAGATTGCAATATATACGCTGGCCATGTTGGCTCCCATCAGCTCCTCGAGCCGTTGAGGATCCCCACTCGCGCGGGCTGTCATGGTGCCGTGCGAATGGTCCTCGTCGTCGAAGAAGGACGTCTTTTGGTAAAGGATGGCCTCAAAGTACTGCTTCTGGTACTTGGCTCGGATGATGGACGCCATTCGGGTGGAAAAGAAGAACGCTCCAAAGTACGCGCAGCCCACCCCTATCGCTAGAATGAACCACATCAAACTCCAGAAGCGAGACTCGGACAGTAATTTGGCGCCGGTGAACTGGAACACCACGATGAGCTTCGCAAACAGCCAGGCTTGCAGTGGGGTTGCTGCTCCGGCACAGGCGGCGAAGACGATTGTCAGAAACATCAAGTACCATTGACTCTTTGTCTCGTAAAAGAGGAGGCCGAAGCTGTTGAAGATGTTTCGCTGCTGCTCGGTCTTGGTCTTTGCTTGAGCTTCGGCTTCGGAAACAGCCAAGCTCTTCTCACGAGCCAGAGGATCGGAGGCATCTTCCTTCTCATCGCCCTCGTCGGAATGTGTCGAGCCCCCCAAAGAAAGCGCTTGAGCCTGGACGAGTCCGGAGTAGACACCGCCCTCCAAGGCAATGAGGCTCTCGTGTGTGCCCTCCTCGACGACTTTTCCCTTCTTGATGACAATGATTCGGTCCGCCTTCTTGATCGTAGACAAGCGATGAGCGATTGTGATTGTTGTCCGGTTTTGAGCCACGCGGTCGAGGGCGGCCTGTACAATTCGTTCCCCACGGACATCGATTGCGCTTGTCGCTTCGTCGAGAATGAGAATCTTGGGCTTCCGAACAATAGACCGAGCAATGGCAATGCGCTGACGCTGACCACCAGAGAGCTTGGCGCCGCTGTCGCCAACAATAGTATCATAGCCCTACATCATTTTGCGGGTTAGCCGAGTTGAAGGGAGTAGAGACCAAAAGGATAGGTCCAGCTCACCTGTGGAAGCTTGTCGACAAACTCGTCGGCAAACGCCTCGACACATGCTTCCTTGACCAGCTCGCGTTTCTTCTCTTCCGGCTCGTTCTCCCACTGCGTGCCAATCAGACCATTTGCCACATTGCGGAAAATTGTGTCGTTGAAGAGAAAAGGCTCCTGCTGGACCAGCCCAATCTGTGACCTCCACCACTTCAGATCAATCTCGTCCAGAGCATGGCCACACGTGGTGAGCGTGCCACTGAGTTTGACTGGCGGCCCTGTATCTTCTGGATCTTGAGTCGTAATCTCCTCTTGCTCACTGGGCTTCTTCTTCTTCTTGTCCTTCTGCTGTTCCACTGCTTCGGCAATGACATATTGTTCCTTGAGCGTGTACCATCTTTCGATCAACCCTACAACTGTGCTCTTTCCCGACCCAGACGGACCGACAATGGCGTTGATCTTGCCAGCCTCGATACGGAGATCCAGCTCGTCGAGAATTTTGACGTGGGGGCGGCTCGGATAGGCAAAGGTGACCTTTTCGAAAACAATATCGTCCGTGGCAGTGACTTCGGGATCCTTGAGGTGGCCCTTGTCTGGCTGAGGGGCATCGATGACGGTGAAGAACTGGGCGGCGGCAACGGTAGCCTTGCTGACAGCCAAAAGAGGAGTGGTGGTTCGCTCGAGGGAGAAGACGACCATCATGACAGACATCAAGACACTTTTTCGACGACTTAGCTTCGTAACTCCATGCACATGAAAGAAGTGTATAGACTCACATGACAATTGTGCCAACGTTATCAATCTTATTCTCGGCTACCGACTTGGTTCCGTACCAAAATGCGAGTGCAAAGGCTGAAAACACGCTGAAGAACTGCGAGGTTGTTAGCAAGAAAAGAGAAACCAGTGACAATGTAGTCTTACAATGAGCCCAAACTGCAGGGATATAAATGGCGATGTGCGCTGAGCGTGTTTCTTGGCTTCCTCGACAGATATTCCGTATTTGCTAACCATACGGGCCTCGGCGCCGCACGCCGCAATCATGCGAATACTGGCAAACGTCTCGCTTGCCACGGCCGAGGATTTCGCTTCAGCCTATCAAAGGGTTAGATATAGGCTTCTCGATGGCGCTGCATTATCGTAACAATAACCAAGAGTTATAACTCACATCAGTTATCCGGCCATGGCCCTTGACTATCAGGGGTAATAGCAAGGAGACGGTAAGGCCAATAAAAAGAATCGCCGAAGAAGTGACGAGCGTAAGAGCCCAGTTACGAGTGAACGCAATAATGATGGCTGCGACAATGGTGGCATTGTACTCGAAAAAGACACCAAGCTTCTCCGAGATTCCAAGCTGAAGGGTGTTGGAGGTGGAAGTGATTGTCGTCGTGGCATAGCCGGGAGGCATCGAATCCAGGACGTGGATGCTCTGGCCTAACAGTGCTGTCAAGTAATGAAGTCGAATTGCTGAAGAGATGCGAATTCCAATCATTCGAAAGGCAAACTGTCGTACACCAATTTAGTGATTTTGCGGTCTTGCCATGGTCATGAAGTAAGGGTGGTAAGTCGCACCTTGTTGATATAGTTGAGTCCCAGTCGGCCAAGAAACAGAGCGAACATGTACAAGCTTGCTATAGTGTTAGTTGGAGAATAAGAGTCAGGCATGAGGCGTGGGTCTCACGATAGTTGGTCTGCCCTTTTGCGAAAGCCATCCTGGCTTTGGCTGGCAGCGTTGGTGAAGTCGCTTATATCGCCGACAAAGTTACCTAGAACAACAGCGTAAGCATCGAGTTCACCAGCAGCTTGCCTGCTATGTGACACAAAGTCGACAAGTTCAAGCAAATGGAGAAATAGTACCAAAGACAACGTTCATCAGCGGCAACGTGATGCCGGCGCCAATCGAGGCCAGAACGCCCGCAGCGTAGGCGAGAAAGTCCCATTTCGTTGCATATTGGAAGACTCGCTGAACAGAGGGAGATCAATGGTCAGTCATCAGCATCACAACAAACACATCAAGCGCGTCATCAGGGGGCATCTCTCCAACGCACCACATAGTCTTGAAAGGAGGCTATCCGCTGAGGACGAGCCTTTGCCTGCTGTTGCTGCTCCTGTTCCTGCGCTGGTTCGTCGGAGGCGACATTGTCAGTCCCAGCGTGCTTCTCGGGATCTCCCGTGACCGCGCTGCTCGACTGCTCGACGTCTGCCTTTTCCATCTCGAAGCGGCGATGACTCCTGAGGCAGAGAGAGATGGAAGAAGCAAGCCGGACGAAGGGCCTCGCATTGGTTTTTAAGCTACAAGTACAGGCAGGATCTCGAGGTTGCAGCTGAGGAAGATGGGCTAAGTGGAGGTACAGGTACCCAGCGCAGGGAGTCGTCCCAGTGGGTGCAGGTACCGGGTACTTTCAACCTACACCGCAGACCCTCCAAATGCGAGAGCCTGGATTCGTTTAGGGACACGCATGAATTGAGTCTGACTGCGCTTCGAGACACTCGAGACCCCTTTGAGAGCTTTTGGTATTCTGGGCCCCGGAAGATTAAACGGGGATTGAAGAATGGGGTACGACTCGACGAATCGCAGACGAAACCGATCAATACGGCACGGTTCGCAGTGGATATCGGCTCCGAGGCCGCCCATGTGGTTGATATTTTGGGATTTTAAGTTACGTGTACTCGCCGTCATCCCTGTCTGGGAGAGTATGTAGCAGAACTCGATCATGGATCTCTGTGTTGTAGGGAGCTGGGAGACAAGGTCTTCCCATGTTGTCAACTTCGACGTTTGTTCCTGTGCTGTTGCTCATTATTTCCTGACCGAGGAATGAACAGCGACACTCTACATATGTACTACGGAGAAATTACTAAGCCTCAAAAGAGTATTCTAACCTACCAAACGCAGTATTATCAGAAGATGCTACAAATCCCAGATAATAACCTGAAGGTATTTGGAAGAGTGCGTTCAGGAGGCCAAGTACATGTACCTGCGCGGCTCAACGTTAGCAGCAACGCTATGCCGTCCTTAATTTCCCCATACCCGCGACCCAGCTCCGGCTTCAACCACACATACTGCCTTAAAATAGTATCCATCACCAACCATGGTAGGTACTATAACATGAAACCGTTCCATAAGCCAAAACCTACTGGATACGAGCAAAAGTCTGCCTACAGCAAGACCTGTACGCCTAGGCAATTACTACGCATAACCGATCCCATCCAGATGTTGCAGTAGCTCAGACACGTCATCAAGGCAACAGCTACACCATCACAGGCAGCAGAAGCCGCTCCCGACTTGCAAGGCAGTATGACAGTCCTAATTCATCCGACGTGAGGTAGACCTACGCAGCCTTGGCATCATAAAGGGGCGGCATCGATTCTCGGGTAGCACCATATTCTCCGACTTACTAGTAAAAGGTATGTATGGAGTAAAAGTTGTTGCAACCAAAGGGTTCGGCTACAGAGTTCAAGATCCATGTCGTCAACAACTCGCCGCCGAGTATCCGATACCTGCGACTGCTGGATGCGGCAAAAGTGAGAGTAGTGGTAATGGGAGAGGCCTGACTGGCTCCTTGCTGTTGGTGGAGAAGCCGCACGAGACCGGGTTGCGGGTTGTTCCTCGACCCCGAGAAGCCGTTGCCGCCACCATGGGCGAGCCAACAGGTTTTGGTTGTGCTGCACTCCCTACCGATCTTTTGATGCCTAAGATGCATGTTATTGTATCTAATCTACTCGAAGAACTCGCTTATGGGGTGATGATCCATGCTGATCGAGGGTGTATTAGCAATGTTATAGTATTATATCTCCTATTAAAGAACCACGCTGCAAGTGATCCTCATCCTCATCTACTTCCTATGCTTGCCTCAGCGCCATAGAGGGTCTGTGAGCATATCAAGTTGACCTGTATTATGCAGTCATCAAGCGAGAGCTGGCCTTGGAGTTCCCTTGTTTGGGCAACGGATTCCCGTCTATAGCAGGTGTTGCTTGAGTTGGAGATGTGCTTCATCTAGAGGCCAGGAGTCACCATATCAACGAGGCGCTGCCGGTGCGTGAGTACCATAAAATGCTCCTCCTTCTTTAATAATACTGTATGCATGTCAGAGAGAGTGTCTAATTCCAAGGCGAGCGGCAACGTACCTCGTGGCATATCTTGGAAACAGCTTTCGCTCTATCCGATCATAACCTTCAGCGCCTGCCCCGTCCTCCAAGAAGTAGGCTGTAATTAAAGTGTCTTGGTATTTTCTTCGCCTAATCATCATTCCTCAAGCCGGAGATGCATCGCGTTCGATTATATCTTCACGGCCCAGGGGTCGCGTTCCATCATTCAAGACCATGGCTTCGCGATGTTGGCGTCGAAGCCTCTGCTCTTCTGCGGAATGTTCCCTGGTCCGCCGACTTTGTTGCTCTCCAGAATGCTCTCCCGCCGCAATCTCCTCTTCAACCTCCATCAGGAGATCAGGCAGTTCTCTCATCCGTCGTCGGGAGCTTTCCTTGTCAATCAGCCCTGCTTTCTCTAGGGCACGCAAGCCTCGCCTGGAATGCTTGATTCGGTTGACGATGTCGGTGATGCGGTTGTTTCGATAGTCCATGTAGTCCTTGAAGTTACGGCGTCTTTCCTCGGGCGTGTCTCCCCAAGCTTGCTTCGCAAGCCACTTCTCAACAAACTTGGCCTTGACGAGCATGGTAGCCCCGTACTTGTTGATCAATTCTGTGAGAAACATGAGACAGAACCGTTCGCCCATATCACGAAGATAGTACTCGTCCCAGTGAATGTCCGTGACGACGGGGAGTTCGGTACTCTGCATGCACAGTTCCATACACCGTACCAAAGCTGAGTAGGCTTTCTCGTCATGGAGTCTTGCCAGACCCTCGTTGCCTGATAAACATCAGCATGTGATTTCAACGTGATGGCTTTTCTCCCAGCTCTTACCTGTCTGACTTGTCAACACAGCCAGTGTCCTGAGAGAGTCCATGCGCTCCTCGTAATCCGGCCGAGTAATCCCATACCAAATATACGTGATTACTTCGGGGTCGTTTGCAGCCCTATCACAAAGGATCTTGACAGCGATCTCCTTGATGGAGAAGTTCGGATGGTCTAGGAGCTTCTCCAGGGTGTCCAGCTGGAGCGAGTCTTCTGTGTCCTGCGTGATGTACTGGGTCTTGGGCTCCGCTGGCGGGATCTCATTGTCATCTCTAATCATCGTGAGAGCCGTGATCATGGTGCTAACCAGGCCGAACGTTGCCAGCCCGATGCTAACGAGGATCACACGCTCATCGCGCGCGAACGATAGGAAGTGGCCCGTCCAGCTCATGACGTCGGCCCTCGAGTGTCCCTTTCCCGACGATGCCGCATGGATGATACGTCTTAACGAGTATGTAAATAGTGCTGCTGAAGGTGATGATAAAGCTTCGTTTTGGTATGGAGATGTAGAGCCAGAAGGTACCAATGGAGATAGAAGCCAAGTTGTTGAAGCTTCCAGATTCTGTAATGCAACATGAATTGAAGTTCCTGGATCAGCACGAGGTCTCCACTCTCTTCTTTAGGTAGGGAACGAATCCACACGCCTTTATTCCCCACCAGCCCATTTTACGCTAGCCACTCGTATCGATAAGCCATCTTCAAAAAATTTAGCAACCAATTCATTTGCTGGTGGCAGCCTCTTGGTATCGTATCTGGTGCTGCTTCTGCGCAGGACAAGTTCGTGGTCAAAGGCTTGCCTGTGGAAACAAGCCAACTCATTCCGCAATGGCCGGCTCCCAGCTCAAGCGCCTCAAGGCATCCCTGAGGGAACAAGGAATCACGGGCCCTCAGAAGTCCAAGAAGCAGCGGCGGAAGCAGGCTCAAGAGGGTCCTGCTCGCAACGACAAGCGTTTGCAGAGAGGCGTCGTTCTGGAGGGAATTCGAGAGCAGTTCAACCCCTTCGACCTCAAGCATGCCGCGCGCGGTCCCAAGTTCGAGGTGACGACCAATAGGCCGAAGCCTGGAAATGCCTCCATCAAGGGACGTCCGGGTTTGGCCAAGGCAGCCGCCGAGGAAAAGGTAAGAGAACGCCTCTCTTTGTCGCACATCAATGACTTTCGGACTGTAGCTGACTCTCGACACAACAGCGCAAACAAACCCTCCTGGTAGACATGCAGCGCCGACACAAAGTCGGAGGCATCCTCGATCGGCGATTTGGCGAAAACGATCCGACCATGACTCCCGAAGAAAAGATGTTGGAGCGATTTGCCCGTGAAAAGCAGAAAGCCCACAAGAAGAACTCTCTCTTCGATCTCGAGGACGACGAACCAATGGGTGGCTTGACACATGCGGGACGGTCTTTGGATTTTGACGACCAGGAGGAGTTGGTCGACGACTTCAATGAGGATGACCTAGAGGAGGAGGGTGAGGACAGCGACGGCTCATCACGCGAGAAGAGACTCAAGCGTCTGCGCGCAATCATCGCCGCGGGCGAAGAAGAGGCCGAGGATGGCGAGCCTGAGCGCAAGAAGACGAAGAAGGAGGTCATGGAAGAAGTCATTGCAAAGTCGAAGCTTCACAGATACGAGCGTCAGGCGGCCAAAGATGATGACGCTGACCTTCGGATGCAACTCGACAAGGAGCTCCCCAATATCCAACAACTGCTTTCATCTGGCCTCAATGGTACAAAGCGACAGGACAACGCCGCGCCGTTACCTACCATTGCAGGTGTTGAGCGAGATGCCTTTGAAAAGAACTTTGATATCGAAGTCAAGCGACTGGCTCAGGATAAGAGGGCGCAACCCTCCAATCGCACCAAGACGGAAGAGGAGAAGGCTGAAGAAGAGTCCGCCCGGCTAAAGAAGCTTGAAGAGAAGCGCCAGAAGCGAATGATGGGCGAGGAGGTTTCGGACAGCGAGGAGGACGAGGAGGACAAGAAGCAGGATAAGACATCCGGCGGTGCAGAGGCTGACGAAGATGATGATGACGACGATGGTTTTGGTCTGGGACATGGCATCAAGGCTCGGCCGACTGCAACAGAGCTAGGCTTCGATGATGAGGACGACTTTGTCATTGAAGATGACTTGGTGGCCAGCGGATCTGATCTGGAACTTGTCGAGAGCGACGACGATCTCGACGATGAAGAGGAAGATGAGGAGGGCTCCGCAGGCCAGCCTGAGGACGACGAAGATGAAGAGGACGAGTTCACAAAGGGTCTTCTGAACGAAGCGGAGACCAAGAATCCGATATTCCAGGCAAACTTTGCTTCCAACGACAAGAGCGACGAGAACGGACTCCCATTCACATTCCCCTGCCCACAATCATGCGCCGAATTTGTGGCCATCACCAAAGATTACGATGCAGCGAACCTACCAAAGATTGTCCAGCGGATCCGAGCGTTGCATCACCCCAAGCTTGACAGCAAGAACAAGGAGAAGCTGGCGAACTTCTCGGTAGCCCTAGTGGATTTCGTGGCTCTTCCGTGGAATCCAAAGACATCACCGCCCTTCTCGGTCTTGGAGAGTCTCATTCGTCACATTCACTCTCTTGCAAAGATGTTTCCAATCGAGATCGCAAAGCAATTCCTTCAGCATCTTGAAGAGATCAGCGAGGACCGACCAATCGCCTTGCAACCCTCAGATCTGACGCTCCTTACCGCCATTGGGACGATATTCCCGACGTCGGACCACTTCCACCAGGTCGTCACACCGGCCATGCTGACAATTGGCCGGTACATTGGCCAGAAGGTGCCTCGCGAGCTGTCAGATTACTCCATCGGAACATTCCTCTCCATTCTCTCCCTGCAGTATCAGCAACTGGCCAAGCGATATGTTCCCGAGGTGCTCAACTTTGCCCTCAACACAATCTGCTCGCTTTCACCCACAGCCCCATCACGTTCTCTGGGCAATTTCCCATTACATGAACCCCCAGTCGGAAGCCGAATACAGAAATCCAAAAGTGTTGAGCCAAGACGTCTCAACTTTGCCGATTGCTTGCCCGAGATTTCGCAGCAAGACAGCAAAGCTCTCAAAATCTCTTTACTCACAACAACCATCCAGGTGCTCGACGCCGCTGCAGACCTGTGGGCCGGAAAGCCTGCGTTCGTGGAGACGTTTGGCCAGGTCATTGATGTCCTGAACCATGTAAACAGCAAGTCACAGCGCGAGCACCTACCAGCAGCCGTCAGCGAGAAGTCAGACCGGCTAGAGGAGAAGCTGAAGCGAATGTCCAGAGTGTCGCAGATTTCGCGTCGCCCGCTGGAGCTCCACCATCACAAGCCCCTGGCGATCAAGACATATATACCCAAGTTTGAGGAGACGTTTGATCCCGACAAGCACTACGACCCGGACCGCGAGAGGGCGGAGATGGCCAAGCTCAAGAAGGAGCACAAGAAGGAGCGCAAGGGCGCCATGCGGGAGCTGCGCAAGGACGCCAACTTCATGGCGCGGGAGAACCTCCGGATCAAGAAGGCCAAGGACGAGGCGTACGAGAAGAAGTACAAGAGGCTCATTGCCGAGATCCAGAACGAGGAGGGACGGGAGGCGAATGCCTATGAGAGAGAGGCAAAGGCGCGGAAGCGAGCCAACGGTCGCAAGTAGATGTTTACTTCAGGTCGTTCGTTGGGTATTTAATAGAGTGCATGCATACCTTTTTTTCAAGACTATCATCGATCCATGGATTGCATGTGTGAGGCCGCAGAGTAGAGGGTCTTGAGCATGTTTCGCCGTACTGGCAGTAAGCACAATTTTACCAGGTGTCAGCAAACGAAGAGATAGATGGAGTAAACATGTGTGTGAAATTGAGAAGCAGACATACAAGTTATCTAGAATTTCCCTCCGATCAAGTATCTGAACGACCTACGAAGTTGAAGGAACTGTTAGAAAAGGCTTCAGGATGCTCTGTAGGTACTATATATATATCTTTAGCGTTACGGCTTTCAACAAGCTCAGAAAGCAATTTGGCGCAGTGGAAGCGCGCCGGGCTCATAACCCGGAGGTCGCACGATCGAAACGTGCAATTGCTAATCGCTTGTTTCTTTTTTTGCTCTTTTTGCAACTTCCAATTCCAAGTTGTCTTCTCTGTGAACTCTTTGTTTTCCCTTTTTCTTCTTTCTTCCTCTCTGTTTTTACACTCTTGTGGTCTTATTGGAGGATGGTATCTTTGCTGCAATAGCACCTGCCTATTTCTTTCTTTTTCGCGAAGCGACATGTGGGTGCAATCTAACCAACAAACAGATTCATATCACATGTCTACTACTAGGTAGTTTGCACGGTACCATCTTATAACAATGAATTTCTTTAGGTTTATACTCTTAATATCTCGCAAAGGTGACAATGCTTCGCTCAGGTCTGATTAGTTCGGATCTCAAAATGAAATCTGCCAGAATCATGTTTCAGACACAATCAGTCGGTCGAATTCGTGGTTGTGAATCCAAAGCCTCTTTTCAGGGTAGCGGTAAGGCTTCTCGCTGGTCGCACAAAGTCCAAGTACAAGTTTTTGCCGCCTTCGCTGCAGTGAATGCAAGTGTCTTGTACCTCGGCGGCCCCCCTGCCATCTTGAACCTTGCACCTGCAGGGACAATCTGGCCTTGCTCACCGTCCCACATAAAAAGCACGTCGACTCGCCCCTCGACGACTTGCGACTGACACCAAGTAAACAAGCGACGATTGGGATCTTGGGCTTCACAATTGCAACGGCTAGCGACTCGAGCCCAGCCTTGCAGTCATGAAGATTGAGTATCTGGTGGTCGGGGTTCTATCCCTGCTGACTCCGCTGGCAGCAGCATGGAGCAAGGAAGGTAAGTAGTGAACGGCGATGGCTAAAGATTGATCAATGATCACCTATGGGGGAGACACGAGAGCTCACGAATTGGCCGTCCAGACCGTGAAATCTTCCGCATCCGCGACGAAATCGCCGCCCACGAGAGCGACCCCGCGGCCAGCTTCTACGACATCCTCGGCGTGACGCCATCCGCTTCCCAGGACGACATCAACAAGGCGTACCGCAAGAAGTCGCGGTCGCTGCACCCGGACAAGGTCAAGCAGCAGCTGCGCGCCGAAAAGGCCCAGGCCGACAAGAAGAAGGGCGCCGCCGGCGGCTCTGCTGCGTCGTCCTCCAAGGGCCCCACGCAGGCGGAGATCCGAAAGGCCGTTAAGGAGGCGTCGGAGCGCCAGGCGCGGCTCTCGCTCATCGCCAACATCCTGCGCGGCCCTGCTCGCGATCGCTATGACCACTTCCTCGCCAACGGGTTCCCGCTGTGGAAGGGGACGGACTACTACTACAACCGATACCGGCCTGGGTTGGGTACGGTTCTGGTCGGCGTGTTCATGATGGGCGGTGGTGCGATCCACTACCTTGCGCTGTACATGAGCTGGAAGCGACAGAGGGAATTCGTGGAGCGCTACGTGACGTTTGCGAGGAACGCGGCTTGGGGCAACGGCGCTGGCATTCCCGGCGTCGATGCCATGCCTGCGCCGGCGCCTGCTCCCGCCCCCGAGGAAGACGAAGCTGCTGCTCCCGCCCAGCCTAGGAACCGAAGGGAGAGGCGCATGCAGGAAAAGGAGACCCGGAAAGACGATGGGAAGTCGTCCAAGAAGGCCCGCAAGGCTGTGAGCTCCAAGAGTTCATCGTCTGCGCCTACCCCGACTGGTGTCCGCAAGAGGGTCGTTGCTGAGAATGGCAAGATTCTCGTGGTTGACTCTCAGGGCGACGTCTTCCTGGAGGAGGAGGATGAGGAGGGCAATGTCAATGAGTTTCTCCTCGACGTAAGTACATAACAAAGCCATGGCGAAGGAAATTGAAACGTCGTTGCTAACACATACATTCCCATAGCCGAATGAGCTTCTTCAGCCTACTTTCAAAGACACCGCCGTGGTCCGAGTGCCCGTCTGGGCCTTCCGATCGACTGTTGGCCGTTTCCTGCCCAAGGGCGCTGCGCAGGCCGAGACCGAGGAGACCCATGAGGAGGACTCGGATGCCGCGCAAAACACGCCCCCGAGCTCGGAATCTGCCGGCGATGACTTTGAGATTCTGGACAAGAGCACGGATTCGCTGAGCAAGGCGAAGACGTCTGGCGCTCAGCAGGGCAAGGCCACCAAGCGGAAGACCACCAAGAAGAGGTAGATAAAAAAAGGTTTTGGGGGGTTACTGGCTGTTTATTTGATGAATGTGCACATGAGACGATGAAAATCTTGTATGCTTATGTAGCTATCACTCCGTCAGGGGCGGGGGGCTGGTGAATATGGGAATACGGTCGGTACACAGTTCCATGATTAGGGACAAGATACATATGGAGTAGGTCAAGGAAGCACGATTCTAGAGAAGGACTCAAGAGCATGAAGACATTCGGGACAGGCCATGTCGGCAGGTTCATGATCTGGATATATATGCCTCCGTTTCCTGTTACCATGAGCCGTTCAGTCTACGACATCATCTCGCAGAGCAAACAAACTCTGCAAGACCTCCTCCGCCTTTGCCCGCAGGGCGTTGTGATACATGACATTCGTCTCAAACGTCTTGGTGCCCTTGATCAACTTGGCCGTGTCCATCGAAAGCCCATAATCGACATACATGTCATGTATAAACGCCGCCGCATAAACAGGCACCTCATTCTTCCGCAACTGCTCAACGTCATACAGCGCGGGCCAATCCGACGCAGTAGCCAGCCGCTCCGCAACGGCCCGCAGGGGGATCAGCTCGGGATACGTCTCAAAGTGCAAGGGGAAGACCATCTCGCCGGCGAAGAGCAGGGGCTGGCCGGCTGGCGCGGAGGAGGTTTTGCCCGTGTTGCCCGCGGCGAGCCAGGAGAACTGGGACAGGGCCTTGCCGACGCGGTAGGCGGCCCAGTTGGAGACGCTGCCGGGCCCGTCGCAGTAGAGCGCCTCTTGTAGGAGGGCGTAGATGGGGTTCGTGTCAAAGGGGGTGAATGTCTCGAGGGGCGCGAGGGAAGCCCGGGGGAGGAAGCCGAGCTGGTCGAGGGAGGCCTTGAGCTGGAGCAGCAGAGCATGGATCTGGTCGATGCCTCCGTGGAAACCAAGCGCAATGCCTATGGTCAACAGACGAGGCACCGTCAGGAAGCCCCCTCCAGGCAAAGGAAGGCCCTGCTCGCCGCCCTCCTTTTCGATGTAAGCAGCAATCTGGCGCAAGACGTCGACATCCTCGGGGTACTTCTGGTAGTACGCGGCGTTGCGCTCAATGGTCTTCCGGAACGTTGCCTGGTAAAGCTCATCAGCGGTCTTCCCCACGGGGGGCAGGCCCCCGGTCAGGAAGACCTCGCGCAGGCCCTCGGGATGCAGCGACAGGTACGAGGTGGAGACGAAGCCGCCGTAGGACTGGCCAAAGATGGACCAGCGCGCCTTGTGCTCGGGCAGGCCCTCGGTGAGCAGCTTGCGGACGGCCTCGCAATCGCGCACAGTGTTGTCCTGGCGCATGAGCTTGAGGTAGCCGGCCTGCACGTCGACGGCGTCCGGCCCCTGGCCGCCGGGCAGCCGGGCCAGCATCTCGGTGGACACGGGCGTGCTCAGGCCGACGCCGCGGTGGTCCAGGTAGAGCACCTGGTAGCCGTGGGACAGGGCGACGCGCGTCAGCGGGTGGTCCTGGGGCTCGCGGTTGCCGAAGCCGGGCCCGCCCTCGAGGAAGACGAGCCATGGCCTGGGCGAGGGCGGCTCGTCGGGCTGCACAATGGGGCTCTCGTGCTTGGTGGCGCTGCGGGCGAAGAGGGTGATTGTGCTGGCGGAGGGGTTGGCGTAGTCGAGGGGGACCTCGAAGAAGTGCTCTGTGACGAGGAGCTGGCCGGGGACGATGTGGCTGCTGCGGCGGAGGAGCTTGGCCGCAGGGATGGCGAGGCGTTGGAGCATGATGGTGGTGGTGGTGATGATAATGGATGTAGTTGAAGTGATACCGATCTTGATCTTGATGCTGAGAGTGAGTGAGTCTCCAAATTGAAGATGAATTTGGATAGGTCTACCTGTAGCAGATGCTCGACTTGCTGCTCGACACGCCAATAACCTTGATACCCGACGGTTGATACAGAGAGGTCTATCTAATCGTGTAGATGGCGGGTGAAGCCATTCAAGTCCGAGTTCACCCCGCCAAAGCTCGACCAATGAGGTGGACTGGACCGATGAATCCCAGTAAGCAGTCTATCACTCCTTGCTGGCGTGTCTTGCGTTTCTCTGCTTGTTGGGAAAGTTCGGGCTAAGGTGAGAATGTCATCTCATCTCAGCTTCTTGAGAAATGCTGAGATGGATGGGTATGGGTGAAAGGCTTGTAAGTTGCCAGAGTCGTACCACTGGCATCGACTGTATATGCTCAAGCCGCCCCATGGCTGACTTTTAGATCAAATTATTTGAGACAACGCCCTTAAAGATATATCTAGCACTCACTTGGACAATTTTACCTTTTTGGTGAGGTTCCAGTAAGGTCGATGTGTGGTGATGACACTCCTTTAGAGGTGTTCATGTTGACCTCGGCAGACACCCATAGCTCACTATCCTGGGACATGCTACTTCCTTACTGCTACTTCCTAGGAGCCACTACTGTAAGCTACTATCTGTATAGCTTTGTAGCCTTTCTGTAGGCTTCTGCTATTGGCATACTGATTCCCATTCAGCGTCTAGTTCGAGCAAGTCGATATCCGAGCTTCATTCGGAGGACACTTTCAAGGTACATGAGTACAGGTCCATGCTTGCTGACAAATCACTCCACCAGTTCGTCACGCGTTTTTTTGCGGCACCGCAACCCGGAACCGGCCAAAGCGCGCCCCGCCTCAGCCAGTAAAAACACCAGCTCGCATCTCAGACCTCGTTTTTTCCTTTTCCCTTGTTTTCTCTTCT
Organism: Trichoderma gracile; assembly: GCA_020002365.1. Classification (NCBI taxonomy): domain Eukaryota; kingdom Fungi; phylum Ascomycota; class Sordariomycetes; order Hypocreales; family Hypocreaceae; genus Trichoderma; species Trichoderma gracile. Next base: position 5,723,653 of record JAINEY010000001.1, on the reverse strand, counting down.
TCTCTTCTTTTTCTTCCATCTCTCTTCTCTCACGATTCTTCTCTTGTTCTCTGTATTCCGTGGCCAAGCTCTCACATGACTTGAGCCATCCCGGAATGGCATGTTTCCACCTCACTCAGACCGTAGCAGACGCCTTCAACGCGCTTGCCGATGAGGTGCAGGTCTTGTCTGACCGGAAGACGATTTTGGAGCACAAGCTGCGATTTGCGCATGAGCAGGTAAGCCTTGAACGAGCTTGGCAAAGCTTGACGGAGCAGATTCAAGAGGATTTCTTGCTTTCGTCTTTCCTTCTTCTTCATCTTCACTGCATCTCCCCTGATTCCGCCGCATATCATGCGCACAAGCACAACCCCTGGGACAATCAACATGATGAGATATCATTAGCTCTAGATCAATAGCAGCAATTGCTGCCGGGATTGACAACCTTTTATCACTGATCCAAATTGTCCTCCTTTCACATTTCACATCAACTTCATACAACCAAGACACCCTTTCGAAACAACGATGCCTATCTGTTCCGAGACTGACATTGTTGCCTACCTTCATAGTTCCAATACTTGGCCGACAAATATGCCCCGGCTGCACCGGAGATAGCTGAGACGTTGGCCAAGCTCCAGCTGCCAGCTCACACCTCTGTCGATGATACCTTGCCTGTGCCTCTTCCCAAGCAAAGCTCTCTGCCTCCGCACCAGATTGCTCTTCTTATTCGTGACGGACGCCGCGCTGCAAACAAGCTGGTTGCCTCGTTGGGTGAAGCCAGCAAGACCACAGCATCATCCAGAGACACGCTATCTCAAACCTCCCACGTAGAAACATCTCTCTCGACTGCTATGGAACAAGATTTCACCCTTGAGGGGAAGAAAGGCAATCTGCAGTGTCCCTTTGCTAAGGATGCCGCTGCTCATGCCGATCGAGAACAGAAGCCTGAGACCGGCCCGGACTCGACCCCAAAACACCATGAAGACCCCATCTGTGCTGCCCTGTACGAGGAAGAGACGTCTCACCATGGCGCCGTAAACGGAACGCAGGCAAGCAAATGCCCCATCCGATTCTTAGACAAGCACTCCCCAGAGGAGATTGCTCATTACGTTGAGACGCACAAGCACGAGCTGCCTCGCAGCCACGAGGTCTGCGTGCGCAGATACCAACGCAACGAGGAGCAGATTAGGAAATTGGATGCAAAATATGGAAACATTGTGAGCATGATTGAAGACTTGAGCCAACTCCACAAGCCGATGCTGCCGGACGACGAGCACGCACGCCGCCCCAGCGATGCCACGAGGACTTCGGCCGATCGAGTAGAGAGTTGGGCACACGCCGTCAGCTCAAGCACGGACCCGGAGGCCCCTGCTGAGCCGCCGGCGGATATGGACGAGGAGCGGCAGAGTCACTTTGACCGGCCGCTGAAGGAGGTCCGAGTGGGAGAATCACCAAGCCGTCCCTGGGGCATCTCCGTGCCGGTCTACGAACAGTCGGGCAACGGAGCCGACCACCCCATGTCGCCGCCCCCTGCGCCTGTTCGAATGCCGAGCCCTGTCCAGAGCACCCAGACGCCGGCGAAGCCCGCGGGCAAATGCCCCTTTGGCCACACGGCCAACCCGTCTGCCTTTGCTGGGCTGAACATCTCGGCCTCGCCCAACCCCCAGACGCAGAATGCCCCTGCTGCCAACGGCCATGACTCTGCGCCTTTTACGCCAACGAAACCTCCCCACGAGCGTCGTCCAACCCACGAGCGTCAAACAGCCCACGACCACCATGCTCCCATACCGCAGCCTACCTTTATCAACCCCGATGTATCAAAGGCACAGGCACCAGGCGGTCCCCAGATGGTCTTCACTGGCCCAGTCTTTATTGGGTATCCGGTGGATCAGGCCATTCAGTTCATGAACCAGTATCAACGACCCTGATGACTGGCTTCTGCTTTTCCTTCTGTTCTGCGAGCCTTGCAGTTTTGAATGATTACTTTCTCGGCCGCCTTATTTACGACTTTATGACTTCTCTTTGACTTCTTCTTTCATAACACTCATGGGCTCATTCTCTAGTCTATAGCGGCGGCGTTTTGGGTTATTTTCTTCTCTTTCGGTACCTTATGTCTGGATGAAGGCCATTGTCAGGGGCTTTGTCTAACGTTGAATGACTTGAGTGCTTTTGTTTTCTCTCTTCTGGGAATATGTGAGCGAGCCAGTTCATCTTAACGGAATTTGAGTTTCCAGTACAGCTATTGTATCATCAATAATAAGAGAGCACTGCCTATCTTTCTGTTTCAGAAGTCGAGGTGGCCGCTTATCTTGCTTGTGTTCCTCTTCATGATACTTCATACTGCAAGTGGAGGTGAGTCGGGCATGCCTCTTTTGACCCTGACTTGTCATTGAAGGGCTCTTGAAAATGTCAAAACGCCAATGCTCTTGAATCTATCGTGTGACATCGTTATACCAAAGCCGAATGGACACCCCCCCATCCCATCATCCCACCTCATCCTCCCCAACTCCAAACCCCTATCCCCAATCTAATCCGTATTCGCCTTCTTCCTCTTCGCATCATCCCCCTCCTCATCCTCATCATTATACTCCCCCCACCCATCATCCCCCTGAGTATCCCAAAGCGAAACGTCATCATCCCCCATGACATTCGCCGCATCCTCAGGATCCATCAGCGTGTCATCCGTGTCCTCGTACGCGACGACCGCTCCCCCTCCTCGGCGGCAACGAGAACGGCCTCCTCGCGCGCGAGCTCCTCCGCGCGGGCCATGGTCCGGCGGTAGATGATGATGCCGGCTGCGGCGCCGATGGCGCCTCCGACGAACATGCCCGTGTAGTTGACGACTTTGTCGCGGAGAGACATGGCGTCGCCTTGCTCGGCGATGATGGCGAGGCGGCTGCCGATGAAGATGTGGATGAGAAGCTTGGGCCTAGAGATAAAAAAAAACAAATGAAATCAGAAATCAGTCCAGAAACGCTTGGGTGACAGATATCGTCACAACTTACGTTGACAGCGCCGTTGAAATGACAAAAGTCAACGGCGATATACTCGGGATCGTAGCCAGAAAGCCATTGCTCAAGCTAAACGGCAGCGGGCAGAACCGAATGCCCGTCAGATACAAGAGGCCGTCCTTGCGCAGGACCTGCCCCAGCGCAACGAAGCGGTGGTCCGTCCCAATCAACCGGTGGACATGGCCGCTCAGTACGGTCCGACAGGCCATGAACGCCGCCAGGCTTCCCACCACGCACGCCGACGCCGCAATCGGCCAGCCCATGGGGAAGCCGTACACGAAGCCGGCAATGGTGTTGGCCGTCGAGTAGCCCACGATGGGAGGCACCGACGTGACGAAGATGAGCATAAAGGCAATCAGCCAGCCGCCCGGGATCTCGCGCCACGTCTTGGACACCGTCGCCAGCCAGGCGAAGAAGGCCTCCGAGTAGAGCACCGACAGGATGATGAAGACCCAGCCCAGCAGAATCGCAAAGCCCACCAGCGACCGGTGCAGCGGCGAGAGCGCCCAGAAGGCCGCCACCGTCTTCTCGCTCCAGCGCAGGTACGTCGTCCACTGCTCGCGCACCCAGTCCTGCGCGTTCGACGACATGCGCGCCGACCGCGAGACGCCGCCCGAGAGGCGCCGGCGGCCCAGGTCGCGGCGGGACCAGCGCTGCGGGTGCGGGAAGCGGGTTTCTGACGAGGAGAGGGGGGGAGTGGTGGACGAGGCGGAGGAGGGCGTTGGCGAGAGGCTGTCTGCCCGCGCGGGCTGGTATGGGGTTGTCATTGCGGTCTTTGGTTTTGCAAGGCTGTTCCTTGTTTTCGTCGGTTTGATCGAGGGGTTGCTTGGAGCAGGGCGTTGGTCGGAGGGGAGGCTGTCGCCGAGAGAGAGAAGAGCAGCTGGTCGTAACAACAACACAGAGCTAAAGTGTATATCCGCAAAAGATGCTTGACTAGACTGTAGTCAATGTATCGTGAAAGCCGAACAACGAGATCGAATTCGAATATGTTTATCTCGTATCTCGAAACTCTCAAAGAGCAGAAGGGTATCCTCCAGACAAGCTAGCTCTCCATCCCGAATCGAGGAATTCGTGTACGATAATCGTGAACGTTCAACTTATGGTGGCGGATCGCTCGGTCGAGGGTATCAAGGGTCCGGAATCGCTCCGACTCGTCAGTGCCCGCTGCAGGCAAGCGTCGCCGTAATCCGATAAATGTTTCTTCAGTCAACGAAAATCGAGATCAGAAGGAAAAAGGGATGTTAGAGAGACCAAAAAAAAAAAAAAACAACTCGGCCCAATCCAACCACAAGAGAATCAAAGTATCATGCAAGAGTCCCAAAGAATCCCATGTGTTTTGTTTCAGTAGGTACCTACTGTAGTGGAAAGTAAGCCCAAAAAGCACATCGACCTCGTCATCAAAATCGTGGCGGTGTCCGCCCGATAGCAGTGTACCTGGCTTGTACCTCCGCCCTCCCCCCCTCAGTGCCAACCTCTTCCACTGCACCACTTGGTTGCGGCCCAGTACCTCGACATCTGCACTCGTAACTTCATTGTACCTGAAGGCGCAGTACTCCTCCCTCACAAATGGCATCAGGCCGGGACTCCGCATCTAGGTACATGCAGTCAGATATCCGGGCGCTTTACGTCAGTCCCACCAACCAACCAACCTTAAAAACGCAGAGATGAACCGTCTTCGTTCCCCTTTTTTCCCACATGCTGCAAACCCACCAATTAGAGCTGCACTTACAGAAACGTTGCGGCTCAAGTGCTGCGACGATACAGGGGGGAACTGTCTGATACTGTACATGCGATTTGTAAGAAGTGGTTGATATATTGTAGTCAAAGGCTGAGTGCTACGCTCGGAGCCTCTCTTAGCATCTTCCAGTGGGATACTGTATATGGGTCGGTATAACTACATGGAAAGCACAATGATACGCGATCACGAACACCAAGACGATGATGAAATCCAACGGCTTTATACAGCTGCTGATACTATTTCGCTCTGTATCCTCACCTAACGCTTGAACCGAGCTATACTGGTGAATGGCAGGCATTCCAGCTGTTGTTGATATGCCCTATCAAACATGATGCTCCCAACCACCCATCTCCTCCATCTCACCTCCCTCCTCCATTTTTTTTTTTTGCAGTATTTATCGTCTTTTACTTCTTTAATCCTCGCCCTGTCACCGGCGGCCTGGGCCCTTGGGAGGCTCCCTGACGAGCAGCCTGACCTTGCCATCGCCAATTTCGACGCCTTGGCTGAGGATGTCGCCTGTAGACTTGTCTTCGTCGGCTCCCTCCCTAGCAAGCGACTTGTCCCAGCTGCTGGCGTCCACCCCAAGGATACCGCCCATATTGTTGCGGTCTCCAGGCACGGAAAACTCTCGGTACGCATATCGCCACTCGTTCAAAAATGCGCGGATCGCCTTTCCCACCTTGTCCTTGCCATTCTTACTGTGGTGGCCGGTGCCAGTGATGGCGTATATGGGTCTGCCACTCTTTTCGTTTTCCAGGAGCACCTTTTCTAGGTACTCTACAGCCTCTTCCGCGTGGAGGCCGTGAAGGTCAACGTAGATCTCTGACGTGGCATCCACGTTCTTGTTTCGCTCCTCGTAGAGCTCGCGGGCCGCCTCTCGATGGGCCTTTCGCATCAGATCATTCTCGCTCTGGCCGCGGAGACTGAGAGCCTTGGCAGCCCGAGCATCGTTGCGGTTCCATGCTTGAGCGGCGCTGGACATGTTGTTAGACTTCCTTATGGATTTCTCGGCGCTTAAAACGTCTCAGAGATTGAGAATGACATACCTTTGCAGAAACTTGTTCCTGAGACCGCCGTGCTTGATGGCATCCTGGCGGGCCTTGAGATACGCCTTGTTGGCCAGCTCACCGGTTTCAAGCCATGGAATATGCTTGGGGCTTGGGATCGCTAGCGCCGCGGCGCTGTTCTCGCCGTCTCTGGCTGTGCTGTTGCCATTGGTGACGGGCTTGCGCATCTCCAGCCTCGGCGAGGCAGGCGGGTTCATCTTGACAATGTCCGCCAAGGAGCTTGGAGCGCCGTTCTCCTTGTGGCCATGCCCGCCGCGCTTGCCGTGATGCTTCTTGCCTTGCTTTGCAATGGCCGCGCCAAGGGTCGGAAAGGCCTCGTTATCATCCAGAGCTGGGGCAACGGCATGGTTCTCCTTCGCCTGGTGGCGGCTCCCGGGTCGTGACCTCGGCCGCGGGCTCTCCGCTCGCAAGGAGCGCAAGCTCGGCGACGCGCCTATTCCAAAGGCGAAATTATTGGGGCTACCAGAAAAGCCGCCGTGCTGGTCAGAGTCGCCAGACTGTAGGGACGGAAAAGAATTCATGTCCTGGAGCATCAGGCTGCTATTGCTCCGGCTGGGGGTATTTGCACCACTCTCTAGCGACATCTTGCTGACGAGCTTGGATGGATCGTGCGAGAAGATGCACGTCTCGCCGGCCAGGCAATTGCCCATAATCCAATATCTAGATTGACCATGTTAGCATGCTTGAAATGCTGCAGATAACCCTGGTAAACTTACTTGCACAGATGGTTGCTGAGGTCATGGCTGAACCGGCAGTCTGCGCGCAGACACTGCCCTGTAGACATGTAGAATTTGCAGATGACGCCGGCCTTGCTGTTGACCGGGGTGGACGGACGGCCCTCTGCAGAGATCGACTTGCCAATGAGGACGTTCTTGGGCTCGTCAAGCCGCACACCGCCGTCTTGCGGAATCTCCATGATGGACGTAATGGTTGCGCTCAGATCGTAGTTGTGAGCCGCAAGGGCAGACTCTATCTCATCATCCGTCCTCGTGGGCCCCAGGATAGATCTGAGTATGTCGTAGGGCGACATGTCGATTTGCTGCGAGGACATGGATGAAAACTCTGGAGCGGCGGCATTGAGGCTCCTGGTGGTGCCCACGGATGACGAAAGGCTGATAGTGTCGTCGTTGACCAGCCAGTCGACATTCTCGATCTGGTACTCTCCCAAGATCTCAGGGGCGGGGGTGGGATCGCTGGCAAATTCATAGGCGTTGAGGTTTGGGCTGTGGGGATCACGGGAGTTGCAAGGGCCAGGCGAGGAGACGCCCGTGGAGATCCAAAGGGAGAGGCCGTGACCGACTTCGTCCTGTTAAAGGTGGCGGGAATGTACCCAGGCGGCGCGAGAGGACTGACTGCCAGCCGGGGAGAGCCTGACAACGGAGTGCCGCCCCTCCAAGATGCCGGGGAGGGTCGTCGCAGGATGGTCTGGCGGATGGGAGGCGGTGATGTCGAGGTTCCTCCGCATTCACGCCATCGCCACATGACATCGAGGATGGCGTTTTCCAGAGAGTTGCCAACCAGGTTGGTCTCCTTCCTGAACAGCTCCTCGATTCTGTCGGTCTTATCCTCATCCTCGAGCCTGGGATCCTGCAGGATGGGCAGGCACATCTCGTAGTGCTCGTCTAACACCATGGCTGCGGGCGGCTGGTCCCGACAACGCAGACCAACCTAGACACAAGCGTATGGTTGTACTTTGTATGTCGGCGTATTCACTCGGAAGAGGATCGATATCAGAGGAGATATAAGAGATGACCGCTTGCGATCGAAACAGTCGTAATCTATATGGCCAGCTGGCGAGCTGATGTAGAGAGCGGAAGAGGAGAGGGGAGGCACCAGGGGCTTTGAAAGCGGTGGTGAATCGAAGGAGAAGAACAAGAAGAAGACAAGAAGAAGAGACTCGGCGCTCGGACAGATGGCTGACAGAAGACAGGAAACAGGTACCTAGAGAGCCGAATTAACCTCTGATGCCGGGCGCAATAAGCTTTCGGGAAGGCCCGTTTGTAGCAAGGCTAGGGGAGGCTGATGAGCCATCGTCGAGGGGAACTTACGTGTTGAGGCTAGTATTATAGGACAATGACGATGACGGTGAATCACAACGGTATTAGAGGCGAGTCGAGGCCCCGAACAAAGGCACAGAGTCGAAGAGAACGAGCAGCGAGGCACCGGGAAACGAGGCGCGCGGACGGTGAAGAAAAGGGCGGAGAAGGCCGGCGGACGAAGCTTACATTGCGTCGCAAACCCCGGGCTAGCAGTAGAGGGACAGAGGTGGAAGGACTCCTGCGCCGCTCCTCGCTGTGCCGCTGGTGTCGCTCGACGTTACCGCTATCGGACCGGATGACGGAGAAGAGAAGGAAAAGTGCCCTGTTCGGTGTCAAGGCGGCAGATGGGCGGAATGAAGAGGGAAGAGAGTTGATGGGAAGGAAGGCTGGCTGATGCAAGCTGGACGAGACTCGCGACACTTCACGGAGAGCGGCCCAGTAGCCCGCCTACACTGAACCCGCTATATTAGCTGCCCGGCGCTTTTGGGGGGGCTTTTGGGGGGCTTTGGGTGGCCGATACCTAAGGGTACCCTGAACGTCAACCGCGGGTGGTGAAGCAACGAGGCGCTGACAGCAGCTGAGAGGTTCCGAAAAGTACCTGGTAGGTGCTGCCACCCCTCTGCATCAATTTGCTCTAGAGGAGCTGCAGGTTCTCCTCTGTGGCGCTCTCCCCCTTTAGAGGACGGGACGGATACCTGTGCAACTTGCGCCATCCTTTGGAGCACCAACAGGAACAAAGAGATCCATCCAGACCTTAAGGTACGGACGCTAGCGAGGCCCTTTCACAAGCTGAGAGTCACAGCTGTACGACTCTGTGATCTGATGCTCTACTTTGCCAGATTCCTTTATATCGAGTTTCTGGAGCGGTGGAACAAAGTAATACATGAGCCGAACTGCAGGAGACGGAAAATGCAAGTCGAGGATTTGAGTGACGTGGTCGACCAACTCCGAACCCTCTAGTCCGTATATCTGCAGCTGGGATGAGCCGCATCTTGTATCCATAGCTAAGGTAGGTCATTGCCAACACTACAATCATCATGATCAGTCACTCGCCACCCTTTTCCATTCCATAGACGCTTCTCATTAATCATACCTTCCTACATCTGGACAAACATCATCCCCCAATTCTCCCATCGTCTCTGCATGCACGCTCTCCTGAGCTCTACGCCTCCCCTGGACACTCTTCCTGAAACCCTCAGTGACATTGGATCTGGATAAATCGGCTGCCTTAGCGTTGTCCAAGGTTGGGGCCCAAGCGCTGGGTACTAAGTACGTTCTTTGACAACATACCCCAGAATCGGCTCCATGAAATCACATTCCGGTGGCAGTCGGTCTCACATACTCCTAACAGTCGCATTCACAATTGCGCGGTTCCTATTCAAATAGTACCTTCATGATTATTGGGTCGAATCATTCATGCTGATTTATCACTGAAGCATCCATATCAACAAGTGCCCATACAGTATAACGTAAATTCATATAGGCTTCCGACTGCATGTGCTTGTACAACAAAGACAGCCATTAGGGTATCTCATCATCATCGTCCCCTCCAAAGCCAAAACTGAAACTGAACCCTTCAGCATGCTCTTCGTCTCGGCCCACCGCGGTATCCCACTTCCTCTTCTTCCCGCTCTTCTTATCCGCCAGCTCCAGCGCCTTCTCCAGCACCTCCGGGTACTCGTGCTTGAGCCGAGCCGTAAAAAGACCAAATGGATCTTCCACATCTCGCGAAAAGCCAGACACCTGATCAGGCTTGTCTCTCAGGAATGACAGGACCTCAGAGACGAGATTCAAATTCGGAGACTGCGGAACAAAGTTCTGCGTAAGCGCAATGCCCTTTTCCAGGTTCACCACAAGGTGCCACCACCCGCTCGGCACATGGAGAATCTCCCCAGCATTGCAGATGCCCTCTACGCACTCGGGCAGTTGTCTCGCTTCAGAATGGAACGTGAGCAACCACTCAGCAATGCTGAGGGGGCTCGTCACCTCGCTGCTGTCCGAGGATACGTAGACTCCAGGTACCTGGGCCGTGGGCGGAAACATGATCCAGTATTTGGACCCCTGAATCACGGCATTCCAGGCACTCGTGCCGTTGGGGTCCTTGTGGAAAGTAGAGCCGCTCCGTTCGGGCCCGATGATCAACCACCGGTGAGCTGGCCGCTCGTCTCCCAAGACTTCGAAAAGGTCTGGCCCGAAGCAGTCTGGCCGCCAATATGCCGCACCTTCCATGTGTCCGACCTTGAGGCCCATCTTTTCCGCGAATTTTCGGTCAAACAGGTAGAGGGGGCTTTCGTCTCTGTTCCTCTTCATATATTCACAATACTGTGAAAACTTCCAATCGACAGCTTCGGCACGAAACTCGACATCGCCATACTTGGCGAGCAGGGAGTCAATGGTCCATTCAGAGTTGACTGGCCAATCTTGTATGCAATTCGTCAAGACGAAAGGCTGTTCGGTCCATTTCTCAGCATACTCTTCGTATGTCAGGTTCTCAAACCGGCGGATCTGGTTCGTCTTTGGTATCCCGCTGGCAAACTTTGCCAGCTCAATGTTGCTGCAAGCAAAAGGTCGATGCAAGACATCGGAAAAAACGTTGCTGCAGTCAACCTTTGCCTCTTTGTCGCTCGCGAGTTGAAGCACAGTTGACCTCCAAGAGCCCCGCCAATTCATAGGCGAGCTGCCCGTTGGTCCTGACCTGAGATGAGTTAGCTTTAGTCACTGTATACGATGCTTCACAGGCCAATGAAGAGAATGTTTCTAATCGGGGCAGATGGTTGCTTTCGAGAACGTATACACCGCGCACTCCTTCTGATGGCTCATAAAGGCATTCTCTCGTCTTTCTCAAGGCGGGGGGAGACAGGTAGACACTTACCGTAAATATAAGGCTTTCCATAATTCTTCAGAATGGCAGAAAGCATACATGTATTTGCATGTAGCTCCAAGACCCAGCAGGGCGCTTTTGTCGAAACCCTCAAGAACAAGAGCAATCATCTCCTCGGGCAGAGCTGCCCATGTGCCAATGTTTCTTCGGGCATTTGGCCCCTCGTAGAGATACTGGTTGCCCAGAGGCTTCAGCCCGAGAGGGTGAGTCGGAATGGAGTCACTGGACTCGGGATCATTTTCTGGAATTGCGGAAGGCATGATGCTATTCACGTCGGCTCATCGCCTACGGGATAACCAGGATTGTTCGGGCGCCTGAATAGCTTTGCTGCTGGTTCCAGAAAAACGTAATTATGCCTAGTGAGAGGGCCCAGACTTTTGAGGCTTTGATATGATCAGAGGGATGATGCGGATGGGAATGGACGGTTTTTGCTGGCTATCACAGCTGCTCGTGTGGTGTTGACAAAGGTTGGCGGTGTTAGTGGCAGAATTCTTTTCTTCGCCCAATTTGCTGCCGTGCCGATAAAATGGGGCCATAACATGGAGTGAACAGTATCGTCCAATGTTGAATTGCATCCAATGTCGATGTGAACGTTGAACAATAATGAATTCACACACACTATAATATTGCAAACTGTAAAATGGCTTATAAACATCACAAATTGGGCCGTACTTCTAAAAGAGGCTCTCGATAGTCAGATACAATCATCTCGGTACAGTTGCGAGTTGAAGACTGCATGTGCTCATCATGGATGAGGTACGTACCTCGCGTCAATCCAGTCCGACCTTGTCCTGCTGCTTTCCGTCCTCTGACTAATCCCGACTTCACGACTAATAGGCGCCCTCTGATTGGCCCAGATAGCCGAGGACCGACACATGCTTTTCCGAAGGCTCCATCGACGAAAACGTGACATACGCCGCCAAACCTCCAAGCATTGCCGAGCTGCCAAGTTCCGTGATACAGCGATTGCTGCTTCAATTTTCTGTGCGGACGCAGCCTGGAGACCCCGGATATCTCGCTCTGCTCACAATGGCGTCCTCGATGGCATTGAGGAAGTTGGCCTCTGGCCCTTCGGTACGTCGCACGGGAGGGGAAAAATCTGCCGAGCTGACTGCCCCTCCGTTTCTCTCCGCGCAAATCTGTTGTCCGGAGGAGCAACATCTCGGAGGGAGCATGATCTGCACAGACATCTTGTATACTTGAATCTTGCCGAAGCTGACTTTCTTACTTGCAGTTCTCGCGATTCGCGCGGAATCAACTCCGAACCTTTTCGTCTACTCGACCGGCAGGTAGGTCCATCTTACTCCGGGACTGCGATTTGCGATTTGCGACTGCGATACGATCCGTGGTTCCAGACTTTGGGGAGAATCGAGAGGGAATTCATAGCGACGAACGGTTTGCTGATGTACATCCTCAACACAGCTCGTGTTATTGCAAACGGACCTCTGAGAGCAAAGGAAGCTTCTCCTTTCGTTAGCTCCAAGTATCCCGTCATTGTACGTCGATCCCCTTCCCCGCCCCCAGATTCGACATCCTCCCGGATCGGCGAAACGAGATGGAAGAAGATGAGCAAAATCAATTGACCGTGTCTTGTCGCTGCTAGGATCATGAGTACGACGCACTCGTTGTCGGAGCTGGTGGTGCGGGTCTGAGAGCAACAATGGGTCTGGCTGAAGCTGGCTTCAAGACTGCCTGTATTTCCAAGCTCTTCCCCACAAGAAGTCACACGGTAGCTGCTCAGGGCGGTATCAATGCTGCCCTGGGAAACATGCACGAGGACGACTGGAGATGGCACATGTACGACACCGTCAAGGGTTCCGACTGGCTGGGCGACCAGGATGCTATCCACTACATGACCCGCGAGGCTCCTGCTTCCATCATCGAGCTGGAGCACTACGGCTGCCCGTTCTCCCGTACTGAGGACGGCAAGATGTGAGTATCTCCAGTGACCTGCGCTGCTCTCAAGACAATGGAATTAGAACCCCCAACCTGATACCCCTCCCCCGCATTTTGCTAACATGGGCGCCTCTGTCTACAGCTACCAGCGAGCCTTTGGTGGTCAGTCCCAGAAGTATGGCAAGGGTGGCCAGGCCTACCGATGCTGTGCTGCTGCTGATCGAACCGGCCACGCCCTGCTGCACACTCTCTACGGCCAGTCCCTCCGTTACAACGCCAACTACTTCATCGAGTATTTCGCCATCGACCTGATTATGCAGGATGGTGAGTGCCGTGGTGTCCTCGCCTACAACCAGGAGGATGGCACCCTGCACCGATTCCTGGCCAACAACACCGTCTTGGCTACTGGTGGCTACGGACGTGCTTACTTCAGCTGCACGTCTGCGCACACCTGTACCGGTGATGGTATGGCCATGGTTGCCCGAGCCGGTCTGCCCAACCAGGATCTCGAGTTCGTTCAGTTCCACCCTACTGGTATCTACGGTGCCGGCTGCCTGATCACTGAGGGTGCTCGTGGTGAGGGTGGTTATCTGCTCAACTCCGAGGGTGAGCGCTTCATGGAGCGATATGCCCCCACTGCCAAGGATCTGGCTTCTCGAGACGTCGTCTCTCGATCAATGACAATGGAAATCCGCGAAGGCCGTGGTGTTGGTCCCGAGAAGGATCACATCTACCTCCAGCTCAGCCATCTGCCTGCGGAGATTCTCGCCGAGCGTCTTCCCGGTATCTCTGAGACTGCCGGCATTTTCGCCGGTGTCGATGTCACCAAGCAGCCCATTCCCGTCCTGCCCACCGTCCACTACAACATGGGTGGTATCCCTACTCGCTACACTGGTGAGGTTCTTACTGTTGACGAGAACGGCCAAGACAAGGTTGTCCCCGGCCTGTTCGCCTGTGGTGAGGCTGCTTCAGTGTCTGTCCACGGTGCCAACCGACTGGGTGCCAACTCCCTGCTGGATCTGGTCGTCTTCGGACGTGCCGTTGCCCACACCATCCGTGACAACTTCCAGCCCGGTACCAAGCTGAAGCCCCTCCCTGCTGATGCCGGTGCTGAGCACATCGAGGTCCTTGACAAGGTCCGAACATCTGACGGCCCCAAGAGCACTGCCGAGATTCGCCTGGCCATGCAGAAGACCATGCAGACTGAGGTCAGCGTGTTCCGAACTCAGGAGAGCTTGGACGAGGGTGTCCGCCGCATGAAGGAGGTTGACCAGACCTTTGCGGACGTTGGCATCAAGGACCGCAGCATGATCTGGAACTCTGACCTCGTTGAGACTCTTGAGCTCCGAAACCTGCTCACTTGCGCGTAAGTGCTCACATAAACCTCCAATGTCCAAGCGAGACATGATCCGAGCCAAGACTAACGTATAATGTACAATAGCGTTCAAACCGCCACCGCCGCCGCCGCCCGAAAGGAGTCCCGTGGCGCTCACGCCCGCGAAGATTACCCCGAGCGTGACGACGAGAACTGGATGAAGCACACGCTCAGCTTCCAGAAGCAGCCCCACGGCAAGGTCGACTTGACATACCGCAGGGTCATCGCCACCACTCTGGACGAGGCAGAGTGCAAGCCTGTGCCCCCCTTCAAGCGTGTGTACTAAACAGCTGACTGCCTGGCCGTTTGATACTAGCGGACAACGGGGTGCCTTTTACTTTATGAGCAAAAACCAGGAGGGTCATGTTTGCGAAAATACAGTTGTCTAATATACTGTCCTCTTGATCTGCGCGAACCACGGTTCCGCAAGCGAGAGTGAAGCGAGGCCGCGTTGAAGGGGATACTGCCATGCACGCTTGATACCTTGATCGACGCTAGCTATATTGTATTATATTAAAGTTTGAATCCTAGCCAGAAAAAAAAAATGTTAAGAGTCACCAATGAGTCACTGTAGGAATTGGGCTTGAAAGCTCAGCATCTTTGTATCTGGATGTGATGACAAAGTAGGAGTTAACCGAGCACATGTGGCAGAACATCGACACAGTTGACTATCATAGGCTGACACCGACACACGATCCCTCTGGCAGTGTGTACGAAATGACACAAGTCGCCAGAGGAACCGGCGCTAGCAACAATGCAAGTCCCACTGATAGCATCAGCAACAATGGGGAAACAGGAATCTTGCCTGGGCGAAGAAGAAGGGAAAGAAGAGAAAAAAAATCTTTTGCCTGCCAGCAAAACTGCGCCTCTAGCGCCTTTGCCTCTCTCAAGATACCCTAAACCGCAGCCCCACTGCGACGCCCCCCGAGCGCTCCGCCTGATTGGCCACAGGCCTGGTGGGTAGGGAAAAAAAAACAGGCGTCGCCCCTCAGTCGTCTTTTTTTCTTTCTCTCCTCTCCTCTCCCACTTCCAACTGAACGAACGATACTTCATCATCACGAACTTTTTTTTACCTAGATTCTTCAGCTCTCGTTATTATCGAGAGTGTTTGGGTCTAGACGACAACTTTCTTCAGTTTCATTCACCGCCTGCAGCCTTCTCCCGCGAGAAGTCTGTTCTTTTCTCCGCGCTTCCACCCCGCCGAATTTTTCTTCTATTTCTAGGTCGAGCTGTGCTTGATCTAGATTTCTTTTTCCAACCGCAATCATGGCTGACAAAGGACTTGAGGATGTCCCCGAGGGTGAGTTGCAACGCTCTTTGCCCGGCGCATGCGTCTGGGATCGCGGAGTTGAAAACTTCAGGGGGGCTTTCGCTTGTGCGCGCAAACTCCCGCGGTGTTTTGACCCCACGATACCCAACTCGACCGCTGCGATTTCCACGGGCCCCGCCCCGCTCTGGTTGATGGATCATGCTGACGATGGTTGCGATACAGGACAGATCGAGTCTAACTACGACGAGACTGTCGACTCCTTTGATGACATGAACCTCAAGTCTGAACTCCTCCGTGGTGGTGAGTGCTGTTCCTCTCCAACGCCCGCTCGAAGCGGCTTTACAGAAAGGGGCCAAGGTCTAACGAGCGACCACAGTTTACGCCTACGGTTTCGAGCGTCCCTCTGCTATCCAGCAGCGCGCCATCATGCCCGTTATCAAGGGCCACGATGTCATTGCCCAGGCCCAGTCCGGTACTGGCAAGACTGCCACCTTCTCCATCTCCGTCCTGCAGAAGATCGACCCCTCCGTCAAGCAGTGCCAGGCCCTGATCCTTGCTCCCACCCGTGAGCTGGCCCAGCAGATCCAGAAGGTCGTTGTCGCTATTGGCGACTTCATGAACGTTGAGTGCCACGCCTGCATTGGTGGTACCAGCGTCCGTGAGGACATGAAGGCTCTTCAGGACGGCCCCCAGGTCGTTGTCGGCACCCCCGGCCGTGTCCACGACATGATCCAGCGCCGCTTCCTCAAGACCGACGCCATGAAGATGTTCGTCCTCGACGAGGCCGACGAGATGCTTTCTGTAAGGAAACCCCCCTAAAGCCAATGATCAAACTTGGTTTGATCTCGACCGTACGACCAATCTGCTAACGCATATCGTCTCAAACAGCGTGGTTTCACCGACCAAATCTACGACATCTTCCAGCTCCTCCCCCAGTCCACCCAGGTCGTCCTTCTCTCGGCTACCATGCCCCAGGACGTCCTCGAGGTCACCACCCGATTCATGCGTGACCCCGTCCGTATCCTCGTCAAGAAGGATGAGCTTACCCTGGAGGGTATCAAGCAGTTCTACATTGCCGTCGAGAAGGAGGAGTGGAAGCTCGACACCCTCTCCGATCTCTACGAGACCGTCACCATCACCCAGGCCGTCATCTTCTGCAACACCCGCAGAAAGGTCGACTGGCTGACTGACAAGCTGACCGCCCGTGATTTCACCGTCTCCGCCATGCACGGTGACATGGACCAGGCTCAGCGTGACCTGATCATGAAGGAGTTCCGATCCGGCTCCTCCCGTGTCCTGATCGCCACTGACCTGCTGGCCCGTGGTATCGATGTCCAGCAGGTCTCCCTGGTCATCAACTACGATCTCCCCGCCAACCGGGAGAACTACATCCACCGTATCGGTCGTGGTGGTCGTTTCGGCCGAAAGGGTGTTGCCATCAACTTTGTCACCGCCGACGACGTCCGCATGATGCGCGAGATTGAGCAGTTCTACAGCACCCAGATCGAGGAGATGCCCATGAACGTTGCCGACCTCATCTAAACAACGATCGCCACCGGATTCTTTTAAGTTTTCACTCGCTTCGGGCTATACCATCTGATTTTCGATATTACGGGTAGCTCTGGTTCACGATAGGAGGACACGTACGTGGGAAGGGAGGGGGCCATCGTTGCAAAAATAGTGCGACATTTTCCGACGGTAGCTCTTGATAGATTGACGTTGATAGAGGAGGGGGGCACCCAGGGACCGCGATTCGAGAAGTCTCCGATCTCGAGGGGGGCGTCTTGCCAAGGGAAATCAAAAGGGGGTGGTGGGCAGATTTTGACTGCGTGACGAAAGGCTCAGGAAGTCCTTTGCACCTTTTAATGACATGAAGGTGCGGCGGGCAACCAAAAGTAATGCAATGATCACTTTTTTTTTCAAACGACCCTGTTCCTGTTGCCTCTGTGTATGTATCTAGGTTTCTATCATGATGGTGTATGTGTGCTTTCAAGTATCACTGTCTTGACGCTCATTTACATGCTGGCAATAGTAGGTTGAGGTAGCTTAATGACGCTTTTTAAATCGCTCATGACAATCACTGAAGTGACCACTGGAGTTGTCAGAGTTCCTGGTGAGGTCTTCTGGGATAGCTTGTATTCTCGGTCAACTCCCCTTGATCCTGCGCTTTCGACACAAACGAACGTCACAGTTCAAGCATTTTCTGTCTTTCTTTCTGAGTATTTCATCGGGATAATCACACAGACCCAAAGAAGCACGTTCGTGATGATTGTACTGTATTATAAAGGGAAAATAATGGTAAATCCTACATGGTAGGTAGAAAAAAGAAGATATGGTATATACTCAGTTCTCTCGTCGAATCCAGTTCCGATAAAAACTCTTTCCAAAAAACAAGACATTCAAATGTCCATCATACAAATCAATGTGCCCGCCTGCCCTTTCACCTCCCGATAAAACAAGAAAAAGGTACACATGTTGTAACGCCGCCAAAACAGTGGTATATGGTGTGGTCCAGCAAGAAGACACACACCTCCTTCCTCGCTCGCTCCCCCTTTTCTTCCATTCTTGACAAGGAATAAAAAATATGTTCATCTTGTCGTTTTCTGTGGGTGGGGATATCGCTTTCGTTTCAAAAAAGTGGTTGACAAAAGAAAGTAGAGAATAATAAAAAGTAGGGTTTGTGTCATCTTCATCTTCATCAATCCTTTCAGCGAGACCTTTTTCTTCTTTTCTTTTGTCGATTTTTTTCTTTCTTTCTCTTTTTTTTCCTGGTTATAGGCTTACATGGCCTGTCCAAACGTCGCGGGAGCACCGCTATACGCGCCCGGAATAGGCACAGCATCATACGTAGGCTCGTCCGCAGCAACAGGAGCATGCTCGTGCAGCGTCTCCTTTTGCGCCGCCGCCGTTGAAGGGTCTACCGGCGTCAACGGACTCTGGGCCTTGTTAGGCGTAGCAGAGGGCGCCTTGGTGGGAGGAGCCTGCAGCTTGAAGGGCACCGAAGGCCTACTGGCGAACTGCGACTGCGGCTCCTCGGCGAGGACCTGGACGCCCGGGGTGAAGGAGGCGGCGGCCTTCTCGTCGACGGCGGCCAGGCTGCCGAAGCCGGCGGGCGCGTGGCGAGGCGAGAGCGCATACTGGCTGAGGGCGGGCGACTTGGGCGGGAACATGGCGGGCGTCATCGGGGCGCCTCCGAAGCCGCCGGGCGAGCGCGGGAACCCGGGGGTGTTGGGCGCGGATTGGGAGCGCAGCTGGGCGAGGTAGAGGTCGGAGCGGGCGCGGTCGCGGACGTCCATGGACTTGTGCAGGCGGCGCTTGGAGTAGTAGCGGTAGAAGATGACGCTGTAGAGCAGGATGCTGATGACCTCGAGGACGACCTCGATGATGATGCAGATGAGGGTCCAGTTCTGCAGGCGGCACACGAGCGAGTACTTGACCTTGTCGGCGAAGACCTCGGCGCGCGTGTTTTGCACGCAGGACCATCCCCACATGTCCTTGTTGCCGCCGTTGTTCTTGGAGTTGGAGAAGACGGCGGCGGCGAGGACCCAGAGGATGAGACTGACGATGAACTGTTTTGTTTTGGCTGCGTGTCAGTCACAAAAGCGTTTGAAGAGGAGGGGGGTTTAGAAAAGGGGGGAGAGGGAAAACGAACCCATCCAATAGCAAAGATTGTATAATATGTGCCGACCTTTTCGGCGCGGCGATGTCCTCCACGGCAGTATGCAACAAAGACCAGGATCGAGATGGCAAGAGACAGGCAGGCCATGGCGAGGACGAGCTTCTGCGCCCAGGGGTTGGTTCCGGCGGCCCAGGAGGGCATCTTGCTCTGCTGGGGAGGGACTTTGTGGCGTTGAAGATGGCGAAGGACGAGGAGAGCATGGCGAGGATGATGAGGGAGCAGCTGAAGTGGACGCTTCGGAGGGCGAACTTGGCCATTCGGACGCGGACCTTGATTTTCTGTGGCTCTGTGTTAGTGAAGTGAGGCCTTCAAGATGAGATGTTCCTTATAAGACGAACCAGATCCTTGGCCTGCTCCTTTTCCGTCTCCATCTCCCGCTTCTCCAGAATCTCCTCCTCGCGAAACGTAGGGCTCATGAGGTTCAGCGTCCTCGCCGGCGTCCCGGGCACCCTCATGGCGCTCTTGAGAGGCGACTTTGGCATGCGGACCGACTCGCGGTCGCTGCCCGAGTTGCTGATGTACCCGAAGCCGACATCGCCGGGCTGGGCGTCTGACGAGGCCTGGGGGTTGACGGGGTCGGCGAACGGCGAGGCGCTGCTCTCGATGGGCGAGTGGACCGACGTGGCCTCGGCGAAGCGCGGCGTCCGGGGCACCTTGAGCGAGCTTTCTGATGAGGAACTTGAGGATGTCGCCGTGCGGGCGTGTGTGAGGTTGAGGGCGGCGGGCCGCTTCTTTTCGCTGAAGTTGAAGCCTGCGGGCGTGGGCGTGTCAATGGGGGCTGTCTCAGGAGCACCGGTTGGTTGCTCTGGAGACGGCGGCATCGTCTCCTGCGTCAGTGTAGACGGACCTGAGTTGTCCATGGTGGACTTTTTGTGTCTTTTGATTTGATGTGTGGTGTTTCGTATTGGGGGGAGATGTGTCGAGGTGGTCGTGGTGAGGGTGGTGTAAGTCGAAACAGGACAATCGAGAAAACCCAGACTCTTCGACCCAGTCGACAGAACGGCCTCGTAACAAGGAAGAAGAAAGTAAGAGAGAGAGAGAAAACTGGAAGAGACAGTGAAACAAGAACAATACAGTACAATAATCACGATGGGGGGGAAATGGTGTGGTGAGTCCAGCTATCGAGGGAAAGGAAGAGAAGAGGGAGGACTCCAAAGGCGCGGATGGGCAGCGGGAGCGCAAGAGTTTTGAGGACCGTCGACGACAAGCAGATGCGACAAGCTCATTCGTTCGACCAGAGACGAGGTGAGGCGGCTACTAAGAAAAGAAATCGCGGGAGAGTAGTAGAGAGCAAAAGATGCAGATGCAGACACATGCAGCTCTTTCGCTTCCGCTGCACGAGCCGGGACCCGGTGATTTCTTTGCGTGTCGCTCTGGGTAATTCTTCCTTGCTCTCGGCTCTGGATTGGGTGTGTGTGTGTGTATGTCGGTATTGGCAGGGGAGGGGGGTCCCGAATACGGCTCATGCAGAAAGGTAACTGGACGGGGGAGAACGGGATGGCAAAGTATTGGGAATTGCTCTGGATGCTTGGCTGCTCGTGGATGGTTATTGGCGGACGAAGCTGGCAGGGCGGCTGGAGGGTGTGATGCTCCGAGAGGCGTGTGCGGTTAGCCGCCGAACTGGGCAGAGCTGAGATGCAGATTGGCTCTTTGGGGGCCTCTTTGTGCAGATTGGCGCTTCTGCGGGCGGGTCTGTGGTATGGGGATGTGTGATTCTGCTGGAGACGTGTATGATAATAATAATTCTTGTGTTCTGTACGAGTATCGAGGAGGAGAAGGGGGAGAAGGCTTGTGAGATGGTGAGATGATTTGAGAACAGAGGCGAGAAGCTGGAGCAGTATGACGGAACAGCCTAGATTATTACGGTATGAAGAATGGTAAAAAGTCAGGAAGAAGAGGAGATGAAGAGACAACAGACAAAAGGACAAGACGAGCAACAGTCACGCAAGGCTACGGTAGCACTATTATCTCACTCAGGCCTTTAAATTCTGGGGGAGGCCCAACAGCTTCGCATCGTCTTAGTAGGTACAGCAAGTTGACAGCGGAGAGTAAGGTACCTGCGCCGTGTAAAATTGCAGCCAAGATACCTGCGGAGCAAGCACTTGAACCAGTCCAGATTCAAATTTGTTCCCTTGCTGGCGGGCGCGGCCTCGGAAGTGGCTGGATGGCCTCGTGGTTGGCTCTATCAAAGTACGAACTTCTGACTTGAAGCTAGCATCGACCTTGGAAAGCCACGTCCCTTTGCTGGTGTTCTCCCCGTCTTCCCTTTTCCTCTTCATTAATTCCCATCATAACACAAATTTCCCTTCTCTCTTATCATCCTTTTCGAATTTTTACATACGCAATCCAAGTTCTCTTCTCTTTGCCGCCCAGGTTCCCAACTCTTCACTCGACTCACCTTGACTCGGCCGTCCAGCTCCAGTAAGACAAACAACCCCCGTCCCGCGCCCTGATTGGCCCCATGCCGCCCAACCCCAGAAGGCCGTCCAGCGGGCCCTTTCTAGGCCTGTCATGCCTGTCCAGGGCCTGTTTGCCTCTCAAAGCTCCGTCTACAGGGGGTTGCAGGTGCTAATGTCTCTGTGCCCGCAGCGGCCGTGGCCAATCAGCGGCCAAGACGCCTGTGATGGGTGCGAGCCACTGCAGGCCGTCGGCGGCAATCAGCTCGCTGGGATTCGTCTGCCGTTTTTCGCGCCGATTCCACTTGGTTTGGTTTGATTTTCCCAAGATTGATTGATCTTCCGCCATCCCAACTTGCTCAGTCTCAAATCAGTTGATGTCTCTCTCGTCGTCCAGCGTGTTTCTATTTCCAGCACCGGCCACCATGTGCGCTTCAGCAGCCGCCCGCCAACCTGATTCTTTTCCACTGTCTTGCTGTTCCCTTTGATTTGTCTCGTTGACCACATGCAACTCCCCCCGGTTACCAGCTGTGCCGTGTTCCCCCCCCCATCATGAGCCCCATTCCGATCGCCTTCAACGGCTTCTTCAGGTGCTTCTCGCTTCGCATGGAGAATAATCAAGCCTTCTATTGTGCGCGCCCAACGGCAGCCCGTGGCGTCAGAGTCCGGCCCAAGCCCGTCAGCAGGCGGCTGACCTTGGCTGCCCTTTTACGCCATTTTCCATGCTATAACTAACAAGCATTACGGCTCCGGCTCTATTGCCATCCGGGGGGTTGTTGCGGTCAACGGGTTAGCCCGTGTGCCGTGTTGGCATTTCGCTTTCTCTGCGTTTTCGTCGCTTGTAACTCACGCATGCAAGATATTGCGAAGAGGTATGTGGTATCCGAACTGCGTAGGTACTGCAGTGGTCTACTCGGAATGGAGAGGTGCTACTAAAGTTGTATGTATGTCACCGATTAACCGAGTACGACCTCAGTCGGCTGCTTGGTTGGTGATGGAGACGCTTGCGTGCATTGTGCGTGGTCGTGATAGTTGTCGTGCTTTCTGTGCGTGAGTTTCAACAATGCCTTCATAGTGATGTGTGCTACTACTACTGTACATACATGTAGTACAGCTGTCTCTCAACCACGATCAACGGTGCTGTCTTTTTATCCTCTATATCAGTTCATCTCTTGCATAAAGCATCGTTGGTTACTATCGACAAAAAGCAGGTTGAGAGGTATCACCTAGTAGTAGTTCACGCCAAGAGCTAAGCGTCTGCATGGTGCATGTGCCACCATCATTGCTGTGCATCTCCATCACCAACCGACGTTTACACACACACACTCAAGCCGCCACTTACAACCAACTCGTACCTGAAGCCAGTCAATCTCAGAGCCTACCAAGGCCACCAACATCGGCCCCTCTTCTTCTTTTCTTCTGCATCGCCCCCAACTCTTTATCTTTCTTACCTTTCTTCATCTTCTTTCCCCCCGTGGGACCTGTCATCACCTTACTTGCATAACAGTCCCATTAACCGGGAAAGCAAAAAACGCCCGCAGCTCCCCGGCTTGGGCACGTCATGGGCAAGGTCGCGTCAGCAATTAGCAGTTTTTCTCTGTTCAAATAGCCAGTTTCAGGGTGTAGTCGTATTCAATTCACGCTGCGAGAATTGCATTGTTTTTTGGGGCGCATGCTTGAAGAATCGTGCCGGCTGATGGGTATCTTCAATCTTTCAACCAAGCGCTAGACCTCTGCTTCGCCGATGTTTTGCTCCTAAGTACCAACGGATACGCGAGGCGTGAGGATCGCTAATGGGTCCTCTTTCGATCGGCATCGTAGTTTCGATTCGCTTGTCATCTCGTTTGGACGACAATCTGTCACCTGTGCTTCGGCTTCTACCTGTCCCGTATGTGGCGTTGGCATGAGTGAGTGAGGTAGCTTGGTCTTGCACGCTTCGTCAGTTCACAGTCAGCTCGTGCTATCTTGGCCTAGCTAGATACTGAGCACTCGAGAGACTGCAATTCTCTTACTCTTTACGTCTTGACCTCGTATTAGTTGTGTTTGGGGGGTTTAGAAGAAACGTTGCACCCATAGAGATGTTATGGGAAGTCCGCCTCAACATGTAAAGATTGGAGGTATGTGCTAACCTAAGACATAAAGAGGTGGTCCATTGATCACGACTTCGTCAGCTCTCAATGCCGCCTAATCAAATGTCATGGTCTGTTAATCTTGTGAAGTTATGGTCAAAGGTTGTCAAGCGGCCTTCATTTGGTAACTCGCTGTTGTATCCATGGTTGCTGCTATTCTTCACTGCAATCTAGAGTAGCCCACCAGAACATCGCCAGCCCCCCAAGATCGCCAGCCCTTTTACACTATAAGTACTACATTTCTAAAACGCTATATAAAATTAACCTACTAACTAAAATAGGTAATATTCTAAATATAGCTAAATAAATACTTAAAAAAAGTATATATATAAATAAAAAAATTCTAATAAAATTAATTTAATAAGAGATTACTTAATAAAGTTAAGGATAAGAAAGTGTTAAGGTTTTACTAGTATTTACTAGTATTTCCTTAACAGATTTAAAACTTAAATATAAAATTAAAATAATATTTTAAAAAAAAGCTTTTTTAATATTAAAAAAGCTTATATAAATATTTTATATTTTAAATTAAGATATTTATATAATTATAAATTTTTAATATATATTTTATATTTTAAAGTTTTCCTTAATAAAATTTATTAAGGCAAAATTAAACTTAATATATAGCTTATATAAAGCTAATTATTAAGCATATTATTAATAATACTTATAGTATATAACATTAGCTATTAATATATACTTTTATTTTTTTATTAATATTATTATAAAATTAATTAAAAATTAATTTAATCTGTTAAGGAAATACTAGTAAATATTAGCAAAACCTTAACAGTTTCTTTCTTTTAACTTTAATAAGTAATTTCTAATTAAAATAATTTAATTAGATTTTTTTAAAAGTACTATATATAAAGTTTATTTAATAAAATATATAGTTAGAATTTTTATATATTTTTTTAATATTAATTAGATTTTTAATTAGTAGATAAAAAGGTAGTACTTTTGGTGTAAAAGGGGTGGCGATCTTGGGGGGGTGGCCAACTTCCGGTGAGAGACTCTACCTCAATGTCTCCAATTCTTCTTCGATACCTACACAGGGAGCATTGCAGTGCCCCCTCAGCAACCGAATCTTCCACAATGAGGCACCTTGGCCTCCAGATCGTAGGCTTCCACACCCCAAGATGCAGATACTTGAACCTTGGCTAATCTCTCCAAGGTGATATTTCTCCATCTTCACGTACATCGTATTGCCATCACGACTCTCTCTCACCTTGACCAATCCGCTGCCCAGGCAAAAGAGGGGCTGCCCGACTCTGGCCGTGGAGGGGCAAGAAATCCTTATCAGCTTATCGCGCCCAACGCGGCTTAGCGTAAGAGTCATCATGCTGCACACGATGAATTTTGACCACTCGACGGCGAAATGGCTGCTCCTGCAAACCTCCGCAACTTTATAGCGACGAAATCCTTGTAGGCGTTTGCCTCTTTATCCATCTCGTTCAGTCTTCCGTTGCCTCGTCTCCTCTCTCGCAGACGAGCCCTTAGAACATCGACCATCCCGATCCAGCATTATCCTCGTTGCCTCGGCAGAATCGCCCCGACTTCCTCATCTCGCTTTCCACCCTCCCCCACCCATCACAATGTCTGAGGATCCCAAATACGACGACATCCAGTCCGACTCCGACTCTGGAGAGTCCATCGACGCCCAGGACAACGTCGAGAACACCGAAGAGAAGACGCTCAAGCCGGCCCTCAAGAAGTCCAACCCCGCCATCCCCAACCAGGCGGCCGTAAAACCTCCGCTGCCCCCGCAGACCGACCCCAAAGACCTCGATGTGTCCGTCTTGACACCCCTCACGCCTGAGATTATTGCTCGCCAGGCCACCATCAACATCGGCACCATCGGCCACGTCGCTCACGGAAAGTCCACCGTCGTCAAGGCCATCTCCGGCGTTCAGACCGTTCGATTCAAGAACGAGCTGATCCGAAACATCACCATCAAGCTGGGATACGCCAATGCCAAGATCTACCAGTGCGACAACGCCGCGTGCCCTCGTCCCGGCTGCTACCGAAGCTATGGAAGTGAAAAGGAGGTTGATCCTCCTTGCGAGAGAGATGGCTGCGGTGGTACCTACAGATTGCTCCGACACGTCTCGTACGTTCGTTCCTATTTCTCCCAACCCCCCTTATCCCTCCCTTCTTCTTCTTGAATCGAAGATATTGAAAGTGTATCGCATGAGGCTTCAAGGATGTGTTTACTGATGCTTTGCTTCTTTCTAGATTTGTCGACTGCCCTGGTCACGATATTCTCATGAGCACCATGTTGTCAGGAGCTGCCGTCATGGACGCTGCTCTTCTTCTCATTGCAGGCAACGAATCCTGCCCTCAGCCCCAGACATCCGAGCATTTGGCCGCCATTGAGATCATGAAGCTGGAGAACATCATCATCCTGCAGAACAAGGTCGACCTGATGAGAGAAGAGGTCACTCAGCAGCACTATGAGTCGATCCTCAAGTTCATCCGTGGAACCGTTGCCGAGAAGTCCCCGGTCATCCCCATCTCTGCCCAGCTCAAGGTCAACGTGGACGCCGTTCTCGACGCCATTGTCAACACCATCCCCGTGCCCGTCCGAGACCTCTCCATGGAGCCCCGCATGATCATTATCCGTTCCTTCGATGTCAACAAGCCCGGTGCTGAAATTGATGACCTCAAGGGCGGTGTTGCTGGTGGCAGTATCCTGCACGGTGTCCTCAAGCTGGGAGACGAGATCGAGATCCGCCCCGGTATCGTCTCACGCGACAACAGCGGTGCCCTCAAGTGCGCCCCTCTCTTCAGCAGAGTCATTTCCCTCAACTCCGAGGGCAACGACCTCAAGTACGCTGTGCCCGGTGGTCTGATTGGTGTCGGTACCCAGATCGACCCTACCCTCTGCCGTGCCGATCGTCTGGTCGGTTTCGTCCTGGGCCTCAAGGGCAAGCTGCCCGACATCTACAGCGAGATCGAGATCAACTTCTACCTGCTCCGTCGTCTGCTCGGTGTCAAGACGGCCGATGGCAAGCAGGCCAAGGTCGCCAAGCTGGCCAAGAACGAGGTCATCATGGTCAACATTGGCTCCACGTCCACTGGTGCTAAGGTCGCTGCTATCAAGAACGACGCTGCTAAGTTGGTCTTGACCAGCCCCGTCTGCACGGACATTGGCGAGAAGGTGGCCCTCAGCCGACGTATCGACAAGCACTGGCGTCTTATTGGATGGGCTACGATTGCTGCGTAAGTTCTTTTTCACCTCCTTGGTGTGTTTTAGGCCTTTGATGCTAACATGTGCAAATTTAGTGGTGTGACTCTGGAGCCCAGCTCAGCATAAACGTGCAGCTCTACCTAGAAGCTTGTCTACGAAGTGATGTTTCTTTATGTAAGTCAAGTTGGAAGCTTGCTCTCAACAAGGGGCGTGATATCAACAAGATGATGTCCTTATTGGCATACCTTGCAGCGAGTGGAGATGGGATGTCGGAGGCAGCAGCCAGGCTCGAAGACAGAAAACGAGCTGTAGCCCGGGCTCTCACAACGCGTCCTCCCAAGGGTTTAGGTAGCGGCGTCAGTGGATATGGAGCTATAAAGCTAGAGGTTTTCACCGTTCAGGGGTACGTTTGGTAGCGGCAGCGTGAAAAAAGGCTCGAGGATCTGGAGATGAAGGTGATGAACAGGAAGTACAAACCACAGCGGAGGTAGAACATAGGCTTTGGAAAAAAGTTGAGGACAAAAAATCCATAATATATATCGTCAAGCGAAAAAAAAACACAACCACCAAAGCTCTGATCTACTTGCGAACTTTACGGGCGTGCGCTACCAAGTTCTCTATAACACCCTCGAATGCCTCGCGATCGCCAATCTTTTCGTCTGTCCGTTTTGTCCAGTACTCCAGCAGCTCCTTGGCCGCCCCCTGCATGGCCTCCAGCTTGGCCACGTGCTGCTTCAGTTCCTGGTCCGTCATGCCGTCGAGCGCTTCGTCCGTCGTCTGGCACAGATGCTTGGCCACTACCAGGTCCAGCTCTGGCTGCGGCGGCGGTCCTTTCCTCCTCTTGGATGTTGACGGCTTGCCCTGAGAGTCTACCGATGTGGATGAGGCGTTTCCGTCGCTTTGTTTCAGCCTTGCCGTCGACCGCAGGTCGCTCGAGCCTCTGGGCGACGTCGCGGGGATGTTGAGCGACGGCAGCACGAGCTTCTTCTGTTTCGACGCCGGGAGGATCTCGTCCAAGTCTACGGGTACTCCGAGCGAGACGAGGAACAAGCGGCGGGTTCGCGACCGGATCCAGTCGGGCGGCGCGAGGGGCGGAGGAGCAACGAGCTGAGACCACAGCGAGGCGGAGCGTGGGGTGAGGAAGATGGATGAGTCTTTTGGTAGTTGCGGGAAGGCTGGGAAATCGAGCTCTTCAGGGGGGAAGAGGCTCGGTAGGCATGGTTCTATTGTGGAGATGACTTCGTCTGGACTCAGCCCGTCGAAGTCGGGTATCGACTGCGAGAAGGGTTAGCGCTCATTATCAATTGGTCTTGGGCTTTTCGAGCACATACAAATGGTAATGAATGTTGTGGTTGGGCTGGTGGAGGCGCTGATGCTGCGGATTCGGTGGGCTGGGGGTGCTGAAAACCATCCTCAAAGTCGTCAAAGTCGTCGTCGTGGCCGCCCTCTTCAAAGTCGTCGAAGTCATCACCAAAGTCGTCACCAAAGTCGTCATCTTCGCCCTGTCCTTCCTCCGCTTTCTCGTCCTCTGCTTCTTGGGGTGGTACAGCCAGTATTGTTGGCTGAGAGGAGGCAAGGGATTCTCTCCTAGAGCGGGCTGAAGACGAGGCGGGTGAAAGGGGGACATCTTTAGATCGGTCAATTGGTGTCTATCCCAGAGTTTTCAGACCGGCCGTAGTGTAAATACCTGAGATGGCGTCCTCATTACCGCTCCTTATCTCGCCATTGGGGCTCAGTATTATATCGGGGGTGGCGTCTGCTTTGTGCTTCTCCTGCTCCTCTACGCTGTGCTGGCCGGGGTACTCTCCGGTAGATTCTTCGACGACTGTGACAGGGACAGTGCCCGGTTCGGGAGGAGCAGATGGCGAAGGCTCAGGAGTATCGTCGGGCACCATGGCAATCTCGTCGGGCTCGGCATCCTGCTCCCTTGTCTTGTACGCTTCTGTGCCGGGCACCTCCCCATATGAGGGTTCAGTGTCGACCCTTTCCACCCTCGTCTTGGGAACTGGTGAGCTGACGCCGGGGCTCGTCGGTGCGGACTGCGCATCTGTGAATTGGTCTTCCGAGTCTGAAGCCTCAGCTATAATGCAAGTGTCAGCAATGCTTGATCACAAGCAGGTGATCTATATAACCCAGAGCAAAGGCATACCCAGTTGATGGGCCCCCGGGTCCTCGACGTGGGTCTGCGGCGGGGGTTCAAGTTCCCGGGAGTCCGCCATTGCGTCGTGAATGCACTCTATCAAGCTGAGCAGCTGTTGGCAAAGCGATCTAGGGTCGTCTTGCGTCCGGGACTCGATTCGTAGAGGCTATTGATTGTGTGTAGTCGATTGATGTAACGAGTGTCGGGTGGTCAGACGGCGTCAAGGCCAAATACAGCGTCGTCTTCAGGACATTCCGGTGCTGCACAGCGGCTGGGTCGTGTATGTACAGTTGTGTACTCGCAATGGACAGGAGCCCTGGGGGGAAATAGGGACACACGGTCTTCACCTTGGAAATGAAGGGCTGTTTCGCATCATCGAGTTGTCATAGCATGGAGCTCACCTCGACGGTAGGCGTGCTATCGTCACGTGGGGAAGGACACTATGCACGATAAGTGTGGCTGGTGAGTCGCCAGTTTGTGGGCTGCAGGCTCGTGGATACCAGCCACAGCACGGCTGCGCGCGCCTGGGTCTGAGCTTCCAAGGAAAACAGAACCGCGAAAAAAGCACCTGCACCTGGCCAACCGTCAGCCTTGAGCCGTCCCCAGGATTTTGTTTTCCTCCAGCTCACTTTGGAGGCATCACAGGTCTGAGCTTTTGGCAATCCCGTACGCCTCCCAATTGCTTGCCCGCATCTCGGCCCAGCTTCCATACGCCATGAACGCCTGCTGAGTCTCCTTGCTTACACGTATCTAGCTGCCTGTCGCCTCCACGCCTCGCGATCGTCGACGACTCGAACAAGCAGCGCATCAACGCCAATCGCCATGTCGTTCAGCTTCGGCACCCCGAGCTCCTCGGGCGCCGCGTCCAACAACACGACGAGCACGGCGCCGGCCACAGGAGGCCTCTTCGGCACTGCTGCTCCCTCTTCGGGCACGCCCAAGTTTTCCTTTGGCAACACCACGACTCCCGCTACCAACCCGCCTGGGTCACTGTTTGGAGGTCAGAGCAACGCTGCTCAGAAGCCAGCCTCTGGCGGGCTCTTTGGCTCAGCCGCTGCTTCATCCTCTTCTACTCCTACCACTTCGGCAGGTGGCCTGTTTGGAGGAGCCTCAACCACTCCAGCAACGGGTGGCCTCTTTGGCGGAACAAGCACCGCAACCTCTTCATCGGGAGGCGGCTTGTTTGGGGGAGCGACAACCAGCACGGCACCATCCACTGGCGGTCTCTTTGGCAACAAGGATGCATCGACCCCATCGACCACTGGAGGCTTGTTCGGGGGAGATGCCAACAAAACCCCAACTGCCACTCCGACGCCTGCTGCTGGGGGATTGTTTGCAAACACCGGTTCTGGCCTCTTCGGCAACAAGACGTCAACTCCCACGACCCCGGCGACTGAGACTACTACCCCCGCCAAGCCCTTGTTCGCCATGGCATCGACGACGCCCGCGGGTGCGCCGCCACCCAACACAGCCAAGCCTGCAGGCTCAAATCTGTTTGGAACCAATACCAGCACCACCCCGGCCGGCGGCTTGTTTGGCAACACTGCAAAGCCTGCCACCACTTCGGCATCGACTTCGCAACCTGCGACTACCACCACGTCAGGATCAGGGCTCTTCGGCAGCGGAACTCAGTCATCCACGAGTGGCTTGTTCGGCGCCGCCAAACCTGCGGCTACCAGCTCTACCGCACCGGCATCTGGAGGGCTTTTTGGCAATAAGACGGCCACCACCTCCGCGCAGTCAGGGTCCTCTACGCCCGCTGCTACGCCGGCTGCTGGAACAGGCTCTTCCCTCTTCGGAACTAAGCCGGCTGCAACCACCGCATCTACGACGCCTGCGGCGACTTCTGCTGGCGGTCTCTTTGGCACCACTCCTGCTGCAACAACCGCTCCGGCCTCTGGATCTACTCCTGCTACCGCAGCCGCTGGCGGTCTCTTTGGTCTGAAGCCTGCCGGCACCACTGCCACTACGACTTCGTCTTCAACGACCCCGGCAACCACTGCCACGTCCGGCAACCTCTTTGGCACAGCCCCTAAAGCCTCTACTGCCACGACGGACAAGCCTGCTACCTCGCTCTTCGGTACCGCCGCCACCACCAAGCCTGCCACGACTGCTTCCACCACCGCGACTACGACGACAGCAGCACCAGCGTCGACCACGACCACGGCTGGTGGCTTGTTTGGAGCCAAGCCCGCTGGCGACAAGGATGCGGCGAAGCCAGCTGCACAGACCAGCACTATTAACCCATTGGGAGCTTCCACGACCGGCCCTCCCTCTCAGATGGCCCGGTTGAAGAACAAGACGATGGAGGACATTGTCACTCGGTGGGCTTCCGACTTGTCCAAGTACCAGAAGCAATTCAAGGAACAGGCCACAATCGTGTCCAACTGGGATCGAAACCTCGTGGACAATGGCGAAAAGATTCAGAAGCTGTACCTGGAGACCTTTGAAGCGGAGCGGGCCAGCCACGAGATTGAGCGTCAGCTGGCTGCTGTTGAGAGCCAGCAGGAAGAGCTTGAGGCCTGGCTGAACCGCTACGAATCAGAAGTTCAGGATATGTTTGCTAAGCAAATGGGCCCTGGCGAGCAGCTTGGAGGACCTGACCAGGAGCGCGAGCGTACCTACAAGCTGGCCGAGAAGCTCACCCAGCAGCTTGACGAGAAGTCTCGAGATCTGTCAAAGATGGTCAAGGAGATTAACGACATTTCTGGAACTCTGAGCAAGGGAACCAAGGCGGAGGATCCGGTAAGTCCTAGCCGCAATGGCGATTTCAACTGGGTGAGTAACAATGCTAATACCACGATGCAGCTGAGTCAAGTCGTTCGCGTGCTCAACAGCCACCTTACCCAGCTGCAATGGATCGACGCCAACTCGTCAGCCCTGCAGGCCAAGGTCGCGGCGGCCCAGAAGTCCAGCAGCAACCTGGGCAGCCACTACGGCAGCGGAGAGAGCGACGTGGCGGAGAGTTTCTATAGATCTTACATGGGACGGAGGTGAAGCATGTGTTGGACATTGATGGTTGACATTGGAGTTCCGGGATGGCATCAGGGATGATTGAA
Source organism: Trichoderma gracile (assembly GCA_020002365.1). NCBI lineage: Eukaryota > Fungi > Ascomycota > Sordariomycetes > Hypocreales > Hypocreaceae > Trichoderma > Trichoderma gracile. The sequence continues at coordinate 5,691,804 of JAINEY010000001.1, read as the reverse complement.
TCTAATAAAGGCATTTTTTTTCTTGTTTTTGTCACGCACATGGACCATGAGCGACGTAGGTTCGGCGAAACACGACACAGCAGTGGCTCTCCTTTGCTTTCTGATGCAATTTAGGTTATTTTCTTTGTTTATTTGTCCTCCGAGAAGTGGAAAGGAGCTTATATAGCTCTACAGAACGGTATCGTAACAAGCGAAGGGGCAGATACGCAATCCTGATGTATGCGCGGTTCGACCCCGTTGTTTCAACCTAGTTTTACAGTTTGAACTGCCCGATCGAGCTGCCCTCATCGCATGATGGGGCGACCCGTCCGCCTCTCTTTCTCGTATACGTCCGGTTACAGCACTTTTTTCCTTTTAGTTCTGCTCGCCGCCCTGCTCCTTGGTGATCTCGTCACTGCAGAGAAGAAACAAGAGGAGTTAGTTTGCAGAAGCACAACCAATTTGAAGAAGAAGGGTTAAATCAATTCAAGGGTAGGTAGGTAGGAAGTTGGAAGGGGTTTGGCGCGTACATGTGCTTGGCGAGGCGATCGAGGTGCTCCTGCTGCTCGGTCAGCTTCTTCCTGAGCTCGAGCAGCTTTTCCTTTTCGCGCTGGCGGATGGCGTAGTCCTCGGCGGCCTTTTCGCGGCGCTGGAAGGCGTCACTGTTACGGATGAAACGAATTAGCCCTGGATCATTTCACTAGGAATTGTTCGCCGTAATTGCAATTTGCATTTTGAATTTGGAGCTCCGAAGAGCTGAGAGAGGAAGAGGATTTGGCATCTCTGGGAACTTACCCTTGGCCGCCAGTCTTGGGGGGAGCGCCAGTGTCGCCTTCGCCCATGGCGCGGGCAGTGGTGGTGAATGCGGCGCGGAGGGGACGGAAAGCGGCCGTCTTGGTGAGGGTTGTGCGAAGCATTTTGGTGTGATAGGTTGTTTGGTTGGAGGGGATTGGGGAGGTTTGGTGTTTGAAGGAAGTTGAGTGATCGTGTTAGAGGGGGAAAGAGAAAGAAGTAGAGGTTCGTAATAATAACCGGATTGCCGTAGGCAAAGGTACGTAGGAACAAGTATATTACTACCTAGACTGGACCGTGCTGTAATCGCAGTTGGAGCTTGCTGGCCTGAGGAACTGGAGCTGAAAGTGGTGCTGCTGCTAGTGAGAGGGAGTTACAGAGGGGTTGGATGAGCGTCATACTGCAATCGAGTGGTTCGATGCGATGATGGCATGTGCGGATTGGGGTTAGTGGCGGTGCTGCCTTTTCGGGGTGGGGGATGTTGGTGATGCGTCTTGTACTGAACTGGAGAGGGATCAGAATGGGATTTACAATAAAACAACTGGCCCTTCTTGTTGAAGAGATGAAGATGTAGCATTTACTGTAGGATTTGAGCACCTGGTTGTTTCTAATTGGACACTGAATGGTTCTCGTATACCCACGAGTCTATACTTCTGGCAAGCAATATGGCAGCCAACTGAGAGCATCAGAGATAGCACAGCTTGTGTGAATCGCCAAGAGATCGAATTGCTTTTGACAAGCCATCGTCTCCCGCGGTATAAACAGGGTTCAACACGTTAAAAAAGCTTACATCACGATACGATCAGATAATGCAGTGGACTGACCGGACACGCTTGAGGTATCTGATGTTCTGATGTACTCGTATGTGGATGCCGGAATATCTCGGTACGCGCAAGGTTGTACTACTAGTGCGTGCCTGTTCGGCGGTAGAAGCGAATAGAAGCAATTTGGAAAGTCGCGAATTGCAACAAGCAACAAATAACACCTTCAACGTCCATCCAGCGTTTTGAATTGCTTTGTCGTCATTGTAAAAATGGTGCCTGATTATCTACTTACTTATCATATAGAAGAGGCCAGAGACGGTAGCCAGAAGTGATAATTGGGGCAGCTGAAGCAGGATCGCCATGGTTGATACCTCTACGTCGTACACGCAACTACCTACGAATAACCTGGAGTAGATCCTAGTATAACTGCTTCGCCTGCACATTATCGATACTGTTGTGATTTTGATTAGTAAATTCACCACTACACTGAGCCATCATCGCTTGTTGGTAGAGGAGAAAGGTTCTGCAAGTCTTCACATGTGCCGGTGGCTCGCATAGAAATTGGCTTCATCCCAAAGCATCCTAGAGCGGAGCAGCGCATGGAGCTGGATTGCCGTCCGGGATCCAGGGAAATGAACCGGCCGATGCTCGACAAGGCCGCAATCTCGTGCCCCCAGCAATGAGCCTTGACAATCTGGCCCAAGCCCCGTGACCGCATCTTCAGAGCCTCATCTTCAAACTGTTCTAGGACTTGTGTGACCGTGAATGTGAAAGACAACTGCGGATTGGCTGCCCTGAGATGCTTTTAGGCAGCACCACGATGTGCCTCGTTCAAGGAGAGAGGAGGGGAAGGACAAAGCAGAGAATCAAGGCACGGCACAACACAGCGACGGGAGTGACGATGACGAACCCGCGGCCACGGGTCAGCTTAAGTTAGCGTCTCTCTTCAGCACCGAGGAGGAGGTGAGAGGAGGTAATATGAACATTGCTGCTGGCTACCTATCAAAGCAGTGCCTTAGACGGCAAGGATGCGTCAACGCCACCAACGCTTCGATCGTGGTTCAACTCTCAACGAGTTGATGCCGGTGCTCTACAGTAAGTAGGTAGTAGGCAAGTAAAAGGCAGGCAGACCAACCCGTGAACTCTGCTGCAGCTGGAGAGGAGAGGCATGCAGCTTGTATTATGTACGAGTACAACGACATGTGCCTTGTCTGGTGCATTCATTTGTGCCCCCAACCTCCGCAAGGTGCCTTGGTGACGTGATGATACAGGGTCGGTCTGAGGAGGTGGACGAAGGAACCTCGCAGTACGAGATTGCGAACCGGGCCACACAGTCCAGCCGCGGCGCTGACCCCCCGCACAAGTACCTCCGCGTACCGATGCCTGCCCACCTTGGCACCCGCCCGGCACCCACAAGCCCTGAACAGGACAGGCCTGCGCGGCACGTGAGGCCTGCCATGGCGCTGAACGAACCGCTACTGGGCCGCTGGGCCTCTGAATCAATGCGCTGGCTAATAACTGGGACCCCTTCCATCATCAACAGCTTTGGATTCTTTCCCTTTTCCTTTCTCTCTCAACGAAGCAACAAACAAGCCCCTTTTTGTCCGAACCCGCGCCTCATCGTACGTACGTATCCCTCCCCCCGTTCGCTGCAGCTCTGCCGGATTGATTTTTTGTCGCTCCCGTTCATTCCTCTGCCCTCGAGCCAAGTGCATCCTCCTCTCCCGCCCAGCTGCCGCCGCTGCTCTGGCTGAGCGCCTTATTATGGCACGGCGCGCGCCCCTCCTCGCTGTCGTCATGGGCTGGCCCCCCTGGGCACGCAGCAGGCAGCGCAGCCAGAGCCGTCAATCGCGCGGAGACGCCCGACCGGCTGCTCAGCGACTGTGTCGGCGCATCGGAGGACCTGGGAATGGCCTCGTCTCTGTCGATTGGGGCGCTGCCTGGCTGTCGCGGGAGCTGGCGCATTCGCTACACTATACACTGCTTTGTCTGTGTCGAAACCCCACCAAAGGGGTTTAAGGAGCGGGGGAGCAGAGCAAGCCTCACTCGGGCCTCGTCCGCAGAGTCAGCCCTGCGGCACATTGTTCCTGCCACGGCGCCTATTCCGTTGCGCAGAATTTCACCTTTTGGCTCTGGATGAGGCTGTGGCTGCTGCCTTGCTCTTGTTTCCCCCTCTGATTTTCCCCTTCTTTTTCCCCCTGCCTCTTGCGGAATTTCCTCTCTAAACCGCTCGCCATCCCCCTTGAATCGTCTGCCACTTGCGTTACGCCATTCTCCGACGCGTACAACCTGCTGACTGATAACGAACCAGCTTTCATTAAAACCACAGAAAAAAACAACAAACTCCTACCGTCAAAATGGGTCACGAAGATGCTGTTTACCTGGCCAAGCTCGCCGAGCAGGCTGAGCGATATGAGGGTGAGTGGCTCAGCTTGCTGTTATCTCCGCTCCCCCGCCGTCCGATGGATCGATCGCGCTGACCGAGGCTGCCCAACAGAGATGGTTGAGAACATGAAGATTGTCGCCTCCGAGGACCGCGACCTCACCGTCGAGGAGCGCAACCTGCTCTCCGTCGCCTACAAGAACGTCATTGGCGCCCGCCGTGCCTCTTGGAGAATAGTCACCTCTATCGAGCAGAAGGAGGAGTCTAAGGGCAACTCTTCCCAGGTCGCCCTTATCAAGGAGTACCGCCAGAAGATCGAGGCCGAGCTCGCCAAGATCTGCGACGACATCCTCGAGGTCCTTGACCAGCACCTGATCCCCTCTGCCAAGTCCGGGGAGTCCAAGGTCTTCTACCACAAGATGTGCGCGTCCCTGGTTGCTCCCATGCTATAGTTGTGCATAGTTGAGCTAATTTCGGTTTCCCGTTATAGGAAGGGTGACTACCACCGTTACCTTGCCGAGTTCGCCATTGGCGACCGCCGCAAGGACTCTGCCGACAAATCTCTCGAGGCCTACAAGGCGGCCACCGAGGTTGCCCAGACCGAGCTGCCTCCCACTCACCCCATCCGCCTGGGTCTTGCCCTCAACTTCTCCGTCTTCTACTACGAGATTCTCAACGCCCCTGACCAGGCTTGCCACCTTGCCAAGCAGGCCTTTGACGATGCCATTGCCGGTAAGTCTTGGCTCTCCAGAGATAGATCTGACGGGAATGCGGGAGAGGACTGCACTTCCCGAAAGACTCATTTTGCCCGAATTTGAATGATGTTCACTAACGCCCGTTATAGAGCTCGACACCCTCAGCGAGGAGAGCTACAAGGACTCGACTCTCATCATGCAGCTCCTCCGTGACAACCTTGTACGTTGATAATCCCCTCTCGTTGACTGCGTATCTTGCTAACGGGCCATTCAAGACTCTCTGGACCTCTTCGGAGGCTGAGACCTCTGCCGGCCAAGCCGAGGCTCCCCCTAAGGAGGACACCCCTGCCGAGGCCGCTGCTCCCGCTGAGGAGCCCAAGGCTGAGTAAAGTCAGTCAGGGGAGCGGGGGTGGATTTATAGGCTTTGGTCGCTTTGGTATGGGATGGGCTGGTGTCTACGGAGTGGATGGAAGACTTCGTTTTTTGATCAAGAGCTTCGGCATCGTTTAGGTAAACACGCAAATCACTTTCGGGGAGAGAACCAGTTTGGTTCGCCCCCTCTCAACGGATCGGCAGGGAGGATTGAAGAAGAGCATATTGAAGGTTCTGCTTTTAGACTCTTGATGCGCACCGTCTGGACAAAATAAAAACTACTAAAATTGCTTTATAATATAACTTTATCTTACCAACCATCTCCTGCCTCGAGAGAGCCTGGTGATTGTTCTCCGCGCTTCATCGTCATTAATACCATATGTTCTCGCTGTCACATGTGTTGGAATTTCTTTCATGTGGCCATCAGTGGTCAGCTTGGATTCTTTTCGTTTGATATCGACTAAATTCCGTCATCTGTCTCTCCTTCGTCTTCTGCTACAGCAAAGTGAACTTTCAACCAGAGGCTGCAGTCATGACACCCAACCATGAGCACACCCTCCTGCTCAACCGCTTCTAGATCCTCCTCGTCAAACGAATACCCGCGGTCGTTCCCACAACGACAGGACCTATACCAGCGCTCCTCCGCCTCATCAAACTGCAGGTCATCCAAGTCGACGTTTTCAATGCCCGTCTGGAAGCGTGCGTGCGCAGCAGTTTCGCCGTTTGCTCTGCTGAGGCGGAGGGTTGCGTCGTAGGTGCTGCGTTGGGAGGGGGATGAGAGGACTGTGAAGGCTTGTGTGATTTGGTCGATTGTGTAGATTTGAGCGGCCGAGGGCCTTGTTGTTGTTTGAGTTCTTGATGATGATGGTGATGATGAGATTGAGGAGGGAGTGGGAGTAGTAGAAGCCTTGTCGGGGTGGTGCCGGAGGAGGGCTCTGCGGTAGGCTTGCTTTATGAGCGTGGAGGGGTCATGCTGGGAGTTGAGGATGGAGGGGGAGAGGTTGAGGACTTCGTAGTGAGATGGCGAGGTGGCGGCCATTGATCGTGATGGAACAGTGAGATTTTTTGTAACTATAGCAATGACATGAGTGTCATGACATGTCTTTTGAAGATATCTTGCTTGTGAGTTATGGCGTTTACATGCTATATTGAAGATTCTCAAGGCGGCAAAATTAGACATGGCGAGATCACGTGATACGAATGAGCCTTTGCTTTTATAACATGATAGAAAGCTGAATTGATCACAAAAGAATGGCAAGATAAGCTCGGAAAGTGTTTGGAGTGAATCTGCATATTCGTTTCTTCATTGTTGTACATAGAAATACATGGCGTATGTACATATTCGCCAGGGAAAAGGAAAATCTTTGCTGTGTCGTGACGTTTATTTTGGGAATTTGGTCCAGTTCCTCTTCCCGATCTGTGTGTGTTTCAAAGTCAGCTTTATCCCCCGTACACATGACTATCGAGTATAAAAGAAAGCTGGTGTCTTACACTCTTCCAGGCCCGGATAAGCTTGGGCATATCCAGCATGGCTTTTCTCCTCTGTTCCATCCTAAAGCATGGTGTTAGTCGTCGTGCCCCCAACCAAACAATAGCAAAGAGATCAAAGCAAAGGGAAACATGGACGTACTTTGCAATCATGTGTCGCTCGTGAATGTGACCCTTGACCTTCTGTCCCACACCCGTACCCTTGACCCGTAGACCGTGCTCGACGCGGTGCGCCAGCTTGTACTCGGTGCCCTTTGTCGTCTCGGGCAGCAGCTCCTCGACGCCGTGCTCCCGCGCCAGCTTCACCAGCTGCGCCTGTCGCCGCTGCGAGTAGACGGGGTCCTGCCACCGCCCCGTCACGGGGTGCTTGTAGAACCGGAACGGGTTCGGCCGCTGCTCCTGGAAGGCCGTCGGGGGGGTGCCGGGGGCGACGAGCGAGGCCGGGGGCCAGCGCGCGAAGAAGCGCTGCAGCGGCTCGGGGAGGCTCTTTGCGAGCTGGACGAAGGTAGAGGTCGAAGCCATTTGGAATCGTCTATGAGGGCATCGGCCTGGTGGTGACAATTCGGGGCTGATACGTCCCGGGGAATGGGCAGCTGATTCGCGGGGAGGCTCTTTTTTGGAGGTTACCAATTTGAATCGATTTCGAGATTCCCAAGGCTGAGCATACACTAACCGGGACCCGCTCGCTAGTGAACGATGTGATTGGACATCATCTGTGGGTGGGTCTCCAACATCGGCCGTAAGCTGCAGCCTCGTCTGCTTTCCTACTCGCTGCAGCTCAATTCTGGAATCGTCTTCACGTCAACATCTCAGAACCTTTACCCTTGATTTTCTTTGCCCTTTGTTTTTCGCAATAGAAACCACAAGCCTTCCCCCTTCATCCCTTTAATTCCTGAACAAACAATATACCCCATCCGAAATGCCCCTCGATATCGAGGAGATCCTCAGGAAAAAGAAGGCGGCTGAAGCTGCTGCAGCCAGACCCAGATTCATCCCCAAGGCGGAACGCGAACGACTAGCGGCCGAGAAGGCGAAGCAGGAAGAAGAAGAGAGGAAGCGCAAAGCCGCAGAAGAAGAGCAGAAGCGCCGACAGGAAGAAAGGAAATGGGAATCCCTCGCGAATGGCTCGTCAACCCCCAACGGCGCTCCCAACGGCATCGCGCCTCCTACAGGCCCCAGGGCCATGAATCCGCCAACAAACTCGGGCAGAGGCCGTGACGGGCCGCGTGACGGCGGGCGAGAGGGGAAGAAGAATTCCAAGACGGACGGCGTCAAGCGCTCGGCAGCGGACATTGAGGACTCGCTGCTGCGGTCGCGGTACCTGGGCCCCGAGGTGAACCAGCAGTCGACCTTTTCGGCCAAGAAGAAGCGCATGCGGACGACGGAGAAGAAGTTCAACTTTGAGTGGGACGCGGACGAGGATACATCGAGAGATAACGACCCGTTGTATGCGAGCCAGAGCGTCAACAGAGGCGGCTCCCTCGCCGGCCTCGGTGGCGAGTTCGACAAGGAGGCCGAGCAGCGAGCACGCAAGCGAGCAAAGATGATTGAGGAGCGCGATCCGGAACACGGCAGGGAGCGGGCGATTGGCATAATGGAAGACTTCTACAGGGCGCGCGACAGGGCGAGGGAGAGGGCCGAGAGGACGGGCCTGGGACGGCACTGGTCGGAGAAGGCGCTGAGCGAGATGCGCGAGCGAGACTGGCGCATCTTCAAGGAGGACTTTGGCATCTCCACCAAGGGAGGCGCCATCCCGAACCCCATGCGCAACTGGGAGGAGTCGGGGCTGCCGCGGCGTCTCCTGGACATTGTGGACCGGGTTGGCTACAAAGAACCCTCTGCTATTCAGCGAGCAGCCATCCCGATTGCCCTGCAAGCCCGCGATCTTATTGGAGTTGCCGTCACAGGTTCCGGTAAAACTGCCGCTTTCCTACTGCCGCTGTTGGTGTACATATCCGACCTACCGCCTCTCACAGAGGCCAACAAGAACGACGGCCCGTACGCGCTCATCATCGCGCCGACCCGTGAACTGGTGCAGCAGATTGAGACGGAGGCGAGGAAGTTTGCCGAGCCGCTGGGCTTCAGGTGCGTCAGCATCGTCGGTGGACACTCGCTCGAGGAGCAGGCCTTTGCGCTTCGAAACGGCGCCGAGATTATCGTCGCGACACCCGGTCGTTTGGTGGACTGTATCGAGCGAAGGCTGCTCGTCCTGGTCCAGTGCTGCTACATCATCATGGACGAAGCCGATCGCATGATTGACCTCGGCTTCGAAGACTCGGTCAACAAGATCCTCGACGCGCTGCCCGTGTCCAACGAGAAGCCGGACACGGACGACGCGGAAAACGCACAGCTCATGAAGCGCTACGTGGGCGGCAAGGACCGCTACCGGCAGACCATGATGTACACGGCCACGATGCCGCCGCAGGTCGAGAAGATTGCCAAAAAGTACCTCCGGCGCCCGGCCATTGTGACGATTGGCAACGCCGGCGAGGCCGTCGACACGGTCGAGCAGCGCGTCGAGTTCGTCGCGGGCGAGGACCGCCGCAAGAAGCGCCTGCAGGAGATATTGTCGTCGGGCCAGTTCGCGCCGCCCATCATCGTCTTCGTCAACATCAAGCGCAACTGCGACGCCGTCGCGCGCGACATCAAGGCCATGGGCTGGTCCGTCGTCACGCTGCACGGCTCCAAGACGCAGGAGCAGCGAGAGGCGGCCCTCGCGTCGGTGCGCTCCGGCCAGACGCAGGTGCTCGTCGCCACGGACCTCGCCGGCCGTGGTATCGACGTGCCCGACGTCTCGCTCGTCATCAACTTCAACATGGCCACCAACATTGAGAGCTACACGCACCGTATCGGTCGTACGGGTCGTGCCGGGAAGAGCGGTGTCGCCATTACCTTTTTGGGCAACGAGGATGCGGATGTGCTGTATGATCTCAAGCAGATGCTGAGCAAGAGCTCCATTTCAAAGGTGCCGGACGAGCTGAAGAGGCACGAGGCGGCGCAGTCGAGGCCCGTTCGTGGGGGGGCCAGTAGGAGGGATGAGGCGGCTGCTGCTGAGGGCGGTAAAGGGGGAGGAGGCAAAGGAAACTGGTAACGGTTTTAAGTGAAATCTCTCACGACGCTGAGAATCTGCTCATTGTACAAATCACTGGCGATTTGAATGTTTGTCTCGTGCACAGGGGGACTGGACTGGGAGTTTAGGTTCATCAATAGGTCGATAATATGATAAGACATCTTGCACTTCATTGACAACAGCTCTTTTGATTTTGTACTCTAGTGACTTCTTCGTCTACATGAGGATCGTAGCCCTTTCAATGAAGTTCAGCTACAACAGTTTATGTTTTCTTACTCCAACTTGAGCTGCTCAAACTGCTTAATCGTCTCCTCCAAGTGGTGCTTCTCCTGCTTGGCATCAGCCAGCCTCTTGAGGTCACCCTCCTGAACGGCCGCCGAGACCTTCTCCTTGTAACCGGGGTCCGCAAGCAGCTTCTCCTGCTTCTGGATGTTGGCACCGGTCTTCTCGAGCTTCTTCTGCGCCTTTGCAATCTCGGCGTCCATGTCCACTCGGCCCTTGACGTGCAAGAAGACGGAGGCGGCGGTGGAGACGGGGTATGCGACGCTGCCGAGGGGGCGGGAAGCTTCGGGGCCGACGACTTCCATGGACTTGACGCTCTTGCCGCTGAGGGACTTGATGGAGGTCAGTTCGTTCTGGCAGGTCTTGAAAGACTCGGCATTGTACGCTTGGATGACGACTGTTTTTTTGATGTCAGTTAAGCAGAAGAAGACAGAGTATTTAAAAGTGGAATAATGCTTACGTTCAGCGTCTTCCTTGATGGCATACTCGGCCATGAGCGATCGCGAAGCCTTGCTGCAGTCGAGCACAAGCTCATAGGCCTTCTCGGACGCGGGATCGTCAAGAGCAGGGGTGTACGTGGGATACTTGGCCACCATGATGGACTTGGTCTCATCGCTAGGTCTCCGGGGCATTCTCTGCCACATCTCCTCAGTGATGAACGGCATGAAGGGGTGGATCATGGTGAGCGCGGCCTCCAGAGCAGTGTACAGGGTCTGGATAGCCGAGTTGCGCTCCTCCTCGGTGCCGTCGCGGATAATGGCCTTTGAGTTCTCAATGTACACATCGCAGAGCTCGTTGTACCAATAGCGGTAAACGATGATGCTGGATTTTGAAAACTCCCGCTCGGCAAGGGCAATGTTGATCTCCTTGGCGGCCTGGTTCATCTTGTGAAGGATCCATCTCTCCGCCAGGGTCTTGCCGGGCACGGCGCCGGTTTTTGAGGGAACAAAGTCCTTGGGCAGGCTTCCCAAGACGTACTTGGTTGCTTGGAACTGAACTGGTGTTAGCACAGGAACACGAAGGGACAGCTACAATGTGATGAGCTTTTGTACGACATACAATCTTGTTACAGAACTTTCGGTAACCGTGGATGCTGAATAAGTGTTAGCTGAGTTCAATGAATCGAAATTGTAACGAGCTTACATCTTGATCTCCAAGTTAATGTCGCCACCACCGGTCGTGGCGTTGATCATGGTGAAGCGAAGAGCATCAGCTCCGCACTCGGGAATGCCATCGGGGAAAGCAGACTTCTGGTACTTGGTCGCCTTTTGGACCTCGCTGGGGTGCAGGTTGCCCTGGAGAAGCTTGGCGTGCAAGTCCTCCAGCTTGATGCCGGCAATGACATCCAGGGGGTCGATGACGTTACCCAGACTCTTGCTCATTTTCCGGCCCTCGGAATCTCTGACGAGACTGTGGCAGTACACCTCCCTGAAGGGAACCTGTCCTGTGAGTTTCAAGCTGAGCATGATCATTCTGGCGATCCAGAAGAAAAGAATATCCCAGCCAGTCTCGAGGATGCTCGTGGGGAAGAGCTTCTCGAAGTCGAGTGTCTTCTCGGGCCAGCCCAATGTGCTGAACGGCCACAGACCAGAAGAGAACCAGGCTGCCATTTGTGTTAGTCTACGTTCTGAGTATACCTTGGACACAACATCAACTCACTATCAAGAACGTCCTCATCCTGCTCAAGAGTAAAAGTCTTGCCGGGCAGCGCCGCCTGAGCCTTCTTCTCCGCCTCTTCCTTGTTTCGTCCAGAGAACCAGAGCTTCTCCTCGGGGATACCGTCGGAGCCGCCCTCGATCTTGGCAAAGTACGCAGGACATCTGTGGCCCCACCACAGCTGTCGGCTGATGCACCAGTCGTTGATGTCCTCAAGCCAGCGGTAGTAGCTCTTCTCTGCACTCTCGGGTCGGATCTTGATCTCGCCCTCCTTGACAGCCCGAAGAGCCTCCTGGGCAAGCTCCTTCGTTCTCACCCACCACTGGGGCTTGATGATGGGCTCAATGATGTCCTTGGACCTCTCACACAGTGGGACGGTCATCGGGTTGTCCTTCTTGTCCACATACAGGCCCTTCTCCTTGAGAGCATCCTGGATAGCGTATCTGACGTCGAAACGCTTCTGGCCCTGGTACGGTCCGGCGTTCTCGTTCATCAGTCCATTGTCGGTGAGGATGTTAATGAACTCCAGGTTGTGCTTCTGACCGAGGTTGAAATCGTTGGGATCGTGGGCGGGAGTCAGCTTGACAGCACCAGTTCCGAACTCCATGTCGACGTACTCGTCGGCAATGATGGGCAGCTTGCGGCCCTCGATAAACGGGTGGACAGCATACTTGCCGACCAGATGGGTGTACCTGGCGTCCTTGGGGTGAACGGCGATACCCGTGTCGCCGAGCATGGTCTCGATACGAGTGGTGGCAACCTCGACGGTCTCGTCACTGCCCTCAATGGGGTACTTGAAGTGCACGATGACACCGAACTCGACCTTCTTGTCGTATCCGGGGACATCGAGCAGCGTCCTTCCGGTAAGCTCCTTGTTCTTGACCTCGAGGTTTGAAAGCGCAGTGTTGAGCTGTGTGCACCAGTTGACAAGTCTGTTGGCGCGGTAGATGATGCCCTCCTCGTGGAGCTGGACAAAGGTTTCGTTGACGGCTTTCGTCAAGTTGGGGTCCATGGTGAAAGCTGCCTGTTGTTAGTCACAACATCATTCACTTGGTTTCATCATAACACACCTTCTCGGCTCCAGTCGAACGAGCTACCCAAGCTAGTCAGGGCCTTGTTGATGCGCTTGTGGTAATCCTCCTTCCACTCCCAGACAGTCTCGACAAACTTCTCGCGGCCGAGGTCGTGTCTGGTCTGCTGCTTCCGTCTCCACAGCATGTTCTCGACGACGCTCTGAGTCGAGATACCGGCGTGATCACAGCCGGGAACCCACAGGGTCGTCTTGCCCTGCATCCTGTTCCAGCGGATCATCAGATCCTGAAGTGAATCACCGAGTGCGTGTCCCATGTGCAGGCTGCCGGTGACATTGGGAGGCGGGTGGACGATGACGAAGCTGCCCTCCTCCTTGACATTTCCGTCTGGGGTGAACTCGGGCTTGAAGAAGCCTTCCTTCTCCCACCAGCTATACCAAGCGGACTCGACGGCAACGGGGTTGTATGCCTTGAAGTGGGGGTCGTCGAAGGATCGGATGCGCTTCTTCTCTCCGGCGGGGGTATCTTCGACGTAGGCGGGCAGCGGCTCCTCCTCGACCTTCTCCTTCTTGGCCTTCTTCTCCTTGGCGGGAGCTGCGGCGGCGGCGGCAGCCTTTGCCTTCTTGGCCTCGAGCTTGGCGGCCTTTTCAGCCTTCTTGCGCTCCTTTTCCACTGCATGAGTAGGTTAGATCAGTAGTCCTTCGTATTTCGAGTTGTGATTCTAAAGAGAAGCTCGGCGGGGCTCCTTACACTCCTTCTCAGACTTTACTTTCTGAGGTCCCTCGGGAGCTGGCACAACGCCCGCATCCTGGCCTGAGGCGTGCTCTCCGGGAGCAGCAGCCTGAGTCGAGCCGGCAATCTCTTGCTTGACCTCGCTGGAGACGTTGGGAGGCACGGTGGTGCTCTCCTGGATACCCTCGGTTCCCGGGACTGTATATCGCAACTTATTAGTGGCTATTCCTCTCTACAGTAGCTATTCGACAAGCCAAAGAATCCGTGTACATACTGGGGATTCCTCGCGCAGAGTTGGTCGCCATGATCGCACGTGTGCTGGTGAAAGATCTTGCAGTTGCGGTTGCAGAACAGAGTAGTGGCCGCACTCGAAGTGCCCGAGCCGCGATTCTGAACGTCGTGCTGGATGGAGTTTCGGGGAAGCCGCAGAGCGAATTGGCCTCCTCGTCAAATCCTCAAGCGTCAAGAAACTCGCCCTTTTATTTAAAGAGGAAATAAAAGTGACTTTGGCTCCGGTTTGCGTTATCGGATTCAGAGTCAGAGATTCCTGGTCGGAAATTTGAGTCATGGAATCTTATCAGGTGGGATGTGCTGAGGGGTGTGGCGGTGCCGCGGGGTTGCAGTTGGAATGCTGCTGGAATTGGCAGTTCAGCCACAGTCCAGCCACAGCTGCTCTTACACGGAATTTCATGTACAATCAGACCCTCGAGCCCCGTCATCACCTCTCATGTCATATCTGTGCAGCTTGATATTCCTCTCTTGAGTAACTGACCTAATTACGCCAGAGAGCTTTCTGTTTTCTCGTATCCACCAGAGTTACTCATACACAGGAGTACTTTATGGTAGGGAGATGCTCTCCCGGATCTCCCCAAAAGCTCTGGGAAGCTTGCTTCCGAGGCGAGGCTCCTCAGCTCTCTTCAGATCCTATTCGAGCAATTCCCGTCACAGTCAGACAAGGTTCACATACGCGATACCGGAGAATAGACAAGTGAGTCAACCATTTCACACTATGCAGACGAATTGCTCACCATCTCCCTCGCTTAGATCAACTATGACGAGCTCTTTGAGAAACTGAAGGGCAGGAAAATCCTGGACAATGCCGACGGCCACAACGCCGCAGTGCTCCTCACAACGCCAGGCTTTGCCAAAGATCTGGAAAATGCCCACTTAATGAAGGATTTTGCTAGGTTAATGGCCGGCTCAGCAGACGTGGGCAAGTTTCACGTGCTGAGCGCAGTAGTCGACCATCTAGCAGCCCCGATAGGCTCACTCAGGCCCCTTCAGGGCGTGTCAGTCTTGCGAGGCCATCTAGACGACATGCTGCCGTATCTGTGGCATGAGCAGCCGCCAAAGTCGAGAGATGATGCGGATTCAGTCTCTGCCCTGACCTTTAGCTTGGGGGATCCCGCGTTGACGCTGCCGCTGGCGAGAACTACGTTCCATAACAATCGAGCATCTACGCTCATGTTGTCCGAGTTTGACTTGACCCCTGATACGACACAGCTTACTCGGCAGGTGGAAAAGCATTCGCAGTTTGTAAAGGTCTCACTAGACGAGGACATCAAGTCATTGGCCCACCTCGACATGTGGTCACCCCTGATGCCTCTGACGCATCCCCGAACTGTGACTGAGAGCTTCGGCAACATCATCCGAGGCATCGAAGTCGACGGCAAGACCATCCCCGCTTCTACTGAGCTGGAGGATATTGTGAACGCGCTTCACAAGCAGAATGCCCATTCGGGCATCTTGTCTGGCCCTGTGGGAGTCTGGGCAATGGTTACCCCTAACCCGGAGACGTCGAGCACGTTGGCAGAATGGTTCGAGGAGGCCCCCAAGCCTATAGCAGCGCTCCCAGATGTAGATGATATCAGGGATACTGTAGGCGCAACTGCTCAGCATCTCAAGCAGCTCTACAGCCATGGCGGCCGGTTATACAAGATCTGTAAGTGACACCACTCCTCAATGTCCCAAGGGATGATGCTGATCCTCGAAACATAGTGAGCGGCGGCGGCGGCTGGGGTGCCAAGAAAGGACTGCTCTCTCTCGACCCTCAGCGAACACACTTCTCCCTCTCGGAAGAAGAAGAAATGAACAACTTCATGCAGTCGATGAACGGCGAAGGCTTCACGCCACAAGGCTCGCAGATTCAGTTCTTCATGTCCGCACCCGTCCTCCCCAACGTCACGGAGCCCTTTACCCCTGGCGTAGCGTTTGGCGTTGCTGGAGAGATTGCGGTTCCTCGAGAGCCTGAGCCCGTTGAGGGCTTCATCGGACAGCACTTTGGCGCTCTGTCGAATGCTGCCGTCTATCTTTCGGGCGAAGGCCTTCCAGGAGGTAGGGAAACGAAGTTGAGTGTGCCTCACTCGAGGATATATGGCAGAGAACCTGGTGCAAAGATGGGCATCTTGGAAAACTTGGCATATGAGCTGGCTGAGGCCGGAACAATCGCATTGGCAGGACTGAAGCATTAGAGGAGCATTGAATCCTATCACCGGAATCTTCTTTCCTCATCTCTAAATACCTAGCTGTATATAACTACCACTTCTCAACATATCATACGAGTAAAAACACCGTCTTCACTCCCTCTTCTTCCTCTTTGCCTCCAACCCCTCCGCCATAACCGCCGCCACATCATCCAAACTCGTCCCCCTCTTCCTCTTCCCAATCTTCTCCCTCCCAAGCACCCCATCCTCCGCAACCGCCCGGTACACCCCGGCGATGCCCTCAAACACCGTCCCCTCCCAGCCGCCCTCCTCGGAGAACGTCTTTGCAATCTCCTCCATTTCGCGCACCCAGCGGTACGCCTTGGGCGGCATCCCCGGCACGCCCTTCTCCGCGCGCGCCAGCATCGCCGGCACCATGTCGCGCAGCTCCCGCTTCAGCTCGTCCGCCACGCCCAGCCGGTGCGCCGTCGTGAAGGACTGCGTGACCAGTGCCGTGAAGCCCTTGGTGAGGGAGGCGAAACACATCTTGAGGCCGCTTGCGGCGCCAATCTCGGGTGAGATCGCCCGCAGCTTGAGCACGGATGTGAGTCTCTCCCCGTCCGGCAACGACGTCAATAACTCGGGTCCCGAGACGGGGATGCTCGGCTGATCCCACTCATCAGCTTCCTCTTCCTCGTCAGACTTCTCCTCCTTCTTCTTCGTCTTCAGGCTGGGAGGTCCGCCAAGAATACAAGCGTCGATGAACTTGACAGGCACCCTCGCCTTTTCAAACAGCGCCGCGATGCTCTTACACGTCGATGGCGCGACGGCATTCAGATCGACATAGTACAGCGTCTGTGTACGAGAAGTCCCCGATAAGGCATCGACGATCCGCTGAGCAGTGGCCTCGGCATCTCGTGGCGGCACGACTGAGAAGACGACGGACGACTGCTGGATGAGCTCCAAGTCGGATGAGAGGAGCTCAACGCCGGCGCTGCGTGCCCTCTCAATTGTATCTTCGCTAAGGCGAGCAATAATCTCTCAGTTACTATAATTCTCTTTCAAATCATATGTAATATGCAATGAGAAACGGAGCTCACCTTCGCCCTTGGCAATTTGTAGAAACGGGGAATCCATGCGCAATTAACAGCCTCGCGATCCCAGCACCCATGTCACCCAGCGACAGAATCCCGACCTTTGTCGGTGTTGCGCTCGAATTTGAAGCCATCGCTTCCCCAAGGCTGCCTTTACGGGAATAACGAGAAGGGATGAATGGGAAAGGGAAGAGTGCTGTGTCGGCGATTTCGCATTTGGCGAGTTGCAGCTATGGCGCGTTAAGGACCTGAGCTGACGAAATCTCCAGCATACCGACATGGATCTATTATGTCGTAGCGGACTTTGTACGTCGATATATCCGGGCCGCGATAGGTATCGTTCTTGGTGACATGGCGCTTGTCAATCATGGTGGATCTGCTCAGTCAACGGACCCGAATGACAAGACCTTGGGGAAGGCCATGAGCAGCAATACCTTGGTTATGATACTACGGTCCAGTCTATGCCAAAAGATTTTGTCAAAACACCATGATTCCTGACCCGAACGACCATTATTCCATTCCGGAACGACAACCTTGCTTTGATTATGTATATATGCTCCATCTGCCATGCTTCGGATGGCGTTTTTTGTAAAACAACGAGCCCGATACTCCAGATGTCCCCGGGAATCGCATTCCTCATTCCCCCCTGTACCAAGAGCGTAGCGTAATGAGTCAGGTTACTCGATCATATCAATGTCATCAGGGTTAGCAGGCGCAGCGGCCGCTCCGTTGGGCGCAGCAGGTTCGGCAGCGGCTTCGGCAGCAGGCTCTGCCGCTCCGCCGTTGGCGTTGAAGTAGTCCTCCATCTCGGCGTCCAGTTCTTCTTGGGTCTTCTTGGGTCGCGGCGCGTTTGTTCGTGCAGCACGGCCGTCTCCTCCGCCTCCTCGGCCACCACGAGCACCGTCCTGGTCCCTTCCACCACCCTCTCGTCGAGCACCGGGGCGACGGCCTCCACGACGGGGCGGCATGGGGCTCCGAGAGCGGCTACCTCCCGGAACATATCGATCGATGCCTCTGCGAGCCGCATCCTCTTCATCGTATCTGCGATGAGGAGAGAGCGATCGAGATCTGCCGCCAGGCGCAGAGATGCGCTCCGACAGAGGCTTGCCAGGCATAACGGCCGTATCGAAAGGGTTCCTAGACGGGCCGCCTGACAGTATGGTCAAACGAATGGGCTGGCCTATGCATTGTGTTAGTCGCACGATACCAGACGCAAGACTGGCATGAGGGCAATGTACCGTTGGCGTTTGCGCCATCGAACTGCCTCACGGCTTCAGCGGCATCGCTGCTGCTTTCATAGGTCACGAAAGCTACGCCTTCGGACCGTCCAGACCGGTCATAGCGAAGCTGCAACTTTGTAATAGGACCAATTCTTCTGAAGAGTTCCTATTGATCATGTCAGACACTATATCGGCCGGCTTCTGTCGATTCGAAGTGGCATACATCGAGATCTTCCTCGGTGAGATCGTAGTGGATGTTCTCTACTCGAAGACGGGTGCCCCGGGCATCTCCGCTGAAATTGACCGTTAGCTCTTTTGTGATCTTTTCTTTCTGTGTCCGTCCTTGATCCTCAAAAGACTTACCCGCTGGGAGATTCGCGCCTGCGACGCGGTGCAGGGCCTCTCTGGCGATACGCTGAAAATCATGAGTCGGGTTCCAAGGGGGTGGAGGCAAGTGAATAAAGGTGGGTTGTGACTGTACTGTTCTCTTCGTATCGATCATGGACCCATTCGCTGTAGCAGCCCAGTCAGCATGTGTTGCAGAGCCGCTGATTAAAGTATTCAAGAGACCAACCTATCCAGGTTTCGAGGTTCGTTGCGGAGGGACTGCAGGGTCGACCCAAGAGCTCGTTAGCGAGGAAATCCACAGCGTAAGACGCGCGCGTCAGGATCGACAAAGACGCCGAAATTCGATTTGACCGAAAGAGTGCGCAGAGAATTTGACGAGGGCGGGTGCCAGTCGATTCAGGAGGGAGAGGAAGGGTTCAAGTATCAACCTAGAGCAAGTGGCGGGTCAGCCTCGCGTGAGAGCTGGAAGAGACTGGAAGAGACGGCGAGACGCACCTTTTTCACCCCGTCACGGGGGTAGTCTTGACGGTCACGACGACGGTCGCCGCCGCGTCGGTTTCGAGACCCATTGCTGCGCTGAGGGACGAGTTAGCGATGGTCTTGCGACTGCGGTCGACGAGGCTGGCGGTCTCGAGGCGGGATGGAGAGAGTACGGACCTTGTCTGCAATGATTTCGTCGAGGCCGCGGTCCATCTTGTCCGAAGCCATTGCGAAGATGGTTATGGATGATGCTGTAGCGATACTTGAGTCTTGCGCGGCTGTCGACTCTCCCGTGGGCGGACGGTAAGAGATGCAGGATGAAGAGGAAGGCTGGAAGTCGTGACAAGCTGGAGGCAGAAATGTCGAGCTAGAAATCAATGCGCGGCAGGACTCGATAGGGAAGTACTGCGGGTAGCGTCCAGGCACGGCACATGCCTGGAACAGGGGGGCCGTTCAGCGTGTCCAGCGCACCGGCAGCGCTGCAGGGCCTGAGGTACCGCTACAAGCGCCACAGGTACAGGGCCAATCTTGGATGACAGCCCGGGCTGTTCAAGGCACACCTGCAGGGGCGCGAATCTTCAGCGTCAACCGACAACGGAAGAGCCGTGGTCGAGTGACAAACAATGGCATGTCGAGTGATACAAATACAACTTCTATCATGTAGGTAGACTTAGATCACAACACTATGTACATGCAATTCTACCGTGACTCGTCTCGACGCTGCATGCAACCCATCCATCTGTACCTTAGATATGCATTATCCCGTCAGAGGTGTCACCGTCAGTACATGTACCAACGGCGGTAGCAGTACCGCAGAAAATTCATGCCTTGGATAGGCCTAGCCTGACATAATCGGGAGACCCCTGATTTCGAGGCAATTGCTCGTATTGGCATCTCTCAAAGTCTGTCCTTTTCCGCACCAGCTTTGGTTTGGTATTAGCACTACCGTTTAGCGGGCGAGGGCGTAACCAGAGCACGACGCAGATTCGCTCTGCTACGCCTTTTTCTCTTCTTCCTCTTCTTCCTCTTCGTCTCTTCTGCTTCTACGACATCATTCTCCTGCCACGGAACGAGCCAATCCCTCACCGTCGATGCCCTGACGCTCGTTTCTGCTGGGACGCACCAGTTGCTTGGGGTTAGTAATCAGCCAAGGCTCTGTGCCACATGCGCCGCGCTGCTCTGCCGCCGAATTGATCGCGATAACGAAGATCCCACGACAGACTCGCTGCCTCTCCCGCCTCTCTCTCTCTCTGCCTCAACCGCCACACGAACAAAACCGACAAATCCTACCGGCTTTGCTGCCATGGCTCGCCCCATGGGGTCGGTCCGCCTCAAGAAGGCCAATCCCTCGACGCTGATCCTGGGCGCCGTGCTCTGCATCTTCATCATCATCTTCCTCGTCTCGCCCTCGAGTCCCGCCTCCGCCTCCCGCCTGTCCATTGTCTCGGCCCAGCATCACCTGTCGCCCCCTACCTCGCCGTACCAGAGCCCGCGATCCGGCGCCGTCCAGGGCCCGCCGCCCGTTACGCGATACAACCTCAACAAGGTCACCGTCACGTCCGACCCCGTCCGCAACCAGGAGCACATCCTGATCCTCACGCCCATGGCCCGGTTCTACCAGGAGTACTGGGATAATCTGCTGCGCTTGAACTACCCCCACGAGCTCATCACCCTGGGCTTCATCCTGCCCAAGACGAAGGAGGGCAACCAGGCGACGTCGATGCTGCAGAAGCAGATCCAAAAGACGCAAAACTATGGCCCGGAGAAGGATCGCTTCAAGAGCATCATCATTCTGCGCCAGGACTTTGATCCTGCCGTTGTATCTCAGGACGAGAGCGAGCGGCACAAGCTGGCCAACCAGAAAGCCCGCCGAGAGGTCATGGCCAAGGCTCGCAACTCGCTGCTCTTCACGACGCTGGGCCCGTCCACGTCGTGGGTGCTGTGGCTCGACGCCGACATCACCGAGACTGCCCCCACGCTGATCCAGGACCTCGCCTCGCACGACAAGCCCATCATCGTTGCCAATTGCTTCCAGAAGTACTACGACCCGGAGAGCAAGAAGATGGCCGAGCGGCCGTACGACTTCAATAGCTGGCAGGACAGCGAGACCGCGCTCAAGATGGCGGAGCAGATGGGGCCGGACGACATCCTGCTCGAGGGCTACGCAGAAATGGCCACCTACAGGACGCTGCTCGCGTACATGAGCACGCCCGGCGGCTCCCAGGACCTGGTGGTGCCCCTCGACGGCGTCGGTGGCACCGCGTTGCTGGTCAAGGCCGACGTCCACCGCGACGGAGCCATGTTCCCTCCCTTTGCCTTTTACCATCTGATTGAGAGCGAGGGCTTTGCCAAGATGGCTAAGCGGTTAGGATGGCAGCCATACGGGCTTCCCAACTACAAGGTACGTTCGGCCTCTTTACCCTTAAAAGATGCCTATCAAAGCTAACGTGAGATGGCCCCAGGTCTACCATTATAATGAGTAAATCGAATATTTATACCCAAATCTTCGTTTCTCTTCTATTTTCTATGCTGATAGGGGGGGCTTTTCCTGTCCGCTTCCTATCATAACGGTTACGACTTTACTGTTGGGCTGAGCCTCGACGGCGTCAGGGGCTGGGGAGGAGAAGACGGAGGACAGCCGTCCTTTACACACATCTGTCTTCTTGCAACGTTTGTTGAACTCGACTTCAAAGATGCTCGGGGTGTCTTGGGTAGGAAAGCCACGGCAGGCAGGCAAGGTCAGGCACGGCACGGCGCGGCGCGGCGCGGGCGTTTTTCTTCTCGTTGGAAGCATCTAATCCACCTCTTCAACCTCTCTGGCATGTGAAATCTCATATATATATAGAAAACCCCCTTTTCCCCCCATCTTTCTTCCTATCTTTTCTTTATTTTTCCATCTACAATTGTCAAAACGGCATGCATCAGCAGGCAGGACTGGTCCAAGAAGCAAAAGGGGGGCGGTGATGGATGCGGTGGCTATTATTTTATATTACTATAGTTGTCTTTTTAGTACATGTTTTTTCGGGAAGGGGGCTGGACGGTGGTAGAGCAATGATCATCACACACGAGTTGGAATAGAGTCAATGAATTGACGCAAAATAAGACGGTTTCTGCATCTCACATTATCCATGCCATCAGTCCACAGTTGAATTCTCTTATTGCATCTCGTGCTCGTATTTGTCGTATCGTCCATCCAATGTCTCTAGATTATCCAAACCAGCCAATTCATGATTATACCCCAACCATCAACAACATTACCATATAACATATAAACACCAAAAAGAAAAACAAAGCAATACCGTAAATCCACCCCCTCCCCCATATCAAACATCATTCTCCCCCCCCTAAGGCCCATCATATCTCCCCTCCGGCTCCGAACACCAATACTCCACCAACT
Source organism: Trichoderma gracile (assembly GCA_020002365.1). Lineage (NCBI taxonomy): Eukaryota > Fungi > Ascomycota > Sordariomycetes > Hypocreales > Hypocreaceae > Trichoderma > Trichoderma gracile. Next base: position 5,669,598 of record JAINEY010000001.1, on the reverse strand, counting down.
TCCTCGTCCCCAAGACATCCCCTCCCCTCAGCAGCGCCGCAACGTCCACATTCAGCGGGCTGTCCGTCTCGGGATACCCCAGCAGCATGCGCACCGCGCGCACGCACTGCAGCACGCTGTACGTCGGCGTCCACTTGTCCTTGAGCAGGTCGAGGCAGATCTCGCCCGACTGCAGCGCAATGTTGGGGTGCACAATGGGCGTCACGAAGCGCATCTTGGGAGGCTGGAGGGGGTACTGCGGCGGGATCTGGATGTGGATGAGCCAGCGGCCTTCTATATTTCCACACACACACCCGCGATATCACAGGTCAGCGCAATCCATATAATAGAGGGGAAAGGTATGTTGGAAAGGGGGGAGGGCAACGCACCGTCGTAGCCGGATCCAATCTCCCGTCCATTAATCACAGCCTCCCACTCGAATAAATCGTCCTCGTTGACCGGGCCGAGCCTTTCGACGCCCTTTTCGTCTTTGCGCTCTTTGCGCCAGGATTCGAGTTCCTTGATGAGGCGCTTCGCTCCGCTTCTTGCGCTCGACATGTTTGCTCTTTTGATCGTTTCCTTTGGTCGAAACTAGAGGGCGGCTTGTCGCAAATTGGTAGGGAGAGACGACGATAGATCGATTATAACGAAACGTATGTAGTTGGGAGGAGTAAATAGAAGGGTATATTGTTTCGCTTCGCCGGTAGACGTAAATAAACAAGAAGAAGCAGAAGAAGATGAAGAAAACGAAAGAAGACGCGCGATCCTGCGGATGGATGCTCAAGGTAGTATTACGGGTAATTGGGAGGAGAGCAAGAATAATAAACAACGAGCGAGGCTGGCGATGGGAGGGAGCTGAAAGGCAGGGATTACATGTCAGTCGCGCATGTCACCCACAGCCGCGGTACAAGCTTTAGTCAGCAGGCTGGATGGAGGCAGCTGAATATCAAGACTCACGATCCAAGCTTGGATAAATGAGCAGCAACGAAATAAATAGCTGATCAAGGCACCGCGCCAACGGCACGCAACAGCATGACTTCTTCATCTTGCATAAAGTCTAGAAACATATATATTCATCATGAGAATACGGGCCTACGAATCAAACTTTTGCCATAAAACAGACGGAATCAACGCGCATCATCCCTCTTCTTCCTCCGCAACCCCGACGACGCCCCCGACCCAGTCGTCGTTCTACTCGACACCGTCTTCCTCGACGACACAGACTCGGGCTTCTTTCTTGACGCTGAGCGCGTGCGGGACGACGTTGGCTCGGGCCCAGTAGGAGACTCGGGTTCAACCTCGACGACAATCTCCTCCCTGCCCTTGACGGCACGACTCAACTTTTCTACCACCAACGCCAGTTCCTCGCTGGTCTCGTCGGAGCTCTGCCTCCTAGAAGAATCCCGCCGGCTCCATTCGGCCGACTCGGGTCTGCCACGGCGCGACATGGAACTCAGGTCAGACTGACCCGAGCCGTGCCGCTTGGGCGCAGAAGCGGAACCTCGAGGCCCCGTCGTCAGGTATTGAAAGGGATCCTTTGACGAGTCCTCGTGGATGCTCGATGGCCGTGACGTAGAGCTGCCAGACTTTGGCCGGCGAGAGCTGGAGTGAGGGGGGAAGTAGCCCATCTGCGGCGATGCCTCTTCTTCCTCCACCGCGTCGCTCCCGGAAGGCTGCCTTGACAAGGAGCCGGAGCCGGAGGCCAGGCGGGAAGAAGAGCTTCCTAGTCGAGCCATGGACCCAAACTGAGCAAGCGGTATGGCCACACGTTCCTCGCGCCGCCTGCGGTTCCTGCGCTCCTCCGCCTCCATGCGCTTCTGCCTCCGTTCCAGGGCCGCAATCTCCTCCTTGCTGAGCCGCACGTCAGACCGGCCCTTTGCCTGGGCCTTTTCAATCCGGTAGAGCGCCTTCTGCACCAAGGCCTCCTCGCGTTCGTCGACATATCCCTCGTCTGAGTAGTCCTCGTCGTAGCTATCCCCCGATGAACTCTCATCTTCATCCTCCGTATCGTAGCGGCGGCGGTCGCGGCGCGCAAGGCCGCCTTCTCCAGTCTCCCCATCCTCGTCCGAGGCCAACTCCTCCACCCTGCCTCCATATTGCGCAGCATCTCCACTCAATTCCCTCCGCCCGCGCCGCGATGGTCTTCCCCATTGGGGCGCAAATTTGGGAGCTCGCGGCCGACCATTTAGACCGCCTCCCCGGAAAAAGCCTCATCGATAGGCTTGTCCATAAAACTCGCGTGACCCTGTAGTCGTGTTAGCAAGGCGCGGACACTGAGACTGTTGCGGGAAAGTCCACTTACAAGGATACTCGCACCGCTCGCTCCAATGAGCCAGAGCAGGGTCGAGAACGGAGAGGAAATGAGACCAATGGGAATGCTGATAACCAACAGACCGGTCCAAAGCTGCGAGGTGGTGGCCCTGAAGGTTCCAATCTCGAGGTCGCGCCCGTCCAGCTTGCTGATGCAGAACATGCCCGACACCACAAAGATGATATCAAAGAGGAGCAGCCAGTTGGTCAGCAGAGCGTAGACGCTGAGCATGAGGAAGACGACGGCATAGTTGCTGGAGAAGTGGCTCAGGTTGTAGTTGACGCGGGACTGCACCTCGCCAAAGTTGGCGGGCTTGGACAGGCGCTTGAAGTCGAAGAACTCGGAGATGGGGCGCAGGTTGGAGAAGCGGCCACTCAGAGGTCCGGCGCGCAGGCCCTGGAAGCGCTCTCCCAGGTTGAGGCGGGACGTGATGAGGTCGAGGGGGATCTGGATGCGAGACATTTTGGATGGATATTTGTGTTTGTGTCGTCTTGGGTTCGCTGAAGCGCCGAGTCGACTGGATGTGTGTAAAATGGAGGTCTGAAGATAGCTGAGCTGAGCTGATGAACCGTTGCTTGTTGTCTGGACGCGTGGGTTCAAGGAGGGATCAGGCAACAGCGACGGGAGATGCCACGGTAAGCCGATAGCGACGAGCTTCCTACTGCGCAGTAGGTGGATGACAAGATGCAAGGAGAGCTCGAACACGCAGCTACTAGAAGTAGAAGAGGGCCCAATCAGCAAGCGATTCTCCTAATACACGATCCGAATAGAGGCGCAGAGTTGAGAGCGAGGCTTGCGCGGCCGGGTACGCAGTCCAACAGCCGATGCCGCAGTCAATCGACCAACTAAACAGTCACTTTGTCCACGACGAGGAATTGCCGTGCCAATGGAGTGGAAACGAGAAGAAACACGTAACGTACCAGAGTCGACAGAAGAGCGACAGATGGACTCGAGCTGTGCAGAAGCGCGAGGTTGGGCAAAAGGAGAAAAAGGTGTCGATCGCTCTTTTTTCCCAAACTTTTCTAATTGGCGTCGGGTGTGGTTTAGAGTTCCGAAGTTCCTGGATGGGATCCAATGCCCAGGGGGGTTTCTGCAAACGAGGTACGTGGCAGAAGTAGGTAGTTGATTGATACAGTAAGAAAATGGGCAGGATTCTGGTGCCTCAGCCACCACTCCAGCTGGACACGCTGTTTCAGGCCGTGTTTTTGGGCCAATTTCCCAAACCTAGAGCATCACATGTAAAAGTTAGAAGCGCTGCTTTACCATTGAAGCGTCATCTTTCCATCTCCCTCGATAAAGACTCGCGAATCAATCTTTCTCTGCTGCTTCTTCCTCTTCTTATTCGTCTTCTTCACCTCCGTCTCCCTGCTTCTTCATCTGCCCTTCTTTTCACAGCACAGCTTGCAATGTAGCAGTACGTACCTGGAATCGCCGGGCCCCCGCAACCCCTCCTCAGGAAGCGCAGACCGCCACCTGATGGGATTCCCTCGTCGTGTCTTCTCTCTCTCCTCCTCCGGTCAAGACCTCGAAGTTAAGGAGGGAAAAGAAGAGACGCAATCTGAAGGAGAATGATCAAGGAAAGAAAGGAAAGAGAAAAGAGAAAGGAAGAAGAGGGAAGAAAAAAGAGGAAAAGAGGAGGGTATGGACGTGGACTGACTGCAAGCCGTGGACAATCGGGCACCTACAGCTCAAAGGTACAGAACAGTAGTCCAATAGCGGATAATACATCCATAAGTTGCCTCTCTCACCTGAATTCCCCCGTCGTTTTCGCTTACTGTAGACCTGTAAATTGCTCCAGCTGCAACGGCTCCCCCCGTCTCCAGGTATGTATGTCGTCTTTATCCACTCTGCTGCAGCTCCATGTCACCGCTCTCTGGCTTGAGCCCCGGCGAATGACATCTCCGACCAGCTGGATTGCAGAAATCGACCACTGTAGGAATTGATTGCTAAAGACGGGTTACCTTTTTTGCTAATTGGCACTTGCGGTGGTGAGGAGGTTTGTGTTCAACCGGGTGTCTGAATTGAGTACGAGTACTTGCATCGACTAAAACAATTGAGTCCTTGATCTGAGATCTTGTACACCGACGACAATGCGGTGAGCGCCTACAGCATATGATCACCACGACTACTCACATCACCAGGAGCTCTGCCAGAATATCGTCTTGATTCAATTCCAGACAAGTCTCGGTCTTAAAAGTCCAGAGCATCGCCATTCATCCGGCCGGTGACCCCCCTCATCGTGCACGTCCTGCTTATTATACGAACGTGTCGCCCATGCAATGGTGGGAGCACAAACCCCAGCCCAGTTCGGGCATCCATCCATCAAAGCATGAATACCTAATGAAAAAGACGCACCTCAGTTGCCTGCTTTATCATTTCGTTAGTCCTCGAGTAAGCGTTGCAGAAACTGGCCCACGTACTTTACAATGCGTCTTGTATTTGGTCAGCAAATACCTATACTACCATCGCGCGCCATGGAGGTTTCTGGTCATGGCATAGGCACTTGTAACATGGAATTTTACCATGTTACAAGGCCCTGAAACTATTTTTTGGTCTTTATGATCGTGATATGGCAAGTAAGAGGCTCGTGGGACCCATGACGAGAAAGTTCAACCATTACCAGAAACCCCTATGGCGCGCGATGGTAGTAGTACTAGGTATCTTGAAGAGACCATCGGATGAGACATCCGCTTCATGTATCCAGACAGGACTCCTTGCCCTCCACCCATCCTCATCATTCTCATACAACGCACTCGAGTGCTGCGATAGTATTATACAACTCGTCTATTACGCATACAAAAGTAGAAGAAAAGAAAGGGTAACCCAACGCACAACCAGTTGATGCTCTCACTATGCCAGACCTGCCGTTCAAAGATGGGGTATATATCGCAGAACAAAAGAGAACAGCAAAAACGACTGATTCAGGCGGACAAATAAAGAAAAAAGAGGAAAGAGGAAAAAATGCATCAGGAGGGTACCCGGCTAGCTCAGACCTCGTAGAAGTAGTCCTCGTCCAGTCCCTCACGGCTGGGTACGACGCCGCCTCCAAGAGGCGCTTCGTCCATCCTCACATTGAGCAGCCGGATTTTCAGCCCGTATCCGCACACCAGGTTGACCAGCTTGCTCGTCTCCGCCGTGATGGGCGCCTGGTTCAAGATCATCAACATGCCGTCGAGCCACTCCGAAGCCACGCTATGGCTCGTCGGCCAGAGGGACAGGATGGGCTGCTCCTTTGCCTCTCCGCCAGCAGCTCCATCGGCCGGGTTCACGAAGCTGTATATCGTAATCTTGGTCGTCGACTTCTCTGCACCGCCGGAGAGGTTCTGAATCGTCGCACCGCTGGCCGTCGTCTTGGAGTCGTCGTTGGACGCGGAGACGTTGGATACCACGGAGCTGATGGTTGTGAGATCAATCTTCTCTGACAGGCTGTTCAGGCCCGGATCTTGCGCCATCTGCTTCTCAAAGTCGGTGTAGTGCAAGAAGCGGCGGTTGTGCGACAGCCTGGCAAACCTCCAGGGCTTGTTCTCTCCCGTCTCGTCCCTCTGTGACGCTGGCCGATGGAACCAGGCGCCTTGGAGAAGGCACCGGACTCTCTGCTCCTTGACAAACTGCAGAGCTTCCTGCTTCAGTACGTCTCGCACCTGGTGCAGATGCTTGCCCCAGGTTTCCTCGAATGACATCTCGAGCAGGTCCATTTGGAGCTCCCGAAGTCTGGCTACATCGTACTCCAGGAAGTCATCCTCCACCTCTGCAATATCGCAAGTTCGAGGACATTGGCCGGCAACCCGCTCTATCAAGATGCGCACCAGCTCCGCCACCTTGTCAAAGTCTTCGGCTACGGCACCTGTGGCTTTCCAGATGCGAAAGAAGCTGTGAAGCCCGGCCGAGTGCAGACGAGGCCACTGCAGTAGCAGAGGCCGAAACACCCTGTCGTAGTCCTTGGTCTCGACTCCCTGGTATCCCTTGGTGTCCTCCACATCTGCCTTGTCCACGTCAAAGTGCTCGTAGAGCATCATCGTCACAGCCAAGCTCGCTCGGGCAACGGGACACCGCTCATGCATCGGCCTGGAGGCCTGCTCCAATAGCAGCTTCTGGAAGCGGTCCTCGTGTTTGCGCACGTAGTCTGTCAGATCCATCAGGCCGAGATATCCAGCCACGTCAAAGTCCTGCGCGGGGCTCTCCGTCTCGAAGCCAAGCCTCCTCCATTTCTCAGGGCTGTGCTTCCTATCCTGCCTGGTCGCCGTCGTGTCGCCCGAACCCTCTCGGACATGGCCGTTGGTCGTAGATCGGTCCGGCGCGCTCGAAAGGTGCAGGCTCTTGAGCGAGCGTCTGTGTTCGGGCCGCTCCAGGTCCACCCGCACGTCTCTCCACTTCCTGATGATGACCTTGGTCAAGTTCTGGAACTCCATGGCAGGGTGCGCCAGGTCCTGCAGCCCGGTGCCCTGCATCAGCTTGTAAACCGCCCTGATCAAGCCGAGGTCCTGCAGCCGCTTCATGAGCTTGGGCCACTCCTCGCCAGCAGCCTTGCCCGTCCCGCTGGCCATGACGCTCTTGGCCGACAGCGAGTCCCGAATCAGAGCGTTGACCAGCATGAGCGCATTCGCACAGAGGGCGTGGTCGGCGCTGTTGAGCTGCTGCACGACGACGTCGAAGAACTGCGGATACACGGCGACGGCCGGCTTGAGCGCCCGGAAGCCGAACGCTGCCGCTCCCTGATCACGGGTCGGAGGCTCGGGGCCGCTCGACTGCGAATGCCCAACCAGGGCGACGAGAATCGACATTGCGCCCCGAAGGATGTTAACCAGGGGGTTCGTGACAATGAGTTCCACCACGCGCTCGACCAATTCGCTGGCCGTCGGGCCCTCGAAAATGTCCCATCCCATGTCGACCTCGAGCAGCCTCGTCAGGCTCTGCAGCGCATAGGCCAGCGTGTTGCCGCCGGAGCTCATGATGAGGCGGCGCAGGATGACGAGGCCGCCGGAGGAGATGAAGACGTCGGCGAAGGAGGGATCGTTGATGGACGACTGCAGCTTGAAGACGGCCATCTTACGGGCCGCATCTTCGGGGCTCGCCAAGCGAGAGAGAAGCGCGGGGATGTCTGCTTGGTCCATGGTGCGAATTCGAGGCGTGGTTTAATATCTGGGGAAGAAGAGGAGGACAAGAAGGAGGGGGAGAAGACAAGAGGGACAGGAGAGAGAAGAGAACGGGATTCACCAAACGCACGTGTCTTGGTGATGGTGCGACGATGATGTATGCATTGCTCTCCTGTGATAGCAAACGAGTGAGTGTATGATCTGGGGGAGAATCAGCGACTCGCGACGGCCGCTCGAGGACGGTGAAAGGCTCTGGCGAAAGCGTCGAGGCTTCTGCAGCGTCAGGGGATATGATTAAAGGCATGGCCCAATCGAGCCTAGCCCTGTGATGGCTTTCTGCAGGTCCCCCAGCTTAGTGCCACTTGCCGCAAGGCGCGCGTCGGGCGCGTTTCTGCAGCAGCCAGAGAAAGAGCGGGTAGGACGGCAGACGCTGTAAGTCGGTGCATTGTGTAGGTATTTAGACGGTGAGGGAGGATGGGATTGATGTAGTATGTAGGAGACAACAGATAGGATTTAATATTGCATGTGATCAATGCTCGTAGTTACAAATTGTTGGTGATTATAAATGCATATTTACCTATGGTTATTATCTGTTGCACGAATCCTGGAATATCGATGTCCAGGAACAACATCTTTGCATAGAGACTTGGACTTACTCGTACAGGCAATCTGCGGCTGATTCCAGGTGGGTCGACCAACTTCCACACCCTTCAGCCACGCACGTGACTCAGCCTCGCCCCCCATGTCTGTGGCGTAATTCGAGCTTCTTTAGCCCATGATTCTTTCTAATCCAGAAAATCACCCCCAGATTCATATACTATCATCACCATCGAACCAAACCGCAACAAAAACCGACTCAATATCAACCAACCAAACAAACAAACAATCTCTATCGTCGCATATACATATTCACACACGACAACCATGGCCAATTTCCTCGCCTCCATCTTCGGCACCGAGCTCGACAAAGTCAACTGCTCTTTCTACTTCAAAATCGGCGCCTGCCGCCACGGCGACCGCTGCTCGCGCAAGCACGTCAAGCCCTCGTACAGCCAGACCATCCTCATGCCCAACCTGTACCAGAACCCGGCCTACGACCCCAAGAACAGGATGAACGCCTCGCAGCTGCAGAACCACTTTGACGCCTTTTACGAGGACATTTGGTGCGAGCTGTGCAAGTACGGCGAGCTCGAGGAGCTCGTCGTCTGCGACAACAACAATGACCGTACGTCTCCCTCAGTCACTATCTTTCAAAACTCCATGGGAAGCTAACGTTTGATGATCCATTTTACAGACCTCATCGGCAACGTCTACGCCCGCTTCAAATACGAAGACTCCGCCTCCGCCGCCTGCGAGGCCCTCAACAGCCGCTGGTACGCCGCCCGCCCCATCTACTGCGAGCTCTCCCCCGTCACCGACTTCCGCGAGGCCTGCTGCCGCCTCAACTCGGGCGAGGGCTGCGTCCGCGGCGGCTTCTGCAACTTCATCCACCGCAAGAACCCCTCCGAGGAGCTCGACCGCGAGCTCACCCTCAGCACAAAGAAGTGGCTCAAGATGCGCGGCCGCGACGAGCGCTCACAGAGCAGGTCGCCCACCCCCGAGCCCAGCAGGAGGAGGTTCTGATTTTTTTTGTTTTCGCACCGATATCGAGAGTGGTTGAATGTTGAGAAGAGATAAAAGAGAGAAATCGGAACGGAAGGAGAGAAAGATTTTTACGCGCGTATGATGTGTTATACGGCATTGTTTTGGGATCTAGGGATAATTTAGGGACATGTGTACTCTTGCGCTCCAGGTTTTGGCGTTCCGGTGGGCGTCTTGTCGTCTTGTAGAGCAAGGGTAATTTGGAAGTCGTCACAGTCAGAAAAGAGCTTCATAATTCTTAGCAAGTATCAAGCATTCTACAGAGAAACCAAAAAGATTTGATACGATACAATTGATGTATGATATGCCAGCCCTCTTCCGACGTTTGCAGTCCCGTCGCATAATGTATGTCCGTGTTGAAACCCAAGAAACCTGCTCCCACCAACGCGGAAACAAAACACAATGCGTGATGAAGCGCCCATGTATATCGTAGCCTGGCCAGATGTTTTGCGCCGTTACTCTGTCAGGGTATTTTTCCTACCCGCCTAGCCAATGATTAACCCCCCCAAGATTTTCGTGCTTTACACAACCTCCTTTTCGCTCAAGCCAAACCAGTTCTCTACAGCAGGTCACCACCATCGGCTGGCAAGTCCTTCTTCATATCCTGGGCAAAGTCGATCAAGGGCCCTTCCGCCGGCTTGCCAGTCGCGGCGAGCATGCGCTCGATCTCGTCTGGTGACTTGGCGGCCGGTGTGGGCGCTTCATCGTTGCCAAAGTCAATCAGGCTGTCGTCCCCTTTGGGCTTCTCGGCCACAGGCTCCACGGGTTTCTCGGTTGCGGGCTCAGCGTGCTCCTCCTGGGTCACCTTCGACGAGGACACTGCTGGCGGTGGAATGGAAGGCCCTTTGTTCAATGTCTGACCGGCCACGATGGGGTAAATGGCGAGGATCTGCTCCGTCTGCTTCTCGGGAGGTGCTGTAGGGTCGCTGTGGAGTGTTAGCTGGTTGATCGAGGCAGGGTCATTCAACATGCGACAATGGCAGCAGACGTACATATTGGCATTGATGATCCACTCCAGGCTTTCTTCGCCTTCCTCTGGCTCCCCGGGCCCGCTCCTGACGGCACGGAAGAGCCGCGGAACCCATTCGATGTTCTCCTGAGCCCTGAGAGCAGCCTCCTCGCGCTGTCGGTCTTCAATCTTTGTCTTTTCGTCCGTGGCCAGCTCGTGGTTGCGCTCCTTGACGGCCTTGGCGGTCTTTTCCCACAGTCGCTGGGATTCCCGCTCTTCCTGCTCCGCAATGGGCCGTGAGAGCGGCGGGCTAGGCTTTGCCTTGTGAGCATCGAAGAACATTTCTCGTTGGCCCGTCTGGATTCGTCAAGTCAGCCAAAGTCCACCAATCCCAGGCGTCGGCGACTTACCCTCATGTCCTTGATGAACATCTCTTCGCTCCACAAACCAGAAAGTTCATACAGCACTTCGCCAGTGCTTTCCCTCTTGATGACACCGCCAATAGCATTGTAGGTGCCCCCAACCCAGCCTTTTGTCTTGAAGTCAATGTCGGCAGTCAGATCGAGCTCGGGACACCGGACGAAGCTGTGGTCGCCCAGCTCATACTTCATCTTGCCGAATAGAATTCCTCGCGCATACATGTTGGGCTGTGTCAAGATGCTATGCCACTGTTAGCGGCCAGAAACGCCGAGCGAGTCCAGTAGGAGGGAGGAACTAACTATTGCTCTCCTTTGGCCTTGTTGCTGCCCCGGTTCAGGATGGAAAGGAAAGCGATGCCTTCCATCAAACTGGCAGCAGAGTTGCCCAGGAATCTACTCCGTGGCTTGAGCGTTCCGTCGATTCGGATGTGGTGATGGGGCGCCATGTAGAAATAACTCGACTTGGGAGGGTGATGTGAGGTCTGCTCGGAAATGTAGTAGGCGCGCTTGTTGTCTTCAAGGTCCCAGTAGCAGGAGAAGATTTCGCCCAGGATCGGATTCAGCGGCTTCTTGACTCCCCTAGTACTCGATTAGCCAGATGCACCTCTTTTTGCCGGAACGGGCACGTACGGTGGCCGAATATGCCAGCCGCTCAAGTAGAACTTGACGACGGATACGAATCGCTCGGTCGGGTCGTCGATGGTGGGAATGTGCAGAAGCATCTCGGGATGGCACATGAAGCTGCAAACCGGTCAGCACGGATGCCCAGGGAAACGGCAGCCAGTACAGAACAAGACGGCTGTGAAACGCATACTTTGTTATCCTCTCCAGCATGCTTCGGGGCTCGAGAATAAAGGTAGGCAGGACGACGCGACTGAGGTCCGCGCCGGGGCGCAGCTGGGAGATGATGTGCGAGAGGACTGCAGGGCTGTGTGAGCCTGACGAATTCTTTCTGTCTTCCCATTTCGACCAACTTCCTCCTCCTCCCTTGCCTTTCTCTGATGCTTCTGCGGACGATGTCGGCGGCGAGGCAGAGCAACAGCAGCACAGGCCGCGCTCAACACCCCGATGACATCGTCATGCCAAGCGTCATCTCCCCCTCCCCCGCCATTCTGGTGTTGCGCAGCTTACCATTGCCCTGATCCGGCTCCATCACCTGGGTATCGTCATCGTTGTCGATCTTGCCTTCGTCGACCGAGGATCGATTGCCTGCGGGTTGTGCGAACCAGTTGGTTAACATTTTTGCAAAGAGCCAGTGCAGTGCAGGTTTTGCGCCAAAAGAATCAAGGTAAGGTGGATGAAAGGTGCAGGTCGCCAAGTGCCGAGTCAACGCCTCGAGCTCCAGCTAAGGTAGGGTGCAGGTACAGTAATAGGGTGACGGAGAGGACGAAGATGAGTGGGCGCTGTAGGGCTAGTCTCCCGGATAGGGAAAGGTAAAAAGCTGGAGAATAGAGAGCAAAAAAAGGGTCTCTGAGGTTTCTCTGCCTTGTAATACTCGTCGTCTCCGAGACAGGGGGCCGGGTATAAGGATAAAAGGGCAATGAGGAAGAAGAGGAGGAATGGAAGTCATCCAGGTGTGAAAGGGCCGAAGCGGAAGGGGGGGCAAATGGGCGAGACTCACTGCCAGCCGTCGAGGCTCTGCTCCTCCGGGGGTGAGCTAGCACGGACGAGAGCCCCATGGCCCGAAATTAAGCAGCAGGTAAGGGTAGCTGTTGAGCTCGGGAAAACAGAGATAATTCCAGAGGCTGGCGGCGCCCCTCTGGTCTGCCAGTAGTAACGAGGAAAAGAAATTAGAAGACTGAGCTGAGCAGAGGCCAGGCTCGGAGAGAAGGTACAGTATAGATATGAGACGCTGTCGCAGGAGCCGCGGTATGCAAATTCCACGAAAAGGCTATTTGCAGGTCAGAAACAGGCCGAATCGTCAACAGTCCGAGAATCTGTTCGGGGCTTGTATCCGTGCTGTCGGGTGGGCGCAAAAGCAGGCAGCTTTAAAGAGGGTGGCGGAGCGGTTAACTATGGGATTGGGGAGGACTGACGTAGTCTGCTGGGGGGGGCGGGCGTGGGCTTTCGAGGTCCGTCGGCGCCGTAGGAACGAGGAAAAAGTGAGGCTTTGCAGGTGGGAATGGCGAAGGGGGTGGAATGACTAGGTGAGGTGAGGTATGGGCTCCGAGTCCGCGGCTCCGGGAGAGCAGGTAGGTGAGAAAGTGCTTAGCAAATAGAGCGAGAAGAAGAGGGAAGCGAAGAGAAGTGAGGGCAGAAAAGAGGCGGAGGAAGAGAGAGAAACGGAAAAGAGAAGCTACGCCAAGCTACCTTGTGCACTATCTATAAGGTAAGGTAGTTGAGAACCAGGGCAGGGTGCTTCTCTCAACGTTCCGGTAGCCATGGAAAGCAGCAGCAGTACTACAGAAGCCAGACGGTCGGTCAATGATGAGCTGATCTACGGGTGTAATTGCTGAAAATGCAGCATTTGTATGTATCGGCCTGCAGCGGATGCTTGAGCCCGGCTTCATCTGGATACGAGGGATCGGAGAGTCTACAGCAGATCGGAGAGATTCGTCAGGGTCTTCGCAATCCTGCACCCCTAAACCACTCTAGATCAACCACCACCACCAACCAACCAACCAAACAGATTGAGGCCTCTGATGATGCCACGAGGAGCCAGACAATGGGCGGCGGCAAAAGTCGCAACAAAAAAGGACAAACTTGATCGAGAGCCAGCCACATGTCAAATTGTCCACGCCTTTACAACAAGGTATCCAGTACCTGGAGCAAAAACCGCAGTGTCACATGCAAATTACGTACTTTCTACCTCCGCGACCCCCCGATGACGTTGCCGCTAAGAGCTTGTCACAAGCGCCAGGAAAAGGGAAAAAAAGGAACAAATCAGCTTTGCTGGATCTGGTCGGAGCGAACGACGCATTAACTATAGCATGTGTATATATAAATAAGCATGCCTCTATTACTATCTGCTGTCTTTTATAAAAGACCTATATAAGTATATATTATATAACACATGCTATATCTCCTAGCTTATAAAAAAAAAGGCAATATCCTTATTATGCTTTATTACTTTCTTTATATCTTCTTTACTATAAATATTTAAAAAGTATAAAAGGTTTTTATTAAAAAGTTATATTTTTTATTTAACTTTTTAATTTAGGTTTTATATATATTAAGTTATTACTAAAATACTATATTTTTTATTATTAAGTTATTAACTTTTTTTTAAAGTTTATTTATATTACCTTTTAAAATATAAATTATATATATATTATTTTTATTTATTAAGTTTATATTATTATTATTATTATTATTTATACTTAGTAATTAGACTTAGTTTTTTAATAAAGTTATAAAAAAGAGTTTATTATTTAATATTAAGGCTATAACTTATTTTAAACTTTAAAAAGTTTAAACTATATTATTATTAAAGACTTTTTAGTTATTTTATATTTATTAAGTAAAGGTTAATATAGTTTTTATTAATATACTTATTATAAATAAAAATAAAATTAGTAGTTTAATAATCTTTATTAATATATACCTTTAAGTAATAACCTTTATATATAGTTAAAGTAATATTTAAGTTATTTTTTATTTAATAATTTATTTTATATTTAGTAGTATAATAGTTAATAAACCTAGCTTTTAAAAAGCTAAGTGTTATTATATTATATTTTTAAAATATAATTATTTTATTACTACTTATAGTTTAAATATAACTTTTAATATTTAATATACTATTTAATTAAGGTTAGCTAAATTATTTTTATAAATTTTATAATTACTAATTATACTTATATTTAAATAAATAACTATACTTTAATAAAAGGCTAATTAATAAAACTTATTATATTATTATATTATTTATATTAAGTAATTTTATTAAAAAGCCTTAATTAGTGTTAATTAAATAGCTATTATTATAAGGTTTAAGTTTAAGTCTTTTATAAAGATATTATTAAGGTAAGGGATATTATTACTTATAAAGTATATTATTAGCTCTTTTTTTTTTAAAAGTCCTTATATAAAGGTAAATACTATTATTAATATAATATCTTTTAATAACTATTATATATTATTATTTTTTATTTTATTTTAATATTTTAATATAGTATTTTTATATTAATTATTATTTACTATTTTTAATATTATTACTTATTAAGTCTTATTTTTTATAGTCTTAGGTATTAATATATTTTAGGCTGCTTTAATAATAATAGGCTTATTAATTATCTTATTTTAAAGGTTATTACTATTATTACTAAAAGCTACTTAAAATTTTAATTTTATTAAGGCTATATTTTTATTAGTAATTATTAAGCTATTATATTTTTATTTTTTATTCTTTTAATAAAAGTTTAAAAATAATTACCTTTTTTTTATTATATTATATAAAATATTTTTAAAGTTTATTACTTATTTAATATTTATAATACCTTTAAGTTATTTATTACTTTTAGATTATTTATTACTTATAGTTAGTAAGGTATTTTATAAATAAAAAAATATAATAAAAAAGGGTTAAAAAGATATAGTATTTAAATTAGTAAGATATTATATATATATATTTTATAATTTTCTTTTTCTTTTTTTTTTTTTTTTAATAATCTTTTTACTTTTTTATTTTTACTTTTTTTTTATATTTATTTCCCTTTTTTCTTATATTTATCTTACTTATATTAAAGGGCTTAAAATATTAATAGTAGTATTAGCTATTAAGAATAATATTTCTTTTTATATTAATTATAAAGTAATTTTACTATATTATTATTTAGTTTTATAGCTATTAGCTATTAATTATTTATTATTAATAGGCTTATAATATATATAAAATATTAGGTTTATTTATTAACTTTATGCTTATTAATAATATTATTAAATATTATATTTATAATATAAATTAAGACTAAGGGTATTTATATTATAATATAATTATTAAGTTTTATAATTATAATAAGGGCTAGTTTTAAATAATTAATAAAAATAACTAAATATATATACTATTAAAATAAAATATTTAGTTAATAGGCTAAGTATTTAATATATTTAATAATTTTAAATAAGCTAGTAAATTATAATTTATATTTAAGTAATATTATTATTAGTATTTTATATTTTTTATTAAGGTATAAGTAGATATTATTATTAATATTAAAAAACTTTATAATATATTATTTATTATAATAGTTTTTTATAATTACTTTAGTAATAAATATAATATTATAAATTAATAGTCTAGTCTTAAATAAATTAAAAAGTTTAATTAGCTTATTATTAAAAATTATTAATATATTATTAAGTATAAAGCCTTTAATAATTTTATTTAAGAAGAGTTATATTATAGCTAATTTAGTATTATTAATATTAAACTATATATAAAAGACTGTTTTTTTTTAATTTATTAAGTTATATAAATTAGTAATATAAATATATATTATAAAAGCTACTTATTATATTATATATTTTAACTAATTATTTATTTATAAATAATATACTATATTATATAATAATATTATTTTAAATGCCTTTTATAAAGCTATTTAAATAATTAATAAAAACTTAAAGTCTTAGTTTAAAATAATAATATAAAAAATACTTTAGTTTATATTAAAAAGTCTTATTATTAAGCTATTAGTAATTATAAGTATATTATTTATTTTTTTAATAAGTTTTAAAATAACTTTTTTATTAAACTTATTAATTATTATTAATAAGGCTTTATTATTATTTTTTAATTTTAATAATATAAAAAAGAAGTTAATTATAATAATATAATATAAAAAGGGTAAGGAATTAATAATTATAGGTTTTTATATATTTAATAATACCTTTTTAATATACTTTATAAATATTATATATTTAAAAATACTTATATAGTTTTTATAATTTTTTATAAATATAAAATATTTTAATAATATTATTAAGTTTATTATATTTATTATAATTACTTATATAAATAGTATTAAAAATATCTTATTTATAATTATATAAAATATATAATTAAGGGAGTATTTTAAGTATCTCTTTTTATAAAAAACTATTTTATTAATAAAAAGGTAATTATACTTAGTTTTTTTTAGTAATTAGTTATTATTTTATAAAACTTTTAAAATTTATTTTTATATAAAATCCTTAATATACCTTTATTTAAGCTTTATTTTAAACTTTAGTAATATATTAATAAAATATACTATTACTTTAAGCTTTAATTAAAGTTAGTTATTTAAGAATACTATATTTACTAAAGGTTTTATAATATAAGTTACTTAAAATACTTATAAGGTATTAATTTAGTTTTTAAGTTATATATATAATAAGTTATTAAGTTTAGTATTTTTATTCTTTTTTTATAGTTAATTAACTATATATAGTTAACTAAGTATATTAAGTATATAATAGTTTTTATTAAGCTTATATAAAAGATAAATATTAAATTAATTAGTAAATTTAAAAGTATAAATAAGTTTTTTATTTACTAATACTTTATTAATTATATTTAATATATTTATATATTATTATATATTAATTAAAAAGTAATAGTTAGTAAACTTAATAATTAGTAAGTATAATATTATATTTATTTAGTATTTTATTTTTTTTAAAGTTTAAATATATTTTACTATTTTAAATTTTATTAACTAATATTATTTTTTAATATTAAAAAGCACTTATTATTAAAAGACTAGCCTTATAGCTACTATAAGTAAGTATTTATATATAAATTTATATACTTAAAAAGTAAAAACCTAAATATTTTACTTATATATTTTATACTATTATATACCTTATTTAGGCTATTTTTAAAATAGCCTTAATATAGCTTTAAGCTATAGCTAGTTTATTATAAAAGTATAATAATTAAATATAAGTAAAGCCTAAGCTTATAATATACCCTCCTCTTTTAATTAATATTATTATTAGCCTTTATTATATTATTACTATAATAAAAAAAATTTCCTTTATTACTACTTACTTAACTAAACCTATAGCTTATATATCCTTATTATACTTAAATTTATAGCTTTTAAATTTTTAAGCTATATTTACTTTTTATTTTTATTATATTCTTCCCTTTTTTTATTTATTTTTTAAAATACTTAATTTATTTATATAAAGTATTTTTATTATTTACTTTTTATTATTATACTAATATACTATACTACCTTTTATATTTATAAATAAACTATATTAAATTTAAAATAAATATATTTTATTTATTATAAATAACTAGTTTATTTTTATAATATTATTATTATTTTATAATTTATAAGTAAATAAAGTTAAGTTTATTATACTTTATTACTATAACCTACTTATTATTATTATTTTATATACTTATAAATCCTATACCTTAAGCCTGCTTTATATTTTAATTTTATTAACTTACTTTTTATAATATTATTACTTTATTTTTATTTTATATTATTATGCCTTTTTATTAAATTATTATATCTTTTTATTAAACTATTATGCTTTTTTATTAAATTATTAATAAATATAATCTTTTTTTTTATTAAGTATAGTTAATATTTTTATAATATTTAGTATTCCTTTATTTTTTAATAGTGCTAGTAATAGTAGTAATTTTAACTCTTAATAAAGCTTAATAAACTAACTTATAAAGCCTTTTTATTATACTATTAGTAATTATATACTTAAAGGTAATTTAAATAATAAATTAGCTACTACTTTTATATAAAAGTCTTACTTATATAAGTAATATATTAATTATATTACTAATAGTAATAATCTTAATTATAAGTATAAGTATAATATAGCTTATAATACTTATTATATAAAAAATAAAAAATACTATTAAATTAATAATTTATTTACTACTAACCTTTTTTTATATAAGGCCTAGTATAAGCTTTAGGCTATATTTTTTAATTTTACTTATATTATAAAACTAATATAAAAAAAAAGTAATAGTATTTTTAAAAGTAATTAAGCTATTTTATTTTAAAAATTTATTAGCTTTATTTAAAATTAAGATTAATACTATATAGCTATATAAAATATACTTATATTTTTATACTTAGCTTTTATAACTAGGTTTAATACTTAACCTCCTTTTACTTTTTTTATTACTAATTATAATATTATTAGTATTTATATATAATTTTTTAACTAGTATTTTTATATATATTTTATTTTTTTTTTATACTTATAAAAAACTTATATTAATATATTTTATAAAGTTAGTATAAAATTAATAAGTAAATTATTTATATTTTAAAAAATTAATAAAATTAAGACTAGGCTTATAATAAGTATAAATAGCTTTAAAATAAGTATAATACTTATTAAAAATTAAATATATATACCTTTAATTATAATATATTATATTAACTTTTTATATTAAAGTATAATACTACTTTATTTAAATATTAAACTTTATTACTTTTAAAGGTCTTATATAAGCACTTTTTTTTAAACTTTAAAAATATATATATTACTACTTTAACTAACCTAGGTTTAGCTTAATATACTTTTTTATTTAGCTTATTTTTATATATACTTATACTTACTTTAGCTAAGTTTTTACCTTTATAGTCTTTTATATTTATTTTTTTTTTATTTTTAATTAACCTTTAATTATTTATAATATGCCTTATACTTATTACTTTTTTAATATATTTATTTACTTAGCTAGCCTTATTTATAAGTATATAAGCTACTATTTAATATATATATAAAAGTATACTTTAATAATATAATAATATTACTTATACTTATATTATAGCTACTTAAATAGCTAATATATATTACCTAGCTTTAACTCTTTTTATAATATTATAATAACTACCTTTAATATTTATTTTATATAACTTATAATTATACTATATTATTATTAATATACCCTTTACTTAAGGCTATATTTTAATTAAAATACTTAAGTTTACTTATTATTATAATAAGTATTTAAGCCTTAACCTATTTAATTTAAAACTAGTATATTACTTATTTAATAACTACTATTATAATTTATATACTTATTTTATACTTATATTAGCACTTAGCTTAAAAAACTTACCTTTTATATAGCGCTATTTTTATTACTTAAATAATTACTTTTATTTATATTACTTTTTTTATTAATACTAGCTGCTTTTTATTAATAGCTTTATATTTTTTTTATTTAGCTTTTTTTTTATTTTTAGTTTAATTTAATTTTAGTTATTTTTAATTTTATATATATAAGTAAATAGTTTATAATTAATTTATCTTTAGTTTTTATTTAAATTTTTTTAAGCTATTATAGTCTTTTATTAAGCCTTATTTCTTTTTAAATTTTATTAGTATATATATATTTATAAATTCTTTTAATAGCTTTTATATTAGCTTATTATATTTTACTTATTTAATATAAATAAGCCTTTACTTACTTTACTTTTATTTTATTTTTATTATTAATATTTTTTTTACTTTATATTTTTTTTATAGCTTATTTTTTTTTATAAAGTAGACTTATAATAAGCCTAGTTTAAAGTTAAATAATTATTAAAATAAAAAGGGGTTATTAATAGCCTTTTTAACTAAATTTATATAAAAAATAAAGTAAATATCCTTTTTTATATTTAGTTTTATTATTATAAGTATAAGGACTTTAACTATTTTATACTTTATATATTATTAATCTAGCTTTTTATTAAGGCAGTTTATTTTAATATTATAAAAAAATAGCTATACTTTATTATTAACTTAAAATCTTTTTACTAAGTATTAGCTTTAATTTATAATCTTTTACTATTATTATTATATAAAGGTAATAATAACTTATATAAGCTTTAAGCTTTCCTTAAGCTAGTTAAAGAATATAATAGTATACTTTTTAAGTAATAACTTATTTACTTTTAAAGCTATTATTTATTATATTAAGTTAATATTATATTTATAAAAAAAGCAAATTAAGCTATATTTAATAATAAAAAAATCTTAATTATTAAAAGCTAATTAATATATTAAAAAATAAGTAAGCTAGTTAAATTATAAAAAGAATATTATTATATATAATATAGCTTAAACTTTTTAATTAGCTTTTTTTATATTATTATTAATTTAAAAATAGTATATAATTAAAAAAAGTTACTTTATTTTTATTAATTTATAAAGTATAGTTTAAAACTAGCTAATTTAGTTTAATTTATAATTATTAATAATTTATAAAAAAAAGCTATAAAATTACTATTATATATTTTTAAAATAAGCTATATATTCTTTTATTATTATTAAGTATATAGCTTTTAATTAAATATATTTAAATATATAATTTATAATAACTATTAAATATATTAAACTAGTTTTATTTTAAGCTAAAAGCTTAATTATAAAGTTAATAAATATTTATTATTAAAACTAGTTACTTATTAAAATTAAGTAAAGTAGTTTTTATTATTATTACTAAAATAAATAATTATTATAATAATAGCAGTTTTTTATAAAGTATTTAATTAATATAAATATCTTATTTTAATAATAAAAGTATTATAAAAGTATAAATATTATATTTTATTTAAGGTATTTTATTATAAGTAAGTTATATATATATTATATTAATATAATAGTAAAAGGCTTTTAATTAAGAACTTATAAGCAGTCTTAATATATAAATGCCTTTTAAATATTTAATTTATAATTTATAATTTACTTTTATATTTTTATATTAATAAAGAATTTTTAATTACTTTTTTATATAGCTTTAAGGTAAAAAGTATAAGTTTTATTTATATAAATAGCCTAGTTTTATAAAAACTATAAGTAAGTATTAAAGAATAATATCTTACTTTAAAAAAATTCTACTTTTAATAATAATTTTTTTAACTTTAGTTTTACCTTATTATTAGTAATTATTAATTTAATTTTAAAGTAATACCTAGTTACTTAAGTTATTATAATTAAAATAAAAATAAAGTATATTAAGTAATTAATATACTTAAATTTCTTATTTTTATTTTACTTATATTATAAAAAAATATTAAGCTATACTATTTATAATTTAAAGTAAAAGTATAGCTAAAAGTTAAATTTTAAAAGCATTTTTACTTAATAGGCTTATTTTTTAAAAATCTAGTATAATTATAAAAAGTACTTTAAATTTTTATAATTAGTTAAAATTATAAATAAGTATATTACTTTTATTAAGTTAAACTACTATACTTTTAAATTATAAATAATAATAAGCAGTTTTTTATTATAAATAGTATAGTTTTATTTTACTATTATTAATAAGTAAAAGTAATATATTACTAGCTAAAGTATTTTATTTTTATTAAATTATAAAAGGTAACCTTTATAAATATAATTTAATAAGTTAGCTTTTATAATTATATTCTTTTTAAAATTTTATTATATTAATATAAAATATAAAATAAAAGTATTTTTTAATACTTAAAATATTAATTATTTTATATCCTTTTATATAAATAAAACCTTTTTTTAAGTTAAGTAAGTAAATAGCTTAGCTACTTTAATAAAGTTAGTAATAAATTTATAATAAAAGTTAATAAATTTTAAAAAGCTTTTTATACTTTTTAGTTTTATTAAAGCTACTTATTTAGTAATTATTAAGATTTTTTTAAAGTTAAAATAAATATAAACTCTTACTTTTATAATATACTTTAAGTACTTAACTTTCTTTACTTTAAAAGCATACTTATTAATATTTATATTAAGTCTAGCCTTTTAAAGCTAGTATAGTATATTTTTTACTTTTTATATATATTTTTTTTTATTTTTATTTATATAAATTAAAATATTATTTAAGTATATTATAATAAAATTATTAAAAATAGGCTTTAATACCTTATTAATATATTATTAAAAAAATATAAATGCCTTTAATAGCTTAAATAATATAACTAGCTACTTAAATAACCTAAACTAGGTTTAAAATACTATTAAATACTTATCTCTTTTTATAATATAAAGCTTATAAAAAGCAGTATAAATATTTAATTTTATAAATAGTCTAGCCTTAAATAAAAAGTATAGTATTTTTTTAATAAAAAGAAGTAGGTATTTATTATACTTAATAACCTTATTTAAAGCCTAATAGTTAATATAAAAGCACTAGCCTCTGCTTACCTTTTTTATAAAAAGGACTAAGGCTTTTATTAATAAAAAGCTTACTTAAATTTATTTTTTATTTATTAATTTTATAATTTACTTTTAAAGCTTTAAAAGGTAGTTTTATAATATATTATATAGCAGTTTTTATAAAAAGTTTAATATTTATTTTTTTTTATTTTAAATAAAATTAATATAATAATTAAGCTGCTTTTAGTATTAAAAAAGGCTAAATACCTTTACTTTATTAAAAAGGTTTAAGAAGTTATAAAGTTTTTATAAAAGTTTTTATTTTAGCTTTTACTAAGCTTATTTTAAAAAGTTTAAAAATAGTATTAAAATAGTTTATAAAATAGTTATTATTTTTTATAATAAAAATAAAATAAAGGTAAATTTCTTTTTTTTTTAATAGTACTTATATTATAATAAAGCTTTATATATTAAGCCTATAATATAATATATAAAAGTTATTTAATTATATATAATTAGCTTATATATTAATAAGTTATTTACTTTATAAATTATAAGTTAGTCTTTTTATAAATTAATAATAATATTATTATACTTTATTTAAGGTTTTTTTAAAATAATATCCTTAATAAGTTTTAAAATTATATAAAAAACTATTAAGTACCTTTAGCTATTAATATTTATTACCTTTTAAGTAATTTAAGTAATATAGTATTTATAATAGCTTTTTATAACTACTTTTAATATTTAAGGCATAAGTATTAAAGTAATCTCTAGGCCTGCTTTTTATATAGCTTATTTACTTATTATATTATAATAATTATATTTATTATTTACTTAAGTAATTAAATATTAGTAATTATTAAAAAGAGTTAGTATAAAAAATAATAGCTTATTTATATTATATAATATCTTTTTTAACTTTTATTAAATAATTAGTATATATAGTATTATTAATATTATATAAGCAGTCTGCTTTTATATAAAACTTAGCTTAAAGGTAAGTTATTTTCTTTTAACTTAATCCTTTTATTTAAGCTATTTTTTATTTTAATCCTTATAGCTTTAATAATAATAGGCTAAGTTATTAGCCTAAGGTTATATATAGCTGCTTAATATATTTTAAAATTATAATATAAGTATTTACCTTTTTTTTAATAATTAGCTAAAATACTAAAAGTAATTTACTTAGCTTATAATATATTAGCTTAAGGCTTTATATTACTTAAGCCTAGCTAGCCTTATTATTATTTTAAATTTATTAATTTTATTTATATTAAATTAATATTAATTATTATAATATCCCTTTTTTTATTTTTATTTAAGTTATATTATTATTTTTTTATAATATATTAATTATAATACTTTTTTTTAATTATATATATTTTAAGTTTTACTATAATAATATAATATATTACTATAGCTATTATATAATTATTTTAAAAAATACTATACCTTAGGTTATAATTTTATATTTTAAGTAAAAAAGCGCTTTAAAGCTAGATTAATTTAATTTTATTTACTTATAAAAGGCCTTTAGCTAGTAATATTTTTTATTTAAAGTATATAAAAAATATAGTAAAAGATTTACCTAGCTGCTATTATATATAATATAGTTTTATTAAAGTAACCTTTTATTAATATAAGTTAATAAAAATTAAAATTAAATACTTTAACTAATTATATAAGTTATAAATACTACTTTTTATAACTGCTTTATAATAGCTAAAGACTTTAGCTTAAGCCTTAGCTATTAAATATTATTAAAAAAAAATAAACTAGTTTTTTTTACTTTTAATAAAGTCTTAGTTTATTTTTAAAATATACTTTATTATAAACTTTTATATAAAAAATATTATATAATTATTATTATATAAGTTATTAAGTAAGAGTAGTTTTTATTATACTACTAGTTATATTATTACTGCCTTAATAATAATCTAGCTTTATAATAAAAATAAATTAAGAATATAGCTTTATTAATCTGCTTTTATATTAAGTATAATATAACCCTTTTATTATATTAATAATATAAATAAGACTTATTAATTAGCTAGCTTTTATTATTAAGTAGCTACTTATATATATAAGGTTACTGCCTTTTATTAAAGTTACTTAATTAGTATAATAAGTTATACCTGCTTTTTAATTATATTATATAAAGTTTTTAAGTATAATACTATTTTTAAAAAAAATAAAGTATATAAACTATTAAAAGACTAGCCTTATAGCTACTATAAGTAAGTATTTATATATAAATTTATATACTTAAAAAGTAAAAACTTAAATATTTTACTTATATATTTTATATTATTATATATCTTACTTAGGCTATTTTTAAAATAGCCTTAGTATAGCTTTAGGCTATAACTAGTCTATTATAAAAGTATAATAATTAAGTGTAAGTAAAGCCTAAGCCTATAATACTTATAATAAAAAGTATATTAATTAAATTATATTACTTAAAAGGTATTTTACTATTTTATTATTAAGTATAATTTTTAATAAAGTATTATTTTTAATATAGTAAACTATAATACTAATGCTTTTTTAAAAAGTATTAAAGTTAATAAAAAGTTATTTATTAATAAAAAAGAAAACTAAGACTATATACTTTATAAAAGCAGCTTTAATAATATTAAATAAGTTAATCTTAGCTATTATTAAAGTAATAATATTAATTTTATTAGCCTAAGCTTATTTAGCTATTTTTAGGCATTTTTTTATTTATAGCTTACTTATATATTATATTTTATATTTTTTATTTAGTATTATATTTATTATTTTTAATAAAGCTATTTTTTATATTTATAATAGTTTTATAATTATAATATACTTAAGAATATTATATTTTAAAAATTTAATAAACTTAAAAAAGTACTTTAAGGCCTTAAGGTTTTTAAAAAATACTAGATTATAAATAGTTATAAGCTTTTTATTACTAGTTATTATACTTAAACTATTAACTAGCTTTTTAAATACTATATTAACTAAGTATTTAATATATAACTTAATAAGGCTAATTATAATATTATTATTTTATAATTTAATAAAGACTTTTTTTAAGTTATAAATATATATTAAAAAGTCTTTAAATATAATAATAATATTATTATAATAAGTATATTTTACTATTTTATAAAGTATATTATTAATATATTATTAAATATAAGTATTAAAACCTTTATATTTTATAATAAAAATATTTAAAGTATATTATTTAAAATATATTATAATAATAAAAGCTTATTTTAAGTTTAAATATAGCTGCTATTAATAATAAAAGGATATAATATTAATTACTATTATATATTTTATATTAATAATTTTTACTATTATATTTTTTTATTAAGTAATAGGGTATATATTTAATAAGGTTATATTATTAAGTAGCTATAAGTTAATAACTATTTATTTTTTTTATTTTTTACTTATACTTTATTATATTATAAAAATAGAAAATATAAATAAAACCTATTTTATAATATAATATATTTTATTTATATTATATAATTTAATAATTTATTTTTTAATAATATTTTTATTATTAAAGCTTATTAAGTAAACTTTATATTTCCTTAATATAAATTAATACTAGTTTAGTTATAAGTATATATATATAAACTTATTTTTTAAATAGTTAATAAAGCCTATATTTTTAAATAACTTTATATATTAAATAATTAAGTTTTTAAATATATTTACTTTATTTAGTTATATATTATAAACTTAAACTTTATTATAGTATTTTTAAGTATAATACTTTAGTAAGTTATTAATAAATAAAAAATATTACTTTAAGTAAGCAGTTTTTTTTAAAATAAGGTTTATATACTTTTAAGTAATATTTTTAATTTAATAATTATAAGTATTAAGGTTAATTATATAAAGGTATTTTAATAGCTAATAAATATTTAAAGTTTATAATTTATTTAATAAATTCCTTATTTATATATAATTTATTTTAATATTAATAATACTAGTATATAATTTAAATATTATTATTATTTAAGGGTTAAAAATATAGTTTATATATAGCTTAATAAAGTATTAAACTATAACCCTTTATATAGTATTTATAAATATAATTACTATTTCTATTACTTTAACTTTATATTTTTTTAAGTAGTAATTTATTTATATTAATATAAAAATTTTAAGATTTTAATATATATTAATTATAATATAGCTAGTATTAAAGCTAATATTAAATTTCTTAAGTTATAAAATATTTATACTAATTAATATATTAGCCTAAAGGCTATTAATAATTATAACCTTTTAAATAAAGGTTTTTATTATAATATTATTAGCTATTTTACTTTAAAAGTAAAATAATAATAAAATATATTTATTTAAAGTATATAAGTTATTTTAAATACTTTTAATAGTAATTAATTAGCTTTTAGTTTATATTTTAATATATAAGTAATATTTTACTAGCTATATATAGTTAATAAAAAATATTAAATATTTTATATTTATATAAACTAACTATTATATTATAAGTTAGTTTAAATTAAGTATAATTTATAGCTTTAAGTAGGTTTATATTTTAAATATAAAGCCTATACTTAATTTAATATTATTTATATTAAATATAATATATAAGGTTTTTAATTAATTTCCTTTAATAATTATAATATTATTTAGCTTATTATTATTATAAGTAAATAAAAAGTAATAAGTATTATCTTATATTAATAAAGTAATTATTTATACTTTAATACTATTTATATTATTTTAAATATACTTATTCTTTATTATATAATAATCCTTTTTAAAATAAGTAAAAAAGGTATTATTAAAAGGAAATATAGCCTTATATATTTTATAAGTTTTTAATATATTTATAGCTATTATAATAAAGTAGGCATTTATTATATTATTATTAATTATTTACTTAGCTATTTACTATTTTATTTTAATATTTAATTATTTAAGCTATACTAATATATTATAATAAGTATTATTATATAAATAAAGCAGGTAGTAGTTATTATTATACTATTTATTTAAAATAAGTATATTACTTTTATTAAAATATTCTTAATATAATTCCTTAAAGTAATTATCTTAATATTAATTATAAAACTTATTAAAGTAATTATTATTTTATTTAAAATATATATAAGTAATATATAAATAATATAATTTAAAGCTATTAAAGTTTTTATAAAATAAGCTATTAGTAAAAGCTTAAAAGGTTTAATAAAAAGGATTTAAACTTATATTAATTAATTATATTTAAAGCTATTATTAAGTATTTTATAATTATTAGTTTAATATATTTTATTTTTTATTTATTTAATTATTACCTAGGTTTTACTAATTTTAATATAATTAATTTTATAGTTAATATTCTTACTATTATTAATATTTTTATTATTATTAATAGCCTTATTATAAGTTATTTATTTAGTAGTTATAGTTATTTTAATAGCTATTATATTACTAATTATATTAACTATAGCTATAGTATTAGTCTTAATAGCCTTTATAAAAATTATTATTTAGCTATTAACTATAATTTATATATTAAAAGTATTTATTTATTATAATATATATAATATTTTTATAATTATAAATATTAAAAAAGTGTTTATTATAATATAGTTAATAAAAAGTTATAAAAATACTTAAATAAATATATTAAAAGCTTAATAAACTATAATTAATTATTTTTATTTATTAAAGTTTATAAATTTAATATTATAAAAAAGGTTATATATAAAAGTATAAATATCTTTTTTATAAAAGATATTAGCTAGTATATACTTAGTATTTTTAATATAATTTAAAATATTAGCTATTAGCTTTTTAAACCTATTTACTAATTTCTAATATATAATATTAATAATAATAGTTTAAAATAAGGCTTTATTTATATTAAAAAGGTATTATATATATTAAATTAAAATATTATTTTAAAAATATATAGTTTAAGTATTATAAATTATATTTTTACTATATATAAAAGTAAGGTATTTAAGTCTATTAGTAAAGGTATAAATATATATATAAATAAAGTTTTTAAAAAATATAATACTTATATTAATAATATTAACCTTATTAAGATTAAAATATTTAATATTTTATAAGTAAAGGTTAAATATAATATTAAGAGGAGGGGATAATTATTAAAAATTTTATTATAATTTTTATATAATATAAGCCTATAATATTATAATATTAGTTATTATAATTAAAGTATTAAGGTTAAAGCTATAATTACTTAAAGTCTTTTTAAAGTTATAATTAAAAAAAGGGTTTTTACTTATAAAGTATTAATTTACTATATTTTATTTTAAGTTAAATAATAGTTTATAATTAAATAAGGATAATTTTAATAAAGGCTAGTATTTTAAAATAATAAAAGTTAATATATTAAGTATAAAAAAGGAGCTACTTTATTAAAGGGATAAAAAAGCAGGGTTATTAATAAAGGCTTTAAAAAAGAATAAAGCTAGGTTTTATATTAAAAAAGGGGTAATATTAATTATAACTAGTTTTTTATTTTATTAAGGTATTAAAATAAGCTTTAAGATAAGTGTTTTTTATAAGCTAGTTATATAAGCAGGTATATTTATATTATTTTAATTATTTATAATAAAAGGTTATAAAATATTAATAAGGTTTTAAAAAATAAAAGTAAGTATAAAAAGTATTTAAGTAAAAGCTAGTAAGTTTTATATATTAATTTATATAAGGTTTAGTAATTATAATAATATATTAATAATTTATATTTTAAATAAGTAAAAAGTTAATAATATAATTAATTACTTACTTTTTTTAATTTATTATTAAGTATTAGTTATATTTTTAATTATAATATTAAGTAGCTAAAAGTTAAGGAGTAATTATAAAATATATATATATTAATAGTATAAGAAGATATTAAAGCTATAAAAAGCCTTAGCCTAGCTAATAAAATAATTAAAGGTATTTATTATTTTTAATTAGTATTATTAAATAAACTTATTAAAAATAAGTTAATTAGTATAAGAAATAGTTATTATATTTAAGTATTTAATAGTAATAAAGTTAATAAGCTAGTTAAAGCTAATATAAATACTATTAAATATTATAGTATAAAATTATAAAAAGGCTTTTTAATTATTAAGTATAGCTTATTTAGTATATTTAGTATAAGTTAGGCTTTATATAGCTTAGTATATATAAATAATATTTATTTAGTATAATATTTAGTATATTATATTTACTAATAATCTTTTTTTTATTTTTTATATTTAATTATAATATATAATTACTACTAATTATAGTATATATATATATAAATAAGCATGCCTTTATTACTATCTGCTATCTCCTGTAAGAGACCTATATAGGTGTGTATTATATAACACATGCTATATCGACTCTCTGCTAGAATCTTAATTATCTTAGCGGAACAAACTCCGACGAGATTCAAGTTTCTGGAAACAGGGCAGCCTTTGTCACGAAGCAGGTCATTCAGAGGCTTCATATCCTGTATTTGCCGTTGAGTAATTGTTTACCGGCGAAGCAGAAAAATACTCAACAGCTACCTAATAAGTGCATAGTAGGTTAGTAGGATGGAACTACTATTGCCTGCTGCTAATGCGGCGCCATACAAGCACAAGCTCATCCCACTCCAGATGCAGCATCGTGCCCATATAAGGGTACCTGCCTACTATATCTTACCGCCCTCTGGCTGCATCACCCACATCTCAACAAAGAACGCAAACGCGATGCTACTGTACCCCCATCAGCAGTTACATGATGCTATTACCATCTGTATTACTCCTGGACGCCCTGCCCACAGCAGCTCAGCAGCAAAACATCAGCAAGTGCGGACAAGCCCATCAGCAGCCAACAGAGTTACAGTACAGTAATCACAAGCAGCCATGACCGGAGAAACGCAACAAACGCGCACAATATCATCAAACTCCCCTCTTCTTCCTCCTCCCCCAACAAAAAATCTCAACCCCCAGATCCCGACCCTTTTAACCTCGTCTTGACATGTGATTCTCTCATCCATTGATTACATCCATCACTACAACAACAGTTAATGAATCTATCGTATGTACGTAAGGGCATACAGTAAAAAGAAGCTGTAAACGGATCAAGGGAAGACCCTCGGCCACAGAACTCTCGCCGAGCCGCCGGTCCTCCCAGGACTTCAAAGGCAGCATCTCGGACTCGCTATAAACTCCGCCGACTCTTTTCCTTGCACAACGAACATGTATCCAGATAATAGCTACCCTTACCTTATGTAAACAGACCACGCGACTTGTTCAGAAAGCCCGCCGCTCCCGAAGTCAATGCCCATGTGCAGACCCATTAACTGCAATCAACCGTCAACGTGTAGTTTTGCCGCCACGGAGCCCTCCATCCAGTTTAGGTAGAAAACTAACTGATTTTAACCAATTGTTCAGAATCGGGAAAAGACACCTCGGAAGATTAGATGTGGAAGTTTCCTAACTCTTTCCTTCTTTCAAAAATGAATGGGAAGCCCGACTTTGCCACCTGCGGTTTGTTCCGAGCTGACCATGTTCGTCCTAGCATCATATGTTCCGGCTGACGGAAAACTCCCAACTTCCGCCGTGGCAGGGGAACCTCTTTACAAGGGGAAGTGGATGTGGCGCTCTCACAAGGACATCGAGCCGGTAGTAACTTCTCACACTTTGAAGTCCTGATATAGCATCTCATCCGTTCCCATTCTTATGGTATACCTATACTTGCCTGTGAAAAGCATCCAGTCTAAACAAGTGACAAGATCCAACACGAAACAACATCTCTAGATATACACAACATCCTAGAACCATCAAGGCTAGACCTATGCCGCAATTTCAACAGAAGACGCTGTGAGAATGTGGGCGTGAAAACAGGGGGGTTTGAATTCGGGGTTGGGGGTGGTTGCGGTAATTCTCGAAGCGCTTCTCAGCCAATGCTTTGCAAGACAAAAACAGAAGAAAAATACATCCATCGCTAAATCCGACTCTGCTTCTCTTTTATATCAGATCAATGCTCTCGCCCTTCCTTTTCCTTCATCTTGGGTATTCTCATATACGCTTTCCGCCCAACCCCCTTCTCTGGAGCGACGGGGCCGCTTTGCTCTAACCGGTTGATAACCTGACTTAACCAATGGCTGTCTTTTTTTCGTTGTATGATTGCTCTGCGTATGAGACTCATACTCGTGGCTCCTTGTGCGTGGCTAATCTGGCCCCTGTTCTGCCCTTTCGACCTCTTTCAAAGGCCTGATCACAGCGCCAACGATCCGCTTCAATTCAAGAACGCCAGAGAGAGTGGTTGATCAAAAGGCACTCTGCTGGAGTGCCATTGTCTAGGCAACGCGTGGCAGCTGAGGCCCGACCACTGCTCATGCACATCATTATCAACAAACGGGAGTCTCCATGTACGTATTCGCATCAACGACCGTCCCTTCATTTCATTCGCGAGATTCTCGAAGACCCCTTGATGGGGGCTGGTAGGACTTGAGCGAGCCGGTCACGGTCTGTCTCATAGTCAGCGACTGCTCAATCATGCGCTCTACAAAAAGGGGGAAAGAGATAACGAGAAAAGGGGGATGGGCCAGAAAGAAATCTTCCTTCTTGGTGCAGAGAGCTTACCTTCTTCGGTTTCAAACATAATCGAGATATCATCGTGTTCGCCCGGTAGATCCGGAAGATCTAGGCATACAAAGGCCATGTCATCGTAGTCCCCGTCCTTGTCGGCCGGCAGCCGCGGCAGCGGGAATTTGGCATCGACGAACCGGATGCCCGACTTGCTGCCTCTGTGGAAGGCCTCGTACAGATCAGTGCCCTTGAGCAAGAAATTCATGCAGTGACCGTGGCTAAAGTCCTCAAAGAAGGCCAATAGCTGCAGCTGCTTGTCCTCCTGCTTAATGACCTGGATCCTGGTGTATCCCGCCTCCCACTTCTTGTGAATAGGCACAACCATGCGACGCCGCGCAATGGCAAACGTGACGGCCAGCGCGTCGAAAATGACCTCGAAGCCAAAGACTGCGTATTGGAAGGCATGAAGGTCCTTGAGGTTGTTGAACTCGATGGACCGGATCGTCTGGTTCTGCCTAATGAGCTGCAGCGAGTCGTACATGTTCCGCGGCACGTCCTTGCCCACCTGCGACTCGGCAATGGCAATCGTCATGTCCTGCTGGGGCTGGCGGAGGAGCTTGAGCACCTTGGCGTTGCTCACCTCCAAGCGCATCCGCAGCTCCCCGGGCTCGACGTTGATCCTGTCGGTGATGGTGCCGTACTGATGCTCCAGGATGATCCTCAGCCTGTCTGCGAGCACGGTGGGGGCCGCATCCCCCTCGGGGCCGTACTCGTCGTTGACGACCCTGCCTGCCTTCCACTGCAGCCGGCTGAAGGGGGACATGCCAAGCGGCTCGCGAAGGCTTTGGGCAATAGTAACGGAGGTGACCGGTACATCGGTAAAGACCTTCTCACCAGGTTCAATGGAAGTTCCGGTAAGTAGCGAGTGGAAGCGGGCGCGTTCCTTTTCGTCGCCAAAGACCATGACCATGCGGCCCTTCTGCCGACCATTCTCAAACTTGACCGAAAAGGCGGGCAGGTCTCCTTCGGCCCTGAAGAAGCCAAACTGCACTGGCAGCGGTGGGGGGTAGGTGTGAGAGACTCCGCACGCCGTTCTCGTCTTCGGTCCTGTGACGACGGCGATGCGGAAGCCGGTATGCCAGCAGCGCTGTCCCTGCGGCCCGTTGTCCTTGCGAAGCTTTTCAAAGAGGGCTACGTCGCAAGAGCTGATGGGTTCCTTCGGGAACGCTCGGGAGTTGGGGTCCGCGTCCAGGTACTGGAAAGACCGGAGTGTGTTCCGAAACACGACCTGCTCATCGGGCCGCGGCTGGAGCGTTTGCTGGAGCTTCGCGGCGTAGTCGTACATGTTGTAGAGCATTCTGTAGTCACTCTGCGTCAGCTGCACGGCCAGTTTGAAGCCGCGGGGCAGACGCAGGTCAAAGGAAGACGTCTCAGGCCTCCAGCGGATGTCCTCCCAGCTGGGCCCGCCTTTGGTCGTCCGGTCCTGGATAGGCAGCTGGATGTTGCCGTCCTGGCTCGAAATCACGAAAATGAGTCCATTTTGCTTGGTCGGCCGGACCAGAGACAGCATGCAGGGGAAGCGCAGCTGCTTGTTCTCCCTTCCTTGCTCCATGAGGAACACCTCGGCCGACAGCCTGCCGTAGCAAAACGTTTCAGCCGTGTCGCCAACCGGGAAGGCATCCAGCAGCTCGAGGTAGCTCATTGGGTGCTGCATCGCCGTCAGACCGCCGCCCCAATTGCCCGTCAGCAGAGCGACCATGTCCTGGCTCAGGGGAGGATATTCCACCCAGATGGACTTGTCAATGGTCTGCGGCAGCACGGCGTCTTCGGGTGGCAGGATCTGGTTCCGCTTCATCGAGATCGCCAGCTTTGTCAAGGCCGTCACCACGCTTTTGGCAACGTCAGCGACCTCGGGGTCGGGATCCAGTCCTTGAGATTCGATGAGATCGGGCAGAACCTCCTGGCAGAGCCAGTACGACTTGGCCAGGTTGGAGTGCGCCTGTTGCCGGTCCAGCTCGAGCTGCATCTGCGACTGGGGAGAAGTAGGGCGGTCGCGAATAGCGGCCTCGAGGCCCATCCTACCCTTGAGAAACCACCAGAGGCTTCCTCGTGCAAGCTGCGACTGGGAGCAAGATGAGAGGGTCCGTACTTGCTCGGCGTGCAGGCGAAACAGCGCAAACAAGTGCCTGCTTCTGGCTACAAAGGTTTTGAGAGCCTCGGAGCCGGCCACCGCGTCGGTAACGCGGACCGAGAGCGCCCTTGAGGCCATGGACGGAGGAGCGCGAGGCTGCGAGGTGTCGCTCGGGCGTCGTGGAGTGTCACGCAGCGACGTGGATGCGGTTTGAGTGCTCGGCGACGGGTAGCTGCCGGAGGTTGAAGACATGGAGGTAACCGGGCTGTAGTCGGCGGTCGGCCTGGCCTGGGCTTCGGGAGACGTAGGCTCTGGAGAATCGTTTAGCTCGCGGGATGGGGGCAGCTTCCTCTCGCCCCAGTCGTGCTCAGAAGCAGCGCTGGCGGTGCGGGCAGCCTTGGCAAAGGCCCTTCCCTCGGCCAGCGCCATCTGCGCCTGGTGAATCTCGATGAAGGACTTTCTGTTCTCATCAGTGTTGTTGCTCGACACTCCCAAGAGGCCAGAGGACTGGTTCCTGCCAGGGTTCTGCGGCTGCAGCTGGGACGAATTGGTCCTCGTCTTTGGCAGGGGCTTGGGCTCGGACTCGGAGCTGTAGATGGACGAGAAGCCGGTCTGGGTTCGAGAGATGGGCTTTGGTATGAAGTCGTCCTGCGAGGACAGGTCGCTGTTGGAGTAGGAGGGCAGGCTCGGGGACGGCCTGGGGCGGGCCTGGGGCGGTGTCGGCGGGGGAGGCTGCTTGCGCTCCGTCTTCCTCCTCGATATCTCCATGGTGGGCACCTCGGACTCGTCACCGCCCTCGCCGATGACCTCGATGTGCGTCTCATTGAACCTCACCGTGAGGCCGCGTCTGCTCGGCCGTGGGCTTCGCCTTGGGGATCGGACATCGTTGCCGGCGCCTGGCGCTTGGCCGCGGTTCGGCTGGGACTGCTGCTGCTGCTGCGCCTGGGGGAAGCGGGAGATGCTGGTGTCGAGCTTGGGCAGCGACAGCGAGACCTGGGGCGACTGCGACGGCGGCGGGTGGGAGATGCTGAGGGTGTCGAGCGAGCTGTGCAGGAAGGCGTCGACGGACGCGGCGTTGGCGCCATCGTCAACCTTGCGGTCCTTGCCAAACAGCTTGCCCATCAAGCGGCCGCGCTTCTTCCTGGAGTCGCCATCCTCGGCGGTGACGAACGACTGTGTGCTCTCCATTGCTGGCTGCGTGTATCGGCTGGCGACGCCCTGGGAGAAGAAGCTGTGTTTCTTTCAGCCAACCGATTTGCTGTCGTCTCCTTTGCTTTGTTTTTCTGTATCTGTGCTGTATGTCCGTCTGTCTCTCTCTCTCTCTCTCTCTCTCTCCCTCTTCTCTGTCTCCCTCTTCTCTGTCTCCTGGAAATCCTGGGCGCACTTGGTGAGGCGGTTCGCACCCCCCCGTCACCGGCTCTGGAAAAACACTGGCAGCGAGGAGTCTGACTCCCCGTGCGCAACCAGTTGCTTTGTGACTAGCGGTGCTCAATGTTCGACTGTCTTGCGTGAAAAGACGACGAAGCTGCAGAGCGGTTGTTGTTGTTTTGTCCCTGGCTGGCTGCCAGCATATGCAGAAGAGGTGCAGGCCTGCCCGCTTAGCATGGGGCGGGAATGTAGTGTAGATTTGGGGGAGATTGCTGTGCCAGCTCGCCTGATGGGACAAGCAACTTCGGCACAGGTGATGGATGGGGTGATGGTACAACAACCCGCCAGCCCTTTTTTTTTTGTTTGATGTGTCCACGGGGAAACGGCAGCAAAATGCCAGCGCGGCTCCAGTAAAAGATACAATGAGAGAACCGCAGGACAGGCAAATGCACAGCAGCTGGCAGCAGCAGCAGCAGGTTATTGGGATTTACTGCCGCAGCCGCAGGCGATGTCGTCACGAGGGAAGCCAATTGGACTTGATCGGCGTCTCCAGGGAATGACAAGGAAGTTTCAGAGCGTTCAAGACGGCTAGACCACGGCGCTGCAACCCACACAGGCCTTCCATGGGAGATGGAGACCCTTATCACGGAACGGCCATCCATGGCATGGAGCCCAGGGGTGCAGCTGTGGTCAGGTATGCATGTACTCGCACTACTGACTGTAATCGAGCTTCATTCATCAGGGCTTGTCCTGGCTTCAAGTTGCAACTATGTACAGCTCTGCTACTACTAACCCTCGTATTCAGCTCTGCAAGTTCCATCTTTACGATCCAATACCTTATCGCCTACCAGTGACACTCAGCCAGACCCTCAAGCTGGGCGGGCTGTGTCTTCATCGTCTATTCTTCTGCTCTCCTCCCCCCCCTCATCCCCTCCTCGCACAAGCGCCACGCCATCGAACCCACCACCAGATCAGCCATCATCCGCTGTGCGACCTCTGCAATCTCTCGTCGTACCGCTGCCGGCATCGCTAGACGACTAGGTATCTGAACACCTACCCAGCCAGCCTGGGCCCTTTCCTTCTCCTGCTCCCCCGGCGCCCAGACCAGACCAGACCAGTGACCTCTCTTCTTCCCCCACCCTCGAGCCCCTGAAGTCTCGGGGGGCTAGAGTGGATCGAGCCCAGGCCCAGCCCACAGGCGGCGCGCCTAATTCGCTCCTAGCAGGAGAACAATTGCGCCTGTACCTGGAGCCTCTTGGAAATGACTGGAGCTGGTTTGAGCGCATCGTTGCTGTTCCAAGTCGATCATTGATTGTGGTTTGCACGGATGGAAGCGATTGATTGAGGCAATAGATCTGATCCTATCACGTAGCACAAACACACCCAAACACCCACCGCTAACCGCGTAGCACCCATCTTTGTGCGAATCTCTCTGTCCCTCTCTCGCTCTCTCGCTCTCTTCAAGCCACCTTTTGACGTTGGCCCTCCCCTAAAATCCCCTGCGCGCCAAAACGCCGCAAAGGTCTCCAGTGCTGGGGGCCGGGTTGCCTCAATAGGGAACGGATCCCTGAAACTAACGCCTTGACCCTCCACAACCTCAAACCGAGTGTTGGAAGGATGGGGTTCTGCATCACAGGTGCTCGCACCTGCTCCATCGCTTCATCAATGCTTCCAGGTTGCAAAGGTACATGTCACAGGCTGTTGATTCCCCTCGACTTGTTGTTCCCTGGCCTTTCCTCTTTTCTCCTCTGATTGATCACGGCAGAGATATTAGTTTACCCTTTTTTGCACGAGGCTCTGTCGCGTAGATACTGCTAGTAACCCATAAAGGGCAGCTAGGTAGGTACCTGAGGAATGAGCCGAGATATTCCCTCTAATTGCACAGCTCCAATGTTTCGAAGGCCTGAATCAAACCATGGCAACCATTGAATATCGCATTTGTCGATAGTTGCGCTTCAATTCCCCACAAGACCACGAGAAAGAGAGAGACAAGATCATATCAGCTAAAAACAAGTTCATTGGATCCAACGAGTATTACAACCCTCTTCATCATAGCGGGCGGCAATCGGGAGCGATTCAAGCAACACCATCTTCATCTGCGAGCAAACACGAAGAAATCGTACGAACCCCCCTCCACTACCAGGTACTTTTAGTGACAAAAGACGGAGGAAGGGTCTTGGATCTTTGTGCGCTGCATCATCCACCTCGTAAACGCGGCTTGACACTTGGGACTAGAGCAACGCCTCCTCGGCAGCCACAGGTCCCCTAGGTCCCTTACGTGACAAAAATAGATGCAGCCTCGCATTTGATGCATCACGAACAAAGTTAAAAGTACGAGGTACGGAACACCTCGTATGTACTTCGTATGCACCCCGTAATCGAGTCCAAATAAACATCATATTTTTTGTCGTCGAGACATATGCTTGAAATAGAACTTCTTCAGCCTCGTTTTTCGGTCTAGGCCCAGCCTTGAGCCCACTCCACCAATTGCCCTCCATGCCTGATGGCATTGCTCCTTTGCGTCTTCTTCTTCTTCGCGTGCGTTCGAGACAAAACAGACGACAGCCTGTCAAAGTCGCTCCCTACTACCTACTGTTCCATACACCATCTCATTCGACATGCAGCAAATCTACCTGCAAGCAGCCCCTCCACAATCAGCTTGGCGTCTGCTAGGTATATTGACTGTCACGCGACCTCAATTTCTCCTAATATTGCAGGCGTTATCAATGGCAATTTAGCCAATCTTCTGCTACCCATGGCCTGGCACTTTTTTTGTATGTGTGATGGCTCTCGTAGCCCTGTCTATCTGCTACGCTTAAGATTAAGTTGCATTCCCTTCGTTGCTGTGTGGTGATTTGCGCATTCCAGGGCACCGCAATGCTTGTGAAATTGAACTCTTTTTTGGACGTTGGTTCCTCCCCAGATCATTCCCACAGACATCCTGTCTCGGGCAGACACAACAGCCCCAAGCCGGCTGAAAGGCGACACGCAAGATACGATACGCCGAGTGGAAAAGGGCCCAGGCGGAGCAGCAAGTTCCAACACTTCGGCCCCGAGTTCTCGGATCCCCACTCGGAGAAGCGCCCCAGTTTTCCAATCCCACTTTGGGGGAGGGAACGCCGCCTATCGATAAGCGATAACCTCCGATAAGCGCTAGTTTGAATTTCATCCCGCGATGGCATCCCACCTTCACACGTGAGAAACTTCACACTTCTCCGTCATCTTAACCCAAACAAGAGCATGTAGCGTCTTGCGCCAGAGTGGCATGTTCAGGCTGCTGCAGAGAATCATGGCTTCCGAGGTCAAGATGGTCCCTATCCCTCGCCGAGGCGTCGACTACCGCGGCAAGGTGGTGCTTGCGCCAATGGTTCGCTCGGGAGAACTTCCCTCTCGGCTGGTGGCGCTCAAGTACGGCGCTGACCTCGTGTGGGGTGAGTCAACAGAGAAGTGCTTCAGTTAGTTTCTTGAACAGTATTTCTGACAAGATCTGGATGATATAGGCCCCGAAACGGTGGATCGAGCAATGATCGGAACGACGAGACGGTACAACGAAGCCACACAGACGGTCGA
The DNA here is from genome assembly GCA_020002365.1 of Trichoderma gracile. NCBI lineage: Eukaryota > Fungi > Ascomycota > Sordariomycetes > Hypocreales > Hypocreaceae > Trichoderma > Trichoderma gracile. Next base: position 5,630,538 of record JAINEY010000001.1, on the reverse strand, counting down.
GTGGTATCGAGTAGCCTCTCACGGTCAGAAAGAGCCGCCGCCGGACGCAAAGGAAAACATCATCTACGCAACACACCCAGAGAAGGAAAAGAACAAGCTCATCTTCCAGATCGGAACGGCAGACCCAGATCGCGCGCTGGAAGCCGCGAGGCTGGTCGCGGCAGATGTTGCCGGCATAGACGTCAACGCCGGCTGCCCGAAGCCCTTCAGCACCAGCGGCGGCATGGGCGCTGCGCTCCTGCGGACCCCGGATAAGCTGTGCGCCATCCTGGAAAACCTGGTCAAGCACATTGTCCCCGAGTTCGAAATCGGCATCAGCGTCAAGATTCGCATCCTCGAGACACCGGCCGAGACAGAGGCCCTCGTTCGAAGACTCGTCGCCACGGGCATTACGGGGCTCACGGTCCATTGCCGAACGACGCCGATGCGGCCTCGCGAGCGTGCCATCCGTGGCCAACTTCGCATGATTGCGGACATTTGCCGCGAGGCTGGCGTGGCCTGCCTGATGAATGGCGATGTGGAATCCAAGGACGAAGGGCTGAGGCTGGCAAAGGAGTTTGGTGCGGACGGCGCCATGATTGCCACCGCTGCCGAGAAGAATCCCAGCTGCTTCAGGACCGAGGCGGAGGGGGGCCTGGCCCCTTGGGAGGAAGTCGTCAAGGAGTACGTCAAGACGGCCATGGACGTCGAGAACCGGTTTGGCAACACGAAATATCTCCTTGCGCAGATGGTTCCTGGAAAAGCTGGACTTCACCAGCCCTTGACTCAGAGCAAGACTTACACGGACGTCTGCCGGATGCTCGGCTATGAAGAATTCATGGAGCAGGCCCGAGAAGCAGACGTCAGGCGGGGCCTCGATAAGCCGCCGGTCAAACAGTCAAAAAAGGGTAAATCAAATGCTGCTGCGCTGGCTGCCGGCGGACAGATGGGACAGGCGAGGGCTAAAACACAACAGAAGAAGGCGCTGTCTGAGCGAGCACCAGCTCCAGCACAGTCGGAATCCGAACCGCAGCCTATTGCTTCTGTCGGGTGAAGAGGGGAGAATCCGTTGGAAGAAAGAAAAAGGGGGGGGATATAAGCTCAAGAGGCAAGTTTTTGAATTCAACATAGCATGAGAGCCGCCCGGCGCTTGGCAACCTACCATACAATATAGACAAGCAATGTAGTACTAGCAATCATTTAGAGCGTGGATCAGATATCTGACCTAAGTATGCACAAGCTCCAAAGAACATAAATTGTATGTCAGTATATTGCACATGTCTCATACAGACATCAGCCCCCCTCTCCAATCTCTTTCAGCATTGCCTCGACCTCTTTCAAAGCTCTGGTCAGAACAACAACTGAAATGTGTAGAACACGTTATAAAGGAAAAAATCTCTATGTATGGTACAGTCGCTTTTTGTTTAAGAATAACACAGCCGTCTCTTTCGACCCTTTTTTCAGCTCTCCTACCTCCTATGGTTTATTTCCCCTGCGCAACCCAGTTCTCAACCGCCTCCCGCACATTCGTCACCTTGTCGTCAACATACTGCACGCCGACGTCCTTGTGGACCTTTGCAAAGTGGATGCCCCTCTGGATGCCCTCGCGCAGCTTGACGTGGGACTCGGCCACGGCCGGGAACTTTTGCTCGTACTTCCACGCCAGGTCGGACACGTTGCGCATGGTGATGGGCAGGACGGTCCAGCCGGCGCCGACGCCGAGGGCAAAGGGCACGGTGGCGCGCAGGACGACGTTGCGGTTGCGGGTCACGATGCTGCCGGCCATGGCGGCGACGAGGACATAGATTGCGCCGGGCATGAGCTTCTCGCCGCTCTCGCGCGGGGGCGCCAGCGAGGCGATTGTGCGGGTGAAGGACTGCTCGAGGTCAAAGGCCGAGTCCATGGTCTGGTTGACCTTGTTCTCGGCGGCGACGGCGACGTCGTAGAGGAACAGGCGCGCGCGGCCAATCTGCACCGCCAGGCGGTCTGTCGGGGTCGGGGCGTGGGAGGAGTGCTCGTGGTCGGCGGCTTTGTCGTCGTCGCTGGTGGTTGACTTGCCGGGGAGGATGGCCGGTAGTGAGGGCAGTGAGGGCGCGGCGGGCTGGGGAGAAAAGGGCTCGGCGTCATCGTAGATGGGTTTCCTCTGCTCATTGTCACGGTTAGAAGCTGTAGGACTTCAAGGAGAAAGATTCCCCTCAGCAGAGGAACGGGGGAGACGAGGCCGTGACGAACCTTGGGAGCCTCAGCAAAGACGACGGCCGGCGAAAAAGCAATTCCACCCAGGGCGGCTGCGGCCAGCGGCGCAAAGGAGCGCTGTAGCAGATTCGAAAGACTCAATTAGCTGGAGTTCGCCATATTATCGAGCAGAGACTGCGTCTGGATCTGGAGGTTTGCCTACCCGCTGCAGGAGCACTCTCGCGGCCATGATGCAGGCGAATTGGGTGAGAGCGAAGCCGGCTCAGGGAAGTATTAGAGAAGGTCGATGATGTTATTTTTCTGAAAAGGCTCATGTCCATCTTGCTGGGATCCCGCACTATTCCGACGAGGCGGCGCTGGAGAAATTCCGGCCCCGGGCGGCTTTAGCTGGTGGGTTGCCGAATTGGGAGGTTTGCTTTTGAGCACCAACGGTGAGTATGTGCAGGGTGAAGCAATTGTAAAAGAATGACTTTTACTACCGAGTAGTAGGTCAATTGTATTGATGATATCCGAAAGGTTAACTCAATATCTCCTGTAAAATGGCAGGAAAATGCCGAGTTTAGAGGGGCTCAGGTGAAGTAACAGTTCAAAGTTATAACTTCCGTCAGTCTGATAAACATATCAAGCAGAGGCCTTCCACTTGACTTAATTCTGTAACCATCCTCTAGAAGACTTGGAAAGATTCCTACGACTGCTATGCTAATTACCGAACATTAGGTATTGTTAAAGCTATTATCCCAAGCGAAGCTGCGAAGCAGCGGAGCGCAGGTGTAACCGGAGAGAGCGTTGCTTCCAGCTGAGCTTGTTATTAATTCAGCTATTTACCCGAGTCTAGGGAAGTCAAAATAAATCTCGACTGGCAATTGGTCCTTTTTGCCATTTCACCGCTTTTGAGATGTATCCAAGACCTCTGTTTGTGGTGTTTTTACGAGGCTAGAGTTGGTATCGCGATGTTGCGGTTGTGGCGTTGCGAGATTCCTTGGCATCTACGTACTCCATCAAGATCACAATTTGCCAAATTGCGCGCTTACGGTCTTGAGCACTGGAATATGACTTATACCATGCGAATCAGCACCTTCTGAGCTTTCAAATGATATCAATTTCGTCTCCTACAAATGCCTAGGATGTGTAGAAAAAGATTTGCAAAGCAGCTTCTCCAGCAACATCTCTGGAAGTCAACCAATCAGCGCTGCCCATCTAAGTCACATGACCACGCGGACCTGGCAACGCTCAGCTATGCATAGCAACCCACACAGAACGCGTTGGAAACAACAATTCTGCAATTCTCACGCATTTCCTATCCACCTTTGATCAACCACTTCCCAGGATCCCTCGCAGCCTCTCTCACAGCCTTATCCAAGCGTCATCAACAGTGTCATCCATCGCCTGACCAAGAGCTCCAGCAAGCGCTGCCGTCATGGCTTCTGCCGCTGCAGCACCTCCGCCGCCGCCGCCACCACCTCCTGGAGATCAGGGTCCTGAGCTTCCTGAGGATGCCCCCGATGTCCCTCTGCGGCAGTGCACCCACTGCAAACAACGCAAGCATGATGATCAATTTGTCCATCTCAGGAAGCCTGGAACGCTTGTGGGCAAATGCCTTGATTGCCGCCAGCGGCAGAAAGCCCAATCTACTGGACAACGCGTCTGTTCTCTATTCCTCCCTACCATAGCCACTGCTAACTTCTCTTCACAGATCTCACAAGCTGTGAGGTCATTCTCCAGCTCAAGCAAAGAGTCATTAGCAATGTGCAGTCTCCTGAGCAGCCCCAGCGCCAGGGCGTGCTTCCTACCGCCCAACACCTACAGCCCATTGCTCCTCGCCCTCCCCGTGCTGCAAGTTTTTCTCTTCCAAGCATGCCTGAATTGCTCTCTCGGAGTGCTAGCCGGGTCCAGTTCTTCCGTCGCGGCGTCAACCCTGACGATACACCTGAAGAGCGAGAAGCCCATCGTGAGCAGGCGTCCATTCGACGTGAGCATCGTGTGGTCCGGCGCGCTGGGCAAGTTCCCTCCCCAACACCAACGACTTCGCAGTTAATGGCTCCCTCAACCTCTCAGTCCCAGGTCCAGCTGGCAATCCATTCCAGCGCTAGGCATGAGGAAGATCGCGGTTATTTCTTTTGCCGGCTATGCCAGCTCCCAAGACCACTATCCGCTTATGACCCAGCTCAAGACGCGTGCCTCAACTGCATCCACTTGCCTGAACATGCAGACACATACTCTGAAGCATCTGTATCTCAAGGAGGCTTTGATCTAAACATGTCACTCTCACAGCAGACGATGTCATCATCCCAACGCTCGCAGCCTCGCGAGCTTGCCGCAATGCCAACTATCCGAGAGCCTGCTCAACCAGACATCCTTTTCCAGGGTGACCTCAGCGCCATTGCTCTCTCCCCTTCTGATCAACAGCTCATCCGCACTTAGCAAGCGCAGATAGACTCGCACCAGATGGAGTTTTGCCCACGTTGCCAGACGAAGTGGTTCGGTCAGCGACTTGCGGGAGGCGTTTGTCACCGTTGCCGAGAGAAAGACGGACCTCGTCGCCCAGGAGAGCCATTCTTCTACTCTGCGGAAAACAATCTGGACTTTGGGGACGTGCCCAGCTATCTGCCTGAGCTTTCTCAGGTAGAAGAAATGCTCATCGCGCGCGTCCACGTCCACATACAGATCTTCCAGCATCGTGGTCAACAGTACAAGTATCGGGGCCATGTTGTGAGCTTTCTCCGCGACACAGGAAGCATATATACGCAGCTTCCTTTGCTCCCGCCTGATCTGGACGTCATTCTGCTGCGCCCTGCCAACGAGACAACTCAGCCGCACATGACGCGGCAGTTCAAAAGCAATTCCGCGTCCGCCAGCATGCTATCCGACAATGGCTGTTCTTCCTGAAAGAGCACCATCCTGGGTACAGGGATATCCTGATCAATGAGCAGCGACTCAGCCAGCTTCCAGTGGATGGCGATGTTTCCCAGCAAGTCCTCAACCATCGCCAAGCTGAAGTTGACATTGAAGATGAGCTTGCTGCCGACGACATGCCTGAGGGCGATGATTTCGACGCCGCTGCTGTGCCCAACCTCATCGCAGCGCAAGCCGATCTTGACGAGCTTCGTGCCGAGCTGGAAGGTCAGGTTCAACCGCCTGGGGAACAAATCCCTCTCCAGTCATCTCAGGCAGCATCCCAGGCATCGCACCAGCAGCCGCAGCAGCCGCAACAACAGCAGCCATTTCTCCGCATGCCTGATATTCGGTCAACCCTTTGAGCGAATTCAACAGGTCCCAGCCCCTGTTGTCGCTTGCCTTCCCAACGCTATATCCGAGAGGTCAGGCCGACTTTGTCCAGCCACGGGAACGACCTATTACCTATCAGCAGTATCTTGCTCTAGCCATGAGGTGGCACGATGGGCGTTTTGCAAAGCATCCCCGGTTTCGCTACGTGGGCTTCAATACATACATGAGGTCGTCTGTCAACACTCGCAGTACCTTTTTCGTCAAGAGGCCAGGCCAGACTGCCCATCGTACGCTCACTGTGGACGACATCCGCGCGGCGTTCAACAACGACACTCCGGAAGCCCAGGCGCTGCTCAACTCCATCGTGCGGTACTCAGGCAGTCTTCGTGGAACGCGCCCATACTGGAGCAGCAAGAGGCGAGGGCTGGAGGCTATGGTGCGCGCCCTCGGCTGTCCCGGGACCTTTCTCACGTTCTCCGCCGCAGACAACCATTGGGAGAGTTTGCACAGGCACCTCCCCCATTTTGACGCTTGGCAGGCTGCTTCTGCTCGTGATAAGCTACGAATCGCAATGCAGAATCTCAAAGACAACCCCCATATAGCAGCATACCATTTTGATTACCGATTCAAGACTTTTCTGCAGACTGTTGTCCTGCCCAAGCTGCAGATCACCGAGTTCTGGTATCGGTATGAATGGCAAGCACGCGGCAGCACCCATGTGCATGGTCTCTATTGGACCGACAGCAGCCCCGTTGTCGATACATCTTCAGGGGCAGACTGCGAGGCATTTGCTGAGCATTGGGGTCAGTTTGCGAGCGCGTTGAATCCGCAGCCCGAGCGGGAGAACCCGCGCGGCGAGGGCAACCCTCTTGCTCAGAGACAGCAAGAGCCGACATTCCAGTTGTTGTCCGACATCATCAACACCGTCCAAGTCCACAAGTGCTCAGAAACATATTGCCTTCGTCGACGCCGACTGGCAAATGGGAGGCTCACAGAGAGCAAAGTCTGCAGATTCTACTTCCCCGAGCTTTGCATGATGGACCTACTCTCTCCCACAACCTAAACCCAGCCTATCTGACTTTTGACGGCGCGCGGAACGACATGCGGCTTAACAACTACAACCGGCTATTTGCTCTGGCCTGGCTGGCCAATCACGATATCTCTCCCACCGCAAGCGCTCACGCTGTCCTTTCTTACGTTGCCAAATATGCCAGCAAAGCAGAGACACGCAGTGCATCATATAAAGACGTCGCCAAGTCTATCCTTCCAATGGTCAAGAGCAACCAGCCTTTGGTGAGCTTTGTAGCAAAGTTTATGAATAAACTTGCTGCAGAACGGGACTGGTCAGGACAAGAGGTTTGCCATCTTCTGTTGGATTTGCCGTTACAGGAAAGCACACGTGTTGCAATTACTGTAGACTGCCGACCAATTGATGCTCAGCCTCAGACTGAGATGATTGGCGAGAGTGGCCTTCGTTCTGTGCAGTCTATGTACAGGAAATACCTTGCTCGACCGCGCGAATATGACGACATGAGCTATTTTGTGTGGCTGACGACGATGGATATGACACGATTGAGGCCTTTCACTTCAAGGGCGAAGGGCCGTGTGCTGGATTACTTCCTCGCTATCGTCCTGACAGGGAGCCGGATGAGGTTGAGCAGTACTGTCGTGTGCGTCTTATGCTCAACCACAGCCATCGCGATCCCGCCGATCTCCTGTCTGTGGAAGGTGTGCAATTTGGCAGCTTCAGAGACGCGTTCCAGTGCTGCAGTGAGCTGCACCCTGGCGCTCATCCCGACGACTATTATTCTGACCTGCCACCTCCGCCGCCAGAGGAATTTGAAGATGAGGAGCAGGATGACGAAGCTGTGGCTGATGCAGAGTGGCAGCAGCTTGCTATGCAGCTGCCCAATCCTGACCTTGAGGTTGAAGATGTTGAAATGCTTGGGAATCGCCCCATTGACATTTCGTATGATTGGCGTCTCCATGCTGGGCAATATCCCGATCTCCTGGCGCTTGGCCAGCAATACTGGAAGCAGCTTCGCAGTGACCAAGTTGCTGCTGTGGAAGATGCTATGACAGATGTAGAGATGCAGCAGCTAAACCCTGAGCAGCGCTTGGTCTTTGATCTCTTCGCGAACCATCTCAGAGATCGACTTGATCCTTCAAAGCCAACGCCCCCTCCCCTGCGCGTGCAGATCGACGGCCCTGGCGGCACCGGCAAGTCCTTTCTCATCAAGGCAATCTCCACGAAGCTGCAGCAGATGGTGCCTCCTAACCAGCAGATTGTGGCCAGGGCTGCGCCCACTGGCGTGGCTGCCAATGCTATCAACGGCGTCACATTGCACTCATTGCTACGCTTGCCAGTCTCAAAGACCCTCAGCGAGCTGGCCCCCTTATCCGCTGCCGATGCCTCCAACGTTCGCACGAAACTCCGCCATGTTCAGTATCTCATCATCGACGAAAAGTCAATGATTGGCTTGCGCACGATAGCATACATCGACCGCCGACTCAGGGAGCTCTTTCCAGCGTGTCAAGATGAGTATTTTGGCGGCCGCAGCATCCTTCTCCTGGGCGACTTTTACCAGCTTCCTCCTGTTATGGAGCGACCCCTCTATGCCGCCGAAGCCCAAACTGAGATTGATCTGGCCGGCAGGAACGCATATAGGTCTATCAGCATCACGATCGAGCTCAAGCAAGTTGTGCGACAGGCTGGCGATGACCAGGCCTCTTTCCGGCTTGCGCTCCAACGTCTCCGCGAGAACGCTCCCACAGTTGAAGACTGGCGCCTGTTATGCACCAGGACTCAATGCATGTTGCCTTTGGCTGAAGTTGCAGAGTTCGACTCGGCTGTGCGCATCTATCCAACGAACGCCCAAGTGCGGCAGTACAACCTTGAGCATATGGAAAAGCTCAACACCCCGTGTGTCTGCATCCAAGCGTCCAACACTGGACCAAAAGCACAGGAAGCCGACTCTCTCTCTGCTGGAAATCTCAATCAACGTCTTCATCTGTGCATTGGCACGCGCGTCATGTTAACAGAGAACATCTGGACGAGCGTGGGCCTAGTGAACGGCGCAATGGGTCGAATCTACAACATCTCGTAGGAGGAGAACGTCAACGATCCCCGCACTGAGCACCCAACGGTTATCCTGGTCGAATTTGATCGATACGATGGGCCGGCTTACTTTCATGATGCTCATCTCCGCAAGATTGTCCCCATCTTTCGGTCAACACGAGACTTCATCAAGGGCAGCGCCCCTTGCAGCAGGACCCAATTTCCTTTGACTGTGGCGTATGCTATTACGGTGCACAAGTCCCAAGGATGTACCATGGAGAGGGCCGTTGTTGACATATCCCAGCGAGATTTCTCCGTTGGGCTGAGCTATGTCATGGTCTCTAGAGTCAAATCTCTCCAGGGCATCCTTTTTGATGCTTCTTTCGATCTCCCTGCTATTCGCGGCAAGGGTGACCCAGCCAAGGATCCTCGCCATCTTGATCGACAGCGACGCATCCCTGAGATCATGCTAGCCCCAGCTGCTATTTCCTTTGCTTAGTCTATCTGTCAAGTCTCTGTTATTGTTGTTTTTTCCTTCTTCTCTTTTGCCGCTATGGCCTCATTTCTTTCTTCTCTTTTGCCGCTATGGCCTCATTGTGTAGAGTCAGTGTTTAGATAGTGTTGCTTTTAGTATGTATGAATATAATTCAACGTCTCATCTCTCTTTCTATCTCGCATACAAAGACCCATAACAGCAACAACTAAAGCAATAGCAAACGCACATCCTTCTTCAGCGCCAGCGCCTACTTGCGGAAGATATACTCGGCCACAGTCTTCCAAGCTTTGCGAGCCTCCCTGCGGCTCACTCCATCTCCATCTCCATCTCCATCTCCATCTCCATCATCATCGTCGTCAGAGTCGGAGTCGGAGTCGATATCAAGGGCCGGATCGTCGTTGTCAAGCATATCAAACATGAGACGAAGGGCAGCACGGCATTGCTCCATCACCTGCTTGGCCGTCAGCATAGGCATAGGAAGCTGGAAATAAACAGAGAGACATACCTTCCTGTCTTTATCGTTGATGGCACGATCAAGTCTTCGGACAAAGGGCACGAGCTGACGACGGCTATAGCATATGGTTAGCTAGAGAGGTCTGCTGGAATGGAAGGAAAGGAGCATACCATGGATGGCATGTGTGGTTGCCCTCATAGCAGAGCTTGCAGCGCCCAGAGTTGCCCTCCGAGTCCACGCATTCGTCGAGCGTGGTTGCTTTCTTGCCTGCGATGAGGCTTTTGATGCAATTCTCACATGGAGGGTCCCATGGGGCTGCTGCTGCAGCAGCGGCCGCGGCAGCAGCAGCAGCGGCGGCGGCGGCGGCGGCTGATGTCGTCTTCTTCTTTGCCTTTTTCTAGAAGCACGTCAGCATCAAGCAACAGAAAGAGATCAAGCAACAGAAAGAGATCAAGGGAGACATACCACTCCTGAGGATGTGGGCTTGGGCGTGGCGACGGCTTTGCCCTTGCCCTTTGGATCGGCTTTCTTGGGAGGCATGATGAAGCTTCTGAGCAGACGGGAGACCGGCGATGAGGATAATAGAGATGATTGTAAAGGAGGAAGAAGGAAAAGGAACAGCAGCTCTATTTATCTCTCTCTCTTCCAACGTGTTCAATGATATTCCAACGCGTCTTTGTTCAACACACGCGCTCTGCTGCTATATATATATCAAAGAAGCTTCTGAACAGTGGCACAGACGTGTTTTCTTTCTTTTGATGGCTTCCAGCGCTTCTTCCTTTGATGCCTTCCAACGCTTGAGCGCCGCACACGATGCCTTCCAACGATCCTTCTTCCAATGCCTTCCAACGCTTGAGCGCCGCACACAATGCCTTTGCCTCACACTCTGTGACCTATCCCTTATAAGCTATTGTATCTCTTACCCTTTCAACACAAGCCGGACGCCGGCATCAGGATTGGTGTAGTGGTTTGAGGGGGGTGGCAGCCCTCGGTCACTATTATCAATCACATGAGTATCTGCCCTCTGCTCATGAGATGTCGGTTGGAATGGCTAGAGCGACGACACTGCCCCACAGTAAGGCGCTCGACTTCTGCATTCGCAGTCGGAAAAAAGGCCTCGAGCCTTCTCGTCCGCACAAAAGCTGAGCATTGTAAGACGGGTGACTAGGTCAACTGATCTGGCCCGCAGTGTGTTGAAGCTGATGTGCGGAGAGTTTTTGCCTTTTTGGTGTTCTGGGCGTCTCTCCTCACAATGAGATCACCTGTAGGTGCGGCAGGTCCCGCACGCTAGGCTGTGGTGAGGGCGGCCGTGATAGTGCCTAGCAGAAGCGATCGCGGGTGCAAGGGCGTCGCCTTTTTTGCTATGCTCAGCGACGTGATTAGGGGCTTCAAGAGGGCGCTCGGTATCGCAAAAGCGTCAAGAGGTCGAGCGTTCGAATCCTGTGCGAGGCTTCTTTTTTGCAACGTTTTTTTACACATTGATGCCGTTGATAATGAGGCTCTTGGTGGTGATGATGATGATCACGAAGAGGGCGGGGCGCAACATCAATTATCCGCTCTGATGGGCGCTAAAGCCGCCGCGCTTTCCGCGCAGCAGCTTCGCTTGGGCCCCTATGAACGCTTCGCGGGCATCAGACTTGTTGCTCAATAATGAACCTTAAGAAATACGAGTGACTCTGGTGCCTATAAGTAAAGGTGCTTCTTTCAGTACCCATCAATGAGGGGCTTTAGACCGTGCCAACAGCATCATCATCAAGGAAACAAGAGATAGTAAACAATATTCCTGTTAAACTCTAAGAGAAACTCTGGAATAATGTCAATCAACAATCAATGAAAGACTCTCAGTTCTTTTCCTGGTTCTAAGGCGTCATCCAAGCACTCAGGCTTGACGCTGCTGATGCTTATCGGCTTTCGGCATCTCGCGGGTAATTGTTCGAGGTACCGTCTCACAGCTCCGAACTTCGGTTCGACACTGCTTTTTTTCTGCCTCGTTATCATCACACCTCCGGATGCAGCTGCTTGTACGCCGCACATGATACCCACGAGCTGACCGTGCGAGGATGCCCAGTTCTCCGCCTGCCACCAGCTTCTTCTTCTTCCTCTCCCTCTACAGCCAACGCCAGCAATGCTCAACTCCGGGGGTTCGCGCCTCCGGGTCTGCACCCGATGCTGCCGTCGCGTGACCAAGACAAGACCGGGCCACGTCCGATGGGAATCAACCGCTGCCGCCGCTGTCAATGATGCCGCCGCCTCAGTATCCAGCTCAGACGCTGCAAAGCTGCCACTTGACCACTTCACAAGCTCCCGACACGACGATGCCCTCCTCCGCGAGCTGTTCGACGCCCCGTCCAGCCGGCCGTTTGCCAACTTCAGCCTCAAGAAGAGCCAGGGCCTGTTCAAGAACCGCTACCTGACGAGCCCGGATGGCTTCCTCGTCTTCGCGCAGAAGAGCCTGCAGAGGGCGACGAGGATCGTCCACCGGATGCTCGCCGCCTCGACCACTCCCGAGTACCAGCGCCTGATCCGGGACCTCGACCGGCTGAGCGATTTGCTGTGCCGCGTCCTCGACATGTCCGACTTCGTGCGCATGACGCACCCCGACGTGCGCTTCCAGCAGGCTGCGGCCGATGCCTGGTCCATGGTGTACCAGTACATGAACCAGCTCAACACCATGACGGGGCTGAGCGACCAGCTGGGCGAGGCCATGTCCCGGCCCGACGTCACCTCGACCTGGTCCGAGGAGGAGAGGACCGTGGCGGAGCTGCTCAAGCTCGACTTCATGAAGTCCGCCGTCAACCTGCCCAAGGCGGCCCGCGACAGGTTCGTCGAGCTGTCGTCCCGCATCAGCGACGTCGGCTCGGCCTTTGTCCAGGGCATGGAGCCGGAGCGCAAGCAGGTGACGCTGCCGGCTCATCGCTTCTACGGCTTGTATCCCGGGCTGGCCGCACAGCTCAAGATCCGGTCCAACATCACCATCCCCACCACCGGCTCCGAGGCCGCCGCCGCCTTGCAGAGCGTCTACGACGAGGAGACCCGCAAGGAAATCTATCTGGCCCAGCGGACAGCATCCAGCCGGACCATTAGGCTCCTGGAGACGATGCTCAAGCTCCGCGCAGAGCTGGCCAACCTCGCCGGCTTCGAGAGCCACGGGCACATGGCGCTCAAGGACCGCATGATGGCCAAGTCGCCAGCTTCAGTCATGCAGTTCCTGCTTGCCCTACGACACCACAACGCTCCCATTATCCAGCAGGAGCTCAACGAGCTGACGCAGAAGAAGCGCGAGAGGCTGGCCATGCAAGACGCCACTCTGCAGGCGTGGGACAGGGACTTTTACATGGAGAAGATCCGCGCCGAGATGCGCTCGCGGGTTCGGTTCGACGACCACTTAACGGCGTACTTCTCCGTCGGCACCGTCATTCAGGGCCTGTCGCGTCTCTTTGATCGTCTCTACGGCATCCGCCTGGTCCCGCGCGAGACGCTGCCTGGCGAAACCTGGCATCCTGACGTCAAGCGCCTCGACGTCGTGTCTGACAACGGCGGCCAAGTAGCCGTTCTGTACTGCGATCTCTTCTACCGGCCGCAAAAGTCGCCCAATCCGGCGCACTTCACCGTCCGCTGCTCCCGCGAGATCCTGCCGGACGAGATCGACGAGGTTGGCGCCGACCTCAACGGCCCCGACATGCCGGCGTTTGAATCCGCAGAGCAGGCGGCCAATGACGGCATGGAGACGTCCTCGCACGACGGCAGCCTGAAGCAGCTGCCCACCATTGCTCTCGTGTGCGATTTCCCCAAGAACGACAACGCCCGGGAGCCCGCGCTGCTGTCGCTGTACTCGGTCGAGACGCTGTTCCACGAGATGGGCCACGCCATCCACTCCATCCTCGCCCGCACCTCGTTCCAGAACGTCTCCGGCACGCGCTGCGCCACCGACTTCGCGGAGCTGCCGTCGACGCTGATGGAGCACTTCGCCGTCGACCGCACCGTGCTGTCGCTCTTCGCGCGCCACTGGAAGACGGACAAGCCGCTGCCGTACGACCTCGTGGCCGAGCGCATGCGCGTGTCCAAGCGCTTCGAGGGCATCGACACGGAGCACCAGATCCTCCTCGCCATGGTCGACCAGGCCTACCACGCGCCCGAGGTCGCCGACCCTTCCTTCGACTCGACCGCCACCTTCCACGACATCCAGCGGCGCTACGCCCACGGGCCGCACGACCCGCCCCAGACGCGCTGGCAAGGGTTCTTCGGCCACCTGCACAGCTACGGCAGCACCTACTACAGCTACCTCTTTGACCGCGTGCTCGCCGAGCGCGTCTGGCGCGTCGTCTTCCGCGCCGGCCAGGACGGCGCTGCCGTGGGTCGCGAGAACGGGGAGCGTCTCAAGGAGAGGCTGCTCAAGTGGGGAGGCGGCCGAGATCCGTGGACGTGTCTTGCCGATACGCTCGAGGACGAGCGTCTTGCCCCGGGGAATGAAAAGTCGATGGCCTTGGTTGGTAGCTGGGGAATTAGGGGATGAGCCCTTGCGCCGTGCTTGGCGGCGATCGTTCAAGATCAGTCGGGATTCGTATGGGATGGTGGAAGAAAGGTTGAAGCTTAGGACTTGAGATGACCGTATGGGCAAGCATTCTTGACAATAGTTCTCTGGCGTTCAAAGGCACGATAGAGCATCGCATGTTAGTTATATCGATACCTCGACTCGACTTGACATGGCACCATATCAACGTCGACATGACCACCAGATAGTTGTACACCCCCCTTATTATAGAGCTTTCACCATATCACGATTACATATCTCTTCAAATTTCAAGTTTTCTTCTATTTCTTCGAGGCATCCTCTCTAGACCACCGTCCGAATATCTGTCTATAGCGAGCCCTCTCTTGTCTGTTGTCAAGCCTTGGTACCGGGAACCCAAGTCCTCTTGCCCAGAAACCATGATTGCCCACTCCACCAGCGCCTCACAGCCAACAGATGGTAGGTATGAACAAAAGAAAAATTTCAGACGATATTACAACATCGTATGAATGGGGTATAAATACACAAGCAATAACAGCGCTAGTAATTGCCGAAAAAATCATCAAATGCCGCTCGCCCTCTATTCTTTTCTGACGGATTTTGTTTTTCTGTTTTCGCACTCTCAGTCACGAGGTGGGTTCTTTGCTCCATCTAGACTTCTAGACAGTCTGCGATAAGGCCTGCTGGGACGTCGGATATCCCACGTCACCAAGCATGGTCAGCTTGGAAAGCGACAATGTCGTGGTAGGCCTGTTCAAAGAGGCCTCTGCTTCCTCACTGTAGTGACCCGAGTTGTGGCTCTCGTCATTTAACGTAGCAAATGATTCTGGGTACTCTCTGTCGCCAAGTTCAGTGCCGATGCCAGAATCTTCGTTGTGAACTTTCTTGTCGTTCATACCGAGATTCTTGGCTTCCGCGAAGTCGTGAACCGATGTTTGCCCACCATCGGCTTGGGTTGGGGCCGCGCATGCGGAGGGCAAGTTTCTCGATAGACGGCTAACTTGTCGGCTAAGCTCCTTGACCTGCGCCTCCAATGCTATTCGAGCAGCTCGGTCGTTCTCCATTGCCGTCAATATTGTATTGTAGGTCTCATGGTCCATGATGAATGATCCAGCGGGCACCGACTTTGAAAGGGTAGGGAGGCTAGACGCAAGAGTCGTTCGCTCCGGGGAAGCAAAGGCCGAGTGCTTCGTAGTTTGTTGGCTTGCTGATCGCGCATAGATGGGTACTTCGCCGAATGACAGCCTGGATGTTCCGGAAAACTGAGCAGAGGAATGAGAAGAGGGTCGAGCTGCAGTTGGGAAGGTAGACGACCATGCGGGCATGGGGGGTGCCAGTCGTTCAGAGGCATCGTCTCCTAAGCCAGTAAGGGGAGTTCCCTGGCGAACATGCGTCAGGATGCCTTCTACCAGGCTTAGACGATTCTCGACCTGGCCAATCCGGGACTCGAGGCCAACGGCGTCTGTGATCTTCATACTCGCGCCGCCAGCAAACTCCGTCATATAAGGCATGTTGCTAAACTCGAATGGTTTCACGGGCGAATCGATCTCATCCTGCATTCCGTCGTCGGACTTGGCTTCCTCGTCTGATATATCGCTGATGAAGGTGGCACCATCCTCGCCGCCCGGCCCGGTCGAGGATATAGGGGACGTGGGGTCCTCGTAGCTTTCCCGCCATCCTCGGGGAATTTCGTCGCTGCGGCGGCGTGAGATGCTTGGTGTCGGAGTAGTTTCAATCAGGGGGATGAAAGACAAGCTCCTGGACCGACGCTTCAATCCCGTGGTAATTGCGCGGCCAATCTCCTCCGGGTCGTGGCTCTCGTCAACCAACCTGCTTCCCCAATCCTGGGTGCTGGCAGGGCGCGGAGTCAAACCCGTCGTCGGCTTCACCCAGCGTGCACTGGCCGGATGGGCATCACTTCCAGTTCCCGCTCGCCTCCTCTGGTGGCCGCTGTAATCTGCATTGACGGAGCTGCGCGCAGTCTGGATGGCTATGACGTCTTCAGGGCCAACGGAATGCGACCGCAATGCTCGGTCGTATTCCGAAATTGGAAGGGATTCGGACATATTTGGGATTGGGTTCTGGGCAGGAGTAGGGCTGCTCGGATGAGCCTGTTTTACCTACATCAGTACATGGCCTGCGACGAAGGGCTTATGACTCTGTTAGCGGAACTTACATTATAATGCTGATCCGATACATCCTCCTCCGAGCCAACAGAAGCCAGTCCAGCCAAAGGCCGGGCCACCTTCTTGCGTCCGAATATTTTGCTAAATGCTGTTCGCAGAACTGACTTGGATCGCATGGGCGTCAACGAAATCCGGCGGCGGGAAAGCTCCCCTGACGGCCGAGAGTTATCCATCGAGGTTTTTGCGGTGCTGGCGTGCTGCGACATATGGCCTGTGAGCCCAGATTCCTGTGGTCGAATGGACAGCTCTTTATCCAAGGCTTCTGTAATAGGTATTGGGCTTGAAATTTGGGCCCGAGTTATCCTAGGAGCGGTCGGAGAGCGAACTCTAGACATGTTGTTGACGGCGGCGGCGCTGGATGACCGGGGCATGTCTTGCGGATAGAGTGGTGATGTTGAAGATCGATGCATCCTTTATTGTCGAAGAGGCTGAGAATAATGACATTCAAGAAGGGAAAAAAGAAAAAGAAGAAAAAGAAAGGAAAGGACAAAGGAGAGAAGGAATGGATTGAGTTGATCTTTTTTTGGAATCGGGGATCAAAGAAAGTTGAGTGAGTGTCGACAGCCCTTTGGGAGAGGAAGCACGGATGACGATGACAGGGTTCAGCGGCTGCGGGCAACCATGGACTCCCAAGAGTTTGTCCTCCTCAGGGTTTGTTTGAATTCGTTCGCCTGGGACGGAACCCTCGGACCAGTTTGTGAATAAAGCTTCAGATTCCGGATCTTCTGTTCATGTACTTTGACAGGTTTTGACGACGGTGAGGCTGGCTGATCACATCTGGGCAAGCAGAGGCCGTTGTCAGTCCTCGGTTGTCAGATCGTCTAATCTCGAATAACAGGCGATGGCGCTGTGATCAGTGAAAACTTGGCCCAGGCGTTGTCGAAGCGTTCCTGGGGGGGCGTGCCAGCCGCGGGGCGGGAAGAAGCAGCAGCAGGCAGCGAATCATAAAAAGGAAATATCACAGTCGAAACGAGAGACACGAAATAACGTCAATGCGAGGTGGCCAAACGGCGCCGGACCAGTCGCTATAAGAAAGTTGCAAAGTTGAGGTAGGACAAGGCGGTTTGTCTGGGGCAGAAGCAGCAGCAGCAGCGATGAGATCGATTGCTCGCGGCCACGGCCGGGGCGAGTGAGTTCCTTTGTGTAATAGGCTTTGGGAAGACGGAGGATGAAACACGATGGCGCCCTGGCTGTATTTTAACGGAACCCCCCCAGATGGCCCCGAGCTGCAGCCAAGCTAGCGAGGGATTGGGATCGAGGCAGCCGAGGTGCATAGCTTGAAACGCCCAGGAAGGGCAGGTAAGAAACGCCGCTATTCGTCGTGGAAGAACCACTCGAGATATGAAGCGTATGGGATACGGAATAACGGTGTCAGGACGGCCGCTCTGGTTCCTTGACGGAGGACCAGGGTCTGGTGACGATTTCGCACCAGGGTCCGTATAGATTGCTGGCAGTATCCTGTGTACCCAGCCCAGAAGGACAAGGCGATGCGGATGTTGCTGGCAACGCGGGCGCTGTCTGTATTACATGGCTCGAACGTACGTACATTACGGAGTACGGAGCACACGCACAAACGAGAGTCGCGTGCGTGGAAATACGGCTCTCACCGGAGTCCAAGGATGATAAAGCAGCGATCCCCAGGCAACCCCCTCCTCCTCTGCCGCGGTTGTGCATTCGTGCTTCGACGGAGCAGCCGTGCGGCACAGAACGTTCTCGTACACGTACGAGTGCAGAAAGAGCAGGCGAATCAATGGCCGGCAAGCGTTGCCATTCCACGGCCGAAACCATACGTCTGCATATCGATGACGACGGACGAGTTCTCGTCAACTGCCCAACTTTTCATAGCTGCAGCGGCTCCAAGTCGCAACGACTCGCGATTCCCCGAGGGTGCATTTCGCCCAGCAGGGCTCTCCGCCAAGAGATGCCGGCCACGTTCTCTCGCAGGGGAGGGTCTATGGGGCTCGGGAATGGACCGCACTCCGACCACGAAGAAAGGGGGCTTCTCGGCGGGTGCAGATTCGGTGCGGAGCCTAGAGCGGCCATATTCTGTGTGGTGATGAGCTGTGCAGAATACAAGCGCCAGGAATCCTTGCTCTAGGCCAACAACAGCTGTGCGAGCATGTTAGTGCTCGTACGAGCATGAAGGAAGTATTCGTAATCGTAAGCGACGAGACAGGATGCCCGGTTTCCAATAGACAGCACTGGCGGTCCGTTAGTACTTTGCAGAAGCAGCAACATGGTTCTGGTATCAACTGGTACGAATAGCTGTTCCAGCGAGTTTGAAGTTAGTCGCCCCAGTAGTTACCAAGGACTAGTAATGCGGCTGAAGCCGACGGGACCGCAGTTATTAGAAAGCCTATCGATTTCTTGAAGCTAATGACGACGCTGCCAGTGGTTCTGCCTGCGTTTTGGCTTGTCAGAAATACATAGAGGCCGGGAATCGGGAGAATCAAGAGGGCGAGATACGAGCACAATCGTGCCCGTTCTGTATAGTACCGACAGGCCAGAAATGAGGGAAACGAGGGGAAATGAAGACGAGAGGCGAGGATCAGCGAGCCTCATGTCGGCGGCTCGATGGCGCAGTCGAGGCGGGCAATTTGGGCAGATTGGGGTATTCTGTGTGCTGTATTGTAAGCCTCATCTTTGGTGCAGCTACGAAGTTATCGCCGTCAATTTCGTGCCTGAGGCGCGGATCCCATTGATACCTTCCTCAGATGCGATGCCTTGCCATGACCATGGAAGGTGCCACCCATCACCGAGTCTGCACCTGCCCCGAATTCTCGCGGCAGCCTTGACACTGGTCTGAAGGGATTACAAATCGCTATGCAAAACCTCCGTCTGCAGCAGAAACTCGGTCCTTGAATACCTTCAAATCTTTCAAACTCCGCCATCAATTTCACCTCTCTCTGTCGTTATTACCACCGGGCTGCTAATCCGAGTTGAGCATTCTGGTACACGTATCAGGTACGGAGTTATCTGCGCATGCTCTGTAACTCCACCGCTGTACGAAGTACGCTACATGTGTGATGACCTGCGTTGCCTGCTTCTCACTGCCAGGTGCCTGCTTGTCCATGTATGCAATTAGCCATACTCGGCCCTCCAGCCTACAGGTATGATGACTACAGCCAACTGCAGATGATTCTGAGCCTGCAGTTTGATACGGGACTGCTTCCCAGGCTGCCTGCTAACTCCGCGCTGTCGACAGGTACATGATACTACTGCTACCTCCGAACAGCGGACAGCGAGACACAGCAGACGTTTTGTGTTGATCAAAGCAAGCCAACTCACAAATTGCCGCCAGGGTTATGTGACAACTGACAGAATGAACCGCGCCACCGCGCCAGATGCATGCCTAGCTGGCAGGCGGGCGTCTATCAAGTCTTTGAGGTTCTAGCCCGAGCGTCTCCAGAAGCATTCGACCTCTTTGTGACTGGTATTACGAGCCACTGAAGCAACGTTGTGCGAGGAGTCTGTTCAAAAGAATCCTTCCGAGAGACCAGAGAGACCAACCAAGGGACCAGAGGGACCAGAGACAAGCCAGGGAAGACGAGGACCCCTGGCCCGACCCCATGCATGGCGCAAATCTAGAGAAAGTGGTGGGCTTGGACTCTTCCTAGTCTGGAACCGCCAGACAGACAACTCAGCAAATGCTTGGCATCGCATCGAGCCCCGGCGCCGTTTTCTAAGCCACTCTTCATTTCGTTTCCTCTTTTCTTTTTGACTGTTTTCTTCAACAGCATTTCCTTTTTTCTTGCCCCTCCCACGTCTTGTCCACTCGCCGTTTCCTCCGTCACGCGGCCGTCCATGCCGAAGGCCGTTATCCGACTTAGCTCTATGCAAAGCATAAAAGCGCGAGTGCTGGCGGCCAGCCCTGTTGCACTGGTTGCGTTATCCAATCGTTTCAGACCGTCTTGGAGATCCGGGCCAGGGGCCGGTTGATGCGTGGTGGTTCATGCGCAGATCCGCGTCCCTTGGGGCTGCTTTCTAGAAGGAATGCAAGGGAGAGGGCCGTGCCCTTCCCACCGACCACGCGGCGGCCATGTTCTGATTCTACTGGAGGCTAGTTTGAGTGGCCGACGTGAATCTTTGTTGACATGTTCGTCACCGTTGCTGGCAGCGTCATTGCCGCTCTTATTACCGCTGTCGCTCCGTTTGACATGGACGGGGCGGCACAGCTGTTTGTGCCTGTGCTTAGAGGACGGCGCTGCCAGCCTACACGATGTGTCACCAGCTTTCGGAGCCGTTCGCGCGCGATTGTTGAGAGAAGGGATTGCCAGCAGACGTTCGATGTTGTCGAAAAACAACAAGTCGCCCATGGGTGATTTACCTAGGCACTGCTCTGCTCCCCTGGTATGGTATCTCGGTACCATAAACCCGTCTGCTGGCGGGCATCATCTCCAGACATCCGAACCTTGCTCGACATGCCCTTCGGAGGACGGAGGATGGCCGGCTACCGTCATGGCAACGGTCGTGCACGGTGACGCAGAGGCCCGGATGTTCGGATGAAGATTGCCTACCTTGGTACTCTGGAGCAATTCCAAGTTTTGACATGCAAACAAGCCCCTAGATGCCCGTCGGAAATGCTGCCCCGTCGTATCGCAAACAAAATGAGCCACGTGGAAATCACACTCATTTCGAATCCATATCTAAACGTAACAGCCGTGCCGGTCGTCCAATATGACTCGGTCGAATACCTCTTTCAGCTCTTGATACACTGGCGGAGCTTTATTGCACTCAGGGAACCGTATGAATTTCTCCTCGAAGATTGCTTACCTGAGTACAAGCCGAGCCATGACTTGGGACGAAGTAAACAGTAATCACAGAGCTGTTGTAGTTCCGAGACTGTCGAGCGCATCATTTCCTGTCCCCTGATTTCGTATTCTTTGCAAATGGGTATAAGAGGCAGTCTAGCTCTTCGCTTCACTCTCGGTTAACCTCTGCAACATCAGGATACCGAAGATCAGCATGCTCTTCTAGAAACTCCATCCACTTTTTCAAAAATTTGCTTCCCCTGGAAAAAAAGAAAAGAACGTCAGCACATCTCTTCACAAGATCTCGTAGAGCAGCAGAAACGAAGGCAAACAGGACTCACTTCTTGACCGTCTCGGAGTCTCCAATGACGGTTAACGACCGTTTAGGACGAGTCATGGCGACTGCAAGCCAAGGTTAGTATCGAGATTCTAGTCCGGCGCCTCGTCTATTTGACTTGGTGTCTCAATAACCCGGGATGAAAAGAAATGGAGAAAAGGTCCGAAAAAAAAAGAAGGCAGTTGGAAGGATAACCGAGGGGGGAGAACGGTGAACCGCCTCGTTTACGCGAGACTCTAGACCTACCGTTGAGGCGCCTCTTCTCGCCCAGGAAGCCCACCTCGCCATCGGGATTGCTGCGGACGAGGCTCACAATCACAGCCTCCTTCTCGCGCCCCTGAAAGCCATCCACACTGCCGAGCTCAATGCCGGGGAACTTTTCTTTGAGCGAGGCGAGCGCAGCAAGCTTTTTTGTTTCCCTCTCGTCAGTAAACTTTCCCATCAGTCCGGATATCCCACTCTTCCATAATCGCATTACTTCGTAAGGAGAACAGGGGAATACTCGGTACTCAAGTAGACGGCCCAGGGGAACGTAACGAACCTGTGCATTATAAGGGGTGACGACAGCGATATCCTCGGGTCGAACGCCGGCCTCGACGAGCTGCTTCACGTGCAAGCGAACCAGCGCCGCCTCCATCTCGTTGCTCTTGCTCTCCCCGTGCAGATTGCCCCTTTTCGGATTCTCCTTGTCGTCGTCCTCGTTGCGCTCCGGGAAGTCGCCTCCCTGAGTGTCGATGAAGATGACGGGCTCTGTCGTGTCCTCGTTGCTCTCGACATCGTAGTCCAGGTCCTTGAGCAGCCGTGCTTTCACCGCGTCGGCTGCTATAAGTTTTGAATCGTAGAGTTCGTCCGATGGGAAGCGCATAATCTTCTCGTGCATTCTGTATTGCGTTGTGAGCATACGCTTGATGGACGGCCCGTGGAGTGCCAGGAGTCGGTCAAAGAGCGTCGTCTCGAGGGTCATGCCCTTGATGACCGGCGCTGCCGCATCGCCATCTGCGCCTTTGCTCTTTGCTTTCACCTTTGAGTTGAGGGACTTGATTGTCGGCGGCAGCTGCAGATGGTCTCCGGCACAGACGGCCTTCTTCGCCGACAGCAGCGGCACCCAGCACTGCGCCTCCAGCGCCTGACTGGCCTCGTCGATGATGACCACGTCGAATTCTTCGTTCCGCAGCTGATAGCCTCCCGCCCCGTGAAGCGTCGCGAGAACGACCTTGCTGCCGCCGACAAGATTGCTGACGCATCTCCTCTCCCTCTCGCGGTACTCCTTGCGTAGCTCTTTCAAGTCAGTGTAGATGGCTTTCCGCTCCTTGCCGCTCTTGGTCTTCTTGATCGATGCCTGTTTTGCGTCCATCTCGGCGCGAACGTCCTTGACGATCGCCCCGGCCTCCGATGTCTGGGTGAGAACGTCTAGAGAGTGGTTGAGAACGGACGGCAGAAGCCGAGCAGGATGACCCAAGCGAAGAATGGGCACTTTGTGAGGAGCGAGCCGCTCCACGATGTTGTCGACTGAGATGTTGGAGGGGCCGCAGACCAGTATCCTCTGATCCCGCTTGATCATTTGCAGGATCAACTCTATCAACATATGAGTTTTGCCTGTCTGATCTCAATCAGCCCTATTGATCAAGGTCCGTGTATCGTTATGCGGCGACCTACCCCAGGAGGTCCATGAATGAGAGCCACCTCTCGAGAAGCCAGTGCAAAACGAATGGCATCTTTTTGTGAATCATTCAGCGTAGGATCGATCCACTCGATGGTTCCCACCTCGTCACTTGCAGCCAAATCCTCTGGTACCGGCGAAGGACTCGACAGCCCAAACAAGACCCTGATGAAGCTCGAGTACTCCGCCTCTCCCATCTTCTGCAGCTTCTCCATAGTCTGGTTCATGCTGCCTCACTCGTCAGCTTTATCGTCCTCATCCTCTTCCTCTCAGATCCTCCGGGCTCTCCAAGTCCTCGAAATAAACCGTGGCATGTTCCTACCGTCGATATGTGACCTCATCCGCCAACTTCACCATCCACACCCTCCCGGAAAACGAAACCTCATCCTTGCCCTCATCCAGCGCAACGCTCACCGCCGCCCTCTGCACCCTCGTCACCACCCCTCTCGCTCCCTTCCTCTCCAGCTCCTTGACCTCCCTCTTCTTGGCGCTGCCAGCAGGCTGCTCCGCGACAAGCACAATGTCGCCCGTCCGGATCCCGTGCTCCGGCAGCTCCCCCGTGCTCGAGGTTGCGCCGTCGGGCCCCAGCTCCAGCACCGTCTTGCCCCCCAGGCCCGTCCTCTGCGAGGATATCGTCAGGTTGGTGAGGGCCAGGCCGGCGCGCTGGAGGCCCGTCGGGCTGTGGTTGGAGATGAGACTGCTCGTTTCCTGGATCTCGCTTTGCAGCTCTTGGTCGAGCAGGGCGAGCTGGGTGGCTGCAAAGGAGGGGACGTCTATTGGTTCCCTGGGAGACATTTTCTGAGGATCTGCAGCAAATAGCCGTTGGAGAGATATAGAGAGAAGTGAGATGATTTGAGGTGTCGTTGTTTGTTGATGTCACAGAAAAGCGAACAAGCAACCCCACCAAAAACCACAGCTATGTCATACCCCAGCTAATATGCCGATTCTCAGCGATAAGCCAAAAAAACACACATCATCACGGTTCCACTAAAGAGAGAGCACAGGCCTTGATATCATTCAATTGATGAGACGCAGCTGCTCTGTATGTATCTGATCATCTCGATCTCTCTATCACATGTCGTTCGTAAGTATTGACGAGCTTCCCGCTGTCTATGCACACGCGAACCAAATCCCAATATATGCCTACCTACCCTGAAAAGGTCCGATATCCTCAGGTCCCAAAGATCATTATATGCCTATACCATCTCCAATGATATGATGGTCCAGCTCTGATGCATTTCCATCCAACAAACGACCCCAAAGGGCCAACAGACCAAACGCCGGTGACCTCCGTCCATCGCTCAACTCAACGCTACCGAATGACAATTACCACCACCAAAGACAATATCATAAGCGCCAACGCCACTAATGACATGACGATGATGGTCCCTCGGCTTGCCGGAAACTTGCCTTGCAAAATCCACTCCTGTGCATGGAAATATCTCCTGCAGCCGAGGAGCAAGGTCACGATGCTGATGCCGAGGAATGTCGCACCCAATGGCCGTCCCATCTTTTGTAGCTTCGTGTGGTCGAATTCGGTGACCGAGGCCGAGCCGCTCGTCTGGAGGCGGAATAGCTGCGTCACGGCGACGCCAATGGATGCAAAGGCGAGAGAGGTTCGAAGCCATGCTAGAAATGTGCGCTCTGAGGAACAATTGAAAATGTCAGCCAATTGATGCCTCCCGAGACATGCGGCAACGGCTGCCCACACGTCAAAGGCACGCGGTGCTGTAACACAGTGAGGCATGCGACATACCGAGCGCCAGGTGATCTCTGGCCACGCTTCCCTTGTTCTCCAGCTCGAGACTGTGAAACTTGCGAAAGGCCCGTTTCGTCCATGATGCTTTTGCTTTCGGTTTCGACGGCGTATCTGTATCCCCCGAGCTCGAGGCTCCGTTTCGCCGCCGAAGAGACTGGTTCTCGCTTCGCGGATGACTACTAACTTTCTTTGCCGTATCGCTGTAGGAGACTCTCCTCGGACGGGCCGCATCGCTCGAGTCGCCGTTGTGTATCGTCTGGTAGCCCTGCGTTTCGGAGGCTCCATCGTCGACGGAGCGATTGTGGGAAGGGCTCTTCTGGAGGAGGCTCAAGGACGCGGGATCCATGCTTTCTGCCCGTTGCAAACCCGTCTGCGTCATCGACGTGATTGCTGTTAGCGACAAATGGTTTCCTTTTCTTTTTTTTTTTCGCAAGAGCTGAAATGGTATCGAAAAGTGCAGTCCTTATTGTATCTGATCCCAAGGCACCTCCAAAGTCTTCCAACACCGGGAGTTGGTGGGAAAATGGAACGAACAAGACAGGGAAGCACGCACGACGATATACCAGCCTTGGACCACAAGTGTTCAACCGCTTGGAGGGTGGCCGCGTCTCACCTCGAGAATGTCATTAATTCGAGTATCTGTCGATCGACGACGCTGCAGATCAGCCCTCGACAGCGTCCGCTTTGGCAATGCCACCGACGAGGCGGAAGCAGAAGCGTCGGCCTCGTTGGTCTGAGAGGGCGGACGAGAGCCCATGGTCACGACCGGGGTGCACGTCTCACTTGACCACCTGCTCGGCAGCACTGCAACCCAGGACCGGCACAAGCACAAAGCTGCCAGCACAAGCACAAGCACAAGCACTTGTGGGGGGCGCAGAGCGGCGCGATTAGAACTAAGGCTTGGTTGCGTGATCGTAGGTCAGAGTGGCGGCAACGAGCCAAAAGGTGGCGGGAGAGGGAAGCATTGCGTCCAAGCCGCAGGAGAGGAACAGAAGAGGAAGGGTTCATCTTCAGTCAACCAGATCGGCTCCCGCGATTGATTTAATAGCAGCTAGTTCAGTTCGTCCACCGGCCAGAGAGCAGTTTGTGCGTGGCCACTTTTCATCTCCGGCAGCTAGAGGAGCGAGATCCGCAGCGCCGCGATCCAGCCGTTGTTGCGTCATTGACCGGCCTGTTGAACGACGAAACAACAATTTGCATCGAACTTCATCTTATGGTTGTAGCCTTGTGATAGTGAAGACGTTCCTGCGACCTCAACTGTCTGATCTAGCACTGTCTTCCTTGCACCCGCCGTCATGATACTGCGTCATATATCACTGCTTCTTCGTGGTTGTAAATCAGACAAATACCAACATCATCGGGAGCAGAGTCTCAGTGAAGAGGTCACAAGGAGCAATTAGTGTTGCCCACATATCCAGATAAAGATTGATGCGTATCTTGGCCGGCAGATCGTCTGACAGGTCGTGGGGCCATGGTACTCGTATGGTCACGGTCATCGGCTCGTCGGGGATCTCGGTGCTATGCCTTCACAAGAGACTCGAGCAGGCATCTGGAGCCGTTGGCGGCGCAATCGTAGGGAATCACTGCATTTTCTTTCATTTACTCTTCCACCTGTCACCCAAGAGTGGCCTTGTACATAGCCACGCATTTTATCCTCTCCCCCTTCGCAGACCAGATCGTATGGCACGGAATTGTCGCAAAAGGCACCGACGGCCCAGCATCGCCGACTTCCGGCCACGGGGCTGTCACACTGCCAACCTCGACATAGGCCAGGTGAGGGGTTGCATTCGTCGTTGGAGGGGCCAGCCCGAGGATCTCAACTGAGCTCATGTATGAGGCAGCGAGTTCTTGTTGCAGAGCGTCCCAACTGACAGTGTCGTGATCGAGCGATGAGACTCGAGCGAGAGTTGTGTACACCAGTGTGGCTTTGGATGTCCGGACAAACACGTGCCATGCCCTCCAGCAAGATGACGAGGTCTCCGGGTGATAGATAATCTCTGCACTGCTCTCTTCAATTTGCGACAGGCCAACATGAGCGTGCCACTCCACCATGGCCTGTCGAGGAAGCTCTTCCACTTCGGCAGCAAAGAAAGGGGGAACGCACGACTCCGGCTCGTTTTGCTGCCTCAGTGAAAACACTGACCAGTCCGGCAGTCGTGCGCGACCCTTTTGTTGATCGCTCGCCAGAGTCATATGCTGGTAGTTGTATTTGAGGTCCCAGATATCCACGTCGTTCTCATCATCTTCGTCGTCATCCGGCGATCCATGAGCCAGTTTCCACGCAAGGCCTGAAACCGTAGCGTTGCGCTTCATCTCATCAGGCGATACCGACTTGGAAAAGTAGGCAACGCCGCTGGTCCAAAGCTGCACTTTCATCTCAAGCCCAATCCGCCAGAGATGCTGTAATGAGAGCACAACCTGCATTTCCAAATTGGTATCAGAGGGAGGCGGCAAGCTCATCGAAAAGGGTATCAGGGGAATCTGGCCAGCAATGTATATGGCTCGTAGACCGGTCTGCTCTGCCTTGGCTGATACCGCAATGTCAATAGCCTGACTGTACGGGCCAATATTTGCCGGCGCCCAGTATGAACGGGACTGAACATGAAGCCCGTTTCTGAAAGTATTGACCCCTGGTCTCGGTATTGTGAGGAACACCATGACGTTGTAGCCCGGCGGAAGTAAAGCGCCGCATGAGATGGTGACTCGTGATGGAGGATTTGGCCTTCTGAAGAGCTTGCCATACTCTGCGTTGATCCTTGGAAAGTCTCTCATGTCGCGAAGGATGATGGTGGTGTTGGTGATGTGAGCCGCATCGAGAGATGAGGAGGAAAGGCGCCCTTCGATCTGGCTAACAACAGACTGCATTTCCGCTTCGATGGAAGTGCGATCTGCAGAAGGGTCGGCCAGAACGGACCACCGCAGAGTATCATCATCCCCTTCCAGTGTCGAGGAACTTGTGGTTCCCAGAATACGTGGCCTTAGATCTCGAGAGGCTTCCTTCTCGCCATACTCGATCGGCCCCGTGGATAGGATTGTATCCAAGATAGTCTGGAACCCTGAGTCTAGCAATGCAGGGACCCTGATGGAAGACTCCGGGGTCGAAACATCGTCGACTTCTATATGTTTGCCTTGAAGCTGTGCTCCTCGCAGCATCAACCACGTCGAGCCCCCTCCTTCGTTGACGACTCGTCGCCCCTCTGCAGGGACCGATATCTTCTTCTTAAACAACCACGATGGCCCATCCACGACGAGCGTTTCGAATTCGCCTCCCTCGCCTAGTGCGGCACCTTCAGCGGCACCAAACTTTCTCAAAGCGCTCTTGACCCGGTTCACTCCCTCAATGCTTGATACTCGCTCCCACAGATGGTCTTCATCGAGTCCAGCGCTTGCCACCTTGATGATGCGAGCATCAAGCCCGGCTGCAGCCATATCACGCAACAGCTGAGCATCATCCGCAGCCTCACCTGCCGGGGATGGAAGAACAGGATACTTCCAGAGGAATGCCAAAGGGGTGAGACCGAGTCTCAGCGCAACAGACTCAACTCGTGTCCGCTGGTAAGTCGACAAGATGGCCCCGGAGCAGAGCGCGTTGGCTTCTGGGTGACGGGCTTTGATGGCCTTGAGCAGCAGCAGCATGGACTCCGTCTCTTCGGCCTTGTCTGAAGCGTCTTTCTGCTCCTGGGACGTATGGTCATAATCCCGTTCGTGATGCAGCGCCCCGCCACGGATAGGCATTCGATAGAGGGGCAGTCCGGTTGCTGCGGCGTAGAGTGGGATCACCTCGTGCCCAACCGTCTGATACATGAAGCTGTTGAGGTCCTCCTCGATGGCATTTCCATCTTCAGCAGCCTCGGAGACTGGCTGCTCTGCCGGGTCGATCAACTGGACTTCATCTGCATGCTCGTATATGCCGTCAGCTGCTGGGAACAGGTTTGCGAGGGCCACGATGCGATGCCCATGGCGGATGCAGTGCAGCAGGTTGAAGAAGCTGTCTTTGCCTCCCGAGATGAGGGCAATGACATTTAGTGATTCAGATGACATCTTTTTTGTAAAGACCTCGTCTCGAATCCCAAGCATGAAGCGATGTTGAAGTTGCTGAAAATGGAGAGCATATTGCTTCTCACGTGCATTTTTTTTGCGCTTTCCCAAATGTTTTTTTTTTCCTCTTCAACCCACAACCTCCCAAAACTAACACAACTTTTTCTACCTAACAACATCTTCTTCATACCAAGCAAATACTAACTTTCAGCAATCGTCATGAATAATCATCGCAATATGTATGGAATCAGTATGTCAAAACGTCTACTACCTTGTTGTCTCGCCAAAAATTCCCCGACCTGTGTGAAGTAATACCGCATCATATCACGATAAGACAACGGCCCGCTGCTAACCGCAACTCCCAAACCACCACGAAACCCCAAGATAAGACCATCTGCGCTAATGTTCTTAGCAAGAAGCCATCAAGGTCGATTCTCTTCAGCTCTCTTCAGCTCGGGCAGATGGTCTTTAGCAGATGCACCAAAGAAACGAAGCCTACCACGTTGGGCAGACTAACGACACATCTTCCGTCATGAAGTGGGATTCCCCTCCGCACGAAGCTACGATAGCGATGGCGATCTCCCTCACTTGACGACGACCCTGAGCCGCCGTCGGCGTTAGTTGACGCTCGCGAGGAAGACGGCAGATTGCTATGGGAGCACGTGCGCTGCTAGCAGGTGCTTTTCCATCAAGCTGTATTACTCGCGTTGCTACTGCTACGAGACACCGAGTCAGGCACGGCCCTGAGATACCGCCCTGTGCTACGGCCTTGGCCTTGTGTGGGGTCGGTGAGTCTCCATCGATTGCTTCAGAAGCCCCAGGCGATGCTAGCATTAACTGCTTCATGCTAGCAAATAGCTCAGAGAGCTAGCACTTGTTCGAGAAGTGCTCCGTCCAGCATGAAAGGTGCCAGTATGGAGACGGTTTGGTGCTTATGGTGTTTGCCGCAAGAGATGAGTGCTGGGCAATCTCACGATCGATACCTATTGTATCGGCCGAATCTAACAATGAAAACGCCCGCAGAGAACAAGCTTCGAAGGATTTGTTCCATAACAGGGCTCCGCAGAGGAGGGTCGAATCCAGGTAAACTCCAGTTTCTTCAGCAAGATCCGAGCACACTCCGAACTCCGTGTTCCTCTGCTGGCCATGGAGCCAATACGAAGCACGTGCTCCAAGTCTCCTGCTCGTCAAGACGCAGACCTTGCTCTTCTGTCCGCTTGGCAGGTCCGGTGCCGCGGTCCAGGACCCCGAGACTTCCCTTACGAGCACCACCACCACCACCATCGAACCCCATTGAGCCGGCTCGCCGTCAAGTTAATTAACCACAACTACTGAAAATAGTTGCTTCGCCTCTCATTAATTTGCCGCCACCGTGGAACGCCACCGGGGAATTTGGCAATTCGTCAAGGCCATCACGGCCAAGCTTTCGCCTGTCTAATTTTGGCGTAGACCATCTTTGGCTCTTCTTCTTCATTTCCACCGTCCGGAGAACGACCCCACGACCAAAGTTGGAAGGGCTCAGTCTCAGCTCGGGCTAGTCCAGGGACCGTTCGGTACTCGTACGAGGTACACGTCCGGAATGGCCTGCATCTCGTACACTTCTCGTTCGACCGGGGAGGGGGTGTCAGTCAATGGATCCTCCCCTCCAAGGCAACGGAGCAGGGCATTCCGCGTTTCCTAAAGAGTGACCCCCCGGGGCCAGGCACGTTCCCTCTTCAACGGACCAGACGGGCCATACCCGGGCCCCGGATAGATTGCGCGAGAGATTAGCTCCATCGCAAGATGATGGAGTCGTTGTCGCGCCAAAAGCTGGTTGCCTGCGCTGCTTAATGCTACGCCGAGGTGAGTGGAAGGGCCTTTGTTAGCGTTATGCTACCTCGACGAGCAAGAGCCCATCCTGGAAGGGGAAAGAGAACGCTACTCGCACCATGATGTGACAACTCACATTCTGGAAGAACCGCAGGTAGCGTCCCCGCGCAATGAATCAAGCCCCGAAGGAGACGTCTTCCCAATGCCTGTTATCCTACCTTGTTTGCCCTGTCAGGGCCCCCCCGTAGCGAGGCTCCCAAAACCGAACTGCAGGAAAAAGAAAACCCCCCTTGACCGGCATGTGTTGTCCCCTTCCCCTACCCTTTCCAAGGAACAGCGACAAATGGGAACCAGAGGTAACATCCCCACATGTATAGAAACCGCCATGGAAGGTCGAGAAAATGTGAGCTGAAGTCTACGCCTCACCTAGAGCAAACCTGGTTCTCATTATTGCTCGACCACTCCCCTCCTCTAACCCCCCGGCCCGGCCTCCCCTCTCAGGTACCTTGCAGGGTTCCCGAATGCACACTATTACTCGTACACCAGCTTCCTTTCCTCCCCCCATCTCCACTCACCACCGGTGAACCCTTCCGGGAGTGCCCTTCCATGAGTGTTCTTCCGCCCATTCCATTCCCATTCTTTTCCCCTCTCCCCTCCTCCTCCCCCCAAAAAGTCGCGGCGGAACAAGGGAACATGTCACAAAGTTGTCAAGCCTGTCAAACCGAATTCTAAACAACCCCCCCTTGAAGACCCCTTATTATTGCCTAGGTAATACAATAAACGTTCTGCTCACCTTTGAACTTGGGAGTACTAGTAGTGTTATGTAAAATAACCGTTTGGAAGTAGCGGGTAAACGGCTCCAGAGCGTAACTCCTGTTCGTGAAACCATTGTGTCGTTTCTGGTGTTAGTGTTTGCTGAAAGTGATCATGGTGTTGGTGATTTGCGTGCTGCAAAGCCACCATCCATCGTCTTCTGCTAGTGAAAGGGCCAAAGAGGCACACCTGTAAGAACGTTATCTACGTTGTTACCCCAGCCAAGGCTTTTTCCTTGGGACAAAAGTCGTGTCCCCCATCACATCGGGGCAAACAAGCCGTATGCACCAAGATCACACAATCACAGTCACAATCACAATCTCTTGTCACAGAACAATCACAGTCACATCTTCAGCTTGAAGACAAGAGACAAAACCAGATCCCAGATTTAGTTCGAAAGTTGATTTCGTTGTCTATTGTCTATCGTAGTTCTAATCTATTGTAGTTCCTCGCATCTATACCCAAGTCTAATCCCAAATCTTCCCACATTGAACACATGACAAATAAAACCACTTCACTGGCCGGAGGACAAGCAAAAACATGTCACCATCTCCAAGGCACACAAAAGTCAGTAGTAGTAGAATATTTGGCAACAGTGTTTCTTTTTTCTTATTGGTTGGCATAGCGTCAAGTTAAACTTCTAACAAAATGTGACCCGCACACTGCCGCCCATTTGCTCCTCGCGAGAGTGAGCAGCACAAAGCCATATTGCTTCGTGCTGAAAGAAAAAGAGGAAAAAAAGGAACCGACCTCCATGGTGAGATGGGGCTGATCCTCCCACTGGCCTCGATGCTTCCCAGAATTGTTTCCTCTCTATGATTCAGTTATTCCTGCCATGGCAAAACGACCTTTCCAGCCATCGCTCGCGATGGATTGTTAGACACGAGCGTGTGTAACAAGAAGGGGCAAGCCAAGCTGATTAGCATGCCGTCGTTGTATGTGCCAGATATAAAACAAAAAAAGAAATCTAATTGTCCGCCATGCGCGCCCCGAAAAAACACAAAAACAAATCATGTCCGAAAAATCCTCTTCAAAGTTCGAGCCATTGTCGAACTTTGTTGTCGTGATGCAAAAAGTAGAGATGATACCAGGAGCAGTCGTCCCGATATGATATAAAAGAATATCATCAGTATGATGTTGCAAAGTCGATACAAGAACAGAACTGAAGGTTTTGAAATGCAATCATAACCGCTTGAGCTTTTTCCCTGTATAGTGTGGTGGTGGTCCCCCTCTAGCAAAAAAAGTTGTATGTGTGGAAATAGGGCTTTCGCCGAAGCGAAGCGAGAAGGGTCAAAAATGTAAATCGTGTCAGGCGTATATGGAGAGAGAGAGATGGGGGAGGGTCATTTAATCGGAGCGCTTGCGCTTCTTCTTGCCCTGCTCGCCCTCTTCAGAGGACAGCTCGCTGGCGCTTCCGGGGATCTCAGAGGCGATCTGGAAGAGGACCTTGCCATAGGTGCTGTAGTCGTCGCCCACGGGCCCAGCCATCATGCTGGCATCGTAGGCGGGCACCTCAGAAGACTCCTCAATGAGGTTCATGACAATGGCGCCACCAGAGTGAGTGCGGGCGTGCTGAGCCAGGTTGTCGCTGCGAGAGAACTTCTTGCCACACTCGTTGCACTCAAAGGGCTTCTCCTGGGTGTGCAGAGAGCGGTAGTGACGCTTGAGGTGCTCCTGGCGACGGAAGCGGCGGTTGCAGAGGTCGCAGACAAAGGTCTTGGAGGGATCCTCGGTCAGCGACTGCTTGCGACCGCGGCGGTTGGTAGGGGCGGGCATGGAGGAAGAGGGCTCGTCAGAGGCAGACGAGGCATTGGAGTCGGAGGCGGCAGAGGCGGCCTCGGTGGCGCCAGCCTGCTCGTTGCCGGACTGGGAGCCGCCGGCAGCAGAGTTCATGACGGGCTTGGCCTCCTTGCGGTCCTTCTTCTGTCTCTTGTCCTGGTGGACGTCGGAGAAGTCGACGGACGAGGTCGGGCTGGGCAGGGAGGGGAAGTGGAAGGCCTCGTCGTCGAAGCTCAGGTCCTCGTCGCC
Source organism: Trichoderma gracile (assembly GCA_020002365.1). Taxonomy (NCBI): domain Eukaryota; kingdom Fungi; phylum Ascomycota; class Sordariomycetes; order Hypocreales; family Hypocreaceae; genus Trichoderma; species Trichoderma gracile. The sequence continues at coordinate 5,597,239 of JAINEY010000001.1, read as the reverse complement.
AATGAAGCTGCCGTGGCCCAGGGAGACGACCGAGGAGCCGGTGCAGGCGCGGGGGCGGGAGATGTCGACGGGGTTGATCTCGCCGAGGTTGACGAGGCTGCTGAAGTCGGCTTCCGACTCGAGATCGGAAAAGTCCTCAAAGGTCGGCAGGCCGCTGGGCAGCGCAGGGTTGAAGTCAAAGGACGGCTGGGCAGCGGTGGGCAGCGGCTCGCCCTTGATGTCGTCGGCCAGCAGGGTAAACTCCGGGGCCAGGGTGGGGTTGGAGCCAACAGAGACGGTCAGGTTGCGAGGGTCGCAGAAGTCAACATCGTGCTCCGACGCGACCGAGTGCGCATAGGGAGCTGGCGAGGGAGACAGAGACGGGCACGAAGCTGTGGTGGAGAGCAGGTCGCTCGGGCTCGAGGTAAGCGAGGGCACCTTGCCGGAGCTGGTCTGGGACTGGAGATACACTGCCCAAAGCGGATTAGCCGGCTGTCGCGCCCCAGTATTCATCTAAGCGGCATGTCCACCATGGCGCCAGTTTATCGCGACAAAATTGGAATTTGACGGATAGAAGGGTCCAAGGAACATTCGACTGCGGAAATTAAAACAGCAAAGGCGACAACTTACCAGGCGACAGGGGGGGCGAGGCGATGCTGGCCCAGTCCAGGACGAGGCTCTCGGTAGCGTCGATGCTGTCCTTGATGGCGACGCCCTCGAGGCCGGAGAACATGGGGTTCATGGGCGTCTGCAGCATGTCGCAGGCCTTGGGGCTGCCGACGGTGCTGCCCGACGCCGACAGAGGCGGCGTGGAGGGGAAGTAGGGGTTGTCGCCAAACTCCGTGTCCACCAGCATGGGCTTGCGCGACGACAGAGGGGGTGTGCTTGTGGGAGTCATGACTGAAGGGCCGTTGCTGTACAGAGTCGGGGGCTGCGAGCAGGACGAGTTTGGTCGCGAGTACATGGGCGTGGGCGGCAGCGAGGGCATCATCTGGTAGGCGGCCATCTGTTGTGCGAAGATGACTTGTCGGGGGGACATCTTGTGCTCGTGGTTGTAGAAGTAGAACGCCTGCTGTCCCATGGGTTGAGACATCATGCCGTCCATTGCTTGTCTGCCCAGACACCAAAAGGTATAAGTCAGCTCTTTGAAGTCCTTCTCTGTTTGCGATGGGCTCTTTGTCTAACCTCTTTGTGTTTGCGATGGGTTCCGAGTCCCAAAGGGTAGATTTAGATATTAAGCGTTATTGGTTGTTGTTGTATAAGCAGTAGAAGTAGTAGTCCGTATTATACAAGTTGCCCAGGCAATCAAGCTGTTGTAAGAAAGAGGCAGAGAGTAAAGAGTGGTGAGGGTCGTCTTCGGCTCCGGTGAAAGAATGGATGGCGGTGTTTGGTAGTTGTAGTAGGAGTGATGGAGGAAGAGGAGGGCTGTTTGCGAAGAGTGGTGTTGCGCAGAACAGAGATGAGAGATGAGGGTTTGCGAGTAAAAAGAAGGGAAGGATTCTCGAAGAAATATATCGAGTTTCCGATAGAGACGAGAGGTCGCAAAAAGAAGGGAGAATCGAGGGCGTAAAGAACAAAGATATACAAGCTCAAGGGTGCCGATCATATGGATGAAGTCTCTGGTCAACGGCGGGGGGCCGTGGCAGGATAAGTAGGCAACGCCAGGACGGGTTGAAGCCAGCGGCCAGCCCAAGCACCGCACCGAGATCATCGACGAGCCAAATCGACCGATAGGCAGAGCCCACAGCGGTGGGAACGCTACCAAGGTGCTGCTGCTCCAACGCTGCGTCGCCTCCACGCAGGCCCTGCCCGGTCCCCTCGAAGCCCTGCCCTGTCCTCGTCCTTGTCCTGCCCAAGCCCAAGCCCACTGTCCACTTGTCTCACTCGACGCTGGCCCCGGCCAGGAGCCAGGATCCGTTGCGCGGACATGACGGGACAGGCTTCCTCCCTGGCCCCTGTCGTCCGTGAGGTGTCTGGGGCGAGTCGGGTGGTGTGCGAGCCGGGGGGTTGTTCGCGCCGGGGGTGTGCGAACCTTGAGAGGGCCCCAACTGGGAGGAAGCTTGCAGGGGTAGCCTTGCTAAGGTGGTTTGGAGGACCAGCACCAGCTGCCCATCCTGGTCGAGCCCATCTGTCGAGGCCATGGAGGCGGTACGTACCTAGTGCCGGGCTAGCGGCCAGCCTAACAAGAGGTGAGGCCTGGGGGCGCAGAAAGAGCAGAAGGACCAGGGTGCAGTTGACGGTGATGGATGCTGGGATTGGGATTCATCCCATTGCGTGCCGGGGGAGGCAAGTTGAACTTCAGTCGAGTCGAGTCGAGTCGAGTCGGGTCGAGTTGTTCGCTGGCTGGTGGATACAAATCATACAATTGTACAATGCCGGTGGGCCGGGAACCAAGTAACACGACAGCGACGACGGCGATGACGACGGGACCCTTGGATGGCGCCGCTTCTGCTAATGCTGTCTCGTGTATGTGCAGAGTGCAGACGGATGGATGGACGGACAGACTGTACAAGACAGCTTGTGCTTGGATGCTCATACGCTGCCAGCATCGAATGCCACTCGAGGCATCAGATGCAATTCACTCCATAGCAAGTAAGCACCTAACAGAGAAAGAAAGGTCTCTGGCCAGCGTTGGTTGGCGCAGTTCAACGTCAGAGCCAGATGCAATCTCATGCTCGTACAGATTTCCTCGTGGCAGCCGCAAGTCTAACGCCGTCACTCGTAAAATTGGGTGAATGTACGAAGCCCTCGGCAAGCACCAACATGCTACCTAACGCCAGGTTGATCGACTCGAGTCCCCCCAACTTCGTACCCGTGCCTCCTCCCAGCCGTCATTCGCCAGTGGCCATTGGGCGTTTGTGCCGCGATGGCTTTGACTGGCTCGGTTTGAGTCGAGAGGGCAAAAAAAAGGGCCTGGCTATCTGGCACTATAACTTTTAGTAGCCAGTACCACAAGTGTGGCTAGGGAGGCGTTAGACGCCGGTGTTAGTATTCCCTAGCAACTTGCTAGCTAATCTAGACATTAATGTCTAATAGTGCCTAACGCCGGCTTGCATATAAATAACAGATAGCTTATGCTTATACAGTAAATATATAAGCTGCATACTTAAAGCTATTTATAGTATACTACTATAGTATATACCTTAATTTTAAATGCCTATTACTCCCTTAATCTTAAAGCTATTTATAAGCTAAGTATATTATTATAGACTGTATTTTTAGCTTTTCCTTTTATACTTAGTAAGATGCCCTTAACTATTTTAAGTTAGTTAGAAAATTTAATAGCTATAACCTTATTATATACTTTAAGTGTTTAAATGCTATAAATTTCTATATAATTATAATATGCTATAGTAAAGGCTAGCCTTATATCTCCTAGGCTAATAAAGACTTATATAAGTTAAGGAGATAGAAGACTAGCACCTAAATAACTAGTTGCCTTTTTTATATTAATATATAACTATAAGAGAGTGCTAGTGCTAAGCCTTAGTGCTTAAAGCATATTAGTAGTAATAAGGCTAATTAATATAACTATTTACTACTTAAGCTAAAAGTAATGCCTAGCTTTAAGAAGGATAGTATTTTAAAAAGAAAGACTAATATTATTTTTAACTAGAATGCTAATATTAAATTATTATAGATCCTTATATAATTATAAAGTAATAATAATCTTAATATTAAGCTTATTACTTAGTTTAATATATATAACCTCCTTTACTGCTACTGCTATAATAAACTTAATAGCTGCACTTTTATTAAATAGCTCTTTTAATAGCTATAAGATAAAAAGGATTATATCTTTTTTAATTAAAAAGATAACAGCAGCTATATAGTTAATTTATTTATCTTACTATAGTTAGGACTTAAGCTTTTTTAATAATATCCTAATATTATCCTTTATAACTTAATATATAAGACTAATTACTTTAACATGCTGTTATTTAATATCTGCAGTATAACTAGAATAAAGAAGATATTTTAAGTTACTACTGCCTTCCTTAATATAAAAGATAAGGCGTTTTATAATTAGGCTATTAATTATTTTATCTAGCTGCTTAAAAAAGAAGGCATTCTGCTTTTAATAATAATTATAATAAATTATAAGCTTGCTTAAATAAAGGCCTAGGATAAGAATCTAGCTATAAAGGAGATACTATATATCCTATACTATTAGTATATTAGTATAAATATCTTAGCTAAGTGTAAGGGCTTTTTCTTTAAGGCTATTAAAATTAATAGCTAAATTTAATAGCATAAGTCTTTTTAATATTTTTTTAATAATTTTAATAAGCTTATTAGTAGTAAGGATACTAAGACCTATAATAAGTAGCTAAAGGTATTTTAGCTTCTTAGCGCCTATTTAGCAGCTATTATAAGTTATATAATAATAATATAGCTAATATTATAAAAGTTTAAGATTATTAGCTATAAAGTTAACTAACTTATATACTTTAGCTATTATATAATATTAATTATTAAATTTATATATACTACTATTAAACACTTCTTTTAGTCTAGTTAAGGAGACTTAGCTATAGCTTTTTAAAAGCTAGAGCTATTTTAAAAAATATAGGATATTACTATTTAGGCTAAATAGGCTAAATATAAGAATAAGGTTCTGTCTAGTATTATAAGTAATCTCTTTTCTCTTATATATATAAAGATAATGCCTATAATACTGCAGATGCTTATTAATAAGCTTAAGAGTGTTAGCAGTAATCTTAAATAGCTACTAATAACCCCCTGCCTTTTATATATAATCTAGGTTATATATAGGCTATCCTGCAGATATATCCTTTATTACTAGCAGTAGTAGAAGCTGCTGCTTTAAGTTAATAAAATATACTGCTACTAGTATTAGTATTATAATTCTAGGCATTAAATATTATTAAAGCCTATTCTTAATCTAGCTGTTATTAAGGCTAAGGGCAGACCTAAGGGTGCCCTTAGTCTAGCGCTGTTAATAAGATCTTAAAGGGAGCCTGTTATATTTAAATTTATATTAGTAATTAAGAAAGCTAAGGCTAATATAGCAGTAGTAGTAATAGCTAGTAAGATTGTTTTTATAAAGTGGATAGCGCTGCTGCTAGCCCTAGCCTTAGTATTAATAGCGCTAGCTGCTATAGACTTATCTAGGGCTTTAATTTTAAATATAGTAAGAGGGCTGCTCTTAGTAAATAAAAATAATACTTATAAAGCTAGCATTAAGATATAAAGGTTATACTAGAGGGCGTTAGTGCAGTTAGAAGAGGTTAAAGATAATAAGCCTAGCCCTGGCCCTGGTGCTAATAATGTTATTATTATCTTTAGCAGTAGTAGCAGCAGCAGTAGCAGCAGTAGCCTAAGTCTAAGTCTAAGTCTAAGCCTAGGCCTAGCGCTAGACTTAGACTTTAAGTTAGAGATACCTTTAAAGACCTAGTGGCTGTTATAGAATATTAATTAGGAGCTTAATATTTTTATATAATAGCTATTACTATAGCAGTTATTAAAAAAGCTTATATTAATTAGCAAGGATAGCACTAGCAGTATAAATAATAATTCCTTAGCTAAGGCTAAGGAAGATATTAAAAAGGCTAAGGCTAATAAAGCTGCTAAAGAATAGCTTTTTTTTAATATAAATAAATTAGGAATAGCTTTATAAATAAATAAGATATAGCTAAGTGTTATATATATGTATGGCTATAAGTGCAAGCTGGCGTTAGGCACTGTTAGATATTAATATCTGGATTAGCTAGTAAGTTGCTAGGGAATACTAATACTGGCGTCTAATGCCTCCCTAGCCATACTTATGGTGCTGGCTACTAAAAGTTGTGGTGCTGGATAGCCAGGCCTAAAAAAAACCCGCGGGCGAGGGCGAGGATGGCGCAGCCACCCTTCTAATTCTGGGTGCTTTGTGGGCTTATGATAGTATTGCACCTCTCCTCTCCATACGAGCGTAACATACGAAGTGCATCCGAGGCGCCATGAAATTGCAGCCCATACAGCAGCTACGAGATACAGCTCGCCTTGCGTCGTAGGTGCATCAAGAGACGTGCAGTCTGGCATGCCATCCTAAGCAAGCAGACGTAGCCGTACATACACCTACATGCCTCGTACCTACGCACATGTACTCCGCAGCCACAGGCTCTCGGATGCACCGCGACTGGCACAGCGCAGCGCTTTGCTCCCTCCACCGGGCTTGGCTTGGGGGTGGGAGGGAAACGAGAAGCCACTGGCTGGCCGCCGAGCCAATTGCTGGAGCTGATTGTGATGCTGTTTTAGTTTGCCTGTCCGTTTGTTTTGGACATGATTCACTCGTTGATGTATGGCTTGTTGTCGCGCGCATACCTAGCACATGTAGTTTGAATCTGCTCTATCACATTGGGGAGGAGGGGAGTGAGGGGCGTCTACCAAGTGACCGAGAGAGTCAGAGATAGAGTCAAAGACAAGAGACACGCGCACAGTCACGCACGCAGAGAGCCTTTCTTCCCCAATGCTCGAAGCCGCATCGCATCCCGTCCCGAGCAGTGGCCAAAACCGAGATCCATCATGGATGCCTCGCAATGACATCTGCACGGCGCCTCAGCCGCTGATTGGATAAACCTCCCACGACCCCCCAAGGAAAACCGCTCCCGCTCCCATCATTTGTTGCCAGTTGCTCTGCCCAACATCGAAAGCCTGCCTACATGTACCTTAGGTATGCCGAGTCCTTCTGGCCCCCATGGCGTTCGCCCAAGTCTTGCTCGTTCCCATTCGGGCCCTCTTGATGCTACTGTACGCACCAACATTGATGGAGGGGAGGGGAAGAGGAGGCCACCTATGAGAATCGCAACATCAGCACTTTCAGTCAACTGACGGCAGTGCACCCCAAACCTGCGTGCGTCTGTGGTGATGATGATGATTGCGCCGGCGCCATCCCGCTGCTAGAGCCCACCCACTAACCGGTCTAGTATCACCACCCACCACCCACTAACAACGCTTGGCCGTCTGTTTACGTTCACTGGAGCAGCTTCAACAGAAAGAGAGACGCGGTTCGTTCTAGTCTACTGGACGACGACAGGTGCTCTCTCTTCTACTAGGTACATAGCTTCAAGCCCTGTGCGCGCCCATTTTCCCCAGTGCGCCGGCCACTCGCGGGCGGGCACGGGCACACAAGAACAGGCGCGTCACAAGGCCCTGCAGAATGCCGTCTGGCGATAGGACGCTTTTCTGTTTCTCTTTCGATTTCCATGTGCCACATGTAATACCTCACCACTACCCAGTATATAGTACCTACCACTCAGGCTTTAATCTACTCGCCGCGGCATCAGAAAGAGAGAGAAAGAAAAGTTTTTTCTTGGAGGGATGCAGCTAGCACAGAAAAAGCCGCCCGTCTCAGCTCTGCACACTGACGCACTCTTTTGACTGTGCACAGCCCATTTGGACGTCGACTCGTCACACCCACAACCGCTCGATAGAAATCTGAGAGTAAGAAAGAAAAAATCTCTAGAGTAATAGAGAGTGCATGGTGTTGAACAAACTCCACCCTCTGCAAGGCACATGATGGATGATATCCTGCCCGAGCGATGCGCTCAGCCCATCCCATCAAATGATCAAAAAGAACCGCCGCTGCCCGCCCAACCACTTCCGCCTCCCACCACTACCTAACCTACCAGTGGTGGTTGTAAGTCATTCGACCCAGCCCAAAAGCTGAAACACTGCCGTCGTCACTAGAGCCAGGAAAATCTCCCGTCTTTGGGCGGAGGAGGCGAAAAAAAGACGTCAAAACCCCAGTGCCAGATTGGGCCGGGCCTTGTTGGGACGGGCGGAGAGGGAAGTTCGGAGGGAGCTGATGCTCTCTCTAGTACTGTATCTCTCTTTGGTTGCATCCACTGGGCGAGGTCTACAAGTTGTTTGGCCAAGTTGCCGCCCAGGGCTGTTTGATGGTGTGTGTTTGTCAAGTCAGAAAGCGTCAAATCAGGGCCTCGGCGGGCGTGTGTGCGTGTTTTTGTGCTGCTCTTCTGGCCACTAATGCCTTTGCCTTTTTGTGTAGTCGTCACACAAGGGCAGGGCGTATGAGACTGCGATATCCAATCTCGTAGCCGTATCACATCGGATCGTAAGGTGAGGCAGCTGGAGTCGAGACTACCGGTACGGAGCAGTGGTGATAGAGGAGACGGGCAGTTCATGGTTCTAGCCAGCGGTACCTAAGGCCATTCTCCGTTGATTCTTACCTCGTACATATCATTACTAGTCCAGGCTCAACCCATCGGCGGTCTGACAGACAGGCAGGCAGGCAGACAAACGGTGGTCATCATCATCAACAACTGGGCACAGCTTCAGGCTCTAGTTCCAACTTGATCTGACATCTGAGCCAGTTGCCAGAACGAGGCCTAGCGCGTCGATCACAATCCAAGAGGAGCCGGCTGCATGAGTGGATTATTTTTATGCTGCCAGTGTCACCTCGTACAAGAATAGCCCGTCTCCACCTCGGTGCTGGTGCTGGTGAGGGAAATGGGCGCTTTTTTCGTCATCAGTTTCATAGTCTGGCTCGTATGAGCTCCGTAATGGCTTATGCATGGAGACACTTTTTTGTTTGTGTCGTCTTTACTTTGTCGTGCTGGTGTCGGGGCGCTAGTACTAGCCGGGACGGTAGCCCACCTTTGGCCACGACGACTGCAAGTGGCTGCGGGAGAGGCACACACATACAAGAGCAAATACGAAACACAAGGACGAGACATAAACGAGAGTAAGAGAAGACAATTTCACTACCTTACCCATGAAGTACATACATAGGACGAGAGGGTACGTAAACACCTGACTCTGTCGCGCGCACAAAAATCACGAGAGGCGAAAAGAAAGGAAAAAAAGATTCATGAGAAAAAAGCAAAGCTTTGAGCGGCAGAAGCCACGGCGGCAGTGGCAAACCGCCATCCCGCGGGCGAAACGAGACGCTTCCCCGGCCAGTCAAATCCAATAAGCCCGTATTTTGCTTTTTGTCTGTCCTCTCTTTTCTCTTCTCCCATTCGGATTTTTCCTTTCTTTTCTTTTTCTCGCCTGTCAGTCTTGCCTCCTCATTGCATGGAATACAACCTCCCCCATGCCCTTTCCAAACCCCCGGCCCGCCAGCCGTGCTGTCATGTGCTGTCATATTCCTTGCCAGCTTCCTGAATCTTGTCTGTCTGTATGCATACCGCCTCGACCAAACAAAGTCCGGTAAGGGCCTTTTCTCTTCCTTTCCCAAGTTGCCTCTCCAGGAGTGCCCAACGTAGAAGCGCGCTCGCTATCGCCTTTGGGCGGCCCCGCGCGTTCCCGCATATTGCCCCAATGAGGCTTCGAGGGCCACCCATCGCCTGGGCTGAGAATCGAGCCACGGCTCGTCGACGGTGGCTTCTCCCGGCCCGCCAGGCTACTAGCTTGGAGAAGCGCTAATACTGCTGCTTTGCTTCTCCGTACGGAGAGCAGCCCAGCTTTCCCACTTGGCGCTCCCCACGCCCGGTTCGGTGCCTTTTCCCGCGGTCGTCGACTCGAGTCGAGTCGAGTTCGAGTCGGGTCGGGAAGGGAAAATCGCCAGTTTCACCATGGCCATCAGGGTCGTCGAGGGCGAGTCATTGCCGTAGGCGCCCAAGTCAGTCTAGTGCCTTAGCAGCTGCATGTGGTCGACGCTTCGCTTCGCTTCACTTCACGCTTGATGTGCTGTACAAAAGCGCAAGCATGCTTGACCAGGACGAATATCCCGTAGGTACCTGATGCAACAAGCAGGTGCGGCAAAGAGTGGAATTCCACATCATAAGGCGGGTGCCATCTTGAGCGATATGGGGCCCTTCTCTGACGGTACCTAGGCGGTAGCAGCATCGTCCATGTCATGTGCAGTACATACCATATGAGTAAGGTACATGCGGTGTGCTGTCCGCCATCATCACGATCAATGCCCTGCCTTGCGTTGCCTTGTCCTGCCGTGAGGATTGACCAAAAAGAAGCAACTGTAGTTGTCTGTACCCTTGCACGTGCATGCATGGAAAACGCAGCCCCAGGCCTTCGAAGGAAGGAACTTTGAAAGGAAAATCGGCTGGCAGCTGTCACCGCAATTACAGCAAAATGTGCGCTGCTGGGATTGACGCCTCTCCGCTTTTTTTCTTTTTTACGGTGTGGCCTTAAGCGAGGCCTGGTAAGCGTCCGATAGGCTGCCGGGCGCAGGCCATTCCTCCCCCCGTCCTATTGCCAGAACAACAGTGCAGACATCCATGGCCGCCACCAACTGAAGTTGTCGAACGTCTAACGGTGTGTTGCAGAGACGGGACGGTTCAACGGTGCAGTCACATACAAGCGATACGACGACTTGAAATCTCGTCTCTCGTCTATGTTCCAATTGAGTCATGCTGCACTAGTTGCAGGCGCCGTACCAGCCATTGGGGATGTCCGTCTGCATCGTCACCACGCTGCCATTGGATGCGTTGCGTGTTAGAGCCTCTTCTTGGAAGGACGACGACGCTTGTATCTCTTGTCGGTTCTGTAGATACAAGACCGGTATCTGTGCTATCAAGAGGCCAAAGTCGTGCTAGGCACTTGGTGCTAAAGAGAAAGACCACAGTCGTGCCGATGGCGCCTTTGCTTTGCCTTGTTGGAGGGGACCACTGGTCTGTTCCGATGGGGAAAGAAGAATCATGTTCTTGAGAGACGATGATACCCCAGAAACGCCCAGCAATTTGGATCGGATATTTACCCATCATAGCCTGGGATGGGAGATGGAATCTTTGTTATCGGCGAAAAGGTTTCGCTGCAGTACATGATTGTGGCCTCCCATCCCATCCCATCAATCCCATCCCATCCCATCCCATACGCACATTTTCCCCAGCCTGTGATATATACCGGGTAAGCAAGCACCGGCCCAGCATGTGATGTCCTATCAGACGGCAGTCATCAGCATCCTGCGTAGCGGTGGTCGGTGGTGTGTGATGTGACGGCCAGGCTCTGTCCGCATGTGGAGGGTTTCATCCAGCTCTCTTGGTGGCCCCGACTGGGGACAGAGTAATCTTGTGCCTGCACCGTCCGTCGATGATCACAGGCGCGATGCAAGCATTGGCTGCCACCGTCGCTAATGTAAACGGACTTATGCCAGATGCTGGGTCAGTGGCAGCGGTCCTATTGGCTGCCGCTCAATCTGAAACCCTAGCGCTGCATAACGAGTCGGGAAGGGCTTTGCATGAACAAAAAGTGCACGGACCCCTAGTATGAGTACGCCATGGAAACGCGGCGTTTGTAGGGAGTGCTTCCATCAGGTACTGCATGTATAGTACCTTGAGGTGACAGGGATGACGCTCGCTCTCTCGTCTCTTCTCTCACGGCGTCGGGCCGCCTCTTATCGATTGGTACCAACCTCATCTTCACTGCGTAGCACCTGCAACTTTCGGACAGCGTCCATATTATACGAGCACGCGTATGTACTGTGCGTAGGTATGGAAAACGGCTGACCCGGCCGTACCTAAGATGGCAGTGATACGAAGTGTCAATGGTCCATGCCGAACCTTGTCCTCTTCTGCCCCCCTTCACCGACAAAACAGATTAAGCGATTGCGCTGGCAGATGTCTCTGATTGCTGCGGGAGTGCAATACTGTCTCTATGGGATGATCGCCCACGCACCATCGGACGTTTGATGTGACCAGCACGTGCTAACGAAACGGGATAGCGAAGAACACCTGGGGAAGACGGGCCAAACGCTTCGAGTTGCTGGCCGTCAAACCGCTCCATTCTAGCCGCAACGGGAACCGGCGTCAAACGATCAGGGCAACGACCAGTCGACGGATCGTCCCAAGCGTTGGTCAAGTCGAGCCACTATCGCTCGTCCGTCTCTGCGCCGCGAGCTATCTAGAGCCTTTGGAGCTGCTGCTAACGCCCAAGAGGGAGCTAGACCCCGTGGTGTTTAGATTGAAAGCAACGCTTGATGGCGACGCTCCGCCCCGTACCTACCGATATTGTGCCGATATCTGTGCCCCGACGCCAACAGCATATCGGCCGACCGAGCCATGAGCTGAACACCGAACCGCCAGCAGCGGGATCATGTGCGTGTCTGTGGATGTGGATTGCATGTACGAAGTACAGTAGGTGCAAAACCAGATGCATGAGAAGTCAGACTGATGTCAGTGGTCCAATTGATGCATCCAAAGGTACTTCGCAAAGTCGAGGATACAGCAAATACTGTAGCAGCCCTTGACCGCCAACCCGGGGCCATTCTCAGTATTAGCGACATCTCCCCAGGCATGGACGTCCATTATCATACACATCACATTGGCTTGTGCAGAGGTTCCACGGAATCCATCCATCCAGCATAGCAGCCCTCGGGTGCATAACTCGCCGTGAGTGGCCAGCGGCCCCCACCAACTGCCTCTCGCCATCAATCACCATCCATCACGGCCTCGACCCCTGCCACAAGAGACCGCCACTGCAGTAGCAGCCATGCAGGAACATGCGGCCACTGGAGCCAGTGTATGCAGGTACCGGCCACAGCTTCTCAGGGCTCGTTCCGCCTTGGAACATGGCCGGGAGTCAGGGCCACCCCCCAGCTACTAGCTGCTGGACGACGGGTAGCTGCCACATCACCCTCGCGTCCAACTGCTGCCGCAGTCCACCAGAATCGAAGGGTTCTGGCGGTATAGGATACCTGACAAGGGCTGCAGGCGTGCTAGCAGTCGGGGCTACCAGGCACTTGTCCATGCACGCTGCATCACCCTCGACCCCCGGCCTCTCACCAAGCCAAATCAAACCAAAACCATCCAAGCCAACGAGCGAGTTCTTCTCCACCAGTCTCTCCACTCACCATCAGCGGCGAGAAACTTGGTCAGGCCATCCATCGCCTTGCCCTTCACAGCACAGCTCCAAGAGACGCCGCTGCTGCAGCTCAGGCAATCAGGCAAGCACCTCCGCAAACTCGAACTCCAGAGCTAATAGCCTAATTGGCAGAATAGCGCCCCGGGAAGGCAGGCAAGGCAGGGTGATTCGCAAGGTGGTGATGGTGATGCACGAGTGCCTGCACGACGCTCCCACTTTGCGAGAGCTGGCCCACCGAACCTCGTCTGTTGCGCTGTCCGGCCACCGACTGTTTGTTTGCCCTCGAGCCTTGTCCGTCTCCTTCCTTCCGGCCGCGTTCAACTCCATACCAATACCGCTTGTCCATACCGCCGTGCGCTCAGTTGACAGCCGACCGACACCGCCAGTATCCAGGATGGCGGTGCTTGACAGGCCGAGCGGGAAAAAGCTTCTTTTGCCTCCCTCGCCAAACGAGCTCGCGGAACCGGCAGCGTCCACCGCCTGAGGGAGGATTTCGGCAGCACCCATGCTAGCCGGGGCGAGTGCTCTCTGGCATCTGCAAACGATAGATCGCACTACTGAGCACACGGGCTCGAGGCAGCCCAGAGGAAGAGCCAGGGTGTGCCAGCGCAATTGGGCTGCACATCCTGCTGGCAGACCGTCTTCCTTGACTCGAACAGCGACCCCGGCGGCCTGTGGCGCTGGTCACTGGTTTTCGGATGCCTGCGACAGCGTGCCCCGGACTCGAGTGAGGGCCCACGACTTCATGTAGATGTTCTAAATGGACAAGGGGGGGCGTTGCCTGCCAGAGACAACGGTGAAGAGCTGCGGCTGCCGGTAGCAATCGAGAGCCTCAACGGTCCGGTGGTCAAGCTCGTCAACGACAGCCGAGTTCTCGCCACCAATACTCTGGTTCGACCGCTTCCATGTTGCCATGATCTTCATGGCAATATTGACTGCTGAATACGAAGTATTACTCGGGTGATTTCAGCCCAATGTCTGCCCACTACTAGCTTCACGTCGAGGCGGTTTGGGAGATGCAGCCTCTCTGCACGTTATGTCCCGGCAACGCTGCTTTGTTTGTTTGCCATTGCTCGTTGCCCAATTCGCGGAACTGTCCCATAACATTTGGCTAAATCAACTCTCAGAAACTTGCTCCTCTGCGTTGGGCCAACGACACAAGAGGCAACAGGCACATGATACCTAAAACACATAGCACTGAGAGTCTACGAAAGATCCCAACCTTGACAGGAGAAGCGGCGGCGACCAAGGCCTGCAGCACTGACATGGTCGGTGAATCGAGATCACTTTGCGGTAAGGCATCCATGCCGCTCAATCAGTCTCCAAATCGCGGACCGTTGCATGCAAATCTGCTTCGGAGCACCTGGGCTGTCTCAAATCGACAACGGAGCTCGGAGTTGGCAGCCGCAGATGCACTCCATCTCGACGAGAGGCAGACAAGAGACTGAAGCCGTTTTGCCACCGCCTTTTACACCGTCGAAATCTTCAAGGGACGATGTCAAGTGACTTTGACGGATGCGGACGAGTCAGGACCTAATCTCACAGATCAGAGCGACCAGGGCCCTGGCGGGCAGACCTCTGCACAATGCGCAAGGACTAGCAACGGCCCGGATTCGCAGCCGTGTGGCCAGCATCTCGCTTTGATACCATAGAGGCCTGGCGGACCGGGATTGCTTGGCCCTTGCCACCGGACCCTAGCGGTCTACCCGCTCCCCGGATTTCTGCATGGCGGCCAATTTGTCTGAAGGTCCCACCAGGTAGAACAACGCCAGTCTTCTCTCATTCTTCGTTTTCCCCTCCTCGAAGTCGACGACGATGGGGCACGGAACGGCGGCTGATGGTTGGCATGAGAGCATCCAATGTTCTGCGAATGACGAGCAAACAGTACAGATACTACTATGCAACACTCTTTGCAGTCGCCCTACCAAGGTTCTCTCGGGTTCTTTCGATGCTACCATAATCACCGTCATCTTCACGAGAACGGCATCGCCCTCTTACAGTTAGCCTTTTACATACCACTTGCCCTTCCTGCGTTGGGCGATTGATTCATGGGTTTTGCCAATCCGTTTCGCCACTGGCGATATGTTTCAGCATGCTTCATCTTGACAGACCGCATTGCTGTGTTCCTCACAGGCATATCGACTCTTCATGCCGGCCCTGCGGATCCATCTCTTGGGCGGGAAAAGGGCTCAATGCTTCGGTTGTTCGCTGCCTATGGCCGACCCGCTCCCAGGCTCATGGTACATTCGCTGTGCCATGTTAAGAGCCCAGTGGGGAGGCATTCGCTGGCAAAAGCTAGCCAGGGCATCCCCATGCCTAGCGCAGGTACGACTTATCATCCATGAAGGTCTTGGGCAGGGCCAATTGGGCATTCCGCAACCCAAGCCCATGGAGCTTCTGGAAGGTTTCATGGCCCACCAGTCGAGCTTCCATTCTGCCAATGTTTCCGGGTTTCTGACCTTGCAATGCCAGGCCCCCGACGCTGGAACCGAGGGTCCCGCGAGGTGGTGCTTGTACGTACATTACCTTCGTACAGCGGTATGGCGTATCCATTTCTGTACCCAGTCCCGGCCTCAATCTCGCGCCTGCTTCGTCGGCGATTCCAGAAAAGCGCAGGCAAGGTTCTGCTGCTGCAGCGGCGGCCAGGAGGCCTGTTGGCGACTCCAGTCCAACGGGCCATGCCGCGGCAATAGAACGGCGCCAGATAGGACAGCCGCTATCGGTGTGTATTCGGGCGGCCACTCGCGGGTATGCGGTGGTGCTCATGACGGATGGTATTCGCTGGCACAGACGCCCCATCCTCTGCCGGCAGTCGTTCGATGTTACCCTGTCGACGTTCGGTAGTACATGCGCAGAGTCTCAGCACTTCTCGCGTGTCGTACACCGTAGCCACGGAGTACTCCGGGCCCATCGGTGGTAACACAGCGGGCGCCACTGCTGCGTACAGCTACGGAACTCGAAGATGCTCGCCACGAGCCTCATGGCATGCGAGAGTCTACATACTAGCTCGAGCACTAGGGACACGATCACGGTTGGGGCCGCCGGGCTGCAAAGAGCGGGATGCGGTCTGTGAGCGAGCGGCAAATTGGAGAGTGAGGACGGCAAGACGGGCGTCAGGCAGGAGTGTTCATGCACGGGCGATCGATGGCTCGAGCTATTGCCACGAATTTGCGGGTGACGGGTTGCTGAAATCACATGCTAACACTACATACTGTATCCTCCCAGGTAACTGACCATAGGCATGTACTCTTGCAAGTCCTGCTGTTACCTGAAGCCGGACATCCATTGATTGAGACACATTACATTACTCATGTTGTAAGTTGCGGACCGCAGTGTTTCATCTGTGTCGTTGCTCTCGCAAAGTTCTGTTAATCAATATAGGATCGAAAATAGAAACAACGGAGGTAACGTCAATACCAGGCCAATGATTCTTATCCACTCTGCCTATGTCAATCAATGTTCTATTTACGCAGTTATGACTCGGGTCCAGTATGGTGGAAATTAGAGAAGGCCTGAGAAGCTGCTATATGTCACCGGTGGATCTCCCGACATTGAGGCTGATGCATACGCAGCTCCGTCTCCCTCCGTCTCCATACTACTTTGTCCGGTTCCGACGAATATGATGAGTGAGGCCAGCAGCTGACGACTTGGTACTCCTCTAAAATTAACCTACGATAATATCGCTCCGGAACATCTGGAGATGAGATTCCCGGCCAAGGCTACCATTCTCGCCTCGGTCAGTGGCTGAGCGCCTGTGTGGGCTCATTCTCATTTCAACGACACGCTGCGGCAGCGCAGCCGAGTGGTCCAGCTGAGCTGGGAAATGGGAGCTGGGGAAAAGCCTCGTTGACGGCCAATGAACGATGGTGCACGAGTCTCTGGGTGGCCTTTCGCGGGAGAGTTGTCAGCGACAGTTTGATTTTTCCCTCGTGGACAATTACCGGTGGCCGTTGGATGGATTCTGGCACGGACGTGGAATACGAGCACGGGCCGGCGTACGGAAGCCTTGACGGGATCCGGTTGGCGGGCAGGACTCCGTGTGTGTTGTGTGTGGTGATGATTGGAGCCATTGCGATTGGGTATCTTGCCACTTGCACGCGTTTGCGCCTGAGAGTTGCGGCTGCTGTGTTACGGCCAAGATGATATCTGACCATCGTACGTGATGGTGTCTCGCTGGTTCGCCTCACAAGCGTGAATCGTTGGGAGCCAGCGGGGAGTTCTTTGGTCCTATCTTTGCTTTTTCCTCCCTTCACTTCCTTGCTTTTTTGCTTTCCGTCTGCCCTTTTTGTCTGTTTCAGATCGAGTGATACGCGCGTCACTTCTACCAAAGCATTCCGACATGTCATTATTCCGATGAAGTGTTTTCCTTCCCATACCTAATCACTATGGCGTGTCAATCGCCTCAAATAGCAGCTGAGACAAAGACCCTGAAGCTAACGCAAACCAAGGAACCGCAGCTCTCCTCTCACAACTGATTTCTGACAATTGCCTTTCCCTTTGAGAAACTCTGCAAATACAGGATCTTTCCGACGTCGTTTCTTTTTCCTCTCCCTCTTTTTACCGGTTATTTTAGTTGTTCTCAAGCGCCAAATCTCATGCCGTGGCGTTATGCTTCCGTCGCAGCTCGTGTCTTCCCGTGTTATCCCCCTCAAAAGCGGGATGTCGGCGCCACGCCACGCAAGTCCCGGGTTTCGAGGTTTGCGGATCATCGACCGAAAACTGGAACAAGTACGAAATGGTGCTGCTTTGGACCAATGCTTGGGTTGCCCGCAAAAATGGCAGTTTGACTTGACGCCGGTTTTCTGCTTTAGCTTCATGCCTGTGTTGTTGTTTTGATGCTACGGCACTACTAGTTTTGACTACATATGGGACTGCATGCAGTGCAAGTGCGTCTGTGTGTACCTATTGGATTCGCTTTTTGTTTGCTTTTTTTGACCCGGCTCACGCGGTAATGATGGGGACGGTACGTGTAGTTCTCGAGCTTATGAGTGGGAGCGCCGAGGGTTTTGATGTTGCTTCTCACACGCCCTTGAACAGGTTGGCATCTGCCAATGGTCTGTTGCGAGATCTACGTCTACTTGCGGCGTGGTTTAAGTCGATCTGAAGACCCAAGAGCAAGAAAAAGAGCAGAGAACGGAGATGGGGGAAAAAGCAACAAAAAAAAAAAAAAAAAAAAAAAAAAAAAAAAAAAAAAAAAAAAAGGAGGGAGAAGAAGAAGAAGAAGAAGAAGGCGAAAGCGAAAAAAAGGCTCAGACATCCAATTGCCACTGTTCAAGACACGGGCAAGACAGCCGCAAGTCCGGGTAACACTGGTCTTGATTCACCCGATTGAGAAGTTGTCTCAGCTCAGTCGAGCACTACCTATCAAGCTGCTGATTCCACCATTTATGTTGCTCTCTCTGCTCTTTGCACGGAACAAGTACTAATAGAGAGGGCACACAGGCAAGTCTGAGCGGCGAGAAGTCGCTGTTGGACTCTTTTCTCTTGATGCCACATTCATACATACATAGGTAAGACGCAACGGCCATTGCCTGCTGAGCGTGTCATCACTGTGCAACATCATGCATGAGACAAGTGGCACGTTGACCACTGTTGTTGGACTTTAGAGGGGTAAGAAACGGACGAGATGGAGGGGTCACAGATCAAGATCACTACTGCACGCTTTGACGCCGGCAACCTGATGATGTGGGCAGCCTCCCGTCTGCGTCTGACGATGTAACGGCTCTTGTTTACTTCACTCTCCCTCGTTGTCTCCCTCGACCTGCTGCTTGTGGATCAGTCAAAAGCCCGCATTTTGCACTGCGTTTTTGCCACCTCAAAAAGTTGGGGGAAAGGCTGTCGCCAATGGTAGGTTGGGCCTACATTCCTGCAAAGGACTTGCGTACATGCAACGTGCATGATCACAGTCAATGCTTCTGTGTCTCGGCGTGGGAAGGTCAGTGAGCGATACTACTAGTATGAGTACCTAAACTCAGTCCCGTTGCTCATCCCCGTCCAGATCTGCTCCGGTTGGTTGAGACCCAGAGTAAAAAGAAAGAAGCAGTCGTTGCTTTTTCTGCATCAACTGATATGCGTTAAAACCAACAACCTAACGGTTGAATGATTGATGTCCCTTGTCGGAATTACTGACGTGATTTGGCTTGGTTCGCATAACGTCTAGTGGCTCGTCTTTGGTTGGTGAAACGGCTTGTGTATTTCGCCGCCTAAGATATCAAGTCCATGGTGATACCCGATCATTCATGATATGAGCCCGGCCTTGACCAATTGACGCTGTCGTTGGTCCATTGGCGATGTGGGAATCAGTGCCCTGCTGGCGGAGGGGTCCTGGGTCTTGGGCAGCGCAGCGGAGACGAGACAGTTGTCGCCCTACATGCGAGGCCGTGTCTGTGATCTTGGCCATTGTCTCAATATTCTATTCCCAGTGCGCTGCCGTCCAAGTTCGTGCCCGCAGAGCGGCGGCAGGCTCGAGGCGCTGTGTCCTTGGGGACTGCAAGGGCCCGTTCCCTGCATCCGGGTGTGAGGCCGCGGGGTGTGTGTGTGTGTGCCTCATGCTTGTGCTTGCGCCGGTTTCGCTGACGTTGATGGCGTCTCCGGCCTCGCATGTCAAGCATTGTGAGCGTGGCCGCCGCAGTTCCTAGTGCTTCTGCCATTCCCACAACATGCGAGCAAGGCATCATGGCACTTTGGTGATGGCGTCCCAGCGCTGCACACGTCACGAACGGGGCGGGTGGACGTCGTTCCAAGGGTCCCCGTAGCTGCTGCGAAGTTGCGAATAATAGCCCCCCCCGCGTCCAGGACTTTGCACCCAAAGAACCCCGTCGGGCTACTGCGACTGGTAAACGGCACAATGGGACGGGCCTTCACCGCATGTCCCGCTCGATGCTGCCGGCCGCTCTCTGCCTCCACCTCCGGCCGCCACGTCAGAAGCCCAGATGGAAAACACACACAATCACGTCCCGCCGCCCTCGTTTGCGTGTTGCGCAGTAGTCCCTGTAGGGTAGGCCGGAAGCCCGGCGGGCTGCGCTTCACCGAGTTGTTCGTCTCTCTCGGCGCCGGAGGGGCCCGCTTTTAGGCCTTCGAGCAGCCACTGGCCAATCGGCTTGCGGCTGGCGGGGCCGGCCGTGGCTCACTACTGCGCCAGGTCCCAACCACCCGCTTTAACGCTGCTGGGTACTTTGGCCATTTTGCGTGCGCGCGCCAGCTGTCAACTCGCTCACTCCTCTCCCTCAAGCGGCACGTTGACCGCCAAAAGCGAGCCGCTCGTGGGGACTGGAGGACAAGATGAAGAAGAGAGGAAAGGCGTCTGGCACCACTACCGATGGCTGCATATGCATTATGCGGAGAATGAGGAAAAGTGTGAGCGTCGAGAGGAGAATAAAATAAATCCAAGGTAATAAAATGAAAAATAGAGTTAGTTCTCCAATTATCAATTAACCGCAAGGAAAGAACCAGCGCTGCATGAGAGAGAATGCGGTGGAGTCCCTGATGCGAGGGAGGGATTTGCCCCGACCGCACCTGCCAGTGTGTGTCTGCTATTATTACCTTACAACTTGCGAGTGGTGAGAGACGGAAGGAGAACTTGAGGACAGCAGAGAGAAGATGCCAGAGAAATCACGAACCACGGCAGCTGCCATCTGTCAACTGGTGTTCTTCTCGTACTCCTGCTGCGCACCTGCCTTGGCAGAAATGGCCTCGATGACGAAAACGAGCACAATTGGGCAACTCGAGTGGCTGGGAAGGTGCAGAGCCCCCGCTTATAACCAGCCATTTGCTCAGGACCTGCATCTTTTGGATCTTTCTGGCTCCCTCTTGCAAAACTCTCCCAATCTTGACTGAATTCTCGCTATACTGCAGTATTTCTTATCCTCCCCAGCGACCTATTCCTCCCTCATAGCCGGGCACTGGAATGCTGAAAGAATAGCCTAAAGCGACTTCAAGTCACTGCTTGTCACGGGCATCCCTTGCGTCCTTTTCGGATCACTTGCCGCTGCTTTTTGCGGTGTTAGTTTGGCTAAAAAAAAGGCTGAGCCAGCTACTGCAGGTGATAGCAACACCAAGGCTTGAGCTCCAACACTCTCGCAGTCCATCTATCTCCTAGAGTGTGTTCACTATAATATTGGAGGCTTCCCCTGCGTGGCGCTAGGATTTGGCCATTGCGGCACAGGCTGCAAGAAGCTGCATCACTTGCAGCAAAGCCGTCCACCTCCCTCATATCTCTCTTTTTTCTTGGTTGATCACACCCCGTCGCTCTCCTGCTGCTTCTCCTTGCAGCCATGAGACGTGTGGCGAGCGTTGCCTGCGCGGCTATGGCTGCACTGGCACTGCCCGGAGCTGTTCTGGCGCAGACCTGGAGCCAGTGCAACCCGCTGACATCGTGTAAGTTGATCTATCGCCTGTGGCCCTGGCAGATGGGAGTGTTGGAATTCGCTGGCTAACTGCAACAGCGGGATGTCCTGCGGACACGGCACTGGGCATGACTATCAATGTGGACTTCACCAAGGGCGCCGTCAACTCCTTTGTTGCTTCTGGCTCCCCGACGTATGACAGCAACGGCGTCTCATTTACCGTGGCGCGCGGTGGTGACGCTCCACAGCTCGCGTCCGTGTTTTACATCATGTTTGGCCGCGTCGAGGTTACGATGAAGGCTGCCCCTGGAGCCGGCATGGTGTCGTCACTGGTGTTGCAGTCCGATGATCTCGATGAGATCGACCTGGAGTGGCTCGGTGCTGAGCCTGATCAGGTGCAATCCAACTACTTCGGCAAGGGCCAGACGACCACGTACAACCGCGGACAGTTTCACAGCGTCTCGGGTACCCAAACAGAATGGATCAAGTACACCATGGACTGGACCCAGGACAGGATCATCTGGATGGCGGGCGACTCTGTGCTGCGCACTCTGACACCGGATGATGCTGAGGCGAATCAGTATCCGCAGACTCCGATGCAGGTCAAGTTTGGTTCCTGGGCTGGTGGCGATCCGAACACCAATGCCCCTGGCACCGTGAAATGGGCCATGGGTCCGATTGACTACAGCAAGGGGCCCTTTAGTATGATGGTGCAGAGCATCACCGTCTCGGATTACTCTACCGGCAAGCAGTATGTCTATGGCGACAAGTCTGGCTCGTGGCAGTCCATTCAAGCCGTCGGTGGCCAGGTCAACGGCAACACCGGCAACAAGAACGTTCTCACAGTCACGGCTAGCAATAGCAATGCCGCCAGCACTCCTACGATCGTCTTGTCCATTCCCGTGGGTGGCATCGGCACGGACAAGAGCCCGGCTACAGCCACACAAACTGGCTGGCCGTGGGTTGCAGGCGCCACTCCGACGTCTGGAACCATACCCAGCGGGTGGCACATGAATCCTGACGGCAAGATTGCGCGTGATAATGGTGCGGCGTCGGCGGGCGTGCCTGTGCAGACGCTGTTGGTGGTCTTGATGAGCCACTTGATGGTTGGCGTGTTGGCCTTTGCTGCAAGAATATAACGACTTTACGAGCAAGCGGAGTACGGCTTCACCTGGGCGATGCCTTATGAATGGCGGGTGTGTATATATTGGAAAGGCGATCTTTCTCTTCTGTGGTTTCAACTGGACAAGGAAGCAAGAGACACGTGCTCCACACGGGGACTGCAATTTTCAAGGCGTTGCATTATATCATGAGATTTGGATACTAGTTGTATAGATGGCGAGAACAAGGGAAGCACGGCACCATGTCATTACAAGATAGATGTATATATGAACTCTCTATGACTACCATTCAGCATTCCCACGGAAGACTCCAGGCCAATACCCGCTGAATACATATGGGCAGACTGGCAGCATTGGAGGTCTCACAAGATATCAAAGTGGAATGACTGGATTTCGCTGGTTGAGTGATGAAGAGGCGAAGCTGCGCTCGTCAAATGCAATATATCGACCTATCACGAGGCTGCGGAAATACATTCGAGGTTATCACGTGTGACATAGATTCACACATGGAAGCCGAACAAGCCTCTCTAGCATAACAAAATGTCAATTAAACGCTACGGCATGATCTGCGAGTCGGAAAAGAAGAGTCCAAACCGCCGTCTCGCTAGCTATAGTCCTCATGAACTTCTCATCTCCATAGCCCTATAGTATTTCTGTCCTCTGATGTCTTCTCACCTATAAATGAAAAGAAAAGGAGGAAAACTTCTTTCTTTAACCCTTGTGTTCCCCTCTAGCATTCACTACCTCATCAAGCGTACATCATCCCGGAACCACTGAGTATAAAAGGAAAAGAAGAATAATCTCTGAGCCTCCCTTTGTTCTCCCGCCGTCACCTGTTTTTTTCTCGCTGTGTGCGTCCATGATCCATGATTCGCCGTCCAGTTCTAACTCCATCGTACAGTGTCTCGTGGAGCCGTGATGCATAAAAAGGAAAAAAGAAAAAGCAGAATTAAAACAACTTGCAAAGTGTCGTCTTGGTTGCGCCGCGTCTACCCGATATGGCCGTGTTTCTGAGGTGGGCGGTACCACCTTTACTGTGAAATGTATATATCTCTTGCGAGAGAAATGAAAAAAAGTGCGGTAAAACTAATAAAAAGGGCAGTAAAAGGGAAATATAAGATGCATCAAAGGGAGATAAAAGAACAACTTTTTGCGAAAGAAAAGCGCAATACCTGTCTCTCGCTTCTTGAATCCGTGTCTGGGACCAGAGTATGCTCTTAGAATTCCCAGTCGTCTGCGTCCTCGACAGACTTGATGGCCCATCGGAACTTGTCTCGGAGAGTCTTGGAGAAGAACTTCTCAATAGGAACGTCAAACTTCTTCGAAAACACTACCGTCAGACGAGGGTCGATGTAGTTCTGCGGTCATATGGTTAGTATCGTTGTGTTTTGCTGGCGAAGGCAGTGTGCTAAGCGGCAACTTACAATCTTTGAAGTGCTCAGGGCAACCTCCTTGTTGCCGTCGCGGTCTTCGGCCTGCGTCTCCAGAATCCTGATGCGCTCGTCAATCTTGTCAATGGAAGCCAAGAGTTTCTCGACGGTCACGCCCCTGCCCTCGGCTTCGACCTTGTTGGTTTTGTTCTCCTTCTTGAACTTGGCCTCGAGTTCCTTGACGGCCTGAAGGCGCTCTTTAAGCTCCTTCTCAGGGAGAGGTCGCTCCTTGTTGGCCTTGAGCTTCTCGTTGTCCTTCTCAAACTTCTTGGTGATCTTGGTGCGCTGCTCCTCAATCAGGAACTGCTGATGCTCCTTAATCCACTCGTCGTCGAGATCTTCGTCCTTCTCGAACCAGGCCGCGCCCTTCTTCTTCTTCTGGGTCGGGTCAAGGTCGAGAATCATCTTCTTGGTCCGCCACTTCTGATACCTGAGGCCCTTGATCTGATGAAGAGTTAGTATTGCCTTCACAACTTCGCTGAAGGCAGGAAAAAGACTCACTCGATCACCAAGCTTCTGCATCTGCTGCTCGTGCGATGCTCCAACAGTTCGCTTGTGATTACAAAGAATGGCCACCTTGCGGTTGCAGTCATTGTAAAGCTTCACTCTCTCTGCAATGGTGCCCCGAGAGCGCGGATCCTTGCCAAGTTCCTTCAGCAGCTCGGACATGGTGTAGGATGCGTTGTAGGTACGGAAGACCTTGGCAGTCAGCCCGGGCATGTAGCTATTGAGATGCTTGTTCAGTTGAGACGTCTAGTTAAACAAGAGGTTAGCATTCGATACCGCCGCTGATAAAATGATCAACTCGTAGCTTACGTTGAGGCGATCAAAGAGGTCATCGCCGTCCGTCTTGGGAGCCTTCTTGAACAGCTTGAGGTTCTTGAAGACCTGCGGATCAACACGTGCCGTTTCATTGTACCTAATACTGTCTTTACCCAGGAAGTCAAAGGTGACTTGGTCCGGAGGCTGCAAGGAGATGTGCTCGTATTTCAACGAGCAGCAGCCAACAGTATCTGCTTCGTTTTCTGTGTCCTTCTCGTTTCCAGCTCTGAGAGCAAGCTTGTCGATCAAGTACATGGCTGTTGCCCTCTGGCGGTCCGCCATCACCTCGCTCTTAAGGTCCTTGGTGTAGTCCCGGCGAATCTTGTCAATGTGCTTTTTGAGCTCACGAGCCTTCTCGAACTTCTTGAAGTCACTCTGTCCTTTCACATCGCTAGCAGCCCCCAGCATGACGTACTTGTAGGCGCCGTTGATGTTCTCCTGCCACATGGCAAGCCACGTAGCCTTCTGGTCGTGCTGGACAGCCTTCCACTTGTGTCCCGCCGGTGGCGTGGGCACCTTGGCCCCCTTGCCGATGTTGATGGTGATCTGCTCCGGCATCACTCGGGCCTTGACTTTGCCAGTCTTGGGATGCTCGCCTCGACCGCGGAACAAGCTGGGAGGTTCCACTCGGAAGTTGCCAACTTTCTGCTTCCTTCCGTCCCACATGCAGTAGAGATAGGGAGCCTCGAGCTTATCTTTCTCAGCCTTGAGAGCCGCTTTCTCCTCCTTGGTCATGTTCTTCTTGGCCTCCATCTTTGCCGTCCAGTACTCATGGAGCTTGGAAAAATCGCACTTGTCCAGGCTCTTGATGTCGACTTTGTTGCCTTTGGCGTCCTTTGCGCCGCCAGACTTCTTGATGTATTCGGAGAAATCGGCGAAGAAGTTCTTGCGGAAGGTGGGATTCTCAAGGTGATGGGAGGACGCGGGCGTCATCATGGCTACCCAGAAAGTGGCGACCTCCTCTGCCTCGGGCGCGAGGGTGACGGGTTGGCCATCGTAGTACATCTTGACGTGCTTCGGAAGGGGCTCGTACTCCGGCGCGAACAGTACTCCGTTGTGCTCGAGGGTGGTCCATTTGATGCTGTCGTCCTCCTTCTTCGGCGCGTTCCACCATTCGAATTCCTCGTCATCCGCTTCTTCGCTGGGCTCCTTGGACTTGGCCTTCTTGGTATCCTTTGCAGGAGTGGCCTTCTTGCCCTTGGCCGGAGCAGAAACTGACCTCGACTTCTTGGAGATGGGAGCATCGGAGTCAGACTCGTCCTTCTTCACTCCGGTGGACTTCCTCTTTGCAGCTGTGCCGTTTGACTGTCGCTTCTTGGCCGCGATGGGCAGATCGTCATCCGATTCATCCTTGACGGCCTTCTTCGTTGTCGGCTTGGCCTTGGCTTCCTTGGCACGGATAGCTTTAGCCTCCTTGTCCGCCTTCTTCTCAATGTCAGCCTTCTTTTTTGCGAGCTTAACACCCAGAGGTTGCTCATCGTCAGAGCTCTGGGGCAGCGCGGTCTCCTTGTAAGAAGGAGGCAGCTTCTGCGACCTGGCCTTGACCATGGGCTCGTCATCCGAATCGGAGTCCTGTTTTGATCGCTGTCGTTTCGCCTAGATGCCGACGCCCGTTAGCTGATCGTGCTCCACCCCTACGCCTGGTAATCGCCGTGACGAAGGGCATCACCTACCAAAGGCTCGCCATCGCTTTCCGATTCTTCCTTGTAGGACTTGGCTAGGGAGCCTCGCGATTTGCGCTTGGAACCGTTGGTAGCCGGCGAATCCAAATCCATGTCGCCATTCTCGACGGGTCCGTTACGGATGGACAGTCCGGCCATCCCAGAGCCCTTCGTGGGGACGGACTTATCCAGGGCGACGTCTTCGGCGCGAGATATCTTGGAGGACGACACTAGAGTTGATGCCTGCGATTAGCCAACGTGCCAATGCTTGGCTTACTTGCGCACGATTGGACATGGATCGATGCGTCTCCCGTAAGCGCTGGCGCAGTCGCGTGGGCTCAGGATGTATGTACTCGGGGCCGAGAAACCGAAGGAATCGAAAAGAAGAAGAAAAAGTCAGAATGTCAATACTCGGAAGAACTTACGACGGCCGTTTGGCCTGGCCAGAGGCCGGTCATCGTCTGAGCTGTCGGAAGCCATGGTTTGCAGCGAGAACCAGCCGACGCTCGGCGGACGCAAGGCTCTGAAAGAGGCGCGAGCGACGAAGGGAATGCGAGAGCCGCGATTGGCAAGCGAGAAGCCGAGGGAAAGTCGGCCGAGCAGAGGGGAGAACAGATCGGCGGGAGTCAGAGCAGGCTGGCGAGAAGTGAACCTCGACAGCCCCGGGGCGAAGCAGAGCCTGAGGAACGCAGAAAAGCTGGGGCGGAAGAAAGAGAGGGCAAGAAGAAGGAATCGCCTCGTGTTTTCCGGCTGTTGGAAAAAGCCTTATGCATCTAAGTAGTCGTCTACAGCGCCTGCATCTCGAGACGGGATATAGCGATAGCGGATTGACCCACAGCGCTATTGCTCTAACGGGGGGCTCATCGCGATTGGAGGCTTAACACTTTTGCGAGCGAAGCGCTGCCAGCGGCGTTAGTGCAAGGGCGAGGCTGCACCATGCACCACAGCTGCAGCGCGAGGGTACAGAGAACACAGAAGACACTAGAGGTACAGAGGTACAGCGCAACTTGCGGGACCCGTGCTTTCCCGTCGATTTGCCGGCAAAACGAGCAAAACTGCAATCAATCGCTCACCACCTCCGAGCTGCATCCCCACGAACAACCCCGTCTCTCCAATTGATCCCCCCCCGTCACGATCAATTGGGTCTGCGCCGGCCAGAGGGCTTCGATCTACTGTCCACTCCTGCCAGAATGTTGTCCAGGGCTGCCCGACCGGCTCTGCGCGCCGCTGCTGCAGCTCCCTCCCGGTGAGTTTTTCGCTCTCTCTTCTCGTTTGTGCCCACTTTGGCCATCTATAAGAATTTGTTATAGCCGCGGGACCAAAAGGTTTGCGCGATCCGTGGCCGGCACAACGACAAAGCCAGCGTTTGAGGATGGGACAAGGGAACACATGATGAGATTTCGGGGGGAGAAAAAGAGAGGATGGCAACGAAGACGGAGGCCGGAATAGCAAACACTAAAAAGCGTCATTATCCCGCTGTCCACGGAAAACTAACAAATGGGTTCTGCAAAACAGAGCTGCCGCCGCTGGCCCCAGCACCGCCGCCACCTATGCGACGCTCCGTGAGATCGAGACCCGTCTCAAGTCGATCCGCAACATCGAGAAGATCACAAACACGATGAAGGTCGTCGCCTCCACCAAGCTCACCCGCGCGACCCGCAGCATGAACGACTCCCGCAAGTACGGCGAGGCGTCCAACGAGGTCTTCAAGTCTGCCGAGACCGCGGCCGCCGAGGCCGAGGACAAGAAGTCGCTCGTCATCGTCTGCTCCTCCGACAAGGGCCTCTGCGGCGGCATCCACTCGGGCCTCAGCCGCACCATCCGCCGCATGTACGCCGAGCAGCCCGCCGGCTTCGACCTCGTCATCATCGGCGAGAAGTGCAAGGCCCAGCTGCAGCGCACCAACGGCAAGGAGATCCAGCTCACCTTTGCCGGCGTCGGCAAGGACATCCCCACCTTTGCCGATGCCCAGGCCATCGCCGACCAGATCGTCCTGCTGCCCACCGAGTACACCGACGTCAAGATCCTGTACAACAAGTTCATCAACGCCACCAGCTACGAGCCTACCTTTATTGAGGCATTTTCCGAGGAGGCCATTGCCCAGTCCCGTATGTCACGCCCTCGAAACTGCTGCTGTCCAAATTCTTCCTTTCCTCTCCACTAACAATTCGGAAATAGCCAACCTCTCTGCCTTTGAGGTCGAGGACGAGTCTCTCGGCAACCTGCGCGAGTACAGCCTGGCCAACTCCCTTTACTGGGCTCTTGCCGAGGGCCACGCCTGCGAGCAGTCTGCCCGACGAAACGCCATGGAGGTAAGCTTTCAAAAAATCACATGGTTTTCCCCCTTCGCTTCACTGCCTTCTCCAGCGATGCTAACGAAAATGCCGCAGAACGCTTCCAAGAACGCCGGTGAGATGATTGGCAAGTACCAGATCCTGTACAACCGCACCCGACAGGCTGTCATTACCGGAGAGCTGGTCGAGATTATCACCGGTGCCATTGCTTCCGAGGAAATGTAAAAAAAGAGAGAAAGATAATATATACACAAGTCCTTTCTTATTATTTTTCTCCTTTCTTTTTTTGTACTTGGTAGAAAGCAGAGCTACATTCTAAAAAAAAGAGCTGGCGTGCCGGAGAACCAACACAAATCCAATCTTTGTATTAACAAAGCGAGAGGTTTTTTTACCCAGTGCGGTGTCTCCCTCAAAAGTCAAGTGTATCAAAGCCACAAATAAATTTCCTTGGTAGACCACAAAAGCATCATGAGTTGACGCAAAAAGAGACACTGCTATTTGTGAAGAGATGAATGATTGATACAGGTGTACTACCTAGTATGATATGTATGCGGATACCTCCTTTACAACCACCCAGCCACGTTTCCATCCGGCCATGGAACCAGAGACTAGATCGAACCTCTCTTCGAGCGAAACCACTTTTTGTATCAACGGTTTTCTACAGATCCAGCAGAACCCAGACATCCAAACGCCACATATATACAGCCCTCAAAACGACTCTGAACAGACAAAAGGACGACGAGACCGCAAAAAACCAGTAACACTAGCAGGCTGCAGTCTTCATGCATCCGCGTCGGTATCGCCGCCCTCGGCATAACTTACATTCTTCGCCCTCCGCTTCTGCGCCAACGCCGACGCATCCTCCGGCCCCTCCTCCGGGCCCGGCACGCTGGGATGCTCCTCTTCGTACGCGGCGCGGAGGGCCATGGCCTGGCGATCCCACTTCTCCGCCAGCTCGTTGTACTCCTGCATGGCCTCGAGATAGCGCTTCTTCTGCTCGGCGACCTGCTCTTCGTACGGCCTCTTCTGCTCCGGCGTCGCCTCCTTCCACATGCGCGACGTCATGATGCGGACTTCGTTGGGTATCGACCGGCTCCTGCCGGGCTTGCGGCTCTCCTCGCATCTCTTTTTGGCCGCCTCGAAGTGAGCCTTGCTGAAGAGGATGTAGGCGCTGCCGGCCACCTTGTTTGGGCGAAGCGGCCGCTCGCCAATCTTGGAGAGGACATGCTCCCAGACCTCGATTTCGTATGCCTCTAAGCGTGCCTGTCGGGGATCCTTGGCTGCCTCCTTACGTTTATGCAGCAAAAGTGAGTCCCGCGGGAGCACAAGAGGCGTCGGTACCTCGATCGGACCGATCATCGACTCCAGGACCTCGGAGCCGGCTCGCAGTCCCGAGAGATAGGCGCCGTGAACGGTTGCCGGGTGCGTGCCGATGGTGTGCTCTCCAGCGAAAAATAGGTTGCCCGCAGGCTGGGCCATGACATTGTA
This sequence comes from Trichoderma gracile, assembly GCA_020002365.1. Taxonomy (NCBI): domain Eukaryota; kingdom Fungi; phylum Ascomycota; class Sordariomycetes; order Hypocreales; family Hypocreaceae; genus Trichoderma; species Trichoderma gracile. The sequence goes on along the minus strand of JAINEY010000001.1, from coordinate 5,567,316 downwards.
GTCGTCTGGCTGCATATCAGGGGCAGCTGAAGAGTAGCTGCCTCGGGCAAACCGATCAGACCCCCATCTGGTGACCACCGTCTCTATGGGGTAAGGAACGTCTTTGCCAAAGACGCTCCTCAAGATGTCCGTGGCTTCGGCGACTAGGCTGTCATTGCTCGTATGCTCCGTATCAAAGCCAGCGTCTCCGGCCATCAGCGCGATGAGGCAGGGTAGACCCGTCGTGTTGGTGACGTTGAACCACTGGAAGAAGCGTCCGCGGTTCGTGCTGTAATCCTGCTGAGATGTGCTATGCCGGTTGGGCGCATCCCTGAGCACGCCGAAGATGTGCCTGTCTGAATCCCAAAACACCCTGTCGTACAGCAGCACCACCTTGTTGAGGATGCCAAATCCCAATCGGCGAATTGCATCCGCCTTTTCGGAAGGCAGCGGCGGCTCAAACTGAATTGTGCCTTGCTTGAGGACACCAAGAGGTATGGTGCAGACGACAGCGTCTGCTTCTACTACCGTGCCATCTTCGCTTTCAATGCTGGCAGGGCCATCAAAGCCTTCACCGTGATAGGTGATTTTCTGCACGGCAAACTTGGTCTTCACCTCAAGTGGCGACGGACATTGGAGCAGGCCACGGGCAACGCTCTGATACCCGCCAACGACCATTGTGTGGTGACCCTCCCATTCGTTGCCTGCATCAATGTCCCAGAGGCCGAGGCTCAGGTTGTGCAGGTTGGTAGCGTTGCTGTACTCTAGATTGGCAATGTGCCAGTTGATCAACCGGTGATCTTGCGCGTTCAGGTCGACGATATTCTTGTACTGGGTAATGGCGTAGTCCAAGACAGATCCCAGTGTTGACCCTTCCAAAGTGGTGGCTTGGGTCAAATCGAGATTTCCCTTGTCCGCCGCCCCGGCTTTGATGTTCCAGCCCATCAGCTTTGCCTTTTCTGATGCCTTGATGGTTCCAGGGACTCCAGGCTCGGTGTGCACCCGCCCCGTCAGCTTGTCTGCGGAGACCGGAACCATGTTCACGGTCTCTGGTACGTTCTGCTGGGACACTGAAGGGGCATCAGGTAGCGCAGCGGTGGCCTCTTCGGCTTGTATGATGGTTTTGGAGCCATCTCCAAGGCTGTCCCGGCCCTCGTCAAGCAGGTCACGGTTGCCTTCAATCACCTTGGAGGGCTGGTACTTGTACTTGAACTCGCTGACGCGATCTAGACAGTCATTGTAGAGCTTCTCAACCAGAAGATCCCTTACTGGGTCTACTGGCTTGCCATTGCTGTCATAGATTGTGGTCTCGGCTGTGAGGGCGTGGTACGGTATGCCCAGTTGTCCACGAACGATGACATTCAGGGGGTTACCGCGATCAAAGCCCGTGATGATCATGCCACCCATTTCGGCCGTGTATCTCTTTCCCTTGAACTCGGGCTCACTTGTCGCAGGCCTCGTCTTGAACTCGCGGGAATATACTCTGCCCCCAACGCGACCTCTGCCTTCAAGAACGACCACTTTTGGGAGCTCCTCTCCTCTCGAGTAGAAATGGCTGGCGTGCTGTTTGAAGAGACCATCTAGCTGCCTGGCGCAAGATAAACCTGAAATGCCCGCCCCGATGACAGCAATAGTCTTTCGCTTCTTTGTAGGTGGCTCGTTCCTGAAGTCAGGCTGGGGCTCAGGTAGCTGTACGCAGCCATAGTTTATGTAGCCACGACGAAGCAGCCAGTCGTAGCATACGCTCGCCGCATCGAACCAGCGAGCATTAGCACATCCGACCGCCTCTTGCCGTGTTACGCCGACCGATGGCTGCTTCATCCACATGCGCAAGATGCCGTTTCTGATATTCAGGTATGTCGTAACTTGCGAGTGGGATATATGGTGGCGTAGAAACTGATACTCTTCGGGATGCAGGGCGTATGGGTTGAGCCGCGATGATTCGGCCGCGGCGATGCACTCGCTGGCATATTGGTAGGATGGAATGTCTGTCGGGATAGATGACTTCGGCCGAACATTGAAGGTCAAGCGCTCGATATCATGGCGGTAGGATGAGGAGGCCGAAAAGGTTTGTGCAACCCCACTGATCTGTGGGCGGCTGGGTATCTCAGTCTCGATAGGCGTTGTGGCTTTACTAGAGACAATTGAAGGAGAAGATAGAACCTCTGAAAGATCTGACAAGGAGGAGTGTGACGAAGTGAAGGACTCAACAATGGCGTCGTCTGTAGGCTCGGCTGGCAGCGGGATATTGTCGCCGTGCTGAAGCTTCTCATCACTACCCAGGTCATAACCAGTTAGAACAGACTTGACCAATTGAACGGACGACGACGGATGGACAAGGAAGAAGAGAGAGGAAGAAAAAGAGAAGAATGACGTCTCCATAAGATGAAAAACTTGGTCTTCTTTTTCTCAAGTGGGTGGAGAGGCGGTTGGGATAGACTCACTCCGTGTCAAGATGCATGCCGGAAGACTCTTCCGTGTCATGGTTCGATAAGCCGCTGCTCAGATCCATCTCTTCCGACTCCATGTCTTCCGTCCACACAACAATCTCGGGCGCCACCTCCGACGACTCATCCGACGAGCCCTGCCCCGACACCTGGCGAGAGCTCAATACGCTCCTGGGCGACGCCGGAACCTGGCTTTGGCTCTTGGCGACGGACTCCGCCGCTAGGCTTGATATCGACGAGGAAGAGTCCGTGTCTTGCGTGGCGTGCGAGAAAGTCGGCCCAATCGGCACTTCCGTTTCTAGGCTCAGATGGCTCTCGACAACAGTTGCCATGGCGAGTGGTCTGTTCCGGCCCAGGCACCTGCTCTGACAGCGGCTGGGGGTTGTGGTCGGTGTCGATATATGAGAGAACTGCGGATGTCGGGATGGAGAGACGGTGATCATCGACTGGGACACTCGGCAGTATGACAACCATACAGCATGACGCTGGGCAGACACATCATATGATGAAGGGATCTGCCATGAGAAACCTCCTGTCTTGTCGGGGTTGTCAGCCAAGGCGGACCGTTTTGCTCTCACTTCGCGGTGTATATTATACCTGAACCCAGGATTGTGCTGTAAGCGGAACGATAAGTCGTTTGGCGGCTCACTGGCTCAGGAGCGTATCTAGCGGGACAGAGGCTATAGGGCTGCGATGCAACTGCAGGACGAGCCGGGGTCAATGATTCTCGGGCCGCTGAACAGGTCTTCAAGTGGTAATGGCCCGACTTCAGCGGTGCCGCGGATTGTATTTTACTCCAAGGAAGGGCCAATGAGCAGGAAATAATAGAGCCATCAGCTCATCGCGGCCCCTCAAGAATGCTGAATTCAGGGAATAGGCATGGTCACGTGAGCGCAATCAGTCCAATCGCGACGCTCGCTGCTGTGGGGCGCGCTCTCTACTGGAAGTAATCCCGCCCGGCATCTCGCGACGATGAACTTCAGACCACTCTGGCATCAGCGACGAAGCAGCCCGATTGACGTCCCAAAAGGAAAAAGGGAGAAGAAAGAGGAGAAGAGGAAGAACGCAGTCATATCAAATGTTGCTCAAGATGCTCTCATGCCCCGCCAACGACAGTATAGACCCTCGCCGAACCAGTACGCCGCCAACTCCAAAACATCGTAATATTTCGACTCCGATATCCGTTCGCCTAAGGGCTGTTGGGCAACGTCGGCTCCTTGCGCGCGAACGCTTCTTTCTCGATTGCCGCGTCCATCATCCTGTTTCCGCTGATGATGGAAGTCGTGCAGATGACAATCTTTCTCCGACCTGAGGAGGATATACATGTTAGCGAGTGCTGATCGGGCTTATACCACATCTGTGATTGCTGCTTACTCTCTTCCTGCTTCGCGATGAATCTCAACGCGGCAATCTCCGTGAACGTGACGCCTCCGACAAAGACGACGAAGACTGTCTGCTTCTGCCCGCTGCCGGACAAGAGGGCCCTGGCCTTGACGGCCTTATCCTCGCCCTTTTGTAGCTCGTAGAAAGTCTGCCCCCGAACGTGCTTGACGGCCTCATCGAACCCGTGCCATCCCTGTGTTCCAGCCCCCGGAGCAACGCTGCTAGCATTTGCTGCGCCATTGCCCTTGGTTATAGACAGCAGGTACTGCTTCTGAAGAATGCATTGTACAAGTCGGATGGAGAGAGGGGCATAGCCGCTGTACACGTATGCGATGTCGTTGGGATCATCCTCCTGCACTTCGTCGACAATCAGGCGTAACTGCTTCCGCAGATATGTGTAATTGGTTTTGGTGCCGTCAGCGCCAGAATTAGCCGTCATTGGTATCATTCCCGCAAGTGGGGACGAGCGTGATAGAAACAGCTGCAACTTCTCCAGGTTGTTGAGCGTGAGGAGGTGCTGGTAGCCGTATCCTTGAAGTATAAGCCGTTTGAACTGCTCCAAGTCCTTGGGCTTGATCCCCCCGGATATGCACGAGTATATGCAGAGTAGCCGAAGAGTCTCTCGCAGAGGAGCCTCTCTGGCTATCAGCTCTTCGATGCCGTCGAATTGCGACGACGGATCGGCACCGGCTGCGAGATTCTGCTGGACCTCCAGAAGGCCCTTGAACAGATCCGTCCGCGTGTGTTTGATGATCTCCTCGGCGAGACCCGTGTGTATCCTTGCGCTCTGATGCTCTTGCTGGTAGCCGGGCAGCTGGCTCACGAATTCCTTCAGCTCGGCAATCGTCTTGGTCTTGTGCTTGCTCTCGTAGTCGGACTGAACCTTTTGCAGACGCCTGGCGACCTTGTTGAGAAGTCCGCCGACAATGGCGAAGTTGGCGTTTCGCAGCTGCTCGTATAGTTTGTCGCTGGAATCGAGCTGAACCGTCCGCTTTCGGCTCTGCGATGTGGCCGTGGAAGACTGTGCTGGAGCTCCCACAATGGTCGTGTCAACCTTGGCCTGATTATTTTGAATTTCAAAAATCTCATCGATGAGACCCTCATATGTCAGTTGTGTGAGCAGCGGTGTGACAAAGTCGACCTCGCGGTCAATGATAATGACGCTCTCATTGGTCGTGCTGGGCGTGAGTGCCGTCTTGACATCGCTTCCGTCCTCACCAGCCAGCCGTTCTTGGCGCATGCGCACGAGGAGGTCCGCCACCCGCTTCGCGTTGTCGCCCTTGCCGATGATTCTGGGGAACAGGCCGTGGTTCTGCTGCACCTCCATGAGCGCCTTGGCCATCAGGAAGTTGGGGGTGATGTCCTTTGACAAGTAGAGGTCCTTGAAGGAATCCTCCAGCTCCAGCGATAGAACGTCATCTTCGAGTGGGAAGAAGAGCAGCGGCAGCTCCGAAATATTGATGTCGCCGAGGACGCCGGCTTCCTCGAGCAATTGGTCGGATACGAGCGTGCGCCGCGGCACCCAGAATATATGAAAGTCGTGTGTTGTCTGACTCTCCCGCTGTATTCGTTTGATCTGAGCTGGAGGGGTAAAGTTGCGTCAGCTCACTCAGCCTCCAGTCGAGAGGGCTACGTCTCTGCCGACGAGCAGTTGGATTCTTTGCTACATGGAAACGAACAACGCCGTTGGGCAGAGCCAATGAGACCCAATATCTCACGCGCATCGTGAGTCGCGTCTTACCTGCTATGGCCTCCGCATGCCGGCCGCACTCTCCTCTGGCGACAAAGACGACGTTGCGCTGGCTCGCATCCACATTATTGTTCTCGAGGATGAAGAACTTGTCGACGCCGTACTCTTGCAGCGTAGCAACCTTGACAATGGTGCCGATGGGACCGACCAGGCTGCGGTCAAATACGAGGTTCTTCTTGCCGCGGACCTGCAGAGGTAAGATGCGTCAGAAGCTGTGTGTTTAGCAGCTAGCCAGGCTTTCCGAGGCTGAGCAAGGAAGAGGAAGAGAGAGAGAGATGGGGGGAGCAGTGAGCCTTACTTACACCCTCGAGCAGGTAGAGCAGGTCCTTGCGCGCTTTGCCCCGGACCTGCTCGGTGCTGAATTCCGCGCGCGGCGCCATGATTGTGCAAGGCGGGGAGCGGGTTGAGGCAGCTCGGGAGCTCAGGTTCTAGTGGCAGGTCGCAGAGGCGCGAGGTTGTAGCTGGATGGAGCTCAAGGCGCCCCAAAACACCCCTGGCCAGGGCGGTGAAGCGCCTGCGGGGAGCCCCGCAGCCTTTCCAGTGCGGCGGCGGGCAGCTGATTGAGTGCTTTTCAGTGACTGAAACGCGGGCTGCTGTCACTAACGGACCACTGAAGCTGGCAATTTAGTGGCCTGGTCTGTGGTTGGTAGACGACGAGCCGAGGGACGACGTCATATGTTGCACCAGTTGGGCGTTGGTGTTGGATGGAGGCCAGTCATGCCACTTTATGAGAATTCCTCCCATGAGCAGCTCTGCCTTAGAGCAGAGGTGGATGTTGATTGTGAGATATTGATGACGGCGCTGCATATGCAAGGGAGATCATGGCAAGAAACAGAGTCAATTCTATGGGATTTGCGTATCCCCAGGTATTTGCGTCCTTCAAATGTTGGATGAAGCTTCACATGACAGGGGCTTTCTCGCCAGCCTCTGACCCCATGTTGCGCTGCTGTGCATGCGTCTGAATGCCCTCCGCCGCCGAATTTGTATGACCTGTTGCGGTTGACTTGGCGAGTATGATAGAATACTCCACGATAACTGCTGGAAGAGATGAACAGAACAGTAGAAGATAGAAAACCCTCATCGCTTATAGCCCCCCATAACCAGCAGGATATAACCCTGTGATTAGCCGTGCCAGATGCATGCAAGGACCCGTGCCACCAGAGAGTGGTTGCGTCAAGACAAGATGATGGACGCAGAAACAAAGTAAAAAAACGCCAGATGAGCCTTTCGCGGCCGCTAAATCAATGCAAGAGTCCTCCAAGAAGAAAGCCAAAAAATCCCGAGAGAGCCGCGTTATCCATGGCCGAGGAGTGGTACTACACAGTATTATCGTGATATAGAAACTCAATGTCTCGGGGTCGCTGCTTGTTCCCCCGCACAAACTCTTCGTCGCCGGGCGGTCGCTCGTTCTTGGTGTTGCTCGTCAGCATGCTCTGTATGCTCATGCAGACGCTCTCGGCGCTCTGGACGGGGCTCCAGCCTTGGTTCCCCAGCAGGTCGAGGCAGATGATTCCGTTCGAGTATATGTGTGGGTGGATGGGAATCGGGCGGCTCGGTCTCTCTATAAACGTCACTTCGGGGGGTTCTTGGAAATCATGACTGTTAGTCGGCGGCAAATGCGGCAGAGCCGGGGCAGATGGAGGTTTCTGCCTACCTATGGGATAGGTGTCGGAGAAGACGAATTTCAGGCGGAAGATGTTGCCGTCGTAGATGGGGTTGCTGTCGAGGACGCGGATATCGAAGAGCCACTCTTTGAGGTCGTTGGCTTCCACGAGCTCGATGCCAGGCGGCAGGCCAAACTTGTCTATCTGTTGGAGTTATCAGCGCTTGAAACTTTGGCGATATGATGCCGCTCCAGCAAGCGACAACGAACAGAGCGCGAGGGAATCAGGACGAAGTGAAGGGCCACCGACCTTTTGGCGCTCCTTGGCCACTCTCTTATTTCGCATGCCCGTGGCCATCTTGTGCTTTGTCTGTTGCAGCAAGAAAGGTCTGCTGAGGGGCGCCACTGGCGAGTCGACGTCAGCTTGAGTTGGTGAATAAGGCAAGGGTATTTATGTCTGCTTCAAGTTGCGAGTAGTCCCGACTGGAGTCCCGACGATGGTAAGGTAGATCGCCGGATGGTGGTTTAGTTGCGTTGGAGGGGTCTGGAGGCGGCCGTTGCGGGTGTGGCGCTGGTGCAGGCGCAGCAGCCCTTCCAGCCGTGTCCTCCTTGTTAGGACGTGCTATAAATGTCGGAAAACAAATGGCAACAAGGCGCGGGCAGCTGCCTGCAGCATTCCGGGTCGTCTGTCGTGTCACTGGGCGCTTGAGCCCGCCGCTGTCTTTCAACGTCGCAGTGACTTGATTCAGATTCAGGTCACATGTGGTATGTCGACTTTGATGCCCTACAGTACACGGCTGTGCTACAGCGACGTTTTCCCGCACAGCCATTCAGAGGTCGTCAAGACAACTAAAACGGGATCTGCATTCTTACCCAAGGTACCATTAATACAGCGTTGGACGTACTTGGGCGCCTATTGCTGTCGGCTATCGTCCAGTAACGGGTACTGTGGGAGCTGCACGGCGAGTAAGCGCTTGTCGATGCATGCGTACTGTGCATATGTACGAGTACTCATCAAGCTGACGGAGGTGAGGACATCATCCGACTGTTGACCCTGTATATTCGGACTTTCATCCACACTTGACGTCCGTATGGGGTCTACTTGGTTCGACATCCGGTATACCAAGTACTCGAGGGCTTTGCATTAATTTCTTCCCAAGCATCGTGCAATATCTGATGATGTACCTCAACTCTTGCTCAAGACGGCAGCCTCGTCCTTTATCCTCCTTGAAATAACCCTCCAGTCACCAGATCCAGGTTCCAGAACAAGCATCTGCGCCGACACATTCCAGTTCTTGACCACGACGACACGATGCAGGTTGACAAACACCAAATCTCGACTCGGCGTCAGCGCCGCCAGAGGACGCCCATACGTTTCCGTCCATTCAGGCAAGAGGAAGAAATGGCGCTTTGCAACACAAGTAGATGCAAATGTCGCCAGATCTAGGGTACACACCCAGGAGTTATAATCCACAAAGATGAGCGTCGTGTCCAAGACGAAGAGAACGTCCTTGAGAACGTCGGTTAGATGTTGCAAGCCGCCGCGAGGCGTGATAACCGCTGAGGCATCTCCAGAGGCGGCAGTGAACTGACAAGAGTCCCAGCAGCTGATCCTGTTGCCTTCCAGGGGATACACGCGGTTTTCCACATAGATGCCGTTGCCCAGAAAGTGGAGGGTGTCTGTGGGCTGTGAAGGAACTGCGTCGCCTTCTCGCTCAACCCTCACCCGCTGTCCTGTGTCTGATTCGACATCGCTCCAAGGGAACAAGTGGACGGAGTCGTCTTCGAACACCATAAACTGACGAGGATCTGTAGGGCAGTTGTGGGCTGCCCGTACTTGGGTCTTGTATTTCGGGACGTCCCTCTGCTTGAGGAACCTTCCAGAAGGGAGTTCCAGCATGGTGGTATTCATCGGCGTCATGATGAGCAGGCGATCCTTCGTAGGACTGACGAGCAACTGCTCGATCATGTGCCGGTCAAGGTCATATTGCGATACGACAACAGCCTGCGTCCACCTCCTTGGTGAGTGACTTGACTCCAGTATCGTCACCATGCCACGGAAATCGCATTTGATGATCAAGTCTTGGCCTTCTCGCTCTGCGATTTTGATCCTGCTAATGACTCTCGGAACCTGGGCTCGATGAAGCACAGCCATGGTAGAGCCATCAAGGGTCGAGAAAGCCCAGATCTCGCCATGCTCGTTGCCGCATATAGCAACCGTTCCGTCCTCTGTCAACACCATGGACGATATTTCACCTCTCGTCTCCGTTTTGCATGTCTGTTGCAGAGTGTGCGCCGAGGCACCACCGGACTCGTCAATATGCTGAGACTCAGGAAATGTGTAGAGAGAGCGAGAAAGATCCCAAATATGGCATTCAGTCAGATGAATGCTGGCAAACCGGAGTCCGTGCTTCGCAGTACAGATCTGTGAAATAACCTTGTGGGGGTAATTGGCGCAATATACGAGGCTGAGGCTAATTCGATCGACATCGAGGCCAAGCTCATATACTTCGATGGTGTGCCTATGAGCTTTGGCGCTTTGGGTGCCCACTATCAAGTATCTTCCATCTGCAGACCAGCTGAGAACATGTGCCAAGACATGCGGCAGCAGAAGTATCCTTGACATTGTCATGGTGTCGAATGCTGCTAGAGACCCGCTGACATAGGATACAACGAGAATATCATGCCGAGGGTTGAACACCATGGCTCTGATGATTCTGTCTTCATGCGCGCCGCAGATTCCGTGTAGAGTAGCGCCATCAAGCAGAGCAGAGTCGAGAGTATCAAAGAGATAGACGTCTTTGGTATGGAACGATGCAGCTATCATGTTTGGTTTCGACGGAGAAAAAGCGACATCTTGAAGCCGATTTTCGCCCCATGGGCTGGGTACTGTAGAGGACGGTAACCACCGGCGAGATATTGACTCGGATGTTGAGAGGCTCCTTTACACGGAATATTAACAAGTCACATTCGATATCAAAGCCGAATATTAGACAGATGCTTACCTGGAGATGACATCGCCGCCACTCAGGGCGATATTTAACGTATCACTTTCAACATGGATAGCTTGCGGCGAAGAGCAAGGTATGCGGTGTAGTTCCGAGCCAGTCTTCACATCCCAGACCGAAACCGTCCAACGCCCCAGGGAAACCAGGTGCTTATCTTGCTTGTCAAACACCAACTGCGAGGCTCTGGAATCAGGGTGAACCAGGCCAATGTGAGGCTGCATAGAGACAGAATCATACACAGCAATCTCTCCATCGAGCAGACCGAGAGCGAAGTGCGTCTCTCCATAGCCGACCGAGTTGACCTCTTGATCTGTTGGAATGCGTAGAAGGCAATCGTCCCAGGTAGGATCTTGCGTCCCGGAGACAGCGATAGTCGAAGGGGGGATAAGCGCACTTTGAGAAACCACTGAAGTCCTCGGACATAGCGTGGGGATGAGGTCGTGGATGATGGAAGGATCGAGTAGCAGCTGATCACGAAAGGTGAAGACAACTCGGGATAGGTCAGTCACCCACGATCTGAGCCTCTCGAACTGCTCCGGCACCAGGTCGTGCAATTCCTCGCTGATGTACCGAGCTAGGTCCATGGAAGTCCGGGGGATCACGACAATGAGAGACTCCGAGGCAATATACTCGATCCAGAAAAGTGCCTTGACGTCCAGAAAGCTGACGATTTCTTGAAACAACTCGGGATTGGTTCTCTCAGCCTCGACGAGATGCTGAGAGAACGACGTCGAGGCATACTTCAAGAACGAAGCGGCTGCATTCTGCTGGGCACTGCTGGCTCCGATTCCCATTGATCCAGGCTGCAGAAGCTGGAATTGAGCATCCATATACGACATATATAGCCTGGCAAGGCGTCCATGACCTTGGAAGCGAGGAATGGCAAATGAGGAATTGAGACCTTCGTTGAGGAAAAACTCCCTCGCGGTTTCGTGAACAATCTGAACCCTCTCCCTGTGATTGATAGTGACAAACTGACTGCAGGCAAGCATGACAACCTGGTCCATTCTATGCAGCGTCTGCCCAAGCTCGTACTGCATCGCATGGCACAGTTCATCCAGCGTCATGGGCCTAACGGCTAGGACGACGAAGAACAAGATGCTCTTTGCAACTTTAGCTCTGCGCCGCTCGCTTTCGATTGTGTGGAGGATTCTCTCGTACATTTTGTATAAGTCATTGGGAACTTCGTTTAGAACCTCTTCGACGTCTTCGTCTGTGAAGGCAGTTTCGAGCTCTTGCAGGACGAGGCGAACCCACAGAAAGGAACCCGAAGCCTTCTCGACGAGTTTCGGCTCCACCTGCGAAACGTCGTGCAGGGACATTATTTCGAGGCCCGTGTGTATGACTGCTTGGATATCCATAGCTTTTTATACATTAATCAGGTTGAGTGGTCTCCAGCAGTGAGAGACATAAGCCCGAGAAGGACACTCACCAGTATCGCTTATGGAAAGGGGGTGCGTAACCACGCGAAAGCCCAAGGAGCCAATGCCGCGTTCAATCTCAGGCGTATTCCTGCTGGTAACAAAGACACGAATAGCGTCGGGGAGTTGTTCAAGCAGCTTGAAGAGAGCCGATGCACCAGAGCATTCGTCCAGACCGTCAATAAGCCAGTAGTGAGGGGACTTGAACCGGGCTTTGAATATGCCATCAACAAACAGCTTCCTCCATATAGACTTTTCGTCATGCAATTGCCAGGAGACGGAATTGTCCTGTAACTTGAAGATCCTCCGTCGGACTGCTGTGTCGTTCAACGCCATCTGATAGGCAATATGAAGCAGAAACGGTGCCAGCCCATTGCTATTCGCCTGCCCTTTGCGAAAGAAGTAGTATTCACAACAGGCATCTTTGGCAGTAAGGAAGTCGACTGCATGTCCAAATATGACGGACTTTCCAGCTCCTGGGGGCCCTGTCAGCCAGAGTATAGGAGGAGGAGGTTGCGGTTGTTTGTCGAATTGCAGCCAGTCTGTGAATTCTGTACGCTTTGTAAACCAAACGCATGACCCGGGCAGTTTGGCTTGTTGGAAATTGAACAAATCATCTTTGTAAGAGTCGTCGGCGTTGAGATATCTCTCTAGTCTAGCTCTTGATGCCGCAGCGGTATAAGGTTCGTCTTTGGCCAGTCAGTCATGTGCAGGTAAGGTATGAGAACCTCTGAGGGTGTTGATCGGGTTACCTTTCAGCTGAATCATCTCGACGGCTCTGCTGAGAGCGTTTCGCACCTTTCTATAATTTGGATCTTCCAGGGCGCCAAATTTACAGATATGTCGATGGTCAGCATCAAGAGGAAGCACTTCTTCGTGGCTATATCCAAGCGTAGCGGAGAACTTGTCCACCAACACAACTGCAGGCCGTTCCGTTACAGGGCGGGTCTCGAAGAAGGACCAAATGTGTAGATCTGCCGCATAGGGCTGAAACAGGTTATTGAGATCGGTCAAGTACACCGAGTTTGCGGAGAGGTCGTCGAGGTATGGCTTGGAAACACCCATGACCTGGAGAATGTTCCTAGCAACCCTGGCCAAGTTCGACCCTCGATGAGGAGTGCCCAGGAAGATGATTGAATGGAACCTTGAGGCGATTTCTTCCGCCAAGGGGCTCTGTCGTGCTAGAACATATGCCGCCTTGGCGATGTTCCCTCCCATACTATGGCCGACGAGGACAAAGTTGGTCTTGCTTCGCCTGATTGACGGGTGGTTCTTCATCTCCCCCAACAGATCCTGGCCAAAATCGTGAATGGAGAGGATGCTGAGATTCCGGTCCCGCCAATTGGCATCATAGCCAAACGAATGGATGCGAGCCGTCTTGAAGCTCGGGTCATTGGGAAGCCAATCCTGCGGCCAGAAGCTCGGGATGTCCCGAGATCCCGACCACGTCTTCTTGGAATCACCCCCCAGCCCATGGACGAAGATTATGTCGACCAGGGCGATATCTCCGGGATCGTACAATGTATTGAGTCCCATTGGTCCTTTGGGCCTGGGGATGCTGACCTGACGCTCATGTTTGCGTCCGAGCTTGGCAAAGAGATGGGCACGGAACGAGCCAAGAGAGGAGGACGATGGGGGCTGGTCCGTGTCGTCTGCAGCACTTGTTGCTGCAACTGTGTCGCGGTTGATGAGGGTTTGGCTGGACAAGCTATGGCCAAGTGAAGAAGCAGTCGCTGTTGGCTGCAAGTTGGCGTTCGATCGAGACTTGCTTGCGCCTAGCTCTGCCTCGGCAATTATAGTTGTTGCTGGTCTCAATGCTAGCGCTCTGGTATCATTTGGATCGGCCTCCATGGCTATTAGTGGTTGCGAACTCGCCTGAATTTGACCAACGTTTGACATCTTGAGGAAAGATTTGAGGGCAATATCTACAAACGACATCTACGGTCTCTGGATCAGCTGCAGGAGAATCCTACAAGCAGGCTCTCGGCTGGATGTCCGTATAAGCGATCACAGGACGTAACCAACAGCCGCTTGTAGGACAGGGACTCATCTCCACCACGGCGGCTCTACGCGACTTATGACGGGACGGATCTGGAGGTGAAACAGCATATCAAGATCTGACCATTAGAAAATTGACAACATGCCTATCATCTCTGTCGGACAGTATAGAACGGACTCGATTCGATGACATGGAATATCCTACGGCAATGGCGAAGCGCTCGCATTGGGGTAGAGACCTCGAATCCCAGAGTATGCACTAAACAGCCTCACGATAGCCACCACACACGTGGGAATAGCAACGAAAGCGAGCAGTTTCCACGAGCTACCCCAGCTTGGGACCCGACTACATGTACCTAGGCGCGTTCGTGTCATCCGATAGAGCACGCGAGCCGCCCTGAGGCCTCTCGCTGTATACATGTAGGTAGCCCATCTGCTTGATACCACCTTGGGCGTTGACTTTACTCTTGGGAGATGCCGCTCCGAGTCTAGACTAGGAAAGTGTAGAGGACCCTGTAAATCAGCCTTACGAAAAGCCACAGTGCAGTTGGCATGTAGACGAATCGACAGTCTGGCATATCGAAAGGCTGACGGAGGCCGCCTACCCACTTCGGATCGCCCAGGTAGTAGCAGGTAAGGTTGGGCTTCAGGTGTCTCAAAGCCAACTAAGAGCACATCTGTATTACCCAACACTTGTTCACTGGTTGGCTACCTATCTAAGCCCAGTCCTAGCCAAAGGTTACTGAGATCGCTGAGCCACGACCGGTAGCAGCGAGTGCAACATTTGAATTTCCCCTTCATTTACCTGGACACAATGACGTTTACCGGTGGTGGTTCAAGGCATTGGGATCCCATAGATGCTCCTTCAGAGGTTGCAGTGTGCATGTATCCTGTTTCGCATAGCCACGAACCCTCGGCCGTGCGACGGGAGATACTGATCCCTTGCTGGGTAGAACTGCCGACCTGTGCTTGCCAAGAGCCTTGACAGGGTTGCAGCGCGAATACTACCAGTCACAACTTCTGCGATTCTGCATGTGGGTTTCGTCTCTACAGGTTGGAGGACTATAGACTTGATGCCCATTAGACAGATGGGCATTGCCAATGAATGTTTGTTTGCTTACCCAACAGCCAGGGTCTTGATAACTCATGGTTCTATTTCCGCAGCATGCCAAGTTGCACGCGCTCTATAGACGAATCTAAGCCTAGACTAAATCCGTATCTATCTCACAGACGATCTTTCTATCCCGGAGACAGTAGAACATCGTGAATACAGTAATATGTACCTAGGAGACAACACGCCAAGCTGTCCCTCCCAATTGCTGGAAATAAGTCAAAAGAGGCTGCGCATTAGGGGTGCCCCTCCCTTTTCTCACTCAAATATCCACCAGCCATTATGTAAGGATACCTGACCGGTACCAACTGGCCTTGAACAGAGCCCGTCCTCACGTCCTCGTTGGACCAGAGTCGTGATGGCTTATCCACCGCAAAATAGCCTTACCTGCTAGCAGGGCCATGGATCGTCTGCCCACCCTTTCGTCTCCTGGCCCCGTCTCCGCCGATGTATCCCGCCCGTACTCTGCATGTACTCTCTCCCCAGCTAGTACCCCTAAAGTACAGCTGACAGCCTGGTCGATGAGGGGCTGCTAAGGTATTTTCCAGCTTAGACGTCGTATTTAATCTCAGCCGTTCGCATCGCAGCTCCTTCAGCTTGCCTCCTGCTCTGCTCCCTGTGATCTGATCGCTGTCGTGGCCGTTGCCTGTCCTTTCTCCTGCTTCTCTCCTGCTTGTCCCGCGGGAGTAGCCTCCTGGCCAGTTTCCGTCGTTGCGACTCTGTTCTTGGCTGGACTCGCTCCTTGGAGCCGTTGCTCGAATTCCGAACCTAGGCTTGAATACCGCTTCTTACGTTTCTCGGGATACCCCGCCAGCCCTCAAGATGAGTTGTAAGTCGCAGTTGTGACACCACCGCTTAGAGAGAGAGGGAGGGAGTGGGAGAGAGAGAGAGACTGCTGTCTACGTAGCTGGCACTTGTGTCGAATCAATCATGCCCTTAGTCTAAGCTCACTACGATATTTCTGGTTGCTAACGAGTTCCTTCGTCGAATATAGTCGCTGGCATGCTGAACCGCCTCCACGGCCAACCCGAGAGCTATGAGAAAAAGTACGATACCAGCCACAGGCAGCACCGACACTGAACGCAGCATTAACGACTCGATATCATCATTATAGAGCAAAGTATCGATTCGGACGAACGCTCGGTGCCGGCACATATGGTGTCGTGCGCGAGGCCGAAGGCCCTACCGGCAAGGTGGCCATCAAGATCATCCTCAAGAAGAGCGTCAAGGGCAACGAGCAGATGGTGTATGACGAGCTGAACCTCCTTCAGCGACTGCGACATCCCCACATTGTCAAGTTTGTCGATTGGTTCGAGTCCAGAGTGCGTTGATACCCGATCCTCCAAGGGGACCACTTACACCAGACAACTGCTGACCACCAACTTGCACACCTATAGGACAAGTTTTATATCGTCACTCAGCTGGCAACAGGAGGCGAGCTCTTCGATCGGATTTGCGACAGGGGCAAGTTCACCGAGAAGGATGCCTCCCAAACAATCAAGCAGGTTCTGGACGCCGTCGATTACCTCCACAAGAACGACGTTGTGCACAGAGGTGCGAGGAATATTCCAACCATCGTGATATGTGTTTCGAACCTGGGCTAACACGACAGTCGGCAGATCTGAAACCAGAGAACCTCATCTACGTGACTCCCGACGACGATTCCGACCTTGTGCTGGCTGATTTTGGTATTGCCAAGACTCTGGACAGCAAGGACGAGACTCTCAAGACCATGGCCGGCTCCTTTGGCTATGCGGCTCCCGAAGTCATGGCCAAGCAGGGACATGGAAAGCCGGTGGACATGTGGTCCATGGGCGTCATCACCTACACCCTACTCTGTGGTTACTCGCCCTTCCGAAGCGAGAACCTGCAGGACCTCCTCGATGAGTGCACCAGGGGAAACGTCATCTTCCACGAGAGATACTGGAAGGATGTCAGCGCCGATGCAAAGGACTTCATCAACTGTCTCCTTGTCCCAGAGCCCAGCAAGAGATGGACCAGCGAGGTATGAGAGCCAACTGCTTCCCTTTTTCTCTTGAATACTTCTGAAAGCCCCAGGACACACCAGAGACGCTGACACAAACCCACAGCAAGCTTTGGGCCACATCTGGCTCAGTGGCAAGAACGCCACCGACCACAACTTGCTGCCAGAAATCGAGGCCTTCCGGAGAAGAACCCGCCTCCGCCGCGCCATCGAAATCGTCAAGCTCCAGAACCGCATCAACAAGCTCAAGGAGCACGAAGACGACCCGGAGAACTCCGAGCTGGGATCCGCCGCCGTCAGCAGCGACGAGGAGAAGGGTGCGCGACTGCATGCCCTCGGTCTCTTTGCGCTTAAGGACGTCAAGCAGAAGCAGGAGACGCTGCAGATGGAAGAGGAGATGGGAAAGGAGGCAAAGCGGCGTAGCTTCACTGAGTCTTAACAAAAGGCTCTCGGAAAGAGGAGGATCGTCTGTTAGGTATAGCTTTTTGCTTTTCTTTTTGGGATTTACTCTTTTGGTTTTCCTTTCCTTTGCTCTGCTCGTTTTGTTCCATGGAATGTTACATTCCCGTGTGTCGTCCTCGCATGAGTAATTTCCTTGCTGTTCCCATTGCGTGTTTCCTGATCATCTGGAATTGGTGTAAGGTGCGTTGGATATATGACGCCGGTATGCTCAGCAAGTTATATTACAGCAACCCAATAACTTTCCATATATCGATTCTGACAAGCTTTCTTCTCGAAGTAATTCGGTGTCCCTTCTATTGTGCTCCTGTCCAGTCCGGGGTTCCATGCGATATCTCCAAGAGCGCCAGAATAGCAGTACAAGCAGCCCATCCACAATGTCTATCGGTGCCCCTTTTCGCCTCAGCTCCAAAGCACTAATACACACCAAAAGCCCAAGTGACCCAAGCGAAACAAGACCAGGCCCAATCAAACAATACAAAACATGCAAAGTCCAATCAATAAATGACAACAGAACACCGATATTCTATGCGAGGGTAGTTTTTGTTTCTTCTTTTACAGATTCTTACACTTGAGATGTTCAATTCCTTGTACATCTCAGTTGATATCCGCCAAGGCATTCTCTCGAAGAGCCTCGTACTTGCGGAAGTCGAACCGCTGTCGCTTCCAGCCGTTGGCCCTCAGCCGCTCGATCCGCGTCTGCAGCTCTAGAGCGCGCATTTCTTCGCTCAGGGCAGGCGTGGGCTTGGGGTTCTCTGCGGCGGTGATGTCGCGCTCCAACCATTCCAGGTGGGAGGCGATTTGCCGCTGCAGGCCCGAAAGCACGGTGCAGTAGTGGTGGACGGAGCGGGCATGGAGGAAGCTGTCCGCGGCTGTGGGAGTATCATAATAGTTGTCGTCATCTTGGACAACACTGAACTCGGAGTTTGTGGGGGAAGGCAGTGGGAACTGCGGCCTCCCGGAGCTGGACCGGAGAGGCTGAGAGTATAGGGCCAGGGGTTCCGGAGTGGGCTGGCGAACGCCCCAGTCGTCGTCAAACCCGAGAGTGGGAGAGTCTGGACGCACGATAGGTTCATAGCTAGACTCGTGGGCTGGCTCGAAAGATGGCTCATACGACGGCACGTCACAGAAAGCGACGCGCTTCTTCGGCTTGGACCGGCTGTTGCGGCTCTTCAGACAGCTGTCCAAGGAGCTAATTGATAGCGAGGGAGAGGAAATCCTGGTTGAGACCGTGGAGATTGAGGCGTCTGAGCCATAAGGAGTGTGGAGGCGAGTCAACGAGGGGAGAGCGCGAGACGAGGGACGTCGCTTAGCGGCCTCATCTTCTCTAATGAGATGAGCGGCGACGCGATAGTGATCGCGGGCTTGGTAGAGCAACTTTGTGCGGTACGGAGAGTTGGGTGGAAGTGAGCGGACCTGCATCTCAAGAGCAGAAGCCACATAAAAGCGGATATAGATGAGGCATGCTGTCTCCGGTTTGTTCTATGGGCTGTTTGTTAGTTGGCTTGTAACAAAGAGTGTGTGCTCTCTGGCATATCTTACCGAGTCGTTTATATCACCGAGCAATTCATGGCATCGCAAGGAGCATTGGCGATATTTCCGGTTGACAAAGTCTCTCTTCACATCGCCCAGCGCTTTCTTCCACTGCTCAGGCGTCGAAGGGGTCGGTTTGGAGGCGCCGATAGGTGCAGCAATTGTCCGTTCTCGCGCTGTGCGCCCATACTCCTCGTTTCCTCGTGGTCTGGACGGCGTCGATTCCCAGGATCTAGGGTTGTATGTCTGGTTGGATTTTGCTTCCGGGATGGAGTATGTGTATTTGGAAGCTGGAATGAGCGTGCTCATACGGAGGGGAATGAGGCCCGGCATCTTGCGAAAGGGTTTCGAAGGCTGACGTAGATAAGGTAGGCCCGACTGGTGAAACGAATGGTCGCCACGGCGGAGATCCAAGAGAATGTCGAAAGTCGGTTGTAGTCCTCCGGTCGTGAGTTTGTGAAGTCCTATTGGAATCGTAGTCGAGACAAGGAAAATCGACAACCCCCAAGACGTGTTGGTATATCCGATAGAGAGAGGAGATATGTAAGGAAGAGACTTAGGAGAGGAGGCAGGGAGCGTGGCGTGGATTAAGAGTAGTATAGATTCACGGAAAAGAAAAGCCACTCAAATGAATTCGAGTCGCGGCGCGAGTGATGAAAGGAAATTCGTGATATATCAAGAGGCAGGAAAGGGAAGAAATGAGCGGCACAATGCAAGACAGCAGAGATGGGAAGGCGGGCAGAAACGCGAGTTCGAAAAAGACCGGTGCGCCAAGGGAGGGAAAGACTGGAGACTGTGCTCTTTAAGAAGGAGGGAGTGTTTTGCACAATGGCTGTGTAACTGGCGATAACAGTCGAGTACGTGACGGAGGGAGGAAAAAGAAAATAAGAGAGGAAGAAGCTCGGGCTCAACTGAGACTGGCAGATGCAACACAGAGACCTGCCGGCATCCCGGGGGGTTCCCTCAGAGGGCTCAGCGTCCCGCCACCTCGGGAAGAGGATTTTTCTTCCTTCTTCTTCCCTTCCCCTTGCTTCTTGACTGAAGCACCTTGGCCTTCTTCTCTTCCAATTGGCGCAGCGTCGATGCTCCCCGCTAGCGGTCCATGTTGTGCCCTCTTTCTCGATGCTGTTGCGCCGAGTGTCTGCTGTTCAATTGCTGAGGCCGCGGCCTTCTTGCTCCCACACCACCGTCACAGCTCCGTCACAATAGAGACCCAGGAGCCTGGTGAGAACCCCGTCCAGAGGAGCAGATGCGCGGTCCAGGTCGTACTGCTAAGGTTAGCAACTGGACGCTCCCCTGGCAAGATTCCCCCCCTATGCCCCCCTTGCACACTCACCTTGCAAGCACAATCTGATGCCAGCCTGCTGCGGTAGCCGTACCGGTTGGCCGTTCTGGCAGGCTACTGGGCGCCACGCTAACGGACCCTTGCCCCTGATCCCGCTTCCCCGGGCCCTTGCTTGCGAGGAAATTGTGGCTCCTGCGGGAATGAGCTGCTGCGGTGAAATGATGAAATATTGGCAAAAGAAACGAGGCCTGCTGCCGTCCGCGATGAGGCTGCTGTCCCCTCGATGATAATTTTACAGTTGAGTCAGTGCCTTCCAGCTCAGGTATGAACGGTAATAGCACTCAAGTTTATGCGTTCAAGTCCCGTGACAAACGGGGCATGTACCAGGTATGAGTAGGTATGAGTGGAAAGTGCAGGCGCTCGTGCCTTCTGCCATTGGAATCCAGTACATAAGCGATTCTACGCAGGTACGATGGAGCCCTGCGTCAGAACCAAGGCAGGAACATCTCGACTGCCGCGCTAACCCCCAACGGCGCAGCACTGATGAAACAAACAATCCCACACTGAGAAGCAGCAGGAACCACCAGGGCGTGTCTCTCGCTTTTTGGCAGCTTTTGTGGAATGCGCGCGTATGCACGTACAAGTCACCGGGTCGGGCAGCCCTGCCTTTTTTTCCCGCCATCGTCGTCTGTGGATGAACTTGATGATACCCGACGGAGTAACACTGACTTGAACAAACATTCCATCCCACTCCAGCTCGCTTAGAAGACATGAAATGGGAGATTCGACCTCGGCAGCAAACAGACCCGAACAAAGACCCAACGTGTCCCGCCATAGCACCACCGTTGTAACGTCCAGCTGCGGCGGCGGCCAGCCCTTAACGTCAACAGCCGGCTACTAGAAGAATCGAAAAGGTGCGGAAGCCAGAGACCCGTCCGTGGATCGCGTCCCAAAAGTCACCGGCCGCCGGATCCCTGCACCTTCAAGAGCCGAGAACTTGACGGCACCACTTGGTCAGGCAAATCAGGAACTCGTGAGACAAGAGAGGTTGAGAAAAAAAAAACGCCACCCTTTTCTTTTTCGCGTTGTTTTCCTGTGCGAGTATATCGTTTACAGCTCGTATTACCAGGCCCTACCAATGCACACTGCCTTCCGAGCCATGGCCCGTCCGTGAGTTAGCCGTCCTATGATCCGTCTTGCGAATGTCTTCCATTGCCCAAGAAGCCGTGCTCCTCAGTCGTCAAGGTACTATTTCTGTTCGCTCTACGGTCCCTGTTGGAATGCTGATTTGCTGCAGCATGGCAGTCTATGCTGACTTACCTCGCATTTGGTGAGTGTGGTGTTGTGCCTCGTATCCATGCTCTCTCAGTTCTCAACCTTCCATCCAAGGGGGCTCACAAGGCACAAAGTCATCTGGCGTATGATTTTCGTGTTCGCCATCACCGTATACAAGCGGTAGGCCTATTCAACTTTGCCAGTGTGCGTAACACATCGTCCCACCAACAATGTGTTCATATTAATCACTCTCGGGACGGCAGATGGGAAGCTCGTCAGTACTACGTGCAAATCTCGACTCCCCCCACCGGTGCTCATTAGCACCTCGCAGCACTTATCGTGATGAATACCATCTGCGGAGACCCCAAGATTTTTTTTTTCTTGCTCCGTCCAAGATTAAACGCTGGTAAAACGTGGCGTTGAAGTGGGATCAATCTCGAAACAAGCCTTGTGCTATTGTCCACCCGGAGCTTGTCTAGATTACAAGTCTGTCAATCTGTCATGCTCCGTTGCCTGGGTGCCCTGTGCTGCCAGTCCCCCCTTTGGCGCCCATGCCAGGCATCACCTTGCAGGAATATTACTCGAGTGCATGCATGCAGTGCCTGTTCGTACTCGCGCCGTTCATGTAGCATTGAGGCATGAT
This sequence comes from Trichoderma gracile, assembly GCA_020002365.1. Classification (NCBI taxonomy): domain Eukaryota; kingdom Fungi; phylum Ascomycota; class Sordariomycetes; order Hypocreales; family Hypocreaceae; genus Trichoderma; species Trichoderma gracile. The sequence goes on along the minus strand of JAINEY010000001.1, from coordinate 5,545,437 downwards.
GATGATGATTTGGTCACGGCATGAGTTCATGTGATGGCATGCACTATCTTTCTGTCCGTCTTGCATGCTGCCGGATGAGTCTCCACCACTCTTGTGAGCCACAGTTGCACTGCTGCTCCATCGCCTTGCTTCTAAGCCGCTATTTGCGAAACAACATTTCGAGGTGTCCTCTGCTTTTTGACCAACTCCAGATCGAGAATCGTGTTGGATCGGGTTTACGTACATCGTATGTACATCTCCATCGCCAATCCAGCCAACACGGACAGATAGCTGGGAGACCAACAGCGCTGTAGACGGAGATCAAGTCGATCCATATGTCTCGTCGGTATGTATTGCTTCTTTGTTTGTCTTCCATTTTCGTTTATACGAAGAACCATCCCAGGTAAGCCTTCTCGGTATTTGTCATGTCGACGCAAGTTGGTAGGTACCAAAAACTCATGAATTCTGTTGCCGAAAGCATCATCTCGGACGCTTTGATGTTACTGTAAACGAAGGGCAAACAACAAGCCTCCAGCAGGTCCTCAAGAACAACTTAAGTCCGGTCATGCGGCCGACTTGATCCCGTGCAAAGCACAAGCGAGTATCTTTGTTCCCTGCAACGACCCCTGCAACGACCCTCACCTTGCAAAGTCCACATTATGCCGTGTGTAGATAGATTGCGCCCATATTGCGGCGTTGCACGCGGGCCGCCTAGTAATTCAATTCATTTTGGTCAAGCTCATCTATGAAGCCGGGGTCTCGGTAGCATCCGCCGCTGGGGCCTCTTCCGCCTTGGGAGCCTCCTCCACCTCCGCTGCCTTGGCCTTGGCCGCCTGGTCGCCCTTGATACCGTCCACCACCCTGAGGCCCTCAGCCTGTATCGTGATGCTCTCCAGATCTCGCTTGCGCTGTATCCGGTACTTGAGCTCTTCCGCCATGCGTGTCATGTCCACCAGCACGCCCTCCTTCTCGGGGTGGCCATCCTTGAGGCCCATCTCCTTGATCTTGACTTTGCCCTGAGCCAACTCATCTTCACCAATGAAGATGGCAAAAGGAACGCTGTTGGCTTCGGCAGCCTTGAACTGAGCCTGCATCTTTGGCTTGGTCTTGTAAAGGAACTCCGCCTGTGAATCTTTCGTTAGCTTGGGGTTTGGTGCTGATGATAGAGACAGGGAGTTCTCACCTTGATGCCAGCTTTCCACAGCTTTGAGCAAATCTCCAAGCGCTCCTTGACCAGGCCCTTTCCTCCAAAAGCCATGACGTAGACGTCGACCTCATTGCCTCGCACCTGGTCGACTGACTTGTCGGCCGCCATGCGAGCCTTGGTAATGGAGAAGATACGGTCGACACCAAAGGAGATGCCGACACAGGGAATCTGGTTCTTTCCGGAGAACATGCCAACGAGGTTGTCGTATCGACCGCCAGCGGCCACACTTCCAACACCGATGGTGGGGTCATCGGACCTGTCCTCGTCGTCTCCCTTGCCTTTGGACTTCTTCTTGGACGCCTTTGCGGCATCCTCCGATCCAGGGGTGGCCTCGGGGGCAGAGCCTTCAGTCACGACTTCGTAGATGAGGCCGGTGTAGTAGTCCAAACCGCGAGCCAGGCCAAGGTCAAAGGAAACCCTGTCCAGAGCATCAAAGGCCTCGAGATACTCGAAAAGGAGAGCAACATCCTCAATGCCCTGCTTCATGGACTCGTTTGCCGACAGCTTCTCATCGTTGCGCAGCTTGTCGAGCAGGTCGTGGCGTCCTCTCAGGACAACCCACTCTCCAATGCGGTCTGCGACATCCTCAGCCAGGCCCTTCTCCTCCGTCATTTCTTTCCGGACGTCCGCCCAGGGCAGCTTGTCAAGCTTGTCAACTGCGGAGGAGATGGTTCTGATCTTGTCCTCGGGGACACCGCAGACCTGGAAGATACCGTCGAGGATCTTACGGTGGTTGAGCTTGATAGTGTAAGCGCCATTCCATCCCAGTCCCTCAAAGACTTCCGTGATGATGCGGATGACTTCGGCGTCGGGCAGCATGGCATCGTAGTTGCCAGCAATGTCGAAATCGCACTGGTAGAACTCTCGCATCCTGCCCTTGGTCATGGCAGGCTGGTCTCGGCGGTAGACCTTTGCGATGTGGTAGCGCTTAATGTTCTGAATGTCCTTGTTCATCGCCAGGAAACGGGCAAAGGGGACCGTCAGGTCGTATCTCAGCGAGCACAGCTCGCCGCCCTGGTCGGCGAGGTCGTAGATGAGCTTGCTGTCCTCGCCATATTTGCCAGCCAGGATCTCCTTGAGCTCGAAGACGGGAGTGTCGATGGTGACTCCGCCGTGGCGCTTGAAGACTTCGGTGATGGTGCTGAAGATCTTGTCTCTGATGACCATGTCCTTGCCACTCCCGTGGGGTGAGTAAGCTTGGAGTTCGCTTGCGATGCTCGATTCTCTTGAGTCACAACTTACAATCCTTGGTGCCCTTGGCGGTCTTGAGCTCGAACCTCGTCTTGGGAGCCATTTCGACAGGCGGCGTCTGTGAGTGATAGGAGGAGATTCTGAGGTAGAGAGGGGTCGCAATTCGTGGTCTTTGCAGTTGCGACAGTGGCCGAAGGGGTCGGAGAGACCTGAATGCAGCCAAAACAATCTTCATCCGAGGGGTGGAGGGGAGAAAAATAGGCCTGGAGTTGTGGCAGGAGTCATCGGCGCTGTTTGCATGGTGGTGGCTCGACAAGGCGGGGCAGGCACGGCGGAATTTTGTTATCGATAAGCGACGTGTAAACAGTCATGACTGTGCATATGATGGAAGCCGCCTGGAATGCGTCATACCTTACCTACTTCAACACAAGAAGGCCTTCCATGCGAGATTTTTTCCTTGTCACTTGCGTCTGAAGGGAGGGGTTGGAGCAGCTTTTCGTTCGATTCGTCGTCATCCAAGTGGAAACCGTCGTCTCCGTGCCTGCATGTGTGAATTTTCATGCCAGTCATACCTTGGCTGCAACAACGCAAAAATCAGCCGTCTATTCAGGGTAAGCATTGGGGGACGCAAGAAGCAACCCTCCGTCGCAGTCAGGTTCTTCAGTTCCTTCTGTTCGAACTAATCTGGCGGCTTGAAATAACGTTCGGTTTGATGTTTCGTCTCTATTGAGCGATACTATCTCCCTGCAAATTCAGAGCTCCTGATCACAACCCTTCAATAGGTCGTCTCTAGGGACAGCTCTCCCTTGGACTGTATATGGACAGAGTTGCTTCCTGCCTTCCTGCCTTTCCCTCCGTCTATTACCTCTGCTTGGGACACGGCAGGATCACTCACGCATGATATCCTAGAATACTCACGCAGGTACCTGATTCTGGGTTCAGCTGCCTGCTCATAAAGTGTATCCGACTCGGGTTGTAAGTCGAGCTTCCACACTCTGGCAAAACCCTCCCGACTTGAGCTCTGCAAAGAACACACAGAGCTCGCGCAGCTATCAACCTACCTAGGCAACAATGATAGCTGTGGCAACTATGTAGATATCAGCCAAGTATTAGGCAACCCTGAAGGGCTATTATATTCTGACTCTGAATAACCGACAGCCAGCGGATGGTGCACCCCTTTTGCCTGATGCCGCAAGAGAACGGCACTGGATAGCATCAACTGTGGAGCGCCATCACGGCCTGAACCGCACCTCTCCAGATCAATTGGCTGCGGGCTTCCCAGGCTCTGCTCACTGCGCCCCTCATCAGCGCATCGCAATATCAGGATGCATGTAAACAATCCATCACATTGCTTGACCTGTGCTGCTGCTGCGCCGTCCATCAGCCGTCACATCTTCTCCATCCTTGCTTTCCCCGTCCCCTCCCTTTTCTTTCCTCTGCCTTCCAGCTCGACTACTTTATGCAGAGTCTGGCGCTCCTGCAACCTGATTTTGCGAGTTCTCGCATCAGCCCTTCTTCCATTCGCTTCCAGTACCTCGACTGTCTTAGTCCTGAGTTGTCATTAATTGGCATTTCCTCTTCTGGTTCCCCCCCAGCCAAGGTACGAAACGGTACCTGAGCCTTCGGGTGTCCTAACCTGGCTCATCTTCATTTCCTCCCTTGTCGCGCGCCCGGCCCGTCGAGAGGCGCAAAAAACTAGCAGTGACAGCGGCAGCTACAGCGGCAGCTATTGCAGGTACCAAGCAATAATACGAGACTCAACTAGAAGGGATCTAGAAATTGGACGAGGGTGTCCCCCTTTTGACCCTCTGCGCAGAGAGCAGCCGCAGCCGCAGCCGCAGCCGCAGTAATAATAGTACGAGTACTCTCGGGTACCTGGCCACAGCACCACGGGGCGCTGCCACTACCGGTGTCCACAGGTCAATCTGCTGCTACCCAAGCTGAGGTACCCAGTAATTTTCGTCGGCATGTCTACGACAACCACCTCCACCCAGCCGGCCAGGTCCAACTTCTCGCGATCGCTGCGCCGGCCCTCCAACACTGCGTCGACACCGGACCTGGCATCTCTGTACTCCCAGTCGAAGCTGCTGCGCAAGACGTCGCTGGCCGCCCTGACCCCGAGCTCTCTCGCCAGCATCCCCGATGTCAGCGAGAGCTACGCCATCGACTCTGTTCTGAACGAGGTCCCCGAAACCACCAGTCCCGTCGCTCCTGAGACCCCGTCCGCCATGGAGCTGTCCGTCGGCGACGCTGTGAATGTGCCCGGGGGCATGGCCGGCACTGTCCGCTTTGTCGGTACCGTGGCAGGCAAGAAGGGCACTTTTGTCGGCGTCGAGCTGGACAGCGAGTTCGCCTCCAGGGGCAAGAATAACGGCGACGTCGATGGGTAAGGAGATCCAGCCGCGACACCGCCTGTCGCATGAAGAGTCAACCGCTAATAAGAACTGCCTGTTCTGGGCTCACAGCGTCTCCTACTTCACGACCAACACCGCGGGTGCTGGCATTTTCGTCCCGGTTGCCAAGGCCCTCCGAAAGCCTTCCGGCTCGTCTCCCAAGACTCCCACGCCCAGTTCGAGTGGTCTGAAGCTCCACAAGAGCAACTCAGTCAGCCTGACGCCCCCGACATCAGGCATTTCGAAATTCAGCTCCTCCGTAGGGCCAGGAGCTCGGGCATCCAGTCCACAAGGCAAGAAGCCGCGAGCTTCTCTCGCACGGCCTGACTCACCGCAGCGGCGCATGGCCATGTCTCCGGGCCCTCGACCGTCGATTTCGGCACCGGCAGTGCGGGCACCCTCGAGGTTGGCAAGTCCAACAGGTAAATTTACGCAGAGCGTGCGTGGCATCGCCGGGCACATGGGTGATCCAAACAAGACGGTAGAGCGGCGGCCCAGCTTCGGGGGACCTCGCAGTACTTCTTCCTTAGGCCCCGAGCCGCTCTTTGACGAAGAACCGGGGCCCATAGCGACGCCGCCGCTACCAACGAAGAGTAACACGAGCCTCGGGTCGCTTTCGCTGCGTCCACCGTCCCGGGCAACTACTGTTAACGACGAGGAAATCGAGCGACTACGAACCCAACTGGAAGACCGAGATCGGCAACTCAGAGAGCAAGCCGCCACATTGGCTGAGATGGAGAGTAGCTTGACTGAACTTCAGACGCTGATAGAGCACCCCGATGGACCGCCTAGACGGAGCAGCCTGGATGATAAGGATGCAACTCAGCTTCGACACATGCTTCGAGAAAAGAATGACAAGATTGCCATGCTCGTCGCCGAATTCGATGCACATCGAGCGGATTTCCGGAGTACCATTGACACACTCGAGATGGCGAGCACAGAGACGGAGCGGGTTTACGAGAGGCGTATAGAAGAGCTGATGGCGGATATTCGTGAGCTGGAGTCGAGAAACTTGGACGTCGACTCCGTAGCGGCACAGCTCAAGCAGCTAGAGGAGCTCGTCCAAGAGCTCGAGGAAGGACTGGAAGATGCCCGCCGTGGCGAAGCCGAGGCCCGTGGAGAGGCCGAGTTTCTACGAGGCGAGGTCGAGAGGACCCGGTCCGAGCTTCGACGGGAAAAGGAGAAGGTCGTTCCTCATAACTTGGCAGCCATGAGTGGCGACAGCTCGCTAGCCAAGGCCCTGGAACAGAAAGAGGACGAGATCCGAGGCCTCAAGGCCATTATCCACTCCCTCAGCCGAGATTCGATACCCGGTGCCGAGGGACATGCTCCTAGGCAGCGCCCTGGCTCATTGATTGCCGAAAAGGATGCCATCGAGAATAAGATTGCCCGAGACAACCTGGAGAGGCAGGTTGCCGAGCTGCAGCAGATGCTGAAGGAGAAGAACCACCGGGAGGAGGAGCTGCAGCACGAGATTGAGTTTTTGCGCTCGAGCACCATCAGCAAGAGCCGCGAGTCGGCTTCTATCCGGCGATCTTCGGTCAGGGACTCCCGGGACACCATCGTCTCCATGCGATCCCAGCCACGGTCGCCTGAGCCGTCACACAAGCGCATAAGCACCCTTGACACGATGCACGAGAGCGACACCTACTCGACCGCCACCGAGAGTAGCACTCTCTGGTGCGAGATTTGCGAGACGGGCGGTCATGACATCCTGACATGCACAAACATGTTTGGCACCGACAGTGCCAAGAACTCTAGGCCTAAGGTTGACGACCACATCGAAGAGGAGCCATCGCATGACGAGGACGACGAAGAGGAAAAGGAAAAGGCGCGGAGAGAGGTTGCCCACGAGGATCTCAAGCCTCTTACGCCCACGGGCGACGAGATTCACCATCCAGCTGTCTTGACGCCCGGCCTGCCCAAGGAAGACTCGGCCTCCGTTCCGGCCGTCAGAATCACCCCCAACCCCATGGAGTCGGGGCCCGTGGCCGGCAAGGAGAGTGGCGTCCTGGACCTTGAGAAGTGGTGTGCAATCTGCGAGCGAGATGGCCACGACAGCGTGGACTGCCCCTTTGAGGATGCATTTTAAGACGTTGTCTAATCGGCATGTGTGACGGTGCTCCACGAGCCGAGTGGGATCGGTGAGGATAAAGCAGACACGATAGACGGCAGGCATTCTGATACGCAGAAGGCATTCACGACTTTGACGTTTCTGTGTGTTATCATGGCTGCGTTTTGCTTTCGAGACGGAGCATTCGATTTCTGGGTTTCCTTTCTTTCTCTTCGGCTTGGGCACCCTTTTCGTTCGTATGATACCTCCACACCCTCTTCTTTGCAGCCTTTGTTTTCCGGGCTGCAGAGTGTACATTCACCGTGTCTTTGTTCTAGAGGGCCTTTTAGATATTATGCGGGCAAGCTTCTTTTCCTTCGGAATAGCAACGAATTATACCTACATCTTCACACGGCTTGCTATGCCACAGACACTGTAGCTCCTAGGCTCTTAGGTTAACTTGTGGAAAACTTAGTTGACGCAAGTGGCTTGCCTGTTAGTAGTGATGTGTATCTTGTCTCCAGGCACCAGATCCGGACTTTTGGAAATTACAATAAGCACAAAAGTTTCACTTTCTTGGTACGATCCGACTTCCGGATTCGTACTAATTCAGAATGAACATGAGGTTTCACAAAATGTCTGGGCAAAAAGGCAAACAAAGGCGCCGACTGTGCCCTCTGTTGGCTACTGGGTAACACAAAGGATGCCTTCAAAGCCAACCTAAGGAATTGGATCCCTTCTCACGCGCCCCGACAAGCCCCCCGAAGTCTAAGAAGGCTGTAAAAGACAGCCGTTGAATACAATTTCAATTTCAGGTTCGCTTTCAGCCAAGCTCAGCCTGGTGCGCGTGAGCCGGCGTTTCGGACAGACTTTTGCCTGTGTCATCCATCTGTGGCGGTGCACAGTCAGCCAGCCAGCCAACCCGGACAGCTTTCGCTGTTTGTCCCGTCCATCCCATCCCCTTTCTCTCTCTCTCGGAAGCAGCTGGGTGAGCGTGCATTAGCAGCTGCTGGTCTAGTCCATTTTCTGCGCCGAGCGAGATCGGTGATTTGTTGATGGATTCTTTGGTGAGAACAAAAGCGACGAACCTTTCGTCGCTTTTGTTCTCTTGCAGCAGCGGGAAGATCCTTGTCTGCTGCCAGCTGGGTTCCTTTTTTCGCTCGTTTTGCTGGTACTAGTCGACTGGATGAAGATACAGATACGACTCTAGAGTCTGAGTGTGTTGCTGTCAAGGTGGTATTAGTGCGAAGCAGTGGTCGAAAGAGGGAATACGTGCGAGTCATTTGCAGGTAATTCTTGATGACAATGCAAAGATAATATGGTTGAAAAAGGCCGATGGCTGGATCGAAATCGAAGGTTTGGGAGGTGCGGAGGGGGGGGGGGGAAACACAGGTACAGGTACGGGCACGGGTACAGGCACGGATGCAGCGACCGGCGCGGAGTACCTGGCCGGTACCCTGAGATGGGAGATGGAGATTGAGATCAGTGGCATCGGAAAGTTTATTGGAGAGGCGGGAGGAGTCGCTCGCAAGTACAGCTACCAATGGCAGCCTCGTCATCTTTTCGATCGGATTCCAAGGGGTTGCCAGCGTCTTCGCTGTTGTGCGGAGTACCGTTTCGGTACAGTACCTCCTCCTGGTGGCCGCCTTGTCCAAGTGTTTCCCAAGGCTGTGGTAGGTGTTTGATTCACCGCGGTCGCATTACAGATGTTATGACATTTGATATCACGGCTGTGTATACGTACATATTTACGCAAACACCGTTCTACGCAATCATAATCTGCGGCATCTGCGGTAAGACGGCAAACGGAGTGACGCACGAACACTGCAGGATAAAAGAGGCATCACCAATCGAACAACGCATGGCTGCGTTGAAGCAGATGTACAGTGACAAGCAGGTACCAGGCGGTACCCGCAGAAGCACGCTTTTTCCGTTATCGCGCACCGCCACACCGTCGACTTTCTTCGATACACTTCCATGAGGCGCACCAGCCTTGAGACCCTTGCAGCCGCCCTTTTAATCCTCCTCTGGCGCTTTGAGCGTCCGTTCTGCCCTTTGCTGCGACCAGACCAAGGCCTTCCCTTGACCGAGACACTCTCCTCTTTCGTTTCTCTCAAAAAGATCAGCTCTTCCTACTCAGTTACACACCAGATCGACAGAACAGCGCTTCTGCTCGCGCGAACTGAAGCTCGGCTGCTCATCCGAACCACGACATCGAGACACATACAAGAAGAGAATCATCAGAAATCAGAAAATCGTCAACCCGCAAATTTCTCAGGATAGCCCCACTGTTTCCCTCTCAGCGGCTTCCTTGGGCACGCTATCTTTTTTTTTCCCCTGCTGGGCTATTACTCAGGTACGGTAAATACCACAATACGCCGATTTTATCATCAGCATTTGCCCCTCGGCGCAACCACTGGCAGCACTTCCGTCTTCTTTCTACACCGGCACCGCCAAAAGGCTTTCGAGCACAGTTTCTCTCGTCTTTGCATCAGAGACCTGCTCTTTTCGCTGCCTAGAAGTTTCTACCGCCGCTCGGTTGCTACGGCTCTTCTTCTGTTAGCTCTGACTAATACCTCTTCCACAGAGCCTCTTTATTAGCAGCGATCTCTCGTCGACCGCCTATTGTTTTTCTCAGGGAACTTTTTGGCGTAAACAAGATCTACTTTTCTTTTCGATACACTAGAGTTTGACATCATGGTAAAGGAGACGAAGCTTTACGACACCCTAGGTGTATGTATTGACCCTGCAACGCTTCCACCGCCTCGGCCTGGATGAAACGACTAACATGTTGTACGCCAGGTCTCTCCCAATGCCACGGAGCAGGAGTTGAAGAAGGCATACAAGATCGGTGCTCTGAAACACCATCCTGGTACGATACTACCTTGCCGGCCATCTGCTAGATAAGCGTCCGAAATTACTAACAGGCAGCTTCTAGACAAGAACGCCCACAACCCCGCTGCCGAAGAGAAGTTCAAGGAAATCTCTCACGCCTACGAGATCCTCTCCGATCCCCAGAAGCGACAGATCTACGATCAATATGGTGAAGCAGGTCTCGAGGGCGGTGCTGGGGGTGGTGGTGGCATGGCTGCTGAGGATCTGTTTGCTCAGTTCTTCGGCGGTGGTGGCTTCGGCGGCATGGGAGGCATGTTCGGCGGTATGCAGAACCGCGGCCCTCCCAAGGCTCGCACCATCCACCACACCCACAAGGTCTCTCTCGAGGACATCTACCGAGGCAAGATTTCCAAGCTTGCGCTGCAGCGGTCCATCATCTGCCCCAAGTGCGACGGTCTCGGAGGCAAGGAGGGTGCCGTCAAGAAGTGCACGGGCTGCAACGGTGCTGGTATGAAGACCATGATGCGCCAGATGGGTCCCATGATCCAGCGCTTCCAGACTGTCTGCCCCGACTGCAACGGTGAAGGTGAAATCATCAAGGACAAGGATCGCTGCAAGCAGTGCAATGGCAAGAAGACGACGGTCGACCGAAAGGTTCTCCACGTCCACGTCGACAGGGGTGTCCGCAGCGGCACCAAGGTCGAGTTCCGTGGTGAGGGTGACCAGGCTCCCGGCGTCGAGGCCGGTGACGTTGTCTTTGAGATCGAGCAGAAGCCTCACCCGCGCTTCACTCGAAAGGAAGACGACCTCCTCTACCGATGCGAAATCGAGCTGGTCACTGCCCTTGCAGGCGGCACCATCTACATTGAGCATCTGGATGAGCGATGGCTCAGTGTCGAGATCCTGCCCGGCGAGGCTATTGCGCCTGGTAAGCTTTTCTTCCCCCAATATTGTTTTGTCTGCTAGATGAGAATACGGCTAACCCATATTCTAGACTCGGTCAAGATGATTCGCGGCCAGGGCATGCCCTCGTACAGGCATCACGACTACGGTAACCTCTACATCCGCTTCGATGTCAAGTTCCCCGAAAAGAACTGGACCGATGATCCCGCTGCTTTCGAGGCCCTCCGCAAGCTCCTGCCGCCCCCCACATCACAGATCGTCCCTCCTCCTGAGGCCATGACGGAGCCTGCTGATTTGGAAGACTTGGATACCAAGGCTCAGTCCAAGGTCTTCGGTGACCCCAACTCCATGGGCGAAGATGAGGACGAAGATGGCCACCCTGGCGGCGAGCGTGTCCAGTGCGCCTCGCAGTAAGGTAGAGTCGAGTATCTCGCAATATATACTTTAACGGGGGGCCACAGAGAAAGACGGAAGAAAAAGATGATCCAGAGGAAGACGGATCATGAATGCCCGTTGATGCCAGCGGCATCGAATTACCACGATGCCCTCGTTTCCAGAGGCAGCAAGCACCTGTAGCAGACAGAAGAGCGGTGCTGTTTTATCTCATCATTGGACTGAGATATGAAGTCTTTCCACTATCCGCTGCAAGCACATGGTTTTTCTCTTCTACCCCCGGAATCTCATCGATACCGTGTTGAGGAGGAATGGTTTCTCCCTTTGCGGCAATCGAAAAATGGCTAGGGCATCTGAAAAAGGCGATGGAAGCGCAGATGAGATGATGATGATAGCGGGCATGTCCATCCTGCCGACCAATTCATGGACTGGGTGCTTTTTGGACTGCATGACTAGGTTGGAGGGCGTTTGGGGCATAGACGATTTTGACGAGTTTTTTTTATCTTTTTCAAGTTGCTGCAGGCTTAGACTATGAATACGATGATATCAAGCGAATGCTGTTTGTTCTTGGGTCTTGTGTATCCGGTATATGGACGACTGATCTGATCTTTGGGCTCATGATGATATGTAAGTAGGTACAGAGGTCTGAATGAACGCATATCGGACATATTTGCTTCAGATAAAAATTACTCCTCACCCTCACCGGTATGATCTGCGGCTACATCGCTCTCCGCATTCCCCTGCGGTGCTTCGGAGCCCGTCTCCTCATCCGGACCCGTGACCACCTTTCGCAGGCTTTCGACAGTGTACAAGAGCCCCCGGACGTCCTCTTCAGTGAGCTCCGGCTCGTTGACCTCCACCTCCTTGTCCTTGAACGAAGTCTCGACGTCCACAGCGAGCCTGCCGTTGTTCATGGTCAGGCGGAACGCGTGGAGGCTCTGCGCCTGGGTGTCCGCGTCGGGATCGATGGCGGCAATGACGGTTGGGGAAGTGGCGTTGCTGTCGTCGTCGGCGTTGGTGCTGGAGGAGATTGCGAGGGAGAGGGGTTTGCCGGGGAGCTGGATGATGCCGGGGCAGTGGAGTTCGTTGGATTCGTTGAGTTTCCAGGAGAAGATTGCTTTGATGCTGCAGCGTGGTTTGTTAGCTATTTCGATTCATACGCTTCTCCTGAATGGGGGGCTATAGTTACTCTTCGCAGATGGCTAGGATGTACGTGAGAGGTCCTTCTGCAGAGGGATAGAGCAGAGTGTATAGGCCCGAGACGGCAACGGTTGTGGTATCAGGGGCGATTTCTCGGGCGAGAGACAGGATGCTTGATTTGTAGAGCAGCTTCCCGGCGACCCAGTCCCAGACGAAGACGTCCTCGTCGCCGCCTCCAGAAATTAGGACGTCTGGCTTCGACGGCGGGATGGCCATCTCGCTGACAAACTCCTTGTGGCCGAAGCAAAAGTTCTCAATGATGTGCGCGTGGGGGATGTAGCGGGATACGCGGATATGCTCATCTCTGTCGGCTGTGAGGATGTACCTGCGGCCCTGCTGCTCGCCGAGGACGAGGGCGGTTAGCATAGAGACGTGTCCCAGCAGCAGGTTGATCTCGAAATCGGGGCCTCCGGAGCTGGCCTCCTTTGCTTCGGCGGCGAGCTCGGCTTGCTTGATCTGGTTGAGGAGGGCGAGGCGGTTGCCTTTGGAGTGGACGGTGAGCGGGGTGGCAGTGGGCTTGAAGGCCTTCTTGGAGGGGAGCGGCAGGGAGGAGAGTGATGCTGCGGACTTTGAGCCGTCTTCGGGGATGATGAGGGGGATGGCGTAGACGTCGCCGAACTTGTCGCCGCTGATGATTTGGTTGTCTGGGCCAATTGCGACAGCGCTTGGTCGCTTGGGCATTGTCCTATATAGGTGATATGGTCTCAGCTTGGGTGCTTCTCAGGGGTAGGATGTCAACAGTTATGATGAGTGTCGTGGCCTTACCTTTTGCTGAGCTGCTTCAGTTGGCCATGTCCGTCATGCTCAAACACCCAAATGGCCTTGTCGTGCCCGGTGATGGCCACCAGATGCTTTCCATCCGTGGTACTCGTCAGATGAGTGACGACCGGCCGATCAGGCACACGCGCGAAGCGGGATTTGCCGCTGTCAACGGCATCTTTGCCCTTTCCCTTTCCCTTCTTCCCCCTACCATCGACATGGCCGGGCTGAGGCTTTTCACCACTCTGGGTCGTCGTGGGAGTAGATGCCTCGACCTGAGCGCTCACTGAAGGGTTCTCACTGTCGCCCTCCAACTTTTGCCGCTTGGCTGGCGGGCCCTCGCTTTCAGGCGCCGGAGTATCATCGGCCTCGGCCGCCGCAGCGGCTTCAGCTTTGGCGTCGTTGATGGCCTGGATCGACTGCGCGACCTTGTCGACGTCCGGGTGCTTCCATGATGAGATGTGGCTGCCGTCTGTGAGACTGAAGGTGTGTATTGCGCCTCCGCGGGCAGCGAAGAGGATCTGGCCTCGGACGTGGACTCTGTTATACGGGATCTTCATGTTCTCTGAGCTGCTCCAAATGAGACTTTTTGTGACGCTGAGACTTGACTGAAGAGAGTTCAATTGGACGGTGAAGTGTCGCGTCTCAACGACCTTGAGCGCATATCGCAACTTTTTTTTCCCACCAAGTCTCTCTGAAGTGATGAAAAAGATACTTTGCGTTTGTACCTTCACCAAGCTTGGATTGCTGACTCATCCTGGGATCTGGAAAGATGAGGTAATACTCACCCCAACTCTCCATCTCGACGACCAAAGGAATCGAGCTCTCACCGCTTGCCCGAATCAGGCTAGCAGAGCCATGCCCTAGCCGTTCGACACACAATTTCTCAGTGGCCGCAAAATCCGCAAAAACGGCTCGCCTCCTTCTCTTTTCCTCTTTCGCGATACCTCAAGACTTCGAGTCAACCAAAAAATCCCCATACCTCTAGGATATCTTTTTGCCCTTAAATAACCTGCCTTCAGAAATAAGAAGATATGGGGGGCAAATCAGCGAACAAGGCCGGCTACTTCGACAAGCTCAAGGGCTTGCTCCAAGACTACAAGTCCATCTTCATTGTCGAGATTGACAATGTCTCGTCTCAGCAGATGCACGAGATCCGACACTCCCTTCGTGGTAAGGGAGTTGTCCTGATGGGCAAGAACACCATGGTAAGAAGAATACGAACTGAAGAAGAAGAGTTCAATCGGGGACTAACTCGTCAATTGTTAGGTTCGCCGAGCTCTCAGGACTTTCCTCGTCGACACTCCCGAGTACGAGCGCATCCTGCCTTTCGTCAAGGGCAACGTCGGCTTCGTCTTCACCAACGGCGACCTCAAGGAGATCCGTGACCAGCTGCTCGCCAACCGTGTCGCTGCTCCCGCCCGTGCCGGTGCTGTCGCTCCCGTCGACGTGTGGGTTCCTGCTGGAAACACCGGCATGGAGCCTGGCAAGACCTCTTTCTTCCAGGCCCTCGGTGTCCCCACCAAGATCGCCCGTGGTACCATTGAAATCACCACCGATCTGAAGCTCATTGATGCTGGCAACAAGGTCGGCCCCTCCGAGGCCTCGCTGCTCAACCTGCTCAACATCTCTCCCTTCACCTACGGTATGGGTATCGCTCAGGTCTACGACCAGGGCCAGACCTTCCCTCCCTCCATCCTCGACATTGGCGAGGAGCAGCTCCTCAAGGCTCTGTCCACCGCCATCACCACCGTCGCCACCATCTCCCTGGCCATCAACTTCCCCACCCTGCCCTCCGTCATGCACTCTCTTGTCAACTCCTACAAGAAGGTCCTGGCTGTTGCCGTCGAGACCGACTACAGCTGGCCTGAGATTGAGCAGCTCAAGGACCGTATCGCCAACCCTGACGCCTACGCCGCTGCTGCTCCCGCTGCCGCTGCCGGTGGTGCTGCCGCTGCCACCGAGGCTGCTCCCGCTGAGGAGAAGAAGGACGAGTCCGAGGAGGAGGATGAGGAGGGCTTCGGCGGTCTCTTGTACGTGATACCCCTTGAATCTCAGTTGAAGAACCCCAGTGCTAACATGTTTCACAGCGACTAAACAACCACAATCGATAACGGGACGGCTTTCAGGGTTAATTCGGTTTGTTTCACGGTTTATGGATCTAAATTTACGGGTGCATAGGTCATTGGTTGGTCGAACTTAGGACCAATGCGATGCTTGCATGAGACACGAAAAGAACAATGAAAGTTGCGAGTCAACGATTGAAAGAAACATGATTGAAAGGGCCAATTTGTGCATGTCGGCTTGTGATGATGATGCTGGCTGGAATACCGCTCATTTTCAAAAGGTTAGTCTCCCCCTTGTTATTGTCAATTGCCCCTTCTGTCTGCCTTTGAATGATTATAAATCTATTCATGAGCTTTTTAACCCTGATCTCCTGATGAAAACAAATATTCAACAACACCTTATGACTCAAAGTTCTATTTGCTCATCATTTCGTTGCACTACTTTTGACGAAATGTTCAAATGGCTAACATACAGAAGAATTTCCAGGCTCCGCTCGAAGACATTCCATCATACATGTGATCTCGCCCATAGTCTAAGCTGCATCATGCGACCTGCTATCTCCAGCTTCGTCATTTCTTGCCTCGGAGGCTTCCAGCACGTTTCTCGCAACATCAATTGCATGTTGCGGTAGCCCTGCCAAGCGTGCCACTTTCAGAGCATGACTCTGCCGGTTGACGCCCGGTCGTAGTTTATGAACGTAGACGAATCTCCCATCCTCTTCCTCCTTGACGTCAGTGCAATACGTCCGGACGGAGCAAGATTGCGGGTCGCAGAAGCCCTGGGCGGCCGCCATGTCGGCTACGTCGTGGAAATGCGTCGCAAAGAGCGTCCGGCACTGGTTGACGGTCGCGAGATGGTGCAAGCAGGCAAACGATATCGCCGTGCCATCTTCGGGTGTCGTCCCTCGTCCTATCTCGTCCATGATGACAAAGGATCGCGGTGTGGCATGCCGGAGGATCTGGGCCGTCTCGAGCATCTCGACCATGAAGGTGCTCTGGTCATGGAACAAGCTGTCCGCCGACCCCACGCGACTGAAGATCGCATCGACGATGCCGAGCTCAGCATATGACGCAGGGACATAGCATCCAATCTGGGCCATGATCGTAATGAGCGCGTTCTGGCGAAGGAATGTGCTCTTGCCAGCCATATTCGGCCCCGTAATCAGCCAAATGGGGCCATTGGGAGGTGGCCCGATAACGCAGTCGTTGCGAGTGAACTTTCGCCCTTGCGCTAGGAGCCCGCCCTCTACAGTAGGATGCCGACCACCCATAATGATATGCGTCCTCGAATCGTTCAGCTTGGGGCGGACAAGTTTGTGGTCGACGGCGAGCTTCGCAAACGAGGTCGCAATGTCAATCTCGTCGAGCACGGCGGCAATGCGCCGCAGCTTGATCAGGTTCCTGGCGACTTGTTCCCTCAAGGCCTGGAAGACTCGCTGCTCCTCGCGACGGATGCGAACTTTTGCTTGGTCGATATGAAGGCCGAGGGTCGTCCATTCGGGGACCTGGAAGGATCGCGTGCTGCGGCTCGAAGAGACGGTCTTAATCTCTGCGAGGTTCTTGGCGTCCTTACCCTTGATGTGGGCGATGTAACCGATGCCCGTTGCCCACTTGAGCGTCAAGGTTGAGGCCCCAAAGCGCTCGCGAAGAGCCTCTCCCAGATTGCTCTTGTCTTCTAGTAGCGACGCGAGCTCGTCGTGCAGCCTTTGGAGCTCCTTGCTCGCGGCTGGCTTCATGATCCATGGCTCGTTATCCTCGCCGTAAATCTCCTTGATAGTGGTTGCCTTCTTCTTCTTCCCCTTGAGCAAGGCTGCGGCGTCCTCCGGGGTGCCTTCTGAGGTGACGACGTCTCGGGCCAGGGCTGCAAGTTCCGCCTCCTCGGATGCCGCTGCCACCTGTTGCTGTGCAATCCCTTCCTCGTCAATTGACTCCTGAATCCGGTGTGCTAGTTCGAGAGGGTCCTCGAGGTCGATCCGAGAGGCTAGTCTAGCAAGACAGTCTGGTGAAGATGATGTGTGATTCTCCTCTATTGCTTCTTTTAGCAAAGTAGTGATTTCCTCGGCTGCGTGAATGGAGTTTGCTAATCCGAGTAAATCATCTGTGCCACCTCGTCCCAACGCAAACTTCTGAATCAGTCTGTGGCAATCATGGCTTCGTCGGAGCAAAGAAACCAAGGAGTCCCCGAGATCCTTCGCTTTGATAAAGCGGGCAACAAGGTCCTGTCGAGCTTCGATCACGTCTAGTGAAGTTGATGGAGAGCCAAGCCATTCGTTGAGCAGGCGAGCGCCGCTCTTGGTGACCGTACGGCGTATGGCATGGAGAAGGCTGCCACGAAAGCGGCCGTCGCTGATGGTCTGCTTGATTTCAAGTGCTCTCAAGCTGTTCTTGTCGATGGCCATGATTTGCATATTCTCGTAGCGAAGTGGTGGCTGAAGCTTCATGCTCAGTCCCTGCAGGGTATTCCTGACATAGTTCAGCACCAGGCCACCCGCAATGATCTCATCTTCTGTGAAGGCCTTGCGTGAGGGCTGGGGAATTTCTGATTCGAGGAAGGGCTCCCAGTCGTCGAGGTTTGCGAGACTCCCATGGGGCGAGAATGTAACGAGGTGCCGATCATCTGTCAGCAGGGAGAAGATGTGATGGTCTTTGCGGAGTTCGAAGGACTGCTCGAGAACAAGTTCTCGCGGGGATATGCGGGACATCATTGATGGTAGAGACGAAAGGGTCGTGGATTGTGTGAAGAATTGTCCGGTAGAGATATCAAGCCATGCTAGGCCTATCGGCACAGTATCTGTGCTTGCAGCATCTGAGGCTTGGATAAGTGAGGAGGCTGCTGTTGACTGCGTGGATTCAGCAGCAGCAGCACTTTGAGAGATGTGAATCGCCATGATGTAATTATTGTCATAGGGGTTTATGAAATCCTCATCGATGAGAGTCCCGGGAGTGATGACTCGGTCAACTCGACGGTCATGCATGAGGCCCCCGGACTTGACCTTCTCGGAAGCGTCGTTGGGGAACTCTTCAGCCAGGGCAACATGCCGATTCAGATCTTTCACCAGGATCTTCAGAATGCGACCCAGGTTCATGAATGGGAATCCAGCCTTGACACAAGTTGATGAGCATGACATGAGCTCAATCAAGACAGAGGCAGCTACAGTGAAAGTGAAGGGGGAGAGGCGAAGGGTTCGGGCTCACCATGGGCACGTTTCCGGCATTTGTCTTTTTGGAAGTCAACTTCAAGTTGAGTAGCGGCGCATACTCTTCAGCGTGCTCAAAGTAGAGCTCGTAGAAGCCGCCTACTCTTGTGAGGAGCACACATCCCTCGTACTTGTCCATGTTCCGACGCGCCTGGGACACGACGGTTGGATACGGCGGTCCATTCTGCTCTTCGACTGGAAGAGGATCGGCGGCAATCTTTCCCTGAGGCAAGTCGGAGACTTTGACGGTTGTTCTAGTTCGCTTCACGGCAGCTTGGAGCCGAGGAGTTGTGGTGAGAAGTCGAACCGAGGCGACTATGGGATTTCGGCATCGTAGAGCTGTCGGGGCTGGAGCTGAAGCTGTAGCTGTAGCTGATGAGCTATAGAGCGGCCGGGACAAGAAGCCACGAGCCACATGGTTTCGTAACATTGTGATTCATTTGACGGGAAGTCACCTCCTCCCCTTTACGAAGCCTTTGGAAGCTTGCGAAATTTGTAGACATTGAGATTGTGAAAATGGCGAGATGGGGGGTGAAGTGGGAGGTTTCATATTCACTTTTTTTTTCTTTCATGTCGAAGGCCGTGATTTCGGCCCCACTGCAGGCAGAGGCGGATCGGTGCCTGAAGCGCCATTAGAAGCGCCGCGGCGGCAATCGATGGAGTAAATATAGCAGTCTGTCGGCGGCAATTGACGAGCTGCATTAGTTGGTTAGTATACCCAAAGTGGTTGATGTAGGAATTCATCGATTGTAGGTGGAAAGGATGATACCTTATACTATCTAATAGGTACCTAAAGAGGATCACAGGTTGGCTGGTGAAATGAGAGATGAGTTCTAATAAGCCAGCCAAATACCCATAGGTAGGAGAGACGCACAACATGCTTACAGTGATGATTGAAGCTGCAGTGTTCCGGCAGTATTACCTAAGGTAAGGTACTTGATCGGTACTTCGTACATGCATTCGATCTTGGTGCTTGCTTGCAGTTCAAGCGGAAGGAGCTGGTTGGGCAGCTGCAAGAGGGTTATGCTTCTCCTTCCCGCAGAAGCACATGTACCTAACGCTCCCTAAGCCTTAATTTCAGGTATCTACCGAAGAACCGTTTCCATTCTTCCTCTTTTCTCCATCATCTTCATTCTCTCCCTCTCCAGCATCATCATCTGTGGTGGTATCGACAGCCTCGGGCCCTCGCCTCTTATCCGCCGCCGCTCACCTTGCCAAGTACACCATCCGAGAGAGCCTGGACTCGGCTGCCGGTCGTCCTTTGCCTTCGATTCTGTCTCACCTCCACCTCGGAGCGGCTCCGTCTTGGACAGAGTCTGGTGTATTACCTGGTCTGCCTCAGTATCTCGTACGTTCAGAGACATTGATGGTCCGGTTGGCTTGGCCCCGAGTTGTGTCTACAACGCCTTCTTACCTACCTATTAGTATCCTTGTTTTGGTCATCTTCACCACCGCTGTCTACCTGGAGCTCGTCCCTATTGTGTTCAGTTTTTGAATAATCCTTGCCACCCTTGACGCTCTTGCTGTCTTGTTTTTGAAACCTTTGGCTATTTCTCCCTCGAATTAGGATCGCAAGCATGAGGTGCGTACCACAAGCAAAAGCTACCGCGCTTTTGCCACCGGAAGAGGAGCACCATTCCACCCATGAGCATGACATGACCCCTGAGAGAGGTTGGGGCTCGTGGTCAAGCTCCCCCGCACTGCGCTTGAATCCCACCCTTTAGCGCCCCCGAGAGCTGTTACATCGCCTGGGAAACGGGACGAGGACTCCTTGAAGCGGTGACCCCCCCACTCCCCACAGCAGTGACAGTCTCCCCAGGGCAGAGCTTACTATTATATCATACTGAAGCTGGCGCATGGCGGAGCTTTCTTTTCTTTCCTTCCCATCTCCATCTCGAGGAATCGGCGTCCGCGAGCTCTCTCTTGGTACTCCAAGCTACTAATTTGATTCGGCTCGCTAATTGAGCTTGGCAGTTCCAACGACGGCTTGATTGACCACCTCGTCCCCGTCTCCTCCGATTGCCCCCAGCATTCGCTCTCTCCAGACAGTCTCCAGCCTCTGCCAGGCAAGCTTCGGCGTCTCTCCAATCGATCAGCACCGCCAGCTCCAGGACATCTTGAAGTTGCGGCAATGGGTGGCGGCAGCGAAATTAGGAGCAACGTCTCCTACCCTGTCTTTGCGCAGCGGCCTGTCGGCGTCCCGAAAACTAGCATTCTCAAGGGCCGTATCGAGCCATTCTACAAGTCAGGACAATATGACAAAGTGAATCTGCTAGCGTACATCTTTCCTCGAGCTCCCTCTTCTGCTCCCCAATGTCTGCGTGCTAACACGCATCATATAGGAACCTTTACAACGCCAGGTACTCAGGCAAGCCCCATGTGCAGCTCTCTGTCTGGAGCGCTCCCGGCCAAGAACGACCAACCTTTGAGCATGCGGTTTCACAACAGTTCAAAGAAACCCACACCGGAGCTTCTTTCGGCCCTTCGTGGTCGACTCATTGGTTCAGAGTCGTGCTGACCATTCCCGCGGCCATCGCTGATGAAGAGCTCCTCGAGCTCCAGTGGGACGGAAACAATGAGGGCCTGGTCTGGACCGAGGATGGTATGCCTCTCCAAGGTCTGACCGGTGGAGGTGAGAGGATCGAATGGGTGATACCGCGCTCGTTCCGCGACTGCAAGCCGCACACCATTTACATCGAGATGGCTTGTAACGGAATGTTCGGAAACGCGCCGAATGGCAAATCCAGCATTATGCCGCCCGATCCTAATCGTTATTTCACCCTCTCCAAGGCGGATATCGTCGCCGTCAATGTTCCTGCTCGCGGTCTATACTTTGACATGTGGGAGATTGGCGATGCTGCCAGGGAACTTCCCGAGAACTCAGCGGAGCAGGGACGAGCGTTGACTGTTGCCATGAAAATCATCGACACGTTCGAAGTGAACAACCAGGAGTGCATCCTCGAGTGTCGTAAACTGGCTCAGCAAATCATTGGCCCCGATGTCGACTCCCATCGAGTGTACGAAGTAGGCCCAGAGCCCGTTGTTTTTGGTATCGGCCACTGCCACATTGACTCGTGCTGGCTGTGGCCTTTTGCAGAGACCAGACGCAAAGTGGCTCGATCTTGGTCGAGCCAGTGTGATCTGATGGACCGCTACCCAGAGTCTCATTTTGCTTGTTCCCAGGCTCAACAGTTCAAATGGCTGAAGCAGCTCTATCCCAAGGCTTTTGACCGCGTAAGGCGAAAGGTGAGCGAGGGCCAGTTTCATCCCATCGGTGGCAGCTGGGTCGAACACGATACGAATATGCCCAGCGGAGAGTCGCTTGTGCGCCAATTCTTCTATGGACAGCGATTCTTCGAGGCCGAGTTTGGGGCGCGCTGCCGCACCTTTTGGCTTCCTGACACCTTTGGATATTCCAGTCAGCTGCCTCAACTCTGTCGTCTGGCAGGCATGGATCGCTTCATGACCCAGAAGCTCAGCTGGAACAACATCAACAACTTCCCCCACACGACCTTTATGTGGGTGAGCCCTGACGGAAGCCAAGTCATTTGCCACATGCCGCCGTCGGAGACATACACTGCTGAAGCCGATTTTGGTGACTTGAAGCGCAGCGTCACCCAACACAAGACTCTTCGAGTTGACAATACGTCCCTGTTGGTCTACGGCAAGGGTGACGGAGGTGGTGGCCCAACCTGGCAACACCTGGAGAAGCTTCGACGCATTGCAGGAATCAGCAACACTATCGGTGCCATTCCCAAGCTGAAGCTTGGCCTCAGCGTCGACGACTTCTTTGATCGCCTCGCTCCAAAGGCCAATGAGCTTCCCACATGGTATGGTGAGCTATACTTTGAGCTCCACCGAGGCACGTACACGACGCAGGCAAACAACAAGTATTACAACCGGAAAGCCGAAATCTTGCTGCGCGATCTGGAGCAGCTTGCAACGTTTGCCTCCCTTAACAACTCGGCTTACAAGTACCCGACCGAACAGATTGACAACCTGTGGGAGGGCGTGCTTTTATGCCAGTTCCACGACTGCCTTCCTGGGAGCTCAATCGAAATGTGCTACGATGACTCTGACAAGGTGAGCAGACAACGCTTCGATTCTGCGCGTGAATCCATATATGCTAAATCTTGAATAGATATACAAGGAAACATTTGAGACTGGTCACAAGCTGCTTGAGGAGATTTACAAGGCCTTGGACACCAGTGTATTGCAAACCGACGGCCACCAGTCGGTCGCGCTCAACACCCTTCCTTGGCACCGCAAGGAACTTGTTGAGGTGTCAGATACTGAGGTTGGCGTTGCTTGTGGACAAGGACCGCTCCTTGCGCTTCGCACCTTCAAGTTGCAAGAAGACAAGCCTGCAGTTTCGCTGGAGCAGCGGGGCAGTCAGTTCATCTTGGAAAACGACGACCTCCGGCTTGTTGTCGACGGTGGCTGCATCACTTCGCTGTATGACCGGGTCAACGAGCGCGAAACGATCGAGAAGGGCGGCAAGGCCAACAAATTCGTCATCTTTGACGATATTCCTCTCTTCTGGGAAGCCTGGGATGTCGAGGTCTATCATCTGGAGACCCGCCGAGAGCTCAGCTACGGCGAGACGAACGTACACGAGGTCAAGCCCCACCGCGTCACCCTTGTTACGGATATCAGGATCAGCAAGCATAGCTCCATCAAGTCCTACATTACTCTATCAGCAGCCCTCAAGGGTCAGCCGTCTTGGGTTGAGTGCAAGGCAGAGGTGGACTGGCACGAGAACTCCAAGTTCCTCAAGGTGGAGTTCCCCGTAGACATTGTCAATACGGAGGCTTCGTATGAGTCGGCATACAGCATCACCAAGAGGCCAACTCACTACAACACGAGTTGGGACATGGCCAAGTTCGAGGTGTGCTGCCATAAGTTTGCCGATTTATCGGAGCACAACTACGGAGTCTCCATCCTCAACGACAGCAAGTACGGATTTGCTACAGCCGGCAAGCTCATGCGCCTTTCCCTGCTTCGATCCCCCAAGGCCCCTGATGAGCACGCGGATATGGGCCGCCACTCGATTCGGTGGGCCATACTTCCTCACAAGGGCAGTCTCTCGTCAACCACGGTCAAGGCAGGATATGCCTTCAACAACCCCCTCAAGGTGTTGTCGGCACCCAAGTTCGCGATTGATACCTTCAGCAGTGCCCCCATCCAGCTCATCCACCGGGACGAGTCTGCCTCCATTATCCTGGACACGATCAAGCGAGGCCACGATGACGAGGACGTCAGCCGTCGCGAAGGCCACCGCGTCAACAGCGGGCAAAGCGTCATCATTCGTCTGTACGAATCCTTGGGTGGGCGCAGCCGAGCAACGATCAAAAGCGAGTATCCGGTGAAGCGCGTCACCAAGGTCAACATCTTGGAGGACGAAATCGAGCAGGTCTTGCTGCGGGATGGCAAGTTTGACATTATTCTTCGACCATTCGAGGTGGCTACATACAAGCTGCAGCTGTAGGACGAGCCAGACGCTTCTTGTATCTGCCCTGGCCCCAGCGTCTCCATAAAGGTGGAAGACTAAGGACAATTGAGCGTCTTTGGTGTGCTATGATATAAACATGTGACAAGGCTGGAACGGGAGAGCAAGTGCGTTCATAGAGAACTTTGATAAGCTGCTGCTCTGGTTATCACAAGTCTTTTCGTTAGTCGTTATGAGGCAATAATAACTCTGTTGCGTGGGATTCATCCATTTCGTCTCCATTTTCGCATCTCTAAGTCAATGTGCTTCCCTCAATCGAGCAGCAGTGTATTCAACCCACGATAACGCCGACGCCGGTTATAAGAAAAACAGTTGATATGAACAATTCATGAACAGTAGTAGACAGCATTCCTCCACGAGTGAGAACAGAAAGACGCACACAGTTTACGCGCAGGCTCACATTGCATCATGATCCATAATGCCCGAACAAAAGAACAGCAAAACAAGCAAAAGAAGCCCCCCCAAACCCAAAACCAAAAAAAAGCCGAACATCACAAACGTCATGATGTAAAGTCGCCATCGGGAAGCTCATCAATGACCTGCTCGACCATGGTGATAAGCTCATTAATGTCCGGCCGCTCAGCGGGCTCGACCTTGAGACAAGCCCGGACGAGGTTCCGGATGGGCTCGCTAATGGAAATGTCGCCAGACGACCCGCCGGCGCCGGACTCGCCCGCGCTGCTGCTGCTGCTGCTGGCCTTTGCCTTTGCGGCCTGGATGGTATTCGTGCGCTTGACGCCGCCGCCGCCGCCGCCGGGGTTTTCGTCGGGGAAGCGCCAGTCGCCGCCGAGGACGCAGAGGCTGAGGGTGCCGCCGGTCTCGTCGGAGCGCAGCTCAAAGGGGGATTTCCCGACGAGGCAGGCGTAGAGGGTGCAGCCGAGGGACCAGATGTCCGTCTTTGTGTCGATGACGGAGCCGGTGCGGACGTCGAAGAGCTCGGGGGCGCGGTAGGGCATTGTGGAGTGCTCGGCGGCCTGGTCCTGGATCTGGAGGGCGAGGGACTGGGATGTTACGGGGATGGGGGAGGGGGCGACGGAGCCGAGGTCCATGAGGATGGGGACGGAGCCGGAGTCGTCGATCATGATGTTGCCTGTTTGAATGAAGGATATAACTGTTAGCTTTCTTTCTCTCTTCAGTATATGGGTGGAACAAGACATAAAGAGGGATAACTCGCCTGGCTTGATGTCTCGGTGCGCATAGGACTTGACCTTGCCGCCGGACTCGCCCTCGAGGCGGCTGCCCTGCTCCATCAGCGGCCTCTCCTGCTCGCCCTGCTCCTGCTCCTCTGTGCGCTTCCCCCGCGTTCCCATCTTGCGCCCGCCCCGCGATCCTCCGCTTGTCCCCGCCGCCGCTGTGTCATCATGGTCCTGGCCCTGGTCGTCCTCCTCGCGGCCCATCTGCATGCGCTCCGCAGGCGCAGGCTGGTACTCGTGCATGGCGCGCAGGGCCTTGCACACGCCGAGGAACAGCATCATGAGGTGCCGCTCGGGAAAGCGGCCGTGGTTGACGAGGTTGGCGTTGATCATGTCCTGGAGGTTGCCGCGGCGGTAGTAGGGCAGCAAAACGTAGACGGTCTTGCTGGCGTCGTCGTCACCACCACCACCAGAGCCGCGGTCCGTCGCGACGCAGTGGTCGTAGGCGGAGATGATGGTCGGGACGTGGTCGAAGAGGCGGTAGGCGTCGACCTCGCGCATGGCCTGCTGGACGGACTCGGCGCCAAAGGGGCAGCGGATCTTCTTGAGGGCGAAGAGCTCGTGCGTGGATGTGTCTTCGACGAGGTAGACGTAGGAGAAGCCGCCCTGTTGTTTTTGGGAAGCGCCCTTGTGTGTTAGCGAACAATGTCCTTGTGGGAGAAAGGGGATTCGAGCTGCGTGTGCAGGTGTGTGTGTGTGTATTGTTTTTTTGCGCACCTCGCCGAGCAGCCGCTGGATCTTGAAGCTCCGGCTGTTTATCTTGAGCGTGGGCGATCCGGGGAAGCAATTCAGGCAATTGCCAAACGAATAGAACAAGTCGGCTAGTATTTGCGCCATGGTTTTCCCACTGAAGGAGACCTTTTCCAATCGAGCTTTATTGTATTTGTATGTCGTTGAATCAATTCGATGTGGAATCGGTAAAACAAAAGCGAGCAGAGAACAAAAGAGAAGAGTGGGCGTTTGGAGTTGGGAGGGAAACACAGGCTGGCTGGCAGCTCTCTCTCTTCTTCTTTGCGGGCTTGGGTTGGAGGTTGTGTCAGCTTCAAAAGAGGTTGCGAACGTGTTTAAAGTGCTGCTAAAAATAAAAGGTTCGAGGTACCTACCTTAGGTACTAGTACCTTAGTACCGTGAGCTCTTCGGGGAGGGACTTGGCCCCACTTATCGCAGGGTCAAAAGTCAGCCTTGTTGGCTTATTATTACTGTACTGTATTAGAGAGAGGATGGATGATGATGAGTGGCATTAAAGCATCATCGACAAGGAAGAGGTGAAGATAGAAAAGCAAGGCAGAGAGAGATTCGAGTGGAAAACGTGGGGACACAGAATTTGATGAACAAGTTGATGTGGCTGGACAAGGATGGTGGACAGCAGATATCTGGACGTGTAACTCGTATGTTCGGACATATAGACTTGACTACAGTACCTTGTGATAAAGGTGCAGATACCAAGAATTAATGACAGATGTCCCCGGTTACTCCAATCAGCAGAGCAAGTCAAGACCTAGAAGGAAAGATGAAGCAGTTGTGTTGGAGGTTACTCGGACTTGACAATCACAACGGCGGCAGTGCATCACATCGCATCACAGCTCTCCTTGGAAATGAATGGATACCCGTGCTCGTGCTTCGTACAATGCTACATACCCAACACACAAAACCCTTTCCAACACCACAATACAACATTATTCGCTATTCCCAAACCATGATGTACGCATGGTATATCCGTCTATCACACGGAAAAACTCAGCGTCGCTCCTCAAACATGTATCAGCAGTGCCATTGCTTTCTAATCCTCATCCATCGCAACCAATGCTCTTTAAACGAAAAGAGAGATGAGAAGACCAGAGGTGGGAATAGACAACAAGACAACGTTTTAATGAAAGAAAGCAACAACATAGACTCAACTCGCAAGTCTCGCATCTCATACAATCCTGGTTGTACGCAACAAGCCAATTCCTCACGAAAGCAGGTTGCGGAGAGACGGGTTCGTGCTCGCACCGGTAGCCGGTCTGCTTTCTGGAGGCCGTGGTGCCATTGGCGCGGACGACGGGGGCGCTTCATGGGCAGGCGGCGGCGGCGGCGGTGGAGGCGGCGGCCCATTCCTCAGCAAGGGAGGGCTCGCATGTGTGGGTGGTTGATAAGATCTCTGCGGGTGCAAGCCATGTGAAAATGCGTCCGTCCGCGGCGGCGGTGGCGGCGGCGGCGGCGCTTGTGTCCCGTTGTTCAAGAGGTGAGCCGGGGGATGGACAGGCCCCCCGTGGCCAGAGTGGCCCACCCCGCCGTGGAAAGAGGGAGGAACATATGGAGCGGGGGCAGTTGGCCCGCTCATGCGTCGAGGTGATG
Organism: Trichoderma gracile; assembly: GCA_020002365.1. NCBI lineage: Eukaryota > Fungi > Ascomycota > Sordariomycetes > Hypocreales > Hypocreaceae > Trichoderma > Trichoderma gracile. The sequence continues at coordinate 5,518,222 of JAINEY010000001.1, read as the reverse complement.
GGGGGAGCCCGTTTGCATACGAGTGCCCATGTTGATGGCCGACAGGCATTGTTGGACCGGCCATGGCAGGTGGCCTGAGAGCCGAAAGATTCGACATCGGAGGCGGCGGAGGCGGAGCGCTGTGCAGCAGTGGAGGCGGGGGGCCTCCATTGAGGTGTCGAGGAGGAGGAGAGCTGTGCTGGCTACCCGGGCGGTGCGGCGCCCCCCAGTCGCCGTAGGCTGCTGGTCTGGCCGGCGGCAACGGCGCGGGCGGATAGGCATGGGTCACCGGAGGCGGGCGATGTCCTGCCACTTGAGCAGGCGCATGAACCGGCGCCGGTATGGCCGGAGGGGTCGACACGGGCGGCATGGCATGCGAGCTTGGCGGCTGAGGCCACGAAAGAGGGTGGCTGGCATGACGTCCGTCGCGATAGTCGACCATGGGCGCCGGCGGTGTTGCACCTCTCAGGGGAGGCACCGGCGCCGTCATCATCGTCTCCATCGGCTGAGGCCGCGGGAGTTCGGGCGGCGCGGGCGGCGGAGGCGACGGCCCCGGTAGCAACGTCAGGCGCGGGCTGCGAGGAGCCTTTCGCAGTTTATGGCATTTGTGACACTGGAATCTCCGCTGCTCGACAAACTTTTGTGCTTCCGACCCGATGCTCCCGTGGTGACCATTGGTCAGCTTCCGCTCTTGCGACGTGTCTATCGGCCACCATCTCAGGGTGACGTCTATGCCGCACGTAATGCACACCTTCTCTCCTGGGTGCTGCGCATTGGATCCGGCATCTACCACCTCGGTGTTGCGCGGTTGAGTCCAGGTGCCGTTGGGCGCCGTCGTCGTGGATGCTCTGCGGTTTCCCGTCTGGATCGGAGCTCCGGACAGCTTGGCCGCCGCCGCCATCAGCGTGGCCTTGCGAACGGTTCCTGTCAGGGTGAGGTCGGCTTGCTTGAAGTTCTGGACGTAGAGCTGGAGGGCGTTCAGTCCCGACTCGTTGACCACATCGTGGATCCGGTGGACAATGGTCTTGGTAGGCAGGTGGTCTTTGCACCACAGCAACGCAGACATTGTTCCGCTCTCGCCATTGACCGTCACAATGTTGAACTGGTCCCTCCGCGAGCTTTTGACGGGCGCAATGTCAAACCCGAGTACATGACCTTTCTGCCGGGCACATTCAACGTGATCTGGAGTAGTTAGTCTCCGAGCTCACTCTGCGTATGAGGTATCTATCCTCAGGTGGGAGAGAGTTGCAAGGAATGGGAACATGTAACTTACAAGGCGCACGGCAGTGATGGCAAGGCACGCAGGCTCCGCCTTGCTGGTTGCAGGCCTGGCAGATCTCGTCGTATCTGGACCTCGGGATGGACGGGATGCCCTCGGAGGGCTCCAGTGCCTTGGCGTTGCCGAACTTGACTTCAGGGGTCCACACAGCGCAAGTGACATGAACCCAATTATTGTCCGCGGTGCGCTTGAGCGGCTCGCGAGGGTTCACGGGGCGGTTCATGTCTTCTTGCTTCTTGCGGTAGAACTCGGCAGCCTTGCGGGCTTGCTGAACCTCGAGCTTTTCCCTTTCCCGATCCTTCTCCGACATCTTCTTCTTGTGATGCGTGAGCTTCGGCAGCTCCACAAAGTCATGCTCGGTGTGCTCAACAGGGCACAAGACACATTTGTATTGCTTTCCACCTTGTCAGTCACTGGCTGATGCACAGGTCGGGAGAAGAGGGGGGGAAACACCGATGAAGGCGGACGAGGGTTTTGTGAAGTGACTTACAATAGAGACTTGCGGGCTCTTATCATTCGCACACATGTCGCATATCCATTTACCCTGCACCTTGTTATCAATAACACCGTAGCAGTTGCGATGAACAGTCATGCGGCACTCTCGACACGATAGGTGCTGGTCTCCCATGGGCTCCATTTGATCGCAGATGGCACATGGAAGCGTCCGCGGCTTTGGCATCTCGGGGACAGCGGGCGGCTCCACAACCGGCTTTTCCTTCTTCTTAGTCGGAACAGCGCTGGGAGTGCTACCGCTCTCCGACGGCGTTGCGTCCGCCTCCTTATCGGCAGCGGGCTTGAGCTTCTTTCGGGGAGGCTCCTGTGTTTCGCTGGGCTGGGGCGCGGCCTTGGAAGGCGTCGGGGCACGTTCAGGCGTCATATAGCCTAACTCCTGGGCGAGCTGCAGCTCCTTGAGGAGCTCTTCGTCCTGCTTGCGCTTCCAGGCGCGGCCACCGGCCTGTGCAACCTTCTTGGCCACCTCTTCGATCATCTCATATCGAATGGCATAACGGCGCCACAGCTCGGCGCAGCGTCGGCACAGGGCAACAACATATTGATTCCCAGCCTTGTCTTTGCCGGAGCCCTTGAGGCCCTGCTCGTTAACCAGTCCAGGCAGCGGATTTGGCGCCCGTCTCCATTGTCGGTCGTTGGTCGTATTGCAGAACTGGCAGATGAAGCTCCGCTTCTTTTGCGCCGCCTTGTCTGCGTCGAATGCCGAGTCGTCGTCGTCGTGCGCCACGTCGTCGGCGAGCTTAGAAGCGGCGGCATCTTCGCGTTTGGCCTGCTTCTTCCCCTTCCTGCCCGGGAAGCTGCCCCAGACTTGCGCTCCTCGCTCCGTCTTCTTCCAGACATAGTAATGTCGAACAATCTCTCCCGGCGACTTGGTTTTGACGTGCTTCATGACGAGATGCAATTCGGAGCCAAACTTCGAGACGCCCTCCTCGAACTTCTTTGCTTCGGCGGGAGTAAAGCTGGGCTCCTTGAACTCGGACCTGGGCTTCTTGACCAGCGCAGAGAGAGCCTTGGACGGATCATAACCTTCGCGGAACAGAGTTTCCACCGCCACATCGCGCAGGTTCGTCGAACGCTCGGGGAGGTCCAGCTGTTTGGCCTTGCTCATGGCGTCGGCAACGTAGTCGTTGATCTTCTCGACAGGCGGCTCGCCCGCAGGCGGCGGCTTCCATAGCAGCACCGCTGTGCAGTTGGGATCGTTCTCGTCCAGGTCTTCGCCGCGAGCGACGTATCCGGGTGGCTGATCCTGGACCCACTTCGGCCGCTGAACACGACGAGCCCTTTCGGCCTCCTGTTGCTCCTTGAGCAACTTCTGATCCTTCTTGCTGCCCTTTTTGAACTCCAGAGGCTTGACATACTGTACGGGCTGGCCAGGCCAAGGCCCGACAGAGGCCTGATTCCTGGGCCCGATGCGGGTGCCTGCGCGCGGGTAGATGCGGTCATCGTAATCCAGCGCATCCTCCGGCTTACAATGCATGCCGAGATAACGCCACGGCCAGAGGCTAGCCTGGTAAATCTGCTCCGCGGTGCCCTGGTGAGGCGCATCATCATCATCGGCGGGGCTTGTCCTGTCGGTTTGGATGCCATGGACATCGTCTTCATCCTCGTCCAGAGGCTCATCGTCGAGATCCGCGGTATCAACCGTGTTAGGGGTGTGACGGGCCTCCAGCTTGCGCTCCTGAGCACGACTGCACGCAGCGCAGGACCAAGCGAAACCACGTGAGGGCTTTTTGAGCAGCGGCGGCTTGACGCAGTTCATGTGGTATGTGTGCAGACATACTGCGCAGTCAACCGAGTCATTGCTTTTCAGAAAAGTGTTAGTAAAGGGGGCTCAGGCCAAAAACGGGCTAGAAAAAGAGAGGGAGAGGGAGAAAATGGAACAAAGAGGTAACGGGCAAAGCATGATGGGGGAAACCGATACAGGGGAGGAGAATGAAACGAGTGCTGAATGAATCTTCATCATGCCATGCGTTGTGTGTCCTCGTGTGCTGGGAAGGGTAAGCGGGCATAGCGTGTTGGTAGGTAGTAGATAGATGGTCGTGTCAATATGCCCAGTTCTGGAGCCGATACGCGACGCACGATGCGGTGACATCCGACAGAGCCTAAACGGTTATCGGAGAACGGCTTCTGCTGCTTCTGCTGCTGCTGATGCCACAATGCCACAGATGCCACTGTTTGACGACTCTTGGGCGCAAGACAGATGACAGCAGCCATCCATCCATCCATCCATCCATCCGCCTCGCTGGCTGGCTGGCTGGCTGGCTGGCACGGCGAGGCGCCTAAGCAGACAGACGGCCAGTGGTCCGACCAAGGCCAGCAAATTGCATGCACATGCACGCACGGCAAAGACAGGGAGGGGGGGAGAGAAAGGCGGAGACGATGGAATGGGAGGGGGTGGGTGTCAGTTGGCCCTGATGGAGGTACCGAGTACCTGCCGATAGACGACGCCAGAGAAGGGCTGCTCCCTCAAGGAGGGCTAGGGAAGGGGTGTTGGTGATCATGTACCGTGTACCGTGTACTCCGTGCCGTACCCAAGGTACGCTGCACCCATGGTCTGCTCTGCCCTGGTCGGGTAGGTACTTGGCCGTCGTGCCAATAGGGGCCCGGCTCCCCAGGTACCAATCGACGGGACCAGGGACAGACCCGGTACAGGCCGGTACGTGCTGGAGACACAAGCAGCACAAGAGGCATCCATCAGGCAGAGACGAGACAGGGCAGGGCAGGGGACAGGAGAGGAACGTGCCGAACAAAGCAGAAAAGGCACAACCCGTCAAAAAAAAGCAAAGGGCAAAAACAGGAAAAAGAAGAAGAAATAAACCGGCCCTAGGCCGGATGGAGCGCCATGTAGGGTCGTGTCGACAAATACGTACCTTGCACAGTAGCCACTGCATCTCTTGCAGAGCTTAACGGCGCTAGTCAGCTCCTTGCCACGCCCCTGCTCGACTAGCACGTATTTCCAGCGCTCGTCCAGCACCTTCTTGACCTTTTCGGGCACGTTGACTATGAGCCGGGTGGGAATCAGATCGTAGTTCTTCTGGATGTACCGGTCGTACAGCTTCTCGAACCAGAAGCTGTCGGGCTGTCGACGGTAGTCGTCCATGTTCTCGATCTCCAGCCGATGCCTGATCTGGCACTTGCCGCGCAGGGCCGTCAACGGGCTGATGTCCGAGTGCATGCTGGCAAAGACCATCCGCGTGTCGCTGGCCTTGCGCCCAATGTCCTTGGGGCGATAGAACCAATTGATGCGCACCGCGTCCACCGGCCGGGCGGCGTCGTTGCTGGCGTGCATAAACTCCATGATGCGCCCCAGGTAGTAGGGCTCTCCCGGGGGCTCGCACACGAGATAGACGTGATCTGCCAGATTGTCTGTTAGCCCGGCCTCGCCGCGAGGTTTGGAAATTGGCTTCGCATAGGCTCGAGGTGGAACCTAACCCCCCGGCCGTGCTACCTACCATTTGCCTCCAGCACCGTGCCGTCGTCGGCCACCATTCGCCCATTGTCCGGCATGCCTTTGCACGTCTCAAACGTGAGCATGTTGGACTCGGCCCACGTCAGGCCTTGGAGCTGGTTCTGAGCCGCGAGGGCGTTCTTCTTGGCCGCCGAAGACGTGGCCGGGGGCGTTGCGGCCGCCGAGGTGGCAGTCGACGCTGCTGCGGTGCCGCCGCCATTTTGGTTCGCCGCCGCCTTGCGTTTCCGTGAGGCCTGCGACGTGCCCGATCCTGACGTCGCCTGCGATGCGTGGATGGTGCCGCCAGATTTTGCGTCCTGGGCGCCGTTCTGGCTGGAGCCGGCCTTGGAGGAGTCATCGGCGGCAGCGGCAGCGGCAGCAGCAGCAGCACTGGCATTTTTGCGTGAGCTGCCGTTGGTGCGAGGCGCCTCGCCATTGCTGGCGCCGTTCACCTGCCGCGACGACTTCTTGCCGGCGTCGCCATCTTTCTTGTCAGGATAGTGATCGTACATGTCCATCTCAATGTCCTTGTCCTCGGCATAATTGGGACGAGAACCGGCTGTCCTGTTACGGGAGCGAGTCCCGTACGGCATGGCCACGTCAATGACGGCTTCTTTCTCCGCTGCGCCTGAGCTGGGCGACATCTTGGCCATTGGCTCCGACGCAGTGGTTGCTTCAGGCTCGGCAGATTTGGAGTCCTGTCGTGGGTGTCAGAGCAACAGGCGACGACGAGTCAGAAAATGGATAGTTCAACATATACACCCGAGAAGGAACCCGGAGTAAAAAAAGCGACGTGCCAGATGCAGGCGTGTAAGAGGATCCGGCATGTTGCAACAGAAAAACTCACGTTTGGTTGCACCATATTGGCGGCAGATTAGCAGCGTGGCCGTGAAACGAGGCAGATCAAGGTGGTGAAGGCATGCCCGTCTGATGTGAGTGTCCAGACCAGGTGGGATTCCAACGGAGAGCGATGAGCCACGGCTCAGGAAAAGTCGAGAGACGAGGGCGATGGTAAATTGTAAAGGGCTTGTCACTGCGGAGAGGCAACGGGCCGACGAGTCGGGACACTGAAATACGCGATAGGGAAGAGGAAACGACGTGAAGACGACGGCCGGAGAAGGTTGAATGAGATTGAGGAGGAAAAAAGAGTGAGTAGTGCCAGTTGAGAGTGAAGAATCCAGTACCTACATATGGGCGCCGCCGTTCAAGTTAACAGGGGGGGCCGCACGCCAAGTGGATTGTGTCCCTGCTAGGTCCAGGTGGGCTGTACCGGCCCAGGTCGCGGGGCGGTAGTCGCTAACAGCCGGGGGCCACGCTCGCCGCTGGGAGCAGCCTGGCTGAGGCTGATGGCCGATGGCAGCAACTTTATATCTACTCCGGGGTACTTGGGCCACCCATGAGCAAGTCCCGCATCTGTTTTTCCACAGAGGTTCATCAGAAATTCCTCCACCGACGACACACTGATTCTGTGCCTTTCCTCTCGGTACCTGCACGGGTACGAAGCAAGTCGCACGCGGCCACGACAGCGTAGCTGAGCCCATCGAGGAGGTGGCCTTTGCTTGCAGCCGCCGCTCAGAGCTGCGCTGCGTCTGAAGGCCGGTACCTACTTTGCAGCCATTGCAAGGCGGGATCCAGTCGATGGTGAGGTAGGCTCGGTGGCGCTCTCGAGTGGTCGCGGTAAACCTTGCTCTGCCCTTGAGCGATCCGTGTACTCTATACAGCTTGAACCTACTACCTCGCCTCACTATCTACTACAAGTATGTACAAGTAGGTAATCTCCAGTAAGACTGCTCTGCGCTATGAGGGGCGACGGGATTGTGTAAGCACGCCTCATCAACCATGTGTCTGCTGCGCTTTCGCTTTTGGGATTTTGGCAATGCCCAGATTAGCCATCCTACCTGATCCAGCTGCCAAAGGGTGCGTGTCGGGGCGAGTCGTGGATAAACAGATCATGATCACCTGTTTTGCCTGCGACTCCTTCATGTCCAGCAGGTCCTTGGAAACGTCCGGGTGTTGAATGGCAGGTTGTTCGAACAGACACAGACACGTCTGCCTTTTCCCCGTCCTGTCGCCCCCCTCCCCTCATACTATGTAGGATCTCCGGGCATAACGCGAGCATGATGTGGGCTTCCAACCGTCTCCTCGGACGTCCCAGCAGCAGCAGCATCTCTTTGGCGCCCTCGACCGCCCCCTTGCCTCTCTGCTCGTCTTTCTGCCGATGACGTACTCCACCACGCATGTGTTACTCTCGCAGGCCATTGTTTGCTGTCGCGTTTGGCACCTAGACACCCAAGTAAGATGCCTGTAAGACGACGACAACAACGACTGAAGCACGAGACCATGGCATCAAGGCAAAACAGAGTCGGGACAGACCAGCATCGCAGCCGCGGGGGGGATTGGCAGCGTGTTCGACACAGCGAGCCCTTGCAGTTGGCATGCGCGCCATGCCGGTTAGGATATTTGGGGGGGTACAGAGGTACAAGCGCAGGAGGTACATGCGCCAGGTAAGGTACCTTAACATGCGCCTTCGATCGAGGACTCCGTTTTCTACAAGAGCGCAGATACCTGCTCTCTGCATCTGTACCGTATGCGTCAACTACCTATGTACCTACAGTCGTGCCAGCAATTGCATGCACCGGCGTCAATCAGCCAGCAGCAGCAAGCACCTTAGTAGGTAGTTGATAGGACCTCTTCTGCCGGGTTAAGGACGGACTTCTTTTGGCGATTTGCCGTATCTGCCTCGTCCTTTCAATAGCGCATCCGGAACGTTGTGGCCACGACGTCACAGGGTCGGTCGGTCGGATAAGACGAATGAAAGGTGATGTGATTTTTTCAGTCGGTCGGGCTCAAGGCTCTAAAACAACAAAGAACCCGCCGGATCGGCTGTGTGGGGCTGCAGGCGCCACCATGGACAGGAGCCCGGGGCAGAGAGTTTCCAGGCGTGATGGCGTCAAATGCTAAAGTCAGAGCCAAGTTTTGGCCTGTGGGAATCGACGTGAAGACGCAGACGGATAAGTCGTCATTTTTCTACTCTTCGTCAGTATCAATTCGGCACTGCGCTCATTCAACAGCGGAAGCGGCTGCTGTCTGATGAGCGGCGTCTCCCAAAGGGGGAGCCGGAGCAAGGCAGATTCTCTGCAGGCTCGTCACCCAAAACACGTTACCGCGCACCGAAAGACAGCGGGATATACCGGCGCAAGAAGCCCTAGATGTTGGGCGGTGTCTTTGTGGCCGAGACCATCAAAAGCAGTGCTGTTTCCAGGCATCGATGCCCCTTCGTCGATTCATGCAGGTTGTTGTGCGAAGTAACGCCGGATGGATTCTGGAAGGGGGAATTGAGCTGGCCAATGGCAGGCCGCGGGGCACTGCAAATCGGGCTTGTCTGTTGCACTCGCGCCGTTCTTTGTACCTTGTAGGGTAGCGGTAACTGTCACTGTCAGTTTAGGCACGCCAACCTGAAGCGGCGTGCCATGAGGCGCAGGATCGGAGTGGAAGTGGAAGATGAAGATGTGCCGTGCGAAGGAGGGAAAAAAAGATGATGCTCAAATGGAGGAAGTCGCTGTTATGAGGCGACAGGGCAGCGACCACTGCACTTAAGGTAGGCACTACTTCTTTTCTGCTCTTGCCTGCTTTTTAACGGTAGTTGAGGTAATAAGTACCCTCTCACACAATAGTTAGTGTGCAAGTACTTTGCTCGAAACAGACGGCGTGGTGGCTCTATCAAGGTCTCGGCCAGCCACGTGACCTCGCGTGTCCAAACCCACTGCAAATCACTGCCGAGATGCGCATCTGCCTAACAAACGCGCTTCTCCACTCAACACAACGATGCTCAGCTCATAGTCTAGAATCAAAATGTTTGCTGACTGATGCGCTCCCTGCTCCCTGCTTCCTCCTTCTTTTTGTTTGCTCGTTGGTTCTGTTTTCCTCTACCCCCCTTCTTCTTCTTTTCATTGCACATCTAGATGACTGTCCCTCTGTAGGTGCTTCGCCGCCTGCGTCTCCGCAATCATGGAGAGCATGAGGGGCGTCTTGCACAGAACGAGCGTCCAGGAAGCCCAAGAGCGGCAGGCAGCAGCTTTCCGACCGCCATCAGTGGCCGGGCAGAAGAGGGACTGGTCGACGAGTCTTGATGATGCGGATGGAAAAGACTCGCCCAATGGATCTGGATCTGGATCCGGCTCCGGCTTTGCTCCCGCTGCAGCTTCCCAAGGCTCCGTCCGCTTCCAAACGGCTCTCTATCTCTCCCAAGCCGCGGCTAGACTTTCTGCCAGCAAAATTGTCACGGTCAATGCCCCTGAAGGCCCTTCAGAGTATACCCAGCGGCGTATATTTGCCGCCACGCCGTCCTCTTCCATAGACCCCGAGCTCAATCTTGCTCATCCAGTATATAATCTTCCGCCTCAACTTGTCCATAACTTTGCTTCCCTTGGAATCAAGCAAATATACCCATGGCAGAAGAGCTGTCTCAAGGGGCCTGGCTTGCTGACAGGTGAAAGAAACTTGGTTTATTGTGCTCCCACCGGCGGGGGAAAGTCGCTAGTTGCTGATTGTGAGCCATTTTGTCGTATTCATAATACCCCCCCCATGAGGTGTCAAGCAACTGATGTTTGCCCCAGTGCTCATGCTCAAGAGGATAATTGAAGAGCCCGAGACCAAAGCCCTCCTTATCCTCCCCTACGTTGCTCTTGTGCAGGAAAAGGTCCGCTGGCTTCGTGCGGTCGTTCAGGGGCTCGCCCCGAACATTGATCCTGAATTGTTGGAGAAGCAAAAAGCCAACAGCATATGGCGGCTTCGCCCAGACCACGATTCGCTCAAGGTTGTCGGCTTCTTTGGCGGCGGCAAAATCAGGTCCACATGGCAGGATTTTGACATTGGCATATGCACCCTGGAAAAGGTTTGCTTCGCCTTGTCTGACCCGATCTATGGCACTTCGTTCTCTCTTACAGATATCTATCTCTCAGGCGAACATGCTTATCAACACCGCCATTGAAGACTCGTCAATATCCCAGCTGCGAGCCGTAGTCCTCGACGAGCTTCACATGATTGATGATGACCACCGCGGATACCTTCTAGAGCTGATCGCAACCAAACTATTGAGCCTGGAGCAGCCCATTCAGATTGTTGGCATGAGCGCCACTCTACCTGTATGTCGTCTACACCAGATACACTGCGTCCGTTTTACTGTGTCTGACTGCACATAGAATGCGAATCTGGTTGCTCAATGGCTGAACGCACATTCTTATGAAACCAGATATAGGCCAATACCGATCGAAGAGCACCTTGTTTGCGAAGGGAAAGTCTACCACATCGGTACCAACGGCGCTACGGCGCAAAAGCAGATCAAAGTCGATGAGATATCCAAAGGTGAAGTCATGCCTACGAGACAAATTGGACCATCTGACCACAAAGAATTCCGCGACCCGGTTCTGAATGCGGTGGTGTCTCTGGCCTACGAGACCGCCGTGATGGGCTACGGCTCGTTGATCTTTGCTGGTAGCCGAAGCATCTGCGAGTCTGATGCTCGTCTGATCAGCAGAGTGATGCCTCAGCCGCATGAGCTGGACAGCGCAATAATGGACAAGCGGATGGACCTTCTGAGCGAGCTCCGCAGTCTCAGCACCGGGGCTGATCCTGTATTAGAAGAAACCGTCCTGTCAGGCGTCGCATTTCATCGTACGTCTCTCCCCATCTGGCGGCGAATGGCGGAGGCTGACTATGGCTTGCAGATGTGTGTGCAATGCCTCCCACGGGACCAAACGAAGTATATACTAACTTGCCGAACAGGCCGGCCTAACAAGCGAGGAGAGAGATCTCATTGCCGAGGCGTATGATGCCGGCACGCTTCTAGTGTGCGTTGCCACTTGCAGTTTGGCGGCTGGAATTAATCTGTGCGCAACCCTTGAAGAACCGTTTTCACCGTAGGCCCAGGCCAGTTAACTGACCGCGATGCACCAGGCCTGCTCGAAGGGTGATACTGCATAATGCAAGGATGGGTCGCGAGTATGTCGGCCCTTCCATGCTCCGACAGATGAGAGGCCGCGCTGGAAGGCAGGGCAAGTCACCCGTTGGCGAGACATATCTATGCTGTCGCCAAGACGACCTGGAGCAGGTCTTAGATCTCATGTATGCGGATATCCCAGAGATTGCCAGCTGTCTCAACACCGAGAACAAGCGGGTACAACGGTGAGACAATGTCTTGATCCGCACGACGAGCCGTGACATTCGCTGACTCTGGAGCAAGGGCCATCTTGGAGGTTATCTCCGTGCGCTTGGCGAATAGCCACGATTCCCTTCTCGACTATTTTTCAAAGTCCCTCATCAGCTATACTCACGATCGAGAATTTGTGGAAAACTGTCTCAAGTCGGGCCTGGAGGAGATACACGACCTAGGCCTGATTGTGAACGACTCTTATTCAAGCTTCACTGCTACGCAGCTGGGCAGAGCCATAGTCGCGTCCTCTGTTGACCCCTACGATGGAGTCTTTATACACGCTGAGCTTACCAAGACGCTCAAGGCGTTTGTGATGGATGGCGAGATGCACATCCTCTACGTCTTTACACCAGTCCAGGATTTTGGCATCGTCGTCAACTGGCAAGTGTTCCGCAACGAAATGGATGCTTTGGACGAAAGCGGGCTTAGAGTCCTTCGATTCCTGGGGATCAAACCGACAGACGTGCTTAAACTGTAAGTCACATCTTCACGCGAAACCACTTCTCCTCATGATACTTTTGCTGATAGGCATGTTTGTCAAGCGCTCGTGGAGTGCCTCTTAAGGAGAACACGCCCGAAGAGAAAGATTTGGCGCGCGTATATCGTCGCTTCTACCTTGCCCTTCAACTACGAGACTTGTGCAATGAGACGCCCATACATGTGGTCGCTCGCAAGTACGATTCGCCTCGGGGCTCGGTTCAGACGCTTGCACAGACCTGTCAGGGCTTTGCGGCCGGCATGATTAAGTTTTGCGAACAGATGGGATGGGGGTAAAGTCACACAACATGTAGCTGTTTCTTACCTCCATTCACTCAGAGACTGACCGATGATGGGACGTAGTGTCATGGCTGCCGCGCTGGAGCACTTTTCAGACAGGCTCATGGCCGGCGCAAGGACGGATCTCCTGGCCCTCGCTAAGATTCCGTTTATCAAGAGCCGAACGGCGTATGCTCTTCTCCCCTTCTCTCTTTATTTGCCTTGCAAAAGCTGTTCACAGAGCATGGATATTTGCTAACTAGTCGCTTTGACAGTCGCGTTTTCTGGGAAAACGGCTACCGCACCGTCGGCGCCATCGCAAACGCCGATCCAAAGGAGTTGGTCCTTGTCTTGATGCAGGTATGTCAAAGCAGTCCAAGTTCTTTTCATCATTACATCTTTGTGGCTGAAACATGTCAAACCTCAGGCTCAACCGAACAAGCTGCGGATCAAGGGGAAGGCCGACGAGAGATATGAAGAGAAGCTGCTTGCCAAGGCAAACGTCATTTCGGCTTCCGCGAATCGACTATGGCGTAAGTATAACTTGATCACCAGATGTTTTTCATTGGGAGCAGATTTGCTCCCCCCTAACTCTTATGTTTGTTTGAGGTGAAAACTGACTGTTTTTTGTCTCCAGAGGTTCAATTGCAGGCGGAAATGGCCGAAGAATAGAATCGAGATGCAAAGGTTTGGGGCTACCTATGTTTGGTTAGGGAATACAATTTGGTAGGAAACAAATTGAAGTTTGCATCAAGTTTGACATGGCCAATCTACAACATTTATCCTACGTCAACGGCTTGCGCTTCTAGAGAAGGATATGTGGTCTGCTTCTAGCTCCTGCATAAGCAAAAACTACAAAGGACTTCGTATCTTGTAAAGGATCTTCGCAACCCCTGAAAGAAAAATGACTTGATCCATACCAATGCCCAAATCCTGCACTCGAAAACAAGTCCGCCTGCCCTGCAGCTCCAAGAAGTCAACGATGTGCTTCTTCTTTAACAATTCCTCCCATCGTTCGGTACCCAAGAATACACAAATCAAGTCCCTCGCTTGCGCACCTTAAGAAGAATACCCTTTAATCCACTCTTTGTTTCTCTGTCTCTAGCTTCTTCTTCTTCTTCTTCTTCTTCTTCTTCTTCGTCTTCTTCTTCGTCTTCTTCTTCGTCTTCTTCGTCTTCTTCTTCTTTCTCTTCGTCGCCCGACCTGTATCCCCAAAAACCCCCTCATCTAATCAGCCAAAACATTCCTCAGCATGACCAAGAAATTCTCCTTGAGCTTGTGAACCTCTGAAATCGGCGGCTTCACCGGCTCCCCAGCCGACCGCCTCAGCCGATCCCGCTTCTTCGCCCGCCGCTGCCTCTCGGCATCAATCGGATCCAGGTCGTCCTCCTCCTCCGCCTCCGTCTCCGACCCGTCGTCGTACGCCAGGTCCTCCAGGTCCTCGTCGTTGAGCCCGAAATCCGCCGAGCTGAAGCCCGTCGGCATCATGTCGCTCCCCGGCTGGCCCTCGGCGGCCATCTTCTGCTGCGTCTTGTCGCTGTGCCACTTCTTCCTCGCCTCCTGCCAGGCAATCAGGGCGTCGATTTCCTGAATCGCCTTTTCCTTGTCAATGATGCCGCTGCTGACGCCGCCCTCGAACAAGGCATTGACGTTGAGCGTGCCGTTCTTGGGACCCTTGCGGAGGAACTCCAGGATGCCCTCTATCCACTCCATAAGCTGAGTAAAGAGGCCGTTGTCGTGCGTATGGATCTCGTGCACAAACTTGTAAAAGTTGTGCTCGTGCCTCGCGCACAAATCGATAAACGCTTGCACAGTCTGGTTCGGATCCGCGGATGCATCATCCTCTCTGCACTTCTCGACCACCTTGATCATGTCGTCGATGAAGACGGCAAAGTCGGTGACGCTGTTGTACACGTTGGCCGACTTGTACACCCGCACGAGGGGCTCGTAGAAGATGGTGAACAGGTCTCTTAGGAGCTGAAGCGTGACGGGCTCCTCAATCAGTTGTAGCAGCATGCTCTTATCTCTGTGTCGCGTGCAAAGCTTGAGAAGCTGTTTGAGGTACGAAAATAGCTGGGCCCCCTGCTTCAATTCCTCGTCAATGTTCTCGACGGCGTTGTTGAAGGCGACGTATGCGTTGAACAATCGCTGCACCTGCTCGCCGGACAACTCGGGCTCAATCAGGTCCGACCTCAATATCACCACTATGATGTCAAGGTCTTCCTCTTCGGCCTGGCGACGGATCTCCCTCTTGATGTCTTCGGTGGCGTTTGTGTACTTTTTGATTTTCTCCGTGAACACAGGATCGCCAATCTTAGCGTCCAGTGCGTCGATGGACCTCTGGAAGCTGCGAATACCATCATGCAATGCCAGTGAAAACATTCGCTGCATGAGGGACCGAGTCCCAAAAGGCTGAGCGAGGAATATGTCCAGAATACCTGACATGACAGCTGCAGGGTTCGCAATTCGGATGACGTTTTTGACGACGGAGTACGGAATCAGGGAATGGATGCGCTTCGCTTGGGCAAACAAGTCGGCCGAATTGTCTTCGGCCAGGAAAAGATGGTATATGACGGCCGCGATTTCGATCCTGAGCCACTCGGCAAATTTGCGATACTGAATGCTGAGATCGCCAATCGTCTCTTTCTCTTTGATCTCCTTGAACAGTAGTGTAAGACCATTTCGTTCGACAATGTCGCGCCGGAACCTAAGATGTATCACCGTCAGAAGATTCGATCAGAAAGGGGGGTGGAGCCGGAGAGACTCACGATTCCATGTACTCATCCAGCTCAGCAGCACGCCTCCGAGCAATTTCGTAAAACTCCTTCTGCTCCTCCATGCGCTTCTCGTCAAGTGCTTTGCGCCTCGAGATGTCTTCCACATCCTCGTCTGTCGGTGTGATGGGGTCGCCACTCAAGAAGTCCGACATGGCCTTGGTGTTTGCAATCTGAGGGTTGTGGAGAAGTGATCGTAGAAAAGCACGGAGTGACACTCGTTGATTCTCTCGCCAAAGGACAATCTATATGTTCGTGTCAGCCTTGATCCATTTTCTTTGATTCTCAGAGTGGGTAGATATTTACCTCCTTGTTCGCGTCAGGAGTCGCCGCTCCAGAGCTTGCATGGCCGTCGACTGATGGTCGAGGCGAAGCTACCTTCCTCGAGCGACTTGATTTTCTTGACCTTATCGATCCGTGGCCATGCGTAACTATCGTGCCGGTTAGTCGACGATCCCTCAGAGCTGACTCTTGCTCGTATGAGCACTGTTCCGGGTCGTGTACTCACCCTTGGGAGACAGCAGCCCACCCGAGGCGCTCAAATTCTGCGACATCCTCGTTCTCCGAGTGGACATGGAAGAAACAGATGAGGCATCGGAGTCATCTCCCGCGCCGGAAAAAGACGGTAACAGCCCGCTCATTCTCGTGTCAGACTTGTTCTTCTTCGGCAACGCAGGCAACACCCTTCCAGGTAGCTCGGCGCGCAGTCTTCGGTGCAATCGACTAAAGTCGCCATACCGCCGACCGACAAAGTGCTCCAGCTCGCCCTTTCGCTTGATGCGCAGGATGAACTCTGCGTGCTTGTGATACCTGATGTTGCGCTTGACGGAGGTGACGCGGACACCGGCGACATTGACGTCCCAGCCGTTGATGTAGTTGCCCTCGGGGAGAGTGTTCATGACGCCCCTGTCGATGGCGTTGCTGTCCACGATCTCGAGCTCGGAGAACTTGATGCGCTCTTCGAAGCCGGACGAGGTGGGGATGCCCGAGACCATCATGAGCTCGACCAGCTTCTGCGCCTTGATGGCCAGCTTCCGGCGCTTCGTCTCTTCCAGACGGTCTTCGGACGAGGAAATCTGCTTCGTAGCAAACGACTCGAGAAACTGCCCTGTGCGCGTCAGCGTCAAACGAACCCCCCGCAGACAGAGACGCCAGCGTGATAACGTACGACTTGGAGCTTGTCCTGCCAAAACTCCTTCTCCCTGGCCTTGTCGAGAAACGGGAAATCGCGAACATGGTGGACAAAGATGTATCGCAGGATCGGCAGCTCAGACTCTTGGGGAGGGACCTCGCCCTGCTCTGACTTGAACGGCGCGCCGAAGCGCTGCAGAGCCGTCGGCGAGTTGAGCTCGTTGATCTCCCACTTGACCTGGTCGGATATGAGCTCTCTCTTGAGGTCTGTTGAAGGGAGTGCCTTGGTCAGCTCCGGATCCAGCTGTAGGTCGAGGACAGCTTTCGCATCAAGATCATCAACAAGGGGGAGAACAACGAACAGTGCTCTTGCTTGCCCGTCAGCGCATTGCTCGAAGCCGGCGCCGTGTTTGAGCCATTGGCGCGAATCGGCAGCGTCACAGCAGCGCCGCCATCGGGCACTTGCTGTTCGGGGACTGGCATGGCCAACGAAGTGAAGTCCGGCAACAGAGACAGAGAGGCGATTCCCGGTAGGAGGAACGTCAATGAACCGCAGGTCTCAAAAGGTCAGACAGAACAGCGAGTGGCGGCGCTTTTGGATGATGGACAGAAACCGGCTGAATCTCGTTGGCGGGGTAGGTATGGAATAGCGGCGTACAGTAGGGTCGTCGCTTTTACAGAGGTAAGGTATGGAGGCATGTACTACATCACAGGCTACCTCCAGGATGACCAAAGCATCTGAATCCGCAGCCCTGCTCCGCCCCAATATCACCTTATATCACTGCCAAGCTTGTTCTGTGGTGGGTAGATAGGTAGGTACCTTAGTCGTGTGCTACCAATGGAACCTAGTACCTACCTAAGGTACAGCACAGTACAGTACAGAGCAACTTACGTCAGAAGTACACATGAGTTTGGCAGTTTACAGCACTCAAATACCAAGAAGGATGGGAATCCCTTTAGTAATTCCACAGGTACAGGGGCGTGATTCCTTGGGTCTTGCATGCCGTTTCTCTTTCTTCTCCAGGCAGAATGGAATTATACCTTACTTGACAAGTGCCTTGGTAGTATCTATCTACTGTAGGTGGGATTCATCCAAAGTGGAGGAAGAGAAATGAGAAGCAGAAAATAGGCGCATGGGCTTCAGTATGACATCACCGCCAAGGTCGAGATATATGTACAGGTAGGTAGGCATACGTTATCCCATATCGCAAAGATGGCGCAGTCATTTCCTCTGCAATTGCAATCTGAACTACCTACCTAGGAGAAATGGCTGCAGGCAGGCATTTCGAAGTCGTACCTACTTGCTGATTTTAGGTAGCTCAACTCGAAAAAAGGAGGAAGATGTCTTCAAATGGCAGACACGCCCAAATCCCATTTCAACAATCCGTCCGATCACGCACATGGCCGCTCAGCAACCCAAGTTTATCAAGGTGAGATACTACTCCTAGGTGTAGTAGTAGAAGGCTTGCCTTGATCTAAGTTTGCCAATTCCAGGGCTATATAGAATCGGAGGCCTCAGACGATCGCCCAGACATCACGTGCAAAAGCCTGCAAATCTGCGATGCTCATGATAATATCTCCTTCTTGGGGACCTGGTTCTCTTAGGAACAGAAGCCGAAACGAAAGTACCAAGGCGCTTCTATCGACTTGATACGAATCGATAGCTGGATCTCTTGTAACCGTGATTCTCTGTCGTAACACAGGCTGCACAGCGCCAACAGCTGCTGCCCTTCTCGTTGTCGTGGCGCCAGGGCGAGTCTGGCTGTCCTCTTCCCATCTTTCGATGATGATTTGTTGACGCTGGTGGTCAAATTTGCTCAAGAGGACAATTTTTACTTGGTGGTCTGATGCGGTAAACCACCATCTCATATCGTCCCGTAACGCAGTCAGGGATTCAGAATCCCCTGCCTCGACGACCAAGGTTGGCCAGGCAAGTTTATGATTGCGTGCTGGTTTTGGCCCACCACAGGAGTCACCTTCACTACCATCACCTCCGGGGTGACCTTGTGGTCGAAAGGTGGTGCTGCCGATTGACCTCCAGATCTCCATCGCTTCTGGCCCAAGCCGATGGTCAAATCTCTGATAGATGTTGAGATGGAGTGCTTCATGTAGGGCAGTAGGAATTGTGATGATTAGAATCTTCCTGTCGGCATGGTAACGGCGTATGCGGAATGGACGACGTTCCTGGTTGATGATTTCCTCGAAATGGGTAGGAGAAACATCTGATTATTAGTATAGAATATCCTAGAGACGTAGCTGGATACCTAGTACTTACTTTGAACAACCAGATAATCTCCAGAAACCTGCCTAGCCACCAGGCAGAGCTCTTTGATGGTTGTGAACTGGAAGGTCGGCGGCGGCTCCTCCTCATATGATGCCAGCGAGGTAGGGGGAGTGGGAATCGACAAGTCAGGCGATGCCATTATATCAAGATTCGCGCGCGATAGAGGCTGTTGTTGTTGTTGTTGTTGTTGTTCTTGTTGAGAACTCTGTTGGGGGGGGCTTGAAACTTGGAAGGCTTGGGAGTGAATGCTTCTTCGTACTGGGAGTGGCTAGCCAGCACGCCAACTTTGAGGTAACTAACGCCCTTGTAAACATTTACCTCTACCACGGCTAATACTCGCTACATATATATACACAAGTAGACACCAGAAGTGATTGATCTTTCGATTGCTATCACAACGTATATCTACTGCTCAAACTTCTACACGTATCGAATCAGGTGTCTGCTAGTATCGCAATATAGGTCTACCTACCTAGTCTTACCATTGGTATGCTTTTATATCCGTTGTGGGGCAATGTAGGTAGCAGTAGGGATCATGACAGGGGTGCCTTTGTACTGCCTTTTAGAGATTCCTCAGGCGTCATACGAATATACCAGTAAACAACTGCCTAGTAATTTATTTGCAACTTCTTTACTGCAACTACCGCAACATAACAGACTGGCAAAAGATTCTGTGTAGCTTCTATTGATACAGCGTTTGTTTGCATTCTTACCACCAGCTGTAAGTATTTCTATGCACAATTTGCCATTTTGACCTGACGATAGTACGTCTGGCACCGCAGACGCGTGTGAGCCAGAGGCAGCTGGAGAGCTAGAAGCCCGCCTCCGCAGAATGCTACCACGGCTGGCAGTTGGAACTAAGTTTGCTCGGTGACGCCGACAAACGGTCTCGTGCCTAATGAGCGGGTTTTGTCCTTGAGCTAGGTATTGATAGCAATCCCACTTGGCGCTGTCAAATCCGGTGCTGCACAACGAATGCGCATGTGGGTAGGGGCGGCGGCCATGAATTTTGCGACCTCGCAGGCAGACCTCGTCTTGTTGCGCTTCCATACAGTGTCGACATGTTTTGTTCTGATGATTCGCCGTCGCCGTTGGCTCGGGTCATAGCTCGTCAAATATCCGCAACGGCTCGTCGTCAGCTGGTGGTACATCCCGAGCCCGGGTCGCCTCCGGTCCTTCGCCGTGGCTATTTGCCGCAAGGTCCTGATTGAGGCCTTGAAGCCCGGGCGTGGTGTTCCTCCACGAGCCTACCGAGTCGCCCTGTGCAGCGCCGCGGGCATTGTAACTGAAGGACACGAAGAGAAGACCGATGAGGCAGACAATGGACAACAAAGCCGCCCAGGTGATTCTCAGCCGCTTGCGCGTCTTCTCCTGCCATGCCCTGTCGGCGCGCTCCCAGCCCTCGATTTGCTTGCGCACCACATCCACCCGCGCTGCCAGCTTGTCGGCAGTTTGCCTTCCAAGGTGTATGCGATTCTGGAGAGTCTCGATCGTGGACTGTTGTGATTCGAAATGCCCAATGTTCCGTAGCTGGCTCGTAACGTCTGTCTCGAGCTCTTGCGCAGCCATGTCGAATCCCATCTGGAGGTCGCACGACGCCTGCGCCAGGTCCTTGAGGGCCTTGACCATGACCTGCAGGCTGCTCGTTTTCTCTAGGAGGGCATAGTGCGTCTGGTCTAGCTGTCGCGTCGTTTCGGCGGAGAAGTTGCTGAGCTCCGCGAGGGATTGCCGCAGCTCACTGAAGACTTGCCGTTAGTGAAACTGGCATCTTGCTTCTCCGACATCGCTCAGTAGGGGAAGGCTTCTTTACTCGGTGCTGGACGAGGCCTTGTCCTTTGCCCTGTCGCCTTGCAGCTTCTCCTTCGCCTTGTCCTTCTCTCTGTCCTTGTCCTCCTTGCCGATCCGCGAAAAGTCCGGCCTGTCATCGCCGTCCTTTGGTAGCAGCAGACTGGCGCGCCGGCTGTGAATCGGGCTCATGATGGGCGTCACGGCCCCCGAGCGCGGCACGTCCACCGAGCGCCGCATCCTGTGCGTCTGTATCCGGTTGAGCGTCTGTCCCTGACGCTGAGTCTGCGATGTCGCCGTCGTCGTCGACGGTGTCTCGTCATCGTCCGCCCTGCCCCGGAGCACCCTGTCGCCCACGACCAAGTCCGTCAGCGACCGCTGGACACGGTGCCGCCCAGGCCTGGCTGGGGCTGACGGAGGGTCAGGCAGGTTCTGGGTCGGCATTGCCGCTGGTTGGGCCGTGGCGACGGTGAGAGGGGCCCCCTTTTCCATGCGAGCATCGTGCATGCATTGGATCGGGATTTGGGCCATAATATTACCCGTAGGTCCAAGTAGAGAGACGGGAGGTCGAAGAGAGGAGCCTGGGGTGCCAGGGAAAATTAAAGTGGGGCATGGGCCAGCAGCAACCTGAGCGAGTGACGACAAAAGATGATGTTGCAACTGGAGTTTTCACATGCAATCCAGTGCTTAAAGGGTTGGAGTTTGGGTGTCAAGCAATCGGGTTTAGAGCAATTCTGCGCATTCATGCGTCTTTGCGCAGTATGATCGGAAGTTCATCGTCCAGGTTGACACCCAGTGAAGCTCAATGTTTGCTTTGGATATTATTGTTTCAGTGAACCCAAGGTATAATTTAGAGATGTTGATCCATGTGTGCTCCCAACTCCGTGCAAATGCAATAACAGAATTACCCCCATGAGCAAACATATAGGCAGCAAGACGCAATATTGATGTACGCACACACACCAAGAATCGCATGCCCGTCCCAGCGGCAGAATTTCTTTATCCAGCAATCCCGGGTGCAGTCTCAAAAGAACCCCAGCCATCGCCCCGTCTCGTCTGGCAGAAACCGAACCGAATACCGAATCGTTCCGGGCAAAATTGGGAATGCAGAGTCCTCCAAGTACAACCTCCCAAGAGCTCCCAGCAGTCCCGTTTTTGCTGCAGCATAAGAATGGGATCCAGGTTCAAACCACTGCAGACAATCGTCCGGATCGATGGCGGTGAAGAGGCCGTCGCCACAGCCCCCGTCCAACTGCATGCAGCTCCCAAGGTCGTCCACGTCTGGACAACAAAAGTGCGCATCTCTTGCAAGCATCGAGATTCCACCGCGGGCTTTACCGATAGTAGTAATATTCTCGTACTCGTCGCAGGACCGTATCAACTTCAATCCCGATGTCGTTCTTCGGCGCGGGCGTCGCTCGGCTCATGAGTTCAAGAGCTTGTTTCGCTTCTCCTTGCGCTTCAATCTCTCCACTCGCTTGCGGTGCATCTTTTCGGCCATCTTCTCGTATCTCTCCCTCTCTTCCTTCTTTGCTCGCTTGTCCTTGATTGCTTGGATTCGACGCTGTGAATATCCGTCAGCAAGGTGGCTGCAGAAGCGAACCGCTCTGCCAAGCGCGCAAAGCACCAACGTACCTGACGCTCTTCCTCCTTCTCCTGCTTCATCTCCTTTTCCTTGGCCTTCACCTGTGCCATCGCCGCACGCTCTTTGGCCCTCTGCTCATAGGAGGACAGACCGGCGGTCGGGCGAAAAGCCTTCTTGGGCGCATGCCATTGCATTCCTGTCGATTCGGTGTCAGTACCCTATATGCCGGTGGTGATTGAAGCGTCCGGATGGGAAACCGCGCGTACCGTTTTTGCGCATGCCAAGCGGCTTCGTTGGCTTTGCAGCCGGCTTCTCAACTGCGGCTTCCATTGTGGATGATTTGCCTTGTACGATCCCTGGTTGACTGGAGATCGATCAAGCGACAGTCTGCTGGATGAAGCTTTTTCTTTCCCTTTTCTCCTCTCGAACTTTTTTTTTGCCAGTCAACTTGCACATGCGGGGCCAAGGCGGTGAGTGATGATGGGCGCTGCTCCACTTTGAAAGGGGATCTTGATTGTACCTGAAAAGCCGGCACGGCAACATTGGAACATGAACTTGGAGGCAACTGGACGGTGGGAATCAGGCGCTGTAGTGGCCATTCTTCAGGCTCCATTCCAGCGGACTCTGGGTACGGTACCTACTAGTACCTTACAGGTACTGTTACAACCTTCATCTTGCCATGGATTGATTCTGCAGCTGGCCAACTGCAATCTCCCCCGACATGTCCGGTTCGTTACACAGCATTAACGACACGACACATGCCCGGCGCCCGAGTATCAGGTGCTATCAGATACCATTCGGTTTGCCTGAAAGTGGCAGCCTCGTCCTCCCCTCCCCTCGTGTTGTTTCGTTTGTACAGCTCATAAGGTACCGCTCACCGTCTCTACCTTACCTATACGGGCACAACTTTCAAAGGCTGAATGAAGCCCGGCAGCGGTTCCACCCTTCCAAAGGCCCGCGCCGTCCATTCACACGGTGACAACGCAGAAGTGGATGAGAAACCGGCCCCCGGGGGCATTCGCGTTCCCATTGCTGCTGCAGATGCAGGGGGGGCGTTCGTAGCATCTTCGTTATTTCTTCGCGAAGACGAAGTCGAAAGAGGGGACTGTTGTTGCGCATCACTACGGAGTAGGGCATTGATGAACATTGGCTCTCGACTCCCCCTGCTAGAGAAGACGACAGTGCTTCGAAATAAGCTGATATCATGCGTTGAGCACACCTAAGGTAGTTGTTTTGATACTACGTACCACCCAGGAAATATATCTCGAGTGATGCGGGTTGAAGAAGAGCGATCCCGCCCAGGAAACATTTCGTTTGCCAGCACAGCCGGCGTCGTAGAGGAGCATTCACGGGGGGCAAGGTAATTCAGCAGTCGTAGCCTCGCTGTTTTGAAAGCGACTCACATTGTATGACTATTGCGAGCGCACAAAAAGACACACAGGACCGTCCTCAAAGATTGGCAACGTGTTTAATACAATACGGAGCATGGCCTGAGCGTGTCTATTTTTAATTTGCCCTGTTTCAGGCTCCGAGTTAATCTTCAAACATGGGCTGGGCGATCGGTGGGCTCTTTAATCTTTGCCCAACATGAGACTGGGAAAAAGGGCTTTGTGCCACGTAGTCCCTTGCCGCTCACGATATTACGAGAGGCTGAGACTGATTGCACGATGGGGGGACACACACAAAGAATGTACGAGTACCTACATACAGTACTACAGAGCCGGTGTCCCGACCTGTCTTCAGGAAGCATGTGCAGGATACCCCGTCAATGCAGGTACGAGAAGCATCGATACGGAGCCCCTTGGCCGGTGCTCTTCCAATCGTTGGCTGTCATGCCATCAGTACATGCGTATTGTGCTTCTAGCGGGGATCTCGAAGTCGTTGCCCCGGGGAACGCCTGGAAATGGCGGCCTACCACCCAGCACATGCGTCCAAGTATTCCAAACCTGCAGTCAGAAGCCATACCTACATTAACACCTTGATCACGACGCAAAGCTTAGTATGCACTTTCTCTCTCCCTGGCGCGGACAGAGACGTTCAGATGATGGAAGATACAATACGGGTCCCTGGACAACAAAGAGGTGGATACCTCCGCCGGGGGGCCTCCCACCAGTCAAGGGCAGCCAGTGGTTTTGCGTCCTTTGCCGGCAAATTGTCACAACAACTGGAACAGAGCTTCTTACGCTCGGCCCAGCAGGGCTGAAATTCCCGTCAGCCTGCTTGTTCCGTAAGTAACAGATCAGCCGCCAACAATCAAGCAGCAAGAATATTCCGTAGCCTATAAGGGAAGGAAAGGTCAGGCGCTCATTCAAGTGTCCGTTACATAGCACGGAGCACAAGGTAGACATCACGAAGAGGACTAGTAATACAAGTAGCGTGCTAGCACTTGGCACCCGATGACAGGAGCAAGGTTATGAAACACGAAAAAGGGCCGGCGGCCCGTTGACATCTTGCTAGTACTGGCGGTTGTACGAAAAAGCAAAGAGGAAGGACGAAAGATGAGGAAGAAGAAGAAGGAAAAGAAGAGGGAAATAAGACGCAGGTACATGCCAAAATCTGTTAATCAAAGGGGTATACCTACCTGTAAAATTGACGAACAGGTAGAGACAATCATGCTCAAGGTAAGGTATGCTTAGTACTTGCAAAATGGAAGGGGATGCCGATGCGAGCTGAGCCGCGTGAGCTAAGATTGTCCGAACACCAAGCAAATGTCGATTACGACCTCGGATAGGCGCAGCAACGACATCCTTTGATTGTTGAACTGCAACTTGCACCCAACTGTGGCTAGAGTTGCTCTCTGCATATCTCCTTTGGGGCCTCACCCATGACCCCTGTCGGCGGAGCCTGGTGCATGTGTGTGTGTAGCCGCATGAATCTGCAGACTTGAGTGTGTCGAAAGTACTCCCATGTAGTATCAAGGTAAGGTAGGGCGGAGAGGCAAGGCAAGGCAAGGCAAGGCAAGGCAAGGCAAGGCAAGACTTCTTGTGTCTCCGTCTTGCGTCAAAGAAGGTCGATTGCCGACGGGGCTCGTGATCGAGAGGAATCATCCAGAGTCGAGGATTGCCCTGCTCTTCCCTTCCCGTCCGTCAGCCCCAGCTGATGGGCCTCCAAGGCAAGGGAGCGAGAGAAAAGGGAAGGTCATCGAGATGTGTGGGCGCCTCTCCGCATGCACTGTATTGAGTGTACTTGGCGCTCGCCTGTATCTGTATGTTGGCTCATTGTTTCACACCTCTTATTGATGGCCCGTGGTCACGAGGGGAGCATCGAGCAGGGCGAGCGAGGGATAATAGCGACGGCAATGTGCAATTGTTCCCTCTTCGTACCACTTTGTGTGCATCCATGGATCGATAGTGTGCTTGATCTGTACTAGATAGCCGCCTGCGCGGCCTGGCCAGACCTGCAGGCCGATAGCGATGGCGATGGGAAGGCGATGCTCAATCGTTGGATTCGCTTGTCTTGTCTTCTTCCGTCGCTGCGACGCTGAATCTGTTGGATGTGCTCGTTCCCTGCTGCAAGTCGTCAGAGATACCAGGTCGGGGATGGAAGGCTGATTCTGCCTCCAGTTGCAGCCGCTGCTCTCTCTATCTGCCCTCGTTGCCCTGGGTCTCTCGGTCGGGGTCGTATGAGGGTTGCCAAGTGAGGTGTAGTAAAATGCAGAAGAGAGAGAGAGAGAGATGATTCTGACACAAGTCCGGATCGAAGTACAGGTACGAGACAGCAGACCCGAGCACGACCGAACGCTTCCGGTAAGGTTACTAGGTAGGTAGGCACTGGATAGGTAGGCAGGGAGACATGACTACCCGCTGGACAGCACCCGCGAAAGGGCCAACAAGAGGGCTGACAAGGGGCGATTGAGAGATCAATCAATCAATCAATCAATCAATGAATCCTTCGCCCAGTCGGCGGCTGGGGATGCAGATGCACCTGCTGCACGCCTGCGTTAGCGGAAACGATCACCTGCTATTCTGACCTGTAAGATCCAGTCGGATGCCTTTCGTCCTTCGCGTACTGCTCCTAGGTGCGAGTCGGTATGGAGGTAAGTCGTGCCTCCCGCCCGCAGAAGGCAAGATACAGACACTGTGCTTTCAGCAGGGTGTAGGCCCTGTGGCAGCACCTGTAACGCGCGCTGTAGCACCGTGCTGGGGCATGGAGCACTGTGTGGGCGGGCTGAGCGGCTACCAGTCAGTGGGCGTTGTTCCAAAATCGGGGCTTCTGGCGCAGTGGCAAACGCGATGGCACTTTGCTGCGGGCGGAGAAGCTGGGCCAGAAACCCCCCAAGTACCGCTACCTCGACGTTCCTGGCATGCTCGTCTGTTAGCGCCTGCCAGCGTGCAGGTACCCAGTACGCGCAGGGTACGCGGCACGCAGGGGTGGGTGCGCTGCTTTGGGGATGGCCAAGGCTTGGAAGGGCCTCTAGGCCGCATTTCGCGGTGGGGACCGCGAGGTACCTTGCACAAGCAGGCCCCGGCGCGCAGGGATCCCGGGCGACTTCCACTTCTCGGCTGGTACCTGCTGGGCCGTACCTCTGGGTAGCGCCCCCCATATTCCACTCTGTGTCCGTCTCCGACTCTTCTTCTCCTCTCTCCAGATTTTCTTTTCCTTCGATCCCATTCCTATTCTCTATTCTCCATCCGCGCCATCGAAACTTTAACCACCTTTGGTGCAATTCCAGCTACGCTCCTCGCCTCGAGTTGCTGCTGGTTTTGGCCGTCCGCTCATTTCCCCCCGATTTTTTGATCTTGATCTTCTCCAGCATTGCATTTTACCCTCTTCTTCTTCATCCTCTGCAGTTGTTCTCTTCTCTTGACATCTTTTCATCTCGCGAACACACTTCTCCCGCCTTTGTCGCATCGTTCGAGCCGCCGTTGATTCGCTGGTACGCATCGCCAACGCTTTGCTCGACTGCAGCGCCCGTCTGTGAAAGTCGCAACCGCTCATCGTTCTTCTCTGATTTCTAGACTCGGATTTCATCGAATTTTGTCTGCTTCGGCTTGTTTTATATCGCCGCCATCTGTACTTTTTTCTTCCAGATCACGAGAAAAGCAAGCAACGCAACCAAGCCACAATCGACCGACAGAGGAGAAAAAAAAAAAAAAAGAAAAAAAGTTACCTGGAAAAAGACGTCACCAGTCACCAGTCACCATAGCACACTCACGCCCTCTCTATGGTCCATCACTCAATCTAGTCACTCATCCATCCATGTTCATGCTACACCACGGCCGGAAGCAATGATGGCAACCGCACTCTACACCCCCGAACGAGCAGCCGTTGCTCCGCCTGTCCACAATATGGAGGGGGCTGTCGACTATCTTGCTTCCATGGACGACGCGACTACCGCCCCTCTCGCCCGCGGTTCTGCGTCTCAGCATGGCGCGCTGCCTCCTCCCAACCCCCAATTCTCGTTTCCCGCAGCGCCGCCCACACCGTCACACGAGTCGATCGCCAAGCGGAGGCGACCCATGTCCGCCGTCGAGATGCACCGGCCCCTCAGCATAGCCGTGGATGGCTCTCGACACGCGGCGCTGCCTGCATTCAGCTTCAATCCGGGTGCCTCCCTTCCTCCAGACCCTCGTGCTTTTCTCAGCCCCCCTCATTCTCCAAATGCCGCCAAGCAAACCCCCGGCGCCGCGTCCAACCGTCCAATGGGCCACGGCCATCGAAGGGGCGGCAGCGAGTTTGTCGGCGGCCGTCTTCGCGAAGGAAGCACGATTGCCGTCATGAGCACGAGCCCGCCAAAGAACGAATTCGACCTCAAGACGCCCGCGCTGCAGCCACCGCGCAGAGGACATCGCCGAGGCATGTCAGCCACTATTCCAGCAACTGACCTCCCCATGCTCTTCGCGCCGCCAGCCATCGGCTCTCTGCCTCAGGGAAACAGCGCTCCTAGCAGCCCTACAATCGTTGGCCGGAAAGAGAATCTGCCTCTGATTGGTTTCGAATTTCCCTTGCCAGAGCCCACCCAACCGGGAAAAGATGACAAGCCTGCAGGCAACTCCAAAGCGCCGCTCCTGGCCCCCGATGAGGCTTGGAAGATGGGTAAACCCATGCTGCGTTCGAAAGTTGGGTTCTCGGATACTCTGGAATTTATTCCCCGGCCGCTCTCGCTCGTGTCTAATGACACCTCCAGCACCATCACCGCGCGGCCGGGCCATTCCGTCTCTGGTAGTGTATCCTCCGTCATCTCGGTTACTTCCAACAATGGTCGAGATGGCTCCGCTCCACTTTCGCGAACGGCGAGTGAACCTCTGGAGTCCCGACCCAGCACAGCAGGCGCCATCCTTGAACGCACCGCGGAGCTGCAAATTACCGAGGAGCCGCCTACTTCTCCCCGCCGCCGCAACTCGATTCCCGCTCTCCTCAATATCGCCGACGCTGACGCTACAGAGTCGAACGTGTCCACCCCCTCCAAACCAGCCAAGCGCTGGTCTTTCTTCGGCCTAGATGCCTTCGCCTCTGGATCTCCCGTCAAGAGGCGGCCGAGCTCCTCCGGCTCTTCGGAATGCGCCCCTCGCCCTGTTGATAGAATCTCTTGCTCTGACCGTGGGTCGGAGTCTTCGGTAGATACTTCAGAAACCCCTTCATCGAAGCACAAGAAGGGAAGCAAAAAGGGCGACAAGAAGAAGAAGAAGAGCAAGAAGGAAAAGAAGGAGGAGAAAAAGGAGAAGGAGAAGAAGAAGGAGGAAGAGAAGAAAGCCAAAGGCTGGGCTGGCTCCATTCTTCCCCTCAAGGGTCACAAGAAGCGTGGCAAAGCAAGCGCAATTCGACCACCGACTCCCCCAGCGTCTGTGTCTCATCCTGACGACGACGAAGAGGACGAAACCGAAAGGGACATTCGAGAACCTTCGTTTGAACCACCCACAATCAGCATCACCGAATCGCCTCCCTTACCCGAGCCTTCCGAGCCGCCAAAGCGGCATTCAGAGGAGGTCTCTTCTCCCATGATTGACCTGGATGCCGCTCTTGGGCCCTTCAACACCCCCTTGTCCTATAATCCGGAGTGGGAGGCTGCTCAGCGTGCTGCAGGCACGCCGAGCAGCAGAAGGCGCCTCCATAGCGCCCAAGGACTGAAGGGCTTCAGTGGTCCAGGCATGCATTATCACCGACGTGCCGAGTCCGCCCCAGATCTTCCCCCCTTTGATTTCCGTTCCTCCATGCACCGGTTCGGCAGCAGCTCCACCATGGCTGACGTGTTTGAGGAGGATGAAGAGGATGATGACGGGAAAGGCCACACCAGGACCAGGCTCGAAACCAGCGAGGAGACTAGCGAGGAGTCCGACGGCGAGACGACACCTCCCGCTGTCATGCCTGTCTCCAAAGACGCCTTTGGCGCCCCCAGCGACAAGGCCCTTGGCAAAATGCGCCGCAGAAGCGCCGGCATCATGGAGAGAGAATCACTCAGCTCGCAAGCAGCGCGGGCTGATGCTTTCAAGATCTCACTCCAGGATGAACCCATCGCAGAGGAGTTTTCGATGCCCATTTTCAGGGCCCCTACGTTCCAAGGCCGCAGGGATTCCGTCGACTCAGGAGCGCCCTCGGCCCCCTCTCCGCGACAGCTCCCTGTCACTGTCGATATGCCAGTGGATGACCAGCCTCTGGCTCTTCCCAGTGCCGGCATTTCACCGCTCAGCCCTTATTCGGCAAGCTATGCCTCGTCACCTCATCCCTCTCCGCGGACGCCAATGTCGATTGACGCCCAGCGCATCTCTACGGCCCCTTCGTCCGTCACTGACGACAGCTTCCATTCTCTGCTCATGGGAGAGCCGGGACCGGAAGTCAGGATCTCGATGGATTATGACGTTCCGTCCATTGCGTCAAGCACCTCTGCCATGACCCGTGACAGCACCTATATTCCCGTACCGCGACCGCGTCAGCCTCTTGCTCGTGATCAGCGCCCAGTGTCCATGTCAGCACCATTTGGACGCAGGCGATCCAGCTTGGCCAGCCTCAGCCGTCTCATTAGCAGTTCCCACGGCGAGAGAAGCAAGCTCTCCATGGAAGTGACTCTAGACAACGAGCCGGAGTCGAAGAAGTCCAAGAGCAAGACCAAGCGGCTTGGCCGGATGATGCAGTTTTGGAAACCGAACAAGGATGAGAAAGACAAAGCCACTTGAACTTTGCTACGGAGAAGAGAGAGGCAACGAACAATAACGAAGCAGGGTCTCGCCGATGACAGAGACTCTGCTTTGACGAACTTATATGTATTCTATGTAGCGCATGTTTTCCAAAAAAACAAAAACAACACTTTTCCCCCACCCCCGCCTATCTCGCCTCATGGATACTCGATCTACTGAAATGTTGGCCGCCGTGTGCTCGCCAGATGTTTGTCGTCGATTGACTATCGTCGGCCTGTTTTCGTGACAGGGGCTGGGACCTGATGGTTTCTCTTGCAAACTTGCGGATTGCGTACCATTTGCGGGTTTCCTACAGTAAGCTGCAGGATGTTGTCAACAAGATGACGAGGGGTTGGTGTATGACGACAAGCATGAACATTTGCCTTTGTTGCACGACGAATGCATTTGGTTTCTTCTTTTTCTTCTCCTTTTCTTTTTCTTTTCAGTTTACCTTGTTCTTTTTCCCTTTGTTCGGTATGGTTCAACGGACTGGATGGCGGAAGGGGGCTTTCGCACGGCTTGGAGAGGCTTCATTGATTCGACGAGGCATCATGTCGATTTTGTGGTATTTTTTTTTTCTTTCTTGTCTCTTTTCCAGTGTATTCTCCGGATCATGGACGATTCCATATGGGAGAATCGCTGGTGGTTCCTATCTGGAACGTTCAAGGTTTCATGGATGGCCGGTTTTACTTTTTGACATGAGATTTGCCGGCTTCAACTGCGGGATAGAATTGCTTGTGTTGTTTACTGAGAAGAGGACAAGTTCATAGCGGATCTAGCTATGTAGTCGAAATAAATGCTCTGATGAGCATACTTTTGTAAAGCGACCAACCGTTACAGATGGGACTCTTGGATGCTTGATCAAGTAAAAGTCGGGAAGGTTTCAGATGTTCGTAATCGTATTCAATGGTGCCTTATGTAGCAGATAATATGAGGGAGATAACTGTAAGATATCTGCCAGGTAGGAGGATATAAGAATGCAAGCAGCTCGCTTTGCTTTCATACAAATATAGTCATAAGCCGTAACACATCATGAAGCTAATGAAAGGTAGAAGAAAAAGTAGAGAAAGGATGTAAAAGAGAGGTAGAAGAAAAAAGGTGAAAGAAAAAGAAAAGTCGTATCCTAGTCGTGTAAAGCATCAGGCATTGCTCAACGGCTGCCCACTCTCATCTCAATCTCCTTATAACGCCATCATCATCAAATGAACGGGGTCATGAAAACATCTTGGACACTCCCTTGCGAATGCCCTCCATGAAGCCGCCGTCGCGGTCCCTCTCATCGTAATACGTCGTAGCCCTGCGCTCCCACCGGACATCACCGCTCCGCCCTCGCTCAACACGCGTCGTTCCGCCGCCGCCGCCGCGAGAAGAAGAAGCGTACGCATGGCCGCCATTCGCAATCGCAGAACCAGCGCCGCCGGCACCAGCACCAGCATAAGCAGCATACGCGCTGGGGTTGCCGTGGTGCCCGTACTCGCCGGCCATGCGCACGGCGTCGCCCACGGCGCTAAAGGGGTCGCCGGTGGCGGCGCGCTTGGCGACGCCGAGCATGCGCTCGAGGGCGGGCGGGATGCGCAGGCCGAAGCGGGCGAGCAGGGCGGTCAGGGCGCCGCCGGTGACGAGGGGCAGGATGACGAGGAAGAAGACCTTCCAGGGGTGGCGCTTGGCGTAGTGCTGCAGGTCGCGGAGGAGGCGCTTGAGCTGCTTGATGCAGCGCTGGACGAAGCCCTCGCGGGGGGAGCGTTTGTAGTACGACGGGCGGCCTTTTAGTTTGATGGGATTTTCTGTTAGTTTGATCCCAGAGCCTCTCTGTCTCTCTCTCTCTCTCTCTCTCTCTCTCACTCTCTCTATATATATATACATATATATGTTACATCTTGCGCCTGGAGAAGGGGGGGAACGTACTGTTTCCAAAGAAGCTGGAGCGGCTGTGGTTGCCGCCCACGCCAAAGAACGAGCCTCTGGAGCCGGTGCTCCTGCGATGGCCGCCGCCGCTACCATCACCGCCAAAGAAGCCGCGGGTGCGGGAGCGAGACCTGGAGCGATCGCGGTCGCGGGACCGGTCTCGAGAGCGCGATCGCGAGGTCGAGGGGGAGTGCGAGCGGCGCTTCTTGTGGCGGCGGGTGCCGCCAGCGTGGTGGTGACGAGAGGAGCGGCCGGTTTGGCTGACGGCGTCGCCAAACGAGTCGAGGAGGCTGGAGGAGCCCATGACTATTGCGACGAGAGAGTGTGTCTTTTCTTGGTTTCCTTTCTTTGATCTTGTGGTGGCCTTTGAGCGGGGATGCCGGTGTTCAATTGAGAGGTGAGCGCATCGGCGTGGGGGGAATGAGATGGACGGCTCGTTATTGTCGTTATGTTGTTTGAGGTTGAGGTTGTGGTTGAGGTTGAAATGGGATGGAGATGTTTTTGTTCCTCTGAGAAGCCGGTGCCTTGCTGGGGTACACGAGGGTCTACCGCAAGGCAACTTGAAGCAAAGGTACCAGCTGAATAGATATGCAGAGTTACCGCTTAGGTACAGATAGCCAGCCCCCAACTAGCACAACTGGAGCCCCAAGCGCTGAAGGAAGAGACTCGAAGTCAAGGAAAGGCGATACACAAGCACAGCACGAAGTAGAAGATGAAAAGTTCAATCACAGAAGAGAAAAACAGAAGAAAGAACGAGAGATTGACAAGACACACAGACACACAGAACAGGGCTCTGCTGAGGCCTTACTGCAAACAGCAAGGCACTAGACTGAAGCAAACAGCTCTGCTTATGCGTACGAGGACTAAGTAAGGTAAGGCTGCTGGTCCCTTGAAGCGCGAGGTTGTGTTTGGCTAGGTGTTCCTTGCTTTTTGCCCAACTTCCAAGCCATCCAATCTGTGCTGCTTACCTTATGTACATGTAGTAGATGGAGCTTTTTTCTTGTTTGCGCCATGCGCGCAGCGAGGCGGGATGCAGGCTGCAGCAATGAGCTGCAGGGCAGCTGAGTGGGAGCTTTCCGGACAAGATACTGCAAGCAAGTACTGCTACAGTACATACACGATGGAGTACAGATACAAGATGCTGCAATGCGATGCGATGACAGCCCTCCATGGATGTCCCCTCCGTTGCTCCAGCTGGACCCATAAGCAGGGCCTGTTGAAGCGCCCTGGCCGCCGTAAATGCGGGTGGCTGGGGGGATTTGATGGGGGAGGAGCCGCAATTTCAGTGCAAGTCAAGACTCAGTTGTACAGTGAGATTCGGGTAATGAAGAATACGGAGTACAAACGAGGTGAGGTGGTACTATGTATGTGCAAGTATGAGCACTTTGTGTCAGTCAAAACACGAGCTGAGTCTCTGGTCCCTGAAACAGACAAGGTCAACAGACTGGACACACATATGAAGACAACGTGGCGCAGCAGATTGTGCTTGCTCGATCTACCTAGGGAGCGCCAAGTTGAAGCGCGAACACGAGCATATTCCGGGCGTGTTATATGGCTAAAGTACAAAGTACGGGATGCTTGTCTGCAGATCTCAATACGAGATACGGATTGGCTTATTATCAGCTGGGTATTGCAAAGTATAGATACTTGATGCTAGAGATGCGATGCCCTTGGCTTGGTATGTGGCCCTTCAGAGGTGAAGAGACAGTAATACTACCTAGGTAGTATGTGAAGATCGCAACATCGCTATTTGCACAGCTTGGAGTTGAACAGCTCCCTGCGCCACACTTTTGCTACGCCACACCCCGGATGTCAAACGCCAAGCCATTGCTCATGCACTTGACTGCACTTTCACTTGAGAAGAACATACCGCCTCGTATAATCCTCACCACCAAATTATCTACTGCTTTAATTGCTCTTTCAGTTGGCTTTTGAAGTCTTGCAAAGCCTCTCCAAATACAATTACCGAAGCTGAACAGTGATTCCACGCAAGGACAAGACAAAAACCTCACAACCCCAGCCAAAATGTCCGCCGGCGACGACGAAGAAGAAGATGACTACATGAACATGACCTTCCAAGACGCTCCCCCCACAACAGAATCCTCCGTCCAGCGCGCAGAACGCCTCAAGCGAGAATCTCGCGCCCGCGGCATCATCAAGTCCAAAGCGCAACTCGCACAGGAAGAAGCCGCCGCAAGAGAAAAAGCGCTGGCAACGTCCATGCTCGAAGATGCGCGCGCCAAGAAGAGCAAAGGCCTTGCCATGATGGCCAAGATGGGCTTCAAGGGGGGCGGTCTGGGGAAGAAGACGGAGGACGGACAGGGGTCGGGCAAGACGGAGCCTATCAAAATTAGCATGAAGGAGGATCGCGGCGGTATTGGGATGGAGAGCGAGAAGAAGAGGAAGCTTCAGGAGGCTGCCGAGGAGCGGGATGTCAAGGCCGTCAAGATTGATCCTCTGGAGTATCGTGAGAGGATGCGGGCGGAACGAGAAGATGCGAGGCTGGAAGCACAGCTGCGTGCTGCACAGCGGACGGCAGAGAGGCTAGATGAGGAAAAGTCCAGCACAGAGCTGAGCCAGAACCCTGCTCCCCCTTCTTCATCCTCAGAAGAGGAAGCGTCAAAGTCAAAGCCCAAGACAGCATCGTCTCGACCACTCAAGTCCGTTCCCGTGCTTTATCGTGGCTTAGTCCGTCATCGCGAGGAAAAGGAGCGTGAGCGAAGAATGAAGCGTGAATTGGACGAATCTCTTTCGCGGTTACCGACATATGAGAACAGCGACGAAGATGACGACGATAAGATGGCTATGGGAAAGGACGTTACTTTTGCTCTTGCGGACGACTTGGATGAGGAAGACGAAGAGCTGGAGGAGTTTGAGGCTCTTGATCTCAAGACGAGACTGGCACGTCTCGTCATGTACCTGCGAGAAAAGCATCAGTATTGTTTCTGGTGCAAGATGGCGTATCCGGATGCTGAAATGCACGGGTGTCCTGGTATTACAGAGGAGGATCACGATTAGAAGCATGAATAATGCAATTCTGTTTGACTACTGCGGGCCATCACTTTGCTGCTGCTCTTCCCTAAACCCACGACCCTGTTGATCGACTATAGACTGCAGACGTTCTTCGAATTCACATTCAGAGTATCATGCTACCTGATAGTGTCCAGCAATACCCCGTATGAAGTTTGCTTATACGGCTCACTCTGACCTCCTCCAGCCTTTCATCCGTTGGTTACCTAACTACCAATAATCGTTTCCCGAGGTCTCCTCGTCTTCGACTTCTTCAAGTATGACCACAGACTTGCAAAGCATCATGTTATGCTCGAATCCGTGTCCATCTGCATTCCCAATCTTCATCATGCCGGGGGCTTCGACGAACTTGACCTCGATCTTGGTTGCGTCCGCACCTGCGTCGCCGGAAATAGTTTCCATCGTCGACGGGTCATAAGTGACAGAGTCCGTGCCATTATGATCTCTAGTCCACTTCACTACAAAGATGGCTTTTGACTTCATCAAGGTGGCATGAAGTTCCACTGCTTCGGCAATGAGCTTCTTCATTCTGTGAATGAAATCTTCAGCAGCGGAGGTAGGAATAAAAGGGTTCAGCCTTTTCCAGGCGATGTCAACCTGAGCATCTACCGCCTTCAAGTCGAGATGACCCTCTTCGACGAGGTCGGCGATTACTGTTGACTTGGTCTGACTGATGATCTTGAGATACCGGGGGTCTGCGATCGATGCATGGTCTACGCAGAAGAGAAGATGTTAATATCCGGCAGTTATTGACATGAAGCAAACGATAACTATAAGAGATTCTTACCTTTCCCAGAGAGGTGCTGTGTCAGAAACTGGCCGAGTATTCCTTGCCAGATAGGTTGTTTCCCCTGAAACACAGCCGAGACCAATTGCCGCCAAATCGCTTTTCGAAGGATGTTTACGCGTAGATATGGAATGTCGCTTGGGGACAGCAGTTGGTTGGGCTTCGCCAGTGATGCAAGAAGCTCATCTTGATTGCTGGGCTTCTCAGTCAGACACTGAGCGACGAGGTCGCGGACATTGTAAGACAACATCATCCACGCCTCCATGATATGCGAATCTGTCACTTTGACGTATTTGCTGTCGTCCCGCCTGTTCTTGTCGAGAGCAGCTATGAGCTCCCTTTTCCACCTCCTTGAGTCGGCGTCCAGCTTATCTCTTTCATACTCTAGCTCGTTAACTTCGTCCTGAAGCTCTTGGACTTCATCTTGCAGTCGATTAATATCTTGCTTCAGTAGCTGATGAGATTTTTTGTGGGCTTGCTGCGCTTTCTCCAGCTTGGACTCAAGTTCCTCGCCTCGGATCTTGAGATCCTGTTTTTCCAATCTGAGAGAGGCGACCTCCTGTGCCTTGGAGCCGTATTTATCCAAGAATACACGCATGTGCTTCTCGAAATCCTTCATCTCGGTAGCGGTCGAAGGCCTCCGGCCACGTTTTGCAGATTGCTGGGGCTCAAGCTGATCATCGTCGCAGCTTCGCTTCTTCGACTTTAGCACCACGCGAGTCTGTTTTGTTTGCTGCTCTGCATCCTCCGCAGTTTGCTTCGTTGATTGGGGACGCGACTTGCGAGACGCCCTTTTCTGTTTGCCAACTGCCTTCTTTGACGGTATGTCTTCGTCAGATCCCGTCGATTCGTATCCCGTTTCGTCAATGGTGGAAGAGACTCTGGTTTCGACGTCGCTGCATTCCTTGTAGTTGGTTGGGCCACCCTTTCTGGTGCGAAGAGAGGGGCCTTCGACCGCTTGGGCTACGCTTTCGATCTGCGAGCTTTGCCGAGCTTCTATCAGATACTAATAGTTAGAATGAAGAATTCTTCTTCAGAGAGATTGGGAGACTCTTGCCGTCTTCATCGTCAGGAAGATGGATGACGCCTGCTGGCATTGTGACCTGCAGATAGTGGAAGAGTTATCTTTTGATACCAGCTTGTCGAGACTTTGCGTGGATAAAGGGAAGATTTCGACCAGAAGAGACAGGTAAAGAGAAAGACGAAAGATAGGACAAAAGGAAGGGAAAATAGGGAAAAGAAGAAAAAGTCAGGAAGAAAGAATATAAAGCGCAACTGGCAAAATCGTTCACGTGCTGCACCGCCTTTGCTCTGTGAGAATATTGGGAGGTTTTCAAGGCAGCTGGCAGAGCAGCCGAAACGTGCAAACTCACTTCTGATTCACCTTGAGCTGACTTGCTGCTTGACTTTCTCTTAAGATCTACTGTTTGAATCTCCGCCAAGCTTGGCAACTCTTGACTGGATTACGGCCATCTCACAGATCCTGACCAACTCAAACCCCCTCTTCCACTTTGCAGCTCTTACTCTCGATATCCCTTCCTTTTGGTACTGCTCGGGGTTCAGTGTGCCATGCCTCGACCCAAGCGCGCCCAGAAAGGCGCCGGAAGAGGAACACGAAACCTCCATGGCCAAGAGTCGACCATCATCATAGGCATCGACTTCGGAACTACGTGAGCTCCAGTCCAACCGCCAAGATATGGCATCAGTTTGCTGAACAAACGTGTAGCTTTTCAGGCGTAGCATGGGCCAGATCCTCTCGCCCGGATCAAACCAACATCATCACAAGCTGGAAGTCCAACTTCAACTTCAACAACGACAAGGAAAAGGCCCCAACGGCCATCAGCTACACGGACAAGGGCGAAGAAGCTCCTCTCTGGGGCTACGCTGCCCCTATTGGAGAATCCACTCTCAAGTGGTTCAAGCTCTGTCTGCTAGACGAAGAAGACATCCCACAGTCTCTGCGTGGCTCAGCTCATATTCAGACTGCCAAAGCATCCTTGGCCAAGACAGGTTCCCATGCCGTCGATGTCATCGGCGACTATCTGCGAGAGCTGTGGAAGTATAGCCTCTCTTTCATCGAGCGAGCCGAGGGTGCTTCCATGGTGCAGCTTTCTGCCTTTAGGGTCGTGGTCACCCTCCCAGCAATCTGGCCAGCTTACGCTCAGTTTCGCATGAAAGAGGCCATCGAAAAGGCCGGCATCCTAGGGCCTCGAGGTGTTGCCGACACCACGCTCGAGTTCATTTCCGAGCCGGAGGCCGCAGCTCTGGCAACCTTGAAAGACATGTCTGACAGACCAGATATGGGAGTAAGAGCACCACCCCATGGCATGGACTAGTTCTCCCGTTACTGACGACTTTCCATCTCCAGCTTGGCGACCATTTTGTCGTTTGTGATGCTGGTGGAGGCACCGTGGTAAGCTATCACCCGATCAACATCTCTACCTATCAAGAAAGCTTACATGAATGCAAGGACGTCATCACCTACACCGTCGTCAGCAAGGACCCGATGAAGATTGAAGAGAGTGTCAGGGGAGATGGTATGGCACCCAGCTTTGCTCCCAACCTGGAACAAGACAGCTAACGCCTTCATCAGGAAGACTGTGCGGCGCTACCTTCGTGGACGAGCGCTTTAGAAACCTCCTCAAGCACAAGATGGCCTGGGGCACTTGGAACAAGCTCGGGGAGGATGGAGTAGCTCGTCTCATGAACAACGAGTGGGAGAATGGCATTAAGCCACAATTCTGCAACGACGGCCGCAAATGGACCCTGCAAATCCCCATCACCTCGCGCAAGAGGGACCACGACGAATATAGCTGTCCGGACATCGACATCACCAAGTAAGGTCCATGGTCCGTCTTCAATCAGGAAGCTTTCGCTGAGTAGACAAACAGTCGAGATGTTATCGATGTGTTCACTCCGGTAATGAGCCAAATCGTGGAGCTTGTGGCAGCACAGATCCAAGAGGTCAAGAAACGGTACAAGAAGCAGCCCAAGGTACGAAGGATCCCTCTAAATCACCACGGACATTCGATTGCTCACCTAATGCTCCAGTTTATCATCTTGGTGGGTGGCTTTGGACGCTGTCGCCATCTGCACAGTTGTCTCCGAGATGCTCTCCGAGGCCAATTTGACATCCTGCAGGGCTCAGGAGGACAACCGTAAGTGCATACCAGTCATCACACCTTATCGGACCAACAGGGACTGACTCTCTTTTGCTCTTTGCTCGTTGAAATCAACAGTTGGACGGCAGTCTGCCGCGGTGCAGTCCTCCGGGGGCTTGAGACCTCGGGCGACGACGCGCAAGAGTCGGCGATCCGGTCCAGGATTGCAAGGGCGAGTTACGGCACCATGTGCAACGTGACCCCCTGGACCGAGGACGAGCACGACGTCCGGGATAAAGAATGGTGCCCCGTCACGCAGGTTTTCATTGCCGCTGACCAGGCCTCCTGGTTCCTCCGCATCGTGAGTCGCCCACATACATACGCCTACTTGAGAGGGGAAAAAATGGCTAACCGACTACAAAAAAAGGGGGAGACGATCCAAGTGGGCAAATGCATCGAGATGGGATTCCATCAGGATCTCGACAAGCCCATCGACAGCATCTCCACGGATCTCATCTACTCCAACGCTCTCGCTCCATCTGACAGATGCGACGAGACGGTCAAGGAACTCTGTCAAATCCGCTGGTCTCGAGTCCCCAATTTCAATGAGCTGCCTTCCTGGAAGAACTCCAAGGGCCAGCGCGTGAAGCGCCTCTCCTACGTCATCAAGATGACTTCAAACGGCGTCTCGCTGGACTTTGAGATCTCTCATGAAGGCAGAGTCGTGGCAGCGAAGAACGTCGTCGTCGACTACAGCGAGAGCGGTACAGCGGCGGCAGCGCGTCGCTCTGTCGCTCAGGTTGAGGTTGAGGATGATGATAGCGGCACCTATGTTCCTCCTGGCTCTACTAATAAGAGAGCGCAAGGTTCGACCACTGCGAACCAGGTATGGGGAAGTATGACTTGGAAGGAGTATGCTGCCCAGGTTGAAGCCCGACATAGGGGATGAGGAAGCCCGAGAATTTGGCCATCTAGACATGGCAAGAAGGGACTGTTTACACATGGACATCATTTAACGTACCAAAAAGAGTACAATATTTGCTTCATGTATCTCCGAACGAATTTAGCTAGAATATATAGGAGACGCAGGTGATACGATTTACACAAATGGATGGCAAATCAACATGCTGAACAACGGACTCAACTCGCATGCAATTAACATGAAGGTATCTCTCCACTCAGCTCGCAATGCCTCCTCCATCCATCTCAAAGTTCTTCAAAATGTGTCGTAAAAACAAAGATCAGACCAGCTCAAACCCATAATGACCTCGATATACACCTACACTCTCACAAGGGTATCTGAATGAGGCCGAAATGTCCCGCCGGGCCACATTCAATAAACACTAAAAGACAAGGTAACAGGAGCAGGAATGATGGAGCGCTGTCGTCGTAAGATCTTCCTTTCTCTCTCTCTCTCTCTCTCTCTTTCTCTTCACATCTCACCCGTGTCTCTCCCCTATTAGCCGAATTTGACACTCTGCCTACATCTTCCCCTTCTTCTCCCTCCTTCTCTTGGCTCACCCTCTGCTCCTCATCGCAATTCCACTTCATCGCCTGTTTGGCAAAAGACTATTCCGTCCAAACGGCGCCCCCTGGAAGGGCGGACCAGAGTTCCACCCCTGGTTGACGCTGTTCCTCACAATCAGCGCCGCTGCCGCCGTCGCGGCCTGCCGCTCCTTTTGCCGCTGCCGCTCCTTGAGGTAGTTCGCCGCCTCGGGACGCATGCGCAGGATCCGTAAGATCATATCGTCACTGGCATCCGCCTGCGCCTCGCGTCGCTTCGCCTCCTTGGCCTTGCGCATCGTGCCCAGGTTGCGGCTCATCATGATGCTCTTGCCGCGCCGGATGGTGCCCATGCTCGCAAACGAGCCGGCGCCGCCCAGCGACGCGCCCAGACTCGACGGCACCGCGAGCCTGCTGCCGCTCTGCTGGCTCTGCGGCTGGTTCTGCTGCTGCAGGGCTTGCTGGGCGCGCTGTGCCGAGGCCGCGGCCATGCGCTCCGACTCCCGGATGAGGTTGTTGGTATCCTCAAAGTAGAAAAAGTTCAGCGAGGCCAATTCGTGCCACTTAGGGGATTTGAGCACCTCGGCTGGAACTCCGAGCTGCTCGCCCGAGTGCTCGTCCTTGGCATTGAAGAAGTTGAAAAGCATCTCCAGCCAGTGATACACAATGTCGAGCTCCCTGCGAGTGAGAGGCTTCTGGGTCGACGGCTTCTCGGAGAGGGGCGGCACCAAAAGATTCTCAATCGTCATGAGCACGTCTTTCCACAGACGAGTCATGACCGCTATCATCGTGGCGTCTGTGAGAGTCATCTTCATGATGGCAAAGTTGTCGTCAAAGTATGCAAACAGATTGGTGAGTGCGCTCTCAATCTGCGCCTGGGTAGGCCCTGCTGAGGGGGTGGCCGTAGAAGTTCTCTTCTTCCACAGACTCGTGATCGACGCTCCCACGCCGCCAGACCCCAAAAGATTCCGCAAAGTCTCCAGTGAGAGCGTTTCGTTGATTTGCACAGTAAGCTAGACGTAGGTTAGCCGAGCTGCAGCTTGTGTTTGGATGAATGAGAGAGCCGTTGCCACAACGTACCTTGTCTGTGATTTTGCGAACCATGTCTCTCTCCGTGCGCTTCAGATGGCGGAAAGCTTTTCCAAAGTGGAACACGATGTCATCGCGCTCTCCCTCCATGCTCACTCTGATCAGGAGACGGCCTTGTGAGTCCAGGTCCAGCCAGAATTCACGAGGGAGATAATCTCCAAAGTGGTTTGGGTCCAGCTTGAGCGAAGTCCGTCCGACGTAGTCGTGGTCACCGAAAGTATCATAATCCCATATCGTCGCAATGACGTTGACTGGGCCTTGCACGGTGATATCGAACGACTCGTCCCAGCGAGGGTTTAGACTTCGGTGAACGATACGCGTCTTGTGGAGTCGCTTCTGATACTCGTCGCCAAAGACGACGTACGGATCGCTGTAGCCTGATGGATCGCAAGCTTTGATGTCCTCCGCCTCCACTACCTTGATGGTGAAGGTGTACTTGTTTGGCTTCCGGGTCTTCTTCTTGACCCCGTCTTTCTTCTCCAGCAAAGCCGCGCATGCTTCGACATTCATGGTCTTTTCCAGCTTGTCTAGCTCCTGCATCGCGTACTCAATGTTGTTGAGCTTGACGAAGGACTAGTTGATACGCTCAAGTTAGCATTTTGACGAGACAGGAAATGGTCTGAGAAATTTACCTCCGGGAAGAACTGGAATGGTTCAGCCTTCTCCTTGTTGTTCCATGCGTCTTTGGCATACTGCATCCACTTCTCCTGGGTACTCTGAGTTTGTGCAGCAAGCTCCTGCGCAGATGGACGATCCATTTCCTTTGCAAACTGCTGGTCCACCGTCTCACAGTAACGGCCGATGCCAGCGGAAAAGCTCCTCGCCAGCGCGGTCATGAATCTGGCGTGGTGCTCTGGGTTGCCCCATTCCAGCTTGTAAACCTGATCCACCGTCTGGTTGAAGAGCATGAACATGTCAATGACGGACACACTATGCCGCTGCGCATCTCCCGGGATCTGATCGGGGCTCTCTGTTCTAACTTGGAATTTGTCCTGCTTGATAGCCTGGTCCACGAAATCCGTCATTCGGGCCTCGGCCGACGCCAGCCAGCGCCACACGAAGTCGACAAGCAAGTCTTCAATGTTGAAGGCGAAGGGCTCCTTGGGGAGGAATTCTTCATGGATACCGCGAATCTCTTTCAGCTCCTTGTAGAGCTCAAAGCCGTCCTGAATATCAATCTCCTGGCCGCTCTGGTTGGCTGACTGCATGATGATCTGAACGATGGCGCTTGCATCTTGCTCAAACTTGGGAAACACTTCATACACTAGGATGCTTAACGGATCAACCCCCATGATGGTGGACGTCTTCTTGTAGCGCTTTCGGATTCGGTCGCACACCTTGGTCACTGCCTTGCCAAGCTGGACGACGTGAGCGAACTCCCACTCTTCCTTTTGCTCTGGTATCTGCTTCTGCATGATCTCATGGTAGACTGCCGTGGCCTTTTGAGCCAGGCGCTCAGACAGAAGCTGCCTGAATTCGTCCATGACTTCTGCCCGCGGGGAAAAGGTTGGATCCTGGCCAATATGGTTCTCCAGAAGATACATGACAGGCCCGATATTTGGCGGCTTGACGTCGTAGCACCCTTCTAGAAGATCGAAGAGCTCCTGCAGCAGTGCGTCATGGAGGGTGTGCAGAGTGTGCTGGTAGGCGGCAAAATCATGCATTGTCCATCGGCTTGGGTCGAAGTCGGTCAGGGGCGCGTTGTACGCGTGTATATGGGGTGGCTTCTTGAGCTCTTGCGATGGAGACTTGATCATGTCGAAGACAGAGTCGAGGTCCTCGGGGGCAATCTCCTTCTCGAGAAACTGATTGGTGGCTGCTTCCAGGAGAACAATGAGTCTTGTGAATTGCGGGATACGCCACCGCACACAGAGCTCGGTCAGGAGCTCCATGGACTTGTGCGACAGCGGCTGGTAGTCCATGCTGGGGTCAGCGTGGATCTGGTCAAACAGCATGGCCTGCTGAAGAATGTGCTTGTAGTAGGCTCTCGGGTTAGGAGGGGTAAACGTATATATCGCTTCATCTACGGTTCTGATACTGCTTGATTCACCAATAGCCAGAGAGCTGAGGCTGATGGAGGGATCAAACGCAAAGGACGACGAGTCCGGATCGGATATCACACGGCTGAGGTCAGCATATGCCTGATCATCTCCGTACAGCGACGTCGGTCGACTCGGTAGCGACTTGTCGATAGGACCGGTCTTGGTTTTAGCCAGCTCCGGTTTAGCAGTCAGGATATCCATCATCATCTGCGAGAGATGCGTCGCCTCGTGCTTCTTCCACTCCTGAAAGGCATCTTCGACATCAAAATCATGACTGCTCAAGGTGCCGGGCATGTTGGCATTGAGTCTAGTCTGGTAGGATTTGAGGTCCTTGAGCGCAGCCTCTTCCGTCCACACCTGACGGTTTGCGTTGATCTCGGCCTGAACTTCCGATAGGCCCATCCCGTATATGCTTGCGACAATCTGCACCATGGGCATATCCTTGACCTCGTAGCTCAGCGGCACAATCACTTCGATGGTAGTACCGGCGCCAGCGGTGCCATTGCTGACCAGATCCTGGTCGTTTCTCAGAAGCTTGGTCTCCAGATCTTTCAGTCGGGCCATCAGCTCGGGTCGGTCTCGGTCGTGGCCAAGGTCCCTCATAACGCTGGCGGCAAGTCTCACAAACATGGCCAGGTGGCG
This sequence comes from Trichoderma gracile, assembly GCA_020002365.1. Taxonomy (NCBI): domain Eukaryota; kingdom Fungi; phylum Ascomycota; class Sordariomycetes; order Hypocreales; family Hypocreaceae; genus Trichoderma; species Trichoderma gracile. The sequence continues at coordinate 5,474,270 of JAINEY010000001.1, read as the reverse complement.
GTCTGGAAGCAGCTTCCACGAGTCGGATTCGTCGTCCGGGGTCTTGCCCTTCTGGGCAGCTTTCGTGGCCGCAGAGTAGAAGATGAGGACCAAGGGCTCAAACTTCCTCTCCTTCTCGATTGTCTTGCGGAACGCCTTCTCGGAGAAGGCAGTGTACGCCTCGGCAAAGCTTCTCTTGACAGCAGCATCGCTGTAGCCCGGCAGAGCCTCGCTGCCCCTCAGCACGCCGCCAACCCGGTCCAGCAGAGCAGCAGCGAAGTTGTGAGGCAGCTTGATGCTCGTGGACGTGCCCGAGACGAAGTCCTGCACCAGCTGTCCCACGCTGGTGTGCGTTCGCGTGGGCACCTTTGGGGCCGGGACATATTGCTTTCGTTTGGCCTTGGGCTGCAACAGGTAGTGCAGATAGGCGGTTCGCAGCGCAAAGCTCCGGGCCTCGTCGGGGTCGACAGGATGCTGCGCGGTCGACTGTGGCCGCGGCCGGCCCGTGTCTCTGCTGCTGGTGCTGCCGTGCTGAGGCTGATACGACTGGCGGTGCGACGCTGACGACATTGCGACGTCTTCAGCAGGCAGAGTGATGCCCAAGCCCACGGAGGATGCTAAGCCTCATAGCCCGGGCTGAAGCTAGGGGAGGATCGAGCAGGCAGCCGGATTCGAGAGGCGGCCAGTGGGCGATGGTTTGAGGGTGCAGGAGAGGGACGGCAGAGGGCTGGAACGGCTCTGCAGCAGGGCTCGTATAGATAGGATGCGCAGGAGAGGTGCGAGAATGAGGAGGCGAACAGTCGCGAGTCTGAGTGTTGCAACTCTGGACAGAAGAGATGGACGGGCTGGTGGAGAACATGACATCTGCTGATGCTTGGTGGCACGGCGTTTAGGCGCTGTGGAAGGGTGCAGAGGCCCCTGAAGACGTCAAGCGCAGTGAAGCTGCAGCGCCACTGCATGCGCGCTGGAACCAGGAACCGGACGGCACGCACACGGCCGGGGGGGCTTGCACTTGTTTCGACCGCCGAGCAGATATTGCGATTGACACGATGGCACCTCTGCGATTCAGTCAAAGAACGGGACCCTTTTTAACACCTTCTATTCTAGGGGACCAATGTCGATGTGTTGGTTCAGAGCCTTCACTGGACCCTGCCCGCAACTCAGCCCGGGGGCTTGGGAGAAATACGAGACGAGAAGGACGACGGCCGTTTGTCGACTGCGTCGATGCCATTGGAGAGAGACCCCGCTTGGGAGGGGTTTAATTTCATCGAGGGTATCGCGATAGTCGTACGAATTATAGCCAAGTGTGTAAGGTAAGGTGATGCAGCCACCACGGGACAGGCATCACGGTTCATGTTGGTGCACCACGTACATGTATGTATGGGTTCACCCAACGCACGCATGCAGAGTGATGCTCCATTACGCGGACGTTAGCCCTTCAGGCATCGTCGCGAATCATGATCCCGTCTATTTTTACCCTTGGTTTGCCTTGCTGCACGTGGACGACATACGTAAGTTGCAAGAGAAGTTGCCACCATCATGTTGAAGACCTCTGAGCTATTGCGACTAGTACCGCCTTTTGTTGGTGACGATGCCGAGGTTTCGCCTGCAAGCGCCTTCAAGGCTTCAGAAAGCCACCTCAAGGCTGTATGACGTGGAACACTCGCGAGGCTGTCTGCACTCGCAGTAAAAGTTGAGAGCCAGTAACAGCCCAAAACTGCCAATTGTGTAGGAGATGAACTCAGCACTCTGGTCTGCAGCTCCCCGGTCATTGTTCTCATTCGAACCGCTGCAGTTCGTGGCTTTATTGACCTCCAGTTTGTAGGTCTGCACGATCTAGATACCGTACTTGTACCTTAGCAGAAGCAGCCGTCATCCAGGCACACACTTCCCGCATTATCGATAGCAACTGAATCCCGTTTCTGCAGATATTTCCCCCTCCCCAGCCCGACCTTGACGCAAGCCCTTTCGTATTCCTCCATGCCGGCTGTTGTCAATAGCCAGGCTCAGCCTTTCTGAAAGAGGCAGTCTCTAACTCCACGAGGCGCTAAACGCAAGCAAAAGCTGTCTACCTGGAACAGCGCGCCTCCTGCAAGTGGGCTTGGTGTTGCTGGGGAGTGGGTACATGAGGTGCGCTTCGTACCGCTGGCGCAGGGCCCGTCCAGCACCTTTTGCGCTGGAGCCACAGGCGCTACAAGGCGCTACGAGGCGCTACAAGCCCCAAACCTTGTCCGCCAGCTGCTGGGCGCGTGTGACTGGCGGGCACATGCGCCGCGGTCTGGCTTCAAATGTTCACAACCGCCTTCTCTTCTCGTCTGTCCTGGGCTCTCCATCTGCAACCTCCATATTATCCTCCCTCACCGGCTCTGCTTGCGGCCTGCCTCTGTGCCTCCTCCAGGCTCGTTTGCTCCTCTCCGTCACAGCTGCAAAACCACCGCATCTATTCGCTCTCATCATTTATTCCCAGCATTACCTGCGGCCTTGCGCGATCGGTTCTGGCCTCCAGATGACGATCCGCCTCCCGCCTCGAGCCCCGCGCCATCTTCCCTTTGCCAGCTCGCTCGCCTCTCAGTATCGCCATTGCTCAGCTCCCGCTGCCGGCCTCCGTTGATTCTCCGTCGCCATGGGCAATGTCAGCAGCAGGCCCGATGACGGGGCAGCTCTGTATCTCAGAGACCAGAATCGCCGTGCGTTGCTGCTCCCTGGCCGCTTCTGCGACAACTCTGGATGCCAAAGTTGCTGACCTCGACCTGCAGTGAGCATCACCTCGATCGTGGTCACCAACCCGCGGAAGCGAACTTCGATTCACATCACTCCAAATGCCTTTCCGGCCACCAGGGTGAGCGCCGCGCGACCTCCCGGCGACAGCACCCCCATAGAGTTTGTCCAGGTGAGACCAGCGCAGCCGCTTTTGTTTATCCCGCTTCTAATGCGAACCTCCTGGCGGGGGTTGTGGTTCAGGATCCGGAGTCTTCCAACAACAATGGAATTCCCAACTTCCTGCTCAAGCTCAGTGGCGACGACGAGCTCATCTTTACCTTCGCATTCGTTATTCGTCAGACGACACAGCCCGCGCTACCAAACTCGTCGAACCCAGATGGGCAGACGACGAAGACCGACACCAACATATCCGGCCTCACCTTTGTCTACGCTTCTACCTCGAAGGAAGTCGAGAACCTAGTCACGCGCGAATTCCACGCCGACCCGAACCTACACAAGAATGACAACGTGGCTCTTGTTGGGGACTATTCAACCAGTGGATCATCCGCCGTCTCTTTTGAGTGGACATGGAAGTGGAAAGCTCCAAGAAGCCAAGAGGACAGAGGCGGCGGCTGGAGAAACTCTTGCAGCGTTTGTCGCACACTGCCTGTTTCACCCTAGTTCTGAAGCTGACTCTCTTTCCAAGTTTGTCGAGTACGATTCGCGTGCTCACCGACTGCATACTCTTGCCGCCTTTTCGTATTGGGTCTCAAGTATGCTCGCCCAGCGAGCCCACAGCGTCGCCGGTCTTCTCATTGCTGACAAACCAGTCCCAGGCTCATACACGACACCGACCCAGCCTAACTCGCCCTCGGCACCCTTCCTCCTGTCTTCTCCCCCCAAAATTCGAATCGCTTCAGCTCAGTCGGTAGACTCTCGGTTGGTCGCAGAGGTTGACGAGCAGCCGCTTTCGCCCTTGTACACTCCTGGGGAGGCGCCCCTCGCCCCTGTTCCGGCGCCGAAAGAACCTGTCAAGGTGGATGTACAATGCGTTCCCAGACCGGCCGAAGACGTGGCTGTGGCCGACGATGGTCCTGTCTTCCGCGCCACACTGAAAGCACTCGAGCAGAAGACCGGAAACCTGCGCGCGCAGATGAAAAAGGTGCTCAAGAGAGCTGAGCAAGTCCATACCTCGCAGGCGGAGGCCAACGAGGCCTTTGTCGCTTTCGTGGAGGCGTTGCGCGAGACCTCGACGACAAACGCAAACGCCGTCCAGCCTGCGTTGGAGCATTACTTTGACAAGATTGCTCGAGAAATCCTAGCTTACGAGCGCCAGAATAACGCCAACCTTCAGAAAATCATCATCGAGCCCATCACCAAGCTGTACCAGTTCGACATCAAGCAAGCCGAAAACAAGAAGCGAGACTTTGAAGAAGAGAGCAAGGACTATTATGCTTACGTTTCGCGATACCTCGGCCAGCGTCAGGATTCGGTCAAGGCTAAGAAGCTTGCCGAAAGCGATTCCAAGTATCAGAACAAGCGGCGAAACTTCGAGCTCAAGCGCTTCGACTATTCAAGCTTTGTTCAGGACCTCCACGGCGGTCGCAAAGATCAGGAGGTACTATCACACCTTACAAAGTACGCCGATGCACAGGCGGGTGCGTTCTTGTCCACCGCGCAGAAGATTGAAAGCCTCCGCCCACAGCTGGTAGCCTTGGCGAACGAGGTCCAGGAGGCGGACAAGGAGTACCAATACCAGCGAAGGGAGCGCGAGGAGAAGCGACGCCAACTGGAAAAGAGCAACATGCCGTATATGGAACCAGAGCAAAACAGCCTCGGTAGCGCCGCGCCTATAATAGCAAACTCCAACAACAGCACAGCCCATACATCGGACAACGAGCTGGGAAGGGCGGAGAGCACTGGCTCGCAGCTCAAGCCTTCAAGCTCGAGCGGTGCTGTTCAATCGGCGGCAGCTGTCCAGATGCCTGTGGATATTGGGCAAGCCTCAAGTGTCGGCAGTCCCAGCCAAAACTCAAAGTTCAAAGGCTTCCGTGATCTCGAGGACCAAGGTAGCCTACAGTCAAACTCGTCACAAAGAAAAGAAGGACTTTTATGGGCTCTCAACCGCCCGGGAGGACATGTTGACCCTCGCAATCTCAACAAGCAGGGGTGGCACAAGTGAGTGTTACAAACAACCTCCCTGCCGACTAATGCTTTGGACATGCCCACTAACTCGGCGCACAGATTTTGGATCGTTCTTGATCAGGGGAAACTGTCAGAATACAGCAATTGGAAGCAGAGGTTGGATCTTCACATGGACCCCATCGACTTGCGCATGGCTTCTGTCCGCGAAGCCAGAAATGCCGAGCGGCGATTTTGTTTCGAGGTCATCACGCCCAACTTCAAGCGTGTGTACCAGGCAACGTCCGAAGAAGATATGAACAGCTGGATCCTCTCCATCAACAATGCCCTGCAGAGCGCCGTCGAGGGTCGGGCGTACCCCGGGCGACAGGGGGCCTCGAGAGACTCTGACTCTTCTCTTAAGAGAGACATTGGCTCAGTTCTCACCGGAAAAGTCCAGTCTATCCATGGCTCGCACCATGGGCATCACTCCAACTCAAATAGCGCGATTCCGTTTCGAAGGACAACAGTTGGCGCTCGGCCCAGCCCCGTGCGGACGCCGAGTTCGACTTTCGACGAGCACCCGGACAAGCTGTTGCAGGCGCTGCGCGAGCATGATCAGGGGAACTGCTATTGCGCTGACTGCGGATCAGATATCAAGGTCGAGTGGGTGTCGATCAACTTGGGTATCATTCTTTGCATTGAATGCGGTGGCATCCATCGCTCCTTGGGGACACACGTCAGCAAGATACGCTCCCTCACCCTGGATATCAAGTCCTTCACTGTCGATATTGTCGAGATGCTCATGCTCATCGGTAATCGAGTGTCCAACATGGTTTGGGAAGCCAAACTCGACCAGTCCCAGAAACTGGGGCCCCAAGCCAACCGCGAGCAGCGTTTGAGGTATATCACTGCGAAATACGTGGAACGCGCGTTCGTCGATCCGATTTCCCCTACTCTGTCACGATACGCCACAGCAGACGAAACGTTGCTAGCCGCCATCAAGAAGAACGAGATCCAACAGGTGCTCTACGCCTTGGCTTTGGGAGCCAATCCAAACGTTGTGGACAAGATGAGGGGAACACACGCCGTGTGGTTGGCACTCGCGGCCGCTGACCCGGCCTCACCATCTCCCATCCCCGGACAAACGTCGACGGACTCTGACAGCAAGCCGGTGCCTTTCCCCGTGGCAGAGCTGCTGATCCAAAACGGCGCGGAAATCCCATCGTCTCTTCCGGCATTCCCGCTGGGGAGATACGCGCAGCAGTATTATGAACAGAAGAGGGGAAAGGGATTCTCCATTGGCGGCGATTCGGTGCCGTCGCTGCCCACCACCAGCAGCAGCTCGGCCGACCGGCTCCTGAAAGACAAGGACGTTCGGCTTCAGAAGCGAGTGAGCGCAGGGGGGAGGCTGGCAAGGTCGCCCATCCCGGAAAAATAGGAGCCCAAATTCTGGGATCGATTGGCGGGATTCACGCTATGCTATCACATGTATGAAGTGCACTGGCTCCGCAGCTTCGGCTGAGCTACCGATACCACGGGTTTCGCACATGTGCGTTTTGCTATTGACGAGGACACTATCATGATTTATTCTCATCCAGCTTTTACTTTTCTCAAACGGGGAGGCGGGCTGTTGCAGTGTGGCGCGATGCGGTGGATTGGGCTGGCCTGGCCCGGCGTTCTTGGAGCAGCGGCTTGACGACTTGGGATAAGAGCCCGTTATACAAAGAGTTACACCAGCTGACACAGTTACGATGGAACAGCTTCAACATTGGCTTCAAAGTGTTTTCTTGGAGACATCTGATGCTAGAGAGGGCTACGGGGAGGTAATATTGGAAAGGCATACTTGACCTGGGTAGTAGGACAAACTAGTGATTAATGATTAATGGAAACATGAGATGGGGATTTGGGGGGAGAGGGTCTTATTGGCTTCAATAGTCGCGGCTGGACGAAAGACAGATACAGAGATAGATGGCAGACGACTTGAGGTTTAGGTAGATGCTATACTTTATGCTGCATCAGCATCTTGAGGTATCAGATAATGAGATGAAGGGTAGAGAGTCTCGACTACAACTGCGGCAATTCGCATGGAAATGACCGTGCCTTGGCAGTGCCGGTGGCAATTTGACTGCAGCCCGATCGTCGTTCTTCCTTGACCTCGAGTGAATATGATCGATCCTACCGCGTTTTGAGCATGATGCCCGAGGTAGGTCATCATTGGCATGGGCAAAGGCGAGGCGTGACCAAGCCAGCCCTGGAGTCTTGTCGATGACGGCATGTGCCCCGTTATCGTGACTAGAAACCCCCCCGCCGTTGAAGGCCTTTCTTTACTGTACGTGCTTCTACAGCTGGTCCTTTGCGAGGAATAACAAGTAACATCAGGTCTGTGTCGAGGCCGAAAGGCCACGCGTAACTGGCCGCTTAAGCCAATCTCAAGAGCCACTGCATAGAGGCCGCGCGAAGTACTCATCGTGTAGTAGCTCTGTTGGTAAGGTGCCTTACCTTAGGCACGGCAGTTCAACAAACGGATAAGAGGAGGGAGGGGCTGTGTGAGGACTGCAGGTGACGGCACTGGTCCGGGCCAAAGTGGGCTGTGGGTTTTTTTCGATGGCCGTGGCCAGAAGCTAGAGGCGCATCACCTGCAGCAAGAAAAAAAAAAGAGACCAGGCCAGGCAGCCTTGCAGGGGCGATTGGACGGGAATATGGATGTATTTTGGTGTTGGTAGGAGGATTTGGGTGTTGAGGTACATGAAGCTACGGGGTGGGACAAATGCAGGTGAGTTACCTAGTAGTACTATCGCGGGAGGTTAGGTACCTTAGTGCTCTTTAAAAAGGATGGATAGGATTTTTGTATATGTCGAGTAAAAGTGAAAGTGTGAGGAACGATGAAATGTCGTTGTTGTTTGGCATGTTGGAGCTTGGATATCGGGGAGGCGAGAGTTATGCCTGAGCTTCCGTCGACAACGGAAGCTGTGGCGTAGCAGCTTAAAACATCGGACTGCTCTCCCATGACTTGGGTGTAAGTCAGCTGGCCGGGGCACGCCACGGAGCTGTGAATGGGGCAAAAAGGGAACAGTCAGTCAGTCAGTCATACCGAGCAGCAGGCGTGAGGATCGATCTCTGATCCAGCTGGAACTCATGGCTTGTGCCTGTAACTGTCTACCAGGGAGATGCCATCTGTGTATCATTGTTGTACCTAGTAGTAGGAACGTTGACCTAGAGGCTGTATCTGCTTAAGATGGTCCTCAGACATGCAAGACAACCTCAGTCTCGCACGGTCACAGCCCGAGGTACCCCCAGCACCGAGGGTGCATTTATTAGATCGCCTCCCAGGCACCGCTGTCCGCTGACGATAGGCTATTTACGCAGCAAAGTACATACGCCTCGCCCTCCAGTTTCTGCCGTCCCTTATACTAAGGTAGGTATACTGAGGTATCGCCGTGTCTCGCCCACTGTAACTTGAAGTTGAAGCACCAAATCAGAGCATGTTGTGCTGACGGGTGTGCCCGTACCTCGTACCCGTCCGTACCTTTGTAGCGGGTCCAGTGACGCTAACCGCTGGGTCGGCGAACCAGGCCTCCCTCAAACTCCACCACTGACTGCACCTTTGGCCTGGATTTCTTATTCACGGCAAAGGTATAGTAGGCAGCATCGCCCATCCAGTCACTCTCGCCGCTCCGTGAATCCCCTTGTCAGCGCTTCGCCTGAGGAACCATCGAATTCCGACTCATTCAGGGGCTTCTCCCGATCAGCGCCTCCGGACGGACCATGGCGCACCGAACGGAAAAGAGCCAATTGAAGCGGCCTCGCGTACGTTTTGTCGTCCACTTCCCCGGGTCCCCGTAGTATTATTACTCTCCCAGCTGGAAGAGGGCCCGACGAATCCCGTTTCGCCGGATGGATGGATGGATGGATGGCAAAGTCCATCGGCTTCGTGATCCATTGGCAGTCTCGCTGACTTGGTCTTCTCTTGCAGGGCTCGCTGCCAGAGGACGAGACCGACACCAAGAAGCCTCGCCGGTCCGACCGCTTGGCCCAGGTCGATCCCGACAAGACGCCCGTGTCGCGCGAACATCATCTGCCGTCGCCCGTCACGAACAACGCCACCGACGGCTCGACCGAGCTGCCCAAGGAGCACACCGCGACGCCTCCCGTCGCTGCGGCCGATGAGCTGACGCCCCGAAAGGCCCCCGAGGGCTTGCCCCAGAGCCAGGCGCTGTCGTCGCCGCCGCAGGACACCCAGCCGCTGAGCCAGTTCATCGACCGGCATCCGGCGCTCTCTGATGAAGTCGTCGACGAGCTCAAGGAGGGCGTCTGGGGCTACCTGGTGCCCCTCGATCCCAAATACGGCGACAAGCCTCTGGTGCTGAAGAAACGCGTCGCATGTCCCATCCCCGATGACGTTGAAGCTCTTTCGGACGGCACCGTCCAGAGCAAGGGCGAGAGCAAGGGCGAGAGCAAGAAAGCAAAGCCCGTCAAGGACGAGGAGATATATGAAAAGACCAAAGTCAAGGGTGTTGCAGCTGGTGGATATCTGATTGGCCGTCACCCCGAGTGTGGTAAGATATCACTGCGAGACATTGATACGCAGCTTCAGTACGGTAGCAATACTGGCGGATGCTAATAACGGGTCGATAGATGTGGTCGTCAGCGAAGGCGTCGTCTCCAACCGACACTGCCTTATCTTCGCAGAAAACGTTGGGACGGATACCGTGGCGGTTGTCGAGGATGTCTCCAGCAATGGAACCTACGTCAACGAGGCACTCGTCGGGCGCAACCAGCGTCGCGAGCTGCAGGACCAGGACGAGATTGCCGTTCACGGCAAAGCGAGATTCGTCTTCAGATACCCCCAGAGCCGGCAAACGAGCGCGTTTTCACAACAGTACACGCTCCTGGACAAGCTCGGCAAGGGCCACTTCGCAGAGGTCTATCTCTGCGTGGAGAAGTCGACCGGCAAGCGATATGCCGTCAAGATCTTCACCCAGCACCCCGGCAAGGACAACAGGTCCAAGACGGAAGGCCTGCAGCAGGAAATTGGCGTCCTTATGGGGGTCAGCCACCCGAATGTGCTCTGTCTCAAGGATACCTTTACCGAGCGCGACCATGTCTACTTGGTCCTGGAGCTGGCACCTGAGGGCGAGCTGTTCAACTACATTGTGCGAAAGCAGAAGTTGAGCGAGGATGAGACGAGAAAGCTTTTCCGGCAGCTCTTCCAAGGCGTTAAGTATCTGGTATGTCCCTACAGTTTGGCAGCATTGTCTCCTTATGTCTCCGCTCTTCGGCTAACACATCACTTTGTAGCATGATCGTAACATTGTACACCGAGATATCAAGCCTGAGAACATCCTCCTCGTGGACCAGGATCTGCACGTGAAGCTGGCCGATTTCGGACTGGCAAAGATTATCGGGGAGGAGTCCTTCACGACAACGCTCTGCGGGACTCCCAGCTATGTGGCCCCTGAAATACTGGCCGACGGAAAGCATCGGAAATACACCAAGGCCGTCGACATCTGGTCGCTCGGCGTTGTGCTGTACATTTGTCTCTGCGGCTTCCCGCCCTTTTCTGATGAGCTCTACTCACGAGACTTTCCCTTTACGCTCTCCCAGCAAATCAAGAGCGGACGCTTCGACTACCCATCACCGTACTGGGACTCTGTCGGTGATCCAGCCCGTAAGTATACGTTGCTTCCAGTTTCAGTCTCTGCTTCATCACGATATCTGCATCACTGGCTAACTGTGACGCTTAGTCGATTTGATCGATTCCATGTTGATCGTGGACCCGGAGCGCCGATTCACCGTGGACCAGTGCCTGAAGCATCCATGGCTCAACGCAAACGCACCGGCTGTCAACGACAGCACTGGCGGGCTTGTAGACGGAATTGGGGGCTTGGAGGTGAACCGCCGAGCTCCTGTTCGAGAAAGGACATTGCTGGCTTCTCTCAATTCCGTTTCCATCGCTGCTGAGATCGACGGCGGAAACAAGGGCACTCCCATCAAGGTGTTTTCTAAGAACAAGCACAAGGCGAATGTCCCCCACGAAGCCGGCCCGGCCCATCACCGAGCGCCCGAAGAATTCATGGAAATGGGCGGCAAGGGAGACCAACAGCTGTTTGACGATGACACCGGAAGCATCTACCCTTCGGCGGACATTGCTGCAAAGAAGAAGGAAGCGGACAAGCAGCCAAACGGCAAATAAACGATATGACGACTCTATAGCTGGCAACATCCGGCTTCTCCTCCGCTCAACTCGGTCGTTCTCGGTCAACCATTTGAGCTCTTTGCATGTATATATAGAATTGGCGAGTCGGTTGGTATGGGAGATTTGGCCCCGGGACCCGTTTTGCTTCTTTGCTTTCTTCATCATCTCTGTCTGATTTCCGTCGCTACACCTCCTTGAGCCCTTTCCGCTCTCCCAGTTCCATGATTTTATGCTGTGTTGGACTTTCTTTTGTTGGGATATCTGCGGAATACATGAACTTGTTTAGGGGGGCTTTACCAGGAGACAAGCTGCCTCCTCTTAAGCCTTTGGGAGGGCTCCTGTCTGGCCACTTGGACCAGGACAAATAGTTGCGTCTTCGAGGCTCTCTAGTATCTATAATAGCGATCAATGAAACCACAATAACGACACTCGCTGAATGTGAATTTGGAGCAGGAACCTCATGTCAAAGAAGGCATGTCCCTCCCAACGTCCTGTAAGTCGAGACGGGGGTTATGTAAGCCCATCACCTACCAAAGCTGAAGCTGCACGTGCCGGGTCACATGGCCGGCACCAGCGCGGCGTCACCGCCCTCGCTTAGCTCCCACACTTTGAGGGCGGCAGAAAAATCGGCGGGGTGGGCATCTGGCCGATTCGAGATTGACCACAGAGAAAGGAGGGAGCAAGAGGCGGCGCGACCCCACCACAGGGCTATTCAGGCGCCGACCCTGCCAACCGCCAAACGCTCAACTTCACATTTTGCGGTTCCTCTGCCACGCCCAAACGGCCCTGCATCCACGCCCCCGCTTGTTGCCTCACGACCCGGAACCGACAGTCCCAGCAGTCGATCGCAGCATCACCAGAAAAGGCCGCGGGTTTTCCAGCCAGCATCTTTGGTATCAAAGTCAGCCGAGGGCGGGACGAAGTCGACAATCGAAGCGGGAAATAAAAAGCGGACTCGCGAGAACCGATTTCGACGAAGTTTTTTTTTCGGGCCATCTTGGACGGATAAATCTGGGAGGAACGAGGCCGAAACTTTTCAAATTTCAACGAAGAAAAAAAGACCCGAGAAAAATCGAGGCAAAATGCCGGGCGTCACATCCACCGAGCCGCAGCCGCAGCAGCTGCTGTTCGTCGATGGCTCATTCGAGGATCTCGCGCGCGAGATGGCCGACTACCTCAAGGCGGAGGAGGCGAAGCAGCTGCTGAGCGGCGACAAGGAGGCGGACAAGGAGGAGGTGCTGTCAAAGCTGGTCGCGGCGTCGAGCGCCCTCAGCACCGTGCCGGAGAAGGAGTTCACCGCGGCGTCGAACCTGATGATCCACCTGGCCATGCAGTCGTCCGACCCCAAGAAGCTGCTGCCCACGCTGTGCGCCAACCTGTCCAAGCCCCTCATCGGCTCGCCCGTCCACGGCGCGGGGCTGGCGCTCAACGCGCTCGTCACCGTCTTCAACCTGCTCGAGCCCAACGACCCCGTCCGGGCGCGAGTCTTCCAGCAGATTCTCAAGTTCCTCAAGGCCCATGGCATGTTTGACGGCCTGCGGGGCTACCTGGACAAGTTGCCGGAATGGATCGAGTCATGGGGAACGGATGCCGCAATGGCGAGGAAGATTTACGAGGATGTGGCTGAGGTCGCCCTCGAGTCTGGCGAAGAGAAGTAAGAGCTTCAACAAGACAGTCAAAGCGGGCTATATGTTTTGGGACAATGGTGAAAGTCATGGTATGCTGACATATACTCTCTTTTAGCACTGCCTACGAGTTCATCCTGAAGGCGCTCCGAACTTTCGACGGCGAGGAAATCACCTCCGAGGACGCCCAGAGGCTGTCTCTCCGCGCCCTCAAGATGGCCATCGCCTCCAACACCCACTACCTCTTCCAGGACCTTCGCGCCATCCCCAGCGTGCAGGCTCTCAGCGACTCCCACCCCGTCTACTCCCAGCTCCTCGACATCTTTGCCGAGCAGGACCTCGAGGACTACAACGACTTCAACGACGAGCACAAGGGCTGGATCGAGGAGCAGAAGCTGGACGGCGAGAAGCTGCACCGCAAGATGAGGCTCCTGACCTTTGCCAGCCTGGCCGCCGCCACCCCTAGCCGCGAGGTCGAGTACGCCAAGATCACCAAGGCGCTCCAGATTCCCCAGGAGGACATTGAGATTTGGGCCATTGATGTCATCCGAGCCGGCCTCGTCGAGGGCAAGCTGTCACAGCAGCGCCAGATGTTCCTCGTCCACAAGGTCACCTACCGCGTCTTTGGACAGAAGCAGTACCAGGAGCTGGCCACCCGCGTCGACCACTGGCGGTCAACTCTGCAGAACGTGCTCGGCGTTTTGCAGCAGGAGCAGGCCAACGCAAAGGCCGCCAAGCTGCGCGAGGCTCAGGAGCTGGAGCGCAAGCTGGCCAACGCCAACGCCGGGGGCCACGAGGGCGGACGACGGAGACAGCAGCAGCGCGAGAGGACAGATAACGACGACTAAAGAGTTGAGCGGAACGAAATCGAGCAACGAGACACGGCCAGGGCTTTTTCGAAAGGGGACGGGCTACAATTCAAGAGAAAGACGAAAATTTCCAAAAGAACTGGGAGAGTTCTGGCATGGGAGGGAGATATTTGATCGTTTGTGTTAATAGTACATCGCTGGGAATCCGATATCACGAGCCGGAGGATATTGCGAATGGCGTAGCCGGTTTAGCATATGATGTTTTTGTTAGACTTTCCTAGTTTTTGCGAGTCTAGGAGGGGGAAAAAAGCTATCGGTAAAATAGAATCCGAAAAAACACTCGAAAAGAAGGGCTTCAGTGGTTGGGGGTAGACGTGCTTTGCTGAAGGTGATGAGACGGCTTCACGGGGATGAACATCAGGCTTCTCTCCGGTCTCTTTCAGATATGATTTCGATGTCCGGATAACTAATGACACTGAAGCACTGAAATATCTTGTTCCATCAGAACGAATGTCAAGATCGGCGTCCCAATCGCAAATGATCAATGCGAGGCTATTAATACCTGGTGCTAATGCTGATAATATGGAGTAGATGATAGAGCCCATTTCCCCCTGAGCGCATCACGTGATGTCGCGTCCTCGCATTTTGGAGGGGCCAAGTCGACGATGCCTCGATTCTGTCCAACTGCATAGACGCCTCTACTGTTTCTACTCGGGCATTGTAATACACATTCACAGCCGTGTTCCTTTCTCCCAGAGGTTCAATCGGCTTTTCCGCTTCTTTATTATCGTTCTTCTATTCTTCCACTCTTTTATAGTTAATCTCCGTTCGCGAGACATCACTTGACTTTGCTTCTCTTCAAATCGCATTCGCAGGCTTCAATCCCACCTTTTGGACTCAGCAATCAGCCCACCAGCACAACCGCACAACCCCCTTTGGCCCTACTCCGGATCCGACCACCTCCTTCGCCGACAAATCAGAATCACCACACAGACAAGCCTTGCTTTTCCCCTCACTCAAGCAAAAAACGAACCAATGGCCTCCCGCATGTCGACCTCGTTGCGCCTCGCCAACCGCACCTTGGGCAAGTCCGTCTCCACACGCGCAACGTCGTGCTCGTCACCGCTCTGCGGCCCTCGCGTCCTCCGCCAGCAGCGCTTCTACTCGTCGGAGCAGCCTCGCAGAAGCGGCGGCGGCGATCGCATCAAGTTCTGGCCGTTTCTCGCCCTTATCGGATTGGGTACGGCGGCTTATATCCAGCTGGCAAACACACGAGTCAAAAGTGAGTAATAGCAGATACTTCCATGAAGCCACGGATTTCCCCGGAGAGAAGCACACAAATCAACGCGCTCCATTCATGGGATCGATTTGCATTTGCTAACAATTTGACTTTCTTCTTCTGCCTACGTGAAGACAAAGACATGCCTCCCACGACCGAACTCCCCGCGCCCGCTGCGCAGCTGTCTCAGTCCAAGCCCGTCTTCGACCCTGCCGATGTGACCGTCGTCTTTGTGCTCGGCGGCCCCGGTGCCGGCAAGGGCACGCAGTGCGCTCGCCTTGTCGCCGAGCAGGGCTTCACGCACCTCTCGGCCGGCGACCTCCTGCGCGAGGAGCAGAACCGACCGGGCTCCCAGTTCGGCCAGCTGATCAAGGACTACATCAAGGACGGCCTGATTGTGCCGATGGAGGTGACGATCAAGCTGCTGGAGAACGCCATGACCGAGGCCCTCCGCCAGAAGGGCACCACCAAGGGCCGCTTCCTCATCGACGGCTTCCCGCGCAAGATGGACCAGGCGCACAAGTTTGAGGAGGCCGTGTGCCCCGCCAAGCTGGTGCTCTTCTTCGACTGCCCCGAGAAGGTGATGGAGGAGCGCCTGCTGGAGCGCGGCAAGACGAGCGGCCGGACGGACGACAATGCCGAGAGCATCCGCAAGCGCTTCCGCACGTTTGTCGAGACGAGCATGCCTGTTGTCAACTACTATGAGAGCCAGGGCAAGGTCATCAAGGTTGATGCCACGCCCGCTCCCGAGGATGTGTTTAAGACGACGAACAAGCTGCTCACGGAGAAGCTGTCTTCTGCTTAAAACGGTTCCATCACTTTTGTAGTCCGATAGAGGGCTTTACATAAGGGGACAAGGTGTGAAGAAGAGGGGGAGGGGGGAAATGAGGAGCTTTGTCACGCAGGGGTGTTGATGATGGGATTTCCTAGACATGGATGGTGTTTATGGCTGGGAAGAGGGAATTAAGACGGCGCTCGTCTTTCGTACATAGACTGGGAAGAAGAGCAAGGTAGAAAGATTCTTGTACAATATTGAGGCCAGCCGATGGCCCTCCTTCAACATTTTTACTTTTATGGCTGGCTATAGATGTGAGGTGACGTCCACCTCATCAAACTTTCTATATCGTTCTGCAAAACATACTCAATGGGAGTCATCGCTACTGTCTTGTCTACGAGGACGATATTCGCCACAGCGAGCAATTTCCCTGGTGCGCTTGAAGCAAGGCAAGGCAAGGCAAGGCAAGGTAACCTAGGTATAGCTAAAGAAACACAAGAGAGAACTTTCCCCTCTTGCACCCGTTACACAAGAATGGACGGCACAATGAATCCGGCAAGGCATACTTTCGCCCATCGAGACCGCCAGAATTACCCCGGCGATAAAGCCCGCGATCTGGTTGGCGCAGGTTGTCTTGAAGGATGTTCAGCTCTTGCGGCTGCGCATGGGTGTCGAATCATGATGGTGTGCGAAGCGCTTTGCGCGTTCAGCCCCCAAGGCTAGGGAACTGCTGGGTTCTACCTAGGTTGTTGTATCCCGTGTTTGTATGTGATGGTCAGGCAATAGACTGGGTTCTACTTGATGAAGCATACATACCTACATGGTATGTCAAAGACGTGTTTGATATCCATGTGTACCTATGCTGTAAATAGGTAGTACTACAATCGTCAGTCGAGAGGCAGATTGATAACCAGTATCGAAGCGCTATAAGTGGCGCCTCGGCGGCAGCTACGATTTTAGTGCAGGACGGAGCTCCAGCTGCAGAGCTGTCAAATTGCCAACCTCCCGTGTTTAGGTTGAAACGCTACCTCACCTCACCTTTGACGTCCCACGTGTGAGGCCACTTGAGCTGCCCGTCAAAAAGGCTTGTTGTACCTGACTGAACTACCTACATAGCGATTTCTCTTTCTCTCTGTTTTGTTTCATTAGCGATACTGCTGTTTTGCTGTTCCGTTTCTTGGTATCTATCTTTTTGTTTCTGTGGTTGTGCGGTGCGTGCTGCGGAGACAGCTTTGGGATTCGACTCAGTCCTGGGTAGGAAAGTTGGAGCTGAAATTGATGGTCACCCACCATCGTCCTACGTTTACCTTTGAACACCACCATGGCGACGACGGCGACGCCCTCGAGCAATCGCTACCAAAACGTCTATCCCGGGACGCCGTCATCTGAAAAGCGGAGGCTCAAGGGACTCTGGTACAGGAACGAGTGGTGGTGTAGGTTCTTCTCCGCTTGTCTTGCCTCTCTCATCTCTTCACCACACTGCCCTCACCTCACTCCCACCTCATATATGCTCCCTCCACGTTATACACAACCTGAAGGCACACAGACCTGAAAGCCATGCTCATCCCTTGAACGTGTAGGCAACTGCTCACCCCGCGCAAGAGCCGTCGCGCGCAACGTCACAAGCAACACCCCCAACAAGGGCAAAGGCTTCTGGGTCTGCCGCCTCCCTCCCAACGAAGGCTGCGGCTTCTTCCTCTTCTTCGAGGAGGCGAGGCTCCGCGAGATTAGCCTCTCCGGCGAAGTCCCCGACGCCGCCACCGCCGCCGCCGCCGCTGCTGCTGCTACCCCGTCAAAGGCGGGGCCCTCTTTGACGCAGACGCGGCTCACGGACAAGGGATTTCACGTCCTCGGCAGGCGGCGCAGCGATCCCGGCCTTTCGCAACCGGAGGAGGGGTTCCACGGGGATGGTGATGACGGGGCGGCGGCTGTGGGTCGTGAGCCGGTAATGAGCTCGTCGCAGCCGGAGGCGGGGAGCTCGTCGGCGGGCAGGGACAAGGGCAAGGGGAAGGCTGTTGACGCGGCGGGGGATGGAGGCTATGAGCCTCTTACTCCTGGGACGAGCGGTGGCTTGAAGAAGCGCAAGTTTGACGACGCCTTTGACGATGATGACGACGAGGAGCTGGATTCCGATGACGAGCGGCAGCTTGCCGCCATGACGGACAGGAGCGTCGAGAAGTTCCTCCGAGAACATGCTTACAACATCCACGGCGCCCCTCCGGACTGCGAAGAGGACATGCTCGCCAGCTCGTCCAAGCCCGTTGCTCGCACGCTCTTCCCCCATGCACAGAACAACGCTGCCGCCGCAGAGGTTGATGAGGACGTTCTCGCTACCTCGTCCAAGCCAGTCGCCCGGACGCTCTTCCCCCAGGCACAGAGCAGCACTGCTAAACGCACGAAAACGGTGTCGTTTGAAGAGCCGGAGCCGTTTCCGCCTACGCCCAGCAGGACGTCTCACGTCAGGGGCTCCCAGTCGTCGCAGGGCGAGAGCTCCTCGCAGACTTCGCCTCCGAGCAGCATGGAGAATGTCCCCACGTTTCCGTCGTCCATCATGACGGCGACTCAGCTGAATGAGGATGACAGCCACAGCGGCGGCCATGACGACGTTACGGAGCAAGTCATGAGCCTTTTACAGACGCAGTCCATTGAGCCCTCTGTGCTGGAGTCCGTCCGCAAGCTTCTCGTGACGTCTGCCCGGCGCAGCAAGGGGATTGCCATGGGCCGGGATTCTGCTCGTGCGGCTGTCAAGGAGAAGAATACCAAGATTGCGCGGTTGCATGAGCGAATTGCGGCGCTGGAGGATAAGGAGCGGGTGCTGAACAGTCAGATTACGCATATCAAGGCCAGCTTGATGAAGATGTACGAGGACAACTGATGTTTTTCTGATTTTCCGGTCACTTCTCATCTAGTTGGATATCTGGGTTTTGGGTCTGCTTTCCCAACTTGATGTTTTTATTGCGGCGTGTTGGATTTGAGCGGAGCGTTTGTTGATGTATCTTGGGGGGTGTTCGATCATGTTCAGCAACATCTAAAGTGGCATGGTGTTGCCTTTTGCAGTGTCTTTGAGCGGGCGTTTGTTGCAGGCTTAGCATTGTTGGCATCCTATAGCACTTGTTGCAGGTTTGGCTCATATGCTTCTTTCTTGTGGTGGGCTTTTGTGTTCCCGAAGTACATGTATTCTTGTCATCTTCTTCAGGACGGCAGCAATGGCAATTTGATCTGAAATTTGACTAAAAGATTCAAAGCATCTTCCCGTGATCCAGCACGAAGCATACAAGCCTCCCGAGCACCATCGGCGTCTTCTTGTACAACGCCAGTTGCCAGTCATTCAAAATAGCTCACGGAAATCTGAATCGCGACTTTTTCCAAGATTGAGCCCCCCGGTTACTGAGACTACGCCAATTCTCCCACTCACTCTGCCGTGCACTATCAGGGCTCGAGATGCCGGCATGGGCCTACTGCATGGGACTCAGGGGGAGACAATGAAGCAGGCTTAATACCTGCCTACCTATGCAAGACCATACTTGCACATGGGACTATTGAATCACTCAGGCCGAATAGGATGGCGTTCCGTTGCCGTTGGCCATAGAGTAAGCCGGTAAGGATGGTGTTTTGGCGTGTGTGATGGCTTTCTGGTGATGCTCGCTATCTGAGGTATCACGGTTCGTGATAGGTTAGTTCAATGGTGTAGTCGATGTATCACCTACCGAGATGCTCATCCTTGGTCTTCTCGCAGTAGATCTCAGGGTACTACTGCTACCATGGGAAAGATGCCGTGCCTGAGCATCACACAGGCAACCCAGTACCAAAAAGAAACAAGGATTCCCAAGACACACAAAACACACCCATCCAATAGGAAAGACCTTGCTCCCCCTCGTCCATCCTGGCCATCCAAAACTGCAAAATGGCTAATAGCAAAACAACCATCATTCGCCAAAATCCCCCATCCCATGGCTGCCCATTGGGCTGCTACTGTATGTGCTGCCGCCTGCTTGCTACACCAACTCTCGCCCCTTGCACACACACAAAGCAGGTTTGCCTTGTGTTGTCTGCGTGTGTGTGTGTATGTGGTCGTCGGCACAGCAAAGAGAGTGGCGTTCCATTGAGACCAGGGTATTCTCACCGAGTCGGTGGATGGCCGAGAAACGCCTTTACTTGACCCATACTTGGGGTGTGTTACTTGGAGTGCGTATCGGATGCCTTTTTAGCATGGCTTCTGGACGATGTGCATGGTGTGGCTTTCTTGGTGGTTTATCTCAAAGGGGGACCTGTCAGATTCTTGTAAACACCTACCGCGACGGGGAAGTTCCCTTTATTTTCTTGGGGTTACACGAGGGCATGAGGTGTCCGCTCCAATGTAGGCGAGAAATGTCAGGAATCGTAGCCAAGCAGAAGAGCGAGACCCTACCTTTTGACAAGGGGGTGTGTGTGAGCACATGTTGAGGAGGAAGAGGCAAAAATGTCTTGGCGAGTGGCGGTTTCACGATTTAGATTGGGTGATATTGCAGTCACATTTTTCTCTTTCTTTGCTTCTTCTTCTCAAATGAATATTTCTTTCTTTTTTAGACTTGAAGGATTAACAGACGGAGGACGGGCATTGGTGCGATATGTGTGCAGTGTGCCGTCCCTTGGGGTCATGTGGAAGGTTGCGTCTCTCTTAGCAGTTAGACCCTCCTGTATGTATGGTAAGGTAGGTTGGCCTCGTTCAGACAAGCCCTTCGAGGGGCAGAAGACATATTTTGCACTCATCTCATGAGAAGAAAAGCAAGGGTCTTCAACTTTCTCACCGGTGATTCTCGGCATCGGGCCCGAAGATGCGGCCTGCCTGATTGCCAAGAAGCGTCCAAGGACACACACAGCCCACACAGGAGGGCCCAAAGAGCCGCATCTTGGCCTGAGAAATATTAAAAACCATTCAAGAAACACGGGACTTGGATGGCACCAAGGAGTTTGTTTCCTTCTTCAAATTTTTGACGGATGGAGAAAGGTGACGAGAAAACTAGTGCTTGATAACACACACACACACGCACACATACAGTAGAGAGAAACAAAGCAAAAACCCCTGTCCAAGCGGGGGAAAGGCGGTTGGTGGCGTCTTTTCCCTGGCATTGACGTATCCAGTATCCTCATGGCCTTGTCCTTGCTTTCCGCCGCTCTCTTTTCGTTTTGGGCGTAGTTCTTTTCGGGGGGGAGAAGAAGAAGAAGAATGGGGTGCAAGGGCAGCGCGCATTTTGTACATGCGGCAGAGGGCACATGAAAGCGCGCGGAAGAAGTACTCCGGGTGCTTTCGATGCCTATGGCTGTACTTTGTCACAGAGGACTCAAGGTACTATATACATAGATGGACGGTAAGGAGGTAGTAGTAGCGGTTGTAATAACGATATCATTCAACTTGAATGCTGATATTCATCACAAGGAGCATTACCTGAGAGCACCAAGACGGCCGTCTCATTTCTTCTCTTTCCTTTCTTTTCGTTCTGGTCAACTTTTTGTCTTGTTTGGACCATCGGGAACCCGCATTGATCAGCGCTGGCCGTCTGGGGCGGCCGCAAGTTGGGCTTCGGGTTGGTGTATTACTTTTGGGTCTATGTGAAACACGGGCGGCCGAGTCGAGTTGTTTGTCTTTGGTGGTGATCGACGGGGTTCTTATTACATACTAATACCACTATGTATCTATTATTTCGCAGGGAGAGTAAGAGAGAAGAGGTTTCTGTCTGCTTTGATTATTAGGCCAGTCTGGTCTTGGTGGTGGTCAAATCTCATCAATTTTCAAGTCAAAAAAACGTTTGAATTTGCCCTCTCTTTCTGCTTCCATTTCGCCGCGGGCTTGGCAATGGCAAAAAAAGGACCCACGACACGTGAGGCAAGTGGTCAACTGTATGTACTCGTACGAGTAAGGGAACATGCTCTTCAACTGGTTTTTCTGGTTGCTGGACATTTGTCGAGGGGAATCCGGTTTTTGGTACCAGAGGCAGGGTCTGGAAGTCTTCCATTGCAACGCTGCAGACCGCCTTGTAAGTCCACTATTATCAGCAGAGGCAGAAAAAAAGACAAGCAGCAAAAATAGCAAAAGCAGGGCGAGGTGCTATTACTAGCAGCAACAACTTGAAGGCGAGAGAGGAAGAGAGAAGAAAGGCAACCTGTCAAAGCCTGTCAAATCCACCAGTAAAACGCGCGCTATCCCTCACTCGCCCACCCCCAAAGTCCCTTGCGATTAAATGAAACGTGAAAAGGGAAACAAAAAAAAGATTGAGGAAAAAAAAAACACGATAAACAGAGCACCCACACCCCGATCTCTCACACCAAATCAAGGGTCTTATTTCCTTCTCCGCTGCAGCCGCTATTTTGCTGCCATTGTTGCGACAAATTGAAGCCAAGCCCCCCGTTATGTCTGGGTGCGATTGGGGTCGCCCGCTAAATTTACACCTGGCCGCCGGTGACGTCTGTGGCTTGTGCGCTGGGTGCGAATCTCCACAAGAGGTGTTACCTAAGGTACAGTAAGTATCTAGGTACGGAGGGATTACCGTATGATTCTGTTTGCTGGAGGGGAGCATTATCATCTTCAATGTTGTTTCTTTTGAAGCCACTTGACAGAGGTGAGGCTGGCAGTAATATTAAACGAGCATTTTATGATGGAATACGATGGAGAACCCCTTCTTTGGCAACCTCGTGGCGCTGGCGGCGTATGTTGATCATGCATTGAAACGGCTAGGAGCAGGCTCGGGTAATTCACGATGATGGCAAAGAGAGAAAGCCCGTAAAAAGGTACAAGGAGGACGAGAGACCTCACATAGACATAGAGGGAATCACAAAAGCACTCGCACTGGACAGACATACATGTACTGTACTGTCTCAACCCAATTCACGACATGTTACATAGTAATGATTCAAACAAGCCTATGAGGTGCTTCAGCTGCAAACAAAGATCTGCTGCCTCACGAGCCGTCTTGGTATGTTCCCAAACAGCTGTCTTCCCTGAAGATCGGATGCCCAGCTCCAGCCTAGGACTCTGTTAGGCGGCAAGCCACCAAAAGTTGGGGAGGACAAGGCTTCGAGTTTCGGGGGTGCACTCTTCTCAAACAATGTTAGAAGCATGCTCTGTAAGTACTCATGCTTCGTACGAGGGCTGCAGCGTGTGCGTACTTTGCAGGTACTATCCGCGATTGTGATTTCCGGCCCGCGGGCGGCTTTAGGCAGCTGCACACACATCTCGGCCTTATTGAAAGACATCAATGGCAGCGCTCATGGCTTTCCTCCCTCCCTTACCTACCTTGGAGTAATACTAAGGAAATAGCAGGACCTAGTTTGAGCATGTCACAGCGTCCCTAATCGGTATCGTTAGAATGTCAGTCAGAGTAACAAACAGGCCTCACGTAAGAACAATAAAAAGGAAATAGATGCAGCTTCAAGACAAGCTCCGACGGTACCAACCAGCAAGGGGACCATCGCCCACGGCAAACCGCCTCCAACGGCTGACAAGGCCAGCCAGGCGCCCCTCCAAATACGAGCCTCGTGCCTCCGACGTCGAAAGCAGCCGGAGCGGCAAAAGAGAGAGGAAGAAAGCTCGCGCGGGCAATTAAACCCGTGCCATGGCGTCTCGCGTGGCACCTGATTAGCAGGCCCAAGTTTTCGTGGCCGGTTGGGCTGAAGCAAGGGATGCTGCAAAAGAGGAGATGGGATGCTTTTGAACGTGTGCGATAATCTTGGATGTACATGCTTCATACATGCTGCCGGCGCCAGTGACACACACCGTCTGCATGTACTTGTACGTACGTACGGGGCGCTTGTTGGGATCTTATCCGACAGCTTTCCTGTCGGTTTTTGCTTTCTTTTCGCCTTGGGATTTTTTTCATTCTTTTCTCTCTTTTTTTGCTGGTTCCAAAATCTCCAGCGGGGTGTGTAACGTGAGCCGTCTCCTCGCAAAAACCCATGCACACCGGCATGCTAGTCCGGGTGGCAAATTGGATTAGACAAATGGAAGACGAGAAGAAGCAAAAAAAGGAGAATGAGAGGGTGCAATCGCATGAAACTGAACCCCATGAAAAAGCAGACATTTTGAAAAAAAGACAAGCCTTGAAGCTGCAGCGGCGTTGATGTACATACAGCAAGCATGTACTGTACCTAGTATTACTGGACCTCCGCAGTCGCCTGCACGGATGCCGGACCACCTTGAAAGCTGTGCATGGGACTCTAACCGCCACCTACCGAGGCGGCGTATCAAGGCTCGCAAAACTCGCTCGCTCGCCAGAGAAAGAAGCTTGACAAGGAGACCTTTTTTCCTTCTTTCTTTTTTTTTTTTTTTTTTTTTTTTTTTTTTTTGCGGGCTATCAATACCCGTCAGCTCCGACTCAGGCAGTAGTAGCAGATTGGTTAGATAGTCCAAGTATTAGCTGCCAGATAATCATCATGCAGCTCCAGGTTCGGTCTTGTCACGGTGAGAGGAGCAAAACCGCAGCTTGCGAGTTCTCGCCTTGTCCAGGCCGGGCAGGACCACCAGCTCAGCGACTCGCTAGCACCGACTCGTCGTAGCAAAAGGGCAGCCAAGGGCTCTCGTCCCCCTGTCTGGCTAGTCTAGACCATCAGTAGTGCTGCTGTCCTGTCAAGGCCTTGCACGAAAGCGGTTGGAGTGTCTTTTCTCGCCCCAAATGCCTCCCCGCTGCTCCTCTGTCGCTTTTTGCCCTGGGATGTATGGCCGAGTACCGTGTACTTGCATCCCGTCCATACGCGCTCAAATGCTGACCGACCGAACAGAGATCAGACCATGTGCGTGCTGTCTGTAGAGTAATAAGGAAGGGAAATGTTTAGGTAGGCAGTTGGTGATTTTCGTCTCGTCGTTCGTCTGATTGTTTGCAAATCAAAAGAGCCGCAGCCGTGCCATCTGGGCTGCCATGCCCTGCAACTCCAGCTCGCCCTCCTGATCTGCATCTGTTCATTTTCCCCTTCAGCTTCTTCTTCTTTTTCTGGATCCTTCTTCTGCTTCTCCCGTGCTTTTGCCCTGATGTCACGAGAGAGAGGCGGCTGGGATAAACACAACAAAAAAAAGCAAGGAAGAAGAGAGACAACATGGAATCCACGTGCCGCGAGGTTCAAAACGCCCAGGATCACAAACCCACTGCAACGCACAGCAGACCATCACGTCGGGCCAAGTAGAGCAGCCGGTTTTCCCTGTAGTATCAACATGCAACATACACGAGTCCATCCTTGCAGGAGCATCATCCTAGACACAGAGCCTCGTGCGGGCAGTCGAATCTGATATGCTCGTGCTCGTACATAAATGTCTCCCCCGGGTACGTGTTGGTGCTCGAGGCGGCTTGTCTGATGATACAGGTCATCTTCATGCAAGGGAACGCCGCCCCAAAGCAGCCACACGGCTCCTGTGCCGCGGATGGCGGCCTCGAGGTACTCTCCAGGTATCGCAGTACCTGGTCATTCCGCTTCTTGTGCGTACCGGATCTCGTACAGGTGCTCGAGCAGCTTGCTGAGTGCAGCTTCATCTCGTAAAGTAGTGACGTTGAGAGCTTGGGAAGGGTCAAGATGCTGCGGTTCGGTTGTACCCATCTCTAGTACATATACTGCATGCTGCTCCCCGTGTCAAGTCAGCGCCGCTCTCAGGGTTCTCAGACCGGCTTCAGGGTCCTTTACCGACAAAACTCCATCCCGTCACCCCAGAACCACCCAGCCAGCGGATTAGCAACAGATCCGTCGTCTCAGTCTCAGTCCCAGCAAACGCTTGAGCTGCACAGACAGGCCGATCGCTGTAGGCCTTTGACGCCCAGCAGCCGCCTCACGGTCATCTCCCAGCACCGCTAACCCGGACGGGCACAGCAGGGCCTCTCCGGTTGGTCAGGCCCGGGTACCTCGTACTTCCCCGCCATCTTCCCTCCTCCCTCGCACCGCACCAACACAAAACCAGCACCCGACAGCTCCAGCGGCTCCAGGGCTCCAGGGCTCCAGCTCCCACACAGCCCTCTCTCTGGGGGGCGCCCTTTTAGTGGCAGTCGCCCACGTTCCAGCGCCATCACCACAGGACCCTACCGCTAGAACAAGCCCAGCGCCTCCCGTCTCTTTTGCTGTCCCAGCCACAGGTACAGGTACACGCGCGGTACCTGCGCTGCGGGCTCACGCTTCGGCGAATACCTGTACCTCGCTCCAAGTACTCCTCTTCCCACCCGTCCCTCCCCTGTCCGCCTGTCTGGCTGCCCAGATCTAGTCCTCCTCCTCCATCTCTCTCACCTCGAGACCAATTTGCACTGGGCGGTGGTGCAGTCCGGATAACCTCTGCAATCTCCTACGTTAGTATTCTCTGCATCAATCAACTTCCTGCAAACCCTCCCTTTTGCCCGCTGATGCCCGCCTATCCTGTGCCCTCGCCGCCTCTTCCGTGATCGCTTGCCTGGCATCGCCGCGACACGCTCAACCGGGACCGGCAAAGAGAGAGAGAGGCAGAAAGAGGTGTGCTCTCTTGCGCTCTTGTTCTTGTTCTTGTCCTTGTCCCTGTCCCTGCTGCTACGCTCCGCCCCCCTGCTCTTCTTGCTTTTCTGTCGTCCACCTACATCCTCTTCTCGCCATCTCCCTCTCTCTTCGTCGAGAGAGAGAAAAAAAAAAAAAAAAAGTGCCATCTCAACCTCCTGCAAAAAGCCTCTCCCTCGCCCTCATCGCTGCATCGAATGACACTGGCACCGCCTCTTGTGCCCTTGATTCATCGCTTACTCGACCGATACCTTCCAGTTCCCGGCGCCTTGATCTCGTCCTCGCCCGCCGAGTTGCCGCTGTTCCCCGCCGTCGACGACCGAGAGAGCAGGGCCTCTTCCTCCTAGAGTTACAACCTTCGACTCTTTTCTTGCCCTCCCATCCTATTCTCGACATCTATTATCTTCTTCTTCTTTTTCTTCTCCATCCTCCTCTTCTCCTCATTGTTGCCTCTCATCTACGCCATCCTTACTCATCCCCGCTCGCCCGCTTCGCAGCCTCCTCCCGCGATATTACCTCTCTCTTTCTCCCCTCTCTGGGGAACCCCCCAGCGCCCGGCATGATCGAAGATACGGCAGCACTCGCTGCTGCCGCAGAGCTCATCGCCTCCCTGGCCTGCGACCCTGCGTCCGCGTCTGCCTCTTCCTCGTTGATATCGGTAGGGCCCGGTTCCAGCATCAAGCTACCAGGCCGTGAGAACCCTGCAAAACGGACCCTGGAGATTGAGCTTGAGAAGCTCGCCCTACGCATTTCTCAACTGGAGAGCAGAGCGTCCGCCTCGGCCAACACCTCCGTCTTCCCGGAGACGCCCAACGAAGTCAACGATACCCTTTTCAACGATGACGTTGACCCTACTGTCAACGGCCGCCCCCCTGTGGCCCCCCAGCCACGGTTGTCCCAGGCTCAACAAGGTAGCTTGGACAGTCCGATTTTTGTATCCCGCCAGCTGACCAAGGAAGCGCTGCAAGGACTGCGCGATCATGTTGACGACCAGTCCAAGCTCCTGGACAGCCAACGCCAGGAACTTGCTGGCGTCAACGCCCAGTTATTAGAACAGAAACAGCTTCAGGAGCGTGCCCTGGCCATGCTCGAGCAGGAGCGGGTGGCCACGCTCGAGCGAGAGCTGTGGAAGCACCAGAAAGCCAACGAGGCCTTCCAAAAGGCCCTCCGAGAAATTGGCGAAATCGTCACTGCCGTGGCCCGCGGAGACCTGACCATGAAGGTCCGCATGAACTCCGTCGAAATGGACCCCGAAATCACAACCTTCAAGCGCACCATCAACGCCATGATGGACCAGCTGCAGACTTTTGCCAGCGAGGTGTCTCGCGTCGCACGAGAGGTCGGAACAGAGGGTCTGCTAGGCGGCCAAGCCCGGATTGGTGGTGTCGACGGTGTGTGGAAAGAGTTGACAGACAATGGTATGGCCCCCCATCTCTACTCCTGTGCTCCTCCTATCCAATCAGACATCTGCCTGGTTGTCTGTACAATTCGCAAAGGTTTGTTTCAAAGATGCTGACAATGTTCTTTCTTCAGTCAACATAATGGCCCAGAACCTCACAGATCAAGGTATGCACACGATACTTTTGTTTCCTCTTTTAAGTGTTTGATATCTGACATTGGTACCAGTGCGAGAAATTGCCTCCGTCACGACAGCCGTCGCTCACGGCGATCTGACAAAGAAAATCGAGCGACCAGCAAAGGGAGAAATCCTGCAGCTCCAGCAGACCATAAATACCATGGTGGACCAACTTCGAACATTTGCATCAGAGGTCACGCGCGTGGCAAGAGACGTCGGAACCGAGGGCATACTGGGTGGACAA
Organism: Trichoderma gracile; assembly: GCA_020002365.1. Taxonomy (NCBI): domain Eukaryota; kingdom Fungi; phylum Ascomycota; class Sordariomycetes; order Hypocreales; family Hypocreaceae; genus Trichoderma; species Trichoderma gracile. The sequence continues at coordinate 5,446,493 of JAINEY010000001.1, read as the reverse complement.
GCAGACGTTGGCGGCGTCAAGGGCATGTGGAATGATTTGACCGTCAACGTCAACGCCATGGCCAACAATTTGACGACCCAAGTGCGCGACATTATTAAGGTCACCACAGCCGTCGCCAAGGGAGACCTCACACAGAAAGTCCAGGCCGAATGCAGGGGAGAGATGTTCAAGCTCAAGTCCACCATCAACTCCATGGTCGACCAGCTGCAGCAGTTTGCCCGCGAGGTCACCAAGATTGCCAGAGAAGTCGGAACGGAGGGTCGCCTGGGTGGCCAGGCCACGGTCCACGATGTCGAGGGCACATGGAGAGACCTTACCGAGAACGTCAACGGCATGGCCATGAACCTGACGACACAGGTGCGAGAGATTGCCAAGGTCACCACCGCGGTGGCCCGGGGTGACCTCACCAAGAAGATTGGCGTCGAGGTCAAGGGAGAGATTCTGGAGCTCAAGAACACAATCAACCAGATGGTGGACCGCCTCGGCACGTTCGCCGTAGAAGTGAGCAAAGTGGCCCGAGAGGTCGGTACGGATGGTACGCTTGGTGGCCAGGCCCAGGTGGCCAATGTTGAGGGCAAGTGGAAGGACCTGACCGAAAATGTCAACACCATGGCATCGAATCTCACCGTACAGGTATGCCGTTGTCATCCTCCCTACCGGTGACGGAAATACCCGATAGCTGACTTTGTGTGATGCAGGTGCGAAGTATCTCCGCTGTCACGCAAGCAATTGCCAACGGAGACATGAGCCAAACAATTGATGTGGAGGCAAATGGTGAGATACAGGTGCTGAAAGAGACCATCAATAACATGGTCTCGCGTCTGTCCAGCTTCTGCTACGAGGTGCAGCGCGTCGCCAAGGATGTCGGCGTCGACGGCAAGATGGGAGCCCAAGCCGACGTTGCTGGTCTCAATGGACGCTGGAAAGAAATCACCACTGATGTCAACACCATGGCGAGCAACTTGGTAGGCAGTCCTTTTCTCCACCCATTCTGACGAAAGGTTCCTCAGGTGCTGACTCCCTCTCGCAGACTACTCAAGTGCGCGCCTTCTCCGACATCACTAACCTGGCCACCGACGGCGACTTCACCAAGCTTGTCGACGTGGAGGCGTCGGGTGAGATGGACGAGCTCAAGAAAAAGATCAACCAGATGATATCAAATCTCAGAGACAGTATCCAGAGGAACACACAGGCCAGAGAGGCTGCCGAACTGGCCAACAAGACCAAGTCAGAATTCCTCGCAAACATGTCGCACGAGATCCGAACCCCGATGAACGGCATCATCGGCATGACGCAGCTCACCCTGGACACCGACCTGACCCAATACCAACGCGAAATGCTCAACATTGTCAACGACCTTGCCAACAGCCTCTTGACCATCATTGACGATATTCTGGATCTGTCAAAGATTGAAGCTAGGCGAATGGTGATTGAAGAGATCCCGTATACGTTGCGTGGCACCGTCTTCAACGCACTCAAGACCCTCGCGGTCAAGGCCAACGAAAAGTTCCTTGACCTTACCTATAAGGTAGACAGCTCCGTGCCTGACTATGTCATCGGAGACTCCTTCCGTCTGAGACAGATTATCCTGAACCTCGTCGGCAACGCCATCAAGTTCACCGAGCACGGTGAGGTCAGCTTGACGATCCAAGAGCAGGAAGACAAGAGGCACGTCGGACCGGGAGAATATGCCATCGAGTTCATCGTCGAAGATACCGGAATCGGCATTGCCAAGGACAAGCTCAACCTCATCTTCGACACCTTCCAACAGGCAGATGGTTCCATGACCCGCAAGTTTGGCGGCACGGGTCTCGGCCTGTCCATCTCGAAGCGATTCGTCAACCTCATGGGCGGAGACCTGTGGGTGAACAGCGAGGTCGGCAAGGGAAGCGAATTCCACTTCACCTGCCGCGTCAAGCTGGCCGACGTGCACGCAGAAAGCGTCCAGCAGCAGCTGAAGCCGTACCGCGGCCACCAGGTCCTCTTTGTCGACAAATCCCAGTCCAACGCCGCCACGCACATTGGAGAAATGCTCGAAGAGATTGGCCTGCACCCCGTCGTCGTTAACTCCGAGAAGAGCTCGGCTCTCACTCGGCTCAAGGAAGGCGGCGCTCTGCCCTACGACGCCATCATCGTCGACTCGATTGATACTGCTAGGAGGTTGAGGGCGGTAGATGACTTTAAGTACCTTCCTATTGTCCTGCTGGCTCCAGTGGTTCACGTCAGCTTGAAGTCGTGTCTGGACCTGGGTATCACGTCGTACATGACGATGCCCTGCAAGCTGATCGACTTGAGCAACGGCATGATCCCCGCCCTCGAGAACAGGGCCACGCCGTCCCTCGCAGACGTTACCAAGTCGTTTGAGATTCTTCTTGCGGAAGACAACACTGTCAACCAGAAACTGGCTGTGAAGATTCTCGAAAAATACCACCATGTCGTCACCGTTGTGGGCAATGGCTGGGAGGCAGTCGAGGCCGTGAAGCAGAAGAAGTTTGATGTCATTCTTATGGATGTGCAGATGCCCATCATGGTGAGTAGTGATGCATAAAACAACCACCCCAAACCTGATCGCTGTTCCTATTGAGCTAACTCTTTGCAACAGGGAGGTTTCGAGGCCACCGGCAAGATCCGCGAATACGAACGGGGCATGGGCACGCACAGGACCCCCATCATCGCCCTCACAGCGCACGCCATGATGGGCGATCGCGAAAAGTGCATCCAAGCCCAGATGGACGAGTATCTGTCCAAGCCGCTGCAGCAGAACCAGCTCATCCAGACCATTCTCAAGTGTGCCACTCTGGGAGGCGCGCTGCTCGAGAAGAACCGCGAGCGAGAGCTGGCGTTGCAGGCCGAGGCCAAGGCGTCTGGACGCCTGGACGGCGAAAGGGGCATGCTGCGCCCAGGCCTCGAGGGCCGCTCCTTCACGACCAGGGAACCCATGACCAAGAGCAGGCCCTCGCTCACCAAGGCGACTAGCAAGGCGCTGGAAGAGGCGCGGAACGCCGCAGCAGCAAATGCCGGCCTCAGATTCAGTGAAATAACCGGCTTCAGTGCCGAGTTAATGGAAGAGCTGGATAACATGGAGGACGAGGATTCCTTCACCAAAGCGCGCGAAGACCTTGCCGACAGACGAAGCCTCTCGAGCTGAATGGGCGCACGACGCTGCTTTTAGCATCGGCACCGTCAACGATGGGACGCGGCATCTGACATTAGTCCGAGAGCGTTTCCCATCGAGTCTGCGGTTTCGCCGCTTGACATGAACTTTATGACCATGCTAGTTTCTTATACTTCCCTGGGCTTGTATCGACGACAAAGTATACCCTTCTTGCATCTCCACCCAGGGAGAAAGAGCTTAGAGAGAGGGCCATGCATCGCGTCCTGACAGCCCACGCGCTGCTGTTCGCAGAAACGGCCACGACGTCATCAGCAAGTCTCTGTGCCGCTCATGTCGGACTTCCAGTACTGTTTTTGTCTGGCCACAAGTGTTCTTCCGTATCACTGCTGTTTTGGGGTTTTGTCGATTTGCTTGCTCTTGCGCGCCCCCCCTCTTCAATCTTCAACCTGGCGAATACGGTGTTGCTATCATCTTGGACGAGAAAAAAAAGACGCAACCGTCTTGTCCCTTCTACTTTGGTTCAGTATTAAATTCCCTAATTTCTCTATGGCTCTTTCCTTTGGTTTTTTTTGGTGTACTGTACTTGATGGTCTCTGTTTGTCTCAAATCTGCTCTCCTGTCCTCGGTTTCATTTTATATATGCATGGAATTTCATCTCTCATCAGTATCGGATCAACGGAGGTGGGGGCTCGCTGGCTTATTGCAGTAGCAATAGTATGGAAGTGCGTTTACGGAAACCACGTGGATGAAACGGCATAGCGAAAGAAATCGGTCTTTCTCGTCATTTGGTGCGGCAGAGGGGGGTTGCAAAGGATGGCTGTGGAACTTGCATGTTTTGGCTGTTCATCCCCTTTTATTTTCCTTATATGACTCACTCGAAGAATGCAAACTGCCTTTTCCACAGAGATTGTTGATGATACGAGGGATCGTGAGGTTGAAGATGTCTCTCTTCAAGGTACGGGGGAGGACGTATAGGTGAATAAGGGGTGGTGTGGTGTTGTGGTGATCTTGAAGTCGGAGACGTAGGATGCAACGAGTGTGGATAGGAGAAAAGAGTGTTTGCTTTTTTTTCGTTTCAGATTCTTTTGTTTACTTTGTTATTATGATGTTTTTATTCGTGGTGACTGTTTGATATTGTTTGGTGAGGTCGATGATCGTCGAGATATGTGGAAGGGTAACTTGTTTAGATGTATGTATGCTTGACTTGGCATATGATGGTATGACTATTGATACTCTGCGTATCAGAAATTTCGTGTCCATCTTTCAAGACCTCTAGAATGTGATTGTGCTTTTTGAATTAGTCTATATAAAAAAGCCCTCTGAACGAAGCCTAGCGAAAGAGCTTCCCGGACGTAAAGCATCCCAACAAAAGAACCATCGAAACAGACACGAAAAGAGGCACACGAGAGCCTTCCTTGTTCCAACAAACAAACAACAACATCATCCTCATCCTCATCCTCCCCACCCTTCCTCCTCCTATCGCCCAATAAATCTACTTTTTACCGTCCTCCGTCCTTGATGTGCTACTACTCTTTGCGTCCTTTTCCTCCTCGAGGGAATCAAAGGCGGCGAGGAGGGCGTCGAGTTTTGATTCGAGGTTGGTGAGGTTTGCTTCCATTGCTGTGGCGGCTTGTTCGCCTCTTGAGAAGGGGGGGGTGAGCATTTCCTCTATTTTGGTTTCACTAATTGGGGAAGGATGAGTAGAGATGGAAGAGGGGGGGGCTTGATGGTTTGGGGGGCCCAAGATAAGGGGGGGGATTCGTGTGACGGGATGGCGATTTTGATAGAGAAGAGGTGCATGAAAGGGGGAAAGCAAAAGAGCATATGGGGAGACTGATGATGGGGGAAGTGGAAGGCAAGGGCATGGGCTTGTCTACTTACCTAGCGAGGTCTCTGAGCGCCTGGACAAAGGACATGTGGTTAGCCCATGATCTCCTGAATCATCTGCAGATCGAGTCTGCTCCTGGATTCTGACTCCTATGAAAAATAGCATGATGTGCAATAGGATAGTCTTCACGTCCAGGCATCATCCATCATCAAAAGCTGATGTCCAACGTTATGGAAGAAACAAGAGCGGTTGATAAGACGGACCAGCCAGGACGCTGCTAATGCGAGAACACAAAGGGGAAAGATTCAAGATCCTGATAAAAGCCAGTCTTTCCAGAGCTCTGTTTCCTCAATAAAATATACATACCTGAGCGAGATCACCCTCAGCACCAGCACCAGCACCAGCACCAGAAGCAGAAGCAGCACCAGCCTCGCGCGGTGTCGGTCCCCCCGAGGGACTGTCCGATGACGCAGTCATGCTGAGTCTCCCGAGCGATCCCTTGCCCAACTTCTTTGCTAATCCCCCAATATCTCTGAGAGATAAAATAAATTGATAGAACAAGCTCCGGAATAAGCCTGTCACCAGGAGCTGTGATGATGCGAATATTATAGGTTCAGGGTTGTTTGTTTGCAGGTGGTCAACGAAGCTGCAAGGCTGAGCATCCGCCTCCTGCCTTGCCTTGCCTTGCCCCTACTTTACAGTACCTCCAACAAAAGGCCAACGAACGGAGTGCAGATGTTCCTCCGTACCTACTTGGGCACCTTTGTCATCAACCAAACAACTCACGTGATGGCGCGCCTTGTGCCATAAATGGTCATTTCTGAGCTTTGAGGTAAGCTACCAACAATGGGAATCTGCTCGTGCCGTGACCTTGAGGCATCGCATCTCCCATCTTGATCGTGATGGGAAAACCGGAACCGCATTTTTACCATTTCTTTTTTTTGGCTTCAGCTTTCCGCTCTGCTCGATTTAGGGGTCACCTTGTAGGTACGCCAAAAGTACCTACATTGGACGTAGTATAACCCTGCGCAGTCATGAACCAACTCGCCAACCAGGCCTGGGTAGGCAGACGAGGCCTGTCTCTTCTTTTATTAGTTGCATCTTACAGCTCGTATGCTCGTATCATTGCAGACGATTTAATTGTCAAGACGCATCGCCGGGCACAGCACTCACGGCTCACATATCACATCACACATCGCCATGGATTCGCTCCAGGATCCCAGCCCCAAGGCGCCTTAATATAGCCAGACCCTACATATAACAAAAGGCCATGTAAAACACCCAAGGCGGCATTCGCATTCCCAACTCATTTCAGGCACACACACACACACACAGCACACAGCACACCTCGGCCTGCTTCAGCTCTTTGCGCCAAAGCCGCCGATGAAAGCTTGTCCTCTCTCAGGGGAGGGGCGGCTTGCAGACGGAAGGTCGTTCCGCCAGCATGGATGGTCGACAAAGTTGCAGCACCCCGGAGTTACCCTGCCAGTAATAGTACGATCCGTGTACTCGTCGTAGTAGCAGGTCAGGCTGTAGAAGAAAAACACCAGACTACTAGCAGCTTACACACTCCACCTACCTTAGGTATATACATAGTGCCTATTACTCCTACCTACTATTACTACTGATATTTGTGAAAGAAACTGGTCTTTAAGTAGTTTCTGCTACTATCGCTATGTATTTCTATTTTACTAAAGTACGTTCAGTAAAACCCAGTTGATATGACTATACCAGGTAGACTGAGGCACAGAAATCTAGCGTTAAACGAGATCATGCCCGTGTTTTCTTTCCACCGCATGCAGGTATTGCTGGACTGCATGTAGGAGAACGGAGCAGTAGTGGTTGAACCCGCCGGCCTTCCTGCAGGCTGCGTGCTCGTCGTGCCTGTCCCGTCCCAGTATCAATGTCTTGTCTTGTCTTGTCTTGTCCTTCCTCTTTCAAAAGCCAAGCATCAGACTAGCAGGCCAGTCGAAGCTCGGCACATGCACGATAACTGCTCCGGGCGAACCCAGTGCGGTGCCATCGTGTGTCGATCAAATAAACCCCCTTCTGCTGGATGGCGACTCCGTTCCTTGACCGGAGCGAGCTTCTGTCGGTTTCCTACGACCTCGCCCCCCTTCTTTTTTTGCAGCTGCAAGTGGCCGATGCATCACGAACGAGCCCAGCTCGAGTAAGTTCCCCAAGCTGCCTTGCCGAACCCACCCCTGGAAAGCCGAATCACCGCATCACCTGCAGCCCCCTTGCGTGGTCCGCACCCCATCACCTCTTGTCCATCTCGTACGATGAGAGCGCGCGCTGATTGAAGCGTTCCTTTCTCTCCGTCCGCTTCCATGCTCTCCCAGGCGGGTGGCTTTTGTTGGGCAATGTGCCAGCTCGTCCAGGTTCCTAGCCCAGAAGGCTGCTAGCCTCGCCGACTATGTAATGAAAACGCCGCTGGCCACCCTGTCCTGCCGCTTGCGATGCTTCCAAATACGCCCCCCACCCCCCCCCCCCCCTTCCCTCCCATGCAAGCTCGACGGGGTCTAGATCCTTAGAAACCCGCTGCCCGCTGTCATTGGCCGAATGAATGGCCTGGTCGAAGCTGAAATGGCTGATGCTCATGCAGCTCTCGTGAATTTACCCATACAAGAATGTTGGAGAAGGAGTTCGAGCACAGATGAGCGAGGTGGCATGGTGCGGTCGAGAAGTGTCCTGAATGTCGCCATTGGAAGAGCATCTTCACTATAACTCAGATTCGCCTTTGGCCCACGGGCAGAGGAGAAAAAACCCTCACAAGGATGCTGATCATGTAGCTTCGCAAGCAATGGTACGTGCTCGTACTGTACAGGACAAGTACCGCTGATTAGCAGGAGTCGATTTTGACAGCAAATGCTGAATCGAGACACGGTCCGTCTTGGTAGCATTTTGACATCATGGTTCGAGCATTTCTGATCTTTCTCCTGGTCCTGGAGCTGGCTCCGATGTGGAGCACATGGGCGTGCCCAACTCATAAGATTCTACCAGATCCCGGAGTCTCTCGTCCTCGACACGGCGCCAGCAGGATGAGATGCTCCCCCGAGTTCATTCTGGAACGAGCACATGGCTGCCCGTTGATCGAGAAACCGCCCGTCCGTCCTGCGATCCCCACGCGCGTCGAGAATCGAAAAAGCCAAGATGGACGGCCGGCCCAAGCGACCCTATTCAGACGGGGAAAAGCCAAGGAGGGGAACCAATTGTATGGGATCGAGATCTCCAAAATTTTGGTCCTATTTCATCAACGGGATTGTCCACATTCGTAAAGTGCGGGCCTTGGAAAATGGGTCACACTGCGAGGTTGATTGGACTGGTCTCTTCTTTGTGCTGTCCTCCAGGGGGTCGAGAGGACCTTGCTTGTTTCTTTTCTCTCTCTCTCTCTCTCTCTCTCTTTTTTTTTTTTTTTTTTTTTTTTTTTTTTGCTTCTTTCTCTTGCCCCCTGCTGTGGTGAGGTGGTGATCTGTCATCCGTTCAGTTTTGCTCTTTGCGTGGGAGACGGTGCCTTCGACATGGTTGCAAATTGCCCGTCACGCCTCCCTCCATGATTCGAGCGCACTCTTCAATGACGCCTCCCAGCGTACAAGCATCGCCTTCTCTCCATAGCAAACAAAAAGCAACAGCTCATAATTGCACTGAGCAACGTCAAAGTGGCCGCGCCGTTCAATGTGGCTGGGGAAATAACAGCACGTATCGCTGCCCCCATTTGGCAAACTGCCCCCGACCAAGGCTGCTTGTGTGTCTTGGGCGGATGTAGGATATGAGACATTGCCGGCGGCCGTTTCCTTTTTCTTTTTTCTCACCTTTCCCTCTCTGTCCCCTTTCGCCCGTGCTCAATCTTCTACTTTCGTTCGAGAAAGCGTCGTTATGTCGACCGCGGCGTTCATCCCTGATGAGTCCGCCACCCTTCGCTTCACAAACGTCGTCCCCTCCTCGCCGTTCCAACCCGAGGGGGAAAAAAGCATCCGCTGGTCGACAAAGCAGTAGGTTAGTAGGCAGTGCAGCAAGCAGGACCTTGACCTCCGCGCATGTCAATGAAGCAGAAGACGCGGCGCAAAGTAAGGAGGAGGAAAACCCGAGTGTCTGACCTCCTCCTCGATCGTCTCCCGTCTAGACAGGCATAGTGGCGTGACTCCAAGCCGATTCCCAGGCGCCGACCTCGATTCCCAGCAGCCTCCATGATCAAGGTGCTTCGTAGTGCCGGCATGGGAGGGGACCCAAAGTTCCATAGCAGACTCACCCCGGGCCGTCCATGTTTGTGACGTAGCGCCCAACTGCGGCTGTGATAGGCCGACTTCTCTGTCGTCCCTCTGTCGCTTTTCGTTTTTTCCCTTTTCTTTTTTCGCCTCCCAATCGACTTCGCCCGCTCTCACTTCTCACCCGGTGCCTGGCCCCATCCCTCTTTTGCCCTTGCCTAGGCCCATCCACTGGCCTGAAGCCACGAGCTCAGAAGCTTGAATGGGATCGAGATCGCTGCCTTGTTCGGACCAATGCCGTGCCCCCGACAACAGCCAGTCGCCCGAAATCGTCTGGCTTGTGCTGTAAGAAGCGGAGGGCGACTAGCCTTGTTAGCGAAGCTAGTCGAGCTCCCCCCCAGCTGTCTGAACCGCGTCGATACGACTTCCTGCTCGTTCCTAGGCATTCTGTTGCAGCAACCAGCACCGTTTCCCTCTGTCACCCCCCGGCCCCCCTTCCTCTCTCGCTCGGAGTACAAGTAAGCACAGGGACGAAATTCTGTCTCAGCTAAGAATAAGCACTGGCGGCTGAAGGACTTACCCGTTGAGCTTTCCCATGGGCGTCTCCTTTGGACGTCCAGCAACAACGGGCACCGAACCGAGTCCCAAAGAGGTCAAAGAGGCTAGATGCCCGCGAATCCCTGCCTCGGAACCTCCTCTGTTAGCTCTTCTTTTCAGCTCTTTTCATCACACATCACCCGTTATTGCATGTTTCATGGGTCGTTCGCGTAGCATGTACCGGCCAAGGAGCATCTGGTGCTGGATGTACCAAGGAACTGCACTTGACCGTTTGTGCTACCTACAGTACGTGCATACAGCCCACCGTTTGGCGTCAACCACCCCGTCGAACTCCGTGTCATGGGGCGGCACGCTATTAACAAGTGGTAGATCTTTTGCGTGGCGTCGGTTTTGTTGCACTTGGCTAGAATCGCCTAGCCGTATAAGTTGCTTCATCTGAAGCATTAGAAACGGAGCACTCCGTAGCCCAGTTTCAGGCGAAACTTCCTGTGGTGGACCCATCCTGCTTGGCTACGGTAACAAGCATCCGTCGTCATGTCTCTGTAATTCTGCAATCAACGATGGCTGAGCTTGGCTCCCCCAGTACGGGTACCCAGCATTGTGTTGTCGTACTCTAAGTTGTGGCGGCCTGTGCGTGTGAGAGATCTCCCGCGACGGTAACCTAACTGGATCTTGATTCTGTCTTTCGGATAGGAGCATGCGAAAACGGTGATGCGTCGAGATTTCCTAGATCTTGATAAGAGGCCAGACATCTCGGCCCTATTCGCATCAGTTGCTGGCTTCCAACTAGTAAGATCCCATCTGACGTCTCTCATGTGGGTTACATCATCGTCATCTTTCTTTCTCACCTTGCACGTATGTACATACCGTAGCAGCATGTGAGAGTAAGAATAACCATAACCATTGCTCTCTTACACCTGCCTTACCCAAGAGCTTTCCGTCCATCCAAATCGTGGTCTCTCTCTCTGCCCAGCTATCAGGGCTGTCAAGTTGCAGCACACCACAGCGTTGTGGTCCCGTCCCGTTGGTCTGCCTGCCGTATTAGCTCGTGGAGTCCGTCCAAGCTTCCAGGTCCGATCCCTCACTTCGCTGCCGATTTCCCCTAGCCGTCCGTTTTGTGGTCCTGGATCAAATCGAGCGAGAACCCTCCCCTTCCATCACCGTGTCGCCGGTGTCAAGAGACGGCCTGGGCAAAGTACAAGCCGGGTTTCTCTGATAGCGACACACCTACCCTTGCCATGCCCTACCCATCTTGCCCCCAGTAATCCCTCCCTCCCATTCCCTTTCTCTTGTCATTGCAAAACCCCGTGCTGTTTCCCATCTTTCGCATGAGTCCGCCAGTACCTTTTTCTCTTTCTCGGATTCCCTTTCCCCCATAACAGTCTCCTCAACCCCCAAAGCCGCCCTTCTCTGCCTACACCCCCCCATATGCTCAACTAAGATACCCTAACCAGGCTCATAAACGTTCCGTTAAATCTGGGTCCTAAAGGTGCCAGAAGGGGACGATTCAAGGGATTAAAAGGGTACATCGAACATACAGTGCCGCGGGGCATGTTGAAACCTTGCCATTCCGTTCGAGGAGAGATGCTGACAAGCAGTGTGTGTCCGTCATAGCACCACCGAAACCTAACCAGTCCCATGTGTCTGTCTCTGCCGTTGAGAGAAGTGTCCGGCATGGTTGTGTCCTTTTCATCCTAAGAACTTTCAATCTCGATTCCCAAACTTCGTACCTCGCTGTCTTCTCCGCTTACGCCTCCCTGGGAAGATCCATTGGTCATATGCGGTCGCGTCGACTGTGCCATTTCAAGGCTGATAGACCGTGATCAATCTTGGTATTCGGTCACTGGGAGAAGCCCGGATACCCCTGAGGCCCTGATCCTCTCTTCTGTCCCAAGTATTTTCCTTGGCCAGCAGCTCCGGTGTCTCGTACATACCCTTGACAACCCTGCTGCTGCAGATCGAGATGCTCGACTTTGCCAAAGAAAGTGGCGAAGCTTGCTTGAAATAGGCTCGCTCGGTTTTCACCTTTCCTGATATCAAATCTCCCAGATCGTACGTTTGTGCCCAGCCGAGGGCGTGCTGGATCCGAATTTATACACCGGACAAGACAGTTGTCTGTCCTCAACGGACATTAGCCCATCTCTCGGCCATATTGACAGAAAGCTCCGTCTTCATCGCTCAGCTCATTGTCCCGGCTGGCTGGAACTGAGATATCGATCCCGGACTGATCGTCGAAGGGATCCGACACCCATTCAAAACGTGTTCACGTTCCTCTCGATCCCGCAGTTGATGGTAATATCTGCTGTACCACGAAGAGCCGGTTACCGTTTCAGCGGGATCACGACGCGCCACCAGGCTTAGGTGTTTTCCATCTCGGAGACAGTCGCAGATTGCCACTGAACGCCATAAAAAGGCCCGCTTCAACAGATATCGTCAGCCACTGCCCTGAGGAAGGGCCTCTTTGGGCAAGCAAGCCCGTAGCCATATTCTCACTCGGCTGCGAGAAGGTTTCTCCCTAGCCCTCATTGGACGACCATACCATCGGTTCGTCAAGTCCGCAAAAGATCTGGTTGTGCCAACCTGGACTTGCATATTGGCTTCGCACCTGCGGTTTGATGCCAGCCCAAAATGCCGTCAAATCAAGCGAGTAGAGAGCTGGAGGATATCTTCAAGGAGCTTGGCATCTCACAGTACCTCGACGCCTTTGTTGATCATGGCTTCGACACTTGGGACACCATCCTCGATATCCAAGAGTCCGATCTGTAGGTATTTCGCCGCGTTGGCGTTGGATGTGGTCTCACAAGGCTAACCAGAACCCCAGTGATGCTTTAGGGGTCAAGCTCGGTCATCGGCGAGTAAGTATCATGTCGCAAAAGCCGTGAGGAGAGTACTGACCGTGGAAATTCTCAGAAACTTCAACGACGAATCGCCAATGCAAGAGGAATCGATCCCAGCATCTCATTATCATCGGTACAAGCTGCCATCGAGGATGAAAAGTATGACGGGTCTCATAGAAAACGAGAAGCCCCTTGCCATGCTGGCAATGGTGGAAGCAGCACTGCAAAGCGCAAATACCGCCGACACCCCAAGGTATAGCTCGATCCATCTAACGACCTCCATTGAGCAAGGTCGAGTCTGCTGACACTCTGTTCTTGTAGCCCGATGAAAACGCACCTCCACGCCCCATGAGCGCCTATGTGCTCTTCTCAAACAGTGAGTTTCAATGTTGTGCCCCCCTGCCTTTGTGTTGGCAAATTGAGACGGTCGGCTGACCCATCGCGGTAGAACTGAGGGAGGATTTGAAAAAGGACCCTTCTCTCTCTTTCGTAGCAATAGCCAAGCTCGTAGGGGGCAATTGGCAAAACCTTCCATTGCAAGAGAGAGAGTATTATGAAGCACAGGCGAGAGCGGACAAGGAGCGCTATTATCGAGAAATGGCACTCTATAAGCAGACTCCGCAATATCAAGAGTACATGAAGTATCTGCAAGACTTCAACGAGAAGCAAGCCAAACTCAGGCGAGGTCCGTGGTCCTCTTGACTCAGTATTGTACCTGTGAGGTGGGTGCAGTTGAAGCTGATCTTTTTCTGTCTCGACTTAGACCAAGAGAATGCGAAACGAACAGCCATGCGCGGCTCGACCTCAACAGCGAGTGGCAGTGGCAGTAGCAGCGAGAGAATGCGAGAAAGCGAATCTCGCGAGCCCCCTAGCCTTCGACATAACAGCTCGAACTCGATGCCCTCTCCTTCAGGAATTCATCATACCACTGCAGGCTCCGGGACGTATCCAGCGCTGGCACAAACGAATGGCGAAACACCCACACAAAATGGGCCCCGTTCTCGACGGCGATACTCAACAGGGAGAGAGAGGGAACACCAAGCCGACACACCGCAGCAAGCTCTGCCATCCGTTTTCGACTTGCTGGCCGATAGACAAGGTCAACCGAATGCCCCGGTAACGCATAACTCCGGACCCATGCATGGAGTGGCACCAGTGGATCATGGCAGACGGTCGATATCCCAAGGAACACCCTCGTGGCCAGTTGACTTCAGGCCGTCCCTTCATCACGAGCCATCGTCTGGTGGAAGCAGTATACCGACTGCGTCGTCAAGCAGCCTGAGCAGTAGATTGAGCGCTGGCCATATGCCAATCCATGCACTCTTATCGACGGATGAAGGCCAACCGCCTCAGCGCATCGACGAGGTGCCATCGTATACGTCCCACTATGTTGCCAGTCCGATGGAGCAAAAGAGGCCGTCTTTGGAATATCAGGGCCCCAAGGGATATGGTATAGATCCTCACGACCGCCCAACATTGAGAGAGCTGCAGCTAACACGAGGTGCTAAAGGCTTCCAGACCGCTTCTTCGGCTTTCCAGCATATGAGATTCGAGGAGACAAGCAACGGAGATGTGCTGATGACCTCCGCAAACGAACCGCCGCCGAGCCCCTCTCCCATGGGCCTTAGTGTGCTTGATGGGGTGAACGCTCTGCTAAAGGCCGGCGAAATTGTTGGCCAGCCTCGCCAAATTTAAAACTTTCTTTCCCTTCTGGTCGAACCAACTGGCTTCTTGTTGGAGAAACACGCAGACTCGCAGCGGTGTCATTTGAGGACCGCGAACTTTGTCGGCTGTCGCCATTGCATGGAGCTGTCACGGGATAGGCGGATGAAATTGCAAAATCGCCTTTCTTCTGCTGTGTGCGGATGTTTTGCTCATCGTCGAAACTGCATTCAAATACCCCACTGGCTGGTCCGTGATAGGAAGCTGGTGTTGATGGAGAGGAAAAGGCCGGCTATGGCTAGAACAAACAATATCAGGAACCGAGGGTCTAGGATGAACGCTTTGGGGTTGCAGACATGATGCTCACCCATGGTCTTCTTACCTTGCGTTTCCCCTCTTTCTGCCTCCTCCCGCTTCCAATTCTGCTTTTCTTCATTTTTGTGTCCCTCTTCTCTATCAGTTTCCTTCTTCGATACTCGTGTCGTTTGTATACCGAGACACCAGATGTCATTTGGTCAGGCGTTGGTTGATATGGATTGTTTCAAATTTGAGGTGGTCAGAGGTCAGGGCTCGAGGTAAGAGGCATGGGCCGGTCATGTGCGGCAGGAGCTCTTACTGCTCGTGCTAGTAGAGCGCCTGCCCCGATAATAGCAGGGAGCCTTACCTTATCACCTGATAAGATGCCTGCTTAGGTATCTCAGTATTGTCTTGGGCTCTTATACTTCATTTTCAAAAACCTGGCATTTCAGAGGAACACGATGTAAAAAATGAGCGGGGAAAAATAACGAAATCGTTCATCATATAACTCAATAGAAGCTGCGAGCCATCGTCTTGAGATAATTGCGTAATCTACACGGCGCCTTCTGTGATCTCTGCCGTCCAGTCTCTTCGAATGTCCAGCTCATTCAGTCCCTCCGTGTTCTCAATCACGAGCCCCTTTTCGTTGGCCAGATGAAGCAGGCAGATGAAGCAATATGACGTGGAGATGTCGGCCATGACAGGCTTGGGATACACCGATTGCAGCGAATTCATCACTTCGGTGAATTTGAGCGTAGGCTCCTCCCCTGAGCTCGGCGGCGACGCTTGGGGCCCTGTGGAGGCTGACAGCGGTGGTTCAGCGGGTTTCTGTGTGACCTCTTAGTTAGCAAACTCACGGGATGGAGAAGCTTGAGAATGACATTGTACATACCTCCAACTCTTCCAGGCCCTTCCACAGGTTCTCCTTCAGGCGGCGCACGTCCACCTTCTTGGCGACCCTCGCATACTGGACGTATTCGGGACGCACACGGCGGGTCTGAGTGATGAGCGTCGTGCCAAAGGCACCCATGGTGTTCATGGTCTCTCCGTTCAGCAAGGCCGTCATCCCAATGCCTTCTGTCATGCCCGCATCCCCTTCAGCTCCTGGTGACAGATGTTCTCGAGCGTCTGAAAACTCGAGATCATCATCATCTGCGTCATCTCCGCCGGGGAACGGCAGGCCATCGTCCTGGAAGAAGTCGGCGTCATAGTCGCCTTGAGGCATGGCAATATCCTCTGGGGCCTTCTGCTGTGCCCAAAAGGCCTCATCCAGCTCTCCTCCTGGTTGGTGGTTGCTGTCCTGGGCGCCGTAGCCTTGGCCACCCGTGCGGGCGCCGAATCTTGTCCGCCTCTCAGCCAGGCGTGATTTGGGTTTGAGGAAGAGATTCAGCAAGACCTTGGAGGTGAAATGCTTATCGTCAGGCAGCAGATTCCGGGATTTTGATTTCCAGTCCTTCTTGGGCAGACAGACCGCTGAGTTGCTGGAGGCTTGAGTGTAGATGACGTCGGACTGGCTGGGGCTCAGAGGCGCATGAAAATCAATCTCGAAAGGCTCCTTCTCCTTACGCTTCTTCGACTCTCCTGCTGGCTTGTTGACGTCTTTGATTTTGCGAATTCTCCAGTGTTCCGCACTGGCCCAATTCTTCTGCAGTGCCTGATCGAAGAAGCTCAAGATATCTTGATGCACCTTGTCGGCGTTCTGCGAGTTGCCCATGGACACGATATACTCGCCGTTTTCATCAAAGCCCTCCCCGTCTCCGCCCTCGGCACCATCTAGACCGGCGTCATAAACACGCATCTGAGGCTCGAGAGCAGCCTCACGAGCCCAAGCTTCACCACCCTCACCGAAAGCGACGTCACCGGCAGCATCAAAGTTGCCCAGGCCCAGGTCATCGTCGTCAAAGCCGGCTGGCGCATCTTCGTCAATAAACATGCCGGACTTATCACCCCGAGCGCCGAAGCTCTTATCCTTGTCCTGCTCTTGTCTCCAGTCCTCCGGAGCCTTGAGAAAGGGGATATCCATGGAGCCGGAGGGATCCCCCAGTTCAAAACTCTTCAATGACGGGCAGATATCAAGTTCGTCTAGTAGGCTTAGATCAGGGAAGAATCGCTGGGCGAGAGCTGCAACGTCAATCTTGACGTCGTCGGTGGCGTCAACTTCGGCATTGGGGTCGGCGTCGACAGCCATATCGACATCGACATCCATCATCTCCTGGTCACCGTCTTCATCGTGATGCTGAGCCCTGTTGTTCTCCAATTGACTCTGCTCGTGACCCCCGTCCTCTTCTTCGTTTCCATCTTCATCGAGTTGGCCCTCTTTCTTCTTGTCATCCGCATCACCAGCATCATCGCTGCTGTCGAAGACAATGCGGCCCTGGGAGTCGATCATGAGGTGATTGAGTAATAGACCCTTGGCACCCCCTTCGTCGAAGTCGGCAGAGGCCTTCTTGAAAAGGGGATCGACGGCGAATTCGAGTTCGAATTTCTTGAGCTGCAGGGAGGCGAATGATGGCGCTAATGTTGCTTCGGACGATCTCTGTACCTGATTGATGGCGCTCGCCGGTTAGCTCAAAGAAGGGTACCTTCCAGTCCCATGGCAGGCTCCTGTTACCTTCTTCTTCGTCTTCTTTTTGACGTTGCCATTCTCGTCGACCTCTTCCTCGCTCTCTTCGCCTTCGGCGGCCCCGTCCTCAGCATCCCGATCCTTCTTCTTGTTGTTGCTGTCTGCGAGACCGCTCAGCAGCTTGCCAGTCTCTGTTGCGACGCTGTCGATTCGGTTCGTGTAGATCTTGACGCAGCCGTCCAGTGTGCAGCTCGCCTTCTGGAAGTTGACGCCGTCACCTTCCTTGAGCAGGGACATGTCGTGAAAATAGTCGATGAGGGCAAAGTTCCAGGAGTTGGTGGCGTTGATCTTGTTGTCGGTGGCCATCTTCATCCATTCCTCAAAGTTGGCCAGAAGGGGAACACGTTTCATAGGCGTCACTGACACTCCTCCGACCATGATGGGATCCTCGTCGTCCATCAACCCCCTACCCCCTCGGGGTGTGCCGGTATAGGGGCTTTGCGAAGCATTTTCCAGGTCTTCCAGCCGAGCAAGGCTCCTGCGCGGCGTGGCCGCCCTCTTGATCTCGTTGATCTGCTTCTCCTGAAGAGCTTTCCTGTTGTTCATCCGCTGGCCCTTTTCTTGCGCATCGTCGTTGAGGGGGATTCTGTCGCACATTATCCGCATTAGAAAGCGCTGCCGTGAGGGGCGTTTTGCTTGGGGGTTCATGATGCTCACTTGATGGGCGAATTATACGGTGAGCCTGTCGGCTTGCCGCCACCGGCGCGTGGCATCTGAGCAACTCGAGGCATTTCGAAAGACGCTCTTTGCTTGCTGGGCGTCTAGGGCTCGTTCTCAGATATGCGAGGCAAAGCCTCTGGCGCGTGTCGATTCGGTCTGTGATTTTTGTTTACTGTTGACTTTCCCCAGGTCAACACGAAACAGGTAACACTCCGCATCAGCCACACTTCTGCGCCGCACCCCTCCATTGGGAGCAAATCAGACTGCGAGTTATGGAAAGCCACTTGCGCCACGCGCCACGCGCCACCTCGCTGCAGTTGAGGTACCGCTTCAGGCTCGAAAAAGGTACAGCAATGTACCTGAGCCCGAAGCAGCACAGTCAGAACCCAATGAGCTCATGTTGCCACCGAGCTGTTTTCTCGTGACTTGCCCTCAGTGTATCTGGCAGCAGAGGTAAACATATTCGTCCCAGACTCTCAATTTCATGGAAATAAGACACGAAATGGTTAATGTCTACTATATTACGTCACCCGTTGACCGTTCACGAACATCTACACGCGAATGCGAGTATGTACTGCTACTCGTACCTGGGAGTGACAGCCACTATCAAGGCTGCCACGCGAGCCCGCTTTTTCTCCCCCGGAGCCCAGAAAAAGGTCCCCAAATCGCGCGGGAGGCTCACCGCACCGCCACACTCCACTAACGTAATCGGGCTGCTGGGGCGCATCGTCGTCATTCCACTCTCATATCGCAGCAACCCACAACCGATGAGACGCTCGCGATCGTCCTTTATCACGGCCAGAGCGCCCAACTCGCCTCAAGCAACTCTCTCGACGCAAGCCCGCGACATGTCGATGCGACCAGCATGCGGACAACAAACGCCAGACGGGGCCGTTTGAGCTCCCGGCCCTTCTACACCACGGTCCTGCTGATGTCGGTGCTGGCCGCGTACTCTTTCTGGGCACAGACGTCACCAAGACACCACCACCAGCTACCTGGCGATGGCCAAAATGCCCTGGAGCTTCTCAGGCGTTCCGGAAACAAGCCCGAGTGTCGCCAGGTGCACACTGCCACAGACAAGTGCGCCTTTGTCAAGTCGTACTGCCACGATGAGGATGCCGGGCTTCTTCCCTACCTGCAGCTTTATTACTGCAGGCTGGGCAAAGCGCAGCCATTTGCCTTTGTCCTCCTCGTGGCGTGGCTGGGGCTCTTGTTTACCACGATCGGCATTGCGGCGAGCGACTTCTTCAGCGTCAACCTTAGCACGATTGCGACCATTCTGGGCCTCAGCGAAAGTCTTGCCGGCGTCACGTTCCTCGCCTTTGGCAATGGCTCTCCCGACGTCTTCAGCACTTTTGCGGCCATGAGGTCGAACAGCGCGAGCATGGCTGTTGGCGAGCTCATTGGCGCTGCCAGCTTCATCACGGGCGTCGTGGCGGGCTCGATGGCTCTGGTCAGAGAATTCAAGGTAGACCGGCGGACTTACGCCAGGGATATATGCTTCTTCATCGTTGCGGTCGCCTTTACTATGGGGTTTTTGGCCGACGGACAGCTGCGATTCTGGGAGTGTTGCGCCATGATTGGATATTACGTTCTATACGTCGCCACTGTCGTTGGATGGCATTGGTACACGACGAGAAGGAAACGTTTGCTGCGCATAGAAGGAGAGGCACGCAGCCAGTTCTATGGCCTGCCTGGTTACAGCGGCGATGAGCTGGCCGGCGAACCCTACCGAGACGAGCCCGACGAAGTGAGCCAGGAGCCAGAGAGACACGTGCCAAGCACAATTGGGGATAGCATCCTTTCGGCGTTGGAGCGCGGCCCGATCATCGAGGTCGACGGCCAGGCAGCTGAGACGCCTATGAGCGATGACAGCGCAGAAACGGACGAAGACCACGAAAGAATGGTTGCAGCAGAGGTGACACGAAGCATGCGAGTCTTGCGTCCTCAAGGGAGGCGGAGAAACACAATCACGCCGATTCGACCCAGTTTGATCGGAGCATTGGAGTTCAGGTCTGCTCTGGCACATTTGCAGCGCGAGAGCAACCTCCAGCTCTCACCTATACCCGCCAGAAGCTATTCCGAAAACCACGTTTACAGAGGGCGGAGAGGTAGCACGAGTGCCCTCTCTGAGATAGTACATCCCATGCAGAGACATGCTTCGACCTATGATGCGACGACCGCTAGTGGGAGAGAGCGAGCCAGGTCGCACGGAACAGCGCCAATATCGTCATCTGTGCCCGAAGACTTG
Source organism: Trichoderma gracile (assembly GCA_020002365.1). Classification (NCBI taxonomy): domain Eukaryota; kingdom Fungi; phylum Ascomycota; class Sordariomycetes; order Hypocreales; family Hypocreaceae; genus Trichoderma; species Trichoderma gracile. The sequence goes on along the minus strand of JAINEY010000001.1, from coordinate 5,426,457 downwards.
TTGATCTCCGTGCAAGATGATTCTGATTCCAGCCTGGCCCCTCCCCACGATGGTACTGGTAGCCAAAGGACGGCAAGCCCTACACCATCGTACCAGATCGACGGCAAACTGGCGCCTCCTCCCATTGACTCGACTGGTGCGGCGGCTGGTGGCCATCATCTACAACCGCTTGGTGAGACCCTCACGCCTCGTCTCCAGCTGCAGATACCAACTCGACGCGGGACCTTGAGTAGTACAACATCTCCCGTCTTGCCGTTTCCTCACTACAGTGACTCGCCTGCGCCCATGACGCCAAATACGCAGCCAGAGCAGGTTGGCTTCAGCACGCTCCCGCCTTCAGCTACTGTGCGCGAGAGCCCATTCGCCGCTCTAGGCAATACAGAGGCTGCCTCGCGGCCGGTTAGATGGTGGCCGTATTCGTTTCTCCCTGCCCCTCACGTTCTCCTCGCCACTTTGTTCCCGACGTTGCAAGGGTGGAAAGAAAAGGCATTGTGGGACAAGCTCATCAGCATCATATCTGTACCGAGCATCTTTCTTTTGGTCATAACGCTACCGGTTGTTGAGTCGGAGACGTCTGGAGACGCTGAGTCTTTAGACGATGGCCTTTCCTACGTTTCTGGCCATGGGAGAGTTGGACACTCAGCTCCGCCCATATCGATCCAGCCAGGCGAGATCGAACCCGAGAATGAATGGGAGCGGTTTCGAAGATACTCGATGCAACGTCGAAATAGCGATGCTATGACTGGAGGCGCTCGGACACCCCTTTTGGAACTGCCTAATGATGACACTTTGGTTGTATCTCCTCGCACCAACGAGCCCGGCGCGCCCAAGCCCCTGTCCGAAGTTCATTCCATTAGCCAAGGAAGCCAGGAGAAGCTGGGATGGAACCGTTGGCTCGTCTGCCTCCAGCTCTTCACGGGGCCGCTTTTCGTCGTCTTGATCGTTTGGGCAAACCTCTCGGAAGACTGGGCGGACCCCAAGGGCACGCTGGTGCGCATGATTTTGTGGACGCTCCTTGGATCCCTGGTCCTGCTGGCAGCTTTGCTTCTGCTTACCTCGGAGCAGAAGCGACCGGATAGCCACTTTTTGTTTTGCTTCTTGGGATTCGTCATCAGCATAGCCTGGATATCGACTGTGGCTGGCGAGGTTGTAGGTGTTTTGAAGACGTTTGGCGTTGTCTTGGGTATTTCCGAGGCTTTGCTTGGTCTCACCATCTTTGCGGCTGGCAACAGTGTGGGTGATCTGGTGGCTGATATCACGGTGGCTCGACTTGGATACCCTGTCATGGCACTGTAAGTACAAACAGCGATTTCATCTCTCTTTCTTCTGCTCGTGGCTACTGACTGATCTTTTCCCCCCTACAGATCTGCCTGCTTTGGAGGCCCAATGCTCAACATCCTGCTTGGCATAGGCGTGGGCGGTGTCCTGATGATGGTGGAAGCCGCAAACCACCATAAACACAAGCATCCTGGAGATGATTACGCGTACCAGCCGTATCGGATTCGGATAGGGGGCACGCTGATGATCTCGTCCATCACGCTGCTCGTGATCCTCGTTGGAATGCTCATCGCCGTGCCTCTGAACAAGTGGATTCTGAGCCGTAGGATTGGCTGGGCACTGATTGCCATCTGGTCGGCCAGCACGATTGCCAACGTGGTTGTTGAGATTACGGGTGCACTCGGGGATTTTGATTAATCAACGCGCGGGAGTAGTGGTTTGCAGTATTGCTAGGCATATATTGTTATAGGTTATGGACTTACGACGCTTGGACGAATGATGCCACGGCTGGGAATATTGCTTTGATGTATCGTCAAGAGCATGAGCTTTGAAGCATTGTTACTTGTATAGCACTTTACTGCTTGGATTACTGTTTGGTTTTTGATTCAAGCTACCTTATATACGCACATGGAGTAGAGACGGTAATACTTGTATAGGTATGTAGTCACGAAAGCAGTTGCAACGCTACTAGAAGCATTGTGAGAGTCGCCGCCATGCCTGTCCTTATACCGTGTGATATTGTAGTCGGTGATGATGCTCAAACCTGTATCTTTGTTCTGGTGTTGAAGATTCTAGGGTGAGTCACCATACCATTCACCTCAAACAGAGGCTGTGTATGTCTCGTATCTCCTTCAATTCCACAACAGCCAAGTGATCAGTTGATCCATGAACAGCTTCGCCAATGAAGAACCGCCCAGTATCCCATATTCTTGTCCTCATTCACTAACAGCAAAAGAGAGCCCAACTTGGAAAAGAGCTGCTGAAACGTGGCTCGTATGCTGAAATTAGTGGCTCATCACCAGATCAAAATGTCATCCAATTTCATTTCCAGGCACAGCCACCCCTTGTACACAAGAGCTTCAATCCAAACCTACCTAAGCATTAGCTTGTATCGCCTGTAAATACAGGTAGCACAGCGGACAACGGCAGCGCATCCAATAGCGCCAGCGCACTAAACACCAGCTGCAGCCAATGGGAGGATGCACCTCGCCTTGACCGCCCGGCGATTCTGACCCGACCCCTCAGGTTCGACATCCCGCCTGTAACCTTTTGCGACTTCTGGATAACTTCAATCTGTCGTCTAGTCTAATTTCCTCAGACTTGCATATATTCCTCCTTCTTCCCCTCCAATTAGCCTGTCTGATATCTCTCATCAATCTCTATATACTTCATCTTCTTCTAATTATCTTCTCCTGTCACTAATTGCCCGCCATGTCTGTTCCTTCTTACCCCCCTCTCGAGGAGCGTCCTCTCAAGGACACCATCTGCCTCTTCGACGTCGACGGCACATTGACTCCCGCTCGTCTTGTAAGTCAAGATATTCCCAACTCTCTCTCTCAACCAATATAATATGATCCTTTACTCTCCATAATCACTCAATTGCAACCACATCTTTCTCTCCGTTCTCAACAGCCACTAACAGCAATCCCTCCACCACCACCAGGACGCCTCCCCCGAAATCCTCTCCCTCCTCCAGTCCCTCCGCCAAAAGTGCGCCATCGGCTTCGTCGGCGGCTCCGACCTCGTCAAGCAGGAAGAGCAGCTCGGCAAGCCCGCCGGCGCGCCCGTCACCTCCCTCTTCGACTTCTGCTTCGCGGAGAACGGCCTGACGGCGTACAAGCTCGGCCAGCCCCTCGCCTCCAACAGCTTCATCCGCTGGATCGGCGAGCCCCAGTACAAGGAGCTCGTCAACTTCTGCCTGCACTACATCGCCGACCTCGACATCCCCGTCAAGAGGGGCACCTTTGTCGAGTTCCGCAACGGCATGATCAACGTCAGCCCCGTCGGCAGGAACGCCAGCACCCAGGAGAGGAACGACTTCGAGGCCTTTGACAAGGAGGCAAAGGTCAGGCAGAAGTTTGTCGCCGCCCTCAAGGAGCGCTTTGGACACCTCGGCCTCACGTACGTACTTGTTTCTCCGCATCTTGCTTCTTTACTCCCATATGCAACCTCCAGCTAACATATCTCCCCCCTCCCTCTAGCTTCTCCATCGGCGGCCAGATCTCCTTCGACGTCTTCCCCAACGGCTGGGACAAGACCTACTGCCTGCAGCACCTCGAGAACGAGGCCAAGAAGCCCGACGGCATCACATACAAGAACATCCACTTCTTCGGCGACAAGACCTTTGAGGGCGGCAACGACTGGGAGATCTTCAGCGACCCCAGGACCATTGGCCACTCTGTCAAGGGCCCCGAGGATACCATGCGCATCCTGAAGGAGCTGTTCGATCTCTAAACATTTGTTTTCCCTTTTCTTTCTTACTTGTTTTTCGTACATTCGGCGAGAAAAGAGTGAGCGACTGCTTTTTCCGCGAATATAAAAGACATGCTCTTCGGCCGTGGTGCCGTCGGATGAGAATTTAGATATATACCAAGAATACCAAGATGAACCCAGATTTTCAACGAGTCTCTTCTATTCAAGATTGTGTCATCTTTCTTGCTTGCTTCCTAACAGCGAGACTACAGCAGCGCCACGCACATGCTCAAAACGAATAACAAACAGTAGAAAGCAGCATTCGTTCCATCTTTATATGTACAAAATCAGAATATAAATGGCAAAAGAGATGTTCGCAATCCTCTCCGCACAAACCCGTTAGCCACCTACAAACCCCCTCCTCTTTCTCCCTCGATAACCAAACGCTCCCAACATTCCAAGCCCTTACCGTCCATACTCCAGGTGAGGAATAATCACAGGCCCATACTTCGTCGTAGCCGTATACGCACCATCCCCCTGCACCACAAAGTCAACCGCAAGGCTCAACCGCGACAGGCCCTGCTGCTGGCTATGAATGCTAGGATTGGGACTGAACGGCGCCTGGCTCTGCGCCATGACGGCGTCGTGGTCGTACGCAACAAAGGCCACGTAGTTCCTGCGGCCCATGAGCTTCTTGAGCTCCCGCGTCGCTCCGCTGGCATCCGTGTGGAAAATCTCCATCATGTCTTCTTTCGTGTCGGATACCTCGTGCGTGGACTTTTGTCCGTTCTGCGGCACGTAGAGCATCTTGTTGTTGTGGAGCAGCTTCAAGACGTAGGAGCTCTGGGGCGCGGATACGATGGGCGAGGTGATGATCTGGTACATTGTCTTGTGGTCGCCGGGGTGAGTCGGGTCGTGCACAAGGCCAGCTCCTGCACAGTTGACGTCTGGAAAAAGAAGAGGCGAGTTAGCACAAGTCCTATCGGCATAAGGACAGAACCGAGAAAGCAAAACAAGGGTGTGGGGGGGAGCCTACCTCCGGATAGGAACGTCATGCGGACACCCTTCTGCTGTGAGATGCCTTGCAGCGTTCGGATAAAGTACGTCCTCTCGAGATCCTTGGAGTCATGTGTCCACATGTCCTTGAGCACCTCCTGAATGTCCAGCTCACCAAACTGGTTGAGGACGTTGCCCATGAGCCCAGATTTGCCAACGGCCTTCTTGACCTGGTTGAAGCCCTGTGCCACTACCTCCTTGCCGCCTACAACGCCGGCGACTGAGCTTGTGACTTTACCTAGGATGTTGTACGTCGTGTTGACGGCCTTCTTTCCCGCGGCAACGGTGTTGGCCAAGCTCTCCACGGTGTCTAGGCGGGGATATATCAGGGGAACCGCTACCATCCAGATGACATGTTGTACGCTGGGTGGTAGGGTCGCAACCTTGGGGAAGATGCCCTGATACGTAGGCCCAGCCATAACCCGAGCCTGAGTTCGTTCCGATCGGCAGTCCAGTCCGACAACGGTCACTGCCGGGCCAAGGTACTTGACGAAATGCCATCCAGTACCCGTGATGGTGAAGATGTCATGGTCGGTGCTGACATTGCGCATCATCTCAACCGTGGTATGATGCTGGAACAACAGGTACATGTCCATCGCGATACGACCTGTGTTCTTGAAGATGGCGGATGATTGCATATAGTCAGGGTATGAACCGTATCCATCAAAGCTATAGACTGTCAGTTATATGTTGCAAATACGCTGCGGTCTTGCACTCACATGTCATGGTCGTCAATCTGCAGGATGTGAGGGATCTGAGCAAAGGCCTCACGCAGATACGGCTGGTCGAAGTGGCTCGTGTAGTAATGGAAGTAAGCATGACTGACATCCTCCTCATGACGAGCAGTCCACTGCGTATTCCTCTTATTGTCTCTTCCGCTCATTGCGAGCCACTGCTTCATCAGCGGCACCTCCCTCCATAGCCGGTCGCCGTAAATCTGATCACCCAAGCCGAGCTGTACGTGAAAGCCGCCGCATTCCACATTCTTCTGGAGAACGTCTTTCCACATGAAGCCGACTCCGCCAAGCTTGGAGCGCTCGTTTTGAGACGTGCTGACGGCGAAGTCATTACCAGAATGAGCGATGAATCGCCATCCTGTCTCATGCCTTCCGGCAACGATGAACTCGTAGCGGGTGCATCCAAGGTGGGACGTGACCGCATAAGTCCATCTGTCGGTGACTTCTCCCATTTCGATATCAATGTCATACTTGAAAAAGGTCCAACGCTGGTGGACGTGGATTGCATGAGGGATCAGCTGCTTGGGGTTTGGCGAAAGATCCATGCTCTGGTGTAAGTGGATGGTAGGCGGCTGAGGCGCATCGGTGACGATGAGAATGCTGCCGAACCAGTGCCCGGTCTCAATGTTCATGTTGACGTATTTCAAGTAAGGGCCAAAGTAGACTCCATTTGTCGGCTGGATCCTGTACATGTCCACACCCGCGCTCGGTGGTGGCCCAGTGAAGCCGACAGTCGGGGCCTGCGAGGCCGCAACGCTCATGATGCTTTCAGCGTATCCTGGCGTGTGCGGCGGGAACATAGGCGAGGCCATGGGTGTCTTGCCAAACATGGGGGAAGCCAACGGGTTTCCGTATGTCGAGGCTGTGGGCGACAGAGGGGCTTGCTCATGTTGGATAGGATTTGGGCCCTTTGGAAACTCCCATTGCGTCGCCTGCGTTGCCAGATGGATATAATAGTACTGACCCGAGTTCTGGTCAAGATGGGCAATCCATCCCTCGGGCAAAGGCGGAGGCGAGGCCGGGCCGGCTGCTGCGAGATTCGGAGGCACAGTAACAACCTGAGCATGCTGAATAGCTGGCTCGGGCCTGGGATCGTTTGCAAACGCAGGATGGCCCTGGTTATGGGGAGCTGTAGAGCTGAGGCCGGCCGCAGCAGCAGCAGTGGCTGCCGCCGTAGCCGCGGCCACCACAGTATCTTTGCCTGGCGGTGCCGAGGCGGACGCAGAAGCCTGGGGCGGAACAGCGGCGGGGGTAGCAGAGGGGCCAGGTGTTTGGTTGGCTTGCTGTGGCCGCTGTTTCTCATTGGGATACGACGTTCGCCCGCTGGGGTTTACACTCGAGTAGGCTGGCGGAGGAGAGCTGGTGGACATGCGCTGGAAATCCTGCTCCAGGACGCTGACTTGAGGTGGAGCGTTGCCCTGGTTCTGAGCAGGGTGTTGCTGAGGAGGAGGACTGCTGACTGGGTGCTGCGGCTGGGGAGAAGAAACCGGGTTCATGCCCTGATATACAGTCGGAGGACCAGACGGGGCCTGATCGGGAGACTCTGTTGGTGTCCAAGGTCGCTGGGGCTGTGGCTGCTGGTTGTTGTAATGTGCCAGCCTCTGCGCGGCCGCGGCGCTCTGAACCTGGGCGGTTTGAAGGCTGGTGAGGGTTGCTGTGCCTGAGATGCCCGAAGCAGCATACCGGGCCTCGATGCCGCCTCCCGGCACGCTGCCGGGTCCTACGATGGGAGTCTCCGGGGGCGGAGGCGAGCCCCGGCTAGCTCTAGTAGTCGAGTTTGACGCCGTAGAAGCGAACCGGTTGACACCGGAATCACTGGCAGCCAGGTGGTCTGCCTGAGGAACTTTGGGAGGTTGCTGCGGCGCATGGGGTTGGGGCTGCTCGTAGGATTGCGGCTGCGGATACTGCTGGTAGGGCTGCGGCTGTTGGTATTGCTGAGGCTGCGCTGAAGTGCTGCCCGAGGGCCCGGACGAAGCTGCTCCCGGAGGCGGGTAGTATGTCTTTTGGTAGGTCGGGTAGTTTGTTGTCGAAGCAGCAGGCTTGTCCTGCAACGGCTTCGCAAAGAGGCCATAGTCGGTATCAGGGCTAGACGGAGAGTGGATGGGCTTGGGCGCTGCACCGCGCCTCTCGGCCAGACCTGGCTTCTTCTCGGCGCCGACATTGGTGTCCAGCCTCGGGCTCGTATCGTTGTAGGCAGCGTCGTTGTAGGCTGAGCCGTAGGGCTTGGGGGCAGTCGGCTTGGGGATAGTCGGCTTGTGAAGGTCGTCGTCATCCGGGAACGGCAAAGGCGCGGCAGAGCTCGACGCACCGGGAGGCAACGGGAAGGTCGGTCTATTGGAGGAGGTCGAGGAGACGCGAGAATAGGGCTCGGGGCTCTGGGGCTTGAAGATGCGCAAAGGCTCGACCGTTGGGCTGTCGCAGTCTTCTGGCGCGGGCTTGCTCAGGAACAGCTCCGAGTCGGGAACGCCACGGCTGCGCTCCATCTTGATTCGATCGCGAGGAGAGACTATATCCTACCTGATGTGTGAGAACCACCCGAACCGTAGAGAATGCACGCAGAGAGTTGGGTAGATGGAGGAGATAGAGGTGCTTACTCGTATTCGAGGTGAAGACGTCGGCGGGGAAGGCCAAGGCTAGAGCGCTCTACAAGCTGTGTCCAGTAGCCGTTGCAGAAGTCGAAGAAAAAGCAAAAGCAATTTAAGGATTGTGAGGATGTGCTGAAATAACTCGAATATCGTCAGACTGCTCGTTTGTTCGAGCGCTGTATGACTTGCTGCTCTGCCTCCAGTCCTCAGTATCTCGTCAACAGATGTGGCGGCACAGAAGCTGGTGGCGGGGTTGACGCTCGACGTACCTGGTACTAAGCCCCTCTAGCTTCGAGCTGGTGCTTCTCCAATGACGGACGGGTCGCAGAACTGGCCGCACGGCCCGCTGCAACAGAAGCTGGGCTTGTATAAGTGAGATGCCGGGACAGCAAACGGTGCGGTAGGGCTGGAAGACGCAGGTTGGTTCGTGATGGAGGAGAGAAGGGTAAAAGAAAAAAAAGATGGTCGCTAAACGAGAAAAGAAAGAAACACGGCACGAGGAGAACGTCGGCGCCAAAATAGATGGCTTATTACAGAGCTTCAAGGTTATTGATCTTGCTGCCCAAGCCAAGTTCAAATGGCGCTCTTCACATGATGGCCAGAACGGACCCCAAGAGCTACCCGGGCAGAACTTGTTGCCGCTACCACACCACCCTCAACAAGGCTGTACTTAATTTGTACCGTCCCATTAGTGCCTCCATTCGCAACACCAGAACAGCAGCACCTCGAACAAAGATGCTAATGACCAGCCATGCCAGACCATAACAGGGGCCGGCGGCAACCAGAAACTCTCGCCCGCTTTGGGTCCACGGCTGGAGTCGTGCTCCAGAGCTAAGGGGGCCAGTGGCGGCATGTCAAGAGCGAGAGCGCCCTCTGATTGGCTGCGCATCGCTGTTTCGGCAGCCCTGTAAGCGCCGACCTGAGCAGGGCCCCAGATTCCCAGACTCGTGAATTTGGGCCTATGGCGCGTTCAGTCGAAGCGCTGGCATCGTGAGGCCAAGACTTGCAAAGGTCTCGCCGGCTGCGGCACCCAAGTCGAATTGCGCGGCCTCTTACTAGTATCGCGGATTCAGGGGCTGTGCTCTGTCTGCTTTTCCAGGATTCTCTTCCACTTCGCATCGGGCAACAAAGGACCAGGTGGATTCAGGTGGATTTGCAACTACCGTCTGCTCCAGTATCCCACCACGGAGCAGGTAGTGTTTGTACTCTATAATTAAAATCGGTGGTACTAGCAGCAAGCGATCTGCGGCCGGTAGAGTCGTCGTCGCCGGCATCTGCTGCCGCTGGAAATCCCGAGGAACAGGGACTGTCTTTTGAATGCCTTGCTTTGAGCCACAAGTTGCATACCGACAGCTTCGAAGTTTGGTAGCCGTAACCCGAAGCTCTGTCCGTTCTGAGAGCTCCCGTTGCTTTGAGCTCTGTCCTACAGGCTGCAAGAGAATATTGCACTTACCCCCAACAAATAGACTGACATCATGCCTGTTCGTGGTCAAGTTTGATGCTCTCAAGACACGACTGTCAGAGAGAAACTATGCGATAAGATAAGAGCTACCCTGACGTTAATGTTGCCTAAACAGGCAGAATATGGGGCCGCCCAAACGCGCAACTGCACCTGCCGGACGCGTTGAGAGGTTCACGCTGCCTCGCCTGCCAAATCGTTATCGCAGGTCGTCTCTTTGAGACAGAAAATCCGGAGCATCACGACGAGACTCATTCATGGCACACGGTGACCGAATCTGTCCACCGCCACCATTCCTGCCATGGCACCTCTTTCGAAAGCTTCAGAGAAGAAGCAAAAGTCTCTGACTGCCTTCTTCACGCCCAAGGCCATCAATGGCAACGCTTCTTCGTCACAGCCCGCAGTACCTTCTTCGCCAACCCCTGTGAGAGAGTCAGATCTGCCGTCAAGAAAGCGGCCGCTCGACAAGGACAGCGAAAACGCCAATGGAACTGCTGAGAAGGCACCAAAGAGAGCAAAAGGCGACGATGGATCAGTCGATGGCGAAAGCTCCTTTTTCCGCAAAGACTCGTCCGCCGCTGCGGCGAATAGCACCCGAAGCCCGACTTCCGCACGAGCACAACGCTACCGTTACGACGAGTCGAACTCACAAGATGACAATGGCAACGACAGCGATGATGCAGAGACCAGGAGGCGGAACGAGGAGCTGCACAGGAAGTTCGTCAAGAAACTGGGCCACCCCGATGCTCTGTCCTGGGGCCTAAAAGCACAGGACAGCGGCATCGCCGGCGACGACGAAGACGCTGATGCAGATCCGGAAGAGGAGGAACCTCCTGTTGCCTCCAAAGCAAAGAAGAAAGGAGCAAAAACAGGAAAGCTGACGCCAATGGAGATCCAATTCCTAGACATCAAGCGGAAACACATGGACACGATCCTCATTGTCGAGGTTGGCTACAAGTTTCGATTCTTTGGCGAAGATGCCCGAATCGCTGCCAAAGAGCTGGGCATCGTCTGCATACCAGGCAAAATGCGCTATGATGAGCGTACGTCTCTCCATGCTGACCAGTCTCCGTGTAATGAATGGACTATGCTAATCCGCACCAGACCCCTCGGAAGCTCACTGGGATCGCTTCGCATCTGCCAGCATCCCCGTTCACAGATTACCAGTTCACGCGAAGCGTCTCGTTGCTGCCGGCCACAAAGTAGGGGTGGTACGCCAAATCGAGACAGCGGCTTTGAAGAAGGCCGGCGACAACAGAAACGCCCCCTTCGTCCGCAAACTCACAAACCTCTATACCAAGGGGACGTACGTGGACGAGAACGGAGAGCTGGACAGCCAGGACGCTTCAGCGCCATCCGGCGGCTACCTGCTCTGTATCACAGAAACAGGGTCCAAAGGCGCGGGCACCGATGAAAATGTCAATGTCGGTATCTTAGCTGTCCAGCCCGCCACCGGCGACATCATCTACGACAACTTTGAAGATGGCTTCATGCGGAGCGAGATTGAGACACGGCTGTTACACATATCGCCTTGCGAGTTCCTCATCGTAGGAGACATCACCAAGGGCACTGACAAGCTGATACAGCACTTATCGGGCAGCAGCACCAATGTCTTTGGCGATCGTGCCCGCGTTGAGCGTGTGCCCAAGAGCAAAACCATGGCTGCCGAGGCATATTCGCATGTGACGCAGTTCTACGCCGACCAAGTGAAGGAGGCGTCTGACAATGAGACTGCGAGCGCCCTGCTCGACAAGGTGCTGAAGCTCCCAGAGGCCATCACCATCTGTCTGTCTGCCATGATCACCCACCTGCAGGAGTACGGCCTGGAGCACATCTTTGGCCTTACAAAGTACTTCCAGAGCTTCAGCACCCGATCACACATGCTGATAAACGGCACAACGCTGGAGAGCCTCGAAGTCTACCGGAACTCCACCGACCACTCCCAAAAGGGGAGTCTCTTCTGGGCTGTCGACAAGACGCTCACCCGCTTTGGCCAGCGTCTCCTGCGGAAATGGGTCGGCCGCCCATTGCTGGACAGAGAGCGCCTGGACGAACGCCTCGCCGCGGTTCAGGAGCTTCTCGACAAGCAATCCACCCCGCCCGTCGACGACCTGGAACGGCTCCTCACAACCACCAAGGCTGATCTCGAGCGCAGCCTCATCCGAATTTACTATGGAAAGTGTACGAGGCCGGAGCTCCTGTCCGTGCTTCAGACGTTGCAAAAGATTGCCAGTCACTACTCGTCCATCAAATCAGCTTCCGACGTTCCATTCGACTCACCAATCATTGTCAACGCCATCACCACCCTACCCCAGATCCTGGATTCCGTCGTGTCCTATCTCGACCGCATCAATGCATATGCCGCCAAGAAGGACGACAAGTATGGCTTCTTCCGCGAAGAATATCACACCGAAGAGATTCAAGACCACCAGCTAGGCATCGCCCACGTCGAGCACGAACTCGACGAGCACCGCGCCGTCGCCGCTCAGAAGATCAAAGCCAAGAGCGTCGAATACGTCACCGTCGCGGGCATCGAGTACCTCATCGCGGTCCCCAACAAAGACATCAAGAACGTCCCCGCCTCCTGGAGCAAGATCTCCGGCACCAAGGCCGTCTCGCGCTTCCACACCCCTGAAGTCATCCGCCTCATCACCGAGCGCGACCAGCACCGGGAGGCCCTCGCCGCAGCGTGCGACAAGGCCTTCAAGGACTTCCTCGCCTCCATCGCGTCCGAGTACCAGCCCCTCCGCGATGCCATCTCCGCCCTCGCCACCCTCGACTGCCTCCTCTCCCTCTCCAAGGTCGCCGCCCAGCCGGGCTACACCAAGCCGACCTTCTTGCCCGCCACCAGCGAGCCCTCCATCTCCATCTCCCAGGGCCGCCACCCCATGGCCGAGCACATGCTCGAGAGCAGCTACATCCCCTTCAGCACCACCCTCTCCCACCCGTCCGCCCTGGCGCACCTCATCACGGGGCCCAACATGGGCGGCAAGTCCTCCTTCGTCCGCGCCGTCGCCCTCATCGTCCTCCTCTCCCAGATCGGCTCCTTCGTCCCCGCCGACGCCCTCGAGCTCACCCTCTGCGACGCCATCCACACCCGCGCCGGCGCCAGGGACAACCTCTTCGCCGGCGAGTCCACCTTCATGGTCGAGGTCTCCGAGACCGCCCGCATCCTCCGCTCCGCCACCCCCCGCAGCCTCGTCATCCTCGACGAGCTCGGCCGCGGCACCAGCACCCACGACGGCGCCGCCATCGCCCAGGCCGTCCTGCACCACGTCGTCACAGAGACCAGGTGTCTCACCCTCTTCATCACCCACTACCAGAACCTCGCCCGCATCGCGGACGGCCTACCCGGCGTCACAAATGTCCACATGAAGTTCAACGCGGAGAAGGGACCCGACGGCGAGGAGGAGATTACCTTTCTCTACGAGGTGGGAGAGGGTATCGCCCATCGCTCGTACGGGCTCAACGTCGCCCGCTTGGCACGCATCCCGAAAAAGGTGCTTGACGTCGCCGCAGAAAAGTCAAAGCAGCTTGAAAACGAAATGAGGCGGCGGCGGTTGCAAGGAGCATTTCGGACGCTTGCCCACGTCCTGGAATCCGGCCCGGATCAGCTGGACCATCTGATATCATCTGTTGAACAGCTATAGTCACTAGAATGCTCATGGGGAGTCATGTATCCTTAGATCCTACATCTTCTCTGTTGTCTTTGGGTTTCGCGATATCTGCCCGGGCATCTACTTTACCCATCGTATATAAGAAGCGGAACACTGTTGTATTTATCATGTCTAGGTACCAATATGGAATCATACGAACCCCAAGATTGCTTTCTCATGGCCTTATCTATATTCAGCCTCCCGACAGACAAAATAAGCTGGCCAACAGGGCTGTCCTCTTCAAATCGATTACTGCTATCGGTAAACGCGTCTCAAATAAACCCAATTTGTAGAAATGAGAGTAGAATCGCCATGGCCCAATCAGAAATAGAATCACAAAACACCTAGTAGCCGTGAGCCCACAAGTCAACGTAGTACAAGGCGACGGAGGAGTGCATTTCGCCTCTATAATGTAGGAGGATTATGGTCCCATGAGAGTCGGCTCAACGATATGTTCTCCGCAAGGCGAGCCATGAGCCGTATTCGATCTCGACCGGCCTGTTCATGTCGAGCTATCGTATCAACGCCGTAGTGACGCCGTATTCGGACACCTCCACGCAGAGTCCTCAGGACCACACAGAGGTATTGTTTGACGAATCCCTGACAATATATTAGCGATCATGGTACAACAGGGTACTCTATGGTTTGCTCACCTTGCAGAAAATGGTCCTCAATATCTCCGTGAAGCGCCGCCGGAGTCGAAAGAAATTAAGACGAGAGAAGAATTGAAAGGGAAAATGCGCCGAACCCTTCTTGTAAAGCATCCCATAGAGACCCATGCAGAGACAAATCGGATACCATCCGAACGACCTGTCCGTTGATCAAGTAAAAGAAACATTAGAGATCTAATTCGTCGTGTTGAAGATCCTCGTGGATTTCGATGCCGTTGTCAGATCCTTGCGATTCCCAGATGCCATGCACGGGAAAGCGAGATTCCTTCTCATCGTCAATGTTGGCATCGTCGAGAACGTCGCAAAGGTGTGGGTCAGTCTTGACGCCGGCAGCTGACTGGCTTTGACGCCCCGAGTGAGAGGCATCTGGATTGCGGTTGATGGATGTGAATCCCAGCGGAGACAGGCTCGCCGCAGGACCCGACTGGCCGCATGATCCAAGGAAGAGGCGGTCTTGCGAGAAGAGGGGATTGGTACCTGGTATATCGAGGAACTGACTTGCTACTGAATTTGCCTCGCCAGCGCTGGTATGCGAAGAATAGTCCTCGAATTTCTGCTGGGCGCTGTGACCTGACGGAAGGCGGAAATGGTCATGGCCAAGAGCGTTGAAGTGGTTGTTCGCTGCGAATGGAAACCGTGGGGCACTGTTATAGATGGACGTTCCATCCAAGCCATAGGATAAATCCTGGTGAGTGAAGGAGCCTGGTGGGAGCCTTGATCAGTACCACATTATTGAGTAGGAGAACAATTACCGCTTACCTAGACCGGCGTGTCCATTCATGCTGAGGAAAGATTGTTCTTGACCTCTGCCTCTTTGGAGGTCTCGGGCCGAGAAGGCTCGGTCAGGGACGTCTCTGGCAGCTGGAGTTGGGGACGCCATGTTGGAGTGTGCAATCGGATTCAACTGGTGCAGCCCCATTCGTCTGCGTAGATCAAAACTATGACCCGAGAGTCAGTACGAGACCTTGATCACGCGTTTGATCTATGATATCACCTTGGCTCCCTTTGAGACGCATTAGACATGGCCCGTCCATCGTACACCCCTATATCGAGTCAGTGCTGTTCCTACGATCAGTCCAAGCGTGCGTACCGGTAAGCTCATCATCATCCCGAAAGATATCATGAGAGCGCTTGTATTGTCCCAGAGTCGGCGTGATGTCAGAGCTTGGAGTTCGACTGTATGCTAGGAGGGGCTTGGAACTCTTTTCTTGGCCAGCGTTGCTGCGGGTGAGACGGCGATTGCCTCCTCGAGGAATGTTTGCAGAGATCTCTGCGAGTGGCTCTCCACGCTTTCGACGAGGCTTCACTGTTTTCTTGGGCGGCGTCTGGTCGATGATGTTAGCAATTCGTCCAGGAAGAAGCTGAGGGTCTGGGAACAAACCGTCTCCTCTTGATCCGGCGCCGGTGAAGAGCTATCATAAACATCCTTGACCCTTTCCACCTCAAATTCCGACGTCATAACGACTTGGGTGGGCTCAATCCCCTCTGACGTCCTTCTCATCTTCTCAATGACCGACTTGGGCTTTCTTTGGTTGCGAGTGCGTTTCATATCCTCATTTGCCAGATCCATTTTGCCCATGCCTGGCCATATTTGACCCTTCAGTGACATCATATCGCCTGATCCGAAAAAGTCGTCTTGGACCTCGTTGTCATGGTCAGGGTGGAAGAAGCCCGGAAACATGGGAAAGTCCGGAGTGAAATCTTCACGTTCATTCTTCACGACCATGTCAGATTCGACTCGCTTGATTTTCCTCTTGGGCTGCTGCTGCTGTTCAGTCAGCGCGCTGGTGGAAACCTGTTCGAACCATGACGGATACGTACATGGGCAGCTACGAGGGCTGCAACGCCTCTGGTCCGTTTGTTTCTCGCGGCCTCTTTCAGCTGCTTCGCCTTCATACGCTCGACAAGCAGGCGCTCAATGCCATTGTCCTTGTACCATTGCTCGTACTTCTGCAGAGCAACAGAGGCCGCGACGTCTTGGTGAGCCTTCAGCTTTGTCTGGGTTTCATGATGGAGATGGCCTTTGGAGGCGATGTGCGTGAGCAAGTGGGACACATCGGAGAATCGTGGCGACTCGGGGCAGACGGTGCAGAGCAAAGGAATCTGCTTGCTACCGGAACCAGACGAGGTGCCCGTGTTGACCACCGACGCCATGTCCTGCTCCTTATATAGTCAGTCATAGTGTCTAAGTCAGAATGAGATCGCCAATAGAGGGGCAAGAATCATCTTCGTGCAGCTGTAGTTTTGTCTGTCTGCACCCATGGGGGCACTATCGAGGTCTGACCTGATCATGACCCAGAGGGCCAGGCTGATTGCACGAAGGGGCCTCGCGGCAGGAAAGCAGCAGTAATGACAGTAGTAGCAAGCACAATACGGGATGCAAAAAGACGGACAAAGGTCGTGGGCCTCGATGTTGACCCAAAAGCAAAGAAGCAATGGTAGAGAGTGACGTGATTCAGAAAAGAGCAACTGGGTACATGGGGCCTGGAGGGTACGAGAGGGAAGACGCAATTGTGTCGAGTGAGCAGAGCAAGTCTCATACAGGATGAGACAGCAGAGCAGGTTGGCCTGGGTATAGGTTGGTGAAGTAGAGGAAGTCAGGTAGGGAAGAGGTAAGTAGGTAGTAGGTAGGTGAGTAGGTAGGTAGGTAGGTAGGTAGGAAGTGAGGGCAAAAAGGTTTGGGTAGGAGAGAGGTAAGAGAGAGGCAGAGGTAAAGGCGAAGCTGCTGCATCTTACCACGGAATAAAGACCGTTCATATCTGCAATTGGCCCCGTCACTGCCAGCTGGTGAGGCAACAGCGGTCTGGTAGGGGCTGCCCACTGAGGCAGTCCAGGAGCGGCTGGATACTCTGGTGCGGGCTCGCTTCCGTCCCAAGTGAGGACAGAGGGACCGACTCGAGGAGGCAGATCTGGCAGTCGTTTGAAAGGAATGGGGAAGAAGGAGGAATCCATGATTCCACCGCTTTCGAAGGCGCGACGCGAGAGCGTCTGGGCGGTGATGAGCGGCAGTAGAGGGATTCGGGCGGGATGGAGGCAGGAACCCTGATGAACCAGAGGCCTCGAGGCAATCAGGACGCAGAGGCGCTGCTTCTCATCCCCTTGAAAAGTGAAGAAGAAGAGGATAGAAGAAAAGAGCAGCTTTGTCCGCTTAACCAACGCTTCCCTTTGATGTCGGGAAGGAAGAAGCACGAAGGGGCTAGCCCTCCTGTGGTGTGGATGTGGATGGCCATCGCACCTTCCTTCTTGCACCGACTGCTGTATCTATTGATATCGAAGACTATGGCATCATAGTAGAAGGACTCCTAACCAGAGTAGGCAATAAAGAGCTGTTATCGCCAATCTCATCACTCGAATACCTTTAATGGCGGGCTTCCTTCCTGCTCTCTGATCTTACCTTTGTGAACTCAAGCTGGCATCAGAACCTATACACAGGCTTTCCGCGTGCCATGCAGTCTGTCGACTGCACGAAGCCCATGTAAGACCTCGGTGGTTGTATGAGCGCTGTCTTGCCAATGCTGCCACTTCGCATAGTGTTGTTGATGCCTACTTAGGTATGTTAGCTGAAGTGATGTGACTGCTTCTCACGATAGGGTGCTGCATGCTGTGACTTGGACAGTGGAACATTTCAAAGGTCAAGAAGAATTGCCGTGGCTCAACAGACACCTCAATTGCGGGTTTGCTCTAGACTAGGTACTACCGGATTCTGCGCAGCTCTGCCCTACATGTGTGAGTGACTGCTCCTAGGTAATCCCAAGGCGCACTCGCATTTCGATACTGAGAGCCACTTGGCTAGGAGGGAAGCTAGGTTATTACCTTTGATTGAACACAGAGAGTGGAACGTTGACTGTGCAAAAAACTTCCATAAGTTCTTGTCATTTATTTCCTATTGATACATATATCTCATCCATCCTTGTACAAGTTTCATTAGCTTGTGAAATCATTACGCATCAACGTGGTAATACGGCGTAACTACCAGAGGCGCACAGATATAGAGCAAGACTGTAGCATGTGTGCCATTATCCAGTATCTATTTTTGTGCTCATTGTCCCAGAATCTTCGCCACAATGCTCTTAGGCATGCAGTATCTCGGATCAACAGGCTCCATGCCAGGATATCCGAGTAAGCTCAGCCCTGCGGTGCCAAAGCACGTGTGCCAGACGTCCACCATGTTGCCGGGGCCGTCAGAAAAGCCGCCGTTCTCGGGATCCTGACAGGCCAAGATGAAGTTGATGAGGGCCTGCTTGTCGATCCAGTGGACACGACCAATTATCTCGAGACTGCTCAACACCCACCAACTGTAGCAGACGTCTTCCTTCTTCTCGGGCCGGCCGTTGAGGCCGCCTCCAGGGAGCTGCCTCTCGCTCAACCAACGGCCGAGCTTCTCATGCTCTACGAGATCAAGGCGGCCCGCGATGGCCAGAGCCGCGACGCAGGTGAAGATCTGTGCAGCGTGGGACTCTGCTCCGGGCTTCGCGCCGTAGCCGCCGTCAAAGTTTGAGCATGCGACAACATGTGAGACAGCCTTGTCGACATCGACCAGGGACAGGAGGCCCAAGAGTGACAAGGCGTTGAGGGCGCCGTATAAGAACCTTGTGTCTTCTTCACCCCACTCGTCGCCAAAGAAGCTTCCGCTCTCGGGATTCTGAAGGTCTGCTATGACTATAAGGTCTGTTAGAGCGCCGAGCGTCCTTGATCTGGCAAAGATATCCAGCAGTACCTACATTTGCCAACTGCCGCCTTTCCCTTTCCTCGCGCTTCTAGCTCGTCGAAGCCATCAACCATGGCGAGAATCTGCACGGCACTTACCGTGGAGAGCATGTGGGCATCGTGCCCGGGGGCAGCCCCGAAGCCGCCATTGTCGTGCTGACAGGAGAGAACAAAGTCGATTGTATCCTTGCGCGGCAAAGCCTCAGGATGACGAAGGAAATGGAGAGCGCATAGGCCCCAGTAGGCACCGTTTAGCCGTAGGTGCTCGGTCATCCAGTAGTCCAGCTCATCGGTTTTCGTATCCAGACTCAGTACATATTTCACGTGGGCATCGGTGGCAAGTTTCAGGCCCTCGGCGTCTCCAGGTGCCCGGGCCATGGCGATGTCTTGGGGGGGTGAGTTGTTCTTTGGTAAATCACATGTAGAAACAGAGGGCTTGCTTCAGTGGTGAGCTGCTGGTGAGAGGTGACGTTGAGATTGCTTATGTAATCAGAGTGCATATGTCCAAGCATTTGGCGCTTGGATTTCATCTGTGTGACCTACCCCGTAATATCAGGGGATGCTTGATGGCTATCTTTGCGATGAGGGCTTCTCCGTTCAGGGGCTCCTATGTTGGGCCTTGCTCTTATCATCTGTCCCCTCGGAGGCATGAAACTTCCTACCTAGCCTCGTCAGCGCTGAGGTAGATGCTATTTATGGTGCTGCTTGTCTCGTAAATGCTGCGACCTCGTGGCTGCTAACGGCCCCTCTTTAGAGCACCCCTGGGCTGGGGACTCGATGAAGAGTTGGTTGCGAAAGAGGAGTCTGAATGAGGTCGGGGTAACGAGCACTACCGAGATTGCCATCGTAGTCGGCAATGCTGGGAAAAAGCAAGCAACGGCTGATCAAGTGGCTGTGCGTTTGATGAAGAAAGCCTGTAGGGAGCTGCCCCGGAACGCATTGCTAACATGCCGCCTCATCTGTCATTCGTGTTGCCATGAAGAGTCGCATACACCTTGTATATCCTCCGCAAAGGACGTGCTTTGCCTTCATTTACAGTCTCAACCGCCCGATGCCGCTTGAATTGAAATGCGACGTGTTCGCTGTGCGCCGTAAGAGCAGCGCCGGATAATTGCATCGCACATCAATCTCAATGGGCTGCGATGGAAGTGCGTTATTGATGCTGCTAATGCGGAGGGCGCATCAACGGCTGCCCAATGGCAGCGCTTTTTGCTGGGCAATCAGGCGTCACATGGGCAATTGTGTGCAGGCGGAAGAGAGCAGAATGATGCGGCATTGCAGACGTTAGTTCGATGTCGCACCTCTGCGGGAGTGCGACATCCATACAAAGCCCTCTCTCATGCACGGCCAGCTGTCTTGTTATCGGATAATACCTACTAGCAGCGGCATAATTGGACGTGAATTAGGGCAGAGATGCTCCGTAGATGTGTGTCGATCAAGCATGCAATCGCTGGTTCGCCCAGGCTCGTGCTACCGGCCTGATTAGGATGAACCTGTGTGCGCCATACTGTATGTACAATGCTTGGCGGATGGTGTGACTGGATGGCCAGCATCTCTTGGGAGTTTCTAATGTATGACTTACGAGTACACTTACGAAGCCGCGGAAGATTTACATCTACTACCTAGGTACCTTACCTAGGTGGCGTCTGGTGGGCTCTCTTGATTCAGACCTGAGTCTCTATCGTCTCTATCAAGTTGTGTTATTGGCAATAGCGGCCCATGTTAGTCAATACCTGACTTGGACGCTTGTGTACCTAAACAATTCTACACTGATCTTTTGTCCAGAACAACAAGAAACAATTCAGATCCTTTCATTACCCCAAGCGTGGCCTTGAGGAGTCACCGAAGCTGGCCATTGGGAACTTGCTGTCTTGTTGTCTGACGGCCCTGCAAAGGAGATGCCCAGTTGCATCAGAAGAGCCACGGTTGGCCTTCCCCTGTGCAAACCTGTAGTCGTACTGAGGACTTGGCCGCTTGGCCACCCTTTGTCTCTGCACACCGTGCGACCTCCAACTTGTTCTTGGTATGCTGACTGCGTGCCCTGCGCCCCCGTGCAGCGGAGCAGAGGCTGCCAGGAGGCCCAATCACAGCGCCGGGAACCCCTGAAAGAGCGGTTCTCTTCCCGGGAGCCACCGAGGCGTTTCAGATGCGATGGCGCGTGTCCGAACAAAAGAGAGAGAGAGAGAGAGATAAAGAAGGAGGAAAAGCCCATGAAAGGAAAGCCCAGGCCACGAGACGAACAATTGCAGTGACTCGTGAGACTGACGGATGTTGCTGTTGCCAAGATCCTTTCCCAGTGCGTCATATGATGCTCGGTGTTTGAGCATTTCGATTGTCGTCATGCCTGATAAGGTACGAAAAGAGCAAGCCGACTGCTTGATGCTTCCGTGATGCTCGATGCTCGATGCTCGATGCTCGATGCTTCGTACTCTGTACAATATGACCCCTGAATTATTGTAACTCCTCTACATCTAGCCCCACACCTTGTATCTCTACAGGCAAGAGACGTACCCTAAAAATAAAAGTTTAAATAAATCCGCCATAAATTATATAGCTAGACTGTTTATTTTTCTTCTTAATTTCTTAATATATAGGCTATAAAAATAGGCTTTTATTAAATAAATAAGAAAATACATAAATAGTACATGCATAACCCTTGCTTAGATCAAGTTTATCCTTATTGCGCACATAATCTTGATCTCCGCCCAAGTAGCTCGAAGTCCCTTCCTTCTCCAGTGCCACGATGCCCATTGGTCAAAGCCGCCTGCGAAGTATCGCAGTTACAAGAATACAGGGGTCATACTGTACTTGTACCTGACGCCAACGGCGGTTTTCTGAACCTGCTCCTCGTCCCCTCCACTCGCTGGCGTCCACCCTGAGTGCACTAACGCGAACCAGGTACCCCAAACGGGATGGAGCCATTGATGCTTTTAGGGCATGGGATGGATCTGCTTGTTGGCGGTCGTCTCTGTAAGTACTTGTACTTGTACTTGCAGCAATCTGCATGAAGCAGCACCTGGCAAGACATGCAAAGACGGGGGCAGATTGAAGGACAATGGATTCATCAGTCACCCAAAAAGATAAAGGGCAAGAAACTGTTTAGCGGAATGCGGGACTATAACGGTCGTTCTACCCGAGACACTGTCTATCAACCCAAGACTCCGACTCTGTATACTATGATATAGTACGTGCCTGACATGCAGATAAAATCAGCTTCTCCGTCATGGCTGCGGTTCAATATCATCCCTACAAGTAAGGTACTGTACTATCACCTTAATCCGCCGAGTCCACGTCCCAACAGAGAAGCCGGCGGTAGCGCTACTAGAGTCTAGCACGCATTCGACCTGAGTTCGTTGCATGTCGCCAGCGGCCATGACCGACCTAGTAAGAGAGCTGCTTCTAAAGAGCCCTTGAGGGTCCAGAGAGCGGTTCTAGGCCAGGGTCCAAGGGCATTATCCGCGAACGTAAGGTGCTCGACTTGTATGTATCAAAAGCAGTTTGTTGCTCTTTTTTTTTTTAACCGACGTCCACCTACCTACTAGATCCATGGCCTGTCGATGCTGATCCGTACCTGTACCTGGATTGCACGTACGTACATGTACCTTACCTCAACGTGCCTCGCACGCACCCACACCCAACCTCTCGCTACCTCAGGTTACTCGCACCTGACTTGAATTTGCATCGTCTCCTCTCTTATACACAAACTACATTGTTTGCATTAGTAGATACGGAGACAGACGCGGCTCCCGGCGTCGTCGTCTTCGCTCTTTCACGCTCGTTGTGATTCTGATCTTCATTCCAATTCCCTCTCTCCGATCCTCATCCCCCCATCGTCCTCCTCGTCCATCCTCCATCCTTTCCTCGTTCGCCGTCTGATACCGTTGCCCGCATCCGCACGCACTTTGTTTCGTTGATTCGCCCCGTACTCACACGCCCCTCCCTCACTCCCTTCTCCACGACGCCGGCTAGCCAGGCCGATGCCACGGGCAATCCATCGTTCGTCTCGTCTGGTTGCCCCCCCACTGGCCTGCCCCTTTGCCCTCTCCATCTTGAGGCACAGCTGAGGCACAAGAGTCCCCTCAGGCTCCCTCAGGACCGCGTCCCCCCTCCTTTGCATCCTCTCCTGACCCTCCGAGCCTTGCTGCAGCGCCCTGCGCGCCCTGGAGTCTGACCTTCGTCTCCTATCCGTGTTCCCAAGGCTGTGGCCATAGCGCCGCGTGCAAACCACCCCCCCTGACAGAGGGCTGCAGAGCTGCAAACCTCCTGCGCCAGACCAAAAACCGCCATTGCGCAGCCTCTCGACACTCTGCAGCCGGGGCTTGCCAAGATGGGACCTAAGCCCACCCTCCAGCCGCTGATTCTGGCGGACAGCAGTGCTCTCGACGACCCGCAGCCGTCTGCCGTTGAGTCTGTGTCGCAAGCCGCCGCATCGCCCGTCGAGTCCAACCCCAGTTCCAAATCGCCCCGATCGCAGCGAGCCTCGCCCTTTCCCATCAGCAAGTTTGCCGTCCACAGAAATCGCCAGCCTCGCATAGGCACGTCGCCGACCCTCCAGCCACAGCCGCCGCGGCCTGCGACCAGCACGGGACCGCCAGACGAGGCCAGTCGCCAGCAGCAGCACCACCAGCAGCTGCAGATGCGTCGCGCCCAGGCCCGCGATGACTCGGAGCTGCCGCAGCCCTCGAGGTCGAACCTGGATCCCTCCTCAGCCGCAATGCCTATCCCGGGCCTGCGCCAGGCCATGACGGACGGCACCAAGCCGACAAAGTCGAGCTTTTTCCAGTTCAACAAGGCGCCCAAGACTCCCGGCATTCCACATGCCACCCAGAACCAGCAGCATCTCGAGGCGCGAAACCAGTCAGTATCACGAGGCGACGACAGGGTGGATAAGGGTCAAAGAGGTAAGATTATATGCTATTTTGACGTAGGGCCAATCTGCGCATCGAAGCTGGGGATCCTCGGCGAACATCGACTCGCTTAAAGATTGTGATTGTTGCGGTGCGAACAATTCGAGGTGCGCGCTAGCACGCCATCCAGTTGGTGTCGCATTGTTTCGGGGTGCACCTCGAATTCTTGTGCCAGTGACAAGATCCCTAAGGAAAAAAAAAGAAAAGAAGAAAAATGGATGAGGAAAGCAGAAAAAAGGAAAAAGCAGGCTAAAGAAAAAAAGAAGAAGAAAAAGGAAACAGAAACAAGACTCCCTTGAGAACCTTTGTGGCTGACCTACTGTCACTCTTCTCCCTAGACCCGATCAGCACCGACGAAAGCGAGCCAAAGTCTATTCCTTCTCAACCTTCACGCTCCGACCTCTCTGTTTCATCTTCTGGCGACGCCGACACAACAACGCCTCTGCCATCCATCCGAAAGAACAAGTCCAAGTCGTTTGCGCTTCTTGGCCGCAGCAAGTCGGTTCGCGACAAAGAAGCCAGCCGCCTCAAGCTTGCCGTCGCGCCAGTTCCCCTTCCCTCGACCACGACAAATCACAACCACACGATTCCTGAAGAGGCTTCCCCGAGCTCGACTCCTGCTGCCGCCGCTGCCACGGCTGATGCAGCTGCTGCAAACACTCAAACCCCGATCATGCCACAAGATCGGGCATTGCGAGACGATGGGATGAATTCGACTCCTCGAACCCGGCCAGAGGACCGAAGCGTCGGTGCTGCTGCTTCTCACGGCAAGGATCACGGGCGCGAGAAGGAGCCGAAGGCTCATTCATCGGCTCGCGAAACCGGTGCATCGATATTCTTCAGCGGGCTGAAGTTCACCTCCACCAGGGCTGCCGACCTGATCAGCAAGGGACTCTTTGGAAAGAGCACTCGAAGCAGCAGTACGACAGATAAGGAGCCCGTCATCGACGATGAACATTACGAGCTGAAAGTCATCAATCTGCCTCTGGTTGAGCAGACGCGAATGACTCGAATCTCGAAGCGCCTGGAGGACTCGAGGGACAAGACCGAGTTCTGGATGCCTGCATTCCCATGGAGAGCCATCGACTATCTGAACTATAAGGGGACAGAGGTGGAAGGCCTCTACCGTGTGCCCGGAAGCGGCCCTCAGGTCAAGAAGTGGCAGAGAAAGTTTGATGAGCGTGCGTTTCTTCGACACCCTGTTTCTTCAATCTTTGTTTCGTTTCGCGTCGAGAGTCCCGAGATGGCTAACAATGAGCGTGCAGAATACGATGTCAACCTGTTTGAGCAAAACGACCTTTATGATATCAACATTGTTGGTTCCATGCTCAAAGCTTGGCTTCGCGAGCTGCCCGACGAGCTGTTCCCGAAAGCGGCTCAGGAGCGGATTGCTCGCGAATGCCACGGCGCTGAAAAGGTCCCGCAGCTTCTCATTGACGAGCTCTCGAACCTATCCCCGTTCAACTATTATCTCTTATTCGCCATCACATGCCACCTCAGCCTGCTTCTCGCCCACTCGGACAAGAACAAGATGGATTTCCGAAACCTCTGCATCTGCTTCCAGCCCTGCATGAAAATCGACGCCTTCTGCTTCAAGTTTCTGGTCTGCGATTGGAGGGACTGCTGGAGGGGCTGCAAGAACGAGTCCAAGTTCATCGAGGAGGAGTACCGCCTGTTTGATCAGCCGCCGCCGCGTGGCCTTGCCGATGTACAGCTTCCTTCGCAGAGCGAGACAACTGAGGCGGAAAGGCCGGCCACGTCTCATCACAGCCAGCCATCGGTCCAGGAGCCGAGCGAGCAGGCAGCGGACATGACCAAGCCGCAGCTCCAGCTCTCCAAATCCAGCAACAGCCTTTCATCCGAACGTTCTACCGTCTCGACGGCCCTGAGTGACGACAATGAGGAGCACGAGGATGCTGGGGACATGTATGGCTTCGCACATACCACTGAGGCTACAGGATCTCGCGACCTGCGTCCCTTGTCTCCCATCCAGCCTCTGTCGCCTCTTGGCTTCTAAGCACGGAAGTTGGGCCAGTGCACACAAGGCTAACTTCACATCAACATTTACTTTTGTTTCCGGCAAAGATACCCTGCAGTTATTATCGGCGCCGATTTATGACATGACGCCGTTTATGACTTGTTTTTGTTTCGTTTCTTCGGACTTTAGCGCATCTCCTATATACTAGAGCTTCTGGTCAGACAATGACGGGATCACTCTCTGTTTTCGGATCTTCATCACCTTCAGTCTTCCCCTTGCGCACCCGGGAGGAAACGAGAAGGAGAAATGATGATTGAAGAGAACAGAAACACCCATAGAGGAGGAGCTTTGAGAGGCTGACTAGCCCCCGAAATCACACTCTCTTCTTGTTTCATATGTGCCATCTGCCTCCTTGCATCTTCGGTCTGGTCTCGCTCTATTTCCCTTTTCTACTACATCAACGTCGCGACGACCGCTTTCCAGATTTGTCTCTTTTCCATTTTCTATCTCAGATCGTTGCGCCATCGATGCGAGGCCGGAATTGTCTCTTTTTCTTTTTCTTTCTTACTATCTAGGGACTCAAACTGCGGTAACATCAAAATTGGCCGAGAGACTCGCGGCTGTCTCCTTTGTCAGAGGCCAAGAAGCAACATGGGGTGAGGCTAGCAACTGCGTCGGAGGCTATTTGTGCGCCTCTATTTCCGTTTCCTTTCCGTTCTATCTCTACAAGCTCAGTTCTGGGTGCAAAATGGCCATAGAAGGCGTCAAGTGTACGAATAAAGGAGGGTGGTGGCGTAACAAGAAGCAGTGAGCCATTCATATGAGTGACCGCTGGGAATGGTTTCTTTCTCGTCTTATTTTTGGCAGCATAAAACCTCGGAAGGAAAGGTGAGAATGGGAAAAGAGAAGAAGAAGAGACAATCAAGAAGAAAATTGTTGCCCATGCTAGCTTCTGAGATTCTTCGGAACATCTAACATCTATACAAAACTTGTAAATTTTCGAGTGATCCCATCCTCTCCTGCCACCGAGCAGCTAGATATTGTTCGAGTCGACAGTATGTCCAATTTTGAATCTGCAGCTTTGCCCACTGAACAGAACACCCCACGCCTAGAACGCCGTAGCCATGTCCGAATGTATGGTACATGGATAAAGAAACCTTTGAAAGCAAGAGAACAACACCAAGAGGATATCCGTGTCCGAATCTTTTGAAAGTGTGTGACCCAGCGCCCCTCCGATCCATCAGTTCTTCTTGCCCATCTTTGCCACGGCATCGCGCTCGTTCTTGCGCATCTTCCTCTCGTTCCGCCGCATGTTCTCCTTGCGCTCTCTCCGGCCATCGCCCCGAACGCTGGTGCCCTCCTTGCGGTCGGCTTCCTTCTTGGGGTCGACCTCGACGAGCCAGTCGTCCTCGCCCTTCTTGTTGAGGGCCTTGTACCCCCACTTGCGCTTCCACTCGCCCGACTCCTCGTCAAAGGCGAGGTTCTTGCGCTGCTCCCTGGTCTTGGGCTTGATGCCCTTCTTGGCGGCGAAGCGCTCCCACTTGGTCGGGGGCTTGGGCTGGGGCACGGGCTTCTCGCGCGGGAGGCGGGTGGCGGGCGGGGGCAGGGTGAGGAGGACGCCTTCGGAGGTGGACTGGAGGGGGCAGGTGGTGAGGAGCTGGTTGATGAGGGACTGGGCGCCGTCGCGGGCGAGCTGGGCGAGGGAGGCGTCGACGGCCGAGGGGTCGAGGGCGACGGGGTTGGGGTCCTCGGCGAGGAGGAGGCCGAGGTCGAAGGTGTAGGGCGTCGGCTTCTCGACGACGACGGGGAGCTTTGGTTTGTTGGAGATGGAGACGGCCATTTTTATTTTGGTTTTGGGCGTATTCTTTTCCCCTCTGATACGATGAGTTGGTAGTGTTGCGATTGGTTTGGGTGGGCGAATTGAGAGAAGATTGGATTGAGGTGACGAGAAGGATGGTGTTTCGCTGATTGTATGGTGTTGATGGTCGTCAACTTTTCGTTCCCAACTTTTTTTTTCTTTCGTTGTCGATAAGAAACCGCCAATTGTTGCGATAAAGCTTTCTTGCATCGGATCAACGGGCTGCAATTTTCCGGGGCTTTGCTGGACGAACTTGCACTTGAACGGCGCTAGATCTTCAGACGCAGACGCCAAAAGGGTACATTGGTGACCTTGTATCTTTAGCGCCGCAGTTTGCGGCAAGTGGTACGAAGTTGGTGGCCCCTCCACAGGTACACATGCGACTTTGAGATTTTTGGACTCAATTGGAAACCAAACCTCCAAACTGAAGACCTTCACGAAAAATCAACGTGGGGGGAGAATTGATTGATTGCAAGATTCAACGACGCCGCGAACTCGGCCTCAATGCTGCGGTGACAGCACACGTTTGATCTGAACTGTCGAGGCACACAAGAGGGTCTCGCAATTTCATCTTCTATTCGTCGGCTCTTGATCATCGTCAGAAAACTCCCATACAATCATGGCCTCGATATCGCTACGGAGCCTCGTGAGGCCCTCCGTCCCCGTTGCGCCTCGCATCCAGCCCATCATCGCCGCCTTCTCCACCTCCAGCCTCCTCTCCGCCGCCGCGCCGCCCGCCATCAAGAGCCGCAAGGACCTCCCGAAGAAGACGAAGAAGACGTACAAGAAGAAGCAGAACATTGTGCCCGTCAAGAAGCCCGCCCCCGGCGAGCGCAAGGCCTTCCGCAAGCGCATCCAGCTGAGCAACAACAGCGCGCTGCCCGTGGCCGGGCTGGACGCGCTGGAGGCGCAGACCATGGCCCGGGCGGAGAGCGCCGGCAGGATGTTTGCGGTGCCGGACGAGGTCGTGGACCAGCTGAGGGCGCTCGAGGCGTTTAAGAGCACGCAGACGTGGAACCTGTTCCGGAAGCCGCATGTGCTCGTCCGCAAGGAGACGGTCGAGCTGATGGGCCGGCTGGAGGCTTCGGTGGAGAAGAAGGAGGCGTTCAAGTGCGTGCTCACGGGAAGCCGGCTTTCGGGCAAGAGCCTGATGCTGCTGCAGGCCATGTCGTATGCGCTGCTGAACGAGTGGGTGGTGATTCATATTCCGGAGGGTAAGTATTCAACACACAAAACTCTCATTGCAACGGAGTTCCAATCTCGTGGTTTGGAAAGAATACATACAGTTTTGCTGACTTTGTTTCGATGACCAGGCCAAGATCTTACCAACGGAAACACAGAGTACTCGCCCGTGCCTGACACGGAGCCCATGCAGTTCACCCAGCCCGTATACTCCCTGAAGCTGCTCCAGAACATCTACAAGGCCAACAAGGCCGTCCTGGAGAAGACGCCCCTGAAGCAGGACTGGTCCCGCCTGTCGGCGACGCTCAAGCCGGGCTCCACGCTGGCCGACCTCGTCCTCAGCGCAAAGGAGAGCGAGTTCGCCTGGCCGACGCTGTCGGCGCTGTGGACGGAGCTGACGCAGCCCGGGCAGCCCCCCGTGCTGCTCGCCCTCGACGGCCTCGCCCACATCAACAAGGTCAGCGCGTACCGCGATCCGGCGTTCAACCCCGTACACGCGCACGAGCTGCTCCTCGTGCGCACCTTTGTCGACGCCCTGTCGGGCAAGACGAAGCTCCCCAACGGCGGCGCCGTCATCGCCGCCACCTCCCAGAACAACACCCACTTCCACCCGTCGCAGGAGCTCGCCCTGTCGCAGCTCGAGGCCGGCCAGGCGGGCAAGCCGGTGCCGAAGCCGGACCCGTATGAGCGAAAGTACGACGACAGGGTGTATGACGCGCTCAAGAACAGCACCGTGATGCGTCTTGAGGGCGTCTCCAAGGAGGAGGCGAGGGTGCTGATGGAGTACTGGGGCGCGAGCGGGATGCTGCGCAGTGTGCTTGATTCGAGGGTCGTGGCGGAGAAGTGGGCTTTGGGAGGGCATGGCATTGTGGGTGAGATGGAGAGGGCTTCGCTCATTACGATGAGGATGTAAAATGAAGAAAATGAGAGGAAAAAAGATATAAAATAGGGGGAATTGGATGATTGAATGAAAGGGAGCGGAAAGGGAAAGGGGGTAAAAAGATGTATGAATATGTACTATATATAAATGATATACCGCCCTTGGGATCTCACTGTATATGTCATTACATGCTGGTGATGGCTCTTCTACTCGGATTTCTCTAGTCATTGACTTCTAGCACACCCGTTGGTACATATGGTAATATCATTTAACTTCTTTTCATTTGGTCTCTCACAAGATCTAACCGCAAGTTCTACCAAATGCACTCCCATCTTTCTCTCTAACCCCCTTTAAAGCAATCAGGGTGTCCAATAACAAGATAAACGCCAAACCATTTTGCAAAGATAAAAAAAAGAGCCCAAAAGCGTGACCCCCCAACCCAACTAAACTCGAAACATATGACCCTTCTTACTCTTCCATGCTGTCTTCTCTGTCGTCGTCCGCGGTGACAAAGACTAGTCTTGAGCCGCCGCCCGCAGTTTGCCAAACCTAAGAGGGAAAAGCAATGTTAGAACCTGAAAACAAATAAAGAGATGATATGCCGTGTATATGATTTGACAGATACTCACATCCAAAGTGGTGTACTCTTCCAGGGCATTCATCCACTGGTCCTCCGTGAAGCCCTTGGCAATGACCCGCTCCTTGACCTTCCTCATGCTCAGCTCAACGCCCAGCTCATCATCCTCATCCGCATCATCCGGACGGCAAGCGCCCGAGTCGGCCAGGGCCTTGACGAGGTTGTAGATCCTGCTGCTGGCGTTGAGGCCGCGCCGAGGACCGCCGGCGTCCGTGTTCAAGCTCTCTTTGCTGGCTTCGACGAGCCGCAGCGCCTCATCGACGTCGTCCTGAGTGACCTGGTTGCTGAACCGGAGACGGGCGAGGGCCTGGGCCAGACGAACCACACCTAGTAGGGTACGTGGCGTGGTGTGTGTAAACTGCTTGCCCTTCTTCTCCGCTCGCTGCTGCTGGTCTCGCAGACGGACATATGTCTTGATCATGTACTCGGAGACGGACTCGGGGACGACTGGTCGGTATGTTCGAGCCTGGGCGACGTAGGATCGCACTTCGTGGGGGGAGAAAACGACGTTGTCGGTGCCAAGGTCGGGATGTCGGTTGTTCATGTGGACGTAGGTGACGTGCTTGGCGAGCTGCTCGTCTGTGTCTCGGGTGGGGGTATCGAGGAGCAGGAAAAGGATGTCGAAACGAGACAGGAGAGCGGCGGGGAGGTTGATGTTTTCGACGGGAGAGATGCGAGGGTTGTATCGGCCGTAGACCGGGTTAGCAGCCGCCAGGATCGAAGTACGGGCGTTGAGGCTCGTCGAGATGCCGGCCTTGGAGATGGAAATGGTCTGCTGTTCCATGACTTCGTGGATGGCTGTGCGGTCGTTTTCGTCCATCTTGTCGAACTCGTCGATGCAGCAGATGCCGTTGTCAGCGAGCACAAGCGCACCGCCTTCCAGAACCATTTCGTCCGTGACTGGGTCGCGCATGACGGCGGCAGTGAGACCGACGCCACTGCTTCCACGGCCTGAGGTATAGACGCCGCGAGGGGCAACTTTGGAGATGTATTTCAGCATCTGAGATTTGGCAACACCGGGGTCACCCATCAGGCAGATGTTGATGTCGCCACGAATCTTCATGCCGTCGCCCATCTCCTTGGTGACGCCGCCAATGAGAAGAAGCAGAAGAGCCTTCTTGACATCGAGGTGGCCAAAGATTTCAGGGGCAATGGACTTGGCGAGCAGCTCGTAGACTTGGCCGGATTGTCGGTATCGATCGATTCTTCGGACGAGTTGAGGGTCGACAATCATCTCGCTGTAAGCCTTCTTGTGCTGGTGGATGTGGTGAGCCTCAAGGTATGTGTCGGTCAGCAGACCGGCCCTGATGGCCTTGAAGCCGGTGTAAGGCGTGGGCAAGAAGATGCCAGAAATGTCAACCACGTCACCGGGGTTGACTTTTCGAACCAGGCTGCCAAAGCAGTGGACCGTGAGAGATCGCGGGATCTGTCCGATGGGAACCTGCTCAGCCAACTCTTGCACCTTGACCTCCTGGAAGGGCAGGAACTTGGACGCTCTGGATGAGGGATGCAGCTGGCCCTTGGCCTGGTTCTTCTTGCAGTCGGACGAGGGGCACATGGTCAGGGGACCGTACTGCTTATCGGCGATGGGTTGGAAGATTTCGCAGCCGCAGCGATCGCAGGTGTATGCGCTGACTTGCACAATGGGCTTGACGTCGGAGACGCGCGTGGCGATGGCTCGGACGGTGATGAGGTGGCCGAGATGCTCGCCGCGAACGTGTCGGACAGCCAGGGCCTTTGAGGCGCCGTCCTCGACTGCTGTCCGAGGCCTGAAGACGAGGGTGTACCGACGGGTCAGCTCAGCGGGGAATTTGTCCTCGAGGATGGTGGGATCTCTGTCTGCCAGGACGTCGAGCTCTCGATTCCTGGCCTGCCGCCGGGCCATTAACACGTCTAGAACGTCGTCTTTGAAGCTAGGGTCCCTGTTAGCAAAGTCCCCTTCTTTATCTCCTCGTTCGCAGTTGGGAGTGAGCCATACTTGACCTCTTCGCTGGGCTGAGGCATGACATTGTCTATCGCCCTGGACATGATCTCGACGTAGTGCTTCGTGTTCATCTCAATCGAGTCCACGAGCTGCATTGACTCGTCTGTTTGCGACTCCCACTGCCGGCAGTCAGCAACCTTGGCGCACATTCGCACACACAACTGCCCACCCGTGTCCGGCCTCCACTCACAGTAGCTAGATCGTCCAGGTCGATGGCGAACTCGTCAATCTTGCGGTCCGCCAGCAGCTGCAGCATGTCGCTGTACTTGTGCTGGGGCGTTTTCCTCTTGGCGCGCTCCTGCTGGCGGCGCTGGCGCGTCTGGTCGTCCTCGTCCATGAGATCGTCCTCGTCGCTGAGGTCATCTTCGTCGATTGTGATGTTGCCGAGGGCGGTGGTGAGGGTGTGCTCGGGCGAGGTCTTGAACTCCTTGAGGAAGGACTCGAACGCAGCTACACGGAAGATCAGTATTGGCTCTCTCTCTGTCTCTGAGTGTCAAGAGGCCCAGATTAACAAGATCAAACCTACACTGCTGCGTCTCGTAGTTGACCGGCGCTTTGAACTCGCGGAGCGCCATTTTGCGTGATGATGCCCGATATCAACGCCCGAGAGAGAGAGAGAGAGAGAAAATTGGGGCTCGTTGGCGTGGGCGAAGGAGAAGAAACAACAAGGCAACGAAACCGCAGCACACGAAAAAAAGAGACGAGCAGATGCGATGCGCTGCGATGCACAAATTGGTGGGCTGGGAAACCAAACTTGCAGGGATGCAGATGCGTGCGTTAGTCAGGAGGAATTGGCAGAGCTTTGGGAGAGCTCGTCGAAAATGCTGGGCCTTGACGCGAGACGGACGCGCGACGCGTCAAAAGCCAATTAAGAGGTACGTACCGGGAGACCAGCCACGGGCAGCTGTGTCAGCCACAGCTTGAAATTGAAATTGGAAATGGCACCAGCCACAGCTGTCACTTTGAAGGAGATGAAGCTGGCCATGGAGGTTGTAGCTGAGATGGGAGTGGGATCCATCGTCTGTACAGTAACTTCCATAGAACTGTGCTTTAATTGACAGCTTTCTTCTGACTGTCTTCAATGGGACATGAGACATAGTCATTTACTTCGTTCTCCTGTTGTCGCCTTCTTTAACATCAAGCCGTTGTGCCGGCCACAACCATATGTACATAGAAGTACCCCAGACTCGGCTACAAACAGCACATCCTGCATGTACTCCCCGGTCACCCCGGCCTGTCGGCACGTGAGCCTTGCCTCGGCTCAAGCTCGAGTCCCCCAAGCAACGCGGAATAGCTTCGCCGTGGTTGCAGCCGCACCTTGAGCTCTCCTTGCGCCGGGTCCTGCTTCTGACCCGACAAGGACGCAATTCTCTTCACAGATCCTCCAGCCATGGCGCCCCGACGAAACGCGCAGTCCAGCGCTGCCGAGCTGTCTCTGGTGCATCTCAAGAACTGCCTCGTCAATCTCCCTGCTTCGCTGGTCAACTTGCTGGTCAACGTCAACACTGTACGTCCACTTGAGAGAAGCGCTACTCCCTCCTTTCCACCAGCTCAATGCTCTTTTTGCCCCGATGACGCCCTGCGTGACACAACTAACCGTCTTCATGTCTTGACAGCCCGCCCAGAATGTCGTCGTCGAACTCACATACCGACCGTCTCCCTCGAGCGCGCAGACCGGCGGAGCGCCCAAGGAGCAGTCCGTCTTCGTAGGATGGACGGGCATGCCGAGCAAAAGGAGGGCCGCGCAGCTGGTAGGCCGGGACGGACTGGCCAGCTCGCGCGGCGGCTCATCGCGGGATCAGGAGATCCAGCTGGTCGAGATCGACGCGACGTTTGCAAGCACGCTCGGCCTGACGGACGGCGAAAGGGTCATGGCCACGGTCCACGTCGACCCTCCGCTGGCTCACACCATCAACATCGAGCCGCTGACGCCCGAGGACTGGGAGATTATCGAGCTGCACGCGACCTTCCTCGAGCTCAACCTGCAGTCCCAGATCCGCGCGCTTCCCAACCCGGCATACACCCCTGCCGGCGGCGCTCCGGTCCCGGCACATCCATTGACGCTGCATCTGTCGCCGACGTCGACGGCCGTCATCAAGATCACGTCCCTCGAGCCCGCGCCGGCCGCCGACGTGGCCTTTGTTAAGCTCTCGCCCAACGCCGAAGTCATCGTCGCACCGAAAACAAGAGCCAAGACGTCACAGAGCAGTGGTGACCACCGAAGCGTCGCAAGCACATCAAAGTCTAAGCGAAGCGGAGCCAGCACTATCCGGAGGCGGAGCGCCAGAGAGGAAAAGCGGCCATCTTTGCTGCTCCGCGCCATCGATCGCGCTGCCTGCAACGAATGGTTTGACGAAGGCATCGCGGAGCCCGGTCTCTGTGTGTGGGTGGACCGTGACTATATCTTGACCAACGAGTTCAGGGGCGTCAACTATGTCGTAGTGGATGTTCTCAAGCCGGCGGGACTGCAGAAACCACAACCCGAGGACGCAGCTGCGGCGGCGGCGAGTAATGCCTCTTCCAAGATTGTCGCGAAGCTGAAGCCCTGGGACGATCCGCCCAACGGCCAGGCCGCGGCGTTGTCAGCACCACTGTGTGCTGCGCTCGGGTGTACGGGCATCGTTGGAGGGATCGTCAAGATTCAGGCTGCACCTCAGCCACTCCCTCGAGGAGCAGTCCAGCAGATCAAGGTGTTCCCCTTTGCGGCAGGCTCAAAAGTAGGCGAGGGCTTGAGATTCGGCATTGAGACGAAAGCAGAAAAGGAGGAGTCTACCAAGCGATTCAAACACATCTACTCTGGGCCCAAGGGATCCGAGGGCCTTTTACAGGGACCGATAACTGACGGCCTTGTGGTTGATCTATATGACGGACTGGAGGCTCCGCAGGGATGGGAGGGAGGAATCATCAAGTTCGAGTACAGCTCAGACGTTGCATCACAGGAGCAGAACAAGGACGCGGCTCTGTGGATGGCCGGCGTGGACGCAAAGATCCCCATTGACTTCCAGCAGCCAGTACCGCGACCCCCTTGGATTTCCGAGACGGACATATTCGAGTTGCAGCCTTCCCACGATTCACTGCTCGTGGGCATCGACACGCTGCTCGCAAACCTGCAGTCGCATCTCGCTCACATGTCGTCCGTCCTGCTGACCGGCACAAAGGGCTCCGGCAAGACGTCTGTGGCCAGGTATCTTGCCAGCCGGCTGCGCGAGGAGGCTCTGTTCTACACAATCTACTTTTCGTGCCGCAAACTGGTCACAGACGAGGCGAGAATATCAACTATCAAGGAAACTCTCAACCGCGTATTCATGCTGGCCAGCTGGGGCGCAAGGCTGGGTGGCAAGGCACTTGTGGTTCTTGACGACCTGGACAAGCTGAGCCCAGTAGAGACGGAGCTGCAGGTCGGAAACGACAATGGCCGGAGCCGCCAGGTCAGTGAAACGATACGTTCTGTTGTGCGGCAGTACTGCAGCAAGGAGAGTGGTGTCACATTGCTGGCGACGGCAGAGGGTAAAGACACTCTCAACAGCGTCGTCGTCAGCGGCCACGTCGTCCGCGAGATCATCGAGCTCAAGGCCCCAGATAAGGATGGCCGGCGAAAGATTATGGAGGCCATCGTGAAGCAGAATGCCATCGCTCAGGATGAGGCCTCAGGGCAGCCGATCGATGGCAGTCGACCAGTTACTGCCAACGGCACGGAAACGTCGGAGGAAGCGAGCGACTGGCTGCACGGCAACGACTCGATCCCTAATAGCCATGAAGACGGCGCTTCTAGCAAGACGGGCGGCTTCATACTTGACCGGGACCTCGATTTCCTCGACATTGCCGGCCAGACTGACGGCTACCTGCCCGGTGACCTGACAGTACTCATCTCCAGAGCAAGAAACGAAGCAATCATCCGATCCATCAACTTGACGCTGGACGACACCATCGGAGCAGTGCATCTCAGCCGCGCAGACTTTGACAAGGCCATTAAGGGCTTCACGCCGGCATCATTGCGCAACGTATCCCTACAAAGCTCGACGACGACGTTCAAGTCCATCGGCGGCCTGCAGGAGACCAGACAAGTTCTCCTCGAGACGCTGCAGTACCCCACAAAGTACGCACCCATCTTCTCGCAATGCCCGCTGCGTCTACGATCCGGCCTTCTCCTATACGGCTTCCCCGGCTGTGGCAAAACGCTGCTGGCCAGCGCCGTTGCGGGAGAATGCGGCCTCAACTTTATCAGTGTCAAGGGCCCCGAGATCCTCAACAAGTACATTGGTGCATCCGAGAAGAGCGTGCGCGACCTCTTTGACCGGGCCTCGGCGGCGAAGCCCTGCGTGCTCTTCTTTGACGAATTCGATTCCATTGCGCCGAAGCGTGGACACGATTCCACAGGCGTTACGGATCGTGTGGTGAATCAGCTGCTCACGCAGATGGACGGTGCCGAGGGCCTTTCAGGGGTCTACGTCCTGGCGGCCACGTCACGGCCCGACCTCATCGATCCGGCGCTGCTGCGTCCCGGTCGATTGGACAAGTCGCTGCTGTGCGATCTGCCGTCGCTGGAGGACCGCGTCGACATTATCAAGGCGATGCTGCAAAAGGTCCGGCTGTCGAGCGAGCTGACCGAGTCGGACGAGGCGCTGACGTCGATTGCGCTCAAGACGGAGGGATACTCGGGTGCGGATCTGCAGGCGCTCGTGTCCAACGCCCAGCTGGAGGCCATTCACGACGTCCTGGGCGACATGAACAACACAGGCAGCTCTACGTCTGCGGCTCGACGCGGAAAGGACGGCAAGGGCGCTTCCACGACGACGAGCTTCACGCAGTTCCGCTACGGCGTGGACGAGGAAGCTGCTCCAGAGGCAGCCAAGAGTCGGTCTGCCGCGCTCGTCGAGAACGCCGCCATCCTGTCCAAGCTGGAGCAGATCAAGGTGGCGCGCCGCAAAGCCAAGGAAGCCCGGCGAGGCGCCGGCGGTAGTGGTGGCGGCGCGGACGACGCAGAGGGCAAGGAGGCGGCGGCCGATCAGCGCGAGGTCGTGGTGGGCTGGTCTCACTTGACGAAAGCGCTGGAGAGCACGCGGGCGAGTATCGGCAAGGACGAGAAGGCGAGGCTGCAGAAGATTTATCACGAGTTTGTGGTGGGACGGAGTGGGCAGATGAAGGATGGGCAGGGGAGTATGGAGATTGGGGGGAGGAGTAGCTTGATGTGAGGTTTGGGGAGCTTTGAAGAGGAGAAGAAGGTGAAATGAATATCGAGAGAGATATTGAAACGATGTTGTCTGTATATAAATATAGATCAAGGCTTAACAAGGGGTGGTGAAGGGGATAAGACTGAATCATCTCGAGTACACATTTAGAATTAATGGCGGTAGATAGATCATACGTGGTATAACATAGTAATCATGGACATGATGGACATCAGCTTGCTATAACACAACAGTGACATGAGCATGCCGACTCACGCATCTTCTTGTTCCTCTCCGTCCCCCTACGCTCCGTGTCTCGACAACAGCAGCTGCCAACCCCCTTACTCAAGCAGTGCACCCCCTGAATAACAGGATCCCTCTCAACCCACTCCCTCACCAACCTCAGCACCTCCCCGTGAACCCCCTCCGGCGCCGCCACAAGCCCCCAGTTCCCGGCCAGCGTCCTGCCCCTCCCAAAGTCCATCTCGCGGCCCTCGAGATCCGTCACCTTGCCGCCCATCTCCGTGTACAGCAGCTGCGAGCCCGCATGATCCCAGACACACGCTTTCGAGGGCACGCCCTTTGCGCCCACAGGCACCCGAATCATGACGTGCCTCCCGTGCTCCTCCTCCTTCTTGTTGCCACCACCACGACCACCAAGCATCAGCGCCGCGTACCGCACGTGCGACGACCACAAGTCCACCCCGGGAAACGGCAGCGCACCAATCTGCCTGGCTATCCCCTCTGCAATGTCCAGGCGGGAAGACTTGCTCGCGAGGCAGTCCACGAAGCGCAGGGCCGAGAGCTTCGCAGCGGGAGCAGTAGGCAGGCGATTGAGCTTCCTCGCCGGACCGAGGGAGGACCCCGTCGACAGCTTGCGGTACTCGGTGCCCTCGCCGCGGATGGCCGACAGCATGATGCCGCAGCCGTCAACATCGACGCTCTCCTCCGCCACGATTCCGCCGCCGTTGTCGTCAAGGCTGAGGTTCGGATAGCACACCACGGCGACCACCTCGCGCCCGTCTTCGACCAGCGCCAGCGACACGGCGTACTGCTGCCCCCTAAGAAACGACGCCGTCCCATCCACGGGATCCATGATCCAGAAGCGTCCCGTTGATCCCGGCCGTCCGCGCCCGGCCAGGTCCAGCAGCTCCAGCATCTCCTCACGCGACTCCGGACCGGGCAGACTCGTCACGGCGGGGTCCCTGTCCGTACTGATGGGCTCGTGCGTCCTGAAGTCGTCGCACACTTGCGTCACGAGCGCGTGCACTGCTTCGGCGAGCTGCGGATCGCGGCGCAGCGCCTCGGCGTCTTCTTCGCCCACGAAGCTGTCGTGCGGGAAGTTGCTGCGCAGGGAGGCCATGAGGAGCGCCTGGGCGCCGAAATCGGCCATTGTCACGGGCGTGGCGTCGTGTTTGGAGAGGGAGGATGTGCTGGTGGCCGAGGTGAGGACGCGCCGCGTGAGGAGGGCGGCGCGCAAGACGGTGAGCTCGGCGATGTGTTTGGTGATGGGGAGGGAGAGAGGGAGAGACATGGCTGCGGGTTATGAGGGTGGGTTTGGATGGATGGACAATTGGGGGGGAATTGAAGAGGATATATCAGTGAGAGTATCAGATGAGTCTGGAGATGCAAAAGGATGTAGGAGGCCGGTAGGTGGTATGTGAGGTGTGAGCCGAAATTCGATATACTGTCAAGGTGATCGACTATTCATTCACCCACAGACAAGATGGGAAAAGGAAGAACAGAAAATGCGTCAAATTAAGTAATGCTCAAGCCCCTCCAGGTGATCAAACCTGACTTCTCTCCGCCCATCTTTGACACGGGGAAAAGGACGAAAAGAGTCAAGAGAGAGACATATAAAAGACATCAAGAGGCAAACTGGATAATCCAATTTACACTCGTTTCGCTCTCAATCTGACCAACTCTTGAACCACAGCCAAGTAATACAATTACAACTAGGCCACATGTTGCCCAAAACCATCGACATAGCAGGATTCGCGACACATGATAACTTCATGATTTCACTCCATTTCGCAATTCATCTACTACCTAAACTAAGGTATCTAATACGACCTGCTCTGCCAGCAGTACTTCTTCTTCTCTCGCTGCCTCAGACTGGACTTGGAGCTCGCCCATAGCCTTGGCTCAGTAAAAACAAAAACAACAGATACCAACCAGCCTTGACCGTCAGACTTGTTCAGCCCATCCCCTCTAATTAATATCCGGGCAACAAGACGACATGATAGGTAAGGAGAAGCAAAACCCCTCACAATATGAAGGAATGAAAGAGAAACAAGGGGACGTGTAGCCGCTCATATTACACTCGTCAGAAAAGGCAATGCAAACCAACCGTCTCCCCCTCCCCCTCCCTCCGTGACCGAAGAAGAAAAAGTGTGGTGTGAACCGTACCGCCGTCTGACGACAATGGAAGACCTTGCTATCAAGAGTGGATAAAAACACAGACAAGAAGGAAAGAGAGAGAAAAAAATGAAACAGAGAAGCAAATCGAGGCTACCTCCTCTCCGCGCCCCCCTTTTCAACCGCGGTCAAACAGAATAGGAAAACACTCTCGAAATCAGCTCGGCATATGGCAGACCAGCGCTGTGGCGTCAAATGTCTCTGTCAAGCCGGCCTGCCGGGCATGGACAAGCTTCGTAACGCCTGTCGTCTCGTCCTCTCTTCCTCTCTCTTTCATGCAAAACCGGGTATGTGTGTTGCAGCCAAAGTCTTTGGTGGCTGAACCATAAGCCACCTGTTACCAAACGCCAGACGATGCAAATAAATGTCAGTTTCTTTTCTTTATAAACTCGTCGCGGAACAGATCTAGACGTCAAGGAAGTCCTGGGTCTCTTTTTTTTTTTTTTTTTTTTTTTCATATGTTTTCTGTTGTTGCGGTGGTTGGTAATCACCGAACAGGATGTGTGCCATTGAGCTTTGAGGCACCAGGTTCCGCCTTCTTCTCCTTGTTGCGGGCGTGGAGTGTGCGGTACATGGAGCTCAGTCTGTCGCCTGTGACGCTCTGAGTGGTGTCGTCCACGGGCCAGAGGGCTGCCAAGAAGTCCCTACAAATTTCAAATGTCAGCATATAGAGACTCCATCAAGGCGCTGAAATAGTAGCCAGTGTCAACTTACCAAAAGTTCTTCTTCAGGCCATCGTCTGCAATGGTTGCCGGCAGCTTCTCATCGAGAAACGACCCGATGGCTACCAGCTCAGTGCCAAAGATGGATGCGCGCTCCTTGCTCGATCGGACGTTGTCCTTGGTTGTCGACAGGATCTTCTCGAAATTCTCTCTGACTGGCTTCAAGAGGAACCAGATCATGGCATCATTGTCCCTGGCTCTCTGATCCTTGTCGTCGCCAATGCGTCGCAGCTCGTCCAGCCTCCGCAGTGCCTTGACCCTGCGCTCATCCAGGGGCCGGCTTGCGTGGTTTCGATCACGGTCTCGGTCTCGGTCGCGGTCGCGGTCTGAGCGGTGATGATCTCGATCACGTTCCCGGTGGTGATCGCGGTGATGGTCACGATCACGGTCACGTTCGCGGTCCCGATGATGGTCACGGTCGCGGTCGCGTTCCCGGTCGCGATCTCGATCACGCTCTCTATCCCGGTCCCGATCACGCCGATCATCGCGACGGTCATCCCGCCGGTAGTCATCTCGGCGGTCGTCTCGGCGGTCGTCTCGTCGATAATCGTCACGGCGATAGTCGTCGCGGTGGCGATACCTGTCAGCGCGGCGATCGTCGTCTTCACGGTGCCGCCGCTTCTCGATTCGACTGTCGCGAGGCTCATCCCCAGTCTTGCTAGCCCGACGCGGGTCCTCGGAGCGTCGATGCTTGGGGCTGCGAACGTCTTCGTGGGACGCAGGCTTGCGCTTGAAGTCAAGCCTCGCCAGTCCGCTCTCCTCTGCGGGATTGCGAGAATGCTGCTCAGACGATCCTCGATCCTTTTCGCGCTCTCGTTGTCTCTTGAGACCTGATGAGGCCGTGGCTGAGTTGCTGCTGCGATTGCCATTGACCGCGTGGAGTTTCTTGTTGTTGCGATGGTGATTCTCCACCGCCTTCTGGACTGACCGATCATTCGAGTGCTTGGATTGCAGCACGGAAAGGAGGTATTCTGACCTGCGCACAAGGTGCACGGCTCCCGGAGCCTTGAGCTTGTCGTTGCCTTTGGACCTCTCCTCCTTCTTGCCCACCCGGTGCTCCTCAAGGAAGAGCTTGTCCTGCATCTCCAGCTCCGGGTCGTCGCGGATCTGGGCCCATGCGCCGAACCCGTGCTTGTCGATGCCGACGAGGAGCATGGCATCCTCCTTCGCTCCCCACGGACAGCTATAGTTGGCGGCCTTGGTGGCGTCGGGCACCCGGAAAGTCCTCCAGTCTGCATGGCTTTGAATCACCTGGCGGAGAAGCTGCAGCTGCTTGGGCCGTTCGATGGCCGTCTCGGCATTGACCTTTTTCAGTTCGCCAAAGTCGATCAAGACTGCCTTCTTGTCCTTCTTGGTCAATGTCTTGCCCATCTTCTTCTCCTCTTCGGCCAGCTTGGCGCTATTGTCATCAACGGCCTGCTGAGCAGCCTTGATGAAGTCGTCAAGAACCGACTTGACATACTCGGGATCTCTCTCCCCAAGCTTGGCCTCCTGGATGATGTCGGCGCTGCGATCTTCCATCGAACCGAACCTGAAGTAAGCCTTGATCAAGTTTCGCTGTTCCTTGTCGTTCAAGGGGCGCTTGGGATCCCGCAAGAAGGCGCGCTGCTCTTCCTCTTCCTGCTGCTGCTCCCTCTGGCGCTTCTTGAGACGGTCTGCACGATCCGTTTCCTTGGTGCGACTCTTCATCGTCGCTCTTCGGGGCGCGCTTTCGGCTGCAACCTGTGCGAGGTAATCTTCGTGCTGCTTCTTCTCCTCTTCCGCCTTGATCTCGGCGAGTTTCTCTGCGGGAATAATCTGGTCCCAGTCGAGGTTGATATCATCTACCTTGACGTCGGTGATTTGCATGAAGTTGTCCCAGTCAATGCCGCCACTGCTCAGATTGATCTTGTCGTCAACCTTCGTCTTTGTGATTTCGGCATTCTCCAGGATGGAGTCAATGTCGAGCTGCTCCAGTCGCTGCTGGTTGCCACTCTGTTCAAACATCTTGGAGGATCGCATCTTCAGCACCATCTGGATATCCTCCGAGGTGGACGGGCCGTCAATCTTGAGACCCTTCTTGTTGAGCTCCTCCTTGAACTTGGCTTTCCCATCGTCGGTAACGCCAGCCTGGATGGTCAGGTATTCCAGGAGAAGCTTGTTGCGAGCACGCTCCAGAACCTCTTCCTCCACTGTTTCTTTCGAGACAAGTCGGTAGATGTTGACCGGCCGCTTCTGCCCGATGCGGTGGGCTCGAGCCATGGCCTGCAGGTCTGCTTGAGGGTTCCAGTCGGAATCAAAGATGATGACGGTGTCTGCGGTCATCAAGTTGATGCCGAGACCACCCGCACGAGTGGAGAGCAAGAAGCAAAAGT
This sequence comes from Trichoderma gracile, assembly GCA_020002365.1. Lineage (NCBI taxonomy): Eukaryota > Fungi > Ascomycota > Sordariomycetes > Hypocreales > Hypocreaceae > Trichoderma > Trichoderma gracile. The sequence goes on along the minus strand of JAINEY010000001.1, from coordinate 5,383,808 downwards.
CTTCGCTGTCCTCAGCATTGAAATGATTGATGGCCATGCGTCGCGGGCCGGCGGCGATGGTGCCGTCGAGTCGCTGGAACTTGTAGCCCCTGAGGGAGAGGTAGTCGCCAAGAATGTCCAGCATCTTGACCATCTGGCTGAAGATCAAGACTCGGTGCCCGTCCTTCTTCAGCTTGGACAGAAGTTGATCAATCAACATCATCTTACCACTGCTTGCAATCAGGCCCTTGATTTGGTCCTCGCGACGTGTGCTGCCAGCCAGAACCCTCTCTTCTGCTCCAGGGAACATGTAGGGGTGGTTACTGACTTTCTTCAGCTCCATCATGATGTTGAGAAGTGAGTTCTTGTGGCCGTTGGTGGCATCGCACAGAGCTGCGTAGTTTCGCGTGAGGATGTTCTTGTAGTACTCCAGCTGAACGTCTGACAGCTCGACCCTGATAATCTTCTCCGTCTTGGGCGGCAAGTCGGACTCGACGGTCTCCTTGGTACGTCGCAGGATATACGGGGCAATGGAGCGGTGAAGCTCTTGCAGCTTCTCTTGAGCGTCGGCAGCGGAGAGGGAGTCCAGATCCTCGTCGATACTCACTTTGCCAGGGTTCAAGAAGTCGAGAAGGGCAGAGAGCTCGGCCAGGTTGTTCTGGATGGGGGTGCCGGTAATGAGAATCTTGCAGGGGATGCCAAACCCCAGAAGACGCTGGTATAGCTGAGACTCGCTATTCTTGAGACGATGGGCTTCATCAACGGCCAGCACCTGCCACTTGATGGACTGAAGGAACTGCCAGTCCTGCAGGATGAACTCGTAGGAGGTGACCAGGACATTGAACTTTGGCTTCTTTGGGTTACCGTTGACCAGGAGCTCATTCTCGCGGATGATGCTTCGAGCATCCTCTGGGCCGAGATAGACCACGTAGTTGATATCGGGTGACCAGTTGTTGAATGTGTCGCACCAGGCAGGGATGACACTGAGCGGGGCAACGACAAGAGAGGGCCCTTCCTGGCGCCTGGCGTTGCGCAGCCAGCTGAGGAACGATACCGTCTGCACTGTCTTGCCCAGGCCCATTTCGTCAGCGAGGATGACGTTGTTGCCGCGGGTCCAGTTCAGGCACAGGAAGTTGAGGCCTTTCAACTGGAACTCACGAAGCTCGCCGCCGACGATGAAGTCGGGCTGCTTTTCCAGCTTGGTCATCTTGGACCGCGTGTCGAGGTTGGTCTCCTTCTTGTCCGACTGCCAGTTTCTTGAGGATCGGTCGATGAACTGATCAATCTTGTCTTGGAACTGACCGCTGATATCCGACGCGGCCTCCCAGGTGCACTCTTCGTAGGTGAGACCCTTCCACTTGACATAGTACTCGTCGTCGTCCTCTCCGTCCCGCACGGCGACGACGCGCTCGACCTTTGTATAGTCTTCGAGAGCCTCCTCATCTCGGTCGCGATCGAGGAAGAACTGCTCCTTTGTCTCGGGAGGAATGTCATCCCCGAAGCGAATGTCAAGCTCCTGGTCGACGAATTTTCTGAAGTAGTTTTCAACCTTGCGAAAGCCGCGGACATTGCGAAGAGTCTCGAGTAACTCCCACGTATCGTGCAGGTGTGACTTTCCCTGCCACTTGATGAAGTATTCAAAGTCGTTGCGGGTAGAGTCGTAGGTCAGCTCGTGGCCATCTCTGAGCCGATGCTTGACAACCTTTTCGATGTAGGGGGAGTTGTCGACATAGTCGGTGGTGTAGTAGGATGCGGCAAGCTCTGCGTCTTCCTCATCTTCATCCTCGAAGTCGCTCTCATGGTAACCGCCCTCTGCGACTTGTTGCGCCGCACGGCGGCTTGACCAGCGCTTCTCGGCAAGGGCCAGGGCCGGTTGTCTCTCGAGTTGCTGCCTGGCCTTTTTCCGCTGGCTCTTTGCGCGAGCTCCGCCATATGTGTCGGCGTCATCCGAGTCGGAATCGTTGGCTGAGGGTGGCAGTACTGGTGTTCCCCTTTTCGAGGCTACAGTCCGGTGCGATTAGTTCAGCGTCCAGTACAAAGAAAAAGCGTCAAGACTTACATGTATGGGACCTTTCAACGCGGCGGCGCTTGTTCTGGCGACGACTTGATGGCGCAACATCTGATTCTGACTCCGAAATGACCTGGTACGATTAGAACACAATGCGACAAGTCAGATCGCTTTGGGAGGACAAGTAGCATACCATTGATTTGCGCTGCTCTCGAGGGCGAGTCTGGAACGAGGGGGATGAGGTCAGTGGCCGAGATCACAACGAGCTTAGAGCGGGGAAGGGGCTTCGGGGCGAAGAGGGTCATACACTTCTCCGAAGACCATACAGCTCTGGATTGGCCTTCATGTATTCGTCTTCTACTGGAGCCTTGCGCTTGGCTGCCCGGTTTGAGTCTGAAGAGCTGGCACGGCCGGCTGTGACATCGTCTTCGTCCTCGTTTTCGTCCTCTTCGTCATTGGCTTGCTGGGAAGGCGAGGTAGCCTGCATATCGAAGTCGCCATCGTCCGACGCGTCAGCTACACTCGAGTCTTCGCTTTCCGACATGTGATGGTCGACTTCTGCGTGGTTGGCAGCCTCGTCGTTTGAAGCTTCGGCATCGGAGGGAGAGGGATGTTCAGAGGGGCTGTTGGGGGCGTCCAGGCCCTCGGAGATGTCGCTTTCGTTCGCCTGCTGGTCTGCGACGGCTGAGAATGTCATGGAGTCGTCCGGCGACAGATTCTCATTGGAGGGGTCCCCCTCGCTGGGAGAGGACATGGTGATGATATCCGCGAAGATGGAAGTCCTACAGAGCCGACGGCGGTTAGCACCATGACATTGAGGTTACGCGTCCGCCCCGATGAAGAGGCGGTGAGGGAAGAGTTCGGCGACTCGCGACCAAGAGCCAGGAAAGCAGCACTGCGCCGAAATCGTGAAGCCCTGCGGAATTCAAGACCGCCCTCGTGTGTAAGTGCTCGCAAGGCTGACAAGACGCCGGCACAAGCAATTGGGGGCCTGGCCACCGCCTGGGAGCCCATCTGGGGGCCCAGGAAGCGTCGGCATCACCGGCAGCGGGCAATTCCATCAAAACAAACGTCGCCCGGGCTGGATCCAGGCCCCGAGGAGCCGGTCGACGGACGCGTCCAGGTCGAGTCGTGGCTGGATCAGCGGGCAGAGACGCAGGGCAACAGGGCTGCGGGCGGCAACAGCGAGTGCAAAGGAGACGGCAGCGACTCACCAGCGATCATTCAATGACCCGCGGCACCTCGGGGAGTGACAGGAGGCCACAGGCTCGTTTGGGCGAGTCTGGCGATGCTCCGGGGGGCGGAAGGGCGACGAGGGCTGAGGTGTCGAGAGACGGCCGGAGGTGACAAAAATGCGCTGGTGGAGAGAGGCAGGAAAGAATTGGAGGCAACGGGGCGGAGGGCCGAAGGCTCGGCCGGCGTGTTTGTACCCAAGCCAAGCCCTGTTGGGGCGGTTTGGCGCTCTGCTGACTGCTGAAGCCGCTAGGAGACCGCTGCAAGTCACGTGCCTCTCGCTGCGAACTTGGGGATTAGCAGAAGGTTCAGTTCATGTTGAGACAATGAATCAAATGTGAGAACTGCAGATAAAATCAACCAAGGTGCCTTACTATTGGATACCTTTTGATTTCTCTTTCCTTGAAACGCTGCTTCTTGGGTTGTCCCTTTCTTGAGCTTCGCTTCGGGGTGTCGCCGTACCTTCTTTGTAGGTGCTTTCTGGTGCTTGTCAGAGATGAATCATGAATGGGGTATTCGCAAGTGACATTGTCGTCAACGGCAATTGCTAATGACAATTGGATTGACCGTACTTGTCACTGATTGTCGCGTATTGTTCTCAAAAAGTGAAGAGATTGTGGGCATCCAGGTATGGGGTATGGCACATACGCTCTCAGTGGACGAGGGAAGACGACTGACTTCCGAGTGAGAAGAAAGTGAGTCGGCAATCTGAAAAGTTGACGAAGCACAATTTCCAGTCTGTTGGAAAGAGAGAAGGCGGGAAGAAGGTGACTGGAAGGCACAGATGGGAGACGAGGACTACCCATGTATTATATATAACACGAAAAGCCACAATGAAGCCATGTGCTCTTAGACTGCTCGCCCTGGAGTTTACTTTCCCGACCTTACCCTGAGTGTCGTAGGCACTCTACAAGACCAGACCATGAGCCTCAGCATCAACTGAGAGAGCAAGCTAGCCGGCTGAAGCAAACCATTACTGCATTTGATATGGACTTTGGAAGCCTTGCGCGTAGGTATTTTCCATGTCAAGAGAAGAAGCGAACTGGATGTTTGTCAAAAGCTCCAACAATGGTTCAACGACCTACTGGTACTAAGGTACCTAGTTTAAGAGGATTTGACAAGCGACAACCTACAGATTTTGCCATGATAAAGATGGCAAGAAATTATCGACAGTAAGTCGATCCCTTAAGATTGAGAAAAGCAACAGAAGCAAGAAAAACCATGACCGGTTTCCCACTTGCATCCAGTGACTTGGAAGGGAGGATGCCTACCTACCTTATCCAGCACCCACAGAACTGCGAAGACACAATTATCCAGCTAATAAAACCCCGCATACACTTCCAAGGGCATATATGCCTTTATATAAATCAAGATCCAGTCAAACTTGTTATCCCGCACAATGATTACATATGTGCTCAGGGCTCACTACCTACAATTGACGCCTTGTAGAAGTTTGATTAAGTCGAGCTATACAGCTACCCACTACCCAGCAGATGCTTCGTATAAAGTGACCTGCATCAAGTGCTCTGTCAGCCGAGAGAAAAGTCAAAGAGTTAGCAAGAGTAGATAGGGAATATCAAGCCGAGAGTACCTTACACACAGCAGTGAAGCTATTCGCAGGTGCTCATATGGTCGCTTTCCCTGCGCTTATTCATCTCCGAGTCCCTCTTTTTCCCACCATCGTGGTTGGGCAGCCTGGTAGCGGCGCCAATCCGGCAAGGTCCTCCAGCATGCCAAATTCGCAGCCGCGGTACATGTCCCCGGCACCGCAGCTAACAGCCCGCCCAGCTGCCCCCCCTGGTTGCCCTGCCCCGCCATTCACAGCGCGCGAAAAATTGATGACCACACATCTTGGTGCTTTTTCTGCTGCAAGAGCTAAAACCGCCCACTTCTGCCGTGGATTCTGATTTTTCTCTCTTGTTTTGAACCTCTCTCGCGTCATCGCCTCGCTGCTGATCCTCCTCAACAGCTTCAGCCGGAGCATCTCTGCTTCCTACGAGCACCACCGAGCCGGAACGTCCGTCGCTACCCTAGACGCAGACGTACAGACAAGCAGCCGATCGGGCAGACGGATTGATTGCCAGCCTTCATCATGGCGGACAAGCTCACTCGGTATGTACTGCCGGCAAGATGCATAGCAGGGCGGTGATTGGCATGTTGGAACTGTTGCTAATCTGTGGCTTCTTAGTATCGCCATTGTCAACACCGACAAAGTAAGTTCGCCGCCTCGTTTACGAAGAAAAGACACGCTCAGATCCTGCGCACCCCGCCAACCACCCCGCTGTCAACCGGGCTCGCTTGCTGACCCCTGGCCTCTCCCAACAGTGTCGTCCTCGCAAGTGTCGTCAGGAGTGTAAGAAGTCGTGCCCTGTGGTCCGCAGTGGCAAGCTCTGTATCGAGGTCACTCCCGAGTCTCGCCTTGCCTTCATCTCCGAGTCGCTGTGTATCGGTTGCGGTATCTGCCCCAAGAAGTGCCCCTTCGACGCCATTACCATCATCAACCTGCCCACCAACCTCGAGAGCCAAGTCACCCACCGCTATGGCCCCAACAGCTTCAAGCTCCATCGCCTGCCGATGCCGCGACCCGGCCAGGTGCTTGGTCTTGTTGGAACCAACGGTATTGGCAAGAGTACCGCGCTGAAGATTCTCAGCGGAAAGCTCAAGCCCAACTTGGGCCGCCACGACAACCCCCCTGACTGGGAGGACGTCATCAAGTACTTCCGTGGTTCTGAGCTTCAGAGTAAGTGACGAGCAATGCCAACCCCCAGGATAAGCCCTGGTGCTTTCGGCCAGCACACTGACGCCGGTATAGACTACTTCACCAAGCTGCTGGAGGACGACCTCAAGGCTGTTGTCAAGCCCCAGTATGTGGACCAGATTCCCAAGGCCGTCCGCGGCCCGGAGAAGAGCGTCAAGAAGCTTCTTGAGAGCCGACACTCGCTCGGAAACATCGATCAAGTGACCAGCGTTCTTGAGCTTGACCACATCATGGACCGAGACATCACCCTGCTCTCCGGTGGTGAGCTTCAGCGTTTCGCCATTGGTACCGTCTGCGTGCAGAAGGCCGACGTCTACATGTTTGACGAGCCCTCTTCCTACCTCGATGTCAAGCAGCGTCTGAGTGCCGCCAAGATGATCCGTTCGCTGCTCCGTGACGATGACTACGTCATTGTCGTCGAGCACGATCTGTCTGTTCTCGACTATCTCTCCGATTACGTCTGCGTGCTCTACGGACAGCCCGCCATCTATGGTGTCGTCACCCTGCCTCACTCTGTTCGTGAGGGTATCAACATCTTCCTCGACGGTCACATCCCCACGGAGAACTTGCGATTCCGTGACGAGTCCCTCACCTTCCGTCTTGCCGAGGCTGCCGATGACATTGCCATTGACAAGTCTCGTGCCTTCCAGTACCCCAGCATGGAGAAGACCCTCGGCAACTTCCGACTTCGCATCGATGCCGGAGAGTTTACCGATTCTGAGATTATCGTCATGATGGGAGAGAACGGAACTGGCAAGACCACCTTCTGCCGTCTGCTTGCTGGTGCCCTCAAGCCCGATAGCAAGCGCTCGGTCCCGGATATGAAGATCAGCATGAAGCCCCAGACCATTACTCCCAAGTTTGAGGGCACTGTTCGCCAGCTCTTCTTCAAGAAGATCAAGGCCGCCTTCCTGTCTCCTCAGTTCCAGACTGATGTCGTCAAGCCCCTCAAGCTCGATGACTTCATTGACCAGGAAGTCAAGAACCTGTCCGGTGGTGAATTGCAGCGTGTTGCCATTGTCCTGGCCCTGGGTATGCCTGCGGATATCTACCTGATCGATGAGCCTTCTGCCTACCTCGACTCCGAGCAGCGTATCATTGCCTCCCGAGTCATCAAGCGCTTCATCATGCACTCCAAGAAGACCGCCTTCGTCGTCGAGCACGACTTCATCATGGCCACCTATCTTGCCGATCGTGTCATTGTCTTCGACGGCAAGCCCGGTATTGACGCCCACGCCAACAGGCCCGAGTCGCTTCTCACTGGCTGCAACACCTTCCTGAAGAACCTGGACGTTACCTTCCGTCGTGACCCGACCAACTACCGTCCCCGTATTAACAAGTCAGGCTCTCAGCTTGACCAGGAACAGAAGCTGAGCGGCAACTTCGTAAGTTTCCTTGTCTCCATCTTCGATATTCTGATGCTAATACTTCTTGTTTCTTTTAGTTCTTCTTGGAGGAGAAGCCCGACGAGACTGCTTGAAGAGGGCAGCCCCAGACAGCACCACCAACGTCACCACCATGACGCATTTCCAGACGATAGTGGCAACTGTTCTCCTGCTTCGCATGTAGATGCATTTCGCGGAGACGGAGGCGGCCACGAGGCTGGAACACAGACGGACGGCGTCAGCGAGGACGACGACCCAGATGAGTAACGTTGGCGACGGCAGCCTATCCCCTGTTGTCTGGTCCTGCGGGAAAAAGCAGCAGTAAAAAGAGGTCTTTCCTGAGTAGATGCCACAGTTCCGCAGATGGAGGGACAATGGATCAAGCAGGATGGCTGCCGTCGGGGTTTCCTACCTCGCGGGAAACCTTCTTCCATAGACAGTAGTCGAGTCGAAAAGTTACAGATGAGAATAAATTGATTTGGTTCGTTACGACTTCTGCAAATGCGTGACGGTGACGTGTTTATATCCTCTCCTAGAGATGACAGTTTTGAATGAGGTTCAAGGTTGCAGAGGGGGGTTCATGTTCTCTGCACGTGCAATGTAGATACTTATTCTAAAAGACAAGGAGGCGTGAGGCTCAAACATGTTGCACATTCATAAAGTAGCCACATTCACAAAGTAGCAAAAGAGGCAAAGACGATTGATGTACATGTATTTAGACAAGGTGCTTGTATCATAACTCAAACAAGACTCCAACAAAATGGGTTTTAAAAAGCAGAAACAAAGAAACGAAGATACCCTCGTGAAAACAAAGCCTGTCCTGACTGACTACGTCGTCCAGAAAAAGAGTCATACGCATGAAAAAGCTACCATTTTTGCCAAAATCTTTCCCCTTCCCCTGGGAAAGATTTTGTTTTCTGGGCCATTTTTTTTTCTTTCTTTTTTTTTTTCTTTTTCCTTGCTTTTTGGTCCTGGATCCTTGGTCCTTGGTTTTGGCTTTACGATCCTGGAGGCAAAAAAAGTTCAAAAAAAGAAACAAAAGCTTACTCGCTAGACGGTGAAAGGCGCGAGGCTGGGGTCTTCTACTCCTCGATTTCGCCCTCTTCGCTTCCGCTGCGTACGTCCTTGGCCGGCTCAGGGGTTCTAATGCGTGGTTGGCGTCCTTCACGAGGGGGGGTGCGCTCACGTGATCGTTCTCTTCTGAGTCTCTGCGTCATGTGTGAGTAGGAATGGCAAACGGTGATGATGTTGGTCATGGGGTGATGTTGGGTTACACATACCTTGGAGTCTCGTGAATCTCGGCGAGCATAATCGTCTTCCTCTTCGGGACGACGACGGCGCGGGGCAGACGGACGCTCGTCGCCATACGGGAGCTCGTCGTACGAACTTCGATCAGCGCGGCGGCGGTAGAGCCTCTCCCTATCATCTTCCCGGTCTCTGCGCTCGCGGTCAAAGAAGGCATCATCATCGCGCCTGGAGCGAGGAGGGCGGTCCAGGTCTCGATCTCGGTCGCGTTCACGATCGCGCTCGCGGCGTGGTGGCGGCGGCGAAAGACGACCACGGTCAGTCGCTAGAAGGTTCTCTGCCATGGTCGACTTGCGATGGTTTCGCTCGCGCTCAGCTATCGCCTTTCGCCTGTCTGCCTCGTATGCATCGGGTTCAGGGCTACGGCTGCGCCTACCACCACGGCCGCCACCGCGATGTGAACGCTCACCACGAGATCGATCCCTGTCGCGTCTCGGCACGTCTCTCTCAATGGAGGGTCGTTCGTGACGTCGGTAGGTGCGGTCTGCTTCATCCTTCTCGCGTAACCTGCGCAGGTGTTTCTCAAAGGCACTTCGGCGGAACTCTTCCGAAGCGACGGCCTGGAACTCGTCTGATTTCAGTAATCTCGGTCGTACCTTGTCATATGTATCGCTCAGCGTGACCGGCGGCTCTAGACGCTTAATGTAGGCACGAAGATCGTCGATGGCCCGACGCTGCTGACGATCGGGCTGTCTGTCATCTTCGCGCTTGGAGGCTCGCTTCTCACGCAGCTGAGAGACAAGTAGGTTAGCATGACCTCGCAGTTTAGAGTGAGCTACTAGTAGCACATGGGGGTCAGACTTACGCGGTTGAAAATAAGTTGGAGCGTGTCACGATCAATGTTAGCCGTACGGTGATCATCTTTCATGACGGAGAGAAATTCCTCAAGATCACTACTTGGGGTGAGTTCAAACCGCTTATCCTGTCCGACGAGTCAGTAACTTGAAAAAAGGGGCAGATGCGAGGATGGGATGGCCCTGAAAGAATACTCACTTCGAGGACGTCGATGACAATGTTACGAGGGCCACGGAGCGCCCTCTCTTCCTCTTCGATCACATCCCAAAATAGCTCTTGAGGACTCGAACCGAGCTGGCCGACCATGGTCAGGTAGCGTTCGTCGCTCTTGATAAGAGGGACAATCTGGCTCCATTTGGTGCCGGCATTGATTTTGCCTTCTTTGCGAAGAGACTCGAGCAGGGCCTTGAAAGCATCTCTCGCCTTGCGCTCCTTGCGGAACTTGCGGCTCTTCTCCTCCTGCTTAGACTCAATGAAGGCGCGCTCCAGACCTTTCATGTGGTTTTGGAAGGCAGTCAGGATGTCAAACTGACTGAGGGTTCTATACTTTTCCTGTTCTTGAAGAGCAGGGGTGGAGGAGATGATTTCTCTGGCATCCGCCCAGCGCGTGTACGGCTCGAGGTTGAGCTTCGGAAGCAGGTCGATAAGACCGTCCATGGCACTCTTCTTCTGGCTAGCCTGCTGTTCTTTGTGAGCCTTTTTGAGTTTGATGATATACTCCTCAAACAGCTGCCGGCGCTCGTTCTCATCGTTAGTGGAACGGAAAATGGTCTCTCCCTCGAGCATGGGCCTGGCCGTCTTCCATCGAGTCTTGTGGGTGATCTCGGGGTGTCGCTTGCACATGGTTTCCCAGTCAATTGCTTGCTTTGCCTGCCTCTCTTTGGCACGCTCTGCATCCTGGAGTCGCACGTCCTGGCAGTACTTGTTGAAGGCTTCTTCCCTATCCTTCGGATCCTTGATGGCACGGAACTGCGGGTCCCTGGCGGTAGCACGGATGGTTTGCTCCCAGGTCCAGTCAGGCTGGACGCCGCTTCGCTTCAGCAACTTGACGAAAGCTGCCTCGGCCTCCTCGGGAGTGGCATACTCTGGATCATTCGAGGCGGGGACGAAGGCTTGCTGCTGGGACTTGGAGTCGTCGCCGTAGGTCAATCGGCGAGATTCGGGGTAGGGTTCTCGATCTCGATCTCGATCTCGGTCTCGAGCGTCACGAGCGTCACGAGCATCACGGACATCGCGAGCGTCGCGGGGTTCGCGCGGGTAGTCATGTCCTGCAGCTGGATAACCGCCACTCTGCGTGTATGGAGTAGGAAGAGTCTGGGGAACGGGGTTGCTCGGCCCACCAGTCGATCCCAGAGCCTTTTTGAATGCCTCGGGCATTTCCCAAGAGCTCTGCTGCGTCTCGGTATTGTACCAGTACTTGCGACCGCCCTCCGCGGTGTACTCTTTCCATGGCTGGGACAGGAGAGCGCGCTGTGGAGGAAGAAACAAGAGATAAGCATCGGTTCAGGTGAATTCGGACACAGGTCCAAAGTTGGTCAGAAGAGACTTGAAGAGAAGCAGCAACTCACCTCCGCTGGCGTCATCAACTCCTCCGGCTTAGTCCACTGCGTGACCTTGGTAACAGAGTTGTAATAGTAGGCTCGTCCCTCGGGTGTTTTGTGCTCTTGCCAGGCTGATGCCGGCTGAGCGAAAGGAGGCGCGAAGCCGTTCATCTTCGCAGGCGCTGGAGATTTTGCGAGCAGCAGCTTCGACGAGGCAAGGAGGACGGGGGCTTATGGAGTTGCTCGCAGGCAAGCGACTGTTGAAGGAGAGCGCGCCTCAGCGAGCGCAGGGCGAAGGAGTGTGTGATGGCTGGCTATCGCGATGTTTGTGGGTGAAGCTGCGATTGTGCCAAAATTTCGAGGCGAAAGCTTTGGGTGCAGGCAATTGCGCGAGACACGCACATTGATCTTTCCAGCGCGCACGGGCCACGTCGGGGACTTTGTATGCAACTAACCGGGCTCTGCTCAATCGGGGCTGCGGATGGGGCCTGTAGCGGCTTTATGGGCTTATCAGAGGGGATGCAGACGCTGGAGCTTAGCGGTATGACGAGGGCGAGGTAATGCTTCATTTCATTTGATGCTTGGTCGGCGTTATATCATGGCTTCATGTGGTTCTCTTCAGTATCATTAGCGATTATGAGTACATATTCTTATTATAATTCATGAGGCCAGCGAAGAAGCACCTACTCTAAATATATTCTTATTTCTTTCACTACCCTCTTATACTTCCTTCGGCCATGTCAGCCCGCAGCAATCCTGCGACTCCTGGGCCGCTCACTCCTGTCCAGTTAACGATATCCACCACCAATGCGGCCACTGACCTCATCAACAACTCCTATCTTACATATCTCGTGCCCTCCGAGACCGAAATCAACCTAGAAAAGGCCTTTGAGGGATACGATGGCTCCAAGCCGATATCTGAATGGATAGACCAGAGAGACACGTTGTTCTTTGGTAAAAGCCCGCAGCCCCATCTCACCGCTCATAACCGGCTCAGAGTCCAGTCAAGATCATCAGCTAACATGTCGAACAGACGAAACTGTGGATGTATTGCTAGTTCTCAAGACGCCGTGGCTCCCTAGAAGAGAGCTAGACTATCACCTAAGCAGGATCAACATCTCTCTGGAAGCTCAGGTGGCCAACGGCGTCCTCCCTGACTACAACTCCAACGCTTCGGAGACCATCTTCAGCGGGAGGCTACAGGAGACAAAGAAGCCTTTCGTCCTTGAAGAGAAGCGCCCAAGAAATGGCAATGCAGAAGACGAAGAGAATGGAGAGGAAGACGAGGAGGAGGAGGAAGAAGAAGAAGACCCTAAGCACGTCTACGCCATGTGGAAGTTTCCCGTGCTCCTCATAAGACCCCGGATGCGCCTCCACACGCCCTCCGTTGTCTTCTCAGCTTCCGCAAGCCTCGACCCGGACCTCTGGACGGAGCCCATCGCCCCAGAAGTCGGCTACCTCACGAGCGGCATGCCGTCGGGCCTCAACCTACTCGAGGCCTTCAGCAACGACCCCTCCCTCAGCGGCGTCAAGCCGCGGCTGTCCGCGCTGCGAGTATCGAGAGTCGCCCCCGTCACGCGGCAGCAGGACTTCATGACCCGCCTCCGAACTCTTCCGCAGCTGAGCATCAGGGTGTTCCCCGTTCTACACACGAGGATACGCTTCTCCCGCCCCAGCACGATCCCCCTGAGCCGGTCCATCGTCGCCCTGCTAGAAATCGACTTCACCTCCCACTTCAACTGCGAGGCCCTCCTGACCAGCATCAAGCTCACGACGCCCAACGGCACCGTCGAGAACCTCAACGACGAGGCCGGCCTCGCGCTGCCCCTGAGCTGCGTCTCCCATGACCACGTCACCCTCCTCTACCACATCCAGCCCCAGCAGACGGAGACGACGCTCCCCCGCGACACCTCGGGCAGCCTCGAAATCGCCATCGCCGCCTCGGTCCACGTCATCCCGGGCGTCTGCACCCCGAGCCTCACCATGAGCTGGACCACCGGCCTCGACTTCTCCCTCCCCGTCAACCCCAGCTTCGGCACCGCCTCCGAGTCCGGCATCCAGCGCGCCCACCGCCCGGCCCAGCTCTCCATCGGCAGCGCCGCCGCCGCAATCACCCACCTCAAGTCCCCGTCCGCCATCCGGCCCGACGCCCTGCCCACGCTCGAGGCCTCCACCAACCGCACCGACGCCGCCGTCCCCGACCTCGGCATCACAATGTCCTTCACCGCGCCCCCGCACCCCGTCCACCCGGGCGACGTCTTCTCCTGGACCGTCTACGTCGTCAACCGCTCCTCCGAAAAGGCAAACTCCCGGCCCCCGCGCAAGCTCGCCCTCGTCGCCATCCCCAAGCGCCGCCGCAACGAGGTCCGCCCCGTACGGCCCCCTTCCAGCGGCGGCCGCCGCGGCAAGAAGGAGATTGCCGATGCCGTCCTCGACGAGAACGTCATCCACGCGGTGCAGAAGACGGCCGCCATCGAAGGGACCGAGGTCATCTGCCTGAGCGCCGATACGCGCGTTGGCCCCGTGGCCCCGGGCGCGTGTCACGTCGTCGAGCTGCAGTTCCTCGCGCTGCGAGAGGGCGTCGTTGGCTTAGAGGCCATTCGGGTGGTGGACTTGGTATCACAGGAACACGTCGACATTGGAGATTTGCCAACCATGATAGTGAAGCCTATAGCGGCGGCAGCTTGAGACTTACAGCGAACAAGGCATCTTGACATTTCTCTCTCATTCAGTCTCACACAAAAAGCCTCATCATACTCTAATCTGTGCAAAACTTGCTTGCTAATCATATGCGCAAAAATATGCTGCAATAATACGTGCCATGCCGTTTCGGTGAAGCAAACACATAGTCCTCGATGCATTCTACCGCCATGCTTTTGAAAACGCCGTTGCCAGATGCCCATGCCTTTCACTTTTCTTTTTTTACCCTTTCCAACAGTAGGGGGAATCCTCATCCACAACAACACCCAAGGGATATCATAGTACGAGGCATATGACCACTATGCCTGCCAGAACGCATCGAAAACAAAAAAGTTTCACGTCTCATAAATCATCAAAATCGTCATTCCATCCAAGTCTGTCAAAGATTGACACGCTCTTCCCCTTTGGCTCCTGCTGCTTCGTCTGAGGAGTCGCATATAAATCCATCCGTTGCTGTGTGGATTTCTTTACTGGCGTCTCCATCAAGTCAGGGCCTTCGTAGGCACTCGTTTTCGAAGGCTTGACCGCGCTGTCCATCACTATAAACTCTCTCGACTTTATTATGCTCCGCATGGCCGGGGAGGAAGGCGGAAATGCTGATTGTTCTTGTTCGTCCAAAAGTCGGCGTATGAAGCTAGTCTTGGCCAATGTCTTTGTTGGTGTGTCGCCTACTGTATCCGTCGTTGGAGATGGACTGCGTTTGTACATCTCCCTAAGAGCAGGCCGCTTGCCCGTCGATGGAATGAAGGCTGTGACGCTTGATGGGGGAATCAGTTCGTCAAACCCCTCCGAGAAAGTCTGACCCTCCTTCGACGTAGTAGGCATCATATTCTTGAACCGATTGTTCGCGGGTGTGGCTTTGACCTGAACGGCTGACGCCAAAGCACTCCGAGGAGGCGCCCTTTTCAGTTCTGTCACTTCTGGTTAGCGATTCCAGGTATTAAAACTGGTAAAAACTAGGAATAGCTTACTCTTTGTGGCGAGGCTCGTCGACGCTTTACGCTCATCAGCCTCGGCCATCGCTTTGCCCACAACCTCCCGATTTGGCTTCCTCAGAGCCGAGATAGCCTCCTTGAGCTCACTCTCCACGTCGGCCTTTCTGCTAGCTCTGGCATCAAAGGGATTGTTCATGCTGCCGCTGTTGCTTCGAGACAGGGACTGAGCCCTCCTTTGCGAGTCGGTGGGAAGCAGTGACATGGGACCGGCTGCGTCCAAGCTCTCGCGTTTGATGGTTGGAAGTGTAGTGGACGTGGCTGATCGCAAAAGAGCAATTGCATTGCTAGGTCCCCTCGAGATGCTTCTCCGGTTCTGCTGTTCCGTTGAAAGGGCGCGCTGCAGCGTCTTGCGGGAATTCGGAGGCTGAGGCCGCCTAGCGACAGTGCCAGGCTTCAGGTCTCGCAAACCAGCCAGCGGCTTCTTCGTAGACTTGGCCTTCACTGGGGCTATGATGACGGGGCCTCCAAGCTTGCGGCTGATGGAATCGCAAAGTTCAGGCAAGCGAGCGGAAAAGCTAGAAGAGGTCAGTCTCACAAGGAAACTCAAGATCTGGAGATCACAGATGCTTACAAGGGCATAATGACATCGACGCAGAAGTCTCGCAGAGGCTCGGACGATGCCTTTTTGTCCAGATTGCCATCCAGGGGTACCTGTGAAGATGGGGCGTCTTCGAGCAGCAGTTGCTCGTCGCTCGCTGTAGACTGCCAGATGGTTAGGCGGTCGGCATGGACATCCAGCAAAACTGGAAGATTGTGCTTGTTTCTCTTCTTTGGCTGAGGATGCCAGATATTCTCTAGTAGGTCTCCAGAATCGGCAGCTCCAGGTAGGGCAGGCAGGTTCGCCTCACCACTTTCGCCAGCAGCCTTGAGAGGCTCAAGGGCAAGAATCTCCATGATGAGGATCATCTGCAGTTTGGTTTCCCTCGTTCGCAGGATCGAAACATGAGACTTGATCTGTGACGGCGTGATCGAAGCTCCGTCGTCATTCGGTTCCGGCTTGTTCGCAGCCCACCACCGCATGACATTCTCGTCCTCCAAAGGATACAGTCCACTCTTGCCAAGCTTCATCTTCTTGGGCTTGCGCTTGCGTTTGCGGCCCTCGTCGGAACTGTCGATACGATCTTTGAGTTTGGCGATGATCTCGGGGATTGACTCGCGGTATTTCTTGTCAATCTGGACAGTTGTGAGGATGAGACTCTTGAGAAACTCGATCAAGTCGGCCATATCCAGATTCGACTCCAGGTCCAGGTGGAAAGTCGACCGAGCTCGGGATAGCGGTCCTTTGGCGAAATACGCAAGTGATCCCTGCATCGATGTGAGCAAACGTCAATAGTAGAAAACCCAGTTCTAAAGCCCGGAACGTGCAAGCCACATACCATAGACTTGTATAGCGCATCGAAATAATGAGTTCGGATGCCCTCAAAGATTTCTTCTGCGCTGCTGGCCATGCTGACGGGGTTAATCCTGTCCTCGGATCCTGGCAGGGGAGCTTGTTCCGAGCTCATGTCTGGTGACGGCAGCTGTGATAACAGGGACTCAGGCTCCTGCGATTCTTCCTCTTTGGTCATGACCCCGACTGTGGACACAGATTGTGATCTTACGCGCTTCCTCATCTGTGACTGAATGGCCTCGATGGCAGCCCTCTTCTTCTTCTGTTCGACATGCAGCTGAGGGGTTATGAGCGCTTCGCCGCCAGGGTGCTCGATTCGCTCTGCTTTCACGGGACAGAGACGTTCATATCTAACAGCCGTAGCCTTTTGCGCAAGACTCTCCAGGTCTGCCCATGGCGCCAATTTGCAGAGCACATAAAGCCCATTGGACTGTCTCTCAAGAGCATAAATCGTGCCCCTCAATTCATTGCGGGCGATGAGCACAATGGGTGCGGGGCCCAGCCGGCTTTCAAGATCGAGGATGTGGATGTAGGATTCGTAGAACCGAGACTGGGGGAAATCGCCGTGGCAAGCAGCAAAGTCGATATAGGACAGCGGCAGGTGTTCGCGCGGCAGAAGCATCAACGGGTGCAGGACGCGGGGCGGGACATGCAGATTCGGCGGATGCGGCTGTAGAAGAACCCTTCAAAGTCAGCCACAACTGATGCCCGGACTTTTGCGGTCTGTGAGGCTGAGATTTTTGCTCTCTCTCTTTTTTTTTACCTTGACGGCAATTGACGGCTTGAGCAGCTGCTCCATGGTCACCGCGACGCCCGACTTTTTCGCCTCGGCGCGCGGCGAAGAGGCCCCATGAGGGCGACTCGGATGCAAGTTGAGGCTGCCTTCGGAAGTGGGCGTCAAGATGCCGGATCGCGCACGCGACGCGTCTTCGGAGACGAGGAGCGCGGACGAGGACATGGAGAGCGTGCGCTCAGTCACGAGCGGGCATTATCGAAGGAGGAAGAGACCTTATAAGGGAGCTGCGAAAAGGGCGCTGATAGTAAGTATATTTATTCAAGGAGAAGGGCCGCGAGGAACTCAAAGGGCAACAAAGGGAAGCCGCCTATCAAAGGGAGTGTTGTTCTGCTGCTGCCCTTTCTTCAGTGCAGAGGGCGCCTGGAACATGGTGGGGCTGCAGCAGATCGCGTTTGCGCGGCTCTCGGTGGAGGTTCGCTTAAGAAAAAACAATGCGAGGCTAAGAATAGAGCTGTGACGTCGTTGGTCCGTTTCTTGCTGCTCTTGCTCCTCTTGTTCCTCTTCTTCCTCGAGATGATTGTAAATGCGCAGTTTGATAGCCATCTTCGTATTGCAGTGTAAGAGAACAACTTGTTTTCAACAATGTCTCTCGGCTGTTCTCTGTGGCATACGGCTTTGTACATTGTCCAGCTCTCTGGTTTACTAGTAGGTACCTTAGATGAGATATGGCATGCATGGCTCCTCTTGACGTTGATTGGCTGCTTCCTAATTGACTTCTGGACGGCGGCATCAGTTATAATCTTCTATTCGTACATTCAATACCCATCATAGCCACGACAAAAAGATCATGACAGACCACCTCGAGGTTTCCATGTCACCATGTGGTAAGGCCATCTTGTCATTGTGTGGGTGGATCAGCAGTGATCGCAGCATCAGGTCAGGCATCGCTCAGTTTCAAAGAACTTAGGGAAAGGCATCAGGAGCCCCAGGCTCAATTCAAAGGCCAGATTCATGCCGATAATCTATTAGCCAAGACCACCAAGCGCAGGCTCGTAGCTTAAAGTCATTCATGCCATCGAAGAGAGCAAAGGTACGATACGGATTTCTTCAAAAGACGTGCAGAAGCCATAGGTGTTATACTATTTTTGAATAGCCAAAAGATCATATACCATGCATAGTCCATACTCGTCGCACTGAAAAGCGCCTCTAACCTCCGGGGTATTTCAGCTCCTCCCATTTCGCGCCGGAGCTCCAAACATGGACACAGGCGTGTTCTCCTCCTAAATGTGAGGCACGAATCATCCAGGATCCCAACCACACCAAAGACACATAACAAAGAGAACCCCAAGCAAAAATGAATACAGCTTCAATGGATGGAGAAAATGAAACCAAGATGCCGCTCCCCGTACTGTACAATGCCAGTGTATATGCTATCCGCTAGAACAAACTTTACAAAGGAAATTGATGAACAAATGAAAATTATGGCCTGGGCCATTCATAGTGTACAGTATTGCAAGAAGTCTCCTGCAATGTGAAATCTTCCAGACGGTTGCAGGCGGAGCAGACATGATGCTGTACTGCACGCCCAACGCTAGAATGCATGTAGCTTTGAATTTTGCTTGTCCAAAATCAAAGCATGCCCATGGAGGAGGCATAGGGAATGGCAAAGTCTGAAGAAGGCTCCCCATTGTGTGATGAAAAGGCCCAGTTGTAGTCTGAGCCGTCTGTATAGCCTGGAAAGTAGCCAGTTCCCACCTGGTAAGAGAACATGGGCGTTGTGGGCTGGCTAGAGCATGTCGTAATGCCAGCGCCGTACTCTGCTGCCGTTGCGTGGATTGGCGCATCTAGCTGATCAGAGAAAGACCTTGAGCCAAAGTGACCCATGGTGTACGAGGCCCCCTGGTTGTTGAAGACAAAGTTCTCCAAAAAGGCCGGCGTGGTAGGTGGCGTGCGCAAGGTGGGATCCTGGATCAGGGCCGACGACGAGTACTTGGTGGTGAGGGGGAAGAGGCCACCGTTGGCATTCCGTGACTCTGTCGCGACGGGGGTGTTTGGCGTGGGCGGTGCTGCCGAGCCAGGTCCCATTGGCGAGCGGTTCCTTTGAAGAAAGGGGCTGCGTGGCGTGGTAGCAGAGGCTGATGACTTGCGGACTCGGACTGTCCCTGTTGAGACAACTCGGCGCATAGAACCCACTTGCTCAGAGCGCCTGGCCGCGTCAGCGACCCTGAGACTGCCTGAGAAGCTTCGGGAGCCATTGAATGACAGCTGAGGTGTTTGACGATTGCGGCGAGAGGCAATGTCCGTGGGGCAGGGAGACTTGAGCTGTCTGTCAGGGCTGCTTGGAAGGCCAGTCTGATGCAAAAAGGCTGTGATCCGCGCAAGGTCCATGTCCTGGTACTCATCGGCAAAGTCATCGGCACCGTGCTGCTCAACAGAGAGGAGGGCGTCCAGGGCCGACACGTTGGCGTAAGACATGCTCGTCGCCGGCGACGAGGAATATCCATGCACGCTTCCATCAGAAGACTCGGCCCTGACGCCATCATCCTCTACATCCCTGCGGTGGAAGACGAAAGAAGAGGCAGAGCCGAGATGCGGAGTGACGGGCGGCGTGGCCTCATAAGCATCGGTGGAGCTCTCAGACGCAGTCGACAGCCTTGAAGGGGCATCCGGCGACTGATCTTTGGCTTGTGAAGTCAGACGTGGCTCTGGGAAGGGAGCAGAACACGCAACCCGATCCCGTTTGCGCTCGGAGCCTTGGAGGCCAATCTCTCCACCCGCGCGCTCTTTCTCGGCTCGTTGCCTGGCTTCATACTCTCGAATGTTGTTTTCTTTCTTCTCTCGGGCTCTTCGGTTTTGGAACCAGTTCTAGAGGGCGGTTAGCCAAGTACAATGTGTAGGTGCATGCCACCCATATATACTTATGTATATATCAGAAGGAACCAGGGGTATTTACATTGATGCGGGCATGGTCGACCCTCATGCTCTCAGCCAAAGCCTTCTTTGTGCTGCTGTTGGGCTTGTGGTTCTTCTGAAACTCTGCCTCGAGAACCTCCACCTCTTCTTTCGAGAGTCGCGGCTTTGACTCTGTTGTTCGCGACATTTGTTGGTGGTGGACAAGGTGGTTATGCTGGGCCTGGTAGGCCTTGATGGTGTCGGCCAGGAATGGATAATCCGGCACCGGCAGCTGGGTGTATTGCGCGGCGAACTCGTCAGTGGGAGCGACGGAATAGGTCCATGCGGACCAGTCGGATTGAGAATGTTGATGAGGCATGATGTCTGTTGTTCGAAGGCCAGAACAGGCGCGGTATGTTTGACTATGGTTGCTACACACCAACCGGAGACTTGCGTAGTCAATATCCCGGACTGGTTCTGAAGGAGCAAGGAATCCGATGTGTTAGTGGCAGATTGCCGAGATGCCCGACTGGACTGAAAACGAGGAATTCGATGGCAAGTAGCGGCTGTGTGGTCCTTATAATGGCAGGTTGCTGCCGATAGCAAGGGAAGCTCAAGGAGTAATCTCAAGAGGGGAGTCAATGGTAAGGTCTCATAGCATCGATGACGATGACGGCGTCGATAAAGAGGAAGAATAGAACAGGGACAGAACGGAGGAGGAGTGGGAGGAGGAGGAGAAGGGGGTTTATGAGACAAATGCTTTTTTCCTTCTTCACGTCGTCTCCAGGCTGCTCTTTGGCTTGAGCCTTGTCAAGGGAATTCGGGGTCGTAGGGGCAAGCGGGCAGAAACATTTGAGGGACAAGATCCGGGAGCAGATTCGGAGGGGCGGAGGTAGATACAAGTACTCGCTAGAGGCAGAGGCAGAGGCCCTTGGTGCAAGCACACATCTCTAACTCGGCAGTAGTGGTGTTGTCGACCCGCCCGCGCATCTGTGGCGGATTTGGTGCTGCATGGGCTGCTCCGTACTCGGTACTGCGTGAGCGTGAGCGAGCGAGTGAGTGAGGGCATCGCCCCCGGTCAGTGGCCAGTGCGCGGGGGCAGGGATCGCAGCACCGAAACCCCTGGCTCCGAGCCCTGCCACTCCAGGGCCACACTTGCAGGGCCACGCCAGGGCGGCCAGGCGCTGCAGCAATCAGCGACGGGGGTGCGGCAGCGCATCAGCTGCACCTGCTGGGTGGGCCGGACTTGCGCCTGTGCAGATTTGGCGCTCAGAGCGCTCGCAGCCAGAGCCTTTGCAGGCTAAGAGGCTAGAGCCACAGCCTGGAGCTACCCAGAGACCCGGGCCCAGAACCAGGAGATCCCAGTGCCCAGCTGGCCACGGCTAGCGCTGCTCGTTCCCCGTTACTCGTACACGGCGTGGACTTGTCCAGTCGTGTGCTGTCGCATACGCCAGCAGGTCGCTCGTGTGTTCCAAGGACTGGGCTGGACCGCCCGTGGGTGCAGAGGCTCGCTGCCGCCACGCCAGAGTGGTGTCGTCGTGGTCGATGCGAGTCTGCGAGTCGTTCTTCGTCTGTGCGCCAGGCCCAATGCGGGACTGGGGAAGAAACCGACGGCCACCCTGGCAGATGGACGGAGGAGGGGGCGTGTATGAGCATCTTGCCATGAGCTCCAGCTCCAGCTCCAGGGCTCGGCTTGAGGTCTGGAGGGATTGCGGCGGGATGCCGCGTGCCATTTCGCGGTAGCCAAGGAGGGCGGCGAGGGGTCGAAACGCGGTCCGTCGTGATGACATGACATGACAATCTCACCCGGCGCAGAGCCCTTTGCTTGTTTGCGAGTGTATAATTAGGGAGGACGACGACAAAGCCGGTGGTAGAGGGAGGTGCAGCTTGTGTTGTCCATGCCCTGTATTACGTGTTCAAGTCGCTGGTATGCAGGCAAACTACATGTCCTAATAGCAGCAGCTGAATGCCAGTCCGATTGTCGCAGGGATCGATTGCCCTGTCAGTCAGTTAGGTAGGTATCCTGCTTAATTTAGTGAGGTGATACAGACGTCAATCACCCGCAGGTCGAAAACGGAGTGTGCCGCCGTGGGTTGAATGGTACTGTAGAGCCCTCTTCACGGCAGCTTCTCCGGCATGTCTCTCCAGCAGGACAGCACAGGCGGGCAGACGGAGGCGTTGGTGCGTACACGTAGCGTTTACCCGCTGGAAACATGCGACGGTGTGTCCACACGGAGATTCTGGGCCTGGCAAGGCAACCTGAGGGTGCCAAACTGGTGTCAGATCCACCGGCAGCAACGCCGAAGCGCCCAGCCCTCCCAGCGTCTCCCCCAGAGGCATTCGGGCACTGCAGCTCGCGTGCTGTGGTGCAGCAGGCCTTGTCCCAGTCCATCCTGGCCGTCGGTAGGTCCCAGGGCAGCGCTCACTGTCATTGGACACCGCAGGCGGCAGGCTGCACAGCGTCTGGGCCTAGGACAGAAGCAGATGGGATTGATGAGACGAGCCCTCCATCAGGTCGGGGAGCTTAGCAGCAGAAGGCTCTGCAGCCGGTACGAAGGTCGGAGTGCTGGCGGGGTGGTGTTTTGTTCGATGCGTGCCTTGTTTCGTGCAGGCGAAGTCAGAAGTCGCTACAGCGAGGCGGCACTGACATGGAAGTTGAAGCGTTCAGACGAGAGTGCTCCTTCCTGCTGCAGCCTCCTGCCTTTCTGCCTGCCTGTCAAGCGCTGGCTGATTGGCAGGTATAGAGTAGGTAGGTAGGTAGCACCTGCCAGAGTAAGTGAATGTGAAGTTGACTGCGCCTGACGGTGACTCAATTCAAGGCAAGTACTAGGTACTGCCTGCTACTACTGCCAATTGCCCCTTTGATGAGTACCTACCGCCGCAGCGAAGTGACTTCAGGTTTCCTGCTGGTGTATCGTTATCCGGCTATCAGTCGCTTCCGGGGCTTTTTTGTCCTACACAGTTATTCTCGAGTAGTTTCCTCTGGGCCGTCATAACCTTTCAAGAGCATCCTCAATGCAGCATTTCGTACGACAAGCGACCTTCATGAGCGACTCGCCGTGCCATTCGCATGCTCCAATCCAAGCGAATTTAGCCCACCGGGTTGAGACCGGCAGTCCTTGGCCCGGGCCGGCCAAGCCGTCTTCTTCTGTCCTCCTTTTGCTTGCCGTGTCCTTTTTGCCCGCTATTCCACCCACCTTTTTGCCCATCGACTCGCTGCTCTCCCGCGGCATCAAGCCCGAGGCTTATGCATACGATGCCCACAACTCATCCCGCCCGGCAAAAGCGAGGCAGCTGTGGTACTATTACTGTCTGTCTGTGTCCTGCGTGCTTCTTCCCAGCCAGCTTGCCATGCGCCAGAGAAGCGCCAGTGAGTGGGCATGGTCTCTCGACTTTGCTTCCACGGCGCTACGCCCCCTGCCGGGTCGACTTTAGCCACCAAGATGGTTGCAGAGCCTAAAAGAGCTGGGCGGGTGGCGGCCAGAGTTAGAAAGGGGTCTAATCTGGTGGTGCCATGAGTATGAAATACAGGATACGACAAGAGGCCGAGGAGCGAGTTCAACAGGCAGCATGTCTTGAGCTGAGGTGCTCACGTCCACCGCAAAGCCGTCATTTCCTTGCTAACGAACTTCCAGGCTTTGAGGCGCTTGTACTCTTCCTTAGATGACGACATGCAATGCTACCACGGTTGCACAGCAGTCAGCCTCGCCTGCCAGGTATGAGCGATCGTTACCTCCTTGGATGTTCGACCTACCTCGCGACATGGCTAGGAGCTCTCACGATGCCCTCCCATGTAGTTGAGCACACACCAAAAGGCGGAATTTCCACCTCGTGGCACATCCATGCTCCCCTATCGGGGCACACCCACCACTCACTCGTCTCTGGCAGCCACAGCCTTTCCCAGAAGAGGTTGGATCGGGCTCTCGGAGCATCCCCACCGTTCCGAGGCTCCGTCCGTCGCGGAGCTTTGCCTCTTTCGGGTTCATCGCACACCTCATCCAGAGCCTGTCAGTCCGCTATCCTTGCAGTTTACCCCAGTCGCAGAGCTCAGGCGAGCCAGGCTAAACCCAAGCTGGGCGACGTGACTTTCATCAACCCATTTCGCTTATTCGGTGCGCTGATTTGCCATGCTGATTCGTTGTCTGGCCCAGATTTACTACGCAGTCACCAAACATGCGATGGGAAGGAAGCAACCTCTGGAGCACAGCGCTTCGGCCCATCGTGTTAATCACCACCAGGAGACCGCCCGTCCTATGTTCTGGCGGCCAAGCAGAAGACTTCATCAATCACCAGGCACTTACACGCCCAAACGGTGGACAACGGAAGACGCCACGAGGTCTAGCGTCACGACATACCAACTCGATCTCGGTGCCGTCGGCGTCAGAACGGTACTCTTGACCGCCAAGGCTTAGCTCCCTATACGAGTCTTTCACTTCCAGCTGCTAAGCCGCGCTCCGTTCAATCACTCAGATAGAGCGACGGAGCTGGAACTGCATACCACAAATATCTTCGCTGTAATTTGCCATTGACAAATTGTTCGCGGTTTATACTGCTCGTGCCTGACGGCGCAACACTCGTACCACACCAGCACTCCGAATTGTCCTGCGGTGCTTCCACGCTGTGTTCAACGCCAAAAGAATGCTAACTCGAACCAGTCAAGTTGCCTCATTTACACATTGGCGTTCTTTCAGCTGAGAAAGAACAGCCCGTCACCGACGATGAAGCGCCACCCCTAACTGATCTCAACCTAGCGGCGAGCGTGAATTTACTCCCGGGACGCCCCCATGCCTCATTGGAGCTTACCTAGGTAGATGTTGATCCGCATCGAATCGCTTGCTATCGCGACACGGCACTCAGACCAAGTGCAAGACCGGTCATTGCAACCCACAGCCTATCCTGTTCAGCTCAGAATCGCTATCGCCCGTGTCTCAGAACCAAAGATAGGGGCGGCAAGGAATGGCGGTGCACGGCTCCGAACAGCATGTCTCACTCACATGGCATGTTATGAGACTCCATTCTGCGGTTGACTTCTCGCATTGCCGCCTCTGAGGTCTTGTGGACGGACCCCGGCCGGCACCACTTCCGTATCTCCAGTTTTCTCAGCAGACGGCTGGAGCATGCACGATCAGCGTCCCGGTGCTCGGGTCTGTACTCCACGTCACAGTCAGGCCAATGGTGCTGCTATTTACAGCTGTGTATCTTTCAAAGGCAGCGCTACCGCTCAGGGAGACGACACATCCAAGCTGCGCGCGAGTCTCACAAGCGTGGGTCTATTCAATTGAAAAGGAAAGCGTTAGGTAGTACCTCCTATCTTGCAATTTCTCCCGTGTTACCACGTACGCCAGTTTCCCTAGGTCCGCGACCCCGAGTCCTCGGAGACGCTCACGTTTATCGAGGCGTGGCTCTCTTCCAAGGACACGACCACGGCGCAATACACGATTTTTTTCGGGCCAACCTGGGAAATTCAATCCTTCGTTCTCAAGGCGAATCACCCTCCATGAGACAGACTCGTTGCCGTCAGCCTTACAAGCATGCTGGTCCCGAGTGCCTGGAAGTGATGGGGCGCTAATGGCCACATCTACCCGGCCGCTGTTACACTGAGAGCCGAGCTTAAGCAGGGCGAAGGGGGGCTTAGGGGAAAAAGAAATCTGGAGCGGCAGCGGCGGCGGTGCCGAGGTGAGCGGTCTCGACCCAGAGATCTGGATGTGCTTTTTGCTATGGTCGAGAAGGGCAGTTGGGGTGCCGATCAGCTAAGGCTGGCTTCTCAGTGGACAAGCGACCCTGGATCCATGGTGCTGCTGGCAGCCGATTGCCTCTATCTGCACTCCCTCGAGATGCGTTGCGGTGCTGAGCGAGACATCCTGCGAGGAGGCTGTGGTTTCTGTCCTTCTGCAGGCCACATTCAGCACGGCTAATTTGCTTCTGTGCGAAGGATTCCGTTCCAGCACAGCGTTGCGTGTGCCAATAGCGCTTTCCACACATCAGGCCACCACCAGTTCAGCCGCTGCCTTAGACAACATGGTAGCGGGCCTCCGGTGAGTATTGGGTATCTGATGGCACCAAGGCGACTCACGGAAATGATCATCGATATTTCTGAACAAGCATGATATCGCGGAGACAGGCGCTCAGAGGCCATGGGTAACAGACAACTACTCCACAAATGCAACATGTTCCTCTGCCCTTGGACATATCGCTGCGGTCAACTACTGGATTGATTTGAGCAGAGGCAAGATTATCCAGCTCTGTCACCACTCTCTCCTTGAACGGAAAGTGGGGGGTCCGAAGAAGCTCGGGTTGTCGGGGCGCCTCATCCCTTGACGAGAATCTCATAGGAAGATTCACGAACAATCCAATGCCAGCTGGAGGAGTCTGTCGGCAGGGCAGGCTGCTCATGTGTCACGGCCCAAGAAGCCAAACCTGCAGCCGTGCCCCGTTTTGCCTTCCAACTCCTCGCATTCGACGAGGCCAGGCCCGGTGCTCTGGAACGCCGGCCCATCTCAAGGCTAGCTGCAGCTTTAAGCATGCGACGAGCTCCGAGTGGCCCACGCTAACTGCCCGTGCCTGGTACATGTATGTAAAGACTGAACATGAGGCCTCAGGCACCGTTGTTCATACTCGCACGCCCACCGCAGCCACAAAGCACAGGATACCTCCATCCACAGATCCCTTTCATGTCATGGCAGGAGGTTCCCCTCCGCAAAAGAAGAAAAGAAAAGAAAAAAAGACTGAGTATGAGGTGTGAGAATGGGATCCATCTTGGAGTGTTTCCTCGTTTGAACTTGCCAACGCTGATTACAAGAGTGTCTACTATCATGCTGACAAGGGATAGATCGCTTACAACCAATTGAATACAAGAAGTCACAACTAAAATATCACTCTTCTCAGCCTCGCTGCCAGATCGGGCATCACAAGATTGGTTATGAGAGACTGGCAGGCTTTCAGGCTCCCAGTTGCGATAACCTCGTCCCTTGCTCAGGTGGTGTGCATTCGTACCAATTGGCGCCGAGGTCTCGGGTGCGGGAGGGAGCGAGGAAAAAAACCGGCCAAACCCGAAATGGTGTCTTTTTGCGTCCTGGGCGTGACCCGACACACACCCCAATTCCTGTTTAGTGCCGTAAAATGCTTGTCGAGGTTCCCAAAGCAAAAGCCACACACCCACCGGACCAATCCGGCTTTGTGCTGGCGTACTCCCAGCAGCGGCGTCGATTCATTGGACGACTGTACGGGCAGAGCTGCAGCCAAAGCCCGCGGGGCGTAGGCGGTCCATGATGCAACTGTAGGCCACTCGGGTCTTATCCAAGGGTTTGAAGGACCAGGCCCGCCAGCAATGATCATAGGTCTCGATCACTGACTGGCCTTCGGTTGGAGCAACAGGGCCGAGAGCAGTGTCGTGTGGGGGGAGGCGGGCGGGACGAGCTTGCCAGATCTACTCGCCAGGCAGAAGAATTTACGCCTCTCGCCAGCTGAACATGCCGGCTTTCGGTCTGGTCCATCCCTCCCACAATGATCTGGCTCAACGATACAGGACAAGGAGGGACCCTTCTTTCTCCGTCTTAGATGAAGAGAGTCTAATGCTGACTTGATGTTAGCCCGGCGTCAGTTTATACGTTTCAAAAGAAAGCTCGAGTTCATCGATTGCGGTGTTACTCTTTGCTTCTTCTAAGAAGGAGAGACTTTAGGTGGTCGAATGGCAAAGTGAGACAACGGCGTGTATGAGAATATGGTTCAGGTACGTCGAGACAGCTGGCAGCAAGGCTGTGGATTCGATGCTGTCGTCGCCCATGGGAGGCGTGCCCGGTTCTCTCGATATCGAGGTGGAGGCATAGTTTCAAATATTGAGCAAAAGAGAGGCCGACTTTACATCGCTCACTCGGTTCTCTCATCCTCTAGCCTCGGAGCATTGGACAGATACATTCGAGGAGGGTAGCAAGAGGGGGCCAACATCTACCCTATACAGGAAAGCGACAGCAGAGTGAGATGCCTATCTGGGTACTTTTGGGCCATCAAATTGGCCAGCAAGAGCATGTGCTGTCATATGAGCAGCAAAGAGAGCAGCGGGCTGATAATGGTATGTTTCCTTGCTATCCCACTTCTGCGTTTGGCTGTCAGTGAGTTGGGCGCATTCACAGTTGGATGGGGCAGCGTGCGAGTAAGTGCAACCGCGTCCAAGGGCTGGGCTCTTCCGGCGGACATGGGGCGGGATCATGACGAACAGCTGTGCTTCATACCGCGGTCGGGAACACCCCCCCGCCAGCTTCGAGTGGCGTGAGGATGCAGATGGCCCGAATTGGACATTGCAATCCGGGCCTGCGGAAATGCTACGGAGTTCTCTCACGAGCCCGACTTACAGCGCGAAGCAGCCAAGCAGTGAAATACCCTCAATTTCTCGAGAGATGTATCGGTGCTGCAGAATACGCGGTTCCCTCGTCCATAACAGCCCACTCCCACGGCGAGCGAGTGGGAGCAGGATGCGGGGCATGAGAGTGGCAGGCCGAACTTTGCACAACACGGCATGGATCATCAACAAGGCAGTATTATTAAAAGGAGACGTATTATAATATATAGTAGGAAAAACAAGTCTATTATTAAGTCTAAGTTATAATCTAGCTACTGTTAATAGACAGATGTTTATATAAGTAATATTAGTTATAGCTATATATTTAGCTATAGTAGTAACTATTCCTCTTTAATCTATTAGTTTATTACTTTTAACACACCCCTGTAATAAATAATAATTAATAAATAATATTACTATTATATTAATATAAATAAATAACACTATAGTAGTATATAAGCTATATAGGTTAGCATGCTAGTATATTAATACTGCTTATAGTATTTAAGAATAGTAATAAGGGATATTAACTATTAGTTATATTAAGGCTAGTAATATAATATAAAAAGGCAGGTCTTATTAATGCCTTTATATAAATATTAGTAGTATTATTATTTATTAAAATATAATATATATTAAATAATAATTTATAATATTAATAAATAAAATAAAAATTATTTATTAAAATATAATATATATTAAATAATAATTTATAATATTAATAAATAAAATAAAAATAAAGTATAATATAATATAATTTAAAAGTAATATAGTTATTATATAAAAGGTTAATAGCTAGGTTATTATTATACTATAAAATATATTATATATTAATATTAATATCTAGATTTATTAATAGCTATTATATTTATAATAGCTAAGATATAGTATTAAAGCATGCTATATATTCTACCTTATATATTAACCTTATTATAGTTAATTATTTTTTAGTAAATTATATAATTATACTATTATTTAGTTAAATAATACATGCTTTAATAGATTTAGTAATATTAAGGTTAGTATTATAAAAGGTATTAGAATATACTTTAAGATATATATTAATAGTTAGTATAGTATTTTAGTATTTAAAAATAAAGGCGCAGTTAATAGTTTATTTAAGATACTGCAGCACCTGCTTTATTTTATTTATATATTACTTATTTAAATTAGTATTATATAATAATAATATAAAAATAGTAAATATTAAATTAAGTTATATTCCTATTACTAAGAAGTTAATAAAACTAGATATTTATTAATATTTAGTAATATTAGCTTATATATTATTAATAATTAAATATAAATAAAAAGTGCTAGTATTTAGTAATATATTATATCCTTTATAATTAGTTATACTAAGTTAGGCTAGAATATATTTTATATATCCTAATTAACTAATAGTAATAAATATTAATATTTATATAATTTCTAAACCTAGTAGGTATTAATAAAGACTAAAGTCCTTATACTTATAGTATATAAAAAAAATAAATTTAAAATAAGTAATAGTATTTTTATTATTAGTAATTATAATATTATTAATATAAATAGTAATTATTAAATTATTATATTAAAAAATATATAGATTTAATAATAGTAGTATTATTACTAGTTTTTTTATTATAGTATATTAAAGGGTATTAAACTACTTATAGCTAGACTATTTAAGTTTATAAAAGGCTTTAATAAGTTAAAGAATAACTAGACTATTATTCTTATACTTATAGCTATTTAGTATAAATATATATACTTTATATTTTAAATTACTATAAAGATATGCAGTTTTAATATTTATTTAGTGCATATTCTACCTTTATAATATAATAAGATAGATAATTAAGTAAAAGAAGTTATAATAAGTAATAAGGCTATATATCTTATTATAGTTAAGACTATATACTTATATAAAACTATAGGTAATAAGATAGGCTTTATAGTAAACTAGGTTCTTTTATATATTATATTTTTTAATAAACACTTAATAAAGTATAATAATAGGCTTTTCTTTTAATAAGGTAGTCTTAATTTAAATACTTTTAGTTATTAGTATATTAAGCTTAATATTAATAGCCTTTTACTAGTAAATAGTATTTAGTAATTAAAGGGCTTGTTTTAAAGTAGTAGGTATATTATTATTAACTATAATTATAGTAATAGTATAAATATTATTAATATTAGTGTTAATAATATTAGTATTATTAAATATTTTAAGGTATTATTTACTAAATTATATACTACTGCTAAAGGAATTTTATAAAGGATATATAGTAAGAGGATATATAATAAAATAATAAACTGCTATAAAAGGTATATTATATTATAAGTTTATAATATTATATTATAAAGTATATAAAAATACTAAGGTAATAGTAAGTATAAAAGCTATATAGCTAATATTTATATTAATAAATATAAAGTGTTTTTTAGCTATTAAAATTAACTTACTAGCTAATTTTAATATTATTAATATTAATATTTTAATAAATAGTAGTATTAATATAAAAGAGGTTAATAAATAGTTATTTATTTAGTTAATAGTGTTTTATAATAATATAACTATTATAATTATATTTTTAAGTTCTTAATAAACTTTATTAGTATAAGGGATAAAGTATATATAAAATATTATTACTATTATAATAATATACTAAAAAGAAATATAAAAATATATTATAAATAGGCTTTTATAATTAATAAGGTATATATATTTAGTATAATTAAGGAGCTTAGTGCTAGGTTTATATACTTTTTTTAAAATATATAAGTAATAGTTAGTAAGATATAGCTTAAGATAGCTAATAAATAGTTTAATACTAAAAAGAGCCTTATAAGGCATAATACTACTAGGTAGGCTATAGTATAGCTTAATATTTTTAATATAAGTATAATAAGAAATAGCTTTAGCTTATAAAAATAAAAAGCTATTATTAAAAATAATAGTATATATATTAATAATAATTATATATATATATTATTTAATCTGCTTATTTATCTTATAATAGTATAAAAGTAATTTCCTATACTATATACTTATTAAATAAAATATTTTAGTAGTAAATAAATTAATAAATTTACTATTATTATTAGTATAGAAAAACTTAATATTAATGCTAAAGTATATCTTTATTATATAGTAAAAGGTATTAATTTTATTAAGAATGTCTTTTTTACTTTTAATAAACCTTATTTATATATAATATATATTTTTATTAAGGAATAGGAGAAAATACTATAATCTTAATAATAATAATATACTAAATTTTTTAAAAAGGTTAGTATAAATAATATTAAATAGCTGCTATATATATATATTAATAATAAATATTAGCTTATAAAAAATAAATTTAGCTATTTTATAATTATAATAATACTAGTTTTTAAGTTTTATAAGTATAATATTACTATTAATATATAAGTATTAGGCAGTAATATAGTTTATTTATATATAGCTAATAGACTAGTAAAAGTCCTTATATATTATAAAGTTAGTAGTATATTTATTAGCAGGTTTAATAATATTATTAATTATAATTTATTATAGTATAGTATTATTAATATAGTTAATTATAATAGTATTCTTAATAGTATTAGTATTATTATAAGTCTAGATTTTAAATCCTTTATTAATAAACTTAGCCTATATAATATATATGCCTCTTTTTATATAAATTAGTATTTTATTACTAGTAGTAATTATATAAAAGTAATAGTATATAAAAGTCTAGCTAAATAACTTTATATTTTTAAAGTAATAATTATAAAAAATATTAATAAATATAGTTAATATTACTAATTTATTAAAAAGATAGAGTATAATATAAATAAATCTAATGCCTTTAATAGCTAACTTTATACTATTAGTAATAAATATAATACTTATTTTTAATTATATTTTAAAAAAGTCTATTTAATAGCTAAATATATATTTTAATATGCTAATATTAAATATTTATATTATAGTAATAGTAAGGGATTTTAAAGTAATATTTATTATAAAAGTATATATAATATTATTATTTATTAGATTTATAATTATTAACTATTAATAGCTTAAAGTAATAGATATTAACTATTAATAGTTTAAAGTAGTAAATATTATTATAAAAAGGTAATAGCTAAAAGTAATAAAATATAAAGATAAGGATAATATTACTAGTGTCTTTAATAAAGTAAATATAGTTATAAGAGTATATATACTATTAGTATTAATAATATTATTATTAAAGTTAGATTTATTATTTACTTAATTAGTATTATATTTATTTTTATCTTTTACTTTAGATTTTAGCTTAATAAAAGCTTTACCTTTACTCTTATTTTTCTAAAGCTTATAGTCTGCTAACTTATAACAGTTAGTATAAATATACTTAATAAATAAAAGGTTATACTTTTAATACTAGGTATATTTATTATTATTAAAAAATAGTTATAATAATAATAATATTATATATATTTTATATTATTTAATAGCTATTTTAGTATATAAAGCCTTTTTATTAGCTAGGTATTACTATTAATAAGTAATATTAAGCATTTTTAGCTTAATTTCTATATATTTATTAAGCTTTTATATAAATAGGTTATTAATAATATTATTTATAAATTTTAATAAAGTAGTTAAAAAAAAGGAACCCTTAATAAAGTTAAATATAAATATAAATAATAAACTCTTAGCTAACTTATAATAAGATAAATAGTAATAGCATTTTATATTAATTTATATTTAGTAAAATATATTAAAATATTTAATTAAGTTATTATTTTTATTATACTTTATTATTATTAGCTATTAAAATTACTAAATAGTAAAACTTATTATATTATAATTAAATTTATTTTTTAGTAAGTTTTATACTTTATAAGCAGATATTATTATTATTATTAATATAATATAGTCTAGATAAATAAATAAAATAAGTATTATTATAGCCTTATTATTATTACTATTAGCACCTTTATTTATAAGTTTTTATAAATTAGCATATTTAAATATAATAGTTTATATACTATATTATTTAATATAGTTAGACCTTTTACTATTAAGCTTAAGTAATAATAATAAATTAACCTTAAAGCTAAAACTATACTTATTAGCTATAGCTATAAGTACTAAGGCTAGGGCTAGTATTTATAGCTATAGCTATAATATAAATATAGCAGCTATAATATTAGTATATTAGTTAATAGTTAAAGAGATATTATTAAATATTAAATAAAATTATAAATTAGCTTATATTATAATAAAATATTAAAAATATATACTTAGTGGGATTATTAAATATATTAAGAGATATATAATAAATATAATAAGTAATATTAAGCAGGTTAATAAGTAGTCTATATTAAAAATATAGTAGTTTTATATAAGGTATCTAGTTCCTATTAATTATTTAGTAATATTATATATAGTAATATTATATATAGTACTATTAGGAGATGTTTTATATAATAACTAAAGAATATATTAGCATAAAGTAGTAGAGAAAAAGAGGTAAAGATTACTATCTATATATGCAAATAGCATTTATATATAACGCTATTACTAACTAATATAGCTAACTAATATAGGCATTAGCATTCCCCCTAGCATAATATAACAATTACCCCCCTTTAAAAGACAGTGTTCTTATTATTAGTTAGTGTCCTTATTATTAAAAAAGCCAGCTGTAGCTTTTAGTGTGTTAGCTATAGTAATAAGCTTATTGCCTGCCTGTTATAAGTGTTTAGCCACTATATGCTAAAGACACTTAAAATAGTCTTGTATTTTCTTAATGTTAACGCGCAGTCTAGTCTTTAATAGGTTAAAGATAGGTAGTGTCTCCTTAAAGTAGACTGGTTTAGTTAGTGTTTTAGTAGTCTTTACCTTAGTGTTAGTAGTGTTATTTTTAGCAGTTATAAAGTTCTAGCTAGAATGCTATTTCTTAGGCATAATAATAGCATTTATCTTATTAATAGCTTTGCTAATAATATTAGTGCTATAGTATAGCAGGCCTTTATAAGAGCTAGCAGGGTGTTTATTTTTAGCAGCAGGTGTAATAGCAGCATGCTTGCCTTTAAGGGACTTGGCGTTAATGCTTGCCTTTAAGGCAGATGTAGAGGCAGATGTAGAGGCAGATGTAAATGCAGAGATAGTATTAGGGTTAGGGTGCTGCGCATAGTACTCCTTAGTATAGTTGTAAATTTTAAGCAATAGGAAAGAGGCCTTAGCAATATTAATAACCTTCTTAAGGAGTTTTTTATAAATAGTATTAAGGATAACCTAATTAGGCTATTATATAACACTAGCATCCCTAGTAGTATAGTATAGCAGGTAGCTGCAGGGGCTTTTAATATTAGACTTATAATGCATAAATTTATAAGACTTAATAATATTAATAAAGCAGTCCTGTTAAGTGTTTAGGAGGCGCATTGCCTATTAGTAATATGCATTAATGCATTTAAAGGCATTAGTAAGGTTATTGCCTTTATAAGTCTTTAGGATATTGCTGGCTTTAAAAGGTTTAGCAGGCCTTATAGTAGTATTACTATTAGTATAGGGTTATAGTATTATAAAGGGATATAGAGAGGTTAAGGCGCAGAAAGTAATATAAAGGAGGATAGAAAGATTATAATTATATGCAGGCATATAAAAAGAAAATAAAACTTTAAAAGCCTTATAAGTAAAAGTAAATGTAAATTATAAGCATAAAGTAAATGCTATTTTAAAGTAAATATAAAGTAAGTGTATAGTAAATATAGCTGTAGTAGAAGTAGGTTATTTAGTAATATGTTAAGGCCATCCTTTATAAAGGCAAGGTTACTAAACCTTATATTATAATACTAAATCTTAGCTATTAAAACTATAGACTAACTCTTTAGCATTAATTATTAATAAGTCTTTATTATACTATTAATTATATTTAGGCCCTTATTTAAGCTAGCGCACTAGATATTAGCATTAGCTATTACTTACCTAGCAGGTAAGGAGCTATTCTATCTTAAATAACTGCTATTTTTTATTATTACTGTTTATATAAACAGCTGCTATAATATTTTACTATAGCTAGTTAAAAGGGTTAGTATTATTAAGTGCCCTTTCTAGCTATAGTATAAATACTACTAGGTATATTTACTAGTACAGTAGTAATTTAATTTTATATATAAGCAGATTAATATAGCGTTTAATAAGGAAAGGGCTAACCTTTTATTATTTAAATTTCTTAGTCTGCTCTAGGAGAGAATACTTATAATGCAGCTGTAGGTAGATTTTATTACCTTTATTAAATGTAACCTGCTGGTGTTATGCATTAAAGTACTGCTTATACTAGGCATTAGTAAAATTTATAGTAAGTTATGCCTTATATTACTATTAGTAGCGCAGTATATTAAGTATTATATTAGCTAGGGTAAATAGTGCTAACTGCTCTTTAAGGATTATTAATAGCATTTAAGGGCAGAAGCCTATAACTAATTTATTTAGCAAGCAGCTAATTGCGTTAATAAAGGCGTTATTAAGGGAAGACTAGATTGCTATAAGGCCTAATAGCTAGTGTCTGCTAATATAAATGCTAAAAAAGTAATATAATGCAGCCTTAATAATTACATTTATAGATTTAGATTAGCTGTTATTAGTAGGGTGCTATGCTGTTATTATAATAAGCCTTGTTTATAAGAGATAAAATAAGGCTTGCTAAAAATTAAAGAGCTATTAGCTGCCTTTATTAAAGATAATTATAAAGGGGAGGCCCTAATCTATAAGAAGCTAGAATTAAAGGACAATAATAGCCTACTGGTCTGCTAAGTAAAAGGATGCGCTAGGGATTAGGCCTCGCTTCTTAAATAGCTTACACATTAACGTCAGGATGCAGTTAAAGACATCAACGCCTGGCAATTTAAACAGTTGCTGACAACGTAGAGGACGAACTCTACGTCCTAGCAGACAACGATATCGCTCTACAAGCCATCCAAGAAGATCCAGCCAGTAGCGCTGCAGTATATATTAAGCTGCTTTAGCATCTTAGGGTATGCCTATTTTCGCAGCGCTGCGACCCGTTTATCCGTAAGCGCAACGCTGTCGCTGTTAACGTTATATCTAAAGAGTTTTACTGCTAGGTACTTAATAAAGGACTTAGCTGCTAAAAGACACAGACCTAATTTAGCAAAGAGTCTAAAAATGGCATTCAGGTGTTTAATATATTCCCCTAAGGATGCTAAGAAAATAATAATATTATTAATATATGCCTAGGCAAAATAGCAGAATAGGTATAACCTTTAGTTAATCTAATATTAGATATGCAGTAGCGAGTTTTTAAAGCCTATAAGTATTATATTTAGCTGTTTAAGGCCTTAATAAGTAATTAATATGAATTTATTATAGTAATTAGAGTGCACTAGGAATTAATAAAAGAATAAGCAGGCGTTTATAACTATAATAAACTTTGTGCCTTTAAGCGCAGTAATTATATTCTCTTGCTGTAGGAGTGGGTATGCGTTAAGAAGGGTGATATTATTAAGGGCGTGGAGATTAATAATAACGCAGCCCTTATTAATGCCTTTAACACACTGCTATACTATAAACACTAGCACTATAAACAGGCTGGGTTTTCTAGTAAAGGATATACAGCCTATAGCATAAAGAGCATTAAACATCTCTTTAATGCATTGCCTATTACAGGCACTAGCTAGGTATAGCTTAGCAGCTAAGCAGGCGTTTAACTAATTATCTCTAAGTGTAACTGTTATTTATTTATTAGTTAGCATAGCTAAGGGGCTGCAGTCGCGCTATATATTATGGCTTAACACTACCTTATAGAGATGTTATGCAGCATTAAGGTTGTTAGCTGTAATGTGGATGCTATTCTTAGTAATAATTTCGCATTTAGCCTGCTATTTAATGCTAAGGGAGATATAACCTATATTATATAAGGGAGGAGGCGTTAGGGAGTTATTAGTTAATAGCATTAGACTAGGGTTATGCTTACTAGTATTAACTTTCTGCAGTAAATTATGCAGAGATAATAATAACTTAATAGTATTTTTACTATTAGCAGTATTACTAAAAAGGGTATGCTTAGCTACTGTTATAAAGAACTTAGTTATAAAAGCATTATCCTATATAACCTTATTAATACTAACTATATATACATATGCAGTATTATATTTATACTTACCTACTATACTAAGGCATATCTTTTATATAATTTAAAAAGGCATGTTATTAAAGTTTGCTATTATAATAAAGGACATGTTATAGTTAACTATTATATGCATAATGCTTAAATAGTCAGCTATTATTAGAAAAGCGCAGTCTTTTAGAAGTTATATATTTATTACTAGGATGCAGCTGATTTACTTTAATAGTATTATAACTGTCTATGCAGATAGAACCTTCTGTTAGAGCTAAATGGCAGCGCGCTAATATATCTAGATAGCTAAGCGCAGATTCTAGCATAAGCTAATTATTATAGCTTTAGTTTTAAAGTCTATTACTATACTATGCAGGTGTAACTATCTTATCCCTAGTAGTAACGCCAGTCCTAGGTTATGCATAACCTAGGCTTTAATTTTTATCTTTACCTACTGCCTAATACTATAGGATTTACTGCAGATATAAATATTAAATAAGGCTTTATGCGCAAGCTTAACTATACTATTAATACCTTTAACAGGCTGAGGGCTAATATTAGTATAAATAATATTAGGCCAGGATTAGAGCTAATAGGCATTAGTAATTAGCATAAAGCAGCCTGCATTTATAATTATGCAGACAGCAGTAATTTATAGCGTTAGTTACAGGAAAATATTAAAGGAGGTATAGGTGTAGGCTATAAAGTTATAAAGCCTAGCGCCCTTTAATATTAGCTAGGCCTTAAGGACTGTAGTTTAGTGCTAGTCCTCCTATTTATTACTAAGATATAGGCATACCTTTTTTAACCCTAAATAATTAAACAGCGCCTGCTATATAGTAAATTATATACTATAATGTTAATATTTTAAGCAGTTAGGGTCTAGGATATAGCTAGTATAATCTTCTA
This sequence comes from Trichoderma gracile, assembly GCA_020002365.1. Lineage (NCBI taxonomy): Eukaryota > Fungi > Ascomycota > Sordariomycetes > Hypocreales > Hypocreaceae > Trichoderma > Trichoderma gracile. Next base: position 5,345,740 of record JAINEY010000001.1, on the reverse strand, counting down.
GTTTATAAAGATAGCATTATAAGGCATTCCTGCTATTAAACACTAGGTAGTAGAGGTAATATTATAGCTTAATAGGGAACTAGGGTATAATATCTACTGCTATAAAATTAATATCCTTATAGCTAGGCAAGTCCTCTACTACTATTATAGCTTTACTATTAGTCTGCTTATATTTAAGGTCTTCTTAAATAGCTTATAGAGTAATATTATTATTTACTAGGATGTAGAGTTTATCCTTTATATTATTAGCAATATAAGCTTAGTTTAGCCGCTATTAAAACCTCTAGAAACATACCCTCTAGCTATTAGCCAGCAGCTTCTAGTCCTAGGATATTATATAGCTAGGAGGCTTAGCGTTATTTAACTAGCATTAGTCTATTTTATTAGCATATTATACTCTTAAGAGTGGGGAGGGAATTAGCATATCTAGGCATTATTAAGATTACTGCCTTAGCTAATAGTACTTAATACAGCTAGGCTAAGCCTAGGTCCTATTACTATATAATCGCTAGCTAAGAAGCTAGTTATGCTATATAGCGGCTTTTTTATTAAGTTCCTCTAGCTAGTAATAAAGCTATGTAAATAAGCGGGGTTAGGTAATTATATACTGCAGGTTAGCGTTAATGCAGTTATATACCTGTAATATAAAGGCCTTATCTAATATTAGATTGCATATTTTAGCATAATGCATTACTTATATAGCAAATCCACAGACATTATTACTGCATTTATAGGCAATAGCATTATAACACTTAGCATTTAAACGCTATTATGCTTAACTTATAGGCATTTAGAATTATATAATAAGAGCCTTAACCTAAAGTTTAATAAATAGACCTTTTTTATACTTAGTAATAGTGTAATAAGGCAGTTAGGTATAATACTATTCTAAGGCCTGTCTATAAAGGAAAAGGACTATATGCTGCCTTAAGTTATAGCAGTAACTAAGCATTACCTATTCTTTAATTATATTAGTGAATAATATAACATCTTTATAGTATAACTAGAAGCCTTAGTAAAATATATTATCTTTAAAGTCGGCGTTAGGCTAGAAGAACCTAATGTTTTCTAGCTTAAATTTTATTTTATAGCTATTATTATTATTTAAGTTAGAATTACAGTAATGCAAATGCTTTCTATACTTACTATAGCAGTAAGAGCGCTTGCCTTGCTAGCAGCTACAGTAGCTATTATTAGACTTAGAAGATAAGGAAGATAAGGATAACAGGTTAAGGTTAGAGTCTATTTTACTATAGTGCAGGGGGTTAACGCTATTAACTCTAGACAGCTTAGTGCTAATTTAAACGTTAGGGTTGTTAAGATTCTAATTATCTATGCTATAGTGACTATTTCCTACTAATCCAGCTCTTAAAGAGAGATAAACTTAGTCTAGCAGGGCCTGCAGTTTATCTTATAAAAGGCAGGCATTACATATAGTCTTAAGCAGTGCTAAGTTATCTTTATTAATATTTACTAATCTAGCGCCTATATTAGTGCTTATATTTATGCTAAGCCAGGCATGGTATATAGGGTGTATTATATTACTATTAAAGGGGCTGGCAGGGTCTGTGATAATAAGGCTGCTAGTAATGTTTATTATAACTATATCTAAGACTAACGTTAGCATTTAATTAGTGCTTTATTATAGTATAGCGTCTTATTATTTCTATATCTATAGTAATCCTAATAGGCTAAAAGAAACCTAAAGCTTATAAATGTAAAGTTCTTTTAAGGAGGGGGCGCTAGGATAATAATGCAGCTGTAATAATAAGGCAGGCATAATTTATAACTTTTAAGGTAGGGGTTATAATATTAGATTAGTGTTAAAGTTAGTGTTAAAGGAAGGCATGCTAAACAGCTGGTTAATAATTAGTAAGCAGTGTCTGCTGTCTATAAAAGTTATAATATCGCCTGCTTATAAGCTAGAAGGCGCTTAGGCTGCATATTTACTGCTATTAATTATAAAAAGCGCTAAAGCTGCGTATTTATTACTATTAGATATAAAGAGCGTTAAAGCTTTATTACTAGTAATTAGGGTCTTTTCTAGGATAGCCTTAAAAACTTGCTGTACAGCCTTAATAACTAGGTTAAGATTACTAGGCTACTTAGGAGGGTAGAGGCTGTTAGCTAGTCTATAAGAATATAAATGCTATTACTAGGCAGGGATTAAGCTGTTATAATATACGCTAATATATTAACGCTAGTCTAGTGTAATATGTTAAAAGATCTTGTAACAGTGGTTTTTAGCATTTAAAAAGGTAATAATATATTAAGCAAGTGTTAGGATAGTGTCCTAGTTTATAGACTATAGATGGACTGGTTAGTATAGTTAGTGCTGGTTAGTGCTAGTTAGTCTGGTTAAACACTTGCAGTATAATGCCTGCAGGAGTGTTTAGCTAGTAATATAAGATTATTACTAATTAGCATGAAGTGGTAGAGAAAAAGAGGTAAAGATTACTATCTGTATATGTAAATAGCGTTTATATATAATGCCATTGCTAACTAATATAGCTGACTAACGTAGGCGTTAGCATTCCCCCTAGCATAACGTGACATATATTATTTATATAATAATTAAAATTTAAAATAAAGGTTAGTAAAGCTGCTAGGCTTATAACTTATTAAAAGGAGATATATTATAATATATAATAGGAAAAATAAGTTTATTATTAAGTCTAAGTTATAATCTAGCTACTGTTAATAGACAGATGTTTATATAGGTAATGTTAGTTATGGCTGCATGTTTGGCTATAGTAGTGACTGTTCCTCCTTAATCTGTCGGTCTGTTGCTTCTAACAAGTATCATAGAGTACGAGTCTAATGTTTGCATGAACTCCGAGGTACATACACGTATATACGTGTTCGGATATTACATGCTTGACCACACATACGCGAATGCCGTTGCAAGTCTCTTGGGCCTTTCCGGCACCGCCAATCCCGAGAAGCCATATACCTACCGATATGGAACTGGCAGGTTCTGGCCTTTGGATATCTAGAAAACTCAAGGGTTCCAGCCTTTGCAAAGGACGCCAAGGGCCACGCTTGTCGGCTTGGTCGTTGTATTCGGCGTTTCTTATCGACGACTTTGGGGACGGACACGGAGGCAGCGGAGTGCACGCTGATTCTGGAATCTAGCCAGCGAGCGGGGAGCAAGGGACGAGGGGGGTGGCCGGTCAGGATGCAAGGGGGGGTGGCGTGGCGTGAGGAGGACGCCAGCCAACCTCAAGTCCCCGCAGCCAGGGACGGGGAGATTAGTGTCGACTTGGGGTCCCGGCCGCCACGTGCGAAAGGAACCGCAATCCCTGTCTGCTGAACACTCGATCGAGACTTGCAACTGGTGCTCGTTGCCATCCTGACCAGCCACAGCCCGAAGGCGCTGCTATCTCCAACTGCCTGGCCTGAGCGCCAGGAGCCAGCAATTGACCGGCGAGCCTCGCCGCGGCACGAACCTCGTGCTTGGTCGATCTGCTTGCCCATTGCTTGAGCTCCAACGGATACTCTCCTTGCGCGGAGCACATGTTGCTGGCCTTTGCACGGCCTTCCGGCGCATGCCGCTCGGAGATGACGGGCGCTCGTGGGCAGCGCTTTAACGCAGTATTGTGCCGTGCTTGCGCGCCTCCCTGGGCAGTCCGGACTTCTCCGCATGCTACTCTCCCCTAACACAGACCACCGTCGCCAAACACGCAGGAAGAAAAAGGAAAAGCCATCATCGCCATAGCGCAGCAAGAACATACATGGATGCAAGTTGTATCTGCGTCCCGGGTTCTTCAAATCTATCCTCAGCTAAGGACTTCAAGCCACACAGCCGGACATTTTCAGCGGAGGCACCAATGATTTGCTGCAGTCGCCTAGCTCTGTGCAAGCCCTGCGAGAGAATCAGGGGTTCGCTACTGCAAGTGGGCAGTGGCGCAAGCAGTTCGGCGGATTTACTTCAAGCCTCTTGAAACCTTCGAGATATGCATCTTTTTCTGGCCAAGGGCACGGCATTCGAGGGCCCCGGCTACAGACTAAGGCCATGGAGCAAGGGGACATGTTGTCAGAACTGACTAGCCGACGAGATACAATCTCGCATCTTGGCCAGTCACGTTGCTTCCCGACAAATCCTTTTTGGCTCCCACATGGCAAGAATGCCATAGCGCGATGGATGGTGCAAGGAGACAAGAAACAAGATGCTCTGCATGGTTCCAGCCCACGCCGAGTCGTGGAGCCACGTCTTGTTTCGATCTCAGCTGCGTCTTTGCCACGAACTGCGAAATTGCACGCACCGGGCAGCGGACGTGTGCTCGCGCTTCGCGCTCTGTTTCGATGCGTGCGAGGCCGGACATACGCAAGCCCTCCTGAGGCGACGATGGCTTCGGCTTGCGAAGGAGTACGTGCAATGACAATCAGAACGGCAGTACTAGTAATCTCATGTGGCAGCAGAACTTGCGAGTCTGGCGAGACGTGCTGAAGCGGCTGCGCCCGCCCATCCGGCGGTCTAGGTAGCTTTAGTGTCGATGCACAGTTCCATTGGGATACGGCCAGGAGCGCTCAACCCACGTGCGATCTATATTGCCCTGAGCCAGTTCTGGCTTGGTTGATTCACCGATGCTGAGCATCCTCGACGGGCCCCTGTCTGAAAGAGCTGGCCCGGCCGCTCCTGACTGTGGGGATATTACCATGTACGAGTGCTCGTACTGTACGGTGGCATCTGAGCGAGGGCTTTTCCTTTCTTTGGCTCGGCGAATCTGCCAGTTTGTGTGCCAAGTGCGGAGTGGCAATCTGCCATCCAGATGAAGTCGCCGGTTAGCTGTCCCATCGATGCGGTTGATCAAGAAGCTGCGGGAATGAGTTGCGCTCGTCTCGCAATACTCAGGTTCCCCCTCTCCCCTCCGCCAAGACCCCCCTCGTCTTTGCGCCTTCTTGTTTCTGGCAATGCAAGGCGAGGCACTCCGCAGAACGGATCTGTATGCCAGGCATTTCCAAGGCGGGGAAAAGCCTCCGAAGGGTTTCGGGCGGCAAGTTGCGGCCAAGAAAGGACCGTGTCACCCTTTGGGAATGTCGACTTCAGCTGCAAAGGACGCAGTAACCAGCACCGGCATCAGCCTCGAGACCCAGAAGTCGCAGAGATGCCAGAAGGGAGGGTTAGAGTCACTTCACAGTGGCCCTTTCGCCCCCTATAAGTGGGCTCCGTCCATGTGTTGCGATGCAAGCGCTGGCAGACGAGAGCCAACCACCGCAAGAGACGGCGGCTGCAGGAAACCTTGGGCGTAAGCTCGAGGGGGATGCAGTCATCCAGCAGCGAAAGCGGGTTTCCATGCAGCCTGCTGCCTCTTGTGGCATATCAATGGGGGAAGTGCGTATTGAGGCACGGCATTTCGGCACGGGGTTTCTCGTATGGCTCCTCAGCATACTGCCACTGACTGTTCCGGTGGTGCTGGTGTGCTTCTGGTGTTCCCGAAAATGCAGGGTAGCTGACGACAAGACGCTGTGCCCGGACGTGCGGTCATTCTCGCCTCGCACGGGACCTTGCATGGAATATCAGGACATTGCGGAGCACAAGTGCCTTGTGCGACGCAGAAGCAAAGGATCAACACGCGTGTCACTGGAGATCCATGGGGTCTGACGGATCGAAAGGTCATCGGCTGCGTTTGTGCTTGTGCCTGTCTGGAGGATCGTCGCCTCCCGAACGAACGGAGAGTTCTTCATCCGAGACCCGGATAAAGTACTACTACTACTACAGGGTGTTTGCATCGCCTTGGCTCGCCTGATCTATGACATCGAAGACTGCATCGTGAAAGCGATACCTGAAAGCGCCACGGTATGACGAACCGCTCTCGTCTCGCCTCACAAGTCAAGGTCCTCCCATGTACCTGGCACATCCCGCCTCACTCGACTCAGCCAGCCGACAAGGGATGTCCATGTGAGGGTTGTTGCCAAAGTTGTCGTGACTCTCTCTTCTCTTAACCCAGGACTCCAAGTGTGCCACCCACACCCCCCCGTATCCATCTGTCGGAAAGAGGCAGGCGAGGTTATGCCAAGCTGGGATCTTCAAGAGGTGATACCACACCTGAGAGAGGAAAACAACGGAATCCTATTTCTCAGACATACATACACACACATAGAGACAGGGAAGAGGAGAGGGGAGGGGAGTTGACCCATGACAGGGCACATAACCGGTGCTACTTCGAGTGGCAGGCAACTGGGCGTCTCCAAGTCGCCCTCGTCCGAGGTGTCGGTACGCAGTTTTGGCAGCACAACAACACTCGAGGACGTGCGAATTTGCAAGTGGCTCCCGGCGGCAATGCATGATTGTAAGTACTGCCTGCACGGAGGAAGCCGGATGCACATTGCTGCCACTTATCTCCCAAGTGACACAGATCCTCATAGACATGGGGTGAAGGGGGAGAATTACAGAGCACGAGTACTGTTTGGTCAACACCCCCTCCCTCCTATTTGTGCCTGAGCCTTTCACAAACGCGCGAGTACATACTACTACCAAGAGCGTGAATCAAGGCACGAAGTCGTGTAAGTCTTTTCTCCAAGTGCTGTCATCCCTGTCTTCACCGATTCACGGAACAAGCCACGGCGCGGTTGCACGAAAGCTCGTCGTGATCGTTACGCAGCGTGTCGAAAGGGGAGGGAGGGGAGGGAAAGGGGAGGAAGGTCGCGAGTACAGTAAGTCCGTCCTAACTCCTTGGTAGCAGCAGTAACACCGCGTGCGAGTCGTCTATGCTGTGACCGGATCATACCTAGAGAACCTACCAAGGCACCGGGATCCTTTTTGTTGAAGAGCAGTAAAAGAAAGACTGCGTGACTTGACTTGGGGGTAGTACTCGTAAGTTCTCAAGGAACCTCCTTGAAAGACAACTTCCCCCCCTTCCATTGTATCCCCCTTTCCTCCCGGGCGTGACTGGTAGTAGCGGCTGTTTCGCCTCACGAGGTACTACATTGTCCGTTTCTCTAGCTCTGCAGAAGAAGAAAGAACCGAACAGTCCTGACAAATACCAGAAAAGCCACACAAAATGTTGAAGACGGGAAAGGGGGGGGGAGGCGCGATGATTGTGAGGGATGCAGCTCTCTGAGACATTACCGATCTCATGATGTGTCGGGCGCCGGGAGGGATCGGGGGGGAAAGAAGAAGAAAAAAGAAGAGAGCTCAAAGAGCTCGCTTGGCAGGAACGCGAGACATCTGGGAGAGGGGATAACAGAAAAAGGTGAGACATCTTCATCCCCCCCATCGTCATGATAATCATCTTCAGCTAGCTTGAGGTATCGAAGGGTTGATGTGAATACGCGCAACGCATCTGCCGAGACCTGATGTTAGTAGTCACCCTGTCTCCCTTTTTCAATTCTTCTCTTCGCCCCTCATAAAGGGCTTATTTTGGCCCCGGAATGCTATATGTGTCTATAGGCTTCAATTAATGCTGCAGTAATAGTATGTATGCCGCGCTCTGTATCTGTGTCTGAATCTGAGCCAAAGTTGCCCTCTAGAGTATCTTTCCTCCTCTATCCCCGGCACATGCTTCCGTCTTCACGAATTCCAAATCAGAAGCGCAACGCGTTGGACAGCTCAAGCGTCATCTTCCCGTCCGCCTGTCTCACCACCCTCACGCTCTCGAGATCCTTCACCACCCAGTCTGGCTCGGCCGCCACGACCTGTTCCACAGTGTGGCTCGTCACCAGTCCCAGGACCTTGCACCCGGCCGCCTTTCCAGCCTTGATGCCTGCTGGGCTGTCCTCGAGAACAAGGACCTCCCCGGCCTTGTCCTGCAAGCCGAGCTTCTCGAGGCCGATGCGGTAGCATGTCGGATCGGGTTTGCCGTTCTCGACTGATTCCGCGGAAACGAGATGCTCGGGCGTGCCAAGGGACAGCCGCTCCAGCCAGCCCCTGACCAGGGGCTGGGTGCCAGACGTGACAATGGCCCAGGGGAAGGAATGGGAGATGATGGAGGAGAGGAGCGAGCGGGCGCCGGGGATCTCCACGACGTCGTCGGCGTACCGCTTCGGGAGCTCGCCCTCCATTTTCGTGACATCTGTGGGGTGTACAGTCAGTCCCGATCCTTCCTGAAATGAGGCTTTGTGAGATGTAAAGGAAAAGGATTTGAGTCTGTGTGAGGCCTCAGCGACAAGATGGGAAGGCGTCGGCATGATACGAAAAGCCACATTGCGCCTCCGGTGACCTCGAAGAGTCGTCAGATGACACAGAAGACTGATGCAAACTCACATTCCCAATTGGCCTTTTCAGGGGCAAGGATCTTCAATATGTCTATACTCCGGCGGCCATGAGATGTCTCCAAGATGACTTCTGGAGCGACGCCGATTTCTTCACCGACTCTGTGGGTTCTCCTGTTAGCACAGCCGGAGTATCTTGAGGAGGGTGTGATTCGATGGAGTTGGAGGGTGTCGTTACGTTTGCCAGTGCTTGACAACAGCTGGGGTAGAGTCGATAATGGTTCCGTCCATGTCAAACAAGAAGCCGGAGAAGGAAACCTCCTGTGGCGGGAGGCTGTAATCTGGTTGAGAGCCCATGTTGTCGGTTTCTCAGAAGCAATGTCGGTGTGATGTAGCTGAGAGGTTTGAATAATGTTTATAGAGTACTCTTGAGTCAATCTGATACAGCGCTGATAGACGGGTAGCTTTTGGCCAAATGAAGCCGCAATGTGTTCTTATATCGATGGCAAAAGCGGGATCGATCCGAGGTAGGAGATGATTCGAGATTGCAACCCCACGTGGCAGTTCCGCACCTGCGGGGCTTCCCCAGCAGGTTAGATCCATCTCTAAAAGAACGCAGAAAGCATCATCCTCAGCACTGTGACTAACGATGACTTCCGAGAAATTCGAAGCCGCGCAAGATTCGTTGTGTCATCTCGACGGAGCTTCCGCTTCTGGGGCAAGGTGAGATGATGGCGCAAGTTGCGTCTCACTTCTAGCCAGAACCTCACGTAAGGGCTCAAGCGTGTCCTGCAACTGAGGATGACTTGTAAGCCTTCTCAATCGCCTCGACGGCATCATAGTCATAGCACCAGTCTCTTGTTCCCTTGTCAATGATGCCCCCTGGGCCAAGCCGTTGACCAGTACGCCTAGTCTTCCGAACGAGATCGCCTCTGCTGGCATCAGTTTCCAGGGGCCAGACTTCCGCCTCGTGGGAATGACCAAGAGCCTCATAGAGGACACTGCGTTCGTACTCGTCTGATGTATGGGAGGAATCGCCACCGTGTAAGCTGGCCTCCTGCACAGCTTCTACCCTGGGTTTCCTCGCTGTTTCAAAGGCATACAGCGCATGCTTGAGCTTGGAAGCGACCTCTTCGCTTCGTTCCTGGACAAGACTTGGGTCGGTGTCAGAAGGACAAGCCATGTTCAGCACTGCCACAAGCGCAGCTGCATCTTCGACGGCGACGCTAACTCCCATGGACATGTAAAAGGCCATTGCATGAGCAGCGTCGCCTATCAAAACAAATCGACCGGACTCGTGAGACCAGGAGGGCAACGGCGGCACGGCATACACAGGGTAGTTGGCAATTTGTGGCCGCGAAAGATCTAGGATACGCTGAACTCTGTCGACGGCTCCGTTAACAATTGGGCCATATCGCATCTCATCGACGCTGAACGAGATACATACCGGGGCTCAAAGTCTTGAAACAGCTTTCGGACCGTCCTGTTGTATTCACTGGGAGTGAAGTCTTTGGTATTGATATCATCTCGGTGAGAGAGGACGATGTTAAGCAGAGTAGCATCTTTGATCAAGTATGTCATGCACGAAAGGTGCGGAGCAATCCACCAATTGGAGCTGCAAGATTGGAGATCTATTAGACTCGCAACAGATGGGTCAGCCCTGAGTTTGGAGACCTCGGCCGTCATACGGAAGGCAGCCCACCCAGTTGGCTGGCTTCTGGGATCTTTGGCGCCTAACAGCTTGGATCGGGCGAGAGAGTTGATACCTAGAATGCACGGTATCCGTCAGCATATCGCGTACCTCAACGATATGAGGTTGCCTCCACATTCGACCCATACGCACCATCAGCAGCGATAACGAGGTCCGCCGTCAGCAGTTTGCCGTTCCGGAGCTGGACCGCTGCGTTGGCAAAGTCATACTCGACAACGTCACTGTCTAGCAGCAACTGCGCCCCAGCTCGGATGGCATGCCGATGCAAAATGGCGTGCAAGACGGCCCGGTGAACGACGATGTATGGGGCGCCATACTGGGCTTCCATATCTTTGATCCGGACAGTTCCCAGTAGGTCGCCGCTGTGGCCATCCCTCACATACAGGTTCTCCGGGACAATGGACGCCGAGAGTAAATCATCCTTGAGCCCCCACTGGAAGAGATATCTGATTGCCTGGGGTGTCATCTGAACGCCCGCACCCAGCTCGGCAAGTTGAGCAGCAGCGTCTAGAATTGTGACTTGGTGGCCAGACTGGCCGAGAGCAATGGCAAGCGAAAGGCCCGCAATGCCTGCTCCGACTATGATGACTCTCATGCTCAGGGGTTCGGCTGTAAGCTCTGCATATAGCTCTGGCCATAAAGAGACGGTGTTGTATCTTATACTGCCTGCAGAAATGGGCACATTATCATTGCCTGACGCTCGTACCCACAGGCTCGGTTGCCTGTTGCCAGATGCTATCGAAGGCTGCAACGTAGCTGGCGACTGTCGTGTCTCCAATCGAAGCTGCCAACTGTGCAGAGCTGGGTGGCAACGTACAGGTAATCAATCACACGCCACTAATGCGGGAGAGATGGAGGGTCGCTTGAAGTCGAAAAGTGAAGCTGCGTGTAAGGCAATTGGACTTTTACCCTTCGGATGCCGCAAGCCCGCTTGCATGCCCGCTTTAGGCCTGTTGGATCCGGCTGATGGACGAAACGAGAGAGGAGCGGCCGAGTGTCAGATGCAGACTTCGTTGGTCAGCGTGTTACATGTCGAGCAGCTGCCTGGCAGTGTGTGAGTTGGTGATGCAGTAGCAATGCAAGCCTGTACGGGGCATATCTTGGAGTGATGCGTACAACTTGTATCAAGATGATTCGACGGGTCGGACTTGAGGTTGGTGAAAGACAGAGTTTGGATATTCTGAGACGAAATGGATTGAGTTTCATGATATTGATGCTGATTGATTGCACTCACGTGAGGCCAGCATTCATGCGCATCAATTTAGGCAATTGCACGAGAGCGCACCTTCTTCCGATAGCTTGCTTTGTATCTTGGTCATGTCGACCTTGGCAAGAACACCACGTCATCCAGTGCGACGCTGCACCTTCCGGTCCTAGACGAGCCCGAGATACGGCTTATTAAGGTAGGTTGAGTTCGTAACAATGAGATAAGTAACTACTGTATGGCATAAGACTTGTACGTGGTATCTCTTCCCGGCAAAGCAGTAGAGAAGAGTATCAATTCGCAGAGGAAGCACTTCGAGGTTCGAGATACGCCAGAAGCGGCATCTACCCCGCGATCCCCCACTACTAGTAGATTACTATAACAAGTCATGCAGGGATTACGAATAAGTACTGACAGCACTTTTAGTCCACGGCTGTTGTTGATCAGTTGACTGGTACTGTACTATACTATAGCCTAAGGTAAGCTTAGCATCCAGCCTTTCCGTAGCTACTAATCAAGCGTCAAGATACCAGATATTGTAGCTCAATGGAGGCTCCTGTTGATTAATCATAAAGTTCCCAACTCTGCAAAGGCGGTCTGATATAGTTTCCGCTCTGGTATTAGGCCGGCTGCGGGCACGGATCCGAAGCTCCCCCAACTATCCACTTTACCTCCCCCGCACCTCGGAAAGATTCAGGGTAAACAAGCTCGACAGGGCACCAACAGATCGATGTGCTTGCTTGCTTCCTGCATCTAACTAATACTTAGGGCTCTAGTCTGGATGTGAGTTACATTGGGGAGCTCATTTTGTCTTCATCTCCGTGTAATCTAATTGACTTGATAGCCAGGACATAACGGGAGCATTTGCTCATTACTAAGGCGCCGAGGACATGCATGCCCTTCTGCTTACGTCGCTTACCCGGATATAAAGTTGCCTCGGGGCAGCTCTAGTGCTTTCCCAGCTTCTCCGTGGCTTGCCGGCTGAGCATCATCAGCTCTTGTACTTGCTCGAGGTGACATATTTCGGCTGCTTACTCGTGCCATTCATTGCCTGATCCAGAGGTATATGTACCTCGAGTCTGGACATTTGAACCATACTCAGACCTTTGCCGATTCCTCCATACACCCGAAATCGACATTGCGATACTTCATTTTGGATATACTCAATATCTTGCTCCATGGGTTCTCAGGTGAACGAAGAGCTGACAGTGCTGGTCACTGGATTCCAGGTTCGTCCCCCGTGCCGCTTCTACTCTTATATACAAGTCGTAGAGAGGCTAATCACAATTGACAGCCCTTCCGGTCAGAATATCCCATCAATCCCTCGTGGGAAATCGCCAAGAGCCTCCCGGAATACCTGCCGCCGCGAAGAGCCAAGGACCCAAACTCCCGACATGCCGTCGACATCCCGCCCGTGCGCATCCTGGTGCACCCCGAGCCCCTCCGAGTCAGCTACAAGGTCGTCAGGGAGACGGTGCCGGCATTTTGGGAGGAGACGTACCAGGACCGCAAGATTGATATCGTCATCCACATTGGCATGGCCGGCCCGCGGATCATGTACCAGATCGAGAGCCGGGGACATCGTACCGGATACAAGGCTCGCGATGTGGACGGCAAGCACCTGGATGAGCTCGAAGGGAAGCGGGACGAGGAGTGGGTTTGGCATGGCCTCCCCGATGAGCTGCGGACGGACTTGAACGTACGGGATATCTGGGAGAGGTGGCTGCAGCATACACCGGTAAGGATGACGATAGCCCGTCATGCCAATTGGTGGCCCTGCTTGACGCTACGATTGAGCTAACATCTCGATTAGGGCGACCTGGACCTCCGTATCTCTGACGATGCTGGACGCTACCTGTGTGACTTTATCTACTACTCAAGCCTGGCATCCTGCCATAAGCAGGGCAAGGAGAGGAAAGTCATTTTCCTTCACGTGCCGGCAGATGGCTCTGAAGCGGTGATCAAGCAAGGCCAGGAGGTGGCTGTGAACCTTATTCGGTCTATAGTGGAGAGCGAAGTGGCCAAGAAGCAGCAGGCGATGGAGGCAGCGTCTTGAATAATGCCTCGGCATCTTGGGAGTTTGACATTGGCCTTACGGGGTTTTGGACACTCGGTTACTGGTAGTTTGACCTGGTGAAAACGGAAGCATCTTGGGTACACTCTGGCGTTCCAAGCAAAGAGATGGGAAATATTGAGTATGGCATTTTGGATTGTAATGACATCAAACGAGACGGTTGAGTCAACAATGTCCGTTTGGAGGGAAATTAACTAGGTACCTAGTAGTTCTTTCGTCGAGCATGAAATGAACCACTCGCGGTAATCAGTGTGATTTCCCAGGTTCTCTTCTTCATCTAACATTCAACTACCCTTCCTAGAGCCCTCTTATATGACATTCTGGTGACATGATTATGTATTTAGTTGAAATCGAACATCTTCAATGACAGCTTCGGCGAAATCCACAGCAATTCAAATCCATGGTCGCCGTTTTCCCCGGCAAAAGTCACTTTGTATCTTGCCCGGGCGGGGCGGGACTTCGCCGATTTTGGTCACCTTTGACGCTTTCCGGCCCGGCGACCACTTTTTGCCGCTCAACTCTGTATTACACGTTCTTAATTTAAACGACTTCTTCCTCTGCTTCTTGAGTTGCTAGAACTTTCATCTTGATTTCTTTGTGCCGCTATATCCTCTTGAAATCTATACTCTCCATATGTCCAGATAATTCTCATTTTGTGGGAAACAGAGTCTAAATAAAACGAAGCAGTCATGTGTCGAAGCGCAGTTTGCAGCACCTGCAGTACGTTTCCCCCGCACAAGCCCTTTGCTGGTCCGATCAGTCATCCAAGACCCCGAAGCTCTGCATATAACAACATCATTTTTTCCACACAAACACACACATACACACATGAATTCACCCTGAGAAAACTACATACAAACCCCTGTACTTACTCAACATCGTAGAAAAACAAACCTGGTGGGGCTGCGGCAAGCACATCCCCTCCGTGCTCGACTTCGTCCCCGAGGACAGCTGGTGCACCTGCGAGCCCAAGGTCGAGCGGGACGGCAAGGCGTATCCGCCCATGGCCGCGCAGCCGAATTGACTCGTTGGATGGATCGCGGGCGTGGTGCTGTGGATGAGGGGCAAGAGGGCGGTGTGGGATGCCGAGGGGGTGGTTGAGGGGGAGCTGCTGCGTGGTGGGAGGTGAGGTGTGCGGTGTTTTGGTGTTGTTGGTTGATGGGGAGTTGGGGTGGCATGTACAGTATCCTCTGGGCGTGGGGTGGGGATAGAAGGGTGGGCATTGGGATTGGGATTGAGATTGAGATTGAGATTGAGGTGAATGTGAATGGCTGGGATGAGAATCTACAGGGTGAAAGACATCGCTGCTCACATGTGTACTTTACATACATAGAACCGAGCCAACTGATACCGGTTCGACAACACACTGCTACAAAGTGCCATGCCCATTCCTCATCTAAAAAGCAACGATATAATCCCCCCAGATCCAACTAACGCATCAACCGAGTAGTAGAACAAACCAACTTAACAAACACGCAGAGTTGAACGCCTCACCTCCTCCTCGCGCCCCCCACAGCACCCGCATCGCCCCTCTCCGCAAGACTCACCACCTCCTGGATGCCCGCCGCCTCCTGCTCCTCCTCCAGCGCCGTAATCTCCTCGCGGCAGTCCCACCACTTCTCCTCGCTGAGCTCAAACGCCTTGGCCTTGATCTCCTTGACGGCCAGCGTCTCCGGCTGGATGTTCTTCCAGCGGAGGTTCGTCATGAGGATCTCTTGCCATTCTGCGGAGGTGCGGACGAAGAATTCGCGGCGGGATTCGAATGGCTATTTTGCAGGGTTAGAAAGTTGACTTTGCCACGAACAGAGATATTGACTGGTGTAATATAAAGGGAGGTGGAACAGTAGTCAGTCACTTACCCTTGGGTGCGGCAGACCATCATCAACCGACGTGGCAGCTGTCTCGGTCTCATCCTCTTCCGACGTAGTCGAGGGCGTGGGTGCCTCGGTGGACGCCTCTGAAACTTCGTCTTGCTTCTTCTTGCGCTTGCTTGCTGTGTGGAGCTGCTCCGGTTCCTGGTAGTCTCCGTCCTCCTCTTCCTCGTCTTCATCTTCATCTTCTTCGTCCTCGTCATCTTCATCCTCATCTTCGGACTCCTGCATATCTTGTTAGCTCTTGATTCGACTCATGACGACAAACTTGCAAGGCAAAAGGAAGATCATAAAACTTACAATCCAGTCTTCAACAGGCCTGCTAAAGATCTCCTTGTACCCATCCAACTTGACCAGATCAATCGCATAAAGATCGTCAAACGTAAACTCACGGTCCCCCTTCTCGTAAGTACCGCCATAGATGTACAAGACATCGGTTTGAACCGTCAACTGAGCGTTGAAGCGCATATGCGGCGGCTCCATAGACACCGGCATCTCTCTGGCCGGCTTCTCCTCCTCCTCGGGCTCGGCGAGCATCTTCTCCAGCTCAATGTCGTCCGCGTCCTCCAAAGAGGTCCCCGCCTGGAGTGCCGCCAGTTGCCGGAGGAGCTCCTCTTCGTTCGCCTGGGCACGGCCGCGTCTTCCCACCCGCTGCTCCGAAGCGTTCTTCTTCTGCTGCTGGCGCGGCTTACGGGAGGAGAGAGGCATGAACCTGTTTCTCTCAATGTTCCACGCAAACAGCTGGTTGAAGAACTCGCTTTCCATTCCCTCCTCGCTCTGCTCAACGTCATGCACGCCGCCAAACATGATGCCACGACCCTTGTGATATGCCATGGTAGCGCCAGCACGGGTGGGGTTTGGTGAGTTTGCAGGCTTCTTTCGCTTCTCCCATCTGACGGTAGGTCCAACGTTCGGACCTGCATCGGCAGGAGGCAGAGACATCCGGAGGAAGAAGCAATCCTCATGGACCTTGGGCAAGAGGACGTTCTTCTGCGCCTGGTGTTGGTTCCCCTTTTGGTTCTTCTTCAGCTGCACGGTAGCCTTGACTCTTGAATAACCTCCGAAGAGCACGGCTCCCTGCTCGGACGGCAGGAATGTAAAGGAAGAGCGAGCATCCGGCTTGAGCTGGGCGGGCGGAAGGACAGGGCTGTGCCACACGTAGTTGACTGTGTCAAAGATCCACAAGTCCGATAGATACTTGGTCTGGTTGGATGTGTCCTGGAAGCCCCCAAACAAGATGATGTACTGCTTCCAATAAGTCATCCGGTGGCCACTCCGCGCCGGCGGACTCTTGTCCTTGCCCTTGACCTCGATCTTGGTCCATTCCCTTGTCGCGGGCTCCAGCCTCCAAAAGTCGGAATAATGGTGAAAGGTCCCCTGCTTTGGAGACGAGAACTCTCCTCCAAAAAGATAGACATAGTTGGGATTGGAGGCTCTCGTCCAAGCATGCCCAGACCGCGGCAGAGGCGCATTGGGGGACGTCACACAGCGCCACTCATCACGGTTGATGTTGTAGATGTGCAAATCATTGAAGAACTGCGCAACCGAGCCGTTGAAGTACTCGCCCCCAAACAAGAGCAGGCTGTTGCTCTCATGCGGAGACGCCAGGATCGTAGACGCAGCCCGAGGCTTGGGCGGCGCGTCAACGACCGTCTCCGTGATCTTCAGAAACTGCTCCTGCTGGCGGCGGTACTCCTCCAGCACCTCGTCCAGGTCGACATCCTCGGCGTCGCTGCCCTCGAGCTTGGCGGTCTTGTTCTTGATCTTCTTCTCTCCCTTGCTGGCCTGCTTGGCTGCCTTTTCCGCCTAGAGAAAGAGGTTTAATTCGAGGCTTTCGAGATTTTGCTTGGTGCGTATTGGAGGGGTAACTTGAGGGGAGATCTCGATTTTGATGCTCACCTTTTTTGCCTTTTTGGCGTCCGAATTCTTCTTCTTATCCTTGGCCATGCTGTCTATATCTTATTGTAGTATTGGACAAATCGGAAGATGAGATCTCGCCCGATAGAGATACAAGTGAAATCCGATCTTTACTGCAGCGGGTCGTAGGTAGTGATTGGAGGAAAAGTGCTGCAAAACCCTATCAGACACAGTGTGTAAATTTGTTAGAGTCACTGTGCCGCGTCTTCTCGAGCGATCTGCTTCAATCTGTGGCACGCCGACTCATCCATTGTCATGTAAGATGATGATTGATTGACATAACGCATAAGCGAGCACAGATCAGTATAAGCATCGTGATTCCTAAATATTGTTCTTTCAGCTGAAAGACATCTCTGGCTGCATTTTGCACGTCGTCCACAGCAGTTGGCAATGGGTCTGTTAAGATTCCTCTCATGGGGAATGATGTCAGAAAGCAACATCTTCAAGGCGCCAGACAAACAGTCGGACAGCTAAACTTCGATCTGTTTATAGATCCTGTGGATCTTAAACTGATAGATAGGATTCAAAATTCAGTGAGACCGGCACGAGATGACCATGCACCGATTCACCCCGGGTATATTATAAGTCAAATATCGTAGCTCATACACTAATCGAAACGCTCAAAAGATATGGCAGAGGAAACACAAAGAGAGGTCACTCGCTAGACTCCCCTGATTGCTCTGCTGGGATAAAGACGCCCATGGCCTTGCTGGCCCCTTCAACGCAATATTGGACAACATCGAGCTTCTTCCCCGGCGGCGCGAGTTTCGCAATCTGTCGAATGTCGCTCGTTCTTGGTAGAAACAGTACGTGATCCATCTTCTTGTAAGCTTCATGCAATTGCTGTAGGTTGTATGGCTGCATTGTGCTGAGGTCGAAGATCTCATCGGTCCTGTACCCCGTTCCTCCCCAAGGCGGGCTGGCAAAGACCATGGCGGACTTTAGGTCGACCCTTAGTTCGGGGTGCAGCTTTTCCGGAGCATTGACGAGAAGGTCCATGTACTCGAAGCTGTCGCCGAGAACCCATGTGACAGCGCCTGGCTCGACACCGTAGAGCTCGGCGTTGTGTTGGGCACACGCGAGTGTCGCAGGGTCGCGCTCAATGGCGATGATGCGATCCCATCGTTCCGATAGCGCAAACGCAATGGTATTGCCCCCAGCCCCTCCAAAAGCATCAATAAGGATGTTTTTCTGAGGGTCATAATAGTCCTCGGCTAGCTCAAACGCGATTTGGCTAGAAAAAGACGTCAGTCGCGGCACAAATGAGAGAAGTGCAATGTTTAATCTCAATACTCACTTTGCTACTGGCTCTGGTGTGACCCCAAACCAAGCATCATCAGTCATGTGAACTCCAGCATCATAATATGAAAAGATGGAGTATCTCTGGCTGAAATACCTGCAGAACGAATTAGCAACCGAGAGATGACTTCCTTATGAGCGGCAAAAGACTCACTTTTGAATGTCCCATGGAACCTCATGCTTGCCTGTGTAGTGGTGGCACTCGTCTGTCAAAGGAAGCCTCCCCGCTGGCTCAAGTAAGAATTCGGTGTGTTTTGCGTCTTCAGTGGCATCCGCGGCCTCGTTGGCATCCGCGGCTTCACTGGAATCGGCGCCGTCAAGGGCTGCCTGGCTCTCGGACGCCAGTAACTTGGTCAAGCATGTGACGTCCTCTCTCGCCTCTGGGTTGGTCTCCAGAACCTTTCTGATGATTTCCCAAGCGGCTGGAGGGATCTGACGGGCTTGCGGCAAGAGAAGCTGAGCAGTTGGCGCGTCGATGCAGGGGCCAAGTATGTCGCGTGCGATCTGCTGCTCTATTGCATCTGCAATATCAGGTTCATCCGTGGACATCTTGAAGCGCGGGTATTTATTGGGCGCTTTCTTGTCGTATTGCGATGCAGGGAATGATCAGGCGGAATCTGCAGCCTCGTTATACCAATAAGGACCAGTCGCTGAGAAAACTTTTGGTATACAAGAGGATGAGGTCCTTTCGTTTGGAACAGAGGAGGTAGCCAAACGACCAGAATCGATTATCGAGTGCGATAGTGATTTTGACTGAGATTCAAACGAGCAGCCGGAAATTCAGGTCAAGATTTTGTATGTTGACAAAAGTAGACATGAATGTTTCGCGCTGGTTGGCAGGTGAATTTCACACAAGGCTGAGGTTGCTAGTCCCCGTCGGCTCCACTCTTAAACCGCGTTAAGCATCTAGCGCCTTGGCACTTATGCAAGGCTGACAATCGCAAGGGACAGCTTGCGACAAGCTCTCAAACTTAGCGAGGGCGGACGTCACTTCTCTTATCAACAATCAACTCTCCAGCACAGGACTCTTGAACCAACGCCATCCGCTCATCGAACACGGTCGCACAGCATTTCCCGGTACAGCTTCAGCGCTTCGAAACCTCCGAGCATCGGCCTCGCACAGCAGCGGGGCGACTCCCAGCGACCATGTTCAACGCACTCAACCGCTTTATGTCCCGCCTAGACGGCGACGCCCCGCAACGTCAACACGACCGCGACTCGTTCGGCTTCCAGGTCCTGCGAAACACGAACCTCGAGCTACCGATCGAGCCCTGGTTCGACTACATTGTTGGAATCAATGGAAGGCCAATTGTAACCGCCGATGCCCTTTGCGACTAGCTGTTTAACTGGTGCTAAGATTGGTGCAGGATAATCCCGACCCAAGCCTCTTCGCGCAAGAGGTGCAGAATTGCGCCGGCGGAACGGTGACATTTGGCTTGTGGAGCGCAAAGGTGAATTGAAAAGATTCAGAAAAGCGAACAAGTCAGAAATTGACACCGAACAGGGCCAACGCGTAAGAGAAATGCATATTCCCGTCCCCGCAGATACCGCAGCGCTCGGTCTTTCTCTTCAGTTCGCGCCCATCTCGCTCGCCGCCAACGTCTGGCATGTCCTCGATGTGCCGGCTAATTCGCCCGCCGACCTTGCCGGACTGTTACCGTACAGCGACTACATCCTCGGCAGCCCAGAAGGCGCCTTAAACGGCGAGAGTGCCCTGGGTGAACTCGTGGAGGACTTCATCGGGCGACCCCTGCGATTATACGTCTACAACAACGAGTACAACGTCTCGCGCGAAGTCACAATACAGCCGAGCCGAAGCTGGGGAGGAGACGGAGCCTTGGGATGCACACTAGGGTACGGAGCGCTGCATCGGCTGCCGGCTCCGTTGAGCGAACCTGTCAGCGCCCCTGGCGAGACGATGTTTGACGGCGATTTCAACGAGAAGAGCGGAGGCGGATACACCCCAGTACAGGCAAGCTCTCCGGCGCCGCCACCAACGGGCGGCGACTTCCTCGTGCCCGCTCAAATCGTCAGTCCGACGCCGGCGAGTGCGCCTCCGCGCGGTGGCACGCCTCGGGGAGGGAAGAAGAAAGAGCGCCATGCGACGAACAACTTCATGGACGACTACTTTAAGGAGGAAACGGAGAAGAGTCTGGCACTGGATAATGCACCGAAGAGTAAGGGCACGGGTGTACCACCGCCTCCAAAAAGCGCCGGTGGCCCCCCCAAAGCCGAGCATAAGGAGGGTGCAGCGGATGAAGGCGGAGCATGAGAATAATGCGTTGTTGGTTCGTTTGATGATTAGGCGACTGGCAACAAAGAGAATGAATTTGAATTGCGTAGTCAATGCGAGGCGAATGGATGGGAATTCCTGACAGCTATAACATGACGAGCCACATAAATCCACGGAGGCCAGGTATATCACTGTTCGAGCTCCATTCGTTCGGAAATGACCAATGTCTTCACGTACACGCGGCTCGGCTGCGCGGTCAATATGATTCTTAGCCTCTTGATTTGGGCCATTCTCTATGCCTAATGACGCTCCTCTGTCGAAGCAGATCGAGGGCACCACACTGTAATATAACGATTTAGGCCTTGCGCTCTATCAAGGCTGCCATTGCACCACGCATCGTCTCCTTGTCGGACTCGTTCAGTTGATGAAGTTGACACAGAAGAAATGTAGAATCAGACTGCAGACGACGTAATCGGCAAATGCTCTGCGGTTGCAAGTTAGTATGATGGACACACGGACATGTATCTGATATATTCAGCGTCGGGTGGTGATGTAAGTCGTACCGTTCAGGCGATACCTCTGGAAACTCGCTCTTGTTCGCGGCCGTCGTTTGTATACGTAGTGAGACTGGAAGCTTCGAGTTAGAGCTCGTGCGTGGCAGCTGGGAAACCCATTGGGGCACAAACTCGTCAAGACAAACTGGCCAACAGTTGCTCCGAATCCTGAAAGAAAGGCATTGAACGGCTGTGAAGATAAATCCAAGTTAGCATATATGCCCAGCACCACAATGGCCCCAAAGCTCCAAAGCTCCAAAGCTTGAGAGAATCCCTAGGATAACGCACGTAGTTGCCCGCCAAGATGCAGTAGAGGAATTGCAGCGCGCCGACAACGGCGATGAAGACGAGGAACACGTCAATGAGCTTCGTCCGCTGCGGCGTCTCCTTCATGTAATACTGGTAAATGTTCTGCAGCACCTTGTCCCAGTTGGCCGGGGCGTTCTTGGCTGCTGGCGCGGCGATGGGCGCTGATGCTGGGACTGAGCCCGCGGCGGTGGTGCTGGCCTGGGTGGTCGCGGCCGCTGAGGGCGCCGGTTGCGCAGCGTTCTTCTTGGCGGGCATGGTCGGCGATTCGATGTCGTCGGTGTTTGTTCTGTGGTAGGGGGCGGGTGAAAAGACGAGGTCGAGGCTGGTGATGCTATCGATCGATTCGAGATGACTTGGAAGCACCTTGTCTGATCTGCTAATGTTCGGTACCTTGGTACAATTGCGGCCACGAAAGCTCCAAACAGGTCGGCGAGCTATGATTGGCTCGCAAATCTGGGGGGGTTCTGGCGACCCACTTTGCATTTCCGTTCATCACGTCAGTCTATATCCGGCCTCGTTCGACTCCGAGGGCCGAATGAACTCGGGACTTGCTTTAACATTGACAGCTTTCCCATCACGCAGCAGCATATAAAGCTCTATCGATAACCTGACCAAAGCTACCTCAGAAACGCTCTGAAGCTCTTCCAATAACAGCACAGAACAATCATCATGGTACGTCAAAGCATGCTCAGGCGCATCGCGAGTTCTATTGCTTTGGCGGGGGGCGCAAACGGACATGACTGACCTCATCGCAATAGTCCTCAAATTCGTCTCTGTCAAATGCCTCCTTCGTCCTTGCGGCCCTCACGGCTGGAGGCGGCGCCATTGGCTATGCTAAGACTGGGTCTGTTCCCTCAATTGCCGCTGGATTTCTGGTGGGCTTCTTGTGTATGTCATCTCCCAGCGTTTCCGGCGCAAATTGCCAGCACCTCTGGGCTCATAGAACTAACATGTCCTCTTAGACGGCGTCGGAGGATATCGCATTGCCAACGGCCAGTCTTACGGCGTTGAGCTGAGTCTTCTTGCCTCGGCTGTCTTGGGGGCTTCCGCCATTCCTCGAGCGATCCGCCTCAGGAAGCCTGTGCCCATCTTCCTCAGTGTCCTTTCGACATATGGTCTTCTCACTTTCGGTTCTGCACTGCGCAGGGTCTAGACGGGGAATGCTGTGTTGTATATGCATATATTGCTCGATAGTCAGCTCTTGAAACCTGAATTGCTTGACAGTACAGATCAAGCCTGGATGCCTTTTAAGTCGTTTTGTATCCAGAGGCCCTCCTTTGCGCCCGAACAAGATGAAAGTATATGTACACGTCGCCGTATTCTCCTGGCGACTATTTTCATATCCAACGCCGGTTCCATAAATGAGTAAACATGGTATTATTGTACAAGAAGGTGCGAAACGTTCGAGAAGTCAATATGAGTCGAGAATTTGCGTCGGGGTATGTGTATCCGCGTTTCTTCACAGGCCGAGCGCTCGCTGCTCTTCCTTGATTCGATCTCGTTTCGCCTTCGCGGCGGCCCTGTTATCTTGTTGTACTTTGGAGCGCTGCTGTCGAAGACACTTGTCGACCAGGATCTTGGCATCGTTGCAGCCGCCCGAGGCCTTGTGCATGAAGCCTTGCGCATGGCATTCTTCGAGAGCGGCGATGACCTCCTGGCATGCTGGAAGTCTCTGTTAGGTCGCTGAGTAGAAGATTGATGCGTTGAGTGGGATTCGACCTACCCATGGCATTCTGCGTGTGCAAGTGAGGATGCATTTTTGATCGTTTGTGCGACAATCGAGCTGATAGATGCGGATTTCGTTTCAATGGAAGAGAGAGACGGATTGATGATCAGCAGATGCCTGCATCAAGAAAAGCTTGGACTGGACCGTTTTAGTGGTCGGACTTGGCGGGGGTCTTCCGCTAACTGCACTGTACATACCAGGTACAAGCACATGCAGCTACCACCCACAGTGCCGGAAATCAACCGATGCTCCAAGCTTGAAGACAAGCAACAGCAGCGCCACCGAAACTCTGCCTCGACATCTCCCAACGGTTGACAGTCACAGACAGGGATAGTAGCTGGCCTCTCTCTGATAGCGCTTCTTGATCTCTTACAGCGGCAATCATGTCATCGTCACAGCAGGTTTCTGCCAAGAAGCAGCAGGGTAAGACGCCATCGTTTATTCGGACACGCGGTTTCCCCCGCCGTGCTCTCATCCCCCCTTTGCCGTCTCATCTTCATGTTCCTGATTGCCCGTCTTAGATCTCCAAGCCACTTACTCCAACTACAAAAACACGCTGCAGCAGATTGCATCAAAGATTGGTGATATCGAGCAGGAGGCAGAAGAGCACAAGTTCGTTTTTGTTCCCTCAACCTACTCTTCTTCTTCTCTCACTAGGACATTGAACCCCCGCGCTTTCATGCCGTGTCTCATGTCTTTCCGTCTATGCCGCAGACTCTCAGCCTCACCACAACCCTGCGAATCACACCGCTAATTCGGGCACTATCGTAGGCTTGTACTTGAGACGTTGGAGCCGCTTTCGGGAGACCGAAAGTGTTTCCGTTTGATCAACGGCGTGCTCGTGGAGAGGACAGTCAAGGATGTGGTGCCGGCATTGAAGACAAACCAGGAGGGGCTGAAGAAGGTCCTTGATGACCTGGTCAAGCAGTACAAGAACAAGCAGGATGAGCTTGACAAGTGGAAGGTCCGTATTTCCAATCTCCAGCGGTATTTGGACCAAGGTAGCTAATCTCGAATGACAAACCCACAGAAGAAGAACAACGTCCAGGTAGTACAGCAGTGAGGCACTGCAATCACATCTAATAGAGAAACAAAAAAAGATGAAACATTATGATCCTTCCTAATAGTATCCGGACCGTTGCCGAATCAAGTGCCCAGTCAGCCAACAGGGCATGGAAATTCGTGGAAGACACCATCTGTCTTCCCTCTCGAAGACTCCGCCTAGGTGTGCGGTTGACGTGCTGCATCCTTGATCAGCGCATAGATGCTTCATGCCACAACCATTCAACGATACGTGGCCACACCCCTCGACGATGCAGAACCAAGTCCTTGCATTTACACGATCCTTCATGCCTGGCCATTCGACCACTCGGAATTCATCCTATGCTGATGGCGTCTCAATGCCCAACAGTATGCAGCCTCCACCTAGCCGTATCTGCAGCTCAGGATATATCCGCGGCGCATGATGTTAGAATACAGCAAACAAAGACAGGGGGCCATTCGCGTGGTTGAGTGTGCTTTTACTGTATGGCTGATAGCTGTCCAGTTGTTGAATTCCCAGCTTGGGGCGTATCGGGGCAAGCCTGGATGCGTACAAATCACTTTACATGACTAGCAGCTCCAATCGGAATGCCACACCGGCGTCAGCCGCACTCTATATCACTTGGACGAGATTGCTCATCACCGATCCTGAGCATGCAGATGCTCCCCGAGCGAGTATTCGCTTCCGCATGTGCCGTGCCTCTCGGAGATTTCGTCACCAATGCATATGCCGTAGTGCCCCTGAGGCGAGGCGTCTCATTGCCAAGTGGCAAGTCCCAATGACAGCGTGCTCAACAAACGGACTGCAGGGTTGCACCGCCCCTCCACTAATAACTCCTCGATAT
The DNA here is from genome assembly GCA_020002365.1 of Trichoderma gracile. Classification (NCBI taxonomy): domain Eukaryota; kingdom Fungi; phylum Ascomycota; class Sordariomycetes; order Hypocreales; family Hypocreaceae; genus Trichoderma; species Trichoderma gracile. The sequence goes on along the minus strand of JAINEY010000001.1, from coordinate 5,320,802 downwards.
TTGACAATCACACGACTTCGAAAGGTGCTGATTCTTCCAAGGGCATATAGAAAACCCGATTCGAAGGGCGTCTGTCGACCCGGCGTGATATGGGAGTGGGGGTATCACGTTTGGCTTCACCCCCTTCCCCCTTCCCGTGGCTCGTATGCTCGCTCGTGACACCACATACAAAGCCATCATCTCATGAAAGAAGCGTCGAATGGTTTCTGGAATGTTACGTCGCCAAGCCATGGTGGGACGAAGACGCCCAGATGCAAATGAGAGGGGGGCCATGAGGCCGCTAGGCATGCACTCACAGGGACTAAGTGACAACTCATGTGCCTTGAACGACCACGAGGAGGCTACTCAGCAACTACATGTAGTAGCGGCTACTGACATGAAGCGATTGCTGCGAACTACAGCGTGTGGATGCTCCGATACCGTACTAAAGCCTTGTTTGTACGACTGTCACTGTACGGGCCATGTCAGTAACAAAGAGGACACATTCCGCCGGCCTCCATTGACTGCAAGTTTTCATGCAAGTTGAGCCAACGAAGCTGGAGGCATCGCCTGCCGAGTGATGTTTGCCTCGACTCTTTTCGTCCTGACACGCACAGGCCAGGCAGAGACAAATGGATGAAGGACGACAAACACCACAAACCTGCATGCACAACAAGGCTACTATCCATCGATCAGGCTTAGCTTGCCTGCAGCCTCCAACCCCCAACTGTGAAGGGTGTGTGTGGGTGGTGATGGTCAAGAATGTGCCTGCACACATCGAGGAAACGGAAACAAAAGTCGAGGCCGGATGTCTCGTGTTTCGTGCCCAAGCTGGGTGCTGCTGGGCTTCAAGCCAGCTCAGCAGCCATCCCTCCATCAAGCAGGCCCGCCATCCCTTCAGTCTAGATGAAGCCGTGTGCAGGGGACATGGGGAGAACGGAGGGCCAGGGACTTTGCAATAATCAATTTGGCCTCGCTACCCAATCGGTCTGCAGTATGGAATGGCATAGAGTCGTCAGTTTCAAAGTGCTTCGTCACAGCAAAGTGCTGCTCTATCAGAGGTTACCGCGGAATGCATGTAGCCGTCCCTTGCGGATCTGTACCTGACGCGAAGGCCGAACAAAGAACCAACGAACGCAGCTCTTCGCACCGGCAGCATCACCATTGGCCCAGACAATCTGCCCAATGCCCGGGCGCCTGTCGAGAGCAAGGCCGTGGTTCGTGCATCGCTCGGCCGTCGGTCACCAGCCAACCACCACTGGGCTGACATGGGAAATGCGGCCCAATGGGTTGGCACCTCGCATTGATTTGATTGTTTTGGGGGCCCGACTTTTTTTTTTCTGGCAGCCACCGGGTTCCTGAAGGGAGAGGCTTGCCTTAGCCTTTAGAGCCTGCGATGCATTGTCAAATGAGCAACTGCAGTAGCCCACCCTCTCGGTACCGTCGTCGTGGACTGGCTGCAGTTTCGCTTTGCGACGACGACGTCACAGCCACGAGGCTGGCTGGCCGTACGTGCTGTATCACGGAATACCGCAGCCCAGGGTCGCTAGGACAAGGGGAATATTCTTGCAGCACATGCCGGGGGGGCAGGGATTGGTGAGGGCTGTTGAAGTCTAGACGACAGCTTTCATGTTTTTCTCATGATGTCCATGGCCATACCTTGTCGCATCCTGCTGGTGTCCCAACAAAATGCAGTTGATCGAAGGAATCAGAAGCTGACGACACCAAGAAGCACGCCGCGGATAGCTGCTGTATGTAGGTATTAACACACCGCCTCTGACGATGCCTTGGTACGACCATCCCGGCCCCCCTCCTTGCGAGTTTAGCCCGGCAAGAGAACGCACTTGAGACGAGGTTTGGCAATCGTAGGGTGATAGTTGGTCATGGTTTCGAGGCGCACATGGGACAGTTGAAAGCAGCACCAGCAGCATGGCAAGCCGGGGTGTGTGGTCTGGTGATAGAGCGCATACATGTGCGGTGGGCCATTCTGTCATTGCTTGGCTGTTTTCTCTGATTACCTTACCTTATGGAGATCACTGAGGGTTGGGGGGATGCTGTTCCCAGCTCCATTGGGGGACTGTGTCATGTTGGAGCTGCTGTCAAGCTTGAGGCCTCTACAAGGTACTTACTTACTCTTACACGCTCTGGTATGATGGCACCCAAGCGATTGACCGAATACCTTGGTGAGGCCATTGCAGCCTGGTGTCACAGTTGGTAGGTATCTGTGTCAAGAGCAGCGAGTATCTCTCATCATGATGTAGAGGGTCTGCAATTGCATCCATATGCTCCATGAGCTGGCTCTCGACGTCAACGCATTGCATCAAGGTTGGTAGCGCCTGATGGTCGCCCAGAGCTCATCCAATATTGAACGGTACCAAGCTTGCAAGTCACCCGCTACTTGGCGGCTCAGCTCCAGATACCCGCGCTTCTAGTGCAGATCGAGCAGCCCAAGGTCGTGCTGGCTGCTGGCCAACAAGCAGCCGCTATGCTGGTCGTACATCCGAGACCCGTGGTATCCCGCCACACAATCACCATGACGCAGTACCTCAAGCCTGTGTCATCCCCCCGCTATCGATAAACCTGCAGAGGGCTGTCACTGCAGCGCTGCCCATCCCATGCGCCGCCGCGGTACCGCCCCCAGCTGCGCAAAGTACCGCGCAACCTGCCGGCCAGGTCCCCGCTGTTATCTCGGCCGACACCAGCGCGCTGTCCGTCCACCACCACTAGCCTCGTGCAGAAGCTCTGCCTCTTCGTCTCTCTTTTGCACTCCACATCCACATTCACACTTATGCACCCACGCCAGCCGCAGCACGACGCAGACGCAGACGCAGACGCAAACAGCGCAGTACCGACGCCCTCGTGAGACGCTTTCCCAGACTCCCCCTCCCCCCCAAGCGAAGCCTCTTCTTTGTTCTGACCGTGAGCCAGCCGCCCTACGAGACCCGGAACCCTGCGCGACCGTGTAACTTTGGCCGCGCCACCGCAATCCGTGCCCGAGCCAGACCACAGACCACAGCCGTTTGCTCTGCACGCGACGGCCTCGTCTGCCGTCCAATCTGCTGTCTAAGACGCACCCCCGTCGACCTCACTCGCTGTCGCCCCCGGGCTGTTGATTTCCGCGAGTCTGCCTGGCATTGCCGTAGCCAGAGAGCCTGTCAGCAGCTGAGAACGAGAGCTGTGCTTCTTATTGCTTGTTGCTGTGCTTGATCCGCTCACGCCCTCTTGTGGGAAGCGCTGCTGGGACGAATCTGCTGGTCCTGCTCCGTCCTCCCCAATCGCATCGTCTGGGAGCTCTCTGCGACTGCGGACCCTTTTTTTTTTCTCGGACACCCCTCCCCCCTCTCCAGTTTGCTATTCCCCCCTCCACCCAGGGATATTCTCTCCCAACCGGCTTGCCAGCCCATACATACTACATACTACATACGCCAAGCGGGCGTCATCGGTCCTGCGTCGTCTCCCCCCAGCCAGGGCAGACCCAGACAGCGGCGTCCTAGATCCCTCGCGCCTGTCACGATTGACGCAGCGTTTCGCATCGTCTGCACACACGCCCCCCTTTGTTGACGAATCGGGCAAACCCTACCTCTTGCGACGTGGCCAGGGCGACACATCATCGCGAAACCTGCCGAAGCTGTGCCAACCCGAAGATTCTACAAAAGACGCTAGCAGCCGCTGCAGGTAGCCAAATATGTCCGACTCCCCTCAATCTCCTCCAAAGGATGTCGACCAAGGTGCACAGTCACCCGACGAGGAAGGACAAATGAATGATAATCAGGAACCCCACTCGGCCGGAGGGACTGGCTACGAGTTTGAAGGTGTCAAGGAGCAAGACCGGTGGTTGCCTATAGCCAATGGTATGTCCTCGTCCTCCCCCCTCCCTCTGGAGCCGTTTGTCGAGTCGTGATTTGCCTGTTTGCCCGCATGCGTGGGAGCTGCTGCTTGTCTTTCTCAGCCTCGCATATTCGCCCATGTCTCACCAGTTGTTCCCCAATGTGCAGGAGACGCCGCCGCGCGCCTCCAAGGCCGACAAAGCCGATGAGCTCGATGCTAACATTCGCAATTTTGCTCCAGTGGCCCGAATCATGAAGAATGCCCTGCCGGACAATGCCAAAATAGCCAAGGAAGCCAAAGAATGCATGCAGGAGTGTGTGAGCGAGTTCATATCGTTCATCACTAGCGAAGGTACGTTTTGGTGGTTTCCGAACCTGTTGGGCTTGCTGCATATACTGACATGTTTCGTCAGCCTCCGAGAAATGTCAACAGGAAAAGCGCAAGACGGTCAATGGGGAGGATATTCTCTTTGCCATGACGTCTTTGGGCTTTGAGAACTACGCGGAAGCCCTCAAGGTGTACCTTTCAAAATACCGCGAGGTAAGCGAGAAGCCTGGGTATCGCTCCAATTTGGAACAGTCATGACTAACGAGGCGATGTGAAACTAGCAACAAAACCAGTCGAACCGTGACCGCGTCTTAGAGAACAACACCTGGGGGAACGCCATGATGCCTGGCGAGAAGACTGAGCCTGGCACAGCCAACCCCGAATATGCACCACCCGAAGGAGCGAACCCCCCCGAAGGCGGTGCCGAGCCAAATTACATGTACACTTCTCATGCCGGTCACAACGGTACTGGTGCTGCGGAGAACTATTAGTTGACCGTCGATTAGTTGGTCATCGTGACGCCAGCGTTCGCCCACCTGCAGACGACGACCTCTCTTCCCCTCAAAAACCACCATCTCGGGAGCCCGATCGGACCGCTATTGCCCTCTGGGAAAACCCTCCAACACGCTTCTCTGCCAAGCCATGGTGGTTCTCGGCTTGCTTCTCCGCGTTGCAGAGATATTGCTGCAGCATGTTTGATTGTTCGAGTTGGGACCAGGGCATTTCGTTTCACCTAAAGCTGCAGGGAATAAGGCAACAGTGAGGGGAAGGGGATCAGATGGCTCCAAGTCTCTCTTGCGTGAGTGCGACGCTTCACTTTCTTCATTTCCTTTGTCTCTTTGTTGCTTCGGTGTTGTCCAGTACAGATACTTGATAAGACAGAACCAGTCCTGGAAGCTTCACCCGTCACCTCAGGGGGTGGGCCAGGATGCGCAACACAGCTATTTCGGCAGCAGGGGTTGAGGACTTTGCCCGGCAGGATAACGGATATGCATGGGGTCCAGACTGTGGGTTACGGAGTTGGATTATTCGAGTCTTCAATACCTTATACGACTATATACCAGTTCATGTGCTATCAGGGCGTCCTACGAGTACTTCTGACAGAGACTTATCTTTTCGAGCTATCTATTATGAAAACTGTAAGTCCTTGTGAGTTTAGATAACCAATTGTTAAACTGCGCATCCAACAGTACAGAACAAACGCAGTCTGATGCAGCCATTTGCAGCCCCATGGTGTAAAGACAGAATGACTCTTGCATGGTCAAGTGACACCGCAGCAGAGTGGCGTCAAGGGAGCCTAACTGGACGCAAAATTGGGGTTTGAAATGGCCTGAGTCAGACTGAGGTTGAACAGTGACGACTCGCTTGGCACTTCAACAAAGGCAGACGCAGATGTTGTTTGATTCGACATGGCCTTTCGCAGGTTGTCACACAATGAGCAAGCATCAACTTCCAGCCAAGCAACATGAAGCATTGCTACGGCACATCAATGTTCCGACGGGCGCACGGACCCTTCAGTGCTGCCTAAGCAGATCAACTTGGTTGTGAGGCACGTGCGGGGTCCCCACCGGATTAGAAAATCTTCCCTGTCAGCGCCTCTTGAGCAGATGCACCAAGAAAAAAAAAAGATCCATGTTCCGCCGCGCATAAACTGACGTTTTTTGTGCCACGATTGACTCGGCCCTCAACCTTCTTTCAGCATCCTTCATCCCGCTCCTCAGTCAACGGTTATCTAGCATTATTACGGCTTCGAGCTCGAGTCATGCGCCTCGCGCTTTGAGGGATTGATAGTACTTCACTTTTCAATCAAAGAAGAGCTGCGAGGCTTGAGTATTATGAAGGCCGTGGGCGATTGCAGAAACCAGCCCTTTTGCCTCGCCTCTGCAGCACTGCCGTGAACGAACGGCACGTCAATCGCATCCTCAGTCTCGCCGGCATCGCCCTTCACGCTCATTGCTACCGCCGAATCTCGACATCGCCGTCCTTCGAATGTTGACGTCTACTCCCAGAAGCCTTCCCGGGACTTTGCCTCGAGGCACCACTCCTGTCAAATCCATACTCAAGACAGCTTCTGCTCTCGGCCGCAGGAAAGACCAGCATCACCCGCTCAGTGAGGGCGCCGAGGCCCAGGAGACGCCCTCCAAACGGCGCAAGGTGTTGTTCGACGAAATCAAGAATGTGACGTACGAGGTCGGCCGACGAACGATGGACGAGATCAAGCTCGAAGTGCGGATGGCGCTCGAGGCCCACCTGCGGGGAGACGACGGCCAGTACGACGGATTGAAGGAGATGTTTGCCAACGACAAGAAGCGATACCTGCCGCCGGTGGTGGGAGAGGAGGACGACACGCTCAAGCCGCACGAGCTGCAGGTCTACCTCATGGCCCTGACGGGCTGCATCCCCATCCTGAAGAGCAAGGACTGCAACGGCCTGGTCAAGGTTATTCTCAACTGCTCCTGGCTGGGACGCGACGCGGCCTTTGTCAAGGTCTTTACGCACTTTCTCGCCGCCCTGGTCAGCGCGCAGGGCTCCTACCTCAACCACGTCCTGGCCATGATCGTGGATAAGTTCCACGACTCCCGCCCGTCCGCGTGGCTTGTTCCCGACTTCCCCGAGATCAGCCGCGACACGATGCGAGACAGGCTGCATTCGGCTCTTCAGTACCTCCTCAAAATGTTTCCCTCCGCGACTTCTGTCCTGGAGAACCTGCTTAGAAACAAGTTTCCATTCTTGGACGACTCGATGAGAGTCCACATGGCCTACATCCACAACCTCCTGCGGGTCAAGGACTACGTGCCCGACCTGCAAGAAGATATTTTCGACATGATTCTGGATCGTGTTGTGAAGATTGACTCACAGATGCAGCTAGATCTGGAAGACACGGACGACGATATCACTGCCGCCGTCATGTACGCGCTTCGCACAGAGAACCCTCAACAAGAAGCTGCAGGCTGGGAAGACGAGGCCGACGACGACAGTGATACCGACTCCGTGGACAGCGACGATGCTGATTACGATCAAGACGCGGTTCGAATCAAGACTCTAAAGGAGAGCGTGGAGAAGATGGACTCGATGCTTGATACCCTTTTTAAAGTTTACACACCGCATTTCGCGAACCCTGGCTCGGATAAGGCGTTTGACATGTTTGTCACGATCCTGCGCGAGTTTGACCAGATGGTTTTGCCGACATATAAATCGCGACACACGCAATTTCTCATCTTCCATTTCGCCCAGCAGCACGAGCGACTTACCGACGCGTTTTGCGGCCAGCTGATTGCCAGCGCCTTCCAGAGCAACACGCCGAATATCCTGAAGCAGGCTGCGGCCGCCTATCTCGCAAGCTTTGTCGCTCGAGGCGCACACGTGCCGCGCAGCCTCGTCCGCACCATCTTTATGCTTCTCATCCACCACTTGGACCAGTACCGGAGGAAGTACGAGCCCATCTGCCGCGGCCCGGATCTTAAGCGCTTCCACCCCTACTACAGCCTCGTGCAGGCTACGCTTTACATTTTTTGCTTCCGCTGGCAGGACCTGGTGGTTTCTGCCCCCGAATTTGTCGATCCCGAAGACCCGGCATCGTACATTGGCCAGGATCTCGAGTGGATTGGCACCTCGCGGAAGGATCTTTCTACGCACATCTTTGGCAAGCTCAACCCCCTCAAGGTCTGCGCACCCGTCATTGTCGAGGAATTCGCCAAGCTGGCGCACCGCCTCAATTTCATGTACGCCTATCCGCTGATTGAGGGCAACAAGCGAATCCGATTGACGCAGTACTTGTCATCGACGTACTCTACTGGAGGCGCGCTGCGAGACTCTGGCTTCGATACGCAAGAGGAGAGCTTTCACCAGCTGGATCCGTACTTCCCATTCGACCCATACCAGCTGCCAGTGAGCAAGCGCTGGCTGGTGAATGACTACGTGCACTGGAAAGCGATCCCGGGCCTGAATGCGGAGGATGACAGCGGATCGGAGGAGGAGGAGGATGATGACGATGAAGAGCTCGAAGAAGGCACCGCAACCGATAGCGACGGCGGCGAATCGGAGTAAACTTCAAGACTACCTTACGATATACGGGGAGACGGATATACCCGGAACGCTACACGATGCGACAAGACGGGTTCGATATTTGAAATACTTGACCTTTTTTCGACTGGCTATCTACGGACATGGACAGGGTAGATAACAAGGGGCGGTCAGGATCGCGCTTATGTGCGGAAAAAAAGTGGTTTTCTAGGGGCGTTTTAGGGGCGGCATATGGTTCCTTTGATCTGTGCGTGCCGATATGTCTTTCTGGCATGTGGCTTGGATCTTTTCGCATTTACTTGCCGTTCGTTTTCTAGCGAGGAGTTGGCAAAAGGAACAATTGCTCTTTTTTATTTTTTTTGATTCCTGATCTGTTCTTGGTTGACAGATTATATGCCATGTCAAAGCTGTGTATAGGGTTGAACTTGGGGTTGAATTGATGTTGATTTGACACGTTGAATATGTGCCTGATTGTCTTGGTATGATGGTGCTGTTATTGTGGTTGAGGGGGGTTTGCTGAGTGGTGATAATTGCGTTCACTGAATGTGTTGTCTTATCTTTTGCCGTGACATTTCTAGGTCGGTTTGTAGATGAGAGGTGTGGAATTGCAGGTGTTTCGGTATTTGAAATACTCGATAGTCAGCGGTCCGGTGCTATGACGAGAGGGTTACAAATACCACTTCCCGTTTCGTTATTTGAAATCACGAAGCGATGAATATCTTATGCGTCGTGCATTTGTTCTACTTGTGCACTTTATCTTGAAATCCATTCAGCATGCGACCTATGAGGTTGCATTTGGCGGAAGGATCTTTCTAATTAGTTGCAGTCGGCAAGGAATCTGTTAGATACAGAACGGGACATTTCTAATATCTCAACAAACTCGATGTCCTGAGAAGAGAAGAGCCGGGAAGATAGATACGTCTTGTCAGATGTAAGTTGCAGATATGACACAATTCCAGTTTCGGTTCCCCGTTGCGTTCCTGGATCCTTGATGCGATTTTCATGCCGATATGGTTGCTGTTCACATGCTATTTTGGTTTCTCTAGTTAGCGAATGGGGTTTATCGTTCTACAGACGGTATTCCGACCTGGATCGAATTCCTATTGACGGGAATATTTGAACTTCGTATCGGCATTTTTAGCACCTTTGCCCATCCCCACCTTTCAAAGCGGTACTCGGTACTTTGCGATCTGCAGTAACTTTCAAGATCCGCGGCCATGAATGGAATCATCAGGACTTTAAGCTGCCCTATATACAAGCAATTCCGCTGAAGGGCCCGCGTTTCTTCAGCGGATATAAGTATCCTGTACTTGAGCAGACTGGGGCCCGGGAATTAATCGCGACTTCCGTCCGAAACGCAGAAGAATACAAAGGCAGGAGCACCGGGGATGTAATACTGCCCAGATGGGCATGAAGAGCTGTGCTCAGTACCTAGTACCTTGGACTTATTAACGAATAGTAGGTAGTAAGCAGATTTGCAAAGGGCGAATTGATGACCACATCACGCCTCAGCCCATTCTTCTCCCACATACAACCACTGCCTTACTAAGGGTTTGACAAACTCTCTCTCAGTTTCTCTCGCATAGTTGCTACCTTATTCTTTATACTGCCCACTAGGTAATTCTCATTGATTTGAGGTATGCTGAAGAGGGATTAGTCATTGTTGTTACCTTTTCTCCCACTCAATTTCTTCCTCAGTTGCTCCTGTGGCGGCGCTCAACGTATCGACGCAATAGTACCTATAGTACAGTTTCGGGACACACGAGATAGGAGAATTCGCTGACGTACTATTTTCGACGCGGCGCAGCTAGTGATAATTCCAGGTCCTCACTTAGCGATCTTTTCTTCGCTTACAACGAGACTACAAATCACGACGAAGAACAACTCTAGTAGTTGTCCAGAATAAAGGCTCCCGGTCCGGAGATTTAACGACGAGAAATCAACACAAGAAACGGCTGGATCATCTTTCAAAACTTCCTACTTTGAGACAACTTTACTAGCGAATACTTAACCTTGGTTTTCTCCTTCCTGTTGTCAAAGATTCAATTGGAGCCTCTTCAGTTTCTGTTTCTGTGTGACAGACAGACACTCAATCGCTGTCCGACGCCCGTCAATTGGAAGTGCTTACTGCTGGAGAGAGGACAATGGCGGACGCGGAAGGCGGCGAGCCTGAGCGGCCCTCGTTCACCAGCTTCTGGAAGCGAGTCAAGCAGAAGGAAAAGGGCCATGAGGGAGACGGTCGGAAGAAGCACGGCAAGGAGACAAGGGCAGAGGAGCTGCAGGATGAGGCTGAAGGAGCAGGAGCTGAGCAAGATGAATCGCCCGATCAGAATCCAGATCAAGATCCTGGTGAGTTCTAGATTCTATTTACCTTTTTTCGACTATTTCTCTTCTTTCACGCCCTCTCTGTCCATTTTGTCAGTTTTGTTTCCATGGTTGAGAGTTGTCCCTGGTTTGGGAGGGTATATCACCCCCCCCCATTGGGTCAATGATTCCTCACCCTTTTTTTTTCAGCTTCATCCCGTGGCGGCTCGATTGGGACGAGGCGCGCTAAGCAAGTGCCCCGAAGGCGACGTGCATCGTGCATATTGAGGGAGGGGAGGAATAGACTCGGATATCCTGGGGTCGGACTCGATGCAACGGTTGATGTACAGGCGCTGGGCGAGTGCTACGATGTGACACGGGTACCGGCTTGACTGCCTGGCCGCCCACCTGTCCGTCTATCTGTCTGTCTTGCTACCTGACCATCTGCGGCTATCACGTCACCGACTGTTGGCGTCTGAGGAGCAAGTGCTTCGTGATTTGGAATTATTATCATACGGGAGTGGCCGAGGGCTAGTGCTGGCCATGATGGATCTCATTCTCCCCTCCTCCTCCGCTCAGCTGCCCCGAAACGGCACGATGCGTCGTCCGTCCTCTTAAGACGAGCAAGCCGCTCTCGAAACATCAGCCTCTACAGGGTGCATCTTCACCTGTTATTCAGCTCTCTCATCGGCGACGCTACTCTTACCAGATCATCTTCCTTGCTTCTGGCTTGATTCCATCCCTCACGGCCAGTCCCACAAAAAGTTTGGAATCTTTCAGCCTCACCTCTATCTCACATCGCCCTCCCCCCCTTTTCACAACATCATGCCTTTCCTTAGCCGTGTCCCGTCGTCTCGAGATCCGGGACGGTCGTGGGCCAAGACGAACCACAGGAAGAAGAAGATGGAGGCTGAACAGAGATGCCCACCAGCAGATGAACCCACGGGCGACGCCGCCAAAGATGCCGCTGCCGCCGCCAAAGACAAGGCCCAGATCCGACGGGCTCAGGTCCGAAAGGCCCAGATCCAGCACCGGCAGAGAAAGGCAAACTACGTCAAGCAGCTCGAGCTGGACGTGTCCCAGCTGCGAGACCTCATCACGCAGACGCAGAACGAGACGTCGCAGATGCGCAAGGAGAACGACACCATCCGGGACCTCATCAGGAGAACCGAGCCAGCCGCCCAGCCAGCATTCACAAACGCCGACTCGACGTACTTTTCAACCACAGACTCTCCCGGCACGCGCCTCGGCGGCATGTCTGAGCTCGATGCCCAGGAATGGCTCGCCGCTGGCGGACAGCTGTCGGACCTGGACCTCAACCAGCAGCCCCTGATGCCGTCGACGTCCAACGAGCAGGAAATGTTTGGCCACATCAACCTCGACGACATCACCGTGTCACTGGGCATCAATGACCTGCTCGGCACGCCCTGCTTCACCATCGACAACCCTTCCGTCGGCAGCAGCGTCCAGGGCTACGTGACCCCCTCCAGTTTCGAGAACCCTCCCCAGACGCCGCCCCTGACTCCCCAACAAGAGCAGATTGTCTTGAACTGGATATTAGCGTGAGTCGTCCTCCCATCCAACAACACCATCACACACCACACACGAGGTTGTCAAAAAGCCATCAACGACTAACCAACGTGAGACTCAAAACAGCCTCGAAAACGTCTGCTGGGACCACTTCCAACACGACGACTTCCACTCCCACATCCCCGGCGAGACGGAGCCCTCCAACAACCACTTCCTGACCGCAACCTCCCTCTGCATGAACGCCGCCCCGCCCTCCGTCTTCACCGACCGCCAGGTCTTTGCGGGCATCGACCCGGCCACCACGCAGGCGCCCACCTTCCAGTGGCACGCCAACGGCATCTCCATCGGCTCCCTCTGGGCCCTCGCCCAGTTCGAGGTCGATCCTACGGAGATCTCGCCCGTGCAGATGTGGTTCGACCTCGCGTCAAAGTATCCCTACGAGCTGCTCTTTGCCGACGGCCTGTTGACGGCGCTCTTGATTGAGCTGAGGCCGTATATTCGCTGTATTGAGTATGGGGCTGCGGTGAATAGGCAGTTTTATCTGGATGTTGTGGAGAGGATGATTGGGCCGCCTGCTGTGGTGTAATGAGTTGACTCTTGGGGGGGTTGCATTTTGAGCACATTTTGTTGGCGTATTTGGTGCTAATGTCTGCCTGTTCTTTTCATGTTGAGGATATGTCTCTTTATCTGTACATCTATCTCTTGAGCGATTGTTATGGTGGATCGGCCAGGGATCCTTTCTGTGTCATAAGGACCAGGAGTCGCTTGGGGCTACTTCAAAGACCATGTAATTAGTCCAAAAGTTTCTGGTTGAGCGTACAAGGAAACGAAATATACCCCCAGTCACGACCATTGAGAAGCAGAACAGAAGCAGACACAGAACGAATTTCAACTCCAGGTCTATCAAGCCATCCATCTACACGAATCTAACACTCAGCTTTGCCCCCCACCTCTCAGTAGAATATTCATCATCCTCATCGTCTTTTCCTCGAGACGCATCATCTACAGAGCCTTCACCATACTCCGATCATCAAAAAGATCCCTCAACAGCCCCTCCACGCAGGCCTCACGATCTACCGTCCCCATCGCATACGTCGACTCAAACGCATAGATGCTCAGCTGTCCAAAGAACGGCCTAAGAACCTTGGCAACCAGCTCATCCTTCCTCTCAAAGCTGACGTCGTCGCTAATGCCCCCACGGCCCAGCAGCGGAAGACGGCGCGAGCCGTTGTTGTGCGTCGCCATCTGCGCCGCCGTCATGGCGTCGTCGTGGCTGCTAATCGCGACCAGCTGCGTCGAGGTCGAGCTCAGCTCCTCGGATATTTCGTCTGCCAAGGCGACGGGCTTGTACGTCGACGACCGATACACGGCCTCGATGGTGTCCGTCACGAAGAGCCACTCGTGCAGCTGGAAATCATCCGGGGCGACGCAAATGAGCAGATCGAGCAGCTTGCAGGCCTGCAGAATGGCCGAGTTGACGTAAATCTCCGACGCCGTGCTATGGTCTGGAGCCACGATGGAGGCAATGGCGGAGTGAATCTCGGCGTTGACCACCGGCCACAGCCTGGCTAGGTGAATGGGGCTGACCTTGAGCACCAGCGCCCTGATGACCATGTACACCTCTGCTCGCGTGGTGGATGACGGCGAAGACGTTGAAGTGGCCCCGAATAGCTCAACCATCTTGTCAAAGATGACCGGAATGTCCGTCACAAAGGCATCGTCCGCCGAGGCAATAATCAGCGTGGCGATCCTCCGCAAGTTGAGCTGCGTCTTTCGGTCGGCCTCAAGACGCGCCGAGGTTGCACCCACTCCGAAGACTATGCCCGCCGTCGTCGGTGCGCTGATGCGACCGACAATCTCCGGCAGCCTCTCCTTATCCGTCAAGGCCCACTGCCGTAGCAACGGCAGCCAGTCGTTCTGGACCAGGGTCAAGTTCATTGCGAAGAACTTGGGGTCGTTGAACGCGTCGCCGACATCCTTCTTCCAAGTCTTCTGGTTGTTCTGCAGCCTCGACAGCTCATGCAGGAGCTTCAGGGTGCTCGCAGTAACAGAGTCCGGGAATGCTTTTGAACGGAACGTTGGTCCAATGACGTTGGTGGAGATCGTTCCAGCTGCTGATAGCACTCGATCCGGCTCCAGTAGGATCTTGGGCAGGTTTGGAACCACTGAGGCGAGAATGGCCACGACATCATCCGATCTTTCAACAGCGGCAGGGAATGTGCCACGGCGTTCCAGCTCGCCCTTGACAGCCTTTGTGCCCGACGTTCCGTTAGAACTTGCTGGGTCAGCAAAGGTTGGTCTGGTGGTGAACAGAGCAGTGAGCAGCCGCAGAAACAGGTCCTACAGGGAGCAGTCAGTCGCGATATCCCAAAGAGCCACGTAGATCAGTTCAACTTACTCCCAATTCCCTACGCATCTTTCGCTGCTCTCCAAAGTTGGTATTATCGACCTTCTCACCCAAGATGGCCGCAAACTCAAGGAGACTAGGAAGTGTCTGTCGGTGAGGGAACGGATTGTTCAAGAGGTCCTTGAGAAACGTTATGCAGTCCTGCCATATCTCATCCATGGCATCATCGTCAAGCGACCTAGCATATTCGACCAGAAAGACGACCAAGTCGGCGTCCTGGAGGGAGATGGTCATTGTGGACTTGCGGGAAGGCTCTAGGGCAGCTGGATTAGTGCGGCTGTATATTGAGTTGAAGAGGGCTGGCATTGAATGCCTCGGTCTGGCGGCGTCTAGGGCCGCCAAAAAGTTGAACACCATAGCATGCTCTGCTGCGCTTGTTGAATTTCTCCAGACATCAATCACCGTCTCAAGGCTTTCTAGCGTCTCTGCCGTAAAGAGATGCTCGAGGAGCCGCCTTGCACGGTTCCTCATCCTTAGAGACGTGTAGTTGAATGATGCGGACGAGTTGATGTCCTGCGTGGTGGCATCATCTCCCTGTCCCCACGTCCAGATGGAGAAGCACATTCGCACGGCATCTTGGAAGGCTAGGTGAACAGTCAAGCGGTCGTTGGCCGTAGCGCTTCGGGACTGAGGGGCGTCGGACTGGAAGACACCCGACACCATGCTCCCGAAGAGTGACTGAGGCTGGTCCGGACCTTTCAGAGCCAAAGCCTGAGCTTCTTCGGCGAGCAATTGATCATGTGCCTTTGCCAGGACTTGTTCCAAAGCGTTGAGAAGGTATATGAGAGTAGACTCCGGCGTTGCGGCCTCATTCTTGACTTCGTAAGTGTCGTCTTGGAACATGCTCTTCAAATGAGAGAACGTAACTCCTATTTGTTTGCACAGCGTCTCGACGAGCGGTATCAAAATCTGGAAAATGGATTGGGAGTAGAACGGCAAACATCTGCTGAGAAACGAGACCCAGCTATCCAGAACAAACTGGCTGTTTGTCGAGCTCAAGCCTGCCTGCAGGCATTTGAGCAGCTGAGGAGGCATTATCATGGGAGGTGGTCGTGTGTCGCCCGCAGACATAGATAATCGGACTGCATGCATTGGATCCGCACTTGAGCGTCGCTTTTCAGCAGTCGACGTGATCGAAAGCTCTGCTGCCGCCACTGAGTCCTGTAGCTTCAGGGCATCGAAGACGACGTCAAGTAAAAGGACTTGCACATACGGATCGGGACATCCAATGGACTTGAACAATCTATCAATCAGGACTTGGTCGAGATGGAGATCGGCCAAAGGAGTAGCATGATGGCTTATGAGGAAGTGATGGAGAACGGTTAATGCGTAACGATGCAGCTTGGAAACCCTCGTGTTAAGGTCGTCGCTGGCAGAGTCAAAAGCATCACCCGTGATGCAGGCCATGCACACCCTGACGAAGTAATCTTGCAGTGTGATGTCAACCTCGTCTCCACCAGCTGGAAACATCAGATGTCAGCAGCAAATACTGAAAGAACCTTGAAAGTATTAAACATACTGGAAATTTGCACGTGTCCACCATTGTTGAAGGATAGGTGTTTCGTTACAAGTACCGCTCTTGAAGCTTCTCCGGAACACTCGAGAACGTGGTGTAGAGTCCGTAGGTAGTACAGGCACAGGTCGACATCGTCATCTTCGGTGAGAACGAGGGTTTCGGGCTCAGGCTTTTCCGATTGGACAGTCCTCCCGACTGCGCGAAGACAAGGTATCTCTGCGAACTTGATAACAAAGAGGAGGAATAACCTGGTGGACGTTAGAGAACCATTCACAAACATTTGAAACAACAGCAATTACCTATCGATGCCAACCATGCTATTGAGCCACGCCTTGACCGTCATGAAAAGTTGAGTTCTGTCGTCTAGCAGCCCATCCAGCACAAGGAATAGAGGCCGCGTCAACATGACCTCGTAGTGGTCAGTCGCACTGAGCTTTTGGCCCAGTTTTGCTTCAATGGTAGGGATCCTGGGCCCGCGGCGATCGGACGGCGTATCCTGGAGTGTGTGAGACCAAAGCACACCGAAAGCGCGCCCGATATCTGCGCCATCGGCAGCACTCTGGTCAACCAGGATACTTGCAAGTGAGGCTTCCACATCACGTCGAGACAGCGAGAGGGCTGCTTGAAGCTGCCACAAGCACCGAACAGCCTCCACGTGGTACTTGGGCTCAGATGCAGAAAGATATGACCATGCATGACGGACCAAGGGATGCACTAGGTCGGACAGTTCTGATGTTGAGATTCGCTCGATGTAATGAAGCTGCGTGATGAGATGCAGGATAGAAGAAAAGTCTGAAAATCTGAGCGGCCGCTTCTGCGCCAGTTTGGCCTTCAAGGAAGCCACCAAGCTTGTCACGTCGAATCGATAGTTCTTGGGCACTTTTAGTAAGATCAGTAGCAGAATTCTGATGTGGAAGCTCAAAGAGCACGAGGACTGTTGCTCGGCTGTATCATCGATGATGTACTTGATTGCTTTCTCCAGAATCAGCTCGCCAGTCTCAACCTGAGAGAAAGGCGCTGGGGATGCGTCCAGGCTTCCCTGCCCGTGGATGTAAAAGTCTTGAACTTTCTTGAGCAACTCCGCGGCCGACAGAGAGGAAACGCTGTCGGCCTCTCTCTTATGACTTGCGTTAGTCGTAGCAGGTGCAGCAAATGCTCGATCTGGAACTAGTTCGAGGAGAGAGACGACAATACCAAGGACTTGTTCTCTCAACGATGAGTTGCCTCCACCTTGCAAGTTGCGTGCATCTTCCAACATGAGCAGAGCAGCGAGGCAAGTCAGGGGAGCGTGAACCGTGACCATCTCTTCTTCGCGCACATTGAAGTGAGTGATGATGAAGTTGACTAAAGCCAGCTTATCGCTTCGATCGTCGTTACTCAATTTCCCCGGGCTGATTGCCTGAGCCAGGAGCCCAACAAGCTCACTATAGATGAGGCCACTCTCAATGCCGTCAAAGAAGACGCTTGCGCTGCGTAGCACCTCGGTGAACTCGACCTTGGCAGGACCCTGTTTCTGGAAGTGCCGTACACTTTCTACCACGGGAAGGAATATGTCTGGAACCACAAGCCCGCCGACTTCCCATCGATCCATCAGGGAGAGACATATTCGATATGGCCGAGTTCGTTCGGCAACTCCTCTGTGATTGGTGTCTCTAATCATCTCGAGAAGAGACTTCGTGAGCGGCTGCAGCCCATAATGTTCGAAGTAGCTGGTTCGGGAGGAGAGCAGAGCTTGGGGGCCGTCTGCGGCGTTGCTGTGCAGCTCCGGGTTCTGTTCATTCTCGTTGCCTGTTGGCTCGGGACCGAGAAGCCATGCCCACAATCGGCGGTTCAAGCTCATATCTCGTCGCGTAACGACCCCGACTGCAGCCTTCAGGAGAAGTTCCAGGTCGCCAGGCTTGACTTGAGACTGTAATACGTGAGAATTAAGGGGAAGATGAGAGACAAGCAAATCGAGGAAGCCACGCTGGATCAACAACTGCTCATCAGAGAGTCCGCTAGCAAAGCACCTCACCAGCAAACCGGGCTCGGGGGTTGTGACGATGGCGGCAATCTCACTATTGAAGCTACCGTCGGCATTGCGTTGACCAATGTCCCCGTCGAATGTGCCAGCGGAGGCGTCTCCGCCCAACTTGGGAAGATTGCGTATCAAGTAGGCAAGGGCGCCGGCACGGCGGCTATGGCTCGTAACGGAGGCCAGGAAGAAGCATTGCCAGAAGAAGTCGTCGCCCGAGGCATGTTGCTCTGTCAGGACGACGCTGTCCGCCGGCCGAATTGCCTCCTTGAAGCTCCCAACCAGCCGCAGCGTTCGATCAAAGTCCTCACTAGTCTCGTCTTCCAATCCCGGTAGCAATGCCAGTATGATTGACTTCATAGCAGGTCGCAACGACCTGGAATCAAGGCCGGTGAAGTGGCGCTCGAGGATGTCGAGATACGGGGAGCGAACTGAAAGAGACGCGAAAGAGAGCGTAGGTGCCAGGCCTGGGAGATATAGAGGGAGATCTCGCGACAGCCCATCCTTGCCAATTGTTTCGAACACGTAGTTGTACACTTCGAGAGCCTTTTGGTGCACGCCCGAAGGTAGGGAAGGATTCAGGCATTGCGACAGACGTTTCGCGACTGTGATCTTGGAGGGGATAACGGTGACAGAAGGTGGTCGGGCTTGCAGACTCTGTCCAAGCTGTCAGTGTGCTGTGTCTCGTATATCATCGCGGGGTTGCCGCCGGCTTGCCAATCGCCGGACATCGGGTGCCTGACCTTGAGCAGTCTGTTGAGGAAGGATATATAGTCGGCCCATTCCTCCAGGGCCGTCTCGAAGAGCAGCAGCGCCTTATCGACTCCGGCAGCGTATCTGCGGTACGCCTTGTCCTTGATGGGGGCGTCCTCTAGGCTACTGGATCAGTAACACGGCCGATAGAAGCTGACTCAAAGGCATCCTACCCACCTCCGCCAAGCTGATTCCTCCATTGTCGTGGGATGGGCGAGTCCCGCCCCGAGCTCTCTGGCGACCCGGATCGCACACCAGGGCCCAGTTCAAGCGCCATTATGACGTGCTGGTCGGTTCATGGGCGAGATCGATGACTGTGGCGTTGGGAAGCCAGGACGCGAGGCGCATAGCTGCAAGGAACGGCCGTGTCTATGATGTGCGTAGGCAGATCGGTAAGGTTAGGTATGGAGGTGATGCAGTTGCGAGATGGTCGGTGGCAGCTCCAGTCCACCTCATTCGCTGGGAGGCTACGTTTCAGTGCTTGCGCCCCAAGCTCCAGGTCCAAGGTACCTGTACCGATGGGCATGGTACGCATTCAACCCCACTACAGGTCCACGAGTGCTTGATTGGCGCTGGCTGACGCAAGGCTGCCGATGATGGATGCATCTCTTAAAGAACACATGCGAATGCTGGAACATGAGCAAAGAAACTACGGGAAACAGCAGAAGTGTCCATAAGCATTCTGGTGCTGTATACGCATCGGCATCTATCAGTTATGTACAGTATGTTGTCAGAACGCTTGGAAGCACTCCATACCTAGGTAGGTAGGTACAGCTCTGAGGTACGTTATAAGGGGCCGTATTCAATGGCCCTGGGATGGCCGCCAAGTACCCGGTACTTTCACCTGCCAGGCAGCGGCATCATTAAAACGGCTCCGGTACCTTAAAGCAGCTCTCGCAGCTTCGCCTCTTGTCTCTCCTCTCCATCATCGATGCTCTGCACCTGCAAACACCGTCGCCGCTCACCGCCCGCAGACGCAATGGCATGATGGGCATCAGGACCGCGCACCACTCCAGCCATCCGATGATTGCCTGCTCAAGCCCGTCCTGAGATGCTTCAGCGCTGCGACTCACGATGGGACAGGAGAGCGATTCCTCCCCCGAGGAGCAACCCCCTCCGCTGCCCCCTCGGCCATCCGCGAGAAGCTCCTCCGACGCGAGCGCGACTGCGCAAGCCCTTCAGGGCCAGGCGACCACCGCCATCACGCCGCTAGACATCCAGACCTTGTCCTTTCCCGATGGCACACGAGGAACCTTTTCGACGCCGACCGCTCGGCCCGTGTCGACACCCGGCAGTGGCTACACATCACCCAGCCGCCGGCCGAGCCTCTCGGGCCCGGATGGGGACGATAGCGGCAGCATCATGAGCTTTGCGCCGACGATGCGCCCGGCTGGAGATATTGCCAGCCTGTTGACGTCGTCCCTCAGCAGGAAGAGCGCGGCTTGGAACTCGCTCAAGTTGCAGTCAAACGTCCAGCCGTTTGAGAGACACCAGCGAGGCGCACACGACCGGCTTGCCGACTTCGAAAAAGAGTTTGCGCCGCTCCCCGACGATTCGAATGAGTTCTTCAAGGACGACGAACGGCTGGCATTGTGGCGCTCGAAGCTCAAACAGTACATGATCCTGTCATCGGCAGGCAAGCCGATCTGGAGCCGACACGGAGACCTCAATCTCATAAACTCGTCGATTGGAGTTGTGCAAACCATAATCTCCTTCTATGAGGGATCCAAGAACCCCCTCCAGGGCTTTACGGCTGGCGATACCCGCTTTGTGGTATTGACCCAAGGGCCACTCTACTTCGTGGCCATCAGCAAGCTCGGAGAGAGCGATTCGCAGCTACGGGTGCAGCTGGAGGCCTTGTACATGCAGATTCTGTCAACGCTCACTCTGCCTTCCCTCACCAACATCTTTGCAAATCGACCGTCCACCGACTTGCGCAAGCCGCTGCAGGGGACCGAGGCTTTGCTGTCGTCATTAGCGGACAGCTTCACCAAAGGGTCGCCCTCGGCATTGCTGAGCTCGTTGGAATGCTTGAAGCTGCGCAAGACGCAGCGTCACTCGATTAATAATACTTTTCTGAGATCAAGGACCGACAAGCTGCTCTACGGACTCATCGTGGCGGGCGGCAAGCTCGTCAGTGTGATCCGGCCGCGGCGGCATTCCCTCCATCCCAGCGACCTCCAGCTCATCTTCAACATGCTCTTCGAGTCGGACGGCATCAAGGCCGGGGGCGGCGAAAACTGGATCCCCCTGTGTCTTCCCGCTTTCAACAACAAGGGCTATTTGTACATGTACGTGAGCTTCTTCGAGGGCGTGTCAGGCGAGCAGGCGACGGCACCGGCCGCGGCCGTGGGGCAGCCGGTCGACGAGGAGATTGCCATGGTCCTCATCAGCGCAGACCGGGAGGCCTTCTTCAGCCTCAAACAGATGCGAGACGACGTCGCGCAGCAGCTGGCGAAGAACGGCAGCCTGGCCATCATCCGAGACGCTGCACGGGCCGGGCGCCCCAGCATGGCGCAGATCGCCCCGGGCAGCCCGATATGCCATTTCTTGTTTAAATCGCGAGCGAATGTGCAGTTTTGTATGTCGGCGCTGGAGCCCGCCTTTGGGCAGTTGGTCAAGAGGCGACGGCTCATGACGGCGTATCACGAGCTGCACGCGGCCACCCACGCAAAGAACGCGCACCTCAAGATCTTACAGTGTGTGAGCGATGACGTGGCATCGCTGGCTTGGCTTACTCCGACGTTTGAACTATATTGCATTGGCGGACCTAACTTGTCACGGGCAGCTATGGCGCAGGGTGCGAATAAGATTATGCAATGGATCAAGAGAGAGGAGCAACGGTTGTTCATCATTGGCGGCGGTGTATTTTGATGCCTTCTTTGAAAGGTTTGGTAGTAGAAAGAGAAAATTGTCATAAATCGTTATCATACAGATTTCCATTTCAGCCAGCCCAAACCCAGGTGACAGTGCCCTGGACTGCTGGTGATGGTATAAGTCAGTGAGGATTTCCCACTGAGCCCGTGGTTTGTTTTTCTTTCTTCTTTCTTCGGTAGGTTATCCTCTCTCCGAAGGCGTATGAAATTGTTAATTTGTTATTCCGCCGTGGTCGCTGTTCCTCGATTGCCAGTGGTGTTTTCTCCTTGGCTCACTCGGTCTTCTCTTACACGAGCTTGGGAATCTCGGACACGGTGATGATAGTCGGAGGCTGAGCGAGCGTGTTGCTGCGCTTCCCAAACATGGCCTCGACCGGCATGCCGCTGATCCTCTTGGACGCCCTCGAAGACGCCCGCTCAACGGCGAACCCTTCGCCCAGGCGCGCCGGGCGCTGTCGCTTGATGGTCAGGGACCTCTTGGCCCACTGGAGGACCTTTTCGTTGACGCTCTCGCGGCGCTTGGGCACCTGGACCCAGGAGTCGTCGTAGCTGCGCTGGGGCGGCGCCTCGATCTTGTCCTTTGTCTCGGCGAAGTAGGACGTCTTTGGCGGCGCCGGCGGCAGAGGGTCGAGGAAGGACGCGGAGAAGGGGGCGTCAAAGTCCTCGCGGAAACGGGGGCTTCGCATGGGGCTGCGTGGCTGGAACTGGAGGTCCGTCTGGCTCATGGCGGGCATCTGGAGGTGGAAGTCCGGGTTGCGGAGGGCCATGGTGATGGTCGTGGTAAGCAAGATAAGGTATTTAGTAGTAGTAAAATAGTCTGTTGTGTCAAAAGTACGAAGTAGAAGAAGAAGTAAAAGAAGTGAAAGAAGTAAAGAAGTAGTAAAAGAAGAAGAAGAAGAGGCCTTGCTTGTTTGAAGGACGTGTGTTGAAGAACGAATGTGTTTTCTCGAAAGAGAGCGTGTGTCAAAAGAGTGTGTTTGGTAATAACGAAGGTGGTGATGAAAAGAAAGGAAAATCAGGTCATTGGAGAAGACGGTATGTATCTGTAAAGAAGACTGATTGATGCTGCCTACTTATGTAGAAGAAGACAGACGCTCGGTCATTTGATACCACGAAAGCGTCTCTCAGGAACTCATCTCCCGAAGAAAAGGTGTGACCACAAGGTTTTAATGAGAACCTTAAAAATCGACGGTTGACGAGATGAAAGAACAGAGTTTGTTCTTGTGTGTGTCTTCTCGGAAGAGCGGGAAAAGGGCAGAACAAAGTATTAATAAAGCAGGGCGAGAGAAGGGGAGTTTAAAAATAAATAAGAGGATCGAAAAGATTGATTGGCTCTGCAGGTATTACACACACACACACTCATACCTACCTTGCATGGATGTTCATGCACGACTTTTTTCCTCCCCTTCTCTGCCGTTTTTCCCCATCGATTGCCATCCGTCCATGCAGGAATAACCGAGAGAAAGGTCGCGTTGACGGAACCACATGCAAGAGACAGGTCGAGGATTGCCGCATGCCGCTCATCCACTTGCACCCACTTCGTCCACTCGCTGCCCACCCGTGCCCCTGACTAGAGCCAGACTTGCGGGGATGCAGCCAGTCAACGATCCGGAGATGGCCTCTGTGGCCCCTCATCAGGGGCTTTTTGGGGGCGCTAGGGTTCAGGCCCGGCAGAGCTGTCTGCGCTGATCCGTGGGTGGGAACAGGAAGAAGAAGAAGGATGTGGTGGTTGCGAGACGTAGAGGGCTTCGTGGTTGCCGAGGGATAGTCCAACTTTTTGCGCAAGGGGGAGAGGGCATGTTGATGCTGCTGCAGAAGAAGAAGAGAAGTTATCATCCCCAATATTGAGAGGCAACTGTGACGATGAAAGCTGCTACTCTGCTGCCTCGTACAGAACGGCAGAACAAGACCAACTGCTTGTTCCCACGTTAATCTCCGATCATATTCTAGAACAACTGTCTCGGGCCACTGCCGACGCTCTACTGAAGCGAGACCCAAATAGGTGCTACTACGGGGCAATACCACGTCCCAGCAAGTGCCTAGAGAATCGGGGGCGCCCCGGCCACGAAGACACGTGAGCCGTCCGCGATGGGAAAATCATTTCGCCAAAGTGCCCGCATAAACGAGGCCGGGCATCACCTGTCTGTCATACAGGGCATGGCTATGATTACAGGGCAAGCGTCTGTGTAAGGCGGAACCGGGGCTGCCTGGGTGTCGATTCTGCGTAGTACCTCATGGAAAGTGCTGGTCAGGGAAGTCGACCGAAAGGAATGGAAATCAAAAGCAACGAAGAAAAAAGAGAGCAAAAACGATGCACATCCCCGTCGCGTGGCAGCGAACAGAGTTCAGCTACGTCTCATGTTGATGGCCGGGCGTGGCTCATAATTGGCCGAGATGCCATCCCTCTCTCTTCAAGGTACCTGAGGTTAGCCATCGCCTCGGGGCAACTGCCGGGTTCCTGGATTTCACGTGTTGATTCTGGGTAGCACTGCTGGATGCGGTATCGCGAGTTGAAGCGGCATCATTCAGCTGGTCGAGATTGGGCTACGGGTGTTTGTTCTGCGGCCGTTCGGTTAAATGCAGTCCCTACAGTGCACACACACACACCCGTTTAGAGTTTACGCGGCTACATGTGACGTGTATGGGAGGCATCTGATATCGTCTGTCGTCTGTCCGAGTCCCAGGCAACCAGGGTACAGACAACTAGCACATTTTCTCATGATGCCATGGAGGGCGTCATGCCAGCCTGCCATGCGGCGACAGCTACTGAGGTCCTGGGGAGGTTGGATGTCGCAGTACCAGCTCACACGTCAGAAGAACCGATTTGGAGCTCAGTAGAAAGCATCCGGTGCTGGGTCTGGAGGTATTCCCCCCGTGCAACGGTAAAGTGTTGTTTAAGTGAAGCTTTCATGGCGATGCATGCAGAAATTGCAGATGCTAATTGGGGGTCAGACTCGCGTGCGAAGAAAAACACCGTGACAACGAGGACAGTGAAGCTGTTGCCTTGGCTCCTGGACTGGACGCTGAATCACATGCAGTCGACCTGCATCTCAGGATGCTGTTGACCAGGTATAACCGTCTCGATTCTCGGGCCTTGCATCTGTCAATCTTCCCATCTCGTCACCAAGCCCAAGTACAGCTACTTTACTTTGGTATATCATTTTGAGATCCCCTCCTTTCTGAATTGCTCCCTCCACGCCAGTTCACACAAAGCCCTCTTCGGCCATTTCGAAACTTGTCATCGCCGCAACAACCCACCGAAATCATGGCTGAACTCAAAGCCTCTCGGAGGTACCTCGATGAGACTGATGCACCGCCAGCCACTTCCACTCTCGGCCTCATTGGCTGACGGCGACATTGACGCATCGTGGCTTCCTCCTCAAGAATTGAAAAGCACCGGCTCCCTCCACGGTCGAACCTTCCTCACTGCAACTTGCCATCGTCGCTAAAGGACCCGAAAAGTACCGGTAAACACACCCGACGTTCTTGCCTTAATAAAGGTCCCTAACCCTCCGTCTTTCGCTGCCTTGCCTTGCCCTCACCTTGCCTTTTCATCTTCTCATGGAGATGCTTGTGCCAAATTGCCGGCAACCCGCGATTTCTTGGAGTTGGTATATCGCCCTCGAGTTCTGGAGCTTTTTGATTCTCACGTGTCGACTCGTCGTCTTTGGTTTCCTCGTTTTTTGACTTGATCCGGTCCCTGAGCTGAGCCCTCGCATGTTATTTTACTCTTGTATTCTTCCTCGGTTTGCCCAGAGATTGATGCGTTTCCATGGACGCTGCCCGGTTACGACAGAGGTCTGCCAGCCATAGCTCGCTGCGCAGCCAGTATCAATATCAGTCCAGAATGATCAACTACACCAATCCCCGTCCCTCGGGCCAGAGACACCCCTTACGCAGCGTTAATGAGCATGCCGCTCTTCTGCGCTCCCCTGGGCCCCTGGAGAGCATGCTGAAGACCACAACCGAGACCGGAGACATTGGCATCTTTTCCATCAGGCCGAACCCTTCCTCAAACTTTGGGCGTCCCACAAGGTCCAGGTCGCAGCCGAGGGAGGCAAGCCTGCCTTTCCCGGCACGCCCGTCAGGATATGATGAGAACTACTACAGGCACCCCAATGACCGTAGAAGGATGCGGTCGTATCGCGATACCGCCTCTGAAATCATTTCCCTCTACGGCTCTGAAAGCCAGCAAACGCTCATGTCGTCCGTCTCCCCAGGCGGTTTTGAGGATGACCCCAGATCTTACTCCATGACAACGACACCCAGTTCAAAGCGGATCCCATCTCAGAAATCTACAGGTACACTGCAGAGCCAGTCCAGTGGAAGCGGTTATCAACGTCCGCGATCCCCCTTTCCTTATCCGACTCGGCTGAAGCGTCCGGGAGTCCGCCCAGCCTCTCCAGCTCTTAGGGACAATGGGGATGTAGACTACAGTCGAATGGTTGAGCTTGATCGGTTTTCTCAGGTTGGTCTTCATCTTTGAGGCTAATCTCACATATTTCAATTACTGACTTCTTCGCAGAGGACTGTCCATGGGTCATACAAGCCTACATTCTCTCATGGCTCTCGACGGCCGCTTCCCATGGCCTTCAGGCCCGGTGTCAATAGGTCAACAATGTCTCTGCCATCAAGATCACTGAGCTCGCCCTATCTTCACTCACCAGTTCCCTACGATGCCAGAGCGGCTGGCTCTCCAATGTCCTGGGGGATACCCAGGCAGTCGAGTCGGCACCGCCGAGGCTCTGCGGACCAAAGCACCCGTTCGCCTAGTCTTACGTCCATCGTCGAAATGTACGATAGACCAATAACGTCAAATTCCCATTGCGCCTCTCCTCTGCAATCCACTGGCCCTTTGTTCTACGATTATAGTGAACAGTTTGAAGACGAGCCGCCTTGGGACGGCGAGATGGACCTACCTTTGCACCCCATACCCAAGAGAGCTGAGAACATCCGCCAATCTCTGCTGCTAATGGAAGACATCGAAGGAAACTTTGATCTAGGCGGTAACTATTCGGACTCGACAAAATCCGATGCCCAGGCGGCTGAAGGGCCCTCAGCAGA
The DNA here is from genome assembly GCA_020002365.1 of Trichoderma gracile. Taxonomy (NCBI): domain Eukaryota; kingdom Fungi; phylum Ascomycota; class Sordariomycetes; order Hypocreales; family Hypocreaceae; genus Trichoderma; species Trichoderma gracile. Next base: position 5,294,181 of record JAINEY010000001.1, on the reverse strand, counting down.
GCCGTGCCACTTGTCAGACGCCGTGGATTGCAACACTGAAGACATGGAAGAAAAACAGCTGACTCCTGGAGACGAGATGCGTGCCATAGAGACGAATTTATCTGCGGATTCGAGTCCGAGCGATGTCCCTATGATTACCGTGTCTGACGAAGAGGAGGGCCAACCTCGAAGGATACACAATGATGCATCGCCGGATACAGCGGCAGATGCAACCGATATGGTTTCACTGATGAGCGATTCGACTTCGTTGCGATCAAACTCCCCGTTGGAAACCCCTCCGAAAGTGACGGAAGCCAAGTTTGATGTGGTAAACGAATCTCAGATCCGACAGCCATCTCAAGTTGGCTTTTCCAAGCCGAGATATTCGCTGGACCCAGCGCTCTCCGAATTCGCTTCAATTGTGACAACCTTTGATCGCTTGGAAGGCGAGCCACATCCTGGTATCCTGAACCAATCGAGCAAGTGGCCATCACCAACACCACCCCGAAGGATCGAAGAAGAAGGCGGCGCGTATCAAAAAGGCCATCGCAGGAACGGCGCTGCTTCACGAATTAGCATAACCGGCATCGTCCCAGACAGCTATGTAAAGCGGACGCCGGAGCGACGAAACAGCCTGCAGATTCTCTCACCGGCGCCAATATCGCCCGTACGCCAGCTGAGAGTCAAGGAGAGTATCCCTCAGTTGATGAAGGCATTGCCTCCGCTGCCAAGAGAAGCCGAAAAGCTATCAGGGTATGGTACCGCGCGTATACCAACGCCGTCTAATGGTATGGAGCACGACCCTCTGATGTTGAGCAGAGATGGTCTTGCAGAAATGAAGCGGCGTTTGGCAGCGAAGCAAATGGCTGCACCGCCCATGACACCACAGAGCTTCAAAAGCACTCGGCAGAGGTTCAGAGTGAGAGCCCATGGCACACCCTCATCCATTCTCGGCAATTCTGGTACCGCAGCGTGTTCAGCTTCTTCTCAAAAGCCAATGTTGTCGAGCACTCAGGAGTTCTACGGCTCAGCATCGCGATCAAAGCTTCGGCTTAAATCATCATCGAGCCAGATCGGCCAGATTCAAGCAGACCAAAGCTGGCTTTCACCATGGAGCACCCGACTGAAACAATGCAACTCGCTGGCAGAGCTTTCGCCATGTATCAAAAAGGATACTTTCGATGGCAGAGTCGAAATGGATAAGGGAAACAAGGGGCGAGACTCGAGCTTTGATTCGAGCAGTTGCGACTCGGTGGCGGTAGAGGTCAAGCCTATCCGTTTCGAGCCGTCGCCACAGCCATCCGATCAGTTCAATATCCCCTATCCACCTTCACCGGCGAAGGCAGAGGTCCATCCAAGTGCCATCCCGCCAGTAAATGGTGGTGCGGTATTGCTCGAGACGAGAGACAGCTGCGCTGAGTATCAGCCAAGCGGACCGCGCGGGCTTCGAGGCAAGCTCTCAATGCTTCGCTTGCGATTCGCCAGCACGCAGAAGTATGAGGGGACAATACTACCTGTCACGACTACGGTGTCTACACCTGCAGTAATAGCCTATCAAGGTATAAACGACTGGTACAACGCAGGGATCAATGGCATTCAAGAACGACCTGCTGCTGAACCGGACAAGGTGGAATGGCGCGTCAAGAGGTGGGCACGAGCTGCTAGGAAGGCCGTTCGTCTGTATGTCAAGAAAACTCTGGAACGGTCTCCCAGGGCAAGCGCCTGATGGCGAAGACAGTGCGCCGACTTGGGTCGGGTTTGGGCACAGACGAGTGCCTTTAATGACTATTTGGCACTTTGAGCATGACAAACAGCAACATATCGTGAGTGTCTATGGGGATATTAATGGAAGAGAAAACATGTGGCACGGCCGAGAGGGGTCTGTGAACTATACGCTAGCTTGAAGAATACCTAATCAAGTACCTCTACGTTTGAGCAGCTGAAGTCCATGACACACTGCTTTTGTTCAGCTTGATCGGAGTGCGTCCCCGGTGGGCAGTTTTCTCCCGCTCTCAGGCACATGCCTCGTGACATGATGCTCGATCTTGGCCTTATCTGTTCATAATCGGCGGACTGGCGTCTGGGGTAAATATGGCAAACACCAATTATCGCTTGCGGAGGCGCAACTCCGCCCCGATCAGGAACCACAGCTGACAGCGTAGAGGCTGCCTTCAAGAATGCCTAAACGAATGGGATATGCCTCATATCGCGAGCTTCGTGCCTGGTGATGGTTGGTAGGATTTTGGAGTTGATGCAGGTTTCAGCTTTTGTCGCTTAGACACCAGGTCATACTATCTATAGGTAGGTGAGGTAGTAAACGTGGGAAGCAGGCAAGTATATATATATATATATCACCTCTTTGCCCTTCATCATTGGAGTTGCAAGACCCTGAATAGTCTCATCAACGCAAATTAGCACAATGATCAAGAGGTCGATCGTCACTGGGCAGCAAGCCCGACTCGCCTCGCGCAACGGGACACACACGACGTCGACTTCAGGCCTGGCACCGGGCCATCTCCAAGCCAACCTCATCATCCTCCCATCACGCTACGCAAGCGATTTCCGCACTCTGTGTGCCCGGAACCCCGTGCCATGCCCTCTGATTGCCGAGTCTGCAGCCAAAGGCTGCAGCGACGCCTTTACATCTCACATCAAGAACCTCAGCGGCGACGAGCTCCTGGGGCAGGGGAGCGACGTTAGGCGGGATGCGCCGCGGTACATGGTCTACAGGGACTCGAAGCTGGAGAAGAGCCACTGCGAGGACGTGACGGCAGAGTGGACGGGCGACCACGTCGCGTTCCTGATCGGGTGCTCGTACTCGTTCGAGACGGCGCTGGTGGAGGCGGGCCTGGCGCCGCGGCAGCTGGTGCAGGGGCGCAACGTGCCGATGTACAGGACGACGATGGGGCTGTGCGCGGCGGGGGTGTTCCGGGGCGGGACGTACGTGGTGTCGATGAGGCCGTATCGGAGGCGGGACGTCGAGCGGGTGAGGGAGGTGACGAGGAGGTTTGGGACGATGCATGGGGAGCCGGTGGATTGGGGGTGGGATGCGGTGCGGAGGCTGGGGATTGGGGATGTTGATGGGCCGGAGTGGGGGGATGGGCCGTTGGATGAGGGGGGTTTGATGGGGTTTGGGAGGGCGAGGAGGGAGAGGCTTTTGAGGAGGGGTGGTGATGGTGATGGTGGTGGTGAGGAGGAGGGGGATGAGGATGAGGAGGTTCCTGTGTTTTGGGGATGCGGAGTGACGCCGCAGGAGGCGGTGATGAGGGCGGGTTCGGAGGGCGTTGTGATGGCGCATGCGCCGGGACACATGTTGGTGCTGGATGCGCGGGATGAGGATATTGTAGAGTGAGGTTGATGATGGTGATGGTGATGCTTGGACGTGGTGTTGTGGTGTCGATAGCTTGATGGAGTCAGCTGCATCATAGCAGGAGAGTAGGAACGGCAGCTTCAACTAACCAAGGGTAAATTCTTTCGTTAGTCTTGATCAACTAGTCATATCTGAAGGGTCAAATTTGGACTGTTGTGAATTTGATTGACTGAAGGTTTCGAGTTGCGAGTTGGAGATTTGAGGCGCCCTCCATCAAAGCGTCTTGGTCGCGTTACGGACACTGGGTGTAGGTCCAGGGCCGGCGGTCAACCGTAGTCGGCGTCCGGAGGCCAGTCGGTCCAGGCGATTTGTACCTAACTGCTAAGCGGTAGTGCCAACTGAACGGCACCTCAAATGCAACATTAACTGGGGAGCCTCACCTTGTGATATCGCAATTCGCTCACAACTTTTCCTCTATATCGCAACATCTTGATCAATTGACTTGACAGCACTCAAGTCTTCATACCAACTTTAGAGCAGCTATCGCAGGAGTACAATAAACGAAGAGCAACGATGGAGGAACCCCTCCTGGGAGACTCCATCAGAACGTCGTGAGCCCCTCCTCCTCAACTTGAAGGGTGAACCTTTGCTGATGCATTGACCGATCTAGCTGTGAGCGATGCCGTCGTCGCAAGGTCTGCCTTGGTCCCCCTTGTGGATGACAGTTGGTGTGATGACACGAGGCTGACGCCGTTTGTTTCGCACCCAGATCAAATGCGATCGGAAGCGCCCTTGCTCCAAGTGCGCCAAAGCTGGCACTGAATGTGTTCTCCAAGGCATAGGAGAAAAGCAGCGGTGAGGCAGAGTCTCTTTGTGTGTTTTATTAGACGCTGAGAGCTGGCTCTGTGTACTGACGATGATGCCGAGCAGGCCGGTCTCAAAGAGCTATGTCCAGGCTCTAGAAGGCCAAGTTGCCGCGCTGGAATCAGTCATCCACAAGCTCGCCCTGGCAGACGACGCGGAGCGGAATCAGATCATCTCTGATCTTTCCCTATCCTCTGTGGCCCCCAGCGTGCCGTTGGCCGAGGCTGGTTCGGCGGACATAAAGACAGATCCGAGCCTTGCTGCGGCCCGAGTCAAGTCCGGTCAGTTGAGGCGGCTGAGAGGAAGCAACGCCGCGCAGTTCTTTGGCGGGACGAGCTTGCTCCAGATACACTTTTCTCAAAAGTCGTCGTCGGTTGCGGCGAATTCCACGGCCTTGGAGTCTCTGGCTATCACAGATAGCCAACCCTACAGCAACAGCCACATCACCGGTGCCGCCAACAACAGCAACCCCAACTTGGACCTGAGCGAGCTGTATGGCGAGTTTGACGACTTCAGCCCTATGGGCGCATCGTTCCAGTATGAGCCTCATCATGAGACTTCGCAGAAGATGATGTCGAGGTTCTTCCAGGAAGTTTATCCTTACAACATGGTTGTGTATCGCGAGTACTTCCTGAGAGATTACGATGTCGGCTCGGGCAAGTACTACTCAGACGTTCTCTTCTACTCGATCTGTGCGCTTGGAGCGCTTCAGTGCGACGATATGCTCAACCTCTCCGACGTCTTTGCGGGCCAGGCTCAGACGCTCCTCTACTCAACTCTCGACAGCCCCGACCTGACGGTCCTCCAAGCTCTCGTCCTGCTAGGCTACCGCGAGATTGCTGTAGGACGGGCATCCAAGGGCTGGCTGTTCTGCGGCATGGCTTTCCGTCTCGCGCACGAGATGGGCCTCCATCTCGATCCCACCAACTGGCAGGGCCCTACCCATGAGACGGGCGGCGACAGGGAAATCCTGCGCCGGGTGTACTGGGCAGTCTTCATCGCCGACAAACAGCTCAGTCTCTATTTCGGGAGACCGCCAGCCCTGTACCCCAGCGAGTCGGACGTGCGAAATACCATCCGGCTACAATATCCGCCTGGCTGGCAAGGCCTCCTGGAGACGTATATCTGCAAGGGAGCTTCGGCTAACGAATGGGATAATGGCGTTACGCTCGTGGGCTCGTTCATATACCGAGCCGAGTTGGCCAAGATCATCCATCTCATCATCACTGATTTGTTCGAGAATCGGAGGGGAGGCGCAGATCCTACCATTATTGCGACCAAGACGCGGAGAATTCACGTCTTGTTGACGAAGTGGCTCACGAATCTGCCCAGTTCGTTGCATTGGAACCAATGGACGGTTGGCCGAGTGCCCCCATACGTTCTGCATTTACAGTAAGTTGGATGAGTTGCTTTGCGTGACAATCCCTCAATTCGTTGTTATCCTTCGAAGTCGTTCTTTCTCATGACTGATCCGGATTTGATAGCATGATGTTCCATACCATCATGATCATCCTCCACCGCCCCCCTTCTCACATGTTTGAGAACCCAGGCATCGCCGAAAGCGAAGACGTGGAGATATGCTACGAATCTCTGCAAGCAATCCTCCGCCTTATGCGAAGCTACTCCCGCTACTACCGCTACCGGTCCCTGCCCCTCGACTTTGTGCACACGCTCTCGACCGCCGCAAGCACCGTCATGATGAAGCGCTTCCTCCAAAAGGCCTCGTGGAGCGACCCGGACATTGAGCGCGCGCTGTCGCTCATCATGCAGGCCATGGACGAGATTCAAAACACCTGGCCGTGCGTGCGGGAGATTCGGGACGTGGTCCTGCAGGCGCAGCAGACGCAGGCGACGATGCCGCCCGAGGACCCCCTCAATGCGCCGGGCCTGATGAACGGGCTGGAGATGGACCATGATGGCTTCCTGGCGAATCTGGGGGAAGATGTTGATATCGGGACGCTGATTACGGATGAGTTTCTGAGTGCGCAGGTTCCTATTCTAGAGCAGGAGCTGGAGCCATTTGATTTCAGTCAGTTGCCGGGACCTCCTTGAACGGCTTCCGGCATGATACTCTTGCTTCAACCGGGCCACAATACCTTTCCGAGGCGTGGGAGGACATGCTCTTCTTTTCACCCAAACAAAGGCCACGTGAGCATGGTCCGCGGAATAGTCATCCAGGGGCAAGTTCATAGCCTATTCGCACTTCGAGAACATCTCCGGAAGCTTTTAGGTAACCGACTCCGACCGGCAGATCAACGGTGGGGGGGGGCATTTGGTCAAGGAACACGGCCAGAACACTCGCCGTTTGCCGGAACTGGACACCAGCATGCGGCCATGCGGAGCCTTGCATCTGTGTACTCTGAAGATTTCGAGGGGGTTGATTCACCGCCACGTCCAGGCTACCAGGTCAAGGCTGGCCGGATCGGAGTCCAGACGGCTGTGGGCATGCTTTGTTGTTGGCCAACAGGCCGTTTAGGAGTGTTGTAATTTGCATACGCACTAGATGTTTGCCCAAGTTGATTCCTTCCGAGCTGGATCATGAGAAGGCCGTTTGGTGGCTTATTCGGAGCGTCTGCGGGCGTTTCCAAGTTGTCCTGAGGTGCGATGGTGAGGGAGCATTGAGAATCATAGGGCACCCTGTGAAAAAAAAAGACTACCGTACTTGGAGTTGATAATGTCAGCTTCCGCGATCATCCCGATACTCTTTTCTTCTCTTCTTCATGCATACATACAGTTCATTCCTCCCTCTTCGAGTCGGTCCCGAATCAAAAAGATGCCTCGGTTCCGGTAAGCTAAAAATAGGACCATTTGACGGGAAGAGTGGAGAAGACCCAGGTCCTTCTGTTTGCACCTTATTCTTTGGGCTTAGGCTGCTGGGAAATTGGCCCGATGCTATTGATAGAGAGATTCATGCCCGGGTAATACTCGAGGATGGAAGTCGAGAGCTTCGTAAATCAGGGGCTTTTACGAAGAAGAATTTATACATTGCGACTACTGAAGGCTCATAGTGTCAGGAGCAGATGTAGAAGAGGTGAAATGCCGGAGAACAAAAGGAAGCATGTCGGTTAAAATTGGGTTGTTAAGTTGTGTAAGTCAGCTTGTAGGCTGAACCCTTTGGAATTATCACGGCAATGGTTCTAATAGAGGAATCACAGCTGCATTGATTTTCATAGTTTTTCCATCAGTAGCAGAAGAACTTGGGCCACATAAACTCCGGTAAGGGAAGATACAAATTAACGACATATGTGAGACGCATGTCGGCCAAATCCGTAGCTCAACGGCAAAGGAGGCAAGGAGGATCTGCAGCGTTGGCTCGGGGTACCTGTGCGCGCATGTGAGTAAATATGCCGATGCGGTGAGATTCTACATACCTAGGGAGCAAGGTACGGAGAATGCGTAGTCAAATTCCTACTTGGTCGGTTGAGCACACCCAGCGATCCGCGTAGTACGAGCAGATACGCGGTGATCCCGTTGGCGAACATGATATAGGTAGCGTACAGAGATCAGGTATGGGCTAATACTGCCGGCGTCTCTTGTTGATTACCTCGACATCACTGCACTGTCTAGTACTAGGATCGCATTGCCGTAGGACATGCAGCATTGAAAGAGGCGCTCCGAGAGGGACATGGATGCGCTCCGTGTGAGTGGGTAGAGCTGGCGATTCCACGGATGTTTCTGACCGGCGATGAGCACATGTCATCCTTTTATGCTTGCTTCCCTGTGCGAGTCTCACCATGAGGGCACATTCGCCTCTCATCTTCCACGCCCATCTTGGTGTTCCGCATCTGCAAGTAAGAGATTTACCGGCTTCCTCGACAGATAAATGTAGCCTTCCATGATCCATGATAGCAAACGGCGTCATCATCCGTCAGCCCAAGAGCGCTGTAAGACCGCTAAACCGCCCAGCTGGTGATGCTTCCAGGGAGTCGCCGCGGCACTAGCGAGCCTTGGTCGGGGGTCGGTGCGGACGCTAGAATCGGGAGCTCAGCTTCTAGAGACAAGGGCCAAGAGAGAGCCTGATGCCATCAGCAGGTTGCCGGTACCTGGGCAAATGGCCTGGTCCGCACGCCATGCAAAGTCCCAAGTACGCCGGTGGTGCCACTCCGTACAAGGAAGCAGTTCCGCACCATGGCTTTTCAGGCGCACCTGCTCTGCCTCGAGAAGCGCCTACTAACCAATACTAGAGCCTCTCAGCCACGCCTCTCCGCCTCTATTGCTCCTTTAATCCTTTCCATCTCTTCTCTCTAGATCTTCTCTCTCACTCTTTCTCGTCGCTTCGCCGTTGCAGCAGCTGCTCACCTCCGCTGGACCCCCGATAGCGCTTCTAACCCCCTCCTTCGCCGACCGTCGCCTGGACATGCCGCTTCGTCGACGGGGCACCACGAGCTGCTGATTTTGCTAGCGGAGCAGCGTCATGGACGACGCCTCGGCGCCGGCAGAGGCGCGACGGTTGAGCATCGAAAAGCTGCCCATCGTCCCCGAGGCGCCGCCACCGTTTGACGGCCTACCCGACGAAATCATCGAGCAGTGAGCATCTCTCCCCTTTGGACAGTTGGACGAGCGCGGACATTGCTGTAATGGGCCCAGGAAAATGGAATGGAATGGCAGATGGAGCAATGGCGGAAGAGCAGCGAGACGACAACAAGACGGACGAAGGGGAAGAACGGAGTCTGACAGCCGCATCACAGGATACTTCTCGCGACTGACCCCAATGGCTTCGCCTCGCTCATGGCGCTCAACCGCAAGTGGCGGGACGTATCGCAGCGCCCGCACCTGTACCGATATCACCTCGCTCGATGTCCAACGTATGCGGCAAACCCAGCCAGCTTGCCATCTGCCGATGCCGACAACTTGCCTCGTCTGCGCCAACTCTTTGCCAGGGAAATCAAGCGGAACCTCTTTGCGTCCTACGTCCGGCCAACCGTCACCCTCGTCAAGCTCGTGTCCAAGGCCATCAGCTCATCGTCATGTCCGGGCGGAGAAGGCATGGGCTTCACCACGTCGCCAAACGGGCATTACGTGCTGGCGTACAACTCGTCCAGGATGTACCTCATCAAGGCCTCCGGATCAGGGATTGAGATGAAGCGCGAGTTCAAGATGCTGCGCCGTCCGGTCTCGGCGTGCGTCTCCAACGACGCCACGCTCCTGGCCGTGCTCTCCACCGAGATGCAGGTCGACATCTACGATCTGAAGCAGTCCCCGCCCAAGCGGAAGCAGTCCATGATTCTCGACAACAACCCGCGAACCATTGCACTGTCGCCCTGTGGCACCGTTCTTACCGCAGCCTATGACGGCGGCATCGAGGTCCAGTCGCTCAGCCGGGGAGCGTCTCCCACCGAGCGGCGCGCTGTCAAGTGTGATGCGGTGGATGCCCTGGCTTTCTCATTTGACGGCACCCAGATCCTTGGCACGACCCTTCATTCGTCTCCACCGAGCACCGTCGTCATCACTGCGCCGTACTACGACCCCGGTGCCTTGTCAATGGAGCAGGGCGAGGAGAACCTAAGCGCAATGTGGACCACGTCCATACTGTTCCCCAATTCCAGCCGTGACTGCAGCCATGCCGTGCTGCTGCAGGATGGGAGCCAAGAGGAGGCCGCTTGGGCATTTGCATACGACCGCACCTTTGAGACCTTTCGCGCTGTCCGGATTGATGACTTGAGAAATGGCACCACGCACTTCACCGGGCCAGTGCCCAAATCAAGATCGCAGGCCAAGCTGCTGCCTTGCACGCTGCCTTCAGCTACCTATCACGGCGAACTGGTATCGGCATGCTTTCACGGCAGCGAGGTTTGGATCTATGGCGTGCCCGAGGACTTGGCCGCAGGGCCTGAAGCCTCATTAGCCGCCGACAATGCATCTGGTCTGGCTCGCAGGAACAGCGCACAGAGCCACTCTTCGCGATCGCCATCGACAAGAACGCAAGAGGTTGTTCCGCCCACAGATGGCACAACAAGAGTTCCTCAATGGCAGATTTTGTGTGATAAGCTCAGGAACAACTTTGTGGCGGGACACAAGACTTCGGACATTATTGGTGTGACCAACGTCAAGTGGGTATCAGGATTCGGAGACACTTTGCTCAGGGAGAGGCTCATCGTCACCGCCTCCGGAGTGGTAGGGCCCAGGCTCGTTACCGAAGACGAGGACATGGATTTCGTTGATGGTGGTAGAATTGCTCTGCTGGATTTCGGATATGCCCTCACTGACGGAACCAAGACCGAAATCACTCTCGAGGTTGGGACTGATGATGCTGAGGTTCTCGAAGAGGAGCAGCGCGATATCGAAACCGAAGTTGCCATTGTACGGCGAAGGACGGTAGCCCAACGCGGCGGAAGAGGAGCCAGGAGGGGCAGCTTGATTCGAACGGCGACCATCGCTGTTACGCCTACGTCCTCCGCCACGGCTGTGTCGCCCATTTCGCCGGCATCGACGCGGAGCAACGACGAGGATGACCCTCTAGTGCCACGCACAATGGGCCGTAACCCTGCTGCGGAACGCCCAACCATTCGCGAGCCCGTCGTTGATGAGGAGGAGTTCTTGTCGATTGAAGAACAGGAGGCTATGGATGCTCCCTATGCTCACTCCAGCCCGCGCTCAGGGACCACTCTACGCCGAGCAGCCACGGTCGCCGCTGCAAACCGCCGGCTGAACCCCCGCACAGCTGATGGGCGGCCCATAGAGTACCGTCGAGCAGACGGCAGGAGAGAGCATCCGCACGAGAGTGATGCGGACAATTGGGAACCACCGCCACCTCCCTATCAAGCCGAGGACCCAGGGGACGCGCCCGCTTTTCTTCGCGGCCGTGCAGTTCTGGCGGCTGTCTCCGTGCCGGGGCAGACACAGCAGTATTTGGCTCTGCCGCTGCCTGAACAGCATCCCGTAGACCCCGTTCCACCTCAGCTGCCGAGTCTGGTTATTCCACCCAATCTGTCGTCAGTCTCGGTTCATGGGAACAGCAGCCATCATGAACAGGGTGGTTCAAGCCATGCCAGGTCCGCGAGCGATTCTTCAGTAGTCAGCAGACTGCGAGCTGCTGATGAATTGCATCTACCCTTGTCGAGCACGTCTGGTCCGTTGGATCATGAAGATATATACGATGTCTCTCCTCCCGCCTCGCCCATGAGGGTCCGGACTCGGGACAGCCAATCCATGGTTACTTCGCAGGACTCCGCGACGCCACAACTGACGACAGCAACGTCAAGCACTTCAATGGGAGTGTACGAGAGCAGTCCGGCTACGGTAGGCCCATTGGTGCATCCCGAGTTTGACTTTGGCTTACCGGGGCTCGGATTCGAAAGTGCCTCGAATTCAGCATTAGAGGCTAGCAGTGCCTCAAGTCAGATTGGACGAAGGCTGTCCAATGCACAGACTTGGCCATTGGTTTCTCCGTCATTTACTGACAGACAAGAAACCGCTTCTGCCACCACCTTGGAAACCGCCCGCTCAGCCTTACCACCGGCTCCCAGTTCTGATCAGATGGCCAGGCTGATTCGAAGAGTCAGCCAAGGGAATCCCGTCAACCTAGCCGGCAGTCTGCACTCGACACAGTACCAGCAGTTACATCGGCCGCAGCCGGTTGCCGGTTCGCTGGCTACCACGCCGACAAACGCTCCCGACACGGACATTGACCAGCCCTTGATCATCAGCACTCCACGCGGCGTAGGGGGTGCCTTTGACCCCCCAGGACGTCGGTCCTCCCGCCGCGGCGACACACCGATTGTGGCTCCTGTGCCTAGGCGGCCTCGCGCCACAGGCGGCTCTGCTGCTCCTCCCACGGTAGAGAGGCTGGAGACAATCTCTACCGGTGGACCTCAGCCGATACAGCAGACCAACCTCGTCCTGCCGACGTGGATGCGGGGGCCTCCGGCATCGCCTGGAAGGCAACCGTCCACCGTCAATCGACGGCCGAGTCGAGCCGAGAGGAGCGCGGCCAAGAATATGCGTGACGCGAAGAAGCGAGGGTGGACAGCCAAGAAGAAGAAGAGCAAGGAGACGCCCAAGCCGGCCATTACGGAGGAGGACAACAACGGCAGCATCTGGATGGACATGGATGTGCCGCAGACCAAGGACCACGACAAGGACAAGAAGTGCAACGTGATGTGATGAGTGTTTCACGAATTTCTACGTTCCTGTCAGGGACGTTTATCGATTATCGAAATGGTGCCAGCACAGCTTTGGATATCATCTCCAGCAAGCGAGCTTGTGGTTCTCTGCCAGTTCGAGGATTATTCCTTGATTTACTTGGATATTGCATCTTATGAGCAACAGTATTGTTACGGGCCTTGTGCTTTTCGTTCTCATTTAGTGCTTTTTCATCTCATTTACTTATGAACGTCACTCTAATGAAGATGATTCTTCATCAACGGCATAGCAGAAGGCAATTATGAATGAGGAGCGGGAGCAAAGAGCAAGAGGTGGAATGTTGGGTTTTAGGTCTGTGTTTGATTCGAAGGGATTTGCATCGTATTTTTTGCCCATGATGAAGCTTATTGGGATTTGGTTCTGAGCGACGATCTGTCTGATATTTGTACATGAAGGATGTTGTGGTTATACTTGACTGACATACATATATGCATAGCTGCGTCCATATTCTATCATCTATATGTATCTAAATAGCGAGAATCTGATTTTTGAAGATGCATACTGAATACTCAACAGTGTATTGATGCTCTTGTCATCTTCTTAGATTGGGTAGATCATGCAACCTTGCGGTTATCAAAACACTTTTTCATTCTTTTCGAGTTCCTATCTAATAGTACCTATTAAACCCAGCCACTTTATTACCATTTCCCCTATCAGCCTAAACTTATCCGATCTGATCCATTGTTCTTATGCTCCTCCATTGGTATAACCATTCAATGCTCCCCCGAAATCATCCAATTACACGCCTCATGCAGCCCAGCCGCCCATCTTGGGACATTTTGATCCCTGGTATATACACAAAGGAAAACTTGTATATCGTTATAATGATGGATCGAAACCCATAGGTATCACTCATTCTTGTTTGACAAAGGAAAACAAAACACAACAAAACAAAGACCCCCTTTTCGTCTGTCGTCGCCGTATAAACAATCTTTTCAAAGGAGAATTAAGGAGGTTGCAAAACAAGGGAGAACGTGAAACGGGAAAGCAACAAAACACATCAAAAGACCAGAACCAGTATGCTTGTAAATGGCGGGAGGACAAAGGAGATGATTATCGTAGTTATATCCGGTTCATATGAGGAGGCAAAGGAGGCATAAGATACGGCTGCCCGCGCCGCACATCGCCAAGATCAGCCTCGATCATGAGATCGGTAAAGGTGGTGGCGTGTGTCCCGCGCCGATCATAGTTGCCGGTCATCGTAAAGGGGTCGGCAAAGACGTCAATGTTCTCACCACTCGACACCCTGTGAAGGTCCTGCGGATAGACTCGCCGGCTGGAAGCTCGCATGGCCCTTATGGGGGGCAGTCGAGACCCAGACCCGACGACGCCCGTACGGGCATTCCGCTCGTCCTCGGAGGTGACGGAATCGCGATAGCCTGTCGGCGAGTGGTCTGAATGGTTTGATGGGCTGGGAGAGTCAAAGGGGTTAGGGATGGACAAGCGCTGGTGCGAGTGGTTATTGTTGAGCGCAATCTGCGGCGGCCTCTGGCTGATGGACGAGCCGATGGAAGGACTCTTGCGAATGAAGTCGGTACGGTAAGAGTTTGGCTGCAGGATGGGGTCGGAGATGATGCTGCCGGCCCGAGGACCCGGGCCGAGATGCTTGATCCTTCCCACCCTTGGCTTTTCGGAGTAATCGTCCTTCCTGTGAAGGTTTCGGCGACGCACGAACAGGAACGCAATGGCTCCCAGCACAATCAGAACAGCGCAGCCTCCAATGACACCGCCGATGATGGAGACGGTCTTTGGATTGGAAGCATGCGACGACGACGGATCCGGTGTCCCGGAGCTTGCATCGGCTGTGGCTGACGAGGTTGAAGGTGAGGTTGGCGATGAGGCTGGTAGCGATGCCTCCGATGAAGCCTGCGAGGAGGCTGGAGACGAGGCTGGAGATGAAGCTTCCGATGGGGCTGACGCCGTGGTAACAGGCGCAACGACCAGGCTAGTGCTGAACGTAGAAGGCGGCTCTGTAGAGGCCGGCGCAGAGTCTGACGACGTTGCACTTGCTGGTGAAGCGGTCGTTGACGAGGTAGCCTTCTCCGGAGCCTCACTCTGATCGGAATCCTTCACGCATAGGTCGTCTCCGGAACATGAGTACCCAAAAGGACAGCAAAGGTCGGCGCCACACTTCTGCAACGGGACGTCAAAGACGCTGGTCTTGATCGGGGACTGCTGGTTCTTGCTTGGATCCTGCTGGCTGACATCGCAGGTGATGGGCTGGATCTTTTCGCACGTCTGGCCCGTGGGACAGCACATGGCAGTCGTGTTGCCGGCTAACGGGAGACATGTCGTCCCCTCAGAACAGCAAAAGTTGTTGGGCAGGCCGGCAGGACAAGACTGGGTACCCGCGGAACATTTCAGTTCTTGAAAGACGAGACCTGCCGGCGAGGCTGAGACGAGTGATGCCAATGCTGAAACCAGCAGCAAGAGGCGAGCAGACCGTGATGTGAAAGGCATGATGATGTGGCCACAGCTTCAGCCGTACGGTCCAACTTGGTGATTATACGGCCGTCGTCCCCTAGAACAGACAAAATGCGGTATCGCTTGCTCTTTGTGTGAATCAAGCCAGGAGTTGAAGTCGGTGCCGATCAGGAACTGTCCTTGAATTCGTGATTCTCTCGGAGATTTTCTGGTTGGCCGAACAGTCGTCGATATCGCTGAAGATGTGTTTGATAGAGAAGGGAACGCGGTAAGACAGAGAAAAGAGTGAGTCGACGCGAGGTAGATCTTGGATATCGTATGTCGTATCAAAGAATGAACAAGGTGCCTACGTATAAAGGCAAATGACGCACATATACCAAACACCGGGAAACGAGACAAGCAATGAACGGTTGCCAGTATTGTGTGAATGAACGTGACATGAACAAGCAAACAGATGGAGAAAACTGGAGAGAAACACGGGAGGGTGCAGAACAGAGAGTGGTGAATGGAAGAATGGAAGAAGAAAACTGGGTAGGGCAAGAAAATTCGAAGAGACTCAGTCACGAGAGAAGGCAATATGAGAGACAAGAACGAGGCCCGCCGGACAACAGAACAGATCAGAATCTTGCCATGCCGAACATCTGCAGAGGATAGGCGCGCAATCGGAAGAGTCTGGCATGTTGAACCCGCTGCAGGGCGTCTCAGAAGCAGCATCATGCCCGTGGCTCCTGGTACGAAGACTCCATATCCCCCTTCATCTGCTACGCGGCAGACTGCCATGCTTGGGCAGCGGCTTCTTGCTCGGGACCCTGTTCACCACGTCGACCACGATCATGTTTCAAGGCCGTCCTGCACTGCCAGCGAGTGAATGCAGGTCCGCCAGGCTGTCGAAACAAGGGCCCAGCAGCCTTTCGACGATCCAGGACCAGTCAAGGCGAGGCATCAGGGCGCCAGTGCCACTCGACACACGCCCACGCGGACAGGGGGGAAGAACCGAGTAGTTTGGAGCAGCAGAACGACTGGAGGCGGTTTCGAGAGGGCATCAGTTCGTGTACATGTATGTAGGTCATACGGCTTCAGGGCTGGGACGGAGCTTCGGCATGGAAGTAAGCAGCAAGCCGGCAAACGACTGGCCGGCAGGCAGCGGCAGAGACTGGCGATGCGTCATGGCTGATGCCCTGGATCTGGCAGCGATGCGCTGTCGAGGCCCGGATTCGCTGGAGGTCGGAGGTTTGAACCGTCGAGGTTTTGCAGGTTTGGGGTTTCAGGCTTGGGCGCGCGCGGGCAGATGGTTGGCGCTCATTGGCCCTGGCCAGAAGCCGCTGGCGGGCGATTAGGCGCCGTAGGGTGCTGGGGGTTAGCCGCCGGGGGGCGTCGTTGGGCGCCTAGAGCCAGTTGCCGATGGGCGCTGAAGGGCGCTGAGCATACGCTGGGGATGCACTGAGGACACAGAGAGAGACTTCATGATGGGTTCAAAGGAACATGTAGATGCTACATGGAACATGCCTGCAATTGCACAGCAGCGTTTGAGAAGTTGGGCGCGTACGGCCAGGCGAGGGCGTACAGAGTACAGATTGCCCAGATCGATATAAACGACGGAGTGAATCGGACAGGTGATGTGAAACGAGGGAACGAAAACACCATGGATTTGATCAAAGACGGTGACACCGAGCATCACGTCTCTCTTCATTTCACCAACTGATATTGCAGTCACTCACCTGGTACAAAGAAACTGGGTCAATACGAGTTACCCTCCACCTATTCTCCCTATCAGATGCAACTATACATATCCCGCACAGGTCAGCAACTGGCACATGCCAGACGAAAACACGAGCATCCTCCCAGATTCTACCCAAGTACTATGTAAACACTCGTTCGCTTCCTCGGTAAGACGTCCAGAGCAGGAGATACCACCCCATAATGCTACTCTGCGATACAACCACCATCCCATCCATCCAAACACTTTCTTTGTGCCCCGCGTTCAAAAGGGCCGTCGCGTTTTCCCGCTTCTTCTCGGCCCTCATTATTAAAGCCGCGCCGCCGCATTCACACACCATCTCAAAGAATCAAGAGAGACGCGGAAAGACGAGGCAATCCCGATGGGGTAATACGAGGTAGACTCAGATGAATATCAACTGGAAAAGACCTCCTGTATACAATAGCGAATGGGGAAAACACAGGGATTGTACTAATGTATAGACCTTGGCTGCCGTCGTATCCAAACGGCCGTCATGTCCCTTACCATCCTCATCCTCGGAGTGGACATATCCCGTTCCATGCCTATTTTTCCCCCGTCTCCGTCATTCGCCTTCGTCTTTCTCTTCTCTCGCCATTCTCTCTCCCGATAGCAGCAAGCCTGTCCCGTTCCCTGTCCCGCCTCTGGAGCTTACAAAACCTCGCACCAGACGAGCCCCTGGCATCTCCACGTTCCTGCATGCTGCACTCACTCTCACTCTTACATTTTGGCGTCATGATGGTCAAGCATATCTGTCACCTTTTTTTCAGCCCAGGAATCATGACAAGCTCAGCGTGGATAATTGCTGGGATTATCACATAAAGTCGGGTGCTTGACAAGGTCCCCAGCCAGCCCAATGCCAAATAGGTAGACACGTCATATCACATAGTATGACCGATGACATTCATTGTCGCGTATAACAAACAGAAATCAAAGAACCGATACCCTCAGGTCGATGTTTTGATATGCTGTTACTGTATCAATCGCAATCTCACAACCACCTAGGAAGTCCACCCCTTCTGACTGACCACTACATACTCCAAAACCCTCACCCATCATCAGCTCAGCCTGCCTCCCTAAAACATCCCCAACCATTCGGGCTGCCTCACCAACGCATCCATCCACTCTGTTTGAAACTTGTTTCTACGTGTTCGCATACGTGTTTTCGTCCAGCTCATCGCTTCATCGCACGCTAGCCACGCCAGCTGAAGGGCCAGGGCCAGACCAGACCAGCCCAGATGCCAGGCCTCAACACAAACGACCCCCCCATCCGCCGCATCAATAGTGTCCACCACGATACTAATTGCTATCATCCCATCAAATCTAATACTATCCGCGCATCTCTCAGATGTATGCACATACATAGACTCACAGCTTTTCATCCGCCACCGCATTTTCGCTGGTTCATGCCGCACAGCCACCACGCCACGCCAAGTGCTTCACCCCCTGTTTGCCCGTACAGTATGCCAGCAAAAGGCACGAGTATGCCCAGGTGGCAACGAATTTTCTCATCCCGTGGTCTGGAGAGCAGAAAATATCACCAAACATCAGCACACAATCAATCCATGCCCTGCCATTTTCCCGTCTTTCACCCCCCAGCTCCAGCAAAGAATTGGATTTCCTCCACAGGCCCCCGGCTTTGCCCTCGCCACGTAACGCTTTGCCTCCTGCTTGCCTGTCAAAAGACTGCAGGTTAAAAGGAAAAAAAAATTGGAAAAAAGAACGAGATGCAGTGCCACCCCCCTTGTCCAGCATCGTGCTTCTCCGTTCGCTTTCTCCTCACAGTATACGTGCGACGACACGCTCTGAGAGGCTCTCTCTCCATGCATGCTATGGATTCAATCATTCGTTCACTCACTCACTCACTCACCTTCTCCAGCACAGTACACAGTATTCACAACCAGAAAAACGTCCATTGATACCTGCACTCCATATGTGTTCACGTTACCTCGCATAGCAGAAATCAAACCCACTGTTCAACTCACCAATACAACCCAATCCTCGTGCCCTTTGCAGTTTTCGTAGTGATATGTACCCAACTATCGCGTCGTACAACCACACCCAACCACCTTCATCACCCATCAACCCAACCCAACCCAATCCCTCACCCTCCCTGTTCCCAGAAATTTTCCCTGTAAGAGATGAAAAAATTATCGGATCTCGTCCGCAGCAGTGTTGCCGAAGCACTCCATCCGTCTCTCGTCCTTCTCTTCCTTCCTCTTTTCGTCGCTATTCCCTTGTCCTTTTCGCCTTGAAGTCCACTTTGCGTAGGTACGAATGAGCTGTCGAAAACGCTTTTTACCCGGTCAGCTGATTGTCGTGAATGCCCTTTCACCTTGGCCCAAACCACAATGGCCAGAGGGGGTGTGTCAAGTACGCAGAGCAAATGGAAATCAAGGGGATAAAAAAGCCGAAGAGATACTGTGCTGTTGATGCGGAGGCATTCAGGCGAAAGCCCGATTGTTTGGATAGAAATGTCTTTGGGATATCGAACAAACTCCATGTTCGGTGGAATTTGTTTACTCGATAAGTGATCACCTGCACTAATAGTGAACGAAGCAGCTGGCCGTAGAGAAAACAATCAAGCGTCCCTGGTTCATCACACTCTTTCAATCGTCCATCCACTCATCCGTGTTTCCCTTTCTCATCAACCCAAATCAGCCCAAAAGTTCCCGCTCCTCCTCTCTTTTTAGAGAACATGTTCACTTTCAAAAGACACCACTTCGCTTCTCTCTCTCCCGAAAACACCCCCGCCAATACCACCCTCCACCGGTTAACAATCTTGCATATCCCTCTTACCGAATGACATTTCTGGGCATTTCCAGACGTAGCAGCCCGTAAAACTGGCCAATCGAAACAATACAGCGAGGCACATTGTTCTTCTTCGCAGACACAAAAGTAACATTACAATCGGAAGAGATTACATATCCCTGCTGTTGCATCGTGCAAACTGCAACTGCAACAAGTATGTGACCAGCCCGGTAATGCAAGTGTGAATAGTCAAAATTGGATTGTTTAGACTACCTCAACTATGTAAAAATCATCTCGAGAGAAGATGACATTTTGGTATCACCCAGCGAGAACGCCTTGTCTCCGCAGTGTCCTGTCCATGGTCGCTACCAGCTTCCTCTTATTCTTTCTGTATCCCAGAAACCCATACCCATGCTAGATGCTTCATGAAAAAAAACCAGCCATGGAGGTTCTCCGTCCTCTCAAAGGCTCGAAAAATAGGAAATAGAAAATATGAAGAAGAAAAAAGAGAAATACACACATCTTGCGCCGACCCAATGCCAGCCTGGTATATAGTAAAAATGCAATCCCACAAGGGGGAAAAAGTGTGCAAAGGCGAAGAAATATGAAAGATGCATCATTCGTCACCTGTCTGCCATCCAGGCAGACATCGTCCACAGGATCTTCGTAAGTTCCTCCAAGTAGTCCAAGTTGTGTCCAAAGTATGTCAAACAGCATTCAAGGCTTTCCCAAATCGCACTCGTCTCTGTTCAAGAAACCGCTGTGAGCCCTGCTTGCCTTGCGGCGTCCTCATGTAAACCCATGCCAGTAGGGGTATATATAAAAATGTTGAAGATAAAGAAGATTATGAGAAAGAGAAGTAGAAAAGGTGGCAAATGCCTGCTTTGCCTTTGGGGCGGAGAAGCAAGAAACATGGAACACTGACTGCTCAGGCAGGCTCTTGTGCTTGTCGTACCTCAAAGACCAGCTTGTCAAGATATGCGCCAAGTTTCGCCTTACATGAGCAGGTAGTCCATGTTCTGCATCCGCATGAGGTCTCGCCAGTGGAGATATGGCTGAGCCACCTCAGAGCCCACGCTCTCGGGGGTGCCCATCCTGGACAGATTGTCGTTGTGAAGCCAGAGGCCGCGCAGCACCATGACCATGCGGCCAAAGGAGCCGCAGTCAGCCTGCTCGCCAAGCTGCGCGACGCGATCCTCGAAAAGCACACGGAATTCCGAGTTGGGCAGGCTGATGGAGCCGCACAAAAGGTAGACCCAGACCAAGCTGCGGTCATACCCTTCCGGGCCCGAGGGGATGAAGTGCAGGACATTGGTCAGCTTGTCGACAAGCCCCTTGGGCGAGTGCTGCTGGGGGTTGAAGCCGGGCACCAGGCTGCAGAGGTAGATGCGCGCCGCGAGGCGAAAGGCGGCGGTGATGTTCTTGGACAGCTGCTTGGGCGACAGCGTGCCGTTGCCGTTGAAGGGCATCTTGGGCGTGTACTCATTCACCTCGGTAAGGCTGATCTGCTCGCCCAAGGCAGACACGTGCTGGCAGAGGGTGAAGTCATCCATGCCGTCCCGCTTAAGCGAGTCAAGGCAGGCGATCTCAGAGATGAGATACATGACTCGGTCTTCGCAGCCCATCAGCTCGCGCAGACCCATGGAGGGGTTCAGCTGAGACAGGTGCTTCTCGCGGTACGTGTGCGCAAAGGTAGGGGACGTTCCCTGCATGGTGGCGCCAAGGATGTCAATCCAGGCGGTCAAGGTCATGTTGAATGGCGTCTGCGTCATCGGCGTGGCAGGGTCCAAGACCTGACCGGGGAGGTCCAGCTTGGTGACCAGGTTGATGGCGGCTTGGAAGTGCTGGTGCCACGGAATGTCAAGCAGCTCCTGGCTGGACGAGCGGCCAACGATGCACTGGAAGAAGATGAGTCCAAGAGTGGCCTCGAGGATCTGCTGGTAGTTCTCATCCCGCTTCAGCGACTCGCACAGCGACCAGATGGTCGCGTAGCGGTGTCGCATAATGTCGTGGTCAATGTCTTCGCTGGGGCCAGTCGTCAACGACTTGAGATGCTGCGCGGCGATGCTCAGGCAGCAGTGCAGATAGGTGTTGTTGGACTGCAGCGCAGGGAGGATCAGGTCCGAGGCGACCGATCCATGCTGGTTTGTCTCCAGAATGGGGAAGATGGTGGGCAAGACAAACTGGATGAAGTGGTCAAACAGGCGCTGGTCGTTCTCGTCCAGCTCAATCTTGACCTGCCTGGAGTCGTACGAGGGTCCGTGAGCAAAGTCAAAGAAGTTGACGTTGAGCGCCTCTTCGGCCAGCGATTCGCGGCGCTCCTCGTGAACATGCTCGACCCAGCTTCCCGGGAGGGCGCCCGACTGCAGGATGGTTCCCGGCGGAGGAGGCGGGCAGTAGGTGCTGAAGGTGGAGACTTGAGACTCCTTCAACGTCGGGATGTCATTGATGAACATCTGACGCTCCGTCTTGACGTCGATCTCGTACGGCGAGTATGAGCCGATCATGAATTCGGGTGCGATTTGGGAGTTGTAGGCGGAGTAGTCGGCGTGGTGCATCGGGCCATTGAAGTTGAAGCCGTTGGAGAAGTGGGAGTCGATGGATGCCGACCTGTTGCGGTCCATGGGGTCGGTGTATGTGGCGGATGAGGGCACAGAGTGTGACAGGCCGGGGGGCGATGAAGTGACAGAGGTTGAGATGGACGTGTGCGCCGACTTCTCCGACAGCTTCTTGCGCTTGATGATGCCCTTGATGTCCTCCTTGTGCTTCTTGCGCGCATCGTTGTTGCTCCACCACATGGGCCGCTTGTATTCGCATGCCAGGCCGAGGTGCTTGCAAGCCGTGCACAGAGGCGTGCCCTCGTCGCACTTCTTGCGTCGTAATCTGCACGTGTAGCAGCCTGGTGGTTGGTGTCGAATGTTAGTCCCTCGTCTGTAGCGTTTGAAATTCATGACAGGGCAAAAAGCGAGGAGCAGGTTTGGATGGTGTGGTGTTGGAGAGGAAAGCCAAAGAAATGGGAATGTGCCAAATGCGGCCCGTGTGTAAGACGGCTGCCGCCCAGCATCGTGAGATTCCACATACCTGTTCTTGAGCGGCGGTGCATCTGCGTGCCGCGGCGAGTTGCGCCATTGCTGGCTTTGGGCGCCGTCTTGGCCTTCCCAGACTGCGAAACGGCCATGTGTACGGAATTCATTGAGGTTCTTGACAAGATATTGTGGTGATTGGGGGGCAGAGTAGACATTTGTAGTAGCTTGCGATGCTCAACACCACAGGGTACTTCTCTCGAGTGCAGGGGGGAGGGGTGTCTCCTGCACAGTCCGCCAAGGGGGTGTGTGGCACGGTGCTGGGCTGTGAGATGCTCGCACTGTCTGTCCTTTGTTGTGGGCCTGGGCAAGGAGCGGGACGAGGAGCAAATCCAGTCAAAGACGCCGCTCGTGGTGTCCGGGGGTTGAAAGCTCTCGGACGATGGATAAAGGCGATAAGGGCCGGAGTGGACTGTTGCCGGACAAGGAAGTGAAGTGAGGCTGTCCTGCCAGAGGTGGTGGTTCGGGCCCGAGGTTGGAGATGGTATTAGATTACGGCCCTGGCTTTTCAGAGCTGAGTGGTCGGTCTAAGTCGTGGGGAGCCGTCGTGTCAAACAACGGTCGCTCTTGTTTCGTCCGTCAACGGAGTCTAGTAAGATTGTGCGGAATGAAGCTGATTGTGCGTATAGAGAACGACTGGTTCCAAGCAAGTCCGGCTTGCTCTTCACTGGAAATGATGATGATGCCTGATCAGAGGAGGACGAGGACGAGGGCGGCGGAGGGGGGAAATAGGGTTAAAAAGAGGAGGGAAAGCCTTTTGGCGACAACTTGGACACTCTCACCTTTGCTCAGCAGAAGAAGAAAAGAGGGCTAAATTCGAAGAGCAGGACATGACGCGACTTATATCATGGCCTCGAGAATCGCGGCCAAGCGTCCAGGACCATCTCGACCGGTTCCGCAGGGAGGTTTTTGCAGCTCATGTTGCTATTTTTGAAAATCAAATGGCACTAATTATGCCCATCTGGACACCAAGACGCTTGTGTCCAGAGCTGCGCTTAGAGCAGCCAATGAGCATCGTCCAGGGACCGCTTTGCTTGGGTCATCAACGGCGGTGGAGGTGCGGAAGAGAAGCTCTTAGTGGGAGATTCTGACCGGGGTCAGACCAACCACCGAGAGGAGAAAAACGCGACGTGGATGCCTGTCTGGACCTGCGGACATGTCACCCAGACCGAACGCCACAACGGAAAGCAGTGAGCAGAAGCTGAAAGCCGTACCTTGACCACGTACTCGTATGAAACTACAGTACTAGCAGCAGCAATATCATGCACCAAGAGTCCAGGTGTCTGTTGGCAAGACCCGCACTCGAGGCCGTTGAGACAGGCCAAGGGTGAAAAGCCTGCGGCCACCTGGCCTGGACCTCTCGAACGATGACGCCGTAGAGAGCATGATGCCAGCAGTGATACCACCAGAGTATGCACATCCATGATCCCCGTGGGAACGTGGGCAGTAGTCCGGCGACGAGAGCCATACCCAATGCCCTGTAGCCGGTGTCGGTCATCCCCAACAGAAGGCCATGTGTGCATCAGCGCACCACATTGTGTGTTATGAGGGGCAGCATACATACATGCGCCGTCCAGCAGTGCTCCTCCATACAACGGCGAGAATCGCTTCAGCATGGTGCGTCGTTCGACATGCTGCATATTCGTACGAGCAGGTACCTTGCCTTGTGCTTGGGAACGCAATCCGACATGCAGCTGCAGCCCAATGTGCAGGGCTCACTTTCGAGCTCCCAAGAGCAACGAAAAGCAGAGAACTGACAAGGTTGCTCTCCCTCTAATTACTGTCCAAGGCCTCACCCGCATCGGCGACTCACAGCGAATCTAGGCGGAGCAAGCTGCAGATCGAACCCTGGCGCAAAAGCATGATGGTGTCCTCTTCATTACTCGAAGAGTTTGCGTCTCCGCAGTACATACCTCTTTGAGTCACTGCTGATAATGATTTTCTGATACGCGAATGGCGGCCCAGCAACTGCATGTTCGTGTTGTGCAAATAACTGCCCAAAGCATCAGATTTCACAGGTCAATTGTCACTCTCGACTGTTGGCTGTAAGTCGCTCAGCGTTGTAACCACCTGCTCGTACGAGTACGAAGTGTGCCGGCTGCATCGTTGCAGCATTGCTAAGGCAGCGTAATCCTCGTACGAAGCAGGTACAGGAACACCCTAATAACTGTTAGGAGCCGAAATCGATGGGGGAAGAGACTGGGTACACGCAAGTAGGCAACTTCTCTCCGCTGACAAGTGACTTCCATCACCACTGCCAGCTGTTGGGTCCCATCAATTGCTGCCTTGGGCTCCAGCCATGATGTCTAGATAGCAGGGAGAGTCGTGGAGAGGGTTTCCGTGGGAGCAGCCGGAACCCTCGCTGGTCATTCCGAGCTGAATTGCAGCAGTTGGGCGGTGGTACGAGGGCTTCGTGCTGCTCGTTCTCTCTTGTTCTCCCTGCAGATGCCGAGCGCAGGTACGAAGTACGAGTACGCGGGTGGCTGCGGTGTTGCAGCGCCAGGCGCAGGTACCACGTACGGGAACCTGTACGACTCGTACAGATACGGCAATCCGCAGGCCGTCCGCGCAGGTAGAGAAACGCAAGGGAGACCAGGAACGATGCCGAGAGCGATGCCCATACGAAAATTGCTGTACGAAGAACGAGACCCTGGTCTGTCGAGCGGGAAACGGAACAAGGATGAGGTTGCTTCTGTGGCGGCAGAGTTGCGCGCTAGTGGGCTGGACCGCTGAGCGAGGAAAGAGCTTCCGGACGTGCTGATTGGCTGTAGGGCTGTGATGAAATGCTGGTCCGTGCAGTAAACGGCAGGGGCCGCGGGACCAACCGACTGTAGCGCCTGCACAGGTCAAGGACCAATCCCTGAGCGCAGCCTGGCCGGCGATCGAGATTGGCTCACTCGGGCTTGTGCCATTGCGCACTAGCAGGGAACGGGCTGCAAGAAACATCCAATCGCGTGCGCGGGGAGCCGCTGTGGGGACCAAGTCCGCACTTTGGACCGATCGCGTTGAGGAGAAGGCGGACGGACGGCTCCTGCTCTGTCCTCTCTGGCAGCTGACTCACTGCGCGAATAAAGCAGGATAGGGTGGGATCGTTCCTTCTGGAGGGTAGCATCGAAAAGTTGATAGCTGCTGCTCTTGCCGTTTTCGAGATGGAAAGGAGATAACGCGAGAAGATCCAGAAGCCATTTGCCTAAAACGGCTGAATCGAGAGAGCGCCGGTCGTCTTGAGTGAGCGGCGAGAGATGTTGGAGTCGTCAATAATCTTTCGTGCCACTGGAGTTGACATGCTCAGTCCGTTGTGCGTTCAGATAATCAGCACTTGAGATGGGCAGAACTAAGGTAGAAGTCGTACAGCATGTATGTCATATCATGTACAGAGTGCTTCGTGCCTGCCTTCGCCTCGCCGTGAGTTCACGCTTGGAAAGCTCGGTCCCTACGAGTACTATAGGGATCTGCAACGCACCTGCTTGGTGCGCCATAGCACGAGCAAATGAGACAAGTAACGGTTCTGGTCCTCTTTCCACTCTCCTTCCTCCAGGGCCACAAGCCCCGGCAGATTCCAGATTCCCCCGAGAGTCAATTAACCCCTCACTGCCATCCAATTCCGGGCTAAATTTGGCAGCTCCTCAGCTGGGCGCTTACAAGCATACCTTACGCTCTCCTCGCTGCTTGTCGTTGACGCGGCAGATCACAGCACGTGTCTGTCGTTCTGCCATGGCCATTGCGAGAGCCTACAGATGTGCTGCTATTTTTAATTTAACCCTGATTCCTCCTGCTGCTGTTGGTCATTTCGGCATAATCTTGCCCCTCCAGCGAGATCTCCGCCCTTCCGCCATGCGCGGATGCATCTTGCGTCTGATCTCGGCTGTCGTGAACCGGTAAGCGCCCAGGCCAACAGGTGTGCTATGCAACTCAATCAGTCGCTTGCCGGCCGCGAACACTATCTGTCTGTACAGAGTACGCAGTACGAATCTGGTGGCCTGAGGAAGACTCTACTGTTACCGATGGTAGGTTCGTGATATGTACTCGTATGTACGTCCTCGGCGAAGGAGGCTTGCAGAAGCGCCCAAACTCGCTTATCCTCGTCACATCGCTTCTCTCGCTTCTCCTATCTGTGTCTATTGGGGGAGTATAAAGCCAGATGGCCTCGCGCTCGCTAAATCTATTGCAATTTCTGCCGAAGTTGTGTATGACTGACAGTTGGCCGGATACACCATGATCCTCAGCGCCGTCCGAGCCTCGACTGTTGGACTTCGCAGGAGCCCCGCGTTTCTTAGCATCGGCTTTTGTTAGTGTCTATACCCGGCGACGAAGTATGGCACTACTCTCTCGCTACATTTGTGCGCCGTATACGAAGTAAACCATGGCTAGGTACCAAGGCCGTACGACCAATACAGTACGATTCGAGCCACAGGACATTTTCCAAGGTCGACGAGCGAGTTGAGGATTTGTCGAGCTGCCCTTGGGCTGATATTCCAGGGTATGGCTAGACGCTGGCTCTTTGCCATTGCGCTTTACATCATGGCCTCTGCTCCCTGTCCGACCTCACATGCCTCGATCGCTCTATTATCGGCTCCCTGCGCAAATCAGTCCGAGTCTCGGCTGCTGGCCGCAACCCCCTCACTTCCCGGTCGACCGATCGCAACCATACTAGGTGATGCCTACAAAAGTCCAGGTCTCTCTGTTCTCTAAGACAACTGGGTAGGAAATGTGCTAGGTGTGTGGTTTGAAATTTGGCTTGCAAAGTGGGTGACCCAGGGTCTGCGGCTCTCAGTGTTGAGCCCAGCTACGCCGGCTGACGAGCCTAATTCCCCGTCCCTTGTCGTGATATCTCCGGCTTGATTCCACAAGATACTCGTGGCTCGGCTCCGTACTCCAGCACATGGCACGCCTTCAGATCCGATATCGACGGCCACATGGTGTGATTGAGCCAACAGGGGACTCGCAATCATCTCGAAAATCATATCGGCGCCGACAGGAGCCCAGGGTGAATATCAACTTCGCCTTCAGCCTCAGGCGCGCCACATGCACTCTGGAGAGGAAATCACTTCCATTTCCAAACGGCCAACCCCCTTTCCGTTACTAGCACATGTCTT
Source organism: Trichoderma gracile (assembly GCA_020002365.1). Classification (NCBI taxonomy): domain Eukaryota; kingdom Fungi; phylum Ascomycota; class Sordariomycetes; order Hypocreales; family Hypocreaceae; genus Trichoderma; species Trichoderma gracile. Next base: position 5,266,797 of record JAINEY010000001.1, on the reverse strand, counting down.
ATGAGCACATGTCGCATCCCCGCACACAGCTCCAGTAGCTAGCCTCTGAGCCATCGGTCTGAATCTTGCGGAGCAGAACAGAAACTTGCGCGAATAGCTCTCTCCTGAGCTAAAGTTTGTCCGCTCCCAATCTCAAGCTCGAGATAGAGTGTACGGAATACGACGAGCAGTTCTCGCAAGAAGCTACTAATTTCCCGCTTGCGACTAATGCCATCTCTAGAAGAGGGCAACTTGCACTCATCCACCGTGTTGCGGATACGCACAGTCTCTAGTCTAGGTGGTTCAAGACCGACTCCAAAAAAGGTCCCCGGCATTTCGTACGAGACATGCATGACACCTCCGAGTCAGTCAGTCCCGCGCTGGTCACTTCGGGTCTCCGTCGGAGAGGCAAGAGAAACAAAGGGATTCCGTCTGAACAGAGTGACGGATCAAACGAACAATGGCCACTTGTGCTTGTTACCGCAAGTGGTATGTATGTGATCTGATCCTGGTTTTTTAAGATTACTGAGTGACTGGTAATGTTTCCATCAGGGCAAGGGTGAAATGACAGCTCTCCAGGAACAAGGCCGAGCTGCAAAGTAATATACGTGCGTACATGTACAAGAGTGGAAATAAGGGCAGAGGCATGCGCTTCCGAGGCCGTCCAGGGTCCTCATCCCCAGACAGATGCACAGTATCTACTTGTTTGCGGAGTACCTTTGGCTTCATATCGCCGGCCCCAGCGCCATACTGCTACGACCTTAGCGGATTTGCCGGGTGATGTGCTTCCGAAGCCCTTGAAAATTCCTGTCTCAATGCACTTGACTACAAGCAGATACGTGGTGTCTTCGGAACTGATACTGCTTGTACTTGTACGCGGAATCGAGGCTAGTGTTGCCCAGGTGAGTGAAATGTGACGGCATCATGGTCTGTCGAAGACGAGCAAGTATTACTTGGTGCGGAGAACGAAGCACCGAGTGGATGATACAGTGTTTTGATGAGCATCTCGGAGTTGGTGGTCCACGAAGTACATTCATACTCGTACCTGCGGTCCGCATCTTGGCCCCAGCCACTCCTCTCACCCTCTCCCTCTTCTCTCACACCAGCCAACGAGAATCATCTACACTGTGGGACTCGGCCAGAGCTGCGAACTGCCTCCCACACAAACGAATATCGGGGCGCATTCACTCACGGCCATGTGAGCTTTTGAAATGGGGGTTCCGCACTATTCATTGGTCAATGTCTGATGCCTCGGGTGTTTGACGACGGTCGTCAACGGAAATGAACAATGGCAACGACTGGCTGCTGGATTTTTCAGCAATTGCCTCTCTCGGGACTTGACTGGTGGAGGAGAGATGTGTCCATTAGCTTCCCCTCCTGGCCAAGAGACAAGGGGACCAAAGATTGCCTGCTAGATGGAACATGCAGAAACGTCTGGCGCACTGTGGCGAGTGGGTTGCTAGCATCTCCTAGCTGGTGATCATCAGAACTTCAAGTTGAACAAGGACCCTGGCAGTGACCGTCTAGCTCGGGCCATCACAGCACTACCACGAAGGGCAAGCATTCGGCCGGATCGGATAGGCTCGCTGCTGCCCTGCCCTTTCTGCGCATGGGGGGGTTGGAAAGCCGAAGGATTTTGTGCTTCTGCTCTCACCTGCGTGGGAACCCTGCGAGAGCATTGTGTCACTCGGGGCCTGCGGTCAAGGAAGCAACTTTGCTCTTGGCAGGTCTCCTCTCCGGAGAGACTCTTGCCGGCTATCATTTCTTCGCACATGTGACTGGCCTCTGGTTTGCGATATGAGCCTGACGATGCCCCCATTTCGAAGCCTAGCGGGAGTCTAGCGTTTGTTTAGCAGGCCGTTTGGTGAAGAATCGGACCAACATTCTCCGTGCCCTGTATTGTGCAGTATGGCACGTAAGGTAGTACTGCTAGTCAGTACGAGTAGGAAGCTCTCGACGTCGGGATTGTGTGAGACACCACGAAAAATAGAGAGAGGGAAAATCAACGAAAAAGACACCGCTATGGTCTGCCCGCACGTTGCGCCGCCGGGAGGGGTGTGAGTTTGGTTCCTTGGCACGCGTATACAGTCTTCCGTCTTTTTTCGCGTAATAGTAACGGCCTGTCTCTGGTGAGATGCCCGCCTCAACAAAGGGCTGAGACAAATAGAGAGGAGTCGGAGAGGCTGTTTTCCGCTGCACGAACGAACATGTCGGTGAGCGTCAACCAATGTCTGATGAGAAGTCGACTGCACTTGAGGCTGGTCCGTGTCCTGATGCTAGTCATTTGTCTCTGCCGGCGCCGTTTTCCGTTGCGTGAGGGCAATGCAAGGCATTGGGCGGAGACCGGGGGTGAGTGAGCTTGAAGACGGGAGCGAAAGACACTAGTGGTTTGCTTGATTTTGGATGCTTCCATCTTCTGGTTTTTTTTAGTCCGCTGGCAGCTAGTGTGAGACGGGTTCAGCCGTAGGGTTGGCCGAGAACAAGATTCACGATAATTACTAGTCTAGTGTACGAGTTATCTAAGACGGTGAGGACACACACTACACTTGCACTTGTCGGCTCAATATGTACTATCAGCTACGGACCGCGCAAGCCAGACGGTTCACGAGAGCACGTTGCAGGGTAGAAGGAGTTCCTCTCCTCACCTCGATCCATCCCATCTTCGCCCTTTCTTCTTCTCCGTAAACTCCATCAGGCAAATGGAAAATGAACACCAAGAAGGCGATTGATGCGATTGATGCGAAATGCAGCCAATGGGCGACGCCGACGCCGGTGCAACGCTCTGATTGGGTGCTGGCGGTGTACATAGGTAATTGTGCCGGTGCCCAATTGGTCCTGAGATTTCCTGCGTGACCTTCGAACGGCACGTGGAGTCTCTGGGATCTCGCCGGTCAGGATTGGCTGGGGTACAAGGAGGAGGAAGAGGAGATTTCTTCACGTCCTCGGCCGATTTCCCTCGTGTCTTGTTGAAGGGACTGGTAGTCATTGCTAGTATCTTGATTGCGTGTGATTTCTTTGGCTGCTTCTCTTTATGTTGTTGCCTGGTGCTGGCTAGTACTCTTTGGTTCCCATGCAATTATACCTATCCTGGCTCGTTTGTAGATTGAATCTGCTGAATGTAGCAGCTCCTATTGAAGTAGCAGCTCATAATGCTCAGGTAAGGAATCCATAATCCGGAACTCGTTCCCAGCACCTCGATCAATGAGCTTCTTGCTCACAGATATCAGACAAGATGGTACGACATAAGTACAATCAACCAGCCACAGCAAGGAATGGCAGTCATGTGTTGTGTAATAGTTCTTATTGAGAGCAACGAGGGGTCATTATCGTCCGATTTCTCTCCTCCCTGCCGTGTCTTTTCTCACCAGTAATAGTACATACGCACACAACTTGATCCATCCATGAATATTGCCTTGCCTCTCCCACCCACAGTGTAGTCTTTTGAGTGTCGATACAGTACAAGCCATCAACGCCACAGGGACCAGGGCTTGCAGGGGTCCAGGCTTTAGTGCCCTGGGCTGCCGCTAATGCTGGTTAGCGCAAGAGGCCACACACACCCCCTCAACTTCCCTCCTCCATCAACTCTCCCACTGTGTCTCTCCCACTATCGGCTTGGCTCTTGTCGGGGTTCTTTGTCTCGATTTTTTCCCTCATCAACAATCGCCGTCTGCCATCGCCAATTGGAGCTCTGACCCATGCTCCGTTTATTGTATGCCTTAGGCTGTGGGGTTCCGGCGGGCAAGCTGACCTGATCCCGAAAGAACGATCGGCTCTCTTGTCCTGGTGTCACGTCGCATCTCTGCGGTTGACCGAAGACGCCAGCCCGTCTCTTCTGTTAATCCTAGCACAGGTAAAGTACATACGGAAGCTGCAGCAACCCCCGCGACGTTGTCGTGATACCCCAACCTGCCCTATCACGCACGGCCTCTAGTGGCTGGCAAGGGCCTTGGGCAGATGGCTTGGAGAATGGCCTGCTTTTTTTGCTCTTAGGCCTCTTTCTCGCTCTGATATTCCATACTAGCACTGGGCCAGCTGCTGGCCTAGCTTGTCGGCCGGACGTGATCAAGGTTGCGCAAGCTCCAGATCCTCTTCATGCGCGACCGGCGCTGCACATGAAATCTATTAACGTGCATGGCCAGGTGCGGCCCATCGAGAACTAGAGATTGACCGCTGTGCGGCCGAGCGAGGCCTCATTGTCAACAGATCCGTCGTCATTTCTGTACTTCGTTCGGGTCGTCATTGTGCAAGCATTGACAAGCCGACAGCCGAGACCTTTTATGATTCGGCATCGCGAACTTGAGGTCACCACGGCAAGGGTTGCGGAAGCAGAGAGATGCAAGTCTTGGAGATATTGGGTTCTGGATGACGAAGCAGAATCAGAATGGAGCGGAACCTGCAGGTCGACTTGAAGGCCTCGAACTCCCCCATCGACTACTTGGTACTTGGGCTCTGGGACCTTGTGCGAGCCGATATGCTTCCATGCCGCCATGTCTCACAGCTGCGCTTCACGTGCTTGTCACATCGGTCTGTGTGATGACCGTCTCTGGCGCCATCTGCTTGGCCTGCAAAGGCTATCATCGTGAGCCGGACCGTCCCACTAGCTTGCCCGATGTCATCACAACGCCAACAGTGTGATGACGGGCTGGGGATTTTCATCTGTTGCCCATCCCTCAACTTACGCCAATATCATCGATTGCCGCTTCTGGCAATCATGCAGGCGTTAATTCAACGATCACCATGGTTCGGAGTAGCGCCTCGAGAAGCCGCGGCGGCCGACGGTGGGGTTATCACAACGATAGAACCAACAGCACATGCACTTTGCCGTCCCGTTCGCACTTACATGGACATGAGGATGGAGATCGGGACGCCCAAGACATGCGGGCAAGGTGGCAACGGTCAAAGGATTCTCGGCCCTTGGGCGTGACCGTTTACAAACATGGCGGCTGAGACACTTCTCAAGCCACCGGCCGGGCGATTTGCGCCTAGACGGCTAGCCGGGCCTCACCGACTACTGCACGTACGAGTATGAGACTGTCGAACGGAGGCAGCGAGGAAAGAAAGAGAACCATGCGTGCCCAACGACGGGTCCCCGAATGGAGCCATTTCCCTCTTGTTTCCTCAATTGGACTGTGAGGAGAAAAGATTTCATCGAGTCACAAGGCCACAATGACGGCATCAGATATTCCACCGCCTCGTTTTATGGAGTGGTTTTTCGTGAGATCTTCTGGGGTCCTCCTTGTCTCTGCTCATGCTTGCTCTGCAGTTCGATGGGGCATCACGATGCTGACGGAGGAGTCAATCGGTGTTATGTGCCGCGTGGTGACGGCATTCGAATCTGTCCAAGAGTCGTCACCTTGATGGGATCAAGTCACCGAGGCTCAACGATATCCCCAGACAGCGGAGCACCTACACTTTAAGCAAATGATGTCGTAACAGACTTTGGGCATTCGACTTTCATCTGCAGGATGGAGCGGGGATGCATGATTGCAGGGTCATAGCGGAAGCACGATGAACGAAGCCTTCCGGGCCCCTTGCCTCACCTCTCTCGCCTGTGTCTCTGTTTCTCGCAGTCTCGCAGCACTGGAAGGCTCTCGCCCCATGCGCCGTGCATACAGGCACGGCGAGACTGCGTCGAGAACCCTTGTTTGTGCATGAATGATCCTGTCAGTGTCGACAAGGGCTGCGTTCGACCTTTGTCCGCATCCCAGTCGGTTGCTGCTGGAGAAGCAAGAGAGAGACAGGAGAGAGATCACGGCGCCTAAGCGCCGGCTATATTTGGACGAGGACCGGCGTCCGCGGTCTTGGGCCATCCAGCAAATCGCGAGGTCCAGCAACCCTGCTCGCGGCTCCACACAATGGGACTTGTGCGGCAGCCTCCATGGGCGGCCAGGCCGCTTGACTGGCTGGAAGAAACGACACCATCTGCCAGTGTTTGCCTGATGGTCCAATTGCTACCGTCCTCTTCGCGCCGCCCTCACGGCAGAAAGGCCCGGCCTCAGGCGCCAATGGGGAGCCGGCTCTTTGTCTCTTAGCACCGCGGCCAAGCTGTATCACCCTGCTCTCGTCGGGGCCTGTGCTTCGAACGTGCCCAGCCCTCGCGGCCCTCGCTGCTGTGGCCGTGGGACTCGACCCAACTGCTACTGCTATTCTTGTCCCCCGCAACGACCTTGGGAGCCGGATCGGTGTGCTCATCACCTCGCATTACAGACTAGCTCTGGTGCTGCGCTGACTACCGGGACCGAGAGGCCCCTTGCTCAGACGCGCAGCTGTCCATGTCCTTGTCCCCATGTACGGAGCAGGTCTTGCGTATGCGTATCTTTCGGCCGCAGGAACTCTCAGGCGGTCTCTCAAGACGCGGCCTTCGTTGATGAAGAATACTTATCAACCGCTAGCCGCCCACTGAGATGCAGAATTCTCTTCCCCCTTTGCGACCTCAATCTCGTTTTTGTGACATCTACTCCATATCGAGCCTTTGATCGTTTGGTCCTGCGGCTCCTCGTCTCTTCACATCTCATTTGGTTTGCTTGTGTACCGCAGAGTAACCTGCATTGTTACATCTCTGCGCAAATTCCACCTGACTAGAGAGCTTGCCGGCAACGGCTGCTGTATCCAGCATCTTTCACCCTTTCACTGCCCGAACTATCCCCAAGCACCTCGAAGCTGCCCTCGCCACTTGCATGTACTGAACGGATCAACACATTGGCAGCCGAAGCAAAAGGGTTAGGAAGAGAATCGGGAGAAAAATAATCGAGAGGAAAAAGAAGGACCCTAAGAAGAGGATGGTACGTAGTGCGCCACTTACACTCGACCCGACCCGTCACTAATTGAAGCTTATTCAGGACTACACATCCTTTCATGTCGGCGAGAGCCGCACATACCAGGAGATGCGCCAGAAGCCCGCTCCTCAGAACACTTTCTTTAACCTCAAGCAAGAACCGCAGCAGCATCGGCCGACATCAGTAGCCACGGAGTTCGTGGACACGGACTGGGACGAAGAGGAAGACGACGATGAAGTGAGCGAGCCGGAAGACAACTCGCCCCGAGTGAGTCTGCAGTCAGTAAGTGGATATTCTTTGTTCTTCGCCACCTCCCTCATGGAGGCGTGAATTCGATGCTAACGTCGGATACTCGCAGTCGGGCCAGCCCAGTTTCACAACCCTCTCTTCGTACGACGAGGTCCCCACTCCTCGCTCAAGTAGAGGCCCGTATGTCTACCTCGAGCACTCCCCCAAGCAGGTCGAAGGCCCTCGCGGCCCGCACCTGTTCCAGTCCTCTGCCGACCAGTACATGAGGTACCCGGCGGGCGAAGACGATGTAGTCCTGACCCTGTCGCCCATGACGCCACATGTATCCCGAGAAGCTGCATCTCATGGCAAGTCTCGCTGGAGCGGCCCTTTCCAATACACCGATGCGGAGCTCGACCTGTCGACGCTGGCATCATGGACGCCCGAGATGGTGGCACAGTCGATGCTCAATGCTGGCATAGAGCTCGCGGTCACGGAGAGGCTCATCGAGAATGATATCAATGGTGCTCTTTTGATCACGTTGAAGTTTGAAGACCTAAAGGAGCTGGACATTCACTCTTTTGGAATCCGAACGAGGTTATGGAACCAAATCAAGCTTTTGTTGGACAGCACGCCCGCTTCGCCCGAGGCCACGACTCCCATCGAGGATAAGCCCAGTCGTGAAGCCAAGAAGGCGATGAAGAAGGATGGCTCCAGCTCAGTGCGGCGCCACGAGAGCAAGCGCAGGGTTCGCCGGGCCAACGATCCCATCACGCCGATGGAATCGGTCTCCATCATTGGCATCGAGCAGGTCGTCCCAAAGCCTCACAGCTGCTCAAAGGGTGAGAACTGTTCAAAGTGGAGGAAGCAGCAGAAGGCCATTGAGGACTTCAAGAGGTTGAACCCACACATCGACATCAACAAGGCCGGCGGTGCCGTCCTCGTCTACGGCGACGTGGGCAATCCCGACACAGCCAGGGCCCTGGATCCGAACGAGACGATGCGGCCATTCTCCGACTCGGTGCCGTCCGTGGTGGCGTCGTCTGACATTCTCGGGCCTGGCAACCTGCCGCCGCTGCAGTATCTCCAGGAGGCGACTCTTCGGAACTTGCAGGCTCGCGATCCTCAGGATAATGTCCGACAGTTCCTCAACTTCCAGCGGAACAACGTAGTCAGCACTGAGGTGCCGCTTACTCCCCCCTTTGAAGTTACCCCGACTGCGCAGCCTCACCAGGGCTTGCGACGTTTGCCGAAGCTGTCGATCCCTGGAAATTCTCAGCCCGCCGCGCGACAGCCACCTCCCCGGCCGGCTACTACTCAACCTACACAGCAGCAGCAACAGCAGCAGCAAGCAGCACGCCGCTCGTCTCCCCTGCAGCAAGAGTTTGTGCCATACCAGATGGATAAGGCTGACCCGCTGTCACCCGACTTGGAGACCGCAAAGAACCCCTATCGCTTTGGCACTCCCTTCTCTGAGATGGATGTTCCCGTCACGGCTGTCCCCTTGGGCCCCGTTGCTCGAGATGCCTCTCAGTCGGTTCCTCCTGATATGAACTACCGGGCTGCGCCCATGGCTGGCCACAACCGGTCCCAGTCGCGAGCCTCTGGCCGCCGTCCGTCGTTCCCCGTCATGCCTGCTTTGGACGAGAACCGGGTGACACGCACCTATCCCAGGGCCTCTTCGCCCAAGACTGCGTCTCCCCGAACTCCAGCTCAGCAACAACAGCAACCACAGCAGCAGCAGCAGCAACCTCAGCAGCAGCCTACCCAAGCACCTCCTCGCTTCAACTACCCCTGGTCTCCTGCCGACCGCACCACCTACGAGCAGGCCATTCCTGCCATGCCCCCACTGCGTCCCGGTGAGTCCAGGGAGGCACCCGCCGCCATGGCCTCGAGCGGCATCAGCTTCCAGGGCCCGATGAAGAAGCGCAAGATGCGCATGCTCCGCCACGAGTGGCAGGACGGCTACTTCACCCTCAAGGGCACGCGCCTGAACATGCACAAGGACGCGCAGCAGATGGACCGCACGCTCGAGTACGTCGACATTGACGACTACGCCATTGCCTGCTCCAGCCTGGCCTCGACGTCCAAGCTCAGCGCCGCCTTCAAGGCCGTGTCCATCCACAACCGCGAGAAGAGCGACCCCGTGGGCGCCTTTAGCTTCCAGCTCATCCCCCAGGACAAGAACGGGGCGCGGCTGCGCAAGCGGGACAGCTCTCTTCAGCAGGGCAATGCGCCTGCCGAGGGCGTCAACGGCACCGGCAAGACGCACCACTTTGCGGTCAAGAACCGTGATGAGCGGATTGACTGGATGCGAGAGCTCATGCTGGCCAAGGCGCTGAAGCAGAAGGGCGACGGCTTTGAGATTAGCGTCAACGGTAACATGATTTGAGCCACCACGGCGTCACAAGACACACACACACATCCCATTGCATTATTTTTGTTGGTTTATTTTTCGAATCTTGGTTGCTTTTTGAGAAATTGAGTTTTCTGTGCTCCTGTTCTAACGACTCTCCTTTGTGTTTTAACGAAGAATGATTTATGACCTGTTCACTATCCTTTCTTTCATTCATTCATTCCTTCCATCCTCCTCTCTCTTCTCTCAATCTCTCTGAATTTGTGTTATATATCCCCTTCTCCCGCTGAGAGTCCATGCGGCAGCTAGACTGCCCTTTTACTCCAGCTGTTACTCTACTTCTCCGAAACATCCTCCTCTTTCCTTCACTTCTTGCATACAAACAAACGTCGAAAGAAAGAAGATATGCATTGGCGAGCGAGACGCAAAGAGAGTCTGATACCGATTTGTTTGTTAACCAGTTACTGGAGAGAGTTCAGATTGATGATACCTTTTTTGTTGTTGGGTTTCTGTGTTAGAAAGAAAGAAAGACTGCGTCCTTCAAAGGATTACGTGTGTGGGAGAAGAAGAAGAAAAAATCCGTTGCAGGTTTGGGGTGATGAGTTGATCTTGAGAGAGTATAGTTGAAGTAGTAGTTGGTTTACAGAAAAATTGAAGCAATAACAATGAAATTGCAATACTGAACTCGATTGGATTCATGTGATGTCCAGCTTAACTCCCTTCGCGAGATGCTTGAGACGATGACTGTCTCGCTGCGTTCCCACTGCCTACCCACATCTACCCATTTACTTGATATTATATTTCCGAAGAAATCTTACGGGGATATCACACATGATTCATGCTATATCTTCCTGAATTACCAGCTCTGCCTAGCATGGCATGCAGAGTCACAGTACAATTACATGATACCTCATGTCACATCAATCGCTGGAATTTCATTGCGGGAGGTATGTTGTAGGGTAGTGTGCTGCATAATAGCGACGAGACACCTCACTGAAGAGACAACTCTCAACCACCCACCATGACTCTCAACAAGAGCATTTTTTCTCTGATTTTCAGAGAGAGCATAGTTAGTATTTGTATATATACCTATATGGCACCTTTACACCTATCTTACATCTTCCAGCCAGAGGCGTTCCCGACACCAAGATTTTCCAGACATCCTTCCCCGGTGTTCAGTACGCTGGCGGACTGTATCCTTTTTCCTTTTCCATATCATATATATATATACGTGTTTCCCGTCCTCTCCCTTGCTTGGCTCCCCCGCCCTCCCCTTTTCTAGATTTTGAGTTTCAGTTCTCTTTTTCTTTTTTGATCATACACTCATCATCCCCTTACGGAGAAGCCTCCGTCATAAACTCAGGCCGCACCGTGCCAGCCCTCTGATGCACCTTCTCCCAATCGACTGAATTCCACCAAGCATCGACATACGCAGCCTTGCCGCCCTTCCCATCGACGCCCATTCCCCAGTCCAGCAGCCAGGCGTGCTCCCACGTGTTCAAGCACAGCAGCGGCTCGAGCTCGATTCCTCCGGGCGGCAGGTCGCCCGTCCTCCTCCTTCCGGCGCCGAGGAGCTGGTTCTTGAAGAACGGGCGCGCGGAGCCGTCGCTGCCGACGGTGTTCATGTCGGTGGACTGCATGCGCCAGTGGGCGCCCGGGTAAGGCGAGCCGGCGAGGTAGGTGGGCAGGATGCGGTAGTCGCCCGGGCCGGCCTTGACGAGCCAGACGAAGCCCGGGCCGAACATGGCGGAGGCGGTGACGATGAACTCGAGGCGCAGGGAGTCGACGGAGGAGAAGGAGGCCTCGAGCTCGCGGCGCAGGTCGTCGGGCATCGGGGTGCCGCCGGGGGCGATGCCCTGGAAGAAGAAGTGGTTGTTGTGCGCCATGGAGGCGTGGTTGAAGATGGGCGCCTGGTTGGGCTCGCGGGCCGTCATGAGGGCGATTGTCTTTGCGTCGTGGCTCTCGAGCTCGGTGCCTGGGGGTAAAGAATAAACGTTAACATGGGTTTTCCCAATTTCGTTTTTTACGAAGTTGTCATGCATGCAGAGACTCACCGGCAATCATGGCGTTGAGCTTGTCCAGGGTGACCGTCATGTAGTCTGTCCACGCGAGGGCGAAGCCGCCGGGGCTCATGAGGTTGGGCACGCCCTGGGAGTAGTCGTGCGGCAGCGAGGGCACCGAGTGCAGACTCCTCCGGTTGCTGCTGGCGATGCTGTTGATGGTGTTGAAGCTGCCATTGGAGCTGCTGCCGTTGGCGGATGCGCGCAGGTTCAGGGCCAATGCCTGCCGGGGCGTCCGCAGCAGCCGCGTGCGGAACATGACGGGCTGGGTGTGTGTGTATGTATGTGAGGCGATACCCGGGCGAGAGAGGCTGGTGGGAGGAGGGCGAGTAAAGTCGAGAGAGAGAGAGAGGCAGAGAGGGTCTTGCTGGTCGTGATACTTGAGACTCGGCCCTCTCGAACTTTTTCCCGCCCACTGCAGTTCGCTCGATTGGAGTTGCCCCACCATTGCGATGGGAAAGATACCTCGCTGTTCGTACCAGTAACCAAGCACCAGCCACTCACTGCACCAGCCACAAATCTCTGTGTCTGACAGATTTCAAGATCCCGGGATGGATTACATAACAAGAACATCGGAACATATTCTCGCCTCCTGGTTGGCTCATCTCCGCCCTCCTCCCTCCCACACACAGATGTAGCCCCTACCCCGTCTCGCACCTTGCCCAATACGAGACGCCCGGTCCCCGATACTCTCGGCAGCCCTGACGCCTGAAATCAAGGTGGGAATCAATCACAGACGGCCAGTGATGTAACCGCGACCGAATCCCACGCCTGGCTGCGTTTCAACCTGAACTGGTCCCTTTTTTTTCTTACCTACTTCTCCTGCTCAGCCCTGCATGTGCTTTACTCTACCTTACTTTTTCTTCTAGATTTTTTTGACCTTCTTCTTCTTCTTTTTTTGCTGTAACTGCTTAACCCGTGCTTAAACGACAAACCCCAGACCAGCACCCCAAAAGAAGCCTTTTCTTATCCTGGGGGGCTCCCGTGACGATCGTCGACCTCTTTGTCCCGTGCCTCACCAGAAACTGAGACTTTGCTCCGCCACTCAGCGGCGGCGATACGCCAGAGCCTTGTCCTACCATCTTTTCCCCCCTCCGAAACCGCGAATCATCTCAGCTCTGTTACTCCTCTCTCCTCCTCCTCCTCCTCTTCTTCTTCCAATATCTCCCCCCCACGGCATGCAAGTCGCTCGTGATGCGGCGATAGGAGTCGACATTCCTACTCCCGCCCTCCTCACAACAACAATGGCCGCCCTCACAACAGCAACAACAACAACATCAGCCCTCGCCGCGGCCACGGCCAGCGCCACCGCGAGCCCCTCGGGGCCCTTCCACATCGACGCCTCGCAGGGCGAGTGCCAGCTGCTCGGGCCCTTTGCGCTCGTCGTCCAGGCGGCGCTCGGCGGCCTGGCCATGCTGTCGCTGGTCTACAAGCGGTGGAGGGAGCACCCGCGGCGGCCCGTCAAGGTCTGGTTCTTCGACGTCTCCAAGCAGGTCTTTGGCTCCGTCCTGGTGCACATCTCCAACATCTTCATGTCCATGTTGACCAGCGGCCGCTTCTCCATCAAGGTCGAGCCCAGCGTCGTCGAGCGCCTGGTGGCCCGGGGCGGCGACGACTACGTGCCCAACCCGTGCTCCTTTTATCTCTTGAACTTGGCCATAGATGTAAGCTTACGCCCGTTACTCCTCAAACGATAGCAACGAAAATGCATTACTGACAAACCCCCCTCAAGACCACCGTCGGCATCCCCATCCTCATCGTGCTCCTGCGAATCTTCAGCGCCCTGGCCTCCTTCACCCCGTTCGGCAAGCCCGCCGAGTCCATCAAGTCGGGCTACTACGGCAACCCCCCCAACGCCTGGTGGTGGCTCAAGCAATCCGTCATATACTTTGCCGGCCTCTTTGGCATGAAGCTCTGCGTCCTCGTCATCTTCATCATGATGCCCTGGATCTCGCAGGTCGGCGACTGGGCGCTTCGCTGGACCGAGGGCAACGAGAAGCTGCAGGTCGCCTTCGTCATGATGATCTTCCCCCTCATCATGAACGCCCTGCAGTACTACATCATCGACTCCTTCATCAAGGGCAAAGAGATGGATCACGAGCTGCTCCCGTCCGAGGACCATGACGACGATGACGACGACTACGAGAGGAGAGGGACGAGCCCGGGCAGCATCGGCTCGGACCAGGACGAGACCCCCGTCAAGTTCAACAACGGCCGCCCGCGCAACGGCGACGAGGAGTACGACCCCGACGTCGACGGAGACGCTCCCACGATTCACGGCAGCAGCTCCAGCCGACCTAGCTCCAAGCCGAGCGGAGTGTCTGTTGAATTGTTTCCGAAAGAGTAGCGCGGCGCCGCCTCCTTCTCTTGCTTAGACCTTGGCTCGCACAACCCACATTGTTTGTACATAAAACGGCTGTCATCATCACTTGTTACGTCTGGTCCATCTCTTGCTCAAGAGCTTGTTTCACTGCTTTTCTGTCGGAATTTTTTTTTTCTCATTCTCGGCGCTGGAAGAACTGTTTGGCGGGCGCACATCATTTGTTTTGGGTGGACAATTCATTCGTTTGGTTCTTTTCTGTGCTACTTTCCCCTCCCCGTTTTCTTTCGTCATCGTGATTTCTTGCAGGTCTGTTCAACTGCCACACTGTGATACAGCATAGAAGCGACTTTGGAGAATCAATACACGGCCTCACTTCTGTTTCGTCCGAATTGTTCGTCCCATCAAGTAATACAACACTTCCGCGAGAGTAACTTGATTCCAATCAATTCACTGCAGACCCCCACCTCCACCATCCCGACTATTTCACCCCGTCACCACGTTCTTCTCTCTCTCTTCGTCCCATCTTGCTCGTCCGGTATCCTTCTTGTACCGTAGTTCGCGGGCGACATCCTCAACAACAGCTTACTCTGGGCGGATGGTTTAGTGGTATAATTTTCCCTTAGCATCGTCAGATTCTAGTCTCACGATTAGTTTTCTACAGCCTGGGAAAGGTCCGGGGTTCGATTCCCCGTTCGTCCAATACAAGCAAATGGATTGTTCTTGCGAGCAAGTTCTCTTTTTGTTTCTTTCTTATCTTGCTCTTTTCGACTTTTGCTGCTTTGTTTTGCTGTAACCTACTTCTCGGTCCTCTATTTGCGAGATTGCCTTGTGCCTTATTGCTTCCTGCGGACTGTTGGACGGGTTCATGGTCGCGAGATCAACATCAACATAAACGGCGAATGAAAAGAGTCACTTGGACAGCTTCTTAGCACGCTATATTCAAAGCCAACTCCAATGAATTCATGTTCATACAATACAAACACCAATCCGTCTTATTCATCATATTTCCAAGAAGGGGTCAAGGCAAACCATGCCTCTCAATGAACGTAAAAAAAGTAACAACCCAAGCAGGGAGATCCAAGCAATACCGTCATTATGTGTGCAAGATCCAGGCACCCAAACACAAGCCAAAAAAGAAAACACCTCTAAATAGCGACTGATTCGCCTTTTGATAACGCCACGCAGCCAAATGTCGTCGGAAACATGATACACCAAGATACTTGCTACAGCTCAAACACCAAGATTCAATCACTCAAGCCGTTGCTCTCTAGACACCGCTCCAGTTCTGTGGTGAAGGGCTGTAAGGCTTGTAGCCGGGGTATCCCTCATTGTCCTCACGCTCGTGGGACTCGCTCGGGCGACGGTCGTAGTTCGGGCCTTCTTGGTGCTGAGGACGAGAGTAGCCCGAGCTAAAGTCGAAGCCCGAGTTGTTGACAATGGGAGACTGAGGAGGTTCCTGCAGAGCCTTGGGAGGTGCTTGAGTGTAGGTCCTGAACGGCACCGGCTTGTTCTGAGGGGCAATGGCAAAGTCATTTGGAGGGGCTGGCGAAGCCCGTTGGTTGAGACCCGGGCCTGGCGACTTCCTCATGTGCGGATCCACGCCGTAGGCATCAGGCGAGGTGTGTCCATCAAGCTCCTGCGGAGCAGTGGGCATGTGTGCCGGGCCCGGAGTCATCTGCCTCGGAACGCCGAATCCGTTCTGGCTAGAGGTGGGCGACTGGTGTCCGGGACTCATCATGCTTGCGGCGGGGGCTGCGTGGTCATAGGGTTGGTGAGCGCCATACCCATCCGCCATGTGGCTATTGTAGCCTTGGTCGTGTCCGTTGTAGTTGACATCCTGTGCGCCATAGCCCTGCTGATGTCCGCTGAGCCCTTGGTCATGCCCGCCAAAGGCCTGGTCGTGTCCGCCGCCGTAACCTTGGACATGTCCTCCATAGGGTTGCTCATGCGCACCATAAGCTCGATCGCCGTTGTAGCCCTGATCATGTGCGTTGTAGCCCTGGTCGTGGGCACCGTAAACTTGGTCGTGAGCGCCGTAACCTTGGCCTTGGGCACCATAGCCTAGACCCTGCGTAGCGTAGCCCTGATCTTGAGCGGGATAGCCCTGGTCGTGGGCAGCATAACCCTGATCATGTCCGCCGTAGGGGTTAGCGGGCTGCTGGCCGTAAGAGTTATTGAAACCGGGAGAGTTGTTCTGTTGACGGTTGTACGGGTCGGTTCGCCCCATGGGGCCCTGTTGCTGCTGAGGACCTCGCTGCTGTTGTGGCCCGCCGTACCTGGGGCTGTTGATGGCTTGGGTTTGCTGAGGAGCGGGCTCCTTCTTGGGAGACAAATCGTCCATTTCGACCTCCTCCTCGAGCACAATCTTCTTCGAATTGGCGGATTCCCAGCTTGGCATAGCCGGGAGCGCGTCGGCATTTTGCTTGGAGACGTCAAACTCGGCATACTGCGGAGGTCCGTGGGAAGCGGCCGGAGCAAAGGCGGGCACCGGCGCAGGCGCCGGCACATTGACTGCCATGGGTGCCTCCTGGCGGTAACCTCCGTAGCCGGATTGCTGAGGGTTGTACGGTTCATCGAGATGCTTGCGGGACTTTCCACCGGGGGTATCGCAACAGCCGCAGCAATTTCCGCAACATTTCAGGCAATAACAGCAGGAACAACAGCATGACATGCCAAGACAAGTGCATCGGACGATGCAGACGATGAGGCTGATTAGAATAAGACCGCCGACAACCATGATTGCAATAGCAGGCCATCTGTCGAAGCGTTAGTATTGCCATTTACCGACGAACCGCGCCGCGATGCTACGATGAGAGTGCTACACTTACTTGCAGTAGACGTGAGCCATACAACCATCCCAGCTGGAAAAGGTCTGCTTGATCTCAGAGACTTTGTTGCCGGCATCGGCTGCGAGGTCTCTTCTCACGACTTCAGCGGTAAGGCTCCTCGCCACACTGTCCACTATATTCTCCCATATCCCGCCGCGAAGGCTCCGGACCATGGCAACGTCGACCGCAGGCATGGTGGATGTTTTATCTTTGTGTCTTCGAGATCTTTTGGTCGCTTCTCCGTGGAAGGTAGATGATTTCGAGATTTTGAAGGTCGGAGTGAACGTTTGTCTTATGCGAACAATCGGACGTCTAAGTCATGCTCCAATTGGCGAGCCTCGGAAGCGAAATTACCAAGACAAGACTGCGACTTGGTCGGTTGTCAGCCGTAAAGGTTGTCGATATCGGATTCGATGTGCGCCGTCGATTGGATAATGCAAATAGTATGCCGTGGTCTCGTAGGTCGTCAAGAGTAAAGAAGCAATATGCCCCAGAAGTAGAGAAAGATGGCCGCGTAATCTCAACAGAAAGAGAAACGACTTATGATTTCAGCAGACGACCACTGGCGCCGCAAAACCAAAGGATTGAACGTAGGTCGGAACAAAAAATTCACCACGAAAAAGAATGGTGTCGCTGGCCGTGTACCTCGTTACACCAGCGAAGAGTATCAGCGTAGAGTTTACCCCTGGCAAATGAGACCGCCAGAGAGTTGTGTCGTAACACTGAAAGAGAGCAAGTTTCTTCTTCTCTTGCGAAGCAATAAGGATCGTAAAGGCAGCCGAGACCGGTAGAAAAGAGAGGATTGGTCACAATGGCCCGCGCGTAAAAAATGACCGAAAGCTCGAGGTCTGTAAGAAAGAGCGATGGCTGTGCAACAGAGAGCGTCGCTTCGTCGAAACGAGAGGAGCGTGCTTCTTGAAGGAACAGGGACGCTGACGAGGCCGCAGTCGATTTAGCGCGCGCGCGCAGTCTGCCGTCGCTTCTGTCGTCGTTGGACCGTCGAGGCGTCGATTTGCTTCAAATGTGTCTTCCCAATGAACGTAAAAATGAGGGGGCGGAAACTCGAATCGAAGAAGAGCTTCCTGTAGTAGAGAATGAATGATTGTGGCCGTTGACGCAGGGGGCCGTCGAGGCAAAAGGCCAGAAAAAGGAATGAAGCCTGGGAAGAGGCAGAGATGGTTGGGGGAAGAATGGGAAAAAAGGACAGGAAGGGATGAAGAGAACAAAACTCATCCACCACGATGGGGGTTTTCCCACCGGACAGGAACAGGGGACAAACAGACACACAGAGACAGACGGAGAAAAGAGAAAAGAGAGGCAGAGAGCGAAAATTAATCTGGAGTCAGCTATCGTGCCGCATTGCCCGGCATGGGAAGGGGCGCCTGTCGCTCCAGCCGTTTATCACGCATATGCAATGCAGGGAAGGCGCAAGTTGGAAACGTGCCTTGCAGGGGCGGAAGGAGCGACCTTGCTGGGGCCAAATGCTGGTAGCCGGTACCTGTCAGGAGGGCATGGAGATGCCAGTCGTGCCCTGTACCGGATACCTTCGGAAGTGGGCGTTGATGGTCCACTGGAGTTGGCACTGAAAGACGCGGTTCAATGGGGGGCAGCTACAGTGGCGGGTCGAGCTGCCAGCACTAAAAGTGCACCTAAAGTCAGGTACCCGAGCACTTCTCGCCATCTCGACCCGCGATTGAACAGACCCCGTGAAGCTGATTGACGACAAGGCGGATGGAAAGAAACGATCCACCGTCATCACAGTAAATAAGCATCGACAGGACTAAGAGATAAAGTGAGTAGAAGGGTACATATCGACGTCATTGCCATCAGCATAATTCTCACAATTAAATGCTAGATACCTAGGGAGAAGGCAGAAAATGTGCGAACTAGACCAGGTCCATCTTTTCCTGTCCGGAGTCAACTGGCCGTGAGAACCCCTGCAGGTGCTTTTTTGCCGTCTCATCGGAATCTGGCCTCACGCCAAGAACGGGTACTACGCCTTGGCGCCAGAGGATCGCAATTCGCGAAAAAAGAGGGGGGATTCTCCTACTTTAGCAGCATCGTGGGGATTTGACATGTCCAATGCATTTCCTTCCTTTTCCGTGTCTTCTTCCCTTCTTCTCTGCTATATCTCATTCAGCAGTATGCACGTCTCCTTACCTGCTTCAGGTACCTAAGTAGATCCCTTCTGGCAACTGAACCATTTGAGGTCTTTGCTTTCCGATCCAACCTCTCGCCTCCCTAGATCCTCAGCTACCTTCCAAACCGCCTCTCAGCCCATCCTCCGCTCCCCCAATGCTTTCTTACTTCCCGTCCAAACGCACGCCTCTCCTCAGCTCTCAGCCGTTGCGCTCCCCCGGGCCGTCCTTCCGGGCCTGCCCTGCCTATTCTTAGGCTGCCCTGAAAGCGCCTCTAAAACAATCCGTCAACTCACAAACGATCTCGACTTTTGAACCCAAGTATTACCCGTATAAAAAAAGAAAAGAAGATCCGAAATGATACAAGCCACTTTCTTCTCCCTTGCAGCACCTGAAATGACTACCTGCCTACTAGTAGGTACCTAGGTAGTTCTATCAGCTGTCAGTGGTTGCTTGAGGATGCGGGCGAGTTTACGAACCTGTTGGGTAGGTGCCTGCTGGGTTTGTAAGGTAGCACGACTAGGGCGTAAGATGCGCAGATCTGAAATGGGCTCATGGACATGGAGCATTATCTCCGATGAGTGATTCACTGCTTGATGCTCTCCGACGATGTTGAGCACGATTCCAAGCTCACGCAGGTGGTACTGTGAACCGTATGTGACATGCACTGCATCGATTCCATAGAGTAGACATCTACCTACAGAGTGCTTGGTAGGACTTGGCTGGCACGCAAACCCCGCCTCCTTGAGCAAGAGGCCTCCCGGTGCTAGTCTTGGCTGTTGGCAGTGCCGCGTGCAAAGCAAAGCACAGCGCCGAGAGCATCACAATCTCGTCTGTTCGAGATCTACAATCAAAAGTAAGTTAAGGCAGTTTCAATATGTGTGTGTGTGAGCATTTGAACGGGATTTAAAGAGCATGCAAATTAAAAGTCGACTATGAGATGTGGAAAAGAATATGCCACGTCGAAGATATGAGGAAAAGGAAGAAAAAAACGAATAGCATTCATCTTGAGCGAGGCATCTCAGCCACTTCTCAAATAATGATTGATCGTCCATACCGCATCAAGACCAAAGCAAAAGCAAACGTGGATATCAATCTTCCCCCATTCCCTAGGCCCTACCGAAACGCCGGACCAAGCCTTTCCGTTGTATCCCTTTTTTTTTCTCTTTTCTTCTTCTTTCAACCTTTAAGTATCCCCGAGGGACCATCTTCTCATCAGCATGCGCGTACTCCTTGGGTATCCGGCGTTTACTTTCCAGGAGGGGGTCCCGCAGGAGGCTGGTAGTGAGCATCAGGCTGGTACGCGCTCTGAGGTGGCTGAACGCCGTACTGGGGCTGGTTGGTGTAGTATCCGTCATTGGCGTTGAACGTCGTGCCCGTGGTCTGATTGCCCATGGGCGGCTGGCCATACGGCGGGGGGCTGGTGTATCCGTATCCTTGGTTGTAGTCGCCCTGGCCCTGGTTGTAGCCGCCCTGGTTGTATCCAGACGGGTAGTTGTTCATCTCGTGGCCATTGTTGGGCTTGTTGCCCGAGGGGCGTGTGCTGCCACCGAGCCAACCAGTTCCGTACATGGGCTGGACGCCGCGTCTGCGATTCCGTCGTGTGATGAATCTATCGCGGTTGTGTTAGTATATCAATGCTGATTGTGCGATGAAGTTGGTAGTAGAAGGGGCACTGCCGGGAGGGATAACTTACAGGCAGCTAGCCAGGAATACCAATGCCAGAACAATGGCGATGCCGGCGAGCACCCATCTGCCCCAAAAGTACCAGCCGCTCCTTCGCCGACAACCAAATCCATCGTAATAGTAGCCATATCCGCAGATGCTGTCTCGAGCGAAAAGGTCCATTACTGGCGCCATGTCTGCTGTTTAAATTGGAGAAGATGTGAAAAAAGGGAAGAGTTGCGGCTCCGACCAGACACAGGTCGGTGGAATCAGCGATGATAGAACCGAGTGTCGTCACTCAAAGTCCCGGTCGCTTTTGCTGAGGGTATTGTCTCTTGATGCTTTGATTCCGAATGCAGAGCGACGCGCGATAGTAGTAGGTAGAAAAGAGTGGCAAAGGGGTGAAAGATGAAGAGTAAGAAAAGGTGAGGAGGTGGTGCGAGTGTTAGGTCTTGCGAGGGAGGAATTGCAAGAGCTTTTCAGTTAATGGCCGTTGGTGGCCAGTGTGTCCTGTTTATGGCCCTTTTCCTCTTGCTTGTTTGTCTCACTGGGCACCTGCTCTTTCCCGTTTCTGTGACTCGTCTTGTATGACGTTGGAATCCCTGCGCTGAATCAAGGCCCCGCTTTTGGAGATGGCGCCACAACTGCCCAATTGAGTGCTTTAGGTAAGCAGTTTAAATGATATGGTTGAATACGGGGAGCAAGCCAGTCAGCGAAAAAAAGGGCACTTGAAAAAGGAAAGAGGATAAAGCCAAGAAATATATACTTCTTGGATCGTTTGATTCTTTCATCACAACATCGTTGAAGCGTCTTGGCAGTGGAATTATCTCCAGCGTTCTTTCGAGTGCCGCCAAGTCGCCAAGTACAACTACGAATACAATACGCAAGAAAAAGGCAGCAGTGCCACCTCACCAACCCGCCACACAAAAAGTCACTGGATACAAAGCACTGCCCGCCTGCCCACCGCATTGACACCCCTGTAGCGTTGCTTATTCCTGACGGTTTCCAGTGTGTCGCAGCCATGACCTTTTGCTCCAGGCGGTTTGGGACCAGGGCCCATGTCAGGTTCTGACAGTTATTATCAGCAAGTGCTGGAATCATCCAGCAATCACGTATGCGCAGGTGAATGAATGCAAATACCACCACCAGCACTCGGTGCTGTCGAGGTAGGCAGGACATCCATGGAAGCACACCACTGCCACATCGCAGCAACGCAACACGAAAAAAGCATCCGACTCGATCACCACAAATCACGGCATCAGGCATTGCAGTGGTCGCCCTAAATAACGGCGCGTCTTCTCAGTACACGTAGCTTCTCTCGGCAAGCACCAGCACCTCAAATCGCGAAGCCCTACATATCGTCACCTTCAACATCTCGGTCTTCATCCTTCTCGTCTCTTCTCCCCCATCTTCCATCAGGGAGTGGCTGTGCACTCCCCACTGATACTCAGATGCAGCCAATCAGCGCTTAGAGGGAACAAAGCTCTCCCTAGCACCCAGCCCGGATTTGGCCTGGTGGATCCAGCCCCGAAAGTGGCACTGCTTTTTCCGATCCCATTTCTCAGTCGGCTTTTGCGCATGTGAGAACCGCCGCAGACGGAAAATCGGCGACAAAAGCGACCCTTTTTTGGTCTTTCTAGAAGACCGCTTCTGGGATGCTGACATTGTCTGAGCCTCGCGTGGCATGACAGATCCTTTCCATCTGGAGGGTTTACGAGTAATACATGCATTGATCTACCACTTTTATTTTGTCTCTTGCTCCCCTTTCCACTAGAAGCCACTTCGTATCAATCACAGTACCTACCTACTTAGGTTTTCAACAGCGGTCAGTACAGCACGTTTCGTGCGCCATTAACTTAGACGAACCGCCTCGTAAAACCACAGCCAGCCAAAAACCTTGTTAGCCATCCCCCTCTCTGGCAATCACATTCCCATCATCATCCAAGCTCAGCCGAATGACGCATTACGATTCCTGGCGCAACGCCTTCCCGGCTCTGCCCGTATACTCGACCTTGACTTGTCCTGACCTGGCCTGAACTTGAACCGCTGTAAGCTCTAGGTTGTTTCGTTGCAGGTTCGCTTCTCCATAGATCACAATGAGTCGTCGTTTAGGTGCCGCAGTCGTCACCAAACAGCCCTGACGATATCAGAGTTACTGGCAAGCATTCAAAACAAAAACACACACACAATCGTCAGCAATTGCTCAGTCACCCCCGATTCAGACGTGCGCAATCCGTCACAACTCAGTCATAACCAATCTTACCCCGAATCTCCCTCCCACCAGCCTCCCATCATCTGACCGCATGCTACCTTAGCCACAAGGCACAAGGCACAAGGCACGGCTTATGATTAGTACCTCGGATGATACCCTTCTCGTACATAAATGACTTTGTAGAGCATCGTAATCCTTTATCAAAAGAGGCAGTAATACGCTGCTCGTCAAGCGTATCCTATGAGTCTCTTATACGCCCTCTCCTGCAGCATACGGTGGTTATCCTACCATCACATATATATATCCCACAACAACCTCGTTGTCCTCTCTGAATCTTCAAAGTCATGACCTTCTTTCATGCAATGTAGCTGTTTAAAATCCCTCATCCCTTCATTGCATCCGGGCCGACACCGAATCATCCGACGCCGCAGCAGCCCGGGTTATTCGGCCTCGACTTCGTCCAATGAATACATCGCGCGGGGTAACGTGAGGCTCTGCTGGGCATTAGCAGTAGCATGGCTCCTTTCAACCCGGTAATGGCGACATCCACAATGTGATCGGGTCAGTTTGAACGCTGGAGATAGCAATGCCCGTTGTATTAGTTGTCTTATATCGTACAAGAGCACCGTATGCGCTCGGCCAAAAAGGTCGGGTGGAAAAGCCACAAATTAGAGAGTCGTCCCGTCATTCTCTGAGCGATGAAAGGAAATTAATGCAATAGGGAATAACAAAACGATACCAATGGTCGGCCGGCGGCGCGAACAAGGCAGACAAGACGCCTTCCCTCCCAATACTCCGTGCTGAATCCGCTTGCAAAGGAGAGTCATTACAAGGAAACCGTCCCATTGCCGTGTACTCAGAAACCCAAGAATATCATCCAAAAATGCCCAAAAAGAGACCAGAAAGGAGGGTATAAAAATAAACTCCGCCAAGCCAAACTCCAGTTTTGCCCTGGCTGGTTTGGCTTCTTCATCCGCCATGAGCATACCGTATGTTTTTTAGGGTCGTAGGTCGTTTCGAATTACAAATGCAGCATCGTAGTTGCTTTTGGCGCTATGACTTCCCGTGGGAAGGGTGGAAATGGAAAACGCCGAAAGCGTGGCATATCATTCATGCCTTGGGAAAAGAATATCGGTTTCGTCGCATCTCTTCGGCCTTTTTCATGTTGAGCTCGGCGAATTGCTGGGCTTGCTGCCTTGCGGCCAAGGCGTTGATCTTTTCGCGCGCTCTGATGAGGCTGCTGTTGTCCTGCTGCTTGAGCTTGGCGCGAATGTTATATAGGGCCATGAGCGTATTGGCTCGTTCGAGATCTTCTTCATACTAAACAGAAGCAGGCATGGTCAGCTGTGTTCGCATATATGAGACAAACGCCATGTTTTCATCTCCTGCATGGCTCTTGGAAGAAAGGTGGCGCATCTTACATTGGATGGTTGAGGTGTGCCAGGGGAGGAGTTGGCAGCTGAACCCGACTTGGGCGAGCTGATGAGGATGCGCCGGCCCATCTTGTCAAACTTGGGCTGCATGGCCGCTTCAGAGGACCATGCGCGCCTCAGGCCGGACGAGGGCCTCTGCTGCTGTTGGGAGGGAGCTGGGGAGTCGGATTTTGGGAACTCGGCCTGGATGATGGGGAGGTTGGCGTTGACAATGGCGGCAGCAGCCTCAGGTTCCTAAGCAACAGCGGTTAGAGCAGACCATTCTTGCTAGCAGTGACATCCGGGAAGGCGTGGCGGGTGAGACATACAGCTGCGCCGAGATTGCTCAAGTCGGCGAGGACCTGGGACAGCTGCAGGCTCTCCATGGCGATGGAAGCAGAGCTCGTTCTCTTCTGTTCGGTTTCTTCTGTCGGCAGATAATTCTGTATCGGGGGCGAGGGATCTAGAGGCGCGCGCTGGGGTTGGCGGATTTAGATATTGGAGCTCCTCCTAGCGGGCGCATATACGAGCAAGAGATCGCGTGTGCGGCGAGGAAAGCAGCTGGGAGCTGGATGTGTGTATAATGGAGTCGGTGCAGAGGGTTTTGGAGAAAAGCGCTGCGTCTGGCAGTTATCGATGAGAGGGGGAGCAAAGTTGGTCGAAGCGGGCGAGAGCAAAAAGCGGACGAGGGCTGGACGAGGATGGAGGAGGAGAAGTAAGAAGAGGAGGGAGGAGGAGGCGGAGGAAGAGAAAACGCGAGGCTGGACGAAGAAGAAAGTGGCCGAAAAGTTTAAAGACGGGGAACTGGTAAGAAAGTCGTCAGCCAGGGTCGACTGAAAACAGGAAGCCTAGAGCGGGGATCCGGCAGCTCGCCACCGAATCTGGCCGTGGGAAACTCTGCAGCCGACGCTCATGGCGGCACTGTGGAGAGCCCTGGAGGCTTCAAGTCCACTGTTCCCTCCATTGCTGCGGGGGTTCAAGGTTAGGTGCCAGGCCCATTTCCGCATTTTTTACAGCAGGCCCAGCGCCTGTTGTCAAGGGCCGCAACAGCGCTAGAAGCCCGCTGAGGATCATCCCTGCCCGCTGCTCGCTGCTCCGTGCGTCCCCCCCCCCCAGGGCCCCACAAATCCCGCGTGGGCGTCTCCCGCACTTTTGGTTGATTGATTGATTGATCGATTGATCCTCGTCGCATCAAACTTGCCTGCGCTGCGTCTTGATTACGAAACAATCGGCGATGCGGCAGATCCTGCTGGTGACATTCAAGACTTCCAACTCTCATCATCGAGATGGCAGCAGTGATCCTGCGTCACCAGAGCTATTGCGCAGGCGCCCTTGCACAAGCACAAGCCTGTGCAGCCGCTTGCTTGCATCTGAAGCTGTTTTCACTGGTTGCGGCGTCATTCCGGCACAGCAGCTCTAGCCGACGCGTAATAGAGAGGTCCTACCGCAGCGAGCTTAGGTCTACTATGAACAGTACTACCAAGGTTGTCGACGGCTATTACGACCAGTCCAGTCCAGTGCAGGTTGGACGAGTGCGGCAAAACAACATTGAATACGAGCGGCATTTGTCTAGGTACAGTAGTCCAGTACTCACACAGCGGCCGTTGCCGTGCTGTCCGTCATCAGCCCAAGCAAATCCGACCGAGATAATACCAGGAAACGGCTTCAGAAAAGCCTTGGTAATCACTGCGCAGCGATTCGCTCAGAGCACAAGACCACCTGCCTACAAGGAGACTGCAGGGATTTTAGTAGAAAAGAGGTTAAGGTAATAAAATTAATTTATTAAAGCTAACTAGTAGTATATATAAAAAAAAGAGACTAGGATCCCTAAGATCTAGTTATAGCCTTTTTATTAACCTGCTTAAGTTATATGCTTATTATTAAAGAAGGTGCTTTATAATTTACTATTCTTACCCTCCTTTTTATATATAAAAAAAAGAAAAAAATATAGCTTTTAAATATTTTTTTTATTTTTTATATTTTTTATACTTTTTATAAATATAGCTAATATAATTTATTTTAAAAATTATTAATCTTTTTTTAACTATAGTATAGTTTAATTATTATTTTTTACTTTTATATTTAGAATATTTAGTAATATAATACTATTTAAAATTATATTCTTTACTTATTATATTAAGAAGTCTTATAGCTAGTTTATTAATATTAATAGTATATATTATATAAAATAAACTGCCTTTTTAATTATTATAGCTTTATAAAACCCCTTTATTTTAGTATATTAATATAATACTTTTATTTATTAATAAATTAAAAAGGTAATAGGCTTATTTTTAAATTATATAAATAGTATATAATAAGTAGCCTAAAACTTTTTACTTTTTTTTATATTAAGGTTTTTTAATTTTATTATAATACTTAAGGTTAATAAAAGTTTTTATATTAAATTTTTTAATTTTAAATTTATAAATTTTATAAGCTTTTTTATAAAGTAAACTATATAATTAGTATTTTTTTACTTTTTTTTTATATAATTTTTTATTATTTTTTTTAAATACTTTATAATTTTTTTATATTATATTATTAAAGCAGCTTATTTATAATATTAAATAAAATATCTTTTTAAGTTTATAT
The DNA here is from genome assembly GCA_020002365.1 of Trichoderma gracile. Classification (NCBI taxonomy): domain Eukaryota; kingdom Fungi; phylum Ascomycota; class Sordariomycetes; order Hypocreales; family Hypocreaceae; genus Trichoderma; species Trichoderma gracile. The sequence goes on along the minus strand of JAINEY010000001.1, from coordinate 5,240,225 downwards.
ACTGCTAGTCTTTAATTAATATATTAAATAATATCTTATAGCTAATTAAAAATAATATAAAGGCTATTATAAATAAATTAAATAATAATATATATATTTATAATAAAAGAATTAGTATAGTTTTTATAATAGTATTTAAAAAAGAAACTTTTTAAAGTATTAGTAGTTTTTTATTAATAACTTTTAAAGTATATTTAAAAGTAAATTAAATATATATTAAAATTAAAAAATTATAATATAGCCTTATCTTTTTTAACTATTATTTATAAATTCTATAATATTATTATATTAATAAAGTAATATATTATTTATAAATTCTTAAAATATTTTTATTACTTTTTTAAATATTTATATTTATAAGGTTAAAAGAGTTACTTATATTATTATTTAAGGTTATTTTAAAGGTAGGGGCTAGTAATACTATACTTATTATTATAAAAGTCTAAATAAAAAGTATAAAAAAGGTTTATATAATAATTAAGGCAGTATTTATAACTATAAGTATAATAGTAGTAGTACTTATAAGTATAGTAGTTATTATAATATTAAGTATCTCCTAAGCCTTTTTAATAGTATTTATTATATTTAGTCTTTAAATAAAAAGGGTTATTAATATTACTTTATTTTTATAAATAGGCTAAAGTATTATTAAGTACTTTTAATTCCTTTTAATAGTAATATTAACTTACTTATATAAAGGCAAGCTTATTAAAAATACTTTTTTTAATTTTATTAATATAATAGCTACTTTTAAAAACTATAAGCTAAGCAGTATATTATATATTATAAATATTATTATTTTAAAAATTTAAAATAAAGTTAAAGGTATTTTTATATATATTATTATATTATTTATTATAGCTTATAATTTTAAAAACTTATAAATAATAGCTTTTTTTAATAAACTAGTAATTATTAATTTATTTAACTTTAAGTAATTTTTTATTAAGTCTAAGTTATACTTTTTAAAAACTAAGTTTATAACTTATTTAATTTACTAAAAAAGATAAATATACTTTATTAATTATATTTTTTTTATTTAGCTAAGCTATAAATTAAAGTAAAGTAATATTTTTTATAAAGCTACTAAAAGAATATTATTTTTATTATTAATTTAAGTTTTTTTTAAAATAGGCTTTTTTTTAGCTTATAGCTTAGCTTTTATATATTATCTTTTATTTTATACTTTAGTAATTATATACTTTATATATACTTTATTTATATAGTTTATAAAAGCTATAATATTTACTTATAGTTATATTATTAAAATTATATAAAATAAAAAAAGCAGGTTTTTATTTATTATATATATAAAATCTTTTAGTCTTTTTATAAGCTTATTAAGATATTTAATTAAGGCTATTAATAAGGCTTTATATATAAATTTAAAAAGCTTTTTTAAGTCTTTAATTAAGGGGATTATATTTAAGATTAAGTTAAAGTTTATTTAATTTTATTATTTTTTAAGTTATAAAGGATTTTTAAGCTAGTTTTACTATTTCTTATTTATAAAGATATTAGCTATAGTAAATAGCAGCTTTTTTAAGGCTAGTAGCTTTATAATATTACTTATAGCTAGATTATTTATTATTTTCTTTATAATTTATATATATTTTTATAAAACTTATAAATTTTATAATTTAATAATATTTTTTAAAAACCTTTTAATTAATAATTCTTAAAAGAAGGTATTATTATAATATAATATAATAAATATATATAAAATAAAATATTATTTATATAATTAATGCCTTAAGTATTACTTTATATTAAGCTTGCTTAGTAAAAAATTAAATTTAAAGTAATTATTAGTCTTTTTATTAACTTTATAAGTAAATATAAGACTATAAGTAAAAAAGCTATATTTTATATATATTATACTAATATAATACTTAAAGTCTTTAATACTAGGTATAATCTTTAACTATAGTTTTTTTATTTATTATTTTTATTATATAAAAGTATAAATTTATTACTTAAAAGTATTACTAGCTTTTTATTATTACTTATTAAATACCCTTAAGCTAATACTTTATATTAGTATACTGCTTTTTAGTTTTTTATAACTGCCTTTAAGCTTTATAATATTATAATTATATTATATATATATATATATAGTTAGTTTACCCTTTTTTAATAAGATTATATAAGTTATAGTTTTTTTTACTTTTTTTATACTTTTTTATTAGCTAATATAAGTATTATAATAGTAATTATAATTTATTTTATATATATAAATAGTAGTTAAGTAAATGCTTTAATATAAGGCAGGTATTATTATATTAAAGTGTAGATTTTATAAATTTAAAAATATAAATATAGTTATAAAATATATTTAATAATAAGGAAATAAAAAGTATATAAATATAAAAAAAAAAAAAAAAGTATATATATATAAAAAAAAGAAGTTATAAAGTAAATAAGTTAATTACTACTTATAGCTTATATATATTAAGTTCTTAAAGTAAAATAGTATAAAGTATTTTAATCTTTTTAATACTTTTTAATAATTACTTTATAAATTATTATTTATTAAGGTAAGATTTATTTTTAGCTTATATATTACTTTTTTTATTATATTTTTAAAAGTTCTTTAATACTTATTAAAGGCTTACCTTTTTATTTTAATTAGCTTTTAAATAACTTATTTATAGCCTAAATATTTTTAAAGTATTTTTATAAAATTTTAATAAAGTAATACTATATATTTTAAATTTATTTATATTATATAATATATATAAGCTTTAGCCTTTTTTAGCCTTTACTTAAAATAAACCTTTTTAATAGCTTTTTAACTTAGCTAGCTTTCTTTTTTATATTAATATAATAAGGTCTTTTTTTATATAATTTTTATAATTTTTTAAATAATAGCTTATTTTAATAGCTTTAGTTTAATTAATTTTTTTTATATTTTTTTAAATTATAATAGTATAAGCTATATATTTTATTATTAAGTTTATATATATTCCTTTTATAAAAATAGCTTTTTAATTTATTAATATAGCTTTTAAGGCTATTAAATCTTAAAATAATCCCTTATTTAATAAAGGCCTTTAAACTTTTAGTTTAAATATAATTTTAAAAGGTAAGTATTTTAATATTTTAATAAGTTAGTTATTTATAGCTTTAGCTATTTTTTTTAAGCTATTATTTTATATTCTTAATAGTACTTTTAACTTTTTTAATATAATTTAAGTAATTTTATTTATAACCTTTATTATTTTTATACTTTTATAAAATTTAAATAGTATATTTACTATTATAATTTACTATTTAAATATACTATTTTTAAACTTTATAAATATAAAGGTTAAACCTAGGTTTAAGTAAAATGCTATAAAATTTATAGTTATTTATTTTAATTATAATATAATTTTATTTACTACTTTTATAATATATATAGTTTTATATAATATAATTTATATATATTTTAAAAAGTAGTTTATAATAATTAAAAGGTATAAGTATTTTATATTATTTTAAAAGAATAGCTTAATATAGTTAATATTTATAAGCTAAAAAGGTTAATTAATATATATTAGTAAGTTAAAAGCTTTAAAATTATTAAGTATATAATATATATATATTATATACTTTATAATATAATTTATTATATTTTTAAGTATTATAAGCTATTATATATCTTTTATTAATATCCTTTAAGTAGTATTTAGTTTAAAGTAGCTAGTATTATTATAAGCTGCCTTTAAAGTATAAATTACTTTATTCTTAATTAAGCACTTAAGCTAGCTAGCTTTACCTTAATATTATAATTAACTTAATAAAAAAAAGTAGTTTTTAAATTTTTTATTAATATATTTAATATTATACTAGCTTATTATATTATTAAGACTATTTTTTAAAAAGTTTATTATATTAATATATTACTTTTTTATACTTTAGTTTATTATAAGTATTTTAAGTATTTATTACTAGCTATTTTTAAGTATATAGCTAAAGTAAATATAATTATTATCTTAAGTATAAAAAATAAGGCCTAAGCTTTTTTATTATTTATTTATTATTAAGTAGCTTTAAAAAAGGCTATATAGCTATTTAGTATTTTTAATAAGACTTAAAGGATTATAAAAAAAGAGAACTTTTTTAATAGCTTTTTATATTTATTTTTTTTATTTTTTTATACTTACTAATTTATTTTATTTATATATTTTAGTAAGTCTAGTATATTAATATTTAAGTAATTATTAAATAAAAAAATTATTTTTAATAATATATTTACTATTTAATTCTGCTTACCTTTAATATATTTAATATATATATTTAATAGCCTTAGCTTACTTACTTATTTAATATAAATTCCCTTATAATTACTTAAACTTATAAACTAAGTTAATAGCTTATAATTAATATAAATTATAAATAGGTCTTTAGCTTTAAAAAAGTAGCTATATTTTTAATTAAATTTAATAATTATATATAGCTTTTTTTTATATATATTATAATTCTTTTATATTTTTATAAATAAAAATAAGTTATATAAAATAAGAAATTTTATATTACCTTTATATTAAAAGACTATATATTTAGCGCTATAGCTACTAGTATTTAAATATAGTAAGAATAGTAAGTTAAATTAATATTTATTTTATTTTATTATAATAGCTTTTTTTTTTTTAAAATTATAAAGGCTATAGCTTTTATTAAACTTTATTTTTAAAGGATATTATTAATAAGCTAATTTAATAATTTTATAATTTTTAAGTAGTTAAGTATTTATTATTAATAAAGCCTTAAAGTTTTTATAAAGCTATAAATACTTATTTAATTTACTAAAATAAGAAAGTTTTTTAATTTATTAGCTTTTTTAAGTATAATAGCTATTTTTTTTTTATTTTATAAACTTATTTTATAATAGTAATCTTTTTTATTTTTAGTTTTATCTTTTTAAAGCTAAGCTTTTATAAAGCTTATAATAATTTTAAAAGTAAATAATTTTTAATAAATAGCTATTTTTTTATTTTAAAGTTTTTAAATTTACTAAATAAATTATTAATATAAGTATTAATAAAATTTATATTTTTTAAGTTCTTTATATATAATAATAATAGCTTAGGCTATAAGGCTAAGATTACTTTAAAACTAATTTTTATACTTTTAATTTATAAAAAAGCAGCTAACTATATTTTTTATAATATTTAAATAGCTTAAAGCTATAAAAAGCTAAGTATATTAAATATTAAAATATATTATAGTATTTTTTTTATAAAAATAAACTAGTATATATATTTTAAGTTAAACTTATAATATAACCTTATATATAAATTTATAAGCTAATTATAAAGGTTTATTAATAGTAAAATATATATAGTAAGTAAGTCTTTTATAATATAAAAGTAATTAATAATTAATTACTTTTTTATTTAAGGGTTATTTTTATATTTTACTTTTATAACTAATATAAGTTTAGTATTTTATAAAAAAAGTTTTTTATTAATAAAATATATAAATTTAAATTAGCTGCTATTTATCCTTTTTTAAATAAGTTAATTTAGCTAGTATTTTTTTAGCTTACTTTATTACTTTTATAATAAGCCTTTTTATAGCTTAACTCCCTCCTTAAGCTTAGGCTTATAAATAAATAAGTTTATAAGCAGGATATTTATTATAAACTTTTTTTTTAAGTTTTAATATATTTAAAATATTTTAATAACTTTTTTTTTTATTTTTTTTAATATATTAAGTCCTAGCTTAATCCTAGACTGCTTAAACTATATATTTATAACTTCTTAATTAATTATAGTATTTATTTCCCTTTATATTATATAATAAGTAATAAAAAAAGGTATAGTATAAGCTTTAAGTAAGACTATAAGTTTAAGTTAATTATTTATATTAAGTTTAAAAAGCTTAAACTTATTAAGATTTTATAAGGCATTAGCTTTTATACTTTTATTCTTTAATATAAATAAATTAAAATTAAAATTAGTTTTTTTACTAGCTTTATTTTATAAGTTTAATACTTTATAAAATATATAAAATAAATAAACTACTATAGCCTTTTTATAGCTTATATAAAATTCTTTATTTATAAAAAGTTTAAGTATATACTTAATAAAAGTTAGGCTAAGGTTAGTTTATATATAAAAAAAAAAGGTATTAAAAGTTATTTTTATTTTTTTTTTTTAACTTTTAGTAAGCCTTTTAATAATATATTAAGGTTAAAGTAAGTAAATTAGTTTTTTTTAATTATTCTTATTATTACTAGACTTTATAAAGTTTATAATATAATTTAAATTTTTATTAAACTTATTATTTATTTTTATATATTACTTAACTATTTTAAAAGTACTAGGCATAAGTATAATCTTTTACTTATTTAATAATATTAAAATAAGGCTTTAAATTATTTTTTATTTTTTTTTATTAGCTTTTATATTAATTTATAAAGTGCCTTTTTTAATATTAAATATAGCTTTTATATTATAAAGTTATAAAAGTTTAAGTAATAATATAATATTTTTAAGCTTTTTATTTATTAATAGTTTAATTATAGCTTATACTTTTTTTAAATGCCTTTATATTATAAGTTAAGAATAATAAACTTATTTATAATAATATACTATTTATTTATATTAAATATAATTAAGCTTATAAATCTTATAAAAAATAGGTTAAGTATAAGTATTTTATTTTATTATATAAACTTACTTAAAATAAAGTTAGCTTTAAAGCCTTAATTTACTTAAACTAGGTTTTATAAAAGCTTATATTTAACCTTATACTAGTATACTTAAAAGATTATATTAACTTTAAATAACTTTAATATAAATTCCTTTTTTTTTAATAATATAATATTATATATATTAAGTTTAAGTAAAGCTAATTATACTTTTATACTTATTTTTTCTTTATTTTTATAACTTTTTTATAAAAACTTATAATAAGCTAGCTTATTAAATTAATATATACCTTTAAGGCTAAGTTATTATAGTTTTAAAAGTATTAACTTTACTTTAAACTTAAATACTAGCTTTTTAAAGTTAAAATCTCCTTTATTATCTCTTTTTATAATTTAAGCTAGTTTAATATACTTTATAAACTTATTAAATAAAGGCTATTAATTAAATATTTATAATTTAATATTATATTTTTTTATATCTTTTTTAATAATAATAGGCTTATTATATACCTTTTTTTTTAAAGGTAGGTTTTACTTTTATAATAAAAGTAGTAATTTTAATAATTTATAATAAATTTATAATAATATTTTTATTTAGTATTTCCTTTAAGCGCTATATAATAACCTTAAATATTATAATAGCTTTTTTTTTAATACTTATTTAAGCTAAGTAAGTATTTATAAGTACTTTTTTTAACTTTTATAAATAGTATAGTATAATTAGTTTTAATATTATAATTAGGCCTTAGTAAACTTTTTATTTTTAACTTTTATAAATTAGTATATTTATATTTTTAAACTTTTTAAAGTATATTATAGTAGTATATATATTAATAATAATGCCTTTTAAGCTTAATAAACCCTTACCTTAATTATTATATATTATTAACTTAAAGTAAGCCTTTTTTTATAATTATAGCTATTAGTTTAAAAAAGCTATATAATAATTAAAATAATAACCTGCTTATTTATAATTAAAATATATAGGTTTACTAAAAAATATAAAAAGCTACTTATTAATATATATATTTTTAAAATTTATATAAAAAAGGAGATTTTATAAAGTATTTTATTTATAAAATAGCTTAAGGAATATATATCTTAAGCTTTTACTTACTTAAGGGTTTTTCTTAAATTATATATATAGCTTTATATATAATAGCTTAAGCTAGGTTAGCTAAAATAAGCCTAATTATTTATATAATTAGTTATAATATAAGCTTTAACTTTATTAATTAGTAAAGGCAGGCTAAGGGGGCTAAAGTAAAGGTATTTAAAGTATAAGAGTTAAAGGTAATATAGTATTTTATAATAGCTGCTTTTAAGGCTATTAAAAGCTATAATATAATAAAATTAAAAAGCTAAGTATTAGGCTAGTAAAATAGCTTATTACTTTTTAAAAAATTATAAATAAGGCTGCTAAGTTAAACTTAAACTTTTTTATAAAAATATAATTAAAGTCTTTCTTAAACCTTTTTTAAATAATATGCTTATAAGCCTTTATATAAGCCTTTTTAAATTAAGCTTTTTTTAAGTTTTTATAAGCTTAAATAACTATATAAGCTATATTAATAACTATAGTTAATACTTTTATACTTTTTATAAATATAGCTAACTAATTAATAGCTTTTTTTTAAAGTATTTTATTATATAGGCTTATAATTATTTACTTAATAAAGTTTTTTAAATAGTAGTTTTTTACTTAAGTTAGTAAAGGTTTTAATAATAAGCAGTCTTTACCTTTAGCTTTATAAAAGGCTATATAGGCTTTAATAAAATAAACTTTTAATAATTTATTAGCCTTTTACTTTAATAAATTATTAAGCTTTATATTAAAGTTAAGGATATATATAAATATAAAAAACCTATTTTTAAGTATATTTTAAAAAGTATTTAGGTTTTTTATAATAGCTTTTTTAATAAAGGCCTTATTATTAATATTTTATAAAAAATTAATAAAGTTTATAAACTTAATTATTAAACTAATAAGATTTATATTAATATACTTTATTATATAGCTAAGTAAAAAAGCAGTTAAAAATCTATTATTTAATAAGGCTTTTAAGTAGTTTAGCTATTTAAAAATAAGGTATAATTTATTAAATAAGGATATTATTATAATATATATATATTATATAATAAAGGCTAGGTTACTTATTATATTTTAATTACTATTTTTTCTTAATTTTAATTATAAATCTAACTTAGGCTTTAATAAATTAAATAAGTTACTTATATTAAATTAGCTATTAAAGTCTTACTTTAAAAGTAAATTTATAAAAAAGTAAGCTAAAAAACTAGATTTTTTAAATTTAAGCTTACTTTAAAATAACTATACTAGCCTTTTTAAAAGGTTTAATTTTATAATAGTAAATATAAAAGTTAATATTAAATTTAAGGCTTTTATTTTAAATTATAGCCTTTAATAAATAAAAAAGTAAGTCTTAAATTTAGTATTAAAAAATAATACTATTTATAATAATTTTCTTAGCCTAAGTAAATTCTTAAACTTTTTAAAACTAAATAAAGATTTTAAAAAGATTTTTTATAAAAATATATATAATATATTTTTATATATTATAATAAATAAAAAGATAAAATAAATATAAAATATAAAATAATATATATAAAAAAATATAAATAATACTTAGCTTTAATTAGCTATATAGCTATACTTTTTATACTTTTATAAAATATAAATTAATTTTAAGACTAGTAATTTTAATAAATATATAAAAAAAGTATTAATAACTTTTTATTTTAATTACTATAAAAAGACTATAAGGATTTTAATAAAAAAGAGGTTAAGGTAATAAAATTAATTTATTAAAGCTAACTAGTAGTATATATAAAAAAAAGAGACTAGGATTCTTAAGATCTAGTTATAGCCTTTTTATTAACCTGCCTAAGTTATATACCTGTTATTAAAGAAGGTGCTTTACAGTCCACCATTCTTACCCTCCCTTTTATGCCTGTAGGTACAAGTAGTACATGTATATGCTCCGTACAGAATACGAACATTGGCTTCTTACGTGCAAGCGTTCACAGCAGAGAAGAACAGAAGCAACTCAAGTATCAAGGACACGCAGTAATGCAAACCTCTCAGCTGACGCTGCTGAATGTACGCTGACAAGCCCCGAAACCTGATTCTTCTTCAATTTCTTCCCCTTTCAATTCATCCGGCCTTCCCAAACCACTGGCATCCCCCCATCTATCCGGCGCTACAACTGATGCCCGACGCGGAGTTGGTACCTCTCCAATACTCATGCCACCAAACAGGTACTCCCGCGGCGTCCATTTTATCCGGCTGTCGACAACTTAAAGTACCTAGGAAAAATGGCAATATTCTATTTGTCTCGAACATGCAGTGATTCAGATCAGGAGCTCTTCCATTGCAACCCAAGGTGAACCCGCATGCACTCAGATGCATCCACCACCCCAGTACCATCTGCCTTGTCTACATAAACAGGTCGTGTATTCACTTCCTTTCGTCGCATCTTCTCTCCAGTACCGTCTGCGATTCACCCAACCTACAAGTACAAGTGCTTTCTGTGCTGACATCAGCGTGAGAAAGCCCCGGCTTCTAGTGCCAGCGCACTCAGGACCCTTGTGTTGGATGTGTGACGAAAGACACGAGCACTGTCTGTTTTCAATACAAAGATTGCCCAGTTGTATTGAGATTGTGTTGTTGTAAAAGGGGGTTGATAGTTTACTGGTCTCGTTTGACGGGCATGTCAAGGAGTGAGATCAACTCGACCGGTTTTGAACAACCTCTGCTCCATGAAGCAGCAACAGCTTCAGAAGTTTCCAATGTTTGTTTAACCAAAGGTGCTCAGGTCTTTATACTTCTTGAAGTTAATCCGTAAGTAGCACATACCAATCCTCGCATAATTTATCGATGGGCATTGGTTTCAAAGAAGTAGCGTCAATGACAAATTACCTAGAGCAGAGGTGAAATTGCGTCTCATAAAGAAAACCCAGATGTCGAACAAGAAGAGTCACCAGCAAGCACAAACGAAGCATGTCAAGCTACCTACAAAATATTCCTCCTCTTCCCCCTTTCCAAACGTTCTTCTCCCCAACCATCAACAAAGATCTTACCAAACACTTCCCCAGGCCACAGTCTCCTCCCATTTCCAACGACTCACCAACCAGCTCATCCAGTCTCGAGCAACCTCACAAACCAATCAAGAAGACCACCAGACTCTTTCCAATCAGCCCCCATGCCGCCTCCATGCTTCCACATCAGACCACTCTTCAAACCATCCCGCAAACGCAAACAGTCCCCATCCCAAACACATCTTGTAGATCCCTTCAAAGCGCCTCCTAACCGCAACCATGCCTCACCAAACCAGACATCCCTCCTCCCCCTCCTTCAACCCTCTCCCCTCTCCCTCTACCATGGCAAAAATCACCACCACCAACAGCAGCAGCAGCTCTAGATACCGTCACACCCAACCCCCAAACAACATCCCCAACCCACCATACCAAACCCTCAATCAAGATCCCTCCATCTACACCCTAAAAACGCCCGCAAGACTAACACCCAGAGCAAAAAGCTCTTTGCTCTCAAGAATAACAAAGCGTCTCTCTCACGCATGGGACTCCTTCAAAAGGCGCTCCCTCGCCAACAGCGACCGCTACGAATACACCCTCATCCGCACCAAAAGAAAACCTCCACACGCCCCTCGAACAAGCACCCATCTCCATCTCAGTACTCAGTCTTCACAAACACCTCGTCACCATACACGACACCATCATCGTCGTCGTCCTCACCACACTCATCGCAGTTCCCGCCCTCAACCCCAACCCCAAAAACACCAAAAACAACCCCCCTACCCAAACTCCTCAGCAGAAACCCTCATGCCTACAACCCCCCGCATCTCAAACCCCCAAGAACATCACCCTTCAACCACAACTCCCATTCCCTCCACCCCAGGCCTGGCCCCCTGGCGCCGACCAAACCTCCCGCCCCTTCAACAACCTGCAGTCCTCCCCTTTCGTACTTCTGTCGCGTGATCCCGTACCAGCCTGGCCAGACTCCAGTTGCCCAGTCACCCTATTACTTCCTGGTCCATCTCCCCGAGGATGGAACAGCCTCCTCTCCTAGCCTTCAACAGCAAGAAGAGCAGAGCCCTTTGACGCCAAATCACCTCGTATCTCCATATAGCCTCTACCGTCCGTAAGCAGTTGCTTGTACCACATATGTCGTCGATTGTTGTTGTGTGAATCTTGCATGAGAACTAGTCCTTTCTGGTTGACTTATAACGAGGAGAGGGGAAGAGAAGGTGGAAAGAGAGAGCGCAGGTTCAGCTGTCACAATGTTACCAGTCAACTGGTTTAACTATACTTTATTTGATATCCTATTGTATAACCATACTGATAACCTATGATCCGTCACACGCCGCGTGCCACTTTGTAGGAGAAGAAACTTTTCTCTTTTTTTGTTTGTTTGCCCAGCCCAAACAGGCCTTTCATAAGCACCACACAACCAGCACTCTTTCACATCGTGCACTCATTCACAGCATCTAGGCCTTGGTGATTCTGCAGACCAAGTCTGAGCCGTCAACGGAGTCGCCCTCCTTGACCTGCAGACTGGCTACCTTTCCGCTGTGAGGCGCTGAAATAACCATTTCCTACCATGACTGTTAGCAACATCTTTTGACTGAAAAACAAAAACTGAAAAAAACTTACCATCTTCATGGCTGACAAAACAGCAAGAGGGTCGCCCTTCTTGACTTCGGAGCCTTCGTGCACGCGAAGCTCAACCAAAACACCGGACATGGGGGCGCCGACCTGGCTAGAGTCGCCAGGGTCCGCCTTGGGGCGGCTGATGTTCTCGACGGCAGCCTTCTTGTCGACGACGGTGACCTGTCGGACCTCGCCGTTCATCTCAAAGAAGACCTCGCGGAGGCCGGTCTGCTCGCTCAGAGGACCAATAGCAAGGAGCTTCAGAATGAGGACCTTGCCCTTCTCGAGCTGTACGTTAAACTCCTCACCAATCTCAGGTCGAGCAAGGAAGTATCTGGTCGGCAGGACTGACAGGTCGCCAAACTCGGCGGTAATCTTCTTGTAGTCCTCAAAGACCTTGGGGTACATGACGTACGAGGCGATATCGCACTCGGTGACGGGCGCGCCAAACTTCTTGCCCATTTCGCGCTTGACCTTGACAAAGTCGACAGGCTCGAGGTAGAGGCCAGGGCGCTTGTCGAGCTTCCGGCGGCCACGGAGGGCGTTTGTGCGGAGAGGCTCGGGGAAGCCACCGTAGGGTTGGCCCATCAGGCCCTCGAAGAACTCGAGGACTGATTCAGGGAAGTCGAGCTCGGAAGCACGAGCCTTGACGTCCTCCGGTGACAGCTTGTTGGACACCATGAACTGGGCAAGGTCACCGACAACCTTGGAGGTGGGGGTAACCTTGACGATATCGCCAAGCAGGTCGTTGGCCTGTTCGTAGGCCTTCTTGGTCTCAAGCCACTGCGATCCGAGACCAAGCTGCGAAGCCTGGAACATCATGTTGGTCAGCTGACCACCGGGAATCTCGTGCTCGTACACCTCGGGGTCGGGTCCGGCAAGGTGGGCCTCGAATGGAGAGTACAGCAGACGCAGCTGCTGCCAGTACGTATCGAGGGCTCGGACCTGCTTGTGATCCAGGCCGGGGTCCAGATCGGTACCCTCCAGAGAGGCCAGGATGGCGTTGATGCTGGGCTGGGAGGTCATGCCAGACAGGCTGTCTGTGGCGGCATCGACAGCATCGGCGCCAGCGTGGGCGCAAGCAACCATGGAGGCGACACCCGTACCGGCAGAGTCGTGGGTGTGGACGTGAATCGGGAGATCGGGGTACTTCTCGCGGATGGATCCGATCAGCAGCTTAGCCGCATGGGGCTTGAGCACACCAGCCATATCCTTGATACCCAGGACGTGGATGTCGAGAGCGACGAGCTTGTCAACCAGGTCCAGGTAGTAGGGCAGGTTGTACTTCTTGTGAGGGTTGAGCATGTCGCCGGAAATGCACACGGTACCCTCCACAACACCGCCAGCCTTGTGAACGGCCTTGATGCCAACCTCGAGCTGGCTGACGTCGTTCAGGGCATCAAAGACTCGGAAGATGTCGACACCGTTCTTCTTGGCCTGCTCGACGAAATGTTCAATAGCATTGTCGGGCAGCGAAGAGTAGGCCACACCGTTGGCTCCACGGAGCAGCATCTGGAAGGGGATGTTGGGCACCAGCGCTCTGAGCTTGCGCAGTCGGTCGAATGAATCCTCGTGGAGGAACCTCAGCGCAACGTCAAAGGTGGCGCCACCCCAGCACTCCAGACTGTACAGGTTGGAGAGGGCGTGGCTCGTTTCCTTGGCGATGCCGAGGAGGTCGATGGTTCGGACTCGGGTGGCCAGCAGAGACTGGTGGGCGTCTCGCCAGGTGGTGTCCATGAGAAGGCAGCCCTTGTACTCGCGGACAGCCTTGGCAAAGGCCTTGGGGCCCTGCTCAAGGATGATCTTCCTCCAGCCCTTCTCGCAGGGCTTGCTGACGTCGATCTTCTCGCCAGCGGAGTTGTAGATCTCCGGAGGAACGATCTCGCCCTTGAACTTGGGCTCGCCAATCTGGCCCTTGATGGAGCTGCCGTTGACGGCAACGTCTGCGAGGTAGGCCAGCAGCTTCTGAGCACGGTTCTGGCCGCCAACAAGGTCGAACAGCTGCGGGGTATCGTCGATGAAGGTTGTCCAGCAGTTTCCATCGATAAATGTAGGGTGCGTCAGGAGAGAAGCCAGGAAGGGGATGTTGGTCTTGACACCACGGATACGGAACTCGATGAGGGCACGGAGGACCTTTCTGCGAGCGATTTCGTATGTGCTTCCATGAGCCTGTCTGCTGTTAGTAGATGCCTTTGCCGGACACAAAGTCGTAAAGACGAAAAGCCACATACCGTGCACTTGACCAACATGGAGTCGTAGTGGGGAGTGATGACGGCACCAGCAAAGCCGTTACCACCATCGAGACGGATGCCGTTACCACCGGCAGATCGGTAGACCTCAATCTTTCCGGTGTCTGGTCGGAAGTTCTCGGCAGGGTCTTCAGTGGTAATACGGCATTGAATGGCAAAGCCACGGGTAGAGATTCGATCCTGGGTCAGGCCGAGCTGAGCAAGGGTCGCGCCAGCGGCGATCTGGATCTGGGCGGCGACAATATCAATGCCCGTAATCTCCTCGGTGATGGTATGCTCGACCTGGATACGGGGGTTGATCTCGATGAAGTAGTAGCGGTTCTGCTGGTCGACCAAGAACTCTGCTGTGCCTGCGTTGCGGTAGTTGACAGACTTGGCCAGTCTGACGGCATCGTTCAGAATGGCGTCTCGGACCTCGGCAGGGAGATCCTTGGCGGGAGCAATCTCGACCACCTTCTGGTGTCGGCGCTGGACGGAGCAGTCACGCTCGTACAGGTGCACAATGTTGCCGTGGTTGTCGCCGAGCAACTGGACCTCGATGTGCTTGGGCTTGTCGAGGAAGCGCTCGACGAAGACGGTGCCGTTGCCGAAGGCGGTCTTGGCCTCGGAAGTGGCTCGCTCGAAGCTCTCCTTGAGGCTTTCGGCATCGCGGACGACTCGCATACCGCGGCCACCACCTCCGTAAGCGGCCTTGATGATGACGGGGAAGCCATACTTGTCGGTAAAGCCCTTGACCTCCTCAAAGGTCTCGACGGCACCCTCGGTACCGGGAACCACGGGGACGCCAGCGGCAATGGCAAGCTTGCGAGCCGAGACCTTGTCACCGAGGGCATCAATGACATCGGCGGTGGGGCCGACGAACTGGAGGGCATCAATGTTAGCCGGGCCAAGGGATGCTAGCATGCTAGGGTCTCCGATGCTGGCCGAGGACTTACAATCAGGCCGGCCTTTTCGACATTGCGAGCGAACTCGGCGTTCTCGGACAGGAAACCGTAGCCTAGCGTTAATTAGTAACAATTTCTCTCAAATCGCAGGTGATGTGAGAATATGATAGCAAAGGCGCACTCACCAGGGTGAACCAGCTGAGCGCCGTGCTCAACCGCAATCTTGATGATCTCGTCGCCGGCGAGATAAGCTCCGACAGGGGTGTACTGGCCTCGCTTGCCAATGACGTAGGCTTCGTCGGCCTCTGAGGAAAAAGCGCTGTCAGTGCTGGGTCTTGCAGCGGGGTGCATGTGATAAGGTATTGATATGCTTCAGTCTTACTTTGGCGATGCATCGACAGCCGGTCCTCATAGCTGAGCAAAAAAAAAAACGTTAGCCCTGAGCTCTAGAGACTGGCTAGATGGTATATCATCGGGGTGACAGCATCCTTTACCTGAAGACGGCGATTGTGTGTAATGACAGTTCGTGGGCCTGCGAGGAGGGGTAAGCTTGGATCTACTGGAGCTGCGCGACGTCGGCAGCGGCGGACAGAGAGGGGCAGGACTGACTGTTCTGAAAATCTATGCGCGATGCGACAGGTGCGCGTTAGCATAATATTGCATGCGTCGCTGCTGCAGCAGAGCGAAAAGGGACTCGATGTCGGTGTTTTGCCTTGTTCAACGTACTCTGATGGCTGCGAGGGGGCGTTAGCAAGGGGATGTCGCGACAGGAGTCATGGCGGGGGTGCTTGTCAGGACTTACGGATTTCACCACGGTTGGCAACTATTCAGCGCAGCGGCCAGCACGTCAGTAAACAGTCTCCCACGCTTCTCGCCTCCCCCAGAGCGCCAATTGGCACCGGCGAGGCACCGCTGAGGCCGCAAACTCACCCAGGATCTTCTTGAGCTGCATGATGCTGGAGTTGGCGCGGATGTGGTGGATGGTCTGCTTCTCCTTGGGCTCATCGACGTCGTCGTCCTCGAAGACATCGTTGAAGGTCAGCGTCTGCTGAGGGTGAGGAACCGGAGTGCCAGCCATGGTGGGCGAGTCGGGCTGAGGCAAACGGGACAGCAAGTAGAATAAGGGATACTGGCTCGAGAACGTAGGGGATATGGAGAGAACAAGAAGAGGGAGGGAAAAGGAGAGCAGCTCAGCACGGAGGGGGAGAGCTCGAGCAGAGAAATGGCCGGATCGGCTGCCTTTTAAGAGGTACGAGTACGGACCAGACAGCACAGGAGCTCGGCCCACGGTTTCGGGGCTGTTTTGGAGGGGGGCAGGAAGGGCTGGCGGGGTGCTGCAGAAGGTGGGGGTGGGGTTTGAGCAGCCCTGAAGTCAAAGCTTCCAGCGCTTGTGACGCTGAGTGCAGCGGGCAGGAGGGACAAAGCGAGCAAGGTACCGTGTACGAGGCTATCGCTGCGCTGGCTGTGGTGGCTGGCTGTACAGGTACCGGATATCAGCCATCAACTTCAGCTTCCAGCCTTTGGACAACAAACAGCGCAAGCATCAACTGGCGACACATTGAAGGAGGAGCAACACTGCTAGATCACCGGGATACAGTATGTTCAAACGATCAAGTATCACTTCCCCGGAGACGCTGGAAGCAGATTCCCCGACCCAGTAGCAGCTCCTCACGCACTCGACACCCCTCAAGGTCCACGGTGACACTGACGCTGGTCAAGAACTGCGCGCCCACTCCGGCTCGCCCACGCAGACACATGCTCTGGGGCAGATGCGTCCTTGCTGTGAGGCCCGTGGTAGTGCCTGCATGTGCTAGCAAGATGTGCAGTGCTTTATACCTTACATGACATCAAGCAGGACACTCGTGCCGAACCCTATGCATGGTATCACCTTAGGGGGTCATGCTGTGTACCCATGGAGGAGGGGTTGCAGGAATGCTGAAATACAGGCGGCTACGGCGTTGAGCAAAATGGGAGACGCCACGACTTTTGTCTGGTAGTGGCATCGAGCAACGCTACGCAGGCAAGATGCGGTTGGATCTGGAAGCGGGAGAGATCATCTTGTTGTCTTGTCTCAGCTTCTGCCGGCTGTTCGTCAGCTGATGCATCGGTGAGACAGCTCTTTGTGTTTGACCAGTGGACAGCAGGCTTGGCCGCAAGCAGGAAGAGGGGTCCATGGTGAGTTGAGGGCTGAAAATGACTCTCTCTGCTGTCCTGGATTGACTGTCTCAACGTTCTTTTACTAACCGACCTTTGATATACTGACTGCTTAATTATTTTCCCACTGTCTCTTCAATAGCCATGACGCACCACCATCTTATCACGTACCGAGTGGCCAGCCTCAAACCTCGAGCAACCCGCCCCAAAACCCAAGAGTCATTCCCATTACACACCGGATTCCAACCCACTACCGCTAAACTCTGCGGGCCAAGCCTCATCGTCCGCCATGCATCAACCGTCTAGTCTCGTCGATTCCCAGCTCAAACAGGCGGGGTCCTTCGACGCCGGCCAATGGCAGGCCCAGGATAACGCAGCCTCTTACAAGTTTGGCGCTGTGATATTAAGCTTCGCCCAAGGGGAGCGGGATGCCCTGCCTGGTCCTGGCCCTTCCCACTGCCTCCATCCAGCTATTACTGTCTGTTGCCAATCTGTACGCCTCGTCTTTCGGCGATTCTTCCCAGACGCCACAGGGCATCTCTCGAGCCGATCTAGCGGTATTATCCATGCGACCTACCTGACTTGTCGGAGACACTTGTCCTGCCAGCCAAGATGCTAGCACCACGCCTGGACAGATGTCGTATCCACCAAGGCTCCAGCCGCTGGAAGATGAAGCCCAGATGAAGGGTCTTGTCTGGTCCTGGCTCAGTTCAATGTTGCCTCCCGGATGCGACTGCGGAGACTCGTCAGTGCTCTCTATCGAGATGAGCCCTCCGGAGCTAGAACTGCCTGCCGCTGTCCTCCCACTCCCGTTGGTGAATTCCCTGCACATCACCAATATACGTAACGTGTTGGATCTGGATCTTGTCTCGCCTTGCATCCCCATCTCATGTCTCGTACGCACGCTGGCACGCAACAGTATGACACCCACTCCATCTCGCCAATCCCTGTTCTGCCTTTCTTTTCTCCATCAATCAGCGACGAACCCCTTTCACGCACGCATCCTCCTTTGCCAGGAAATCTTTACCGAGGATATCAGAATATTGTCTATTACATGATAGTTGTCGACTCTCAACACCCAGATCTCGCATAGAAGCGGCTGATGAAGGCAATCATGGCACTTAGTAGACGAAACTCGGGAAAAGTCGACACGACTCGATTTCGTCCAGTCCGACCAGTTTTCGCATCTCTGCACGATCATCATCCCCGTTGCCCAGTAACTTCTCGAACAAGACGAAGATGCTTTCCTTCTCGGCTATGGGGAAGTTCTGCCGTAACGTAATAGATACCCGTATCGCCCGGCCCGAGGGAATCCCGTGATCCCTGGCACCCGCCTTAGACTGTGTTAGGACCAAGATGTTGTTACCTCATTAGCAGCAACGTTTTTTATTAGTCGTCGAGGCCGATCTGGATGTGGTGACTGTGGGTGCCTTCCTTGTCATGACGGCGGCATATCTTGCAGATGTACTCCGTGCGTAAGATGGGAACCGAGAGATGCGACCCGAGATCTGAAAGGGGACCCCCAACCTGGGCTGGCGAATGAGCTGCTCGCCTTCTTACCTTGTAGTTTGACCTCGGCGCGTGAACCGGTCCCTTCACTCAATTTCAGCACTCAACTTGAACCATACAAGTCCAGTGGACGCCACAGAGAAGCCTGGATGGCGTTGCCCTCTGTCTGGTCGATCAACAAGCCACCATAAAGCCCCATCAAACAGTCAACCTTTCTGGTGAAGAGTTTTCTTCCCCCATCTTGACGTCTACCTTATCTCAACGTCCCCGTCCATCGCAATGCCGATCTAGCGCATCTCCGGCTATCGAGAAAGCATGGCGTTTTTTGCCCCCTTCTGCCTTGACGTTGCATCTTTAGCATCGTTACGCCGGCTCTTTCGACTTAGCCGTCTTGGGGCTGGGAGTTGAGACTTTTTTTTTTTTTTACACTGCTGGTCTTCCTCCCTGTCAACGACTGCAGGACGGCGAGCTTTCTCCGACGTCGGATGTGTGATTGGCCCTGGAGTCAGATATGAGCCCGGGCTAAAAGGGCATCCAATTGTAATTTCTCGAATATTGATGTCGTCACTCAATTGGATAACTGCTATCTGTTCTTTTGTGTCATTTCAATCTTGGTGTTGTTTCCTCAATTATCTCTGAAGACGTTGCTTCAACCATGCCACGTTCAGCAATGTCTCAGCTTCAACCGCCTGTATCGGTTCACAAAACAGTCATCGTCTCACAGCGTGATTTAGCCGGATCAGCAATCAGCTTCGTCACCTCATCAGTCAAGATATCCATTTGTCAATCATTCAGTAGACACCCAAACGTCTTTGCGGACAACCAAGTCTCGGCCAACTTTCAAACCCGGCTAGAGGAGGATAACCTCGGGCAGCCTACTAGCGACTTGAGTGATCTTTAGCTTGAGCGTTCTACGATACCTTACCAACTGGGTAGATCTACGTTTTCTTCACGTAAACACAGGCTTGGCTTGTAGGTTTGTATCGGGTACATCCTCTGTTCCTGGACCCCGCCGTCTTCCATCTTTCTTTCCAGAAGAAACAGAAGCCCACCTTGCCAGCGCCAGCTAAGGGACTTTCCTCTCGTCACATACCCATAAGGACATGGAACTCGGTCCACATGGCGTAAAGCCTCCCAGATGTCTTTCCTTCTTTACCTTAGTCGTGATGATGTCGAAAGAGGTACGATGTCCGTTAGGAGACGAAGTGTGCATGCCGTATGATGCCTCTTCTCTACCACACTCCAATCAAGGCGGTGGTGGCTTCAACCCATACCTTGAATCTTACTGTCCACTATCGTCCACCACGGGCGATTCGATCTTCAGTACAGGCAGTGATCAAGAATAAGGTCCACGCTGTCACGCGCTCCGGATCGAGTCGTTACTCAAAAGCACGACAAGGCCCATGTTACTCCATGATTTCAAACTTTCAAACCGACTCTATTATCCGCCCTTCTGGTTTCCCAGCTACCTCAGGCCTCAGGCCTCGGGCTCCTTCTCCACAAAGTATCCTGAGGCACAGCCTTGTTGACCCAACGTATCGGATCCATGAGCACACAAACAAGAGAGAGTCTATAAGTCACTGAAAACTCCCAGTCTGAGGATGTGCCCCCCCTAAAGTTAACTTCTCTTAACTTTCTCAGCAGCCGGCAGCCCTACCGACCGCATAGAGAAAAACGTCTCCCCAATCTGCTCTCCTCCTTCTGTCGCGTGATCTTTTCTCCCTTGATCCTACAGATCAGCAACCATGTCCCAGCAGCCCCTATCCCTTTCGTTTATCGATTTATTTGATGGGAGCCGCCTCTTTGCCAGCCTCGACGCCCGCCTCCAGCGCCGCCTTCTGCTTGCCGCCCCAGTGGTGCCATGACAGGTAGCGGTAGCCCTGTGTCAGCTGGGCGGCCTCGTTGACGACGTGGCATCCGAACAGGAGGTAGTTCTTGGGGGAGACGGCGAGGGCGTATCGCATAAAGGTCGCAGAGTAGACGCACAGAGCAGCCGTCATCTGTCCGGAGATGCTAAATTACAACAAGCGGAAAACGAATCGAAATGGTAAGCAGGCAGGCCGGTATCGGCGGGAAGCATATCCCTGGATGCTGTGGGGAGGGAAGGAGGAGGGGGAGGAGGGTGCGTTTCTTCTTACAGGTCAGGGCTCTTCTGCGTGTCCAGGACGGCGGCAATGGGGATTCCAAAGTTCGAGACGGGGCCCCAGAAGTCTAGTTCGCGGTGTACCGGTCAGTTTACGGGCTCGTGGTGGAAGATGTGTAGATGATCGCGTGGTTCTCCGGTGTAGGGCGTTGGGCTGAGGAGACGGCGAAGAGTCGAGCAAACGATGAGCTGGTGTAGCATCGTTTCCAAGATTCCAGTGTGTCTCTCAAGTCCGCATCCCTAGCACCTCTCCATCTTTTGGGCACCGAACAATCGAGCAGGTAGGGGCTCAGCACGTACGAGTCGTGAACACATAGCTCACCATCGGGTTGGACCGGATCTTGGCGTTGATGGCCTTTGCGAGCGCAGCCATTTTGGACGACGAAGGGGACGAGACGCGGTTCGAGCCGAGAAAAGAAGAAAAGACGAGCAAGGCTGCTCAAGGACGTCTCTCTCTGCTCTTTCACGCGGAGAGATGCTTGGGATTGAGAATGCGCGAGAAAATAAGCCCGGCCCTTCTTTTTCCGTTGGTTGGACTTTCGATTTGCCAAGCGGCGTTGATTTTGATCCTTGTCGGCCGGAATTTTGGAGGCCGATGCGGGGTCACGTGCTTGGCCAGGGACGGCACATCAAAGTAAATGGCACGTTCTCAGTAAGGTACTTCTTCATGAGGGTGAGGCTGTTTGTTTTCATAAGGACGCTCCATCTATTCAAGTTGATTGATATAATCTTGACATATACCTTGATTCTTGTATTATTTTCTGTCGATATGTTCAGTTGATCATCGGTCGTAGGATGGACACATGGCAGGCATGATGGAAGTTGAAGCTATAATGCTAGCGGCAGTCCGATGCGGCCGCAGTTCAGGCACGGGGCCGCAGGAACCAATTACACGAATATGATCCGCGACATCTCAGGCCTGTGGAATATGTAGACTCCTTTTCATGGGAACGTCACCACATCAGTTTCATGCAATTCTCAGTGAAGCTGTGCTCGTATATTTAGTCATTCAGTCATCTGTCATCTCCACGTTTAAATTGTCCATCAATGTTGTAACACCCTGGAACCGAACCCAGCCAAGGACAGACGCAGCAGCAATATCATGGCAAAAACGAAGATGTATTACACAAAACAGCCTAGAAGATGGTTTCCATTGAGGGTATTTATTCATTCCGCGTGCCTCTTTGGCCCGTTTCCCAAGTTCCCAGATCTATTAAGCCCTTGGGATTTGCCTTTGACGTCAAGGCAGAGCCATTATTCACTTTTCCTTCAACTATCAACCAAGTATCTACTTCAAAAAAATCAAGAAAAAACCATCATTATACTAAAACAGAGACTTGGAAACAAACAGCTCAACAAGCGAATCAAACACCTGGGGTGGTAAAGCCAGCGCCCTTGGGCCAGTTGCCGACCTGCGCCGGGTCACCGCCGATGCGGACGTAGACGCCAACGGCGGGAATGCCTCCATCCAGAATGTACAGCTGGTACCAACCAGGAGGCGCAATGTACTTGGAAGGAGGAGACGTAATGGTGCAAGTGGTGCCAGCGCAGCTCACGGCAGGGAAGAGAGTACGGGCGCCCATCGAGTTGCCGTGGGTGCTGGTTACGGCACCCAGCAGAGAAGCCTTGATGGCGCCGTTCTGAGCAGGGCCACCGAGCTTCACAGTGATGGCTTGGCCGTAGTTCCAGTCCTTGTTGGTGATTGTGAACGACGGGCGAGGCTTGCCGCTCTTGAGGTAGGGCGGCGTAAAGGTCTCGACACGGTACTCTTCGGGGTGGATGTCATCCTGCGGGTCAGAGCCGGAGACGAGTACGCGGCCGTCCAGCAGCGTAATGGCCTCGGAGTGGTACAGACGAGCGACGGTGGTGTTTGCCATGACGGTGATGCGGTAGCCGAGGGGCTTCGCGGGGTCGTAGAGAAGGGCGTTCAGGTTGGGGCTGGTGGCAAGACCGAATCCAGCAACACCGTGGTGAGCTCCGTTCATGATGATGTACGTGCCGTCGGGCAGAGGGGCAATGCACGGCATGACTCGCTGAGAGGGCATGCGCTCAATGGCCCAGGTCGGTTCGGCAGCATCGGGGTACGTGCTCACGCAGTTGTCAATAGCATTGGAGGCACCCTCGCTGGAGCCACCGCAGATGAGGACGTTGAGAGGCTCGGTGAAGGGGGCATGCATAGGCAGCAAAACAGCCGTTCCCTCCAACGGGTAGGTTCGCCCACCCATCGGATCGTTGACGGCGCCGGGGATGTTTGGCAGAGTCTTGATGGTGGCAAAGGTGTTCTCATCCAGAATACGGGCCTCGTTCCAATAGGCAACAAAGATACCGCCAGAGGGCAGGACAGTGCAGAAGGGGTACAGGTTGTTGGGGTCGGTACGCTCGAGCCACTCCATGTAGAGCGGCGCGGTGCCGGTGAAGGGGAGGATCTCAAGCGTCGGGACAGCAGCACTGTTGGAGCCCGTCTCACCACCAATGACGAGCACGGAGCCGTTGGCCATGTTCATGGCAGTGGGGTACCAGCGGCCGTCCTGGAGCTTCAGGATGTCGACGTTCTCCTGCCAGTCGTTGGTGCCGTTGACGCCGGCAGAGCCGTCTGGGGTATACAGGCGGACACCATAGGTGGAATCGCCGGACCATCCGCCGACGGTGAGCTGTCGGCCGGCCTTGTCGGGAAGGGTAACACCGCCGGCACAGAAGATGTCGGTCTTGACGTGCATCTCGCGCCAGGCAAGCTGGTACTGGTTGACGAGCGACAGGTCGAGCTCATAAGCACCGGTGGAGTTGGGCTCACCAGTGCCCCATTTCTCGAGGAAGGTGACCTTGCCGGTGATGGACTGGGTC
Organism: Trichoderma gracile; assembly: GCA_020002365.1. Lineage (NCBI taxonomy): Eukaryota > Fungi > Ascomycota > Sordariomycetes > Hypocreales > Hypocreaceae > Trichoderma > Trichoderma gracile. The sequence goes on along the minus strand of JAINEY010000001.1, from coordinate 5,216,114 downwards.
GTCATCAGGGGGATGCAGACACCGCCGATGAGCTGCTCATACGAACCCGCCGCGGCGGTGCCAGCTGCTGGGAAATCCCACGAGTAGAAGGGCGTCCCGGTCCAGAAGTACGTCGTGAGACGAGAGCCACCACCACAGATAGCACTGGCGTTGCCCGGGCAGGGGACGCCGCACTCGCTCTCGGGCCTCTTGGTAGCACCGGCAGTCTTGATGTTCGCCGGGTCACCGCAGTAGCACTCTTGGCCATACTCCAGGCCTGCGGCCATGTAGCCAAACTCGGCACACTGATTCAGGCACATCTCAGGGGTCATGGTGTTGGCGAAGATGTTCTGCCAAAAGAAGGTGCGCTCCTGGTTGACGTTGTCCTCGTAGCAGCCCTGGTAGGTCCAGTTGCCGACCTTGGCGATGGGGCCCGGAGGGGCCTCAATGGCCGGAGCTCCCTTTGAGATGATACTCATCCTGCCGCCGCCGCCGCAGATCTCAGAGTCGTCACCGGCGCAAGGGGTGTTGCAGTCAGCCTGGTTGGCAGCTTTGGCACCGCCGTTGACAATGTTGTTACCGCAGAAGCACTGCCTAGAGTACTCGGCACCAGCAATAGTGTATCCCTGGGAGGAGCAGGCCTGGGCACAAGACTCGAGGGTCAGGTCAGCGTCGTCGGGGAGCTGCTTGTTAAGAATGCGGCCATTGACGCCGTCCACCCAGCATCCGTAGGACTGCCATCCCTGCGGCAAGCCTGTTGGCTGCGGAGCCGCCGAGGTGGTGGAGGGAGGGCCGGAGGGTCCAGACGAGGTACCTGAGCCCGGGGCGTTGATCGAGTAGACAGAGAGGCGGTTGCCGGCACCACAAAAGTCGCAGTCCTCACCACCGCAAGTCATGCTACAATCGGATGCCGCAGTGAGCTTGGACCCCGTGCCAAAGGAGTTGCCGCAGTAGCACTCCCTGCTGTACTCGACGCCAAAATAGGTGAAGCCAGCGCAGAAGGTCGCACAGCTCTGCAGGGTCATGTCGTCATCGGCATACGTCTTGGAACTGAGAGCCCGCCCCGTGGTTCCTTCGGTATAGCAACCATACCAGTTGTATTTGCCTATCAGGGCGGGCTGCCCAGGACAGGCGCCTGTTTGAGCAGGCTGGACCCCAGAAGAGGTGGCAGTCCCGGAGCTGCACAAGCATGTGTTAGCATGGCCGTAATACGAGAGATCACCGCCGTCCTAGCTTCTTCCATCGTCCTGCGTCTTGCATGCTTACCTGGTGGTGCCGCCGAAGCTGTAGATGTTGAGGTGGCCGGGACCTCCACAGTACTCGCTGCTGTTGCCGTTGCAAGTCATTGAGCAGCCGCTTGTCGCCGGTAACGCGCCATTTGAGATTGACTTGCCGCAGTCTGCACGTCGGAACGCATCATTAGTGGTCCATTATTTCGGGGAGAGAATAGGCGAAGAGGACGAAAACCACACGCCGTGTCACACGGGACATGGGCCGCCTGAGGATGGGCTTGGGCCACTCACAGCACTCTCCGCCATACTCGACGCCAGCAAAGGTATATCCAGCAGCCTTGCACCCTGCCGTGCAGCCTGCTACCGTCATCTGGGCATTGGGAACACCATTGTAGCCAAAAGTCAGAGCACGGCCGGTGGTACCCTCGCTGCCAGCAATGTGTTAGCAGGATCGCATGACCTCGGGAGGGCTAGTTGCATGCTTAAATCTGCCTAACTTACGAATAGCATCCCTTGGACGTCCATCCGTTGGGACCCGGGTTGACCTGGGGACCTGTGATCTGAGTCGTCTTATACAGAGTAAGACGGTCAGGGCCACCGCACGCCTCGGTCGAGTTTCCGCCGCAGGGAGTGCTGCAGGACGTCGCAGTAGTATTCACACCACCAGTCGCCAGGCTAGAACCGCAGTAGCATTGAGTGTAGTACTCTGTTCCCGCATATGGGAAGTTGTTCGCAAAGCAATAATCAGCGCACTGCTGGTTTGTCATGTCATCATCAGTGATGGACGCTGCACCAATTGTCCGTCCAACATCGCTGCAGACAAGTATTGCTTCAGTCAGCCCATGCAAGCTAAGGTTTGCCAAGAGGGGAAAGGAAGACGCCATACATGAAGCAACCCTGATATGTCCAGCCATTGTCCAGCGAGGGCGGCGCGGCGAGATCGCGCTTCTGGAGCAACTGGGCGTGACACGACGTCAGAGATAACAGCGACACGGACAGGAAGGAAGCCGCCGGAGAGGGCTTCATGGTTGCGGGATGTGGGCTCTCGCCAATGGCAAGCAGCAGCGAGGCAAGCGAGCGATATATGATGCCGGCGATCCCTCCAAGCACAGACGCGTAGACTCGGCGGTTGAAAGAGAGAAGAGGAGACAGGAACGGCCTCGTCCAATTTGCCGCGGTCAACGCCCGGCTTCTTGTACTCGGTGCGTCGAGAAGCTGTTGCGATGGCAGCCCAGGAAGAGGACCGGCTAACGGGGCTGAGGCGGCAGGCCGGAGACTTGGCACGACTTTTGCATGCTGCCACGGCTGGGATCGAGGCTCGTTCGAAGGTTGGACCTGAGCGGCGAGCTGGACCAGCCCTCATCCATCATGCCATGCCATGCCGCAACGGACGAGAAGAAGAGCGCGCGCAGGGGACAAGGAGCCACCCACACGGCTGCGGTTGCAGGGGAACCAGTTTGTAGGTCCATCCATCCACGCAGAATCGGAATCAGAGGCCATCCAGTAGGGCGCCTATGCAGGCGAGAGCCACACCACCCCGTCGCAACGGTCCAGGGTCGGTCAGCCGGCGTCCAGCAGCAGTAGAGAACCTGGATGATGCAGCCTCGGCCAGGGCACCAATGCAATAGTACTATCGGCATCAGCTTGTGCCTCTGGTTCCTCTCGACGGCGAGCCATCGGTCCAGCCTGCAGCCAGCCGAAGCAGGGAGACGAGCAGAGGGTGGCGGTCACGAGGCGGCATCTTGGACGTTTCTATGCGGCCCTCTCCAGCAAAGCTGACGATGCCCTCTGTCTCTGACTTCAACCTTTGGGGTGCCGGAGCCAAAGAACCGCCGCAGAGGCCAGAAAGGAGCCAAAGCGTGCCGATAAACCGCAGCGAGGGTCTGTCGAGGCTGCGGGTGGTGGGGGAGCTGGATGATGGTGCTGGTAAGAGTTGGTACTCGTAGGTGGGAAGAGGATGCAGTGCCAGGTGCGAGAGGGTTAGCTCGAGGTACAGAGTACAGCGCATCGACTTGGCGCCAGAAATACGAGGCGCGGCTCGACATTCCGAACCCTCTTCTTCTCCATCCTCCATCCTCCGTCACTCGTTTTGCGGGCTATTCTTACATACCTTACTGGCTGTAGCACTTTTGTACTATTGTCTACCGTTGCCAGATCAATCGTTCCGATGGTACTAGTATCACTAGCAGCTTCGACTAACATTGCCAGCATCATCCTCGTACATGCACAACTACAGTAGCAGCAGTCGTTGCATCATTTCCACCACGGGCGACCAACCGGGGAGTTACAGACAGGCATCATGTCTGCAAGTGCCCTCATCGTGCGTCGACCAGGCCGCTGGGCATCGCCTCTTGATGATGCCTAAACCGACAGCCGTTCTACCTACCAGGGATGGGAAGCAACCCGTGCCGGAACCAGCCAATGCGCAGCAGCTGAAGGGCTCTGGTGGTACGACGATGTGATCATCCGCCCATTGATGGCTTACCTGTTGTGTAAGGCTGGTGTGTGCGGCCATCGGAAAGGCTTCGAACCATTTGCCTTGTCTAAGTCCAGTCGCATGTGTGCGTGTGAGTGATGAGATGCGAAGCCGGAAATCAGACGCATATACGAGACAAGTACCTCCACCAGCCGCCTGCTCATGCGGGATTCCTCCTCGTCCTTCTTTGTCCCTTTTCGTCTTTTCCCGGGATAATGTTGGGCCACTGATTATTGCTTCCTCGTGGAGCTGAAGACTCTGAATGACCTTGAATGCCTCATGTGCTGAGCGCCACAGCGGCTTCGCAATATCCACGCGAGAATGGCTTTGTACTATTGGCACGGCACATGGAGCGAAGCAAGGTTTAGACTCCAGATCCTAGCCCTGGCAGTGCCTTAATCGCTGCGGGCATCTCCAGGTCGGAGCCCCGAGCCATGGCCAGCCGATAGCCCGGTTGAGATATGGCTTGACCTCCCCCAGAGGCTGCTTTGCGTTGTACGGACTTCAACGGGGCCATACATGCAATATATTATACTTTGCACGAGGTAGGTCGATAGTAGAAGAGAGCTTGGGCTTTTCACATCAGAACTTTTGAGAGTTTTTTTGCCAATGGCAAGTTCAGTATGCCATATCCTCCCTTCAATGTCTCGGTCCCCTGGAGGCTACCACATGCATGATAAGACTCGCCGCTAGCCAACAGGGGGATTGGCCGAAGCTGAGGTGGCTCAGGCACATTTCCCTCTTCAGGCTGAACTAAAAGCACATGGAAAAGAGGCCAGCGAAAAAGCGAAAAAGGGCCGCTTGCTGGGTGGATGAAAGGCCGGGCGCGATGACCTCTGGCGTCGGCAGCTAAGTCGACGCCATTCTGTTAGTGTCGCGGAACAGATATTACCCAGACTTCTGTTTGGGGCTGACAGGACAGGGAGGACAAAGTTTGGGTTTACGTAGTTTATTCGGGAGTGACCTGAAACAAAGCAGCAATATGGTCATGAGTTCTTGTCTTGTCTTTTCTTGTCAATCATGGTGTTTTGGTCTATTCTCCCCCTTGCATTGTGGCCGTTATATCGTCTCGTTCTGTCTTTTCTAAGTGCTGTACTCTAACAGAACCCTACTAGGTAGGTAAGGATATTTACATCGCTCGAACATCAATAACAGCAACAGACAAGGGCAGTTCAGCATCTATTTGCTCTATTTCTGTCCATTGCTGTCTCATCGGCTCATGCGAACCGACTGACCGTCCAACGCAACTGGGCCAGCCACACACACACGCTGATAATACTCCGTATCGCTATGCCTAAGGTAGTTCTACTGCCTTGTTGGTGGGCAACGAATCCCATGCTGGCAAGATAGACTCTGAAGGTAATGGTCCCATGCACCAGATTGAGAATCCTCCAGCCCGCTGGTTTGCTCCCAAGCCATACCCGAAGGAGACGCTCCAAGGCTCTCTCTCGCTCTGTGGGCTATCGACAGGCGCTTGCTAAGTGCTTATTTGTGGGCAAACCACCAGTCTGTCCCGTCTTGGCAGGATAATGCCATGTGAATACACTCTTTGGAAACTTTCGTCTTATTACAGGATAGAACTAACCCAGGAACCAAAGTTTATCGACAGACCGTAAGCACCGGCCCCAGCTAACTCTGCCAGGGGCATGTAAAGCTACGCAAATCATCCCATCAACAAACGGAAACGAAAGCTCGAAGAGCATAATAAACAAAGGGTTGAAATAGAAAGAAGAAGAACGAGGAGCACGCAAAGGGAAAAACAGAGTCGTCACATTCAAGTGCTCAGCAGCCCACCCCTCCCTTGCCACCACTTTTGGATGCCCTCTTGCATGAATCCCGCCCCGCCCACCGGAAGCACAAAGACGGTGGTGCAATCATTGCGCTCGCTTTTTGTCTCTATTTGTGCACTGAGCTGCAGATTCGACATACGAAGTGCAGCAACGGAATCCACTCTTTCGTACGAACTACATACAGGTTGTATCGCTTTTGCTCCGTTCTTGTACCTCGTGCTCTGGGAATCAATGTACCTATGGTACCTACATCTGCGTCTGTCTCACGGCAATCCAGGCGAGAGACATGCAGGCACGTGGACAACTGGCTTCGGGTGTCAACAGAATGGATCCTTGGATTACAAGTCCATCTCCTACATAGGTACATACAATACTTTGGCTGTCTGAGAATGACAAGAGGCAACAGAGCTGTGCCGTCTTAAGCCATTGTGGCTTCTTCCAAGCCTCGAGTCACTCCCGCTCATGCACGGCGCCCAGGCTGCATCTCGTATCGGCAGAAGCAATCCAGCGGAGGTCGTACCTCGTACTTCCTACAGACATACTACCTACATACAGATGCCCTGCCCAGTTCGTTTGGGGACGCACACGCCAGCGAGATCACCGTGAGGGCCAATAGACTGCGCGAGGCCCCCAAACACATCCCGTCAGATTCCCACCATCGGAGGATCCTAGCCGATCTCCTCTTGTCCATACGGAATCGAGACAAGGGGAGATATCAGCCGCAGTCGAATGAGTTTACTACGAACTTTAAGTACCCATCGGCAATCCAATCCTTGCAAAGCCTTGCTACCAATGACAAGACAGCTAGTCCGGCCTCCCCTGGTCTGCGTTATCGTTTACATGTGCTGCGAGAGCAATGATAACACACACGTACATAACATGCAACTTAGCACCCGATTATGCGCCTTTCAATAGTAAAGGGCTGCCTTGCGGAGAGGCCGAGCCTTCCTGCTGAACGCAGGAGGCACCACTTTGGGCTTGATGGCTTGATCATGTCCGCTCTGAGGATGATTTCATGTGGTAATGAGAGAACGAAGAGGTTGTCAATACGAACTGCAGACATGCTTAGTTACGCCCCGTGTGTGACAAGCAGGGGGGACGACAGCGAGTCCAGAGACTTGTCAACTTCAAAGAGCTGCTCCAACTGGGGTTGCGCTGCGGTGGCTTATGCAGAATATGTGTAGCGAGGCTTTGCAGACGCCTTGCGTCTCATGTGCCGCGTTTAGCACCAGCTGCGAGGTTCCGAGGAGAAGCAGTAATGCTAGGCTTCTTGGGAAGTGAACTGGGTCTTTGGTTCGAGATCACACAGGGGGGTTTTCGTGGCGTATCAGCCGAGATTGTCTATTTGAAAGCTCAGTCAAGGCTGGCGTCACATGGAGTGATTTGACGTTGAACCCTGCGTATCGAGGAGCAGGTGGTCAGGTCCATGTAGGCATGGAGTGTCTATAGCTCTCTCACCACACCAACGCCGATCTTTGTTTACACAGACAGGTAACACAATCTTCCACATTGCGGAGGAGGCGTACGAGTGACACGGCCAGCCGTGTTGCAAGGATGATTTCGGAGCATCAGCAGCAGCACGTCTACCCCGATGCCACTCTTCCGTATTGCTGTTGCTGCTGTTGTCGGATGCCGCATCGTTCTCAGCCGCTCAAGCCACAGTAATCTATTCCGTCTGCTGATCATGGCAGGATGAGGCTATTGGTAGCATTCAACTCACCGCCAGACGTGTGCTTGTGCCGTTGCCTTGAAGGAGCTTTGAAGGCTCGTGTTTCCTCCGATCGTGAGAGAAATCCTTTGGCTGCCTAATTAGATATATAGGATCATGAGCATGCCAAAGAAGAGTCCTTGTTGCAACCAAGCCATTACGAATAGTCATGTAAGTGCTGGAATTGTGTTGCGTAGATCCTCATTGCCAAGGAAGCTCTTAGACATTATTTCCCACATCTCAGATTCTGTGCTAGACACCCCCAGGATTGAATGACAGATGTTTTGTCGATGCTTCTCGGCGATATATTGCGAAACTTGTAGATGCCTCACCGCGCCGTAATACGAAAACCTTTACGCAACTGTGATCACCAATCTTCTGCAGAGGATCCGGTATAGCTCACTGAACTCCTTGATCATTGATGTCTGATGTGTTTCTGTCGCACCAAGCTACCGGGTAATGGCTGGCACTGTCGTAGAAGCCGCTTGCTTGTCTGAACTGCCACTTTGACTTGGCGCTCGATAGTATAAGAAAGCTGAACATATATCAAGAGGCAATAGCAAACAGGAGCATATAATGCGCCATGGTTCGCCTTCAGTTCCGCCGCCAAAACATTTGCAGTGGGTAAACAGGCGGGACAATTAAGGTGAGTTGACGTGCTCGTGAGCGGCATTCTCACTCAAAGGCAACCAAATCATCATGTGCATTCCAGACCTACTTATATACATTTTCAAAGCCTCGAAAAGCCTTTATTGGTCGGGCTTGGATTCTGCAGCGGACGCACTGGTTGTTGTTGCATGCTTCTGCATCTATTGCAGGGCATGTTGCTTATCTGATAGGTATCGGAAGATGAAGCAAGCAATCGAGGACGTGGGCATCATGTCTGCAATCAGCCTGCAAAGCTGGCCCCCGCTGAAGTTGAGTCAACCAACAATGACCAGACACACGATGCCTGGTTTTCCGCAGTGATTAGATAGAAGGTTAACTCCGTCGTGCTGCGACTATGACTCTTCAAAATCTCCCTTTCTCCTCGTTTATTTCAATCGCGAATGCTTCAATTGGCCCATCTCGCCATCTCCGCAAATCCAGTGACTCACATGTCTCGAATAAGCAGCAGCTAAAGGCAAAAAAGGGATCGATTGATGCCTTTGTCAGCAACTTTTTTTCTGCTCCGGGAGGCTTTGCCGCTTTGCCACACCAGATCTGGAAGGCACTGGCGGCCCACTAAAACTTTTGTGATGCAAATCCCAGGAATTCGAACTCCATCGACTTGAATATCAAGAGCCTTGAGCCGCCTTTTGCATATCACCACAGCTCGCGGGCTTCTTCTCTTCTTCTTCTCTTGCTCTACTGGACTTTTTCCTACTAGACTTCTGGCATTTACTGTTGGATTCGTGCGATAGAGCGATATTTGCTCGCCTTGGAGCCGCCAGTTGAGAGCCTTCTTTTCACTCAGCCTTACCACATACGATTCATGCACCACAGCGATCAGATTCCAAACCACCTACGAACAAGCTCTCCTCAGAGCTCAACCGAAATCATGCTTGAAGGCGAGGCAGCGCAGCCCCAAAGCCAGTCTCAAGGAGCCTCGAGAGGGGCTTCACGGAGTCGCAGAGGCAGAGGCCGCGGGGGAAGAGGACGAGGGCATCATGGAGGTTCTGGTCATGGCGCGCAAGGGCGCGCTGCCCCTCAGGTCGACAGCTCAGAGACTGTCCCCTCATCTACGCCAGCTTCCACATCCCAGCAGGAATCAGCACCCTCTTTAAACCCTTCAAGACAGGCTCGCGGAGGAAGAAGCAGGAGAGGGCCGCGGCAGGGTGAGCGAGGCGGCGCCAGACATGGCGCCCCCCGAGCTCCCAAGCCCGCGACGACACGGCGATTCGGAGGGCATCTGACTGTTGACACAGAGGATACATCATCGGAAGCTCCTTCATTAAGTGCAGAGGCACCCGAGTTCGTGCCTGGGCAACCTATTTTGCCGAGAGTGTAAGCCGCCTGGTGATGCCACTGTTTGTTTACGAAGCTAATAACCGCCTGTAGAAATCAGAGGCAATCGCAGCCTTCGAGAGCCCCTAGGCAGCCCGAGGCTAAGCTACCCAAGTCCACGGCGGCGGATCTCGGAACCAGGATTCACGAGGACATCAGTAACGGAAACTATGAATGCGCAGTGTGCACAGACGAGGTCCTCCGGAAGTCTCACGTGTGGTCCTGCAACGTCTGTTGGACCGTTGTTCATCTCAAGTGCGCCAAAAAGTGGTACCATAACCAGATGAAACAGGATGCTGCCCGGCCTGCAGAAACGCAGGCGGAGAATCTGTGGAGATGCCCGGCATGTAATTCCAAGCTGTCGGACGAACCAGGCTCATATCACTGCTGGTGCGGAAAGGACATCAACCCGAGGCCATCAAGCACATCGCTCCCTCCGCATTCCTGCGGACAGACATGCTCAAAACCTCGGGGAACGTGCCCGCACCCTTGCGGCCTCCAGTGCCACGCGGGACCATGCCCGCCGTGTACTCTTGTTGGCCCGATGCAGTCTTGCTTCTGCGGGAAGAACACCTCGCAGAAGCTGTGCAGAGAGACCGACTACGAAAATGGTTGGAGCTGCCAGGAGATTTGCGGCGATCTTTTGCCCTGCGGAGAGCACTTTTGCCCAAACCCATGCCATCCCGGACTCTGTGGAGACTGCGATCTCAAGGTTGACGCCAAGTGTTACTGCGGTCGCGTTGAGAAGAAGATTCCTTGCTACGAGCGGCAAGAGGTACGGCCTTCATATAGCGTGGAGGACGGCTCATGGTTCGAGGGCTCTTTCAGCTGCCTGAATCCTTGCGAGAGGAAGTTCGATTGCAGGACTCACAGCTGCTCTGCAACGTGCCATGCCCAGGATGAGCACCCCGCTCACTGCCCCTATTCTCCCGACGTGGTCACACACTGCCCGTGTGGCAAGACGCCGCTCGAAAACTTGTTGGAGGCTCCAAGACAATCTTGCCAGGATCCGGTGCCTCATTGCGACAGGGTCTGTGATAAGATCCTCCCCTGTGGCCACCTCTGCAAAGCCAAGTGCCATACTGGCGATTGCGGATTCTGCATGGAGAAGGTTGAGATATCATGTCGATGTGGACGAACTACGTCTACATCCATCTGTCACCAAGGAGACGTCCAACAGCCGTGGTGCATGAGAACATGCCAGGCGAACCTGAGCTGCGGTCGTCACAAATGCGGTGAGCGCTGCTGCCCGGGAGAGAAGAAAGCTGCAGAGAGGCAGGCCGCTAGCAGGAGGAAGAACCGACAGCCGGGGGATTCTGTCGTCGAAGCCGAACATATCTGCATCCGGACGTGCGGCCGGCCGCTGAAATGCGGCAGCCATAACTGCCAGCAGATGTGCCACCGCGGAGCATGCGCAAGCTGCCCCGAAGCCATCTTCCACGAGATCAGCTGCAACTGTGGCCGGACGGTGCTCCAGCCGCCGCAGCCCTGCGGGACGCACGCCCCCGAGTGTCGGTTTAACTGCCCGAGACGACCGGCCTGCGGACACCCGCCGGTGGAGCACAACTGCCATATGGACGACATCTCCTGTCCCAAGTGCCCGTTCTTGGTGGACAAGTGGTGTGCTTGCGGCAAGGAAAAGCTGCATAGCCAGCCCTGTCACCTCCAAGCAGCTCACTGTGGCAAGCCTTGCGGCAAGACGTTGAAGTGCGGGTACGTATTGCTTTCTATTCCTCTGAGACTTTGTCCCCAAGATGGGCTTTACAATGTACTGACACGGCAGTCTTAGATTGCACAAATGTCGAAAACTATGCCACCGACCAGGAGAGTGCGAGGACAGCGCAAATTCTAGTCAGACCTGCGGCCAGGCATGTGGCAAGACGAAGCTCTTCTGTGACCATGCTTGCCAGAACCCGTGCCACGGCCAAACTCGTAAGTCTCAGTTCGAATCACTTCAATAAGATCAGAAGAAACAGAATTCTAATGAAAACACCGGCACAGCTTGCAATGAGTCAGCTCCTTGTCCCGCCAAGGCAACCATCGCTTGTCCTTGTGGCCAGCGCCAACAGGAGGTCAAGTGTCTCGCCAGCAGCTCCAATCCCACGCCCTCTCGCCCCGAGCTCAAATGCGACGACGAGTGCCTTCGCCTAGAGCGAAACCGACGACTCGCCGCCGCTCTCAACATCGATCCCGCCTCCCACACCAACGACCACGTCCCCTACTCAGACATCACCCTTCGGCTCTTCAAGGAGAATCTCGCCTGGGCCGAGGTACAGGAGCGCGAGTTCAGGGTCCTCTCCAAGAGCCCCGAAGAGCAACGGCTGCGGTTCAAGCCTATGCCGAGCCACCAGCGGCAGTTCCTACACGCTCTCGCCGAAGACTACGGCCTGGAGAGCAAGAGCGAGGACCTCGAGCCGTACCGCTACGTCGTCATCTGGAAAGGCGCCAGGTTTGTCTCTGCCCCGAGTAAGACTCTGGCGCAGTGCCTCAAGATCCGGGAGGCGCAGGCGGCCGAAGCAGCCGCCGCCGCCGCCGCCGCGTCAAGAGCTCCGACTCCTCCGCCCGCCATCGTCGTCGAGCCCTTCAACGCCTTCCTCCTCGTGTCCCCCCGGTTCGGCCTCACCATCGAAGACGTCGAGGCCGCCATCCGGCCCGACCTCGCAAGCCAGTCCGGGCTCTCCTTCACAACGTCCTTTTTACCTTCCGACGAAGTCCTGGTGCGCGCCACGGCGCACTACTCCTCGTTCCTCACGCCCACCGCCGTTGAGCAGACTCTCCAAAACATGAAGCCGCGCCTCGAGGGCACAGTCAAGCGGCAGGACATCGCGGGCAACATCCTCCTCTGCCACGTCGACGCCAACGAGCACGTCTCGCGCAGGGAGGACATTAGCAGGAGCGATGCCTCGGGCTGGAGCGCCGTCGCGGGGAGGGCCGCCACGCCGGCGAAGAAGGAGGAGCAGGCGGCAGCGGCGGCGTCGGGCTCGGGAGGCGGGTCTGGGAAGAGGGTGCTGCTTGGGCTGAGGAAGAAGAAGGCGGTGGAGACGCCGCCGGCGAGGTCTTGGACGGCGCAGCTTGATGGGGATGTCGAGTGTTGAGCGGGCTTTGGTTTGATGATGATGGGATACGGATACCTGCTTCTTCAATGGGTTATCAGGAGAATATGTAGAGCATTCAGATGGGAGATGAGTAGGGATATACTTTACTTGTCTCCCTATCCAGCGATGATATATATATACCAGGAACGACAACTGGTCATGCTCCTACCACCCAACCAACACCCCAGCGAACTTCACATACCACCTCAACAAGAATAGAGATATTCTCGAACAAAGCATTAATATTATGGCATTAAACAGTATAAACCACCCTTTCTCAAGTCGTACTCCGTATCCCGCCCCTTCCCGCCTATGCAATGAACCCTATTCTATGCTTCCGAAGCTCCATGAACCTTTGTATTCCCCAAACCGCCTCTAGCCCATCCCCAAGGGTACACACTGTATGTTGTTGCCCGTATCGTACAGAGACGTACTCGATATGTGCCTCCTATAGACTTTACCCCGTCATGCAAAGTTTTGTATGAGACAAGATGCTCTCAAATAATAGAATGAACAGAAAAGAAAGGTAGTCCCGGTATGCTGACCAATAAGAGATACCGCTTGCAACACGCGTTCTCTGTTGTATAAGATGCATGAACATGAATGTTCACCAGTGAATAAGGCCCAAGGTGTATGTATGTGTGTGTATGTGCGTGTATATTTGGGGATGAACAAAAAAAGGACCAAGACGCACGCACAAAAACAAAATCAAAAAAGGCCAAAAATATTTCAGCGTAAAAAAATATATGTGCAAAAAGCAGTTGGGGCCGGGTATAAGGTAGGTGGTATATCACGCGACGCATGGCCCCCTCCACACATGCACTCTTCTCTCCAAACGATCATCGTCACATGGACAGACGCGGGTTGGGCAAGAGACCACCTACATCCCGCTCCCGCCTGGTCTGTCCCGTGTTGAGGCCGCCCTCGCTCTTCTATCTCGAGTCGGCGGGAAATCCTCCCATTTGCTGAGCTGGGATCAGCAGACCACAAGAGGCCGTATATGGGGCCTGCATGCAACAGACAAACGCCAAGGGTCCTACGGGGGAGCCCATGACGATGCAAGTGATGCAAAAAAGATACAGTTGCCGTGGCAGCACACTCGTATCAGAAGCGGCGACGCACATGCACAGTACAGCGGTTCTATCGCTCGTCTTTGCTCTCCTTGGAGGGGGCGTCGTTTATAGACTCGGCTATGAACTCCGAAATGGCCTCGAAGTACCCCTCCTCCAGCACGCTCGAGTTGTGATCGCCGCCTGGGAAGGCCTTCCACGTCTTGCTGAAGGAGGTGGAGACATTGTACAGCTGGGTCATATGACTGGGACTGGACAGGATTATCTTGTCAGTTTCTGATATACATGATGCAGTGTATCATAAAAAGAGAAGAATAAGAGAATTGTGGTGTACCCCTAGGGGACAACACGGGATCGGTCAGGGTTTGGAAAAAGAGTTTTTAATCAGAGCCACGAATGGTTCAGATTTTGTGGGTGATGCAATTTGTTCATCATATGATCCCGGCGCAAGGTATGGAAAGGCAAAAAGAAACGAGAGAGAACTTACGGGACAATCTCATCTTGCAGTCCGCTGAGAAACAAGATGGGAATCTTGGTAATGGACGGCAAGAGAGATTCGCTGCGCCATACTTGGTGGCACAGCAGGGTGAAGTATTTTGCAGGAGGGAGAACGGAAGGAATAAGTTTGCGCATGGAGAGAAAAGTATTCTCCAGCACCAGACCCGCAATGTCTCCGTGGTCCTGGTTCTTAGCCACTAGCTTGATGGCGACGGCTCCACCAAGGCTCTGGCCGTAGACGACAAACCGGTGATTCCTCGTCTCTGCTCGCTCGCGGAGGTAGTTGAGGCCCGTCTGGGCGTCGATTCCCAGGCCGGCCTCGTCTGGCTCGCCGGTGGAGGCGCCGTAGCCTCGATACTCAAGCATGAAGACGTTGCACCCAATCATGTTGATGAGGACGCGGGCGATGGGGAGGCGGTGACCGATATTGCCTGCATTTCCGTGGAACATGAGGATTGTGATATTCGAGTTCTTGCCGCCACGGGGCCCGCGGATATAGTAAGCCGACAGCTTCTCGCCATCGTCGGTGGGGATGACCAGCTCTTCAAAGTCCTTGATGCCGAATTGCGTAGGGCGAGGGATGTCGGTTCGCGAGTTGGGCGGCATATGCGACGGGTAGATGAGTGCCCTGCCATGACGGATTGTCTTGTCAGCTCGGGTCGTCTCGAACGGGGAACATGGGCCAGAACGACGAGAGTGTCGACAATGACATGAGACAGATAATGCAATGGGCGCAGATAGTGGAGAGGAAGGAATTGGGGGCTGGGCTCGTAAGCTCGACGCACTTTTGCTTGAAATAGAGGAGAGAGGTTAAGATGGCCACGATGCCCTGCAAGACGCGGTTCGCGGTCAGCCCAATTATTCTCTTCCCTTCGCCAATCCCGGCGGCGGTCCTGATCCGGATTTCCAATCACAATCGCCATCGCGGATCCCAAACTGCTGATGCAATGCAACAAGAAGCGTCGTGGGCTTACCGTCGAGGCCAGAGCTGGCAGGCGCATGTAGCCTGCAGCCGCGGTCAGGAAAGAGGCGGTCTGGCCAAAGTAGCCATTCATCATGTCGTCGCCGCTGTTGTGGTTGCGGATTTTGTGGTTGTGCCGATTATGCTTGGAGGTTGCTGGAGGGGGTGTGTTGGACTTTGGTGTCATCTTTCCATCTTTGGGAGAAGGTGTAGCCGAACGTCGAATTGAATATCGCATGTGGTCCCATGCCCAAGCCACAGCAATTCAGCCCGATGACACGACAACATGTATCTATGTGCGTATCTTTTTATGAGAAAAAAAAAGAGGGGTCCGGTGCTGCGCAAAAACGAGGCGAATCTGGTCGGGATAGGAGGCGGAAAAGGCGCTTGTTGAGATTTGACTCGGTTCGAGCTCGCCCGCTATCCACAGAGACGCTGTGGCACGGTTCAGAGCTGGGCCCCGGAATTGGCGCTGTCTGATTTGGCTGTTGGGAAGCGCCGGACTTTTTTTTTTTTTTTTTTCTTCTGTCAGGGGTGTCGGAGGGGAGACGAGATGGACAGCGTCAGAGAGCGTCAGACTCGGCGTTGGAGTCAGGGAGAGAGGAGGCGTCGTCCAGAGGATGTCGAAGAGGCCAATGAAACAAATCGCCAGGTGAATATAGCAATAAAGACTGATAAGTAGGTTATAGGTTATAACGACAGGTCAGCTTAGTCGACGTGGATCTACTCGCGGCCGCTGGATGCAGCTGAACTGGACGCCACTGCTGCCGACTGTGCAGATTGAGTATGCCGCTGCCTGGAGACTGGAGACCAGAGTCGAATCGTATTCTTTGCTTTCTGCTTCGCTTTCGTCAGGGCTGCATTGACTTCGTCAGCGTCTTCGGAGTGGGCGTGGAGGAAGCAGGTCGGCGACCGGATCTCGACAGAAAGAAGGGAAAGGGAGAAGGAAAGGAAGTCTAACAATGATTGAATATTCGGGATCAAAAGGAGCGTGATGGAGAAGCAAATCCAGGAGTCGCAAGAAGGGGGAGGAAGCGAGGGAAGAGGAGGGAGAAGAAAGGAAGGGAAAAAGAAAAAGAAGAAGAAAAGATTGGATGCAGATGAAGCAGGCCAGAAAGTGCCCGGTTTACGAGTGACATCCAGGGAGGCACGACGGACCGTGAGCTTTCCCGGCTTAGATGCTCCGTCAACAATCAAGGTTAGCGATGACCTCAAGGTACCTTCAATAGATGGTCGGGGGTCGATGGTACTCCAGAGGCTGGCAGTACATACAAAAGAGCCACAGCAGTCGATTGACTCAAGAAATGGCCTAATGAATCGGCAGCGGCGCCTCTTGTCCCTGTCGCTCCGGACTTGATCGATACATTGACGTCCTTTGATTAGCCCATATTGCATCCAGCTGCCCGTTATTTGCAGCGAAGATTGGTGTGGAAACGCTCAATCTCCGCTAATACGGCGCCAGCAGCGGCCGGGCTGCCCTGCATCGCGAGCGCCATTTGCCGTCGTCTGAGTTGCGCAATTGGGCCAAAATTAGCCGCCAGCTGCTGGATCGCCAGGAACCTATCAGTTCATAATAGTTCATCAGGGCCAATCCCTCGTCTCCAGCATCTAGATCATCGCACGTCTCAATGGCCTGTCGGGAGGGCGAGGTTGAAGCTGGGCTGGAGATCTCGCGGGCCGAGGGCTGCTAAAGAATGATTGCTCCAGCCTTAGCCCAGATCTGGAAATCCGGGGTTGAGGATTTCAAATTGAGAGCACCTCAGCTTACCTACAGTGGCAAGTTCCAGAGCACGCCAGCCCCTGTACTATTTCCTGTTCCTGTTCCCGCTTCCGTTCCTGGTACCTCGGCGGCAGGGCCAATTGCCGCGAGTCATCAGGTACAGATTGACAAGGGCTATTTCTTGAATTCGGTCTCATCCATCTGCCTCGGCTCATGGATCCATCTAATGTCTGCAATGCGTGACACAGCCAGACTTGACAGCTGCTTGCTGCTGGTACAATTCATTGTTGCTGATGCCTGGTTAAGGCAAGGTAGGGTGATGCAGCATCAACACATGAAACACAAGTAAAATAGGTAAACAACAGTAGAACAGAAGGAGGAGCTGCACACTGCATCATGCACTTGGCGACCGGCTGCACGCCTCAGCCCAGCCTCACCTCAGACAAACAGCTAATTGCTGACGAGGCCGATGATGGAGGCGCATTGGTATCGCACATACTGCTGTATGTACAGACAGACGGAGGAGCGGTGTCGCCTTGGTCTGCGTCGTGCCGACTGACAGCGCACCCGTTGCGTTGGCGACGTCTTGACGAGACGGCGGTGATTGCTGAGTGCTACGTTCTTCATCATCGCTTCTGAATGCTATCTCTACCCTGAAATTTAAACAATCGATTCTACAAGCATTCTTTCTTATCCTCGACATACGGAGTACATGATGCCATCATCAGCCTCACCCATACCAACACGTCTCGAAATGCACACCAACGCAGTCATTCGACGAGACGCGAATCCAGCGAACAATCATCATCAGCCGTGGCGTATCACAGACCCTGGCTACAGCTGTACAGTAGTGAGTACTTGTAGCCGACCCGGACCTGCATCTGCATCAACCTGCATCTGCACCGCCAGGCCACTTGAGACCGCTGTCCTTCTCGACTCGCTTACAATAACAAGCTTGAAATCTAAAAGCCAGCTGTAATACTTGTACGCCTCCGGACCTGCATGACCGGCCGCCGCCAGAGCGGACAGAGGCTTCCGTATCGAGGAGGTACTAATAACAAGAGGGGAGAGACACGAGAAATAAGCAGGGCGGGAGGCGTGATTTTGATGGATGTGCCAGCAGCAGCAATGTCCAGTCACTCGTCATTGGAAGCTTTCTGTCTCGGCTGCCGACTTGTCGCAGACCATTTTTGGCTCTTTTCGACATGAAGGCTAGACTAGTCGGTGCCAGAACGAGGAGACGGTACGACTGATCCTGACGGACTGATATATTCACAGAATGACCTTCCATCATCGACCCGACATGCATCGCAGGCCTTGTTGGAGAGGGATTCGGAGTTTGGCGTGGGTCTCGCGGTCTTTCTAATTCGCCTGGCTTTACAGATTGTAAGCATCTACCTGTCTGAAACACTGTGGCAGCAAGACGATGCGCCGCCATTCCTTCGCCGTCTCTCGCGTCGAAGCGATGATGCTACTATCTGCGGCAGCACTTGATAGGTAAGTCGTCGACGGAGATCACAATGATACAGCGTCGCAGTGCTAGTGGTCTACTCGCAGCCATCACGCCCATTCACTTGACCCCGAGTCCCGCCCCTCGGTCCTGAGACATGCATGATGCAGCTGCATGCCTCCTCCCCCTCCACCCGCGCCAGAAAGCAGGCATTCGACCTGTTTCTCGCTACCTACTGGCCGCGACATTGTCGAGGAACGGAGCAGTTCTGCACCCATCCCCCATCCCGTCTGGCGCATCCGCTGCTACTAGTCGCCACACGTGCCTCGCATCTTCAGTTGAAATGCTACAGATGACCTCTCTTTTCTGTTGAGGAAGTGGGTGGTGGGCGGCCGGCGGTGGCGCCAGGGGGGCCGCGTGAGAGAGAGGCCGGATGGCGAGAGGAGACGGACGAAGAGCCCATCGCGTGTTGCTGCGGGGGCATGGATGGACTGACAAAATTCGAGGCCGCAAAAAACGTGAGACATTGATAAGCCAGAGTCGGGGTTAGAGGGAATAACGGCTGGCTGTTCCATATCTTAGACGCTTGACTTTTATGCGCGCCTAGCCCTGAGTGGGCTGTAGCATCTATCATCATCAGACATTGTTAGCACTTCGTCAAAGAAGACGCTTCTTCATCATCTGCTGATACTAGTAATACTAGCAGCCATCCGGTAACAGAAGCCATCCCGGAAGAGCCATCCGCAGCCCCCGTCTGGCTTCTCGTTAGCCTGCTCCATTCCATGGAAGGGAATATGCATGCAGTACCTTAGCACCAACCCATCACCACCTGGCCGCTGATCCATGAGACTCGCGGTGGGCAGCTCTGGGCAAATGGGGGCACTGGGTTCGCGACGCAGCAGCCCCAAGGGCCTCGTCCCCCCTTTCCAAGGTGCAATGCAAGATGGAAGACGCGCATCACAGTCACGTCGTGGATTGGGTCCGTCCCTGCGTCTGCGTCTGCGTCCGGCATGGATGGAGAGGATGGATGGACATGGGCGGCTTGTCTACACGCTTGATGTTCTCAGGTCGTCGGTATGTCTGAGCATGTACATATGTGCACATGGATTCCCACGACCGTTGTTCCTACTATTCCTAGCCGCTGGCGCTGTCGAGGCGCTTGTACCGTCTCTTGCTGCGAGCTGGACGGCTGAAGGGGGTATGTTGGCGCTCGATGCCTCACATTGCCGGCTTGCGTTGGCGCTGATGTTGGCGCTCGCGGATGGGTTCGGTAGCAGGTGTTAGGTAAGGTAGGAACAGCGGCTGCGTCATGCGAGTACATACGAGCAGAAAGCTGGTGCCCATCTGGCCCAGTTCCGGCTTGTCGAGCTCGAGTGACAAATAGCAAACCCATGGATCATGTCATGAAGAAGCAGGGCGGCGATGACGGCTACTGTGCCTGCTCAACTCTCCTCTTGACCACGCGTGTGTTTCTCAAAACAGCAGCTGGCAATCCGCGGGTAAGTACGAGCAGCTCCGTCATGCACCTTCAGGTTGTGGCTTTCCCGCATCAATATGGAACTGGTTATGCTTGTTGACACACACTCCCCTCGCCCCCATGACTGTTTGGGTCCCTTGTGCTACCGCCGTGGCTGCATCTCAGGAGACCGCCTCTTTTCTGGTCTTGTCTTGTCATGCCTTGTCGTTTCTCGTCTTGGCCGTGGCGAGGCTTCGGGGGCCACGCTGTAGCTTTTTCGTCGTCATCACCGACGTCTTTTGGGCAGCGACGGAGAGGGAATAACTGGTGTTGAGTTGCAAAACGGACAACCACGTCGGCAGCAGGGCCCCTTTTAGACTCATTGTGGCCTTGCCTCTTCCCCGCCAAACGATGCCTTGGGCGGCCACCGCAGAGCCCCAAGTTCGCCATCGCCGTAAGAATCAACCAACAACAACGCTGACCATCTCTGTTGCCGGGGGGGCATGTAAGTACGGAAGGGCTAAGGTGACGCCAGGGTGTGGCATGTGGCATTGCCTAGCTTCATGTGACCCGTCGCTGGAAAACGAAGCCGTAGAGCCAATCGCCGGGCTGCTTCAGTTCGAGTTTCGACTTGTGGCGCCTGGTTGCCGGGAGCCAAAAGTTCGAGCTGGTGTCTGGGCGTGGTGGCAGATGCAGAGGCAGAGGCGTGCTCGTAGCGGGCGAGATCTGGAGTTTCTGACCGGTTCACCGCAGCACAGGCAGGGTTTTCGGCTTGCGTGGGTAATACTACTCGAATGGAGTTGATTTGGGATTTTTGCTCTCTCGCTTGCTTCCCAAAGAGAAGCCCTACGGCCGCGCCTGATGCCCAACCAGGATCCTGACGGCCGGATAGGGCAGCGAATGGAACACAAGAGAAGGTGAAAAAGAAGAGAAGGAAGGAAAAAATTGTCGCGGTCTGTGCAGGGTTGCGGCGCAAGACGACGTCGTTGTGCAGGAGGCGCAGGCAACAGCTGTAGCCGCCTTGCCCGGCGAGAGGATGAAATCGAAACAGCAAACTGGCTGCGATAGATGGGAGATGGAGGGCGGCATCCACAGTAAGGTACATACATGACACTATCGCAACAGCAGCAGCAGAAGCAGAGTCTAGATGCTAGGGCACCGCCTTGTGATGCCTCACTCCGGCAAAGTGTGCCAGCTCCCTACAGTAGGTAAAAAAAGAAGAAGAATATGAATAAATCCCGGCTGCCGGCTCGACCTCGACCTCGACCTCGACCTCGACGTTCCTGTTGTTGTTGTTTGTCTTCAATCCTTCCGTCTTGTGATCACTTCCCTCCATCTTTTCCCCCCTGGCACTAATACAACCGCTACTCCAACACAAACTGCAGTGGTTTTTCCAGGCCCTGTTTCTGGCCTATTTTGGCGCCTGTTCCTGTCCCCTCCACCCCTCTATTTTCTCTGCGTTCCAAGCCTAAAAATCCCCCCTCCATTCCCCGTCGCCCACCTCCATTCCATCCCGTCCAAGTTCTCTTCCCGGCGCCCCAGAGAGCCTATCAGCGTCTGCTGTTTCTCAGCTCGCATTTTTTCTTCTCTTCTTCCTCTTTGCTTCCTCTCGATATCTTCAACACGCCCTCAATCTTGAGACGCATTCCTCTAAGCAAAAGGCCGCCTCCTTGCATCTCTGCGAGCCTCTGCTGGGCGCCACGAAGCACGAAGCTGCGCGCAAACTCGTATCTGCTTCAACCGGCTGCTGCGACCAAAACAATCACAGCAGAGATTTCAGATTTTTTCTGTCTCTCTCCTCCACCAGCCAGTCCCAGGCCAGGCTCTGCAGAATCCCGGCGATTTCTTCCGTCTTGCCTGCTTCTGCCGCTGCCGCTGCATCAGCCCTCCGTCTCCATCCGCTCGCCGTCGAATTGCAGCTCCCCCCAACATCGACACACAAATAGAAAAGCAGCACGCCGACTAAAAGCCTTGAGAGCCACTCAACTCAGCATCCAGGAACCGGCAAACTTTTTTTTTTTTTTCTCTTTTTTCGTGATCCAATCACTCGCGGCCACAATCATGGTTTCCTTCTCGTGCGAGGTACGTTCGGCACTAGCCAATCTCACCTCGACTGACATGCTTCTTCTTTGTCTTGTCTTGTCCCCTCCGTCCCCTCCCGTCCAATGCTTTCTTCTCTTTGTGTCTGGCTGCTCCCATTCCCGTCCGTGGCGCTGCGCTCGCCCCCTCCACTCCCTCCCCTGTCGCGGTCATCTTTCCCGCAGCATGAGATGCCCGGCCACCACCACTGCCTTGGCCCTGGCCGCTTCATAGCCTGACATCACCCTTTGCTCTGCACACACCACCCTCCCTCCGCGCTGCTAGGCCTGTACGAGTATTGTATTACTTGTGTATTGCTTGCCCAGCTCCCGGCAGAGTAGCACTACTGGCACTATTTCAAGCATCCCTTCTGGCTTGCGTCCCGCTGATCCCTCGGGCCCGCTCGCCTTTGTTTCGACAAACTCCCCTCCCCCTCCTTCACGCCCCTGCCCGCAACCGCGCTTCTGCTGGTATATACATGCCACTATATATCCATCCCCCATCTCGCAGCGCCTCGTCTGCATTGCACTAGTCTCTATTATCCTCTCCCGGTCTCGACTCTCTTCTGACCTGACCTGACCTGACCTGTTTACTTATCTTATACTTTATATAGGCGTGTGGTGACGTCCTCACCAAAAAGAAGCTCGACCCTCATCGCAGCCGCTGCCGAGGCGCAACCTTCACCTGTATTGACTGCATGGTGTACTTTCCCGGCTTCGAGTACCGCTCTCATACAGTAAGTTCTAACTTGGCAGAGTGCCGACCTGGTGTCGATGCTCATAGAGTTTGCCGGCGTGGTTGGGCTAACAGCTCGCAGACTTGCATGACCGAAGAGCAGAAATACCAGGGCGCATTGTACAGACCCAAACAGAACAAGAAGCAACAGCCTCAACAACAAAATCAGCAACAACAGCAGCAGCAGCAGCAACAGCAGCAGCAGAAGCCCGCCATGAACTCACATCGCATGGGCATGGCCAACACATTGGCCCTCCAGCCATTCGTCGAAGACGTCAACGAAGACAAAGAGTACGAATCATGGCACGAGTACGAAATCCGCGACAAGTCTTCCACCGGCCCTCCTCCAGAGGCGCCAACCCCTCCATCTGCCGCCGACGACGAGCACGTCAACGTCTTTGACTTCCTGGACAACTCTCAGACCCCGACTGCCTCAAACGTGAGCCGCGCACGAGACCGAAAGCCCTCTAATGCCGACGACAGCACCTCTCTTGTGCGCTACGAGACAAAGACCGGCGAGCTCCTGGAACCGGCTTCTCTTATGGACCAGGACGGAGAGCCGTTGGTACAATACGGCACTGGCCCTGTGCCCACTGCAGACTTCGTCACCCCGAAGCCGAAGGCGGAGCGACGCAGATCAAAGGACCGCGGTGCCCAGAAGGATAAGAAGCGGAAGCGGTTGCACATCGACGTCGCTGGCGACCAGATCATGGCCGACGCGCCCCCCGTTCTTCACTCTGGCCTCACTGGTGGCCTCAAGAACATGATGCGGCCTACGTTCCCGCCCTCACCCGACTACTCTGGAGACAACATCGCCGACCTCTCGCCCACAAGCCCCGTCAAGAAGTCGAAGCACTCTCGGCACCACAAGAGCCACCACCACCATCACCAGTCTTCCACCAGCATCTTTGGCATGATCGCCGGCGCCCCGCCCAAGACCAAGTCGAGCAAGCGCAAGTCTTCTTCCAAGAAGCACTCCCACAAGCACGACAAGAAGTCGCCCAAGCTCATCGAGTACCGTCCCGGCTCCAAGGACGGCAAGGGCGACCACGACGGACAGATGGTCGTCTTCAAGCCTCGCGCCGACGTCTTCCTCAGCTTCGTGAACAAAGGCCCAGAGAGCGAGCGCGGCTGCAGCATGAACAAGGCCCTGAAGCGTTTCCACCGGGAGCGCCAGGCCGCTGGCGACAACGTCCCCAAGATCAAGGAAGAGAAGGAGCTGTGGAGATCACTGCGACTTCGACGCAACGATCGAGGCGAGATTGTTCTCTTTTGTGAAGAATAAACTCGCCAAACGACTCGAAAGAACAAAAAACAATAATAGGACAAAAAAAAAAAAAACGGCAGAATCTGTCTTCGGGCGAATTCTACCTACTCAGTGTTTCATGGATACTTGGATACAGGAGTTTTGCTGGACTATCCTCATCTTGCTTTCTTTGACAGCGTTTCTGCATTGCTTGGCCGGAATGGATCTGTACCACTATTGTCTTCTATCTGTCATACTATTTTAAGGGTCACGGATAGACGGACAAGCTTGGTCTCCCCCCCCCCCCTGTAACAACATCAACAACACGGTCGAATTTGCCTGGGATCCGGCCGGCGCCATCCCGACGCACACATGTGTGGTCTGTACGGGACGGCTCTCACCCTGGATGGGGATTGTCGACTAATCTTGTGGCATTACTACTGCGGTATGAGGCGGAAGGATTGGTGATGGGCGCAGTAATGGGGGTTAATGATACCACGGAGGGGAGGTGTATGAAGGGAAAGCTTCTCTTCTGTTCAATTCTTCTATCCCATTTTTCAATTCCATTTGTATGATGGCATGTGCGATGGATTTTTGGCTGACAAGCCTCAGCAAGGCATCTGCTTTGTTTCATTCTGATATTACCCCTTCTAACTTTCCTCTTCTATGTTATACATCTTCTATTCCAGTTTTCTTTCCCGCCGACCAACGCATGACTACATGTATGGAGTATCACAACCTAGCTATCCAAGAACATCTGATTTCGCTTGACCAAAAAAAAAAAACAAGATATGAAAGAAATCTTGCTACATGACGCGTAAAGGGAGAATGTGCTGCACCATGGCCTCCCGTCTGCACAGGGGACACTCGGGCTTTTCCCTCACCCAATCCCCTATGCACTCCCAGCAGAAGACGTGGCCACACTGCGTGGCGGCAGGGTCCTTCATCTCCTCGAGGCACAAGGTGCATTTGCGCTGCTGGCTGCCCTTGATGTAGCCCATTGTCGCCTCGTTTTCGAGGTGGAATCGCGGAACGGCGCTGACGGGGGTGTGCGTCGTGGTGGCAATGTCGACCTTTGTCGCCTGCGGGCCGACGGTGCCGACGCCGCTGAGCAAGAGGTCGTTGTTGGAGGCGGAGTAGTTGTTGTTGTGGCTGAGGGAGACGTCGAGCTCTCCGGCGTGGAAGCCCAGCCGCTCGCGCTGGGATGAGGCGGAGACGGAGGAGAAGGTGTCGCGGACGTGCAGGAAGGCCTGGACGGCCATCTGGATGGCGAGCAGGACGCCGAGGAGCTCGTAGCCGCCGCGGTCGGGGGTGTCGGGGACGGTGCGGGTGAAGACGTAGCGCAGGGAGAGGAGGCGCTTGGTGAGCTCGTAGTAGGTGCCGTTGAAGTAGAAGAGGGCGAGGACGACGGCCTGGAAGGGCGCGGCGGAGGTGAGGGAGGAGAGGTGGGCGGAGAGGTACTCGAGGACGCAGACCTGGCGCGTCTTGGCCTTGTTGTTGTTGTTGTCCTGCTGGCGGAGGGCGGCGAGGCGGCGGTCGATGAGGCGGCGCAGGCGGGCGCGCAGGCCGGGGAGGGCGCGGGAGGCGAGGTAGGGGAGGAGGATGGTGCCGGCGATGTAGGCGGCGCGGGAGGACAGACGGGGCAGGGCGAGGCGCGCCGAGGCGTCGACCTGGACAAGGTCGCAGTATTCCTCGCCGAGGGTGCGGTTTCCCGGGAGGGTGGTGAGGCCGAAGTAGAGGAGGGAGGCGGCGGTGCGGAGCTCCGGGGCGAGAGAGTGCGCGGAGCGGGCGCCGAAGAGGCGGCGGTGGAGGTCGGTGAGGGAGTTTGCGAGGTTGCCGGTGAAGTAGGCGTCCTTTTGGTGGGAGCGGACGATGTCGGGGGCTGCGGCGAAGGGGTAGGGCGATGATGATGGGGATGGTTGGGGTGGTGTTGAGGAGGCCATGGTTGGGGTGCTGTCGCTCTGTCTCTTTTTCTTGTGAAGCCGAGTTGATGAGATATTTGTGTGAATTATATGAGGTTATTTGGTGTAGATTCAAAAGACGGGTGTCATGGAAGCGACATAATGGCTGTAGAGGAGATGAGACGGCAAGATGAGGGATGCTGAAGATGATGTTGAAAGATTGAAGTTGAAAGGTTCCATTTCCAAGGGCGCGCGCATGCTGCTCCAGGCGTTAGCGCTGCAGCTAACATGCTGGACCTCGGGACAAGTTTCGGGGCCCGGGCTGATTGTTAGTGTGAGTGTTGGCTGAGGTGCCATTACTAGATCGGCTGGGTACCCTAGGCTAAGAATATCCCGCTGAAGCCATGTGAGAGTGACATGTCGGTGTTTTCTGGACTTGGATGATGAAGATATACCCATGTACACGTCAGGATACCAAACTGATGTCTGCCGGTCTACATCAGTGAGCCGTACCACCGTCTTCATCAAGGTCTGTCTGTAAGATGCTATCCAAATGGTCACTCCCATCCCTTCATGATACTGTTGAGTCAAATGGACAATTAGACCTAATAGCTAATCGTCTCAAGGATTTACAACCCCTCAGCAGCACACTTCAATGCCCAAGGCATTTGATTAATATGGAAGTCAGTACGGATTAATAGAGGCCTGCTTAATTGTTGCACTCGTTGTTCTTTAGGTCATGCTGACTTACCGTTTAACGACCTAGAAATGGACGGTCGCAACGCTGTGACGTAGCTAGAATTTTGGTGCGGCAGGGACCTTTTTCCGTACCTACCCTTGAATTTGGCGCCAAAAATGCAAGGGACAGCTTGGTTATAAACCTTCCTCTTACATTATCTTGCGATTTTTAACATCTTGCAAGAATTATATTAGATCTTAACCTTCTAGAAGTAGTTCTCTAGATTATTTTATGCTTACCTAAGCCGCTGGCTTATGCGCTGTAATAGCCCTCTTATAGGGACTAACTGCAGCCGCCCCTAATATTAATAACCTAGGGATTGCACTGCATAATACACCTGCCCTTATAACTAAAATAATAACAGCTAGTAACTAGATAGGCATCTAGTCTAGCATCTTTAACTTTAGCTATAGACTATCTGCAAACGCTAACTTTAAATGCCTAATTAGTCTGGTTAACTCCCCCTCTGCTTAAAGGGGCTGTCTGTAATAACTGCAGCACTAGTTACCCTTACTAACTTAATCTTAATCTCATTCTAGCTCTAGTACCTAAACCCTTTAATAACTAACTGCATAAGCATAATTGCAACCTGATCTGCTTTAGCTCCCTTATTCTGCTAACTCCCTGTAATAGTCTATTTACTAGGGCATTTAGGCCTAGCTGCTAGTAAAGGAGGTAAAACAGACAGCCTAAAAGGAGGCTGTTATTACGCTCTCCTATATTATTAATACTGCTCTTGCTAACCTTAAAGAGCCTGCTTAATAACAGTTTGCTTTAAAGCTAGTTAAGCGCATCCGCTTCTGTATTATAGACTTCCTCCTTAAATAGCAAGCCTTAGAGACCCCTAACTGCCTTAAAACTAGAACTAAGACTATAATAATAACCTAACAAGTCCTCCCTGCCTAGACAGCTCCCTATTACCCTAACCTAATGCCTTTAACTACTCCTCCTCTAACTAAGGATTCTAACCTTTTTACCTCCTCCTTAGCTGCCTAGCCTCTTGCTACTATAACTGTATAAAAGAAACACGTTTTATAGGCCTTGCTTACTGTAAGTAAGCCCTTGCCTTAGAGCTAGACCCTTGCCTAGCAGAATTTATAGGCCTAGCTATAAGGCTAAATAGTTATTTAGGGAAAACATTCCCTTACTTTAGCAAGGCTAAGCTCTACTACCTAAACTAACCTTAAGACTAATAAATGTATCTTTCTCTAGCTAGCCTAGGATAACCTATAGCGCGCCTTCTTAATAAACGTTATTAAAATACACCTGGCTATATACTATAAAATTATTAAAAATGCTATTAGCTCTCTTTAACCTATCCTATCTAGCTTTGCTATTACCTTAATAACTTCTGCTATTAAGACTACCCTTCTTTAAATATGCTATAACCTTACTAAATGTAGAGCTTAAATTAAGGAGCCCTTAAAATAGTACTGCTACTAGCTAGATAAGGTCCTTAGAGTTATCCTTAGGGGAGGGGCTATAAATAGCATTATTACTATTAATAAGACCCTCTTATATACTAAGCTGGCTGTAATTACTAGGGCTAAGCCCCTTTAGGTAACCCCCTCTATATATAATAACTCCTATAACTTCCTTAACTAGCTGGTTGTTATGCTAGTTATTATTAGGCTAGTTATAGTCTTTAGCTCTTACCCTGCTTATCCCTATGCAGACCTAAACCCCCTCCTGCTATATAGAAAGTGCTATAACTTCTACCCCTAGTATATATATATCTACCTGCCTAGGTGCTTTAACTATAGCAAGATAGACTACTATATAAAGGACTGCTAGTCCTTAAAGCAGTATGCTAACTGCTATAGCCTGCACTAACTAAACTTCCTAGTATGCCTAGCTTAGCCCTAGAAGGAGAATAGATAAGTTATCCTACTATCTTAAGCTAACTAGGCAGCAGTCTAAGCCTTAGGCTAGGACCTGTAAGAAAAGGAATAGGCATAGCAGCCTACTGCTGTACTAGCGCTAACTCCCCTAGCCCTTAAGGCCTAGCTGCCTTAGACCCCTTTATAATAACATGCCTGCCAGCAGTCTGCCTTAAGCAGCCCTATGCTCCTAGTGCTGCCCTAGCTATCCTTATAGCTTTTTATCTTTAAGGACCTCTGATTTTAGGGCGTTAAGTCTTCTGTCCTCTAGCAGGTTGCTGACTGGTCTATTAATTTAGTCCTAGAAAGTAAGCTAGCCCTAGCTGCCCTAGACCCTGTTAGTAAGGGCTAGCTAGGGCGCTTCTTGGATACTGAATTTGCATCCTTCTTAAAGGAGACTAAGACTAGTACTGACTTTAAGGCTAACTCTAAATTTAATTATAACCTCCTTATAACTAATTCTTATAAATAAGGAGCTTTAGATATACTAGGCAAATATAGCTAAAAGGAAAGAATACTATAATACTGCTTTAAATGTTATATAGGAGAATAAATTTAATGTGGTCCTAATTTAGGAACCCTGGACTAAGGTTATTAATAAAGTGCGTTTAACTAAAACCTACCCTGGATATGCCTCTTTTAGTCTTACTGTGGACTAGGATGTTAGACCTGATGTTATTATATATATATGGAGGCACCCTTGCCTCCTAGTATATTAAATCCCTCTTAACCTAGAGCACCTAGGCCTGCTGTAGACCTAGGTTAATAGGGTTAATGTCTTTAATATATACTGCTGTGCTAGCGCCTGGCCTGATGCTATTAATATACTACAGGCACTTTTGCCCTTTCCCTTAGACTCTTTTATAGCAGGGGACTTTAATGCCTATTACTAGACCTGGGACTTTAATGTAGAGGATAATAACCTTAGCAGGAGGACTGCTGCTTAGGCTAATAAGAACAGGCTTGCCTCCTTGCTTAATAATATGCCTACTTAGGCCTGAGCTAGTAATATAATTAACCTAGTTTTTAGCGACCTGTGAGCGTAGTCTTAGACAGCTCTGTCCCTGCACTTAGGCTCTAACTACTAGACTGTTAAGTTTATAGTCAGGCTGCTGTAAATGCCTCTGCAGCCCTTAATACTAAAGTTTACTATCCTGCTAGACTATGTTAAGCGCTTTGCTAAACTAATTAAACACTATGCCTCCTGCCTAGCCTAGCCCTTAAAGATAGAAGAGGAATGTAAAAACCTAGCTAAGGAGATTTAGCATACTTTCTAGCTAGCTATTAAAGGTGCTAGGCACTGCTTATACTAGGCTAGACACTAGGCAGCCTAGTGGATAGATAAGTATAAGTAGGCGTATGCTACTTATACTGCTAACCTAACCCTAGAGACTTAAAAGGGGCTCTAGTATATAGTCTATAACTATAAGAGAGCATACTAGGCATAGATTATTTAAAAAGCAGGCCCTGGGAAACCTATATATAATATAATAAAATGGCATAACTGGGCAGATCCCTTCTAGCCCTAGCCTTTTATTACTGCTAGCTGGGTATATAACACCCTGGAGGAAAGGGCTGGGCACCTTAGGCAGATGCTCCTTAACTACTAAACCGCTAATAATGATATCCCTAACCCCTAGAGGACACTCCCCTTAGGGGGCCTAGAGCTGCCCCTTTACCTAGAGGTTATAATGCAGGATGCTGCTAATGCTATCCTTAGCATTAAAAATATAACTTTAGGGGGCGATAGTATTATAGTATAGATGTTAAAGACAGCCTAGCTATATATCTTATGCGCTATACAGGCGCTATACTAAGCATTTATTTATCTTAAATACTACCTCTAGATATTTTACACTGTAGAAGTAGTTATAATACCTAAGCTAGGCAAAAAGCTATATAACCTTATAAAGCAGTGGTGACTAATAGCATTGCTCTCCTATATTAGCAAGGGACTGGAATGGCTACTTGCTAGATATATTGCCTAAGTTACTATTGCTTATAAAGTCCTCCCTCCTTAATACTTTAAAGCCCTTTTAAAACAGTTAGCTATAGACCTAGTAGCCTGTCTCCTTTATAATATAGAGAAGGCCCTAGTAAAAGGGCTATAGGTTAGCCTGCTTACCTTAAATATTTAGGGAGCCTTTAATATTATCTTAAAGGGCTAACTAGTCCTCTAGCTATAGTAATAGGGCTGGCTAGACTGGCTGGCCTGCTGGGTTAGAACCTTCTTAACTAACTGCATAGTTGTTATTTAAATAAGTAATAGAGGCACTATCCTAGCTATCCCCCTCTCCTACAGCACCCCCTAGGGGTCCCCTATTAGCCCTATCCTTTTTATGCTTTATGCTACCCTACTGCTTTAACTTAGTTAGCTGCGCTAGCGCTTTAGCTATGCTAATAATATTAGCACTTTAGTAACAGGGACTATAGTAGAATTAGTCTAGGCCTGGCTATAAAAGGAACTAGACCTCTTTATAGCCTAGGGATAGGAGAATATAGTCTTTTTTAACTTTATAAAGGCAGACCTTATTTACTTTATAAAGAAGAAGCCTATAGCCTAATCCCTATGCTTTTAGATAAAAGGCTAGGCAGTTATACTATAACCTATAGTTTGCTGGCTAGGAGTCTTTCTAGATACTATACTAACCTTTAAGAAGTATATAGACTACTAGGCTGCCTAGGCCCTCTAGGCTGTAAACTTTATCTGCTCCTTTAACTACATCTAAAAGGGGTCCTTACCTAATACTATAGCCTAGGCTGCTAAGGCTGTTATAATATTAATAGCGTTATATAGCGTTAATATCTAGTTTTCTAAGTCCTCCTAGAACTCCTATAATAAGCTGCACTGCCTAGTCTAACCTTATAATAAATAAATAATAAGCTAGGTAGAGAAATGCCTTAAGATAGCAGCTAGGGGGGTCCTCCTAGTATAGCATACTATGCCTATCCTTATGCTTCTTAAAGATATAGGGATCCCCCCTGCCTTTATAGCCCTTGCCTAAGCCTGTCTTTACACCTTTACCTGCTATGCTATACTTAACTAATAGCATCCTCTAGTTATGCAGATTAAGGGCAGGGGCTGCTTCCCCTTATATTTTTAAACTACTGCTGCTCTTACCCCCCTTAAGGTCTGCCTTAAAATTATCCCCTCTCTTTTAAGATATGTCTGCCTAGGGCCAGCCCTCTTATTATATAGTAAGGATAAGGCCGCTGCTGCTTATAACGCCTAGGTAAATAAGCTACTGCATATAAATATAGTTAACTACTTAGACAGCTCCCTCTTAAAGGGCAAGGCCAGCTAGGGAGCCGCTATAGTTATTTAGGGGCTAAGGCTTATCTATAGCTAATATAGTGCCTTATAGTTAGTAGAGGTCTTTAATACAGAAGTCTCTAGGGCCTTAGCTTTTATCTAGGCTACTATAAAACTCCTTTAAAAGACCTAACGCCTCCCTTAAGACCAGTAACCTAGGGCTGCGCACTTCTTCTTAAATAACTCTGCAGTTATTACCAGCCTCTAGAAGTCCTTGCTAGACGGCTTTTAGCGTAAATTCCTTAAGTTCTACTAGCTAGCCTGCAGGGCTGCCTGGTTAAGCTATAAGACTTTTATCTTATAGGTCCTTAAGCATAAGGATATGCTAGGTAATAAGAAAGTGGATGCACTAGTAAAACAGGGCACTACCCTCTAACCCTTTAATATATACCTTATACTTGCCTTCTTTTAGTATAAGAGCAGGGAATAATAAAAGCTGCTAGCCCTAGACTACTAGGACTAAATAGCGCTGCAGTAGTATAAAGACCTTTATATCCCCTAGCGCCTTAAGCTAGAGGAGCTCTCTATTCCCTAACTAACCCTGCACTATTTACTAGCAGAGAGGTTAAGGCATAGCTCTTACTAGTTATACTATAACTGCATAGGCTATAATAAGGAGGCTACCTGCGCCTGTAAACTCCTCTAAGAGCTATACTATATTTTCTAGTGCTATAAGTTCTAATATACCCTCCTGCGCCTTTTACACTTAGAGAGGGATATAACCTTATATCTCCTTAGCTTATAAGGCTGCTATGCCTTCTAAGGCTTCCTGCAGCAGGCTAAGCCTTATAAAGTAGTAGATATCCTTAAGGATACCCCTCCCCTAAAAGACGCCCTTAGTAATAATTAATACTGCTAGGCAGTATATAGTTATAGACCTTTATAGCTATAGACAGGAATAATATAGTAATATTAACAGGCTGCTTACTTCCTCTAGCTAAAATGTAGATATAGACTGGCAGAAATAGGTAACTAAGGGCAGCTGGATATGTACTTATTAGGCCTCTGAAATCCCTTACTAACTGATTATTACTATCCAGCCTAGACAGGCAGCATAACTTATATTAGTATTATAAGGCTAAGGGGAATGCAGACTGGATAGATTGCTATGCTTACTGTAGATTTCTCTTTCCTTTATCACGCTAAGTGCCTTAAATGGTCCTGTATCTTAATTGTGTATTAAGTATATAGCTAGCTTAGGCCGTCTATATTGCTCTTTAAGGAGATTTAGATATTAGTTATGGACGTTAATAATAAATAAATAAATAAACAAATAAACAGGGACAGCTTGGTCCTTTGTTGCCTTAGACATCAATTGACCTTTTTCCTTTACCAGACATCAACATCGACGCTGTCTCTGACCACAACGCACAACGTGCGCAGGAAGAGCACAGCCGTTCGTTAGAGATCACCGGCAGAGGCGCTCTCTCCATGCCTATTCCTTTCATGCTTCTTTGCGGGTGCAATTGGGTCGACAACACGTTTCCACCATGGATGGCGATCCTGCGGTAGAGCCTCAGCTCGATGCCTTCAGCCTGGTCTTTCCTCTGCCATACCGGGTCGGGTTCATAGTTACTCTCGGTGAGTTCTGCTCGATTCGCGCAGTGTCCCTGGGCGAAAGTGGTCCTACGATGCATCGACAATGCTAACAACACAGCGGATAGCTGTCTGGGGATGGGGTCTTAACCTCCATTGGCTGCACGCCTTCCGAATCGACGTTCCCTCCTTGATCCGATACCCCGGACGAAGCTCGCCGCAGCATATTTCGCATCACCTGTCGACGTACCGACTGGCCATACTCTTGTCGGCGCTCTTCTCGCTGTCCATTGTGCTGTTCTGGCTCTGCACATGGCACGTGCCAGCCCGGGTTATCGCCTACGACTGGATGCCCATGACATACCTGGTCGCTCTGGTGGCATGCTTCTTCGTCCCTTTGCGCAATCTGCCCACGGGCGGCCGGAGGCGCTTTCTTGCGACGCTGCGACGGGTAAGCATTGGCGGGATCGCGGAGGCGCAGGATGGCAAGTTTGGAGACATCTTGCTGGCAGATGTCCTGACATCGTATGCCAAGGTGTTTGGCGACGTGTTCGTCACGCTGTGCATGTTCTTCAGCGCCGGAGGCTCCTCCACGGATCATCCCAACAGGAGCTGCGGGGGCACGCTCTTTGTGCCGCTGCTCATGGCCATACCGAGCATGATCCGTCTGCGCCAGTGCCTTATCGAGTACCTGAGAGTTCGCCGGGCCCCCTTCAAGGAGTCGACGGGCTGGGGTGGCCAGCACCTGGCCAACGCGCTCAAGTACTCGACCGCATTCCCCGTCATCATCACAAGCGCCATGCAAAGGGGAGCCGGGCCAGGCAGCGACATGGCCGCCCTGCACCGGGCCTGGCTGGTCGCCGTCACGGTCAACTCGCTGTATTCATTTTACTGGGACGTGGCCAAGGATTGGGACCTGACGCTCTTCTCCTCGCGCGAGCGGGCATCAGTACACCACCCGTGGGGCCTGCGCGATCGGCTCGTCTTCCGCTCCGCTGGCCTGTACTACGCTGTGATTGGCCTTGATTTGATGCTGCGTTGCTCGTGGTCGATGAAGCTGAGTCCCCATCTGGATAAATTTAGCGACTATGAGAGTGGCATCTTCCTCATTGAGTTGCTCGAGGTCTTTCGCCGGTGGATGTGGATCTTTTTCCGCGTCGAGACGGAATGGATTAGGAATTCATCTACAGGGCTCGGCATCGACGATATCTTGCTGGGCGACTACCAGGGAAAGGACGACGATGACTAGCAGGCGGCCGCCGCACGACATAGTATTTGGCCGAGTGTCTGTCGTTGATCATCTCGGCGGAAGGGGAAACGAAGAAGCACCTCAAGCATGGGCACTTTTGGAGGGATGATGTCCTACCCACCCTTCTCTGTGCAAAGCAAATGGCGCGCTCTTGGGTTTCAAAGCATCTTGGCAAATGGTTTCTTTTTCTTCCTTCCTTCTTCTTTCTTCTTTCCCTTTCTTTGTTTCTATATATATAGATTTCGCGGAACAATCGGTGCTCTTACACACCAATAGGTGGTCTGGTCCTTTACATACATCATCACTTGTACCGCGCATGTAAATAGCACTTCTTCGATGTACAGGGGGCACGGGGGCCGAGGAAATTGGGGGCCGGGGGCTAGGGACACTGCAGGTTGACGAAGTGATAGTCAGGCAGGGCTCGACAAATGCCGGTCGCACCACCACGATCAGCGAGGCAGCAGCACGTCTCCGGCTGATTGGAGGAGCAAGAAACAATGACCGCCGGCATTCATGGGTCCTTTTCTCCAGCTCGTCAGGTAAGTCGGACGATTATCACCGGCATCGACGGCTGAACTGGCGACGCAATTTAATGACATCGGCAAGGCGACGAAGCTCTGCCCCGATTACGACGCAAGGCATGTGAAGTATCAGCTCGTACGGCCAAGACGGAGTGCTCGTCTACTCGTCTACTCGTACTACTGTTTGACCGGTAATGGACAGCGGCAGCCCCCACGCGGAAAATAATAAGCCTGATACCATGGCCAAACGAAATGAGCCGAGCCCGCCAAGGAGTGCATTGAAACAAGAAAAAAAGAAGAGACGACAAAACCTGTCAGTTGTGAGCGTGAAACAGCCGTCTGGTAGCTCCGTGATAGTGATACGGATCAACGCAAGGCTAACGGCGCGGAACACGGAGCAGCGCCTTGGGGCTCATGGGACTCCGTGAATTCCGCTTGCAGGGCAGGACAGGGATTCAACGCATGAGAGCAACTCATGAGAGCCTCAACAGCTGGGGACGCACGCGACTTGGGAAGCGATATGCACCTGCTGCACGTGCGAAGAGTCGCAGGTTTGCTTCGCATCTTTCGAGGATGCACTTACGGGGAAGAAGAGGCCTGTTTGAGACGGGGACAAGGGGAGCTCTATGCAAGATGAAGAAGACACAAATCATGCTGCTGCCGGAGCTGTCACGACTTGGGTGCTTGGAAGGGAAAACAGCTCCTTGAACCGGACAGGCCGGGGGGGACGATACCCGGTCACCGAGTCTCCGTCGGAGGGGCCAAGGCAAATGCCCTGCATGCGCCGACCAATCTATTTGCGAGGGTCAGCATTGGCAGCGTCTGAGGCGCTCCATTTCGACGCATTGGGGCGAGCCTAGTTGAAACTGACAGAAGCTGGCAGTGCTACTGAATGATGCAGCGAAACACGAGAGACCAAGAGTTTGCATGCTCCCACATACGAGTATACCCTCCAGCAGAGAGAACTGCGGGCTCAGCTTTGGCAACGCGGCCCGACCATACGAGTGCTTCGCAAAGCGCACTCTGCGGCCATAGCATGAATGCCCGTCGGGGCGGTGCGACGGCGAGGGCCCATGGACGGGCTGCAGGTCCCGGGCAAGGGCCCTTGGAGAGAGACGCAGAAAGCGAGATTGCGTTCCAGGACGACGGGCTGCAGCACCCGTAAAATATGCCGGGATGTGCAAAACTCCAGGATTACGACCATGCTGCATGAACGGGGGCGAATTGCTCATATCCTAGGAAACACTCCCGCGCGCGAGGCTGCTGCTGGTGCGAAGCACGAAAGCACGGGGATGCAGAAGAGTCAACCGAGGCGATAGCTTCTCAGGCAAGGGAAGAAGAGCGTCCACTTGGTACGAAGTATGTCAGACTGGAATGCAGGACGCCCATCACGATGCCCATTTTCTCACCACGGCTGCACGTTTTGTCTGTGCTGATGGGGCAATAGGCTGAGGAGCGAGCGAAGGAAGGTTGGGGAAGACTTTGGGAGCTGTGACATGAGGCGCACGATGGTGATTGTATAGGAGGATACGCCGAAAATCCCGACGAAGATGCGATACGATGGCTCTGAGATTGGTTATGGTTGTGGCATGCCCTTGGCATGGCATGGCATGGCATACGCAGCCTTAGCTGAGCTGCATTCCCCCAGAGAGCTGTGCAAGCTTGGCGGAGGATCCTGGAAGGTCACGAGCCGCCCTGGATGTCGTTGCATGGCGATGTGTTGCCCTTTTCTTCTTATTTCGTTTCTCCCATTCCTGTCATCGTTCCTCTGACCCTTCGCCATTGGATGCCCGTTGATGCACGCAATCGGCCCCCCCCTCTCGCCTTTGGGTGCTTGGCTCCATCTACAACTTGATGTTGCTGCGGATGATTGTCAGCTGTCGAAGCCCACGTTCTGTTTGCTCTGCCAATCCGCGGGACAATCGTCTCCTCCACTCGGCAGTGGTGGTGATCGGCCATGCCGGATGAGGATGGCTATTATCATCTTACATGCTGTCGACTAGCACTGTTTGCTCCCTGCCCATGTCGTTGACCCATGGCATGGCCCTCCACCCACGCCCCTCTCTGGGTCTGTCTGCATGGATTGCAGGCATCATTACTGCTTTTGTACTTCGTACGGCAGTACGGAGAAGGGATTTGGCTCTAGATCTGGGTCTGGGTCTGTGTACTGCGTACGGAGCATGTACTTGGTATCACCACCACACGGAACTCCTCGTGCGCACACGCATCATGCAGCGCGAGAATGGTATCTCGACTGCCTGCTCGCATCTTGGTACGACTTTGTGCGCGGTACAAGCGGTACAAGCATGCGCTCGCCTTGTTGCATCCGAAGCTGATGGTCCTCACACACACCCTTCCTCACCCTCGTCCTCATATTACTATCACTCTCTGTCCTCTTCCTCTGCCTCCCCTGTTATCTGTTCTCTTGTCCTTCTTCTTCCTCCCAGTCTGCCAGTCTCTTCCCCCCTTCCCTCACACTGACGCTCTCCACGCACGCTTGGCCACACTATTGCTAGACCGAATCTCATCGTTCACTCCCAATACTTGTACCCGCCTGTGCGTTTCGTCTCTCCTCTCACTTTAACAAGCCAAGGGGTACCCTGTGGGGGTGGCTACAAGCACAGGCAGGGCTCTGTGGTGTGCTGTTTCCTCCTGCTCCATCGACTTCACTGTCAATTTCATACCCCAGAGGCCGGTGCACCCATATCCACGTGGGCTGCTTTGGGACTGCCTGGCCCTGCCTTGACCACTGCTTGCTTGGGGGGCCTTGTCTGTTCTGCCGGTCCTTATTACTATTATACCAGGTGCTTGCCGCCGTCCTGCCTCTTCGCCTCTCTCCTCCTCTCTCATTAACGGCATCATATAAACAGGCCAGACCTGGGTTCGAGCTGATATACCACGGCCTCTTCGTACTCACCCAGCTCCTCCTGCTAGCACTTCCAAGTGGTTCCTGGCTTGTTGGAAGCACCAGTCGACTGCCGGAAAGATGTTCCACGTACGGTCCGCCTCCGATCCGCCGTCTCCCACCTCGGCGCCGGCTCACTGGGACAGCCGGCCAGTGACGCCGCTGGCGTCGCAGCCCGACAATGCCGACGCATACGCATCGAGGCCTCTGCCGCCTCTGCCACCCATGATGAACAAGGCCGTCGTCCCACCGCCTCTCAACATCAGCAAGAGGAAGAGCAAGCCGAATGCCTTGCCGGTGGGGCCGGGTTTGGGGTCGGCGTCGACCGAGGCGCTACAGATGGAAGTTGAAGCTGAAGCACGAACCGCCTCGCCCCGCCTCTCGCCGAGGACCCCTGCCAGGAACTCCAACCTGCCTCCACGGATGTTGAACCCGCCGAGCCCTGTCCACAGCCTCAAGCACCGCCAATCCAAGAAGGTGCTTCAGCTCATGGGACACGATGTCGGCGCCACGAACCTCATGGGCAGTGCCTCCTTGGAGCCCGAGAAAGAGGCTGTCACTCGAAGCAGCCGAACCTTTGAAGACCCCTTTGCCCCGAAATCCACCAATCTTTTGCAGCCGCCGGAGGAAGGCCTAGTGCCGGTCCTGGAAGACGACGACGGCATGGCCAGTTTGTCCAGCAAGAAGAGCTCTTGGGGACCAGGATCGCCGCACTCTGCCTCTGCTTTTCCCCTGGGGCCTAAATCGTCTGTCCGCCGCCGCCGCAGTGCCCGAATTTTCGAACAGGATGGCGTGGGCCAGTTCCTCGCACAAGACGATGCCTACATGTCGCCAGCCGCGGATCCAGAGGAAGAGGAATACCTAAGCGACGAGGAGGACATGACTGCCGGCGAGTACCACAAGTTTGCTGCCGAACTAGCTGCGTCTTCTGTTCGAAAGACCAGCACCGAGGAGCCTGTTCAGGAGCCAAAGGGAAGGCGATCATCCATCATGAGTTTCAGGCACGGCTCTCAGTTTGGCCGCCTGCGACGGCGACCAACGACTGCCGACCCCAACACGCGGAGAACGGGCAGCAGCAGTTCTGCCGAGGGCCCATCGCAGGCACCCGCCGCTCCCGAGCCCGAGCCCGAGGAACCCGCCGAGCCCAAGAGCATGTTTGAGGAGAGCAGCGACTCAGACAGCGACCGACCAAACAGCAGGTCGCGATGGCGCAGAGACCGCTTCTCGCACAGGAGCGAAGAGCGCGTCAGGGATAGCCGGGACGAGGACTCTCTGAAGCGAGGATCGGTCAAGTCTCGGTTGCTGGGGGTGGGCAGGAGACGAAGGGACCAGCAAGCCGAGTAAGAGGACGGAAGAAGAAAGCGTCATCTTGCAACTCGCATCGGAAAAAAAAGCACTCTCTATATCCTTTCCCCCTTTTCCTTTTTGTCTTTTACATGAAACGAAGGCATGATCAACAATGGGCACGAATCTATGTACAAGCATGGTGGACGTTATCTGGACTGTCTCAACACCCCTTCCTGGTTTCTTTGTGTTTTCTTTTGCTGCATTTCGATGCTAGTACTGCGCTTTCGTCTCCTTGGGTGTCATTCTACGGAGTAAGTGGGCTTTTTGCGCGCATGGATATCCCCCCTGTCTGGTTTTGGTATAAAAACTGCCTTTTTTTTTTCTCGTTGTATACACGATACTATACCACCTTTCTGCTGTCCTTTGTCTTGGGGATCTATGTTGTTTATACTATACAAAATTGTCGATTTGGTGTGGCGGCATTGGATTTGTTGACGGCCATAATTATCTAGTTAAGACTACTTGAGGGCCAAAAAGAGGATATAAATATACAGAGTGAGCTTCATGATGCAGCTGCGTGCGTACCAAGCAATAAGTGATCAATCGGCTATGAGAGAACGTACTTGTCTAACATCAGATATTGACGTGTTGATTCGGGAGTTGCGAGGAAGATATGTCAGACGATCTAGGAGAGGAACCTGGGCAGTTTCGTAGATGTTGATTGCTGTTATGTAGGTGGTTTGAATGTGTGAATCATGGTCTACTGGGCGACATTAATATGTTTTACTAAGAAATGAGTCGTGAGTGCTCGGTTGATTGAAAAGGATTTGGGGACGCTATGCTAAAGTATTTGTTCTCTCAATGCTGCATGTCACGAATATGGTGATCTTTGCTCCATACTTACTGAACTAATCTACCATGGATGGTAGAAACTTGGTCTGTTCATGCTCAAGTCTTGATGTCATTTTCAATTTCTACAGGAATGACGCCCCGAGGATCGATATGACTACTCACGCAGGCACCCTCGATGAGGCAGTGTGGAAAAGGAGAGAAAGGGAGGGCAGAGGAATGTACTCTGTCTCCTTGGCATGTTTTCTTTTTTGCGGGAGCTCGGCTTACGGCTATTTTTATCTTTTATGATCTTCTGCAAATGTCCTTTGGCTATTTAATCGTGCATAGCGGAAGCACTCTGTTAGAAGATGGTGGTTGTCGTTGATGAATGATGGCGTGGTGTAGTTGAAGCGTATGGAGTGTCGAGTATAGGGAGCCATCACCGCACTGACTTATAAGACAACGTCATTGATGCTGGAATTCGGGTCTCAGTAGATGCCTCGCATCATCGGCCGATCAACCGAAGTCAAGGGAAAGATGAAGAAGAAAAAAAAAAAAAGATTGAAGTCCCATTTCCCCGGGTAACCACTCCAGACTATGAATGTTCAAGCTGTTTATGAATGTTGTCTCGGAGCATCGCCAGCACAGCCCGGCCCAATGTCTCGCGATTCTATGGAACACCACAAGTCTTCGCCTCGTTTGCTGGAATGCTCGCTGCCTGAAGACTTGAGCTGGAGAATCTCTTGTGTTTATCGAATACTGTAACAGACCTTGTGTTGCTGTTCCCTTGGTGAGTTGGCGGGATATATAAAGATGCTGAATGTTCCGCCAAGACGACAGTGTTTCTGGACCTCATGCTCTTCAGCTTCATTTACTCACTCACTCACATCTCTTTCCCCTTAACTCATCCACTCACTCACAGACTCACTCATCTCTTTATCACCGTTCATTATTGAGTCATCAAGAACCGCCAAGATGCGCTCCGCACTCGTCATCACGGCATTCATCGCCTCCTCCGCCATGGCAGACTGGACCAGCAGCAGCAACACCACCACCACCAGCAGCGCCATCACGCCCGAGGAGTGCGCCGCAGAGTGCTCCTCCGCGCACGACGCCTGCGCGATCAAGCCCGACGCCGACATGGCCCAGTGCGCCTCCGACTTCGCCAGCTGCCTGGGCTACAACCCGTTCCGCAACGGCGAGCTTGTCCAGCCCACGGCGTGTTCCTCTTCCAGGGAGACGCCCTCCTCGCCTTCGTCTTCTTCTTCTGCGCCCTGGCACACCAAGTCTCCTTCTTCTCATCATCACGAGCACAAGGAGCATGAGGATGGCGATGAGAAGAAGGACGACGACGAGTGCAAGTGCTACGACGAGTACAACCGGTGCCGCGCCGCCCCGGGGGCAAACATGTCGTTTTGCGCGTCCAACTATGCAGAGTGTCTGGGATACAACCCCTTTGACGGCTCGCACGATCCGGAAGAGGTTTCCAACAAGTGCTCCTCCTCCTCGTCCTCTTCCTCCAAGGGATGGGAGGGGAAGGAGGGGGAAGAAGAAGAAGGCCACAAGCCGCACCACAACGAGACGAGGCCGGTTCAGCCTACGCAGCCGCCGGTGATTTCGGGCGCGGCGGGGGTCAATGCGCTGGATGTGTTTGGGTTGTTGGCTGCGGGCATTGCTTTGCTGTTGTAGAGGAGGAGTATGACCATTATGGATGATGTGTGGTGTTGTGTGATATTGTTGGGTTAGAAGGTGAGGGTGAAGGTTGTTGGACTTGGGTGAGTGTGTGGAAAAGGGGTTGGAATGCATGGACTGTTGATTGGATTCCGTGGGCTTACTATTAGTACTACTACCTGTATCTTGATGCGGAGGGCGGTTTGATGGTTTGTTTTCTCCCTTGAGGGATCTTAATAGGGCAAGACTGCACTGAATCTCATTCTCACCGAATTCCGGTTGCGTCGTCAATGTCGTCACGAATGGATTGATTCCATACTCCTTGACGTCGTTTCCATCAAACCACCATAGACCAGTTCAGCCTTCAGATTAATCATCAACCGTCAACTTTCGACCTTCGAATATTCCCATCACCAAATCCTCATTCATAGTATCAATTCCACTCCCCGGCCACCGGCCCGTTCCTCGGCTGGCGCCAAATCCCCGCCCCAGAATACTATCAAACTATCAACGAACCACCCCCAGATTCCGATCCCGCCTCTCCACTGCGTCATCATCCATTTTCCCTCTCCCCCATCCAACCCCGACGCAAAGCGCCGTGGCTTCTGACACAACCAACAACAACACCAACAGCACCCCGTGCTTCACAATCAAACTAATAGGAAAAGGGGGGTGCAAAAAGAAGCCAAGAAGCCGTGACGCTGGAAGAATGTCCGCTCAGGCCCAGGAACACCAGCAGCCGTGGAACCAAGAACCGTCGCCGTCGAATCCCACAGCATCCGCATCCGCACCCGCACCCGAGCTGTCGGACGACGTCGCCTCCCCGTCCCTGTCCGAAGCCGAAGTCGCGCAGGTCAAGAGCGAAATCGCCTCGGCGCTGGGCGTCGACGCTGCGCACGAGTACACCGGCGCATCGCTGTACTATGATGCTTCGACAATGGCGTCCCTGAATCCCTTTTCTCTGGTCGGTCCGTTCAGTTTCTTTCGTCTCTTCTTCTTCTATTATATCATTGCGTCGTAGCCCATTTGCTGACGATCCTTGTTGCCGTGACTTTGCGCATAGGCTGCCATCAACCGACTGCGAGTGTATAGACCTCCTCCGTTCCCGCTGTGGGATGCGCTGCCTGTGCGCAAGCGGGCGGCCATCCTGGTGCTCCTGTTTGCGGATCGATGGGGTGACTTGAGGGTCGTCATTACGATGCGCGCGGCCAGTCTGCGGAGCTTCTCGGGCCATGCTGCGTTGCCGGGAGGGAAGGCAGACAGTAGGGATGAGACGCCATGTATGTGCATAATTCTGACGGATGATGGAAAGAGTCAGAGAGATGGAGATGGGCAGAAGGCGAAAGGAGCACAGCTGACATGAGATGGATGCAGACCAAATCGCGCGACGAGAAGCCTACGAAGAAATCGGCCTCCCCATGGACGACGCCCGCATCCCCAAGCCCTTCCGCATCGAGCAGCTCTGCTACCTGCCCCCGTCCCTGGCCCGCACGCACCTCGTCGTGACGCCCTGCGTCGCCTTCCTGCACGCCGACCGCACCTCCCCCGACTCGCCGCCGGCCCTGGTCGAGGACTCCATGATCCCGCGCCTCGACGCCCGCGAGGTCGCCGCCGTCTTCAGCGCCCCCTTT
This sequence comes from Trichoderma gracile, assembly GCA_020002365.1. Classification (NCBI taxonomy): domain Eukaryota; kingdom Fungi; phylum Ascomycota; class Sordariomycetes; order Hypocreales; family Hypocreaceae; genus Trichoderma; species Trichoderma gracile. The sequence continues at coordinate 5,173,169 of JAINEY010000001.1, read as the reverse complement.
TACAACTTCCTCAAGGCCGCCGACCTGCCGCCCCGGCCGGGCGAGACGCTGCCCCCGGGCCACTGGTACGACGGCGCGTGGACAAACTACAAGGGCGAGCAGTGGCGCGTGCACAATTTCTACGTGCCCGTCAACAACCAGAGGGTTTCCCGGCCGAGGCGCGGCAGCGCGGCCCAGATTGAGCTGGCGGACCAGCTGGAGGTGAGTCAGGACCACGAGGGCCGGTTCAAGGTCTGGGGCTTGACGGGCAGGGTGCTGGTTGATGCGGCGAGGATTGCGTATGACGAGGAGCCTGAGATGGAGCACAATCTTGATTTTGGGGATTTGAAGGTCATCAAGGTCGCGCAGGATGAGGGCGCGCTGGATGAGAGCCATGAGAATAGCTATCCTGTGAAGAGGGATGAAGATAAGCCCGCCAAGATGTGATGAGGTGCTTGCTGGCGCAAGACAGAGCACGCCGCTGTACTCGGTGGCCACTCTGACCATGAGTCAATTCTGTATAATGCATAGAGCAAGGCGATGATGATATCGAATTGAGTCTGTAAAGTCCACAGCAGATTGGACTCTGCGGATATTGTACCTGTTCAGCCATATGATGGCCAAATGCTGCATGCAATAACACCTTGTAGTCGCTATCCGACGCATATCCAACGCAAATCCAACGTTCAATCGAGGCACTGCCAACACGTCTTTCAATGGCAAGCATTGTCCTTTGTCGCCGACGTAGAATGGCCAAACAAGAGATAGCCCACAAAGGCACCCAGCGAGACGGCCACCATGACCCAGCCGTTGTAGGTCATGAAGACGAGCCTTGAAATAACGCCACGGGCCAGCGGTCAGAAAAGACACACTCGGGAGGTGTGTGAGAGGAGAGAGAGAGACATACATGAGCATAAAGGCGTAAAAGTTCTGGATGGCATAGAGCGTCGCCTTGATGACGTGGCCTCGCTTGCTGACGGTTTCGCGGTTCTGCCCTGAGCGGTGGAAGGCGGGTGTCTCAGTAACAATCTCTTCATCATCGCGGTAGGCATGTTCGGGAATGGCTCAAGGGCGTCTTAGCATGCGCACTTTCTGGTTCGACTTGCAAGAGAGGCCACTCTTATGATGATGGGGAGGGGGAATTTTGAGGACTCGCCGAGCTTGAGTAGGCAGGCATAGCGGCTTTTCCTTGTCGAGGCAAGAGGCAAGATCGAAGCAAGCGGAAAGCAGAGGAGAGTGAAGAAGGTATCGACTCACTAGGAACAGTCTCCAGTCTTGTCGCCAGAGAGGCTTCGTAACGACGGGACACGGAGCGGAGAGCCTCGTAGCCAATGCCGAGGAGCACGACGGCGATGAGGGAGAAGATGAGCGACGCGGTGGAGCGGACGTGCCACTGGCGGAAGACGATGCAGAGGTTGGTCGTGTCCCAGGTGAAGAGCATCTAGATAATGAGGATCAGTCAGGCATCGATCGAACTGCATCACGGCCGAGGGAAGAAGATGAGAGAGGTGCTCACGTTCATGCTGCACATGTCCTGCATGCCTCCTCCGTGGCCGCCGTGGCCCTCGTGGCCTTCCATGGCGTGCATGTGGTGGCTGTGGTCCATGTTTTTGAAATTCGGTGAAGCGGAGGAGAAGTGATGATGATGAAGCTGGTAAGGTGGAGGTTGAGAGGAGGAGGAGGAGAGGGAGAAAGGACGGGAAAAAGGCGAGCAAGTTTATCGACGGTTTGTCTCTGGTTTTGAGTCGAGCCCGTCTGTGCTGGCCGTTCTGAAGCTCTGGCCGCCTTGTCACAGAGACTGTACGTACCTTACTGTAGGTACAAGGTCGGTGGGTGGATCACACGGCAGCTCGCGCCATCAAAAAGACGTGCGTACCGTGGGGGATGGGCCGGTATCTGCGGGTAGCTGCTGGTTGAAGTGTGAAGGCGGGGATACTTCGACGATACTGGTGAGCAGGTTTGGTACCTTCAGGTTGCTCTAGCCCTGTGCAACCTCCCTAGAGCGGCAATCCTCGAGTTGCACCACTGAGCCGTAGCGGAGCTACAGGGGACGCCGCCCCTTGTAAGTGCTGGACCTAGAAGCAGCTGTGTCATGCTGGTTGAGATAACGATAAAGCACCTCGTCAGTCAATATATATCTCCGTCAGAGAGTCGATCCTTGGAGTGTCACCGTCCATCAACTAAAGGTATCATGAGCATGAAAAGAGGAAGAAGTAAAAGAAAGATACAGGTTCAAACATCACGATGCCTCCCAAAAAGAGCAACGGCCTGCATCTCCGCCGCTGCCAATGGCTTCATGTTCTCGTCAACCCGCAGCCCGGGCTGAAGCCCAATCCCTGACGGTCAAGCCAGCAGCTGAAAGTTGCAGCAAACAATCATGCATCCAAGCAGAAATGTCTCTTTTCTATCCATCCATCCAATACGCAATGACTTCGATATCAGGATGTTCTACCCATGATTCCCGTCTTGCCGTCCTGCCGTATCGTCACGCTGCCCTCGAATGAAAAGCACAGCTCGGGTGTCACGACGATTTCGAAAGCTGCCGGCAGTTTACTTTTTCCTCTTGCCTGCCAACTTTGTTTCTTCCTCACCTTACTTGCATACACAAGATACATACATATATCAAATACATGCAGAGTGCCTTGTCCAACCACAGCCATCCATGACATACGAGGAGCCCCTTCTTGTGCAACCTCAAAAGTCATCTGAGCTCAGCCGTCCATGCAACGACTTGCTGGGTGGCCAACCCCTTGCATAACGCCTTCTTTTCTTTTCTTTTTCTTGCCTTCTTCTTGACCCCCCAAAGTCCCAGGCCGTTGCGTACAAATACGTAGGATCCCGCTTCCTCTGAGGCCTTCAGCTGGGCACCCAGAGGCAACCTCTCCATCACCCCTCGTTTCCATCTCCCATCAATGGGAGCAGCCCTTCCATCACAAACACAATGAATCCCCTGGAAAAGATATTCGCCGCCGGCGTCAGAAAGACGGGCCCGACGGACGTCAAACCCGACGGCCCAATGCCGCGCTGGCCCATCCACGAGGACAAGCAACTGGGCCAATACATCCTCGACAACATCCAGGCTCCCGCAGGCTCGCTCAGCATCAAGCAGTCGCCGATCCTGAACGCCGGCTCAGGTTTGTTCACAAATCGGGACGTTGAGGTCGGCGAGCTCCTCTTCACGTCGGTGCCTCTTGTTCTCTGCGCAGAAGTTGGCGACGGCATGGAAGCCTGCGACTTTTGCTTCCAGCAGCGGCGAAGGGTCTTTCACCCTTCCGAGAGCCGCTTTCTCGGGCCTGGCGAGGTTCTGCCTCCGCTCCATGTCTGCAATGGCTGCCGCATGTATCAATACTGCTCCAAGGTAAGCAGACGGCCAGTTCTGGGTATCTGCTGTCTTGGCCAACCTGACTGACTTGGGTTGCTGTATAGTCTTGCTGGCAGCGAGCCTGGGATACGGGCCATCTGTACGAGTGCGGCTTGCTGTCGGGCGCGACCGCCGATCTCGAGACGAGGACCTTATATCGGCTCCTCATTCTGATGAGGAGGAAGGTCTTGCTGCCGGAGCAGGTCCAGGCCCTGTCCAGGCTGGAGAGCGAAATGGCCAATTTCGAGAGACGAGCCAAGAAAACTTGGCCCAAGGTCCTGGACCTTGCTCTTGAGGCCAAAGAGCGAACCAAGAGCGAGCTCGGCATCTACGAGATATTGATTCTGTACGGCATCGTGAGTGTATCCCTTTGAAAAACGGTAACGATAGAGATGGGAGGACCTGCAGAGTGTACAAGCAGCTAACTTGCCTTTTTAGATTCGTTGCAATGCGCTGCCGGTGGATCAGACGTATCGAAACGCGCCGCTTGGAATTGCTCTGGACCTTGGGGGAGCCATGTTGAACCATGACTGCGACCCCAATGTCGTCATTGTGTTCAGCAACACGCAGGTGCAGGTTCGAGCTCTCCGGAAGCTCAAGGCCGGCGAGGAGCTGCTGCACTGCTACCGGGACATTGCGTACGACTTTACGTTTCGCAACCCGCGCATCACGTCGAGGTATCAGTTCAGATGCCACTGTATGTTTCTGCCATGCCCAACTCCCACTTGTTGAGTTATAGAAGACATGAGACGCTGATAACGTGAAATAGGCGAGAGATGCCGGGCAGAGTCGGATCGCCACTGCAGAGAAGCAAAGAGCGATGGCGATGCCATCCCCTCCATTCTCAGCACACAGGCTGCCTTGTTCGACATTATAGATGAGTCCAAGAAGCAAGCCTGGGCAACCCCCAATAGGTTTGACGTCGACCGGCAGATGGCTACGGTCAATAAAATCGTAAAGACGGGCTACGCAGGGCGCCCCTGGCCCAACGACCTCGAGCCTCTGCCCACGGTGCTCAAGGCCCTGGCGGCGCTCTGCGAGAGACAGGGCGACCTCGTCAACAGCGTCAAGATTCGCGTCAAGGCCCTGGCCATTACCGGCTACAGGAAAGGCCTCCCCTGGTCCGAGGACCTCATCGACCTGGTGCTCTGCCTGTCGACCTTTACCATGTTCCCCAACCACCCGGGGCTGCGAGGCCCGGCGCAGCCGAAGCACAAGGAGTTCCAAGACATCTTCATCGGGCACCTCCACGCGCTTTACGGCATGCTGGTCAACTTGTATGGAGAAGACGGCCGGGTGACGGGCATCGTCCGGGCCTTTTTGCAGTCGGAGGTGTCCAGCTACAACGGGCCCCGGCCGGCGACGCGGGGGTTCAGGCGCAGGTTCAAGGCGTCTCAGGAGGCGGTTCTGAGGTGGGCGGGCGTTGACGAGAAGCTCTGGACTGTGGACTAGTCGACACTGGCACTTTGTGTCTCATGATTCATCTTTTTGGAGGAGGTGAAACCTGAATCGCTTGAAGTGGGATGATGTCGACGGCTTGACGCCCACACGGTGCGACACTCGGAGACAGTTTATGCGGGATATCAGGGAGCCTCGCACTGTACGGTATACAGGCCGGAGCGCGGGACAGAGGAGTCGGGCTTATGTAGCTCCTGTATGTCGGCACGGTAAACGACAGTACGAAATACCGCAAGAGAGTTGCTGATCGAGGAATTGGAGGGTGTGATTGATAAGGTAAACAAGGTTTCCATTTGAACGTTGAACTTCGCCTCTTATGCTTCTGTGCCTGTCATCTTGTGACTTCTTATAAGCGATAGACTTCTAGTGAGTTCTTTTTTTCCACTTCGTCCCTCTCTTCGTCTTTATCTCCAGTTTTGTGAGCTTCTCAGTTGAGACTCAACTATTTAACTAACTCGACAACCAGATTGTAGCTGTTTAGTACACTTACCCCAGCTTTTGGAGTTGAGGAGTCATACAACCACCCAGCCATTTACCCATCAACAACACAAATGCTCGGACCGCCGGTCAACCTGCCCAAGTGGTGAGTCAAGACTCCATCTCCAGCTCTTCTCACTCCTTCTCTGTCCTTTGCGTCGTGTTTGGTGAACAAAGAGCTAATTTGTTGTCTGTTTATCACCAGGCTTGAGGCAAACTCTCACCTGCTTCAGCCACCGGTCAACAACTACTGCGTCTACAACGATGACTTTACCGTCATGGCAAGTTTCTTTTCTCATCCCTTTCTCTCAACCTCACATCTCTCTCTCATCCCTCATATCCGACGCCCACCACTAACACGAACACCCAGATCGTCGGCGGCCCCAACGCCCGCACCGACTACCACATCAACCAGACCCCCGAATGGTTCTACCAATACCGCGGCGCCATGCTCCTCAAAGTCGTCGACGGCTCAACCTTCCGCGACATCGTCATCCGCGAGGGCGACATGTTCCTGCTGCCGGCCAACACGCCGCACAACCCGGTGCGCTTCGCCAACACGGTCGGCATCGTCCTGGAGCAGCGTCGCCCCGCGGACTCGATCGACCGCATGCGCTGGTACTGCACGGGCGCGTGCGGCCAGGAGGCGCTCGCGGGCACGGGGGAGGCGGTGGTGGTTCATGAGGCGGCGTTTCATTGCACGGATTTGGGGACGCAGATTAAGTTGGCCGTGGAGGACTTTCGGGCGGACGAGGCGAAGAGGACGTGTACGAGGTGTGGGACGGTGGCGGACTGGGCGCCGAAGCCGGGGTCGATTCGGGATCCGAACTTGGAGTGATGATGATGATGAAGTTTTGTCAAGGGATGTCCGTTGGGTTGTATGGATAGGTAGGGTTTCGTGGACCAGTACACGATGCAATGACCGGATAGCCAGTTTGATATAAGCCCTCCTCTTCTCACCATATCCTGTCCTTCTATATATTCGTCTCATCCAGTGAGTGTCCATATATACATATACAGCCTCCCCCTTCACGTCTCCGAAAACTCATACGCACTCCCCGACAACTCCACCGGCACCTCAATCCTCCCCTCCTCCACCTCCCTCCCCGCAACCCTCACGCCGGCCCTCATCACATCCCCCGGCACCACGGGCCCCACGCCCGCCGGCGTCCCCGTGAGCACCACGTCCCCCGGCAGCAGCGTCATGACGCGCGAGATGTCGCTCACGATGCGCGGGATCCGGTAAATCATGAGCCCCGTCGACCCGCGCTGCCGCGGCTGCCCGTTGACGTCGAGGAACAGCTCCGCGTCGTGCGGGTCCGGGATGGCGCCCTTGGGGATGACGTTGCTCATGGGCAGGAAGGTGTCGAAGCCCTTTGCGATGTCCCACGGGAGGCCCTTTTTCTTGGCTTCGTTTTGGACGTTGCGGGCTGTCATGTCGATGGCGACTGCGTAGGCTGTGTTATTGTTGTTGTTGTGTTAGCCATTCATATCCGTTTCTCTCTCTCTCCAAATATCTCGACATATATAGAGATCCAGCGCAGATGTAACGTTAGAGCAAGATGAAAAACTTGACATCAAAGCAAAAGACATTGGTTCATCGCTCTTCTTCACTTGTCCCATCAAAGGAAAAACTCACCCCTAATGGCATCCATCGCCCCCTTCTCATCCTCCGGATGAAGATTCCTCACCATCCGCCCGATAACCAGCGCAAGCTCCACCTCAAAGTGCATGTCCACGCCCTTGGGCTGCAGGCACGGGCCCTCGCCGGGGAGGACAATCGACGACGGCGGCTTGAGGAAGAAGAAGGGCTTCTTTGGCTTTGCGTTTTGCAGCTCCGCGATGTGGTCCCTTTTTTTGTCACGGATTGTTAGCAGCTCTCTTTCGGTCATAAATCTTTCGTTGAGAGGAAGGGGAAGAAGGTGTGTCTTGTCATACGCGTAGTTGCGGCCGATGCAGACGACTTTGCCGGCCTGCTTGAGCGAGAGGGAGGCTTGCGAGGCCGCCGTGGCCATGGACCTCCTGAGTCCAAACATGTTCAACAGACACTACTCTCCTCTCTTTCTTGTGAAAAGGACTGAAGAAGGACTAAGCAAAGGACAAGATCTCTAAGGCGGTGGCGCTAACCTGCCTCACTTCGAGTATGGTAAGTTGATGTCCGGCCAAACCAAGATGCTGACAAAGGATGAAGTTCGAGCACAAGAGAGAGATTGGATCGTGGATTCGGCCGTTAGCCTCGGCGCAAGATGGTCCGGGCCGGCTTACAGCGCAACCTGGAAGACGCACCGCCTAAGCGTCCGCGAAATTACAGGGCAGCTCCGGGGGGTTGTAGTGACCTGTGGGCGCTGCCCGGACAGGGGAGACTACATTGGATGTAGGGGGGTGGTTTCAATGTGCTGCTTCTTCCAAGGTTGCCCTCAGTGAAGCTCAATTAAGCTCAGTAATTGCTCCGACTTCGCAGCTCTTTATTTATCGCGATATTTCCCCATCAGCCTCACGTATCATTGCAGCTATTATGTAGCTGACTTTGATTTTTTGATAAGAAACACGAAGAAAAGGGAAAGAAAAAAAAGGCCAAATAGCATGATTATCTTAGCTAGAATATCTGGTATATTGTATCTCATAGACCCTTCACTGCCCCCCAATGCCTGGGCCATCAACTCCCTTCAAATCTAGACCATCACGGTACCATCATCTAGATGCCTCCTAAATCGCCTTCCAGCCGCAGAATAAGCCGTTGCGTGGACGCACGTCTCGCTCCCTCATCCCCAATGCATGCGAAATCATATAATAAGAAGAAGCAAAGTAAGCTCTAGACGCCATGCCACGTTTTAAGAAGATGGGTAATAGTTTAAAGTGAAAAAGCCCTCCCCTAACCCTATGCTGATGTTTCATGAGAAGCAACCCTTACCCATACCCACGCCCATGCCTATATATCAAACTGCCGGCTGTTGCAATCAAGCCAGGTAGCGATACATGGATGGTGCACCCTCCTCGTCCGGACGCTCCAGGTACTCTCGCACTATGAGATCCTCGATGCGCCTCTTGATCATGGGAACGTCGGGCTTGAAGCGGCCAGCCAGCACCGACAGCACTTCGCTAATCAGCTGCGAGTGGCTGACTTCCTTTCGTGCCCTATTGACGGTTGGTTAGCTGTGAGTAATCGACCACTTGAGCCCAGGATCAACTTACTTCATGATTCTCACAATGGCGGCGTCGATTATATAGGACCGGGTCTGGTTGTTCTTGTCCTCTGTCGCCTTCCTCTCCTCCTTGTTTTCGGCCTTGGACACGGCGTTGATGATGGGTGCTTTGATTCTAATCGTCTTGCTCTGGAACGAGGCGTTGAACGAGAACCTGTCACCGGGCTTGACGTTCTTGGTGGGCGGATCCTTGGCCAGGACGCGCGACTTGGGCGCTACCGCAATGGCCATGAGCGCTCGCGTGAGATCCGCCGTCGACAAGCTCGTCTTGGCCTGAATGTCTTCGAAGCTAAGGCTCTCGCCATCTTTCAGGTCGTTGAACAGCGACAAGACCACCATGCCGTACGTCGGGACATTCAGATCGTAGCGTCGCTCTCGCGCCAAGGCGCCGGATTTGCCCTCGATCGCTGGGAACACACACTTGATGTCTGCGCTGCCGGTGGTGCCGATCCAGGTGAGCTTCCGCCCGTTGCGATTCGTCAGATAGAACTGCTCAAAGCTAGCTTGCAGCTTCTTGACTTCGGGCGGCCAGGTGCATCCTGGTTTGGAACTATCGCCTGACTGGGCGCTACGTCCCATGACCTCCGAGGGCCAGTAATTGGTCGTGAGGACATTGACGTTGAGATCGATGGTATGGTCTTCGGGATCCAGCTTGCGGACATGGTCGCGATACGTCGACGTCAACTCGGTAGAGGTGACGAGATCTCGGAACATGCCCTCAAACTTGGTCGTAAACTGCTGTCCCAATTCCTGCTTCATCCGCGATATGAGTTGCTTCTCGACATCGTGGCTCTCCGACTTGCCATGGAGCAGTCGTCGTCCGAGATGACGCTGGTAGTAGGTCTGGAAGAGATCCTTGTCCTGCAGGTACCGAATCAAGACGATGGATTTTTCCACAATGGCGTCCACCTCGGCTTCCGTCTTGCCCCTGATTCCCCGCTTGAGATTATCGTCGATAAAGAGCGAGACGTATTCCGAGCTTCGGTTAAAAAGATTGATGAATTCGGCAAAGCTCTTGGTCAGGGCTGCCTGCAACACCAGGTCGCCCTGGAAGCATTCTTGGAGCATGTAGTCAAACTTGTCCTTGAGCCGAAGCACGTCGTCAACCCACTTGATGGCAGCTGCCGTCTGCTGCGCGGCCGGGTTCAGAGTCTTGCCCTTCTCGCCGTCTCCGCCATCTTCGCCATCGCCCTGCGCCGTCGAGAAATCGGTATTCTTGAGCACATTTTCAATCTCCAGCCCCAGCTCAACAACCCGCTTCTGCAGGATGTCACGCAGGGCCGTCTTCTCATCATCCACTCTCGCGATGAGTCTGTACAAGATGCTGAGGTCGTGAGTCTTGTCATTGTCAATCATCCACCTGAGGCCGCTACCCTCCATGGCAAGGAAGTCATTGAGATGACCAAGAATGAGCTTCTCCTCCACCACCCTGGTCACCTTGGGGAGAGTCTCGAGCTCAATGGTGGTGCCACACCGGTCTGTTTCCTCCCGGAGCCTGGTCTCGGTGTGCCGCAGCCAGGTGCTAGCGTCGGACTCTCGCAGCAGCCGTTCGCATTCTCGCGCGTAAAAGACTTCGCTGTTGGCAAGGAACCGCGGCTCAAAGGTAGTGACGTAGAGCTTGTTGTTCTCGGATTCGTCCTCGGTTTCGTAGAGGCAACTGAGCATCCGGGTGTTGCTGCGAATGAGACTTCGATCGATAACGTCTCCGCGCCTCTCCATGTCGATCTGGTCGAGCATAACGGATATCAAAATGTCGCCGATCAAGCTGTTGGAATTCGCGTTCAAGCAAGAGCGCAGTATGTGGTCTCGGAATAGGGCAATGGTGGTGGCAAAGATGGGGACCCGACGCGGCTCCTGCTGCGTGTAGCCTCTGTCTAGGTACATGAGAATGTCTGCAGTCATGTTCATGGACATGTTGTGATCTTCCCAAGTATCCCTCAAGCCCTTGAGGAAGTTCTCGCCCGTCTGGCGCCGCTCGCTGACCGAGGCCGACGACGAGGCATCGACGCTCATGTTGATGAGACTTTTGGTGACGAGGACTTCAATCTTGGGGATGGCATGCTCAGCGAACCACTGCTCCTCGAACTCCTTGACTCTCTCGTAAAGAACCTCGCCCTTCTTCTTGAGGACGATCTTGTAGGCCGCTCGGTATAGCTCTTCGAAGGATAGACGGCCGCAGCTCTTGTTGTGGATGTCGTATAGCGCTTCCTTGATCATGTTCCAGCACGCATCGAAATCGGCTCCCTCGCCCGCTGCCTGGGACTGTGAACGGCGGTTAGTTACTCTGAGAGCCATGGAGTGGAAGCGGAATGGCTCGGGAGAGGGCTCCTGCGCACGTCCGGGCATCGCCCTGCTCTGGTTGGATCCCATCGCGGCGTATCAGGCGTCTCTTGTGCAGGGGAAGCAGCATGGGAAGTGAGACAGCGTGGGATGAGATGTGGAGGGGAAGTGAAGTAGAGGGGTAGGACACCGAGAGCAGCGGGCGTTAATGGGCTTCGATGTAGCAGAGCAGGATGCGCCTTGGAACGGGCTCAGGTTACGCTCACGATGCGCTCAGGGTTTCATCGGAGGGACGAGAGAGCGAGGCAAGGGATGCGCCGTGAGTGATTCGTGCAGCTGGGGAGAGAATTGGATGCTCAGAAATTGCAACAACTTACACGCACGATCCGACGAGGTGGGCGGATGCGCCCTCGAGCCCCCGCTCCCCCTCGCCCTGATATCATGGCTGCTTCAGCGCTCCGCGAGCGACTGCGAGACAAACACCGCGAGACAAAGCGTTAGGATCTGCCAGCTGGCTGTCGTGGAAGCCCGATCGCGGAACAAGAGTCAGTCGAACCCCCCAAGGCCGCTGGTCGCACAGATGGTGGGGGTTTCGCAGAGCTTCGGCACGTCTCTCCAGTAAGAAGCAGCACAGCGCAGGCAGTTGGTTCGGCAGTCTCAGCGGGTTGGCGTCTGTCCTGAGCACGGGGAGGGATCGTCAAGCCACGATGGGTTCAGCGAGGAGACGGCAAGACGACGGAGGTGGCAGGTTCTGCATTCTCCCCGCACGCAACGGACGGAAAGGCGCTGGTAACCGAGGAGATGAAGGAGGTTCAAGCTGCTGCATCTGATTGTGACAAGCAGATGGAAATGGGTGAATTGCGAGAGCGACTCCGCTGCCAGCAGAAGTGCCGGGGTTTCCCACTTTGATGGAGCTTGCATTATCGATAACGAATTTTCTGGCTGCCGCTTTGTCATGACGAAACGCCTCGCCTCGGTCGGATGTATGCAATACCTCGAGGTCGGGCGGGCGGGACGGCGGGGTGAAAGTGACGGGTACGAGGGAAGTTCGCTTAGGCAGCTTGCTCTGAATAGACTGCATCCAGCTGCGGCTCATTTCACGTGAAGATGACTCATCACATCAGCTAGATATTACCTCGACAAGGCACAAGTAGCTACAGAGTCACGTGCTGCTTAGCTCATCCGGACAACCCCAGCCAACCTTGAGTTGGTCTGTCGGGCCCAGCCAAAGCCAATGGGCAACTATTTTTCCGACCGACAATCCAAGGCAACCCGCCAGCCTTGCAACAACCTCCGTGTGACGAGGCAACGCGCGCGACGAGGCAACCCGGAATAACCCCTTGAATTGATCCCGCACCCGGCCAGATAGGCTTCAGACGTCGCCATGAAGCTCGTCAGGTGGGCAATTCCTTCCAAAGCCGAGCAGTTTCGCAAAGGAGAACAAGTTCACATGTTGGACGGCAGCTCAAGTTGCTCTTCAGCAGTTGTCCCATGCTGAAGCTTTGCGTCTTGAGCTTGATGGTATTGTGATACTGACGGTTGCGTGATTGGCAGATTTTTGATGAAGTGCGCCAACGAGACGGTGACAATCGAGCTCAAGAATGGTACGGTGCAACACCAACACACAGCTGCTTGGTGCCTCGCAGCCATCACGCAGCTTCATCCCTCCGCAGCGAGCAGAGCCAGAAACCAGTTCTTACTAACCACCACCAACAGGCACCATCGCTCACGGCACCATCTCATCCGTGACACCCCAGATGAACGTCGCCCTTCGCACGGTCAAGATGACGGCGCGCGGCCAAGACTCCATCGCCCTCGACACCATGAACATCCGTGGCTCAACAATCCGATACTTTATCCTCCCCGATTCCCTCCCCCTGGACACCCTTCTCATTGACGACGCGCCCAAGCCCAAGAACAAGGCGAGAAAGGAGGCTGACAGAGGTGGACGCGGTGGCCGTGGAGGCCGTGGCAGAGGAGGTCGCGGTCGTGGTCGCGGCCGAGGCCGTGGCTAAGCTTTTCTTTCGCGACGACGACGATAATACAAAGAGGGGAACTTACGAGGACCCGAGGCGCACCATGTCTTCTAAGTTTTGGCTAGCAAGGCCAATGGTCCATGTCAGTGGGTGGAGGGATCTTTTTGTAACACGATACAGAACAGAGCACGTCATTTTTCGAGGTCAAAAGGTCACAAGGATATTGCGGAAGGTGAAGTCGCAGACTGCGATGGAAACGGCGTTTGGGTTGCGTTTTGCCCATATGAAAACCAGAAGAAACACACACGGCATCTGATGAGGGGCAAGGGATGGAAGAGCTGTGGTGCACCATCCTGACATCTAGCCCGGAGAATCTATTCCAAGATGAGACGATATCCAAATATAACAGCTTGCCAAGCCATGTATCTTTTTACGCCGTGATCTCGCATGTGGCGCCTTGGCTGGACCCATCTGCTGAAAGCGACCTGCAGCGTCATGATATCCAAAGTATCCTTCCTCGGGAGCGTTGAAGACGTCGGTTAAGCTGTTCCCCCACCAAGAGACTTTAGATATCGAGCTTCTCCCAGGCTCATGTTGGTAGAAGGAATGCCACGCCCCCACCCATAGACTCTCTGTTTCCCAATCAATCTTACAACGCCTGAAGCCAAGCATCATCGATTCTCTCAAAATGACTCAATCAACCTTCAAGCCGAACCTCGCCATATCCTCACAATCTGCAACTTCTCCCACCCCGCCGTCTTCCCACTCGACCCAACCGTCTCCGCCCTCCACACACCACCCCCATCCATCTGCCTTACCCTCTCCTTGACAAGCTCAGGCTTGTTCTGCGCACACAAGAGCACGTACGCACAGCCCCTCGGCGACAGAATCCCATGCAAGCCCGCAATCAGCCTGTCCGTCGTCTCCATGCCGTCCGCGCCGCCAGCGTACGACAGCGCGAGCAGGTACGAGTCGTCGTCAAAGGACGTCTTGTCGGACGAAGACGGGAAGCCGTCCGATGTGAAGGTTTCCGGGCGGTTGGGCATTTCCGATGTCGGCACGTAAGGGGGGTTGAACACGAGGACGTCGACGGAGTTGGGCTTTAGGGGGGTTGTGAGGTCGCCCATTATGGAGCCTAGGTACATTCCATAAGGGACCCCTTTCCTATCTATGCCGTTGCTGTTGCTGCTACTGTCGTTGTTGTCGTTGTCGTTCTTCTTCATGGCAACCTCGGCGAGAGCATCGGCTTGTGCTTTGGCCACGGTCGTGATTGTTGCGCGGCACGCAAAGGCGTTCATGTCGACTCCCGCCGTGAGGACCTGGTTCGTGCCAAAGATTGTCTTGGCATGTGCCGTTATAAAGGCCAGAACCACGCCCGATCCCGTTCCTATTTCGACGACAAACGGGATGCCGGCCTTTGGCGATGACGAAGAAGAGGAAGAGGAAGAGGTTGGTGAGAAGGTCTCGTGGAGGAACTGCGTTTCTGAGGCCGAGGAGAGGGTGTCGAGCAGGAGGAAGGAGTCTTCTGCGGGCTCGTAGACGCGCTCGTAGGGCACGTGTGAAGTATCTGGTGTTGGAAGCATTTTGTCTATGGTGTGCTTTTTTGTTGTGAAAGTGACGTTTTGTGTGCGGGTTGTGAGGTGGTGATGGTGAGAGCTTCATGAAGTTTTTGATGAGATTGAAGCTATTGGTGGGGCCACGTGATGTCACAAGGAACGACGTGAAGATGTATCAGAATCGAAAGACTCAAGGATGGGTGAATCCAATCTCATCAAGATGAATTGAAAGACGTTCTTATAACTACTGCTTAAATTCCCCGTGACTCGTAAGCAAAAGTCCCAGAAACCAGGTCAAGTCCATAGCCCATCGCAAGTAGCCCCTCCAAACCACCAAAACCCCAACCATCACCATCCATCTCCAGCCTCACTTTCCCACTTCCTCCACCCCATCACCCACCGCAACACCATAAATCAAACAAAAAGAATACCCTTTACCCCCCTTACAAAATCACACACCCCCTCGCCTCCCCCATCCTCACCTCAACAGCCCAATCCCCGCCCTCCGGATCCAGCCCCCAATGCAATCCCCATCCCATCCTCTCCACCATCCGCACCGCCCCGCGATCATACAGCCCGCCCAAATCGCACCGCGGACACGCCCTGCTCGCCGTCTTGTAGAAGCCCGGCGTGGCCTTACGCCCGCCGCGTCGCAGAACGAGCGGCACGTGTGGAAGTTCATATAGGGGCCGCAGGGCGTGGAGATGATGGCCCAGATGTGCTTGCAGGACTTGTGTTGGAAGAAGATTACGTTGCACATGCTGAATATTGATTATTCCTCTTTTCTTCGTGGTTCCCGTATTCTTGCTGATTTTCTTTGGGAGTTTTTGGAGTATGAAATGGGAGGGTTGGGGCGAAGTCGATCTTGCGCGTTCGGAATTGGAAGTTGAGGTTGCTTGCTTATGAGTTTTCGGGCTGTGAGGCCTTAGGAACAGCGTTGGAATCCCGAGGAATTTTGATGGGCCAGCAGGACAGTAGATCCGAATGAGTTAAGAAAGAAGCGGATTTGTTGTCAACAGCTCGAGACGTGAAACTTTGAGGAAGCGGGCGGACCGTACGCAGCTGGCAGTGAATCACATCAGTCCTTCCATACCTACGTGGCCATCATACGTCGTGATCAACACCAGCCCCCAAGATCACGGGCCTTAAAAGACATGAACTATCATGAAAGCAAACAGCAGACTTGTTCCTTAAACCAGAATATATGCATCCCTAGCCTAGCAACGCTCCGTATTCAATGCAGCAAGACCAAAACGCCAAATACTCATGCCAAATGCCGTGAAAATCCATGCACAGATCGCCATGTCTAAATGCTCACACAAATCCTTGATGCTTCAGAAATTCGTCTCTCGTCCCTTAAAGTTCGACGCCAAGGTAGTTCCATCGCCCTCGGGCAGTGTATCACTCTCATCAGCCTCGTCAGCCTCCGACGGAAGAAGCCGCGAGAGCATGTCCTCCATCCGCGCCATGGCCTTTTCCATGGCTGCCAGCCGGCCCGCCAAATCGCCAAAGTCTTCGCCCGCCTCCGTGAGCGAACCACGCAGCTTAGGCGGGATCTCAAACATGGAGTCTCGGCGTGAAGCTTTCCTCGTCGTGTCGTGAGTCTCTTGCCGCGCGTACTGCCTCCGGATGAGGTGATGCGTCAGGTCGTCGTCCACGGCAATGTCGTCATACACGTCGTCAGGAGGCGGCACGTCAAACACTGCGCGGATGTACTGAAAGGCCGAGAGCTGCCACCGTTGCCAGAACCACTTCTGGGCCAGCGAGCCGACGGTGCCTGACTCAAACGTCTTGGCCGGCCAGAGCAGGCGGCGCTCGGCGACGGCAATCAACAGCAACAGCGGGAGGTTGACCAGACGGACAGTGGCCACGTGGATCTTGTGGAACCAGCGCGGACTGACGACAAACTTGAGCGGCAAGAGAAGGAATACGGCTAGCAGGTTGAATGGCGGCTGGTAGGCAAAGACAGCGTCCGCCTTGACGCCTTCGAGCGTGAGGACAGCCTTTCGAAAGTGTATCTCGGCTGCAGCGTTACTGGAGATGTTGCTGAACGTGTTGGACAGCATGGAGACGAGGATGGTGAGGAAGAGAGTGTTGCCGAGGAAAGCAAATGTGATCATGACGACGGGTCCCAGAAGCCAGTGGAATTCCACCTACACATGTCAGCATAAGCCAGAGCGTGAAAAGGGGATGAATCTTACCGATCTGTGAATTCCCGTTCCGTCAAGTCCAAACCAGATGTATATCATCCACTTTGAGATCGTACTAAACAAGCAGAGGAATCATTAGTGTTTGTACATAAAAACTATTCAATGAGAGAAACTTACAGCAGCGGGTGGGCTCCCTGCCCCAGCCACAGCAGAGACAGCAGGAACCCAAAGAAACACCAGGCCGAAAGCGCCGTCAAGAGGAAGAAGTCGGCCATCATAGACCGCAGCGAGAGAAAGACAAGGTTGTCGGACAGCCAGTTAAAAGCCAGGCGAGGGACTATCACGGGAGCCGCGAGGGCCAAGACATCAAAGGCCTGCTCGGTCAGATCCGCCGATCCAGTCTGCACTCCATAGAGGCGCAGCCCGCTGTAGATGGCGAAGAGGAAGAGAAAGGTGACGTCGAGGAAAGACCAGAGATTCTGCGTGTATACGTTCCTATACCCGGCATGTCAGCTATTTTCTGCAACTGCCAGAAAGACAAGAAACAAGTGAAGTCAAAAGGGGGGAACTTACCATCCGTGGGCCAGAATCGTCGCAAACTGATCCAAGCACCACCCAAACGCATAAATCGCAAACGCCGCCTCCAGATGCGGAAGCTCCCCTTTCCTCCGCATCACCATGACGGCAACATACAGCCCCAGAAGGATCGTAAACTGAATCGCCTCGAGGTAATTGCGCGTCCGCGGCACAATCAGGCGATACTGGTTCAGCAGCGGCGACTCGCGCGGATCGTACAGCGAGATGGGCTTCAGCTTGTAATGATCAGGGATGATGTCCCACGACGTGGACGGCGTGTAGATCACGCGGCCCTCGTAAATGGCCGCGACGACCCGCTGGCACGTCGTCGAGCTGAGAAAGTGCCTGCTCTCGGTCAGGATGGCGACCTCGAGGGCGGGCAGGGTGCGGTGCGAGGTCCACCAGGCCTTGTCCTCGACCTCGTCGCGGACGTGGGCGGGCGCGTGCTGGAAGGGCTCGAAGCCGGCGACGAGGACGTGCGCCAGCAGCAGCAGGCCGTCGGCGCCGCCGTCGTTGTCCTCGCCGAAGCGGCGCAGGATGCGGGTGGCGATGAGCTCGCAGAGGGTGGCGCGGGTCCAGTTTACGTTTTGGCGGTTGCTGGAGCGGGACTCTTCGTCGAGGAACTGGGCTCTGTTGACGAGGAGGCAGTAGACTTGTGATGGTGTTAGCATTAGCTATCCTGCTCTCTGTCTCGATCTCCCCGCCCCCGTCGCCTCATTTGACATGGCTTGTCTATTGGAAAGGCAGAGAGCGACGCACCTATCGATATGTCGCCCAGCTCGTAAAACTTGTCCACCAGCGGCCGGATCACCGTCACGTTAATCTTGAGATCCCGCAGCTGCTCCAGCGTCAGATAGTCCTCGACGACGCTCACAATGTCGCGGCGGATGCGATGGATGTTGGTGTACACGGGCAGGTCGCTGTGCGGGTTCGTGCGGCAGCTGAAGACGTGCTCGCCATTGGCGGCCCGTTCCGTCGACAGCCTGCTGAGCAGCGGGCGGCGCTCGTCGGGCGCATCCTCGGAGACGCGGATCCGTCTGCGTCGGTCTGTCATGTGAGGGTTGGAGGAGGAGGTGGGAATTGGGACGAGATTGAGCAAGAAGTCGCGAGGTTTGAAGCTTGGGAGAGTAAGGTCGAGTTTTGGTGGGAGGTTTAGGTACGATGACGATGGTGGCTGGTGTGGGAGCTGGAGGTAGTTGTACCTCTAGAAACAAAACAGAGGTGGGAGATGAGATGAAGTAATGCAACGGTCATCCCACAGCCTCAAGAACAGAAAAAAAAATCATCCAGATTCATCCAGAGTGCCTGGTAATATACAGAGTCAACCATCAAGGGAAGAAACGCTGCCAAGGCAATAAAAAGCAGACCAGATTCCTGGAAAACGCAGTGACACACTCCTTCAGATCCCGGCTCGCTGGGCACCTACAACTGCTACAGCACTGGGCGAGCCCCTACTAGAGATTACCACACAGGCGCCTGATTGGACGCGCCCCCACGATGCCAAACCGCCTCGATTCGACGAACCGGCGGCCGTGGATCGATCAGGTGCCGAGTCTGAATGGAGACAGATTATGCAGAGAAAGAAGATGCCCGGGGTGATTTATCTGTTGCCGCCGGAGCCTCCATATCTTACTCCTTTCCTTGGGTTATTCTCCATTCCTCGATGGGGCCAAGCAGCATTTACAAGGTGCTGTATTATTCGCCGCTATTTCATGCAATCTAAGGTATGTTCAAACTTGAGCCTCATGCATGAGGTCCCTCTCAAGGGAATCAAATTAGTACCTAAGGTAGCGTCTACCTAGTAACAGGACTACCTCGCGACAAACGACATCGCCAACCGTGTCTTGCATAATCAGAAGCAGACTACCAAATCATCTCATCTTGCCACACTCTTCCACCTCCCATATCCAACCTCACACCACAGCGCATCCCAGCATCACAGCTTCGCCTCCACCCCCCTCGCATCCCTCGCCTCCCTCGCCAGCTCCCACGCAAACTCCGCCAGCGGCACCCTCGTATGGATGTACATCCTCGCCTTGGCGCTGCTCGCCTGCCTCGCCGCGTACCGCGCCGCGATCCCCTGGCACACGCCCGCCAGCTTGAAGATGTTAAAGGCCGCGCCCCAGGCCAGGTCCGGCCGCGGGTCGTAGCCCGACACCTCGGTGTACCACTGCACGAGCTGCTCCGGCTGCGGCAGGCCGGGCGTCCGGCCGGGGAGGAAGCTGGCGCTGTCGGCGTAGGCGGACGCCCCGGGGGAGCGGGCGAGGTAGAACTGCGTGATGAGGTTGCAGATGTCTGAGAGGGGGTGTCCGATGGTGGACATTTCCCAGCTGTTTGGATATGTCAGCTCCGTCATTCGCAAGGTAGGTAGCCATGTAGACAATAGTGATCGCAACAGTAGGGTGTAAGGGAGTGGAAGAACAAGAA
Organism: Trichoderma gracile; assembly: GCA_020002365.1. NCBI lineage: Eukaryota > Fungi > Ascomycota > Sordariomycetes > Hypocreales > Hypocreaceae > Trichoderma > Trichoderma gracile. The sequence continues at coordinate 5,153,726 of JAINEY010000001.1, read as the reverse complement.
GAAGAAGAAGAAGAAGAAGGGGAAAGACTCACTCCAGGATACCAATCACCTTGGCCTCCTTCTTATCAAACACCAAATTATCAATCTTATAATCCCCATGCACCAGCGTCGCCCGATCCCTCGGCCTGAACCTCTCATCCCTAAAGAATCCCACCAGCTCCTCGAAATGCGGCAACTGTCCCACCGGCTCCCCAGTCTCAACATCCACAGCCTTGGCCTGGCTCTCGCAAATCGTCGCCCACGTCTCCGTCTGCCTCCCATAAAACCCCTCGGCCCGCCCAAACCTCTCCAGCCCGACCTTCTTCACATCCACCGCGTGCAGCCTCGCCAGCGTCCGCGCCGCCTCCCTCCACAGCGCCGCCCGCTCCTCCGGCCCGCTGACGCCCGGCATCAGGAAATCCTCAAAGATGCGCCCGTCGAGGAACTCCATGATGTAGAACGGCGTGCCGACCACGCTGTCGTCCTCGCACAGGATGTACGTCTTGGGCACCGCCACGTCCGTCGCCTCCAGCGCGTGCAGCACGCGGTACTCGCGCTCCACCTTGTGCGCCGTCTTGGAGAGGAGCTTGCCGGGGGGCTTCTTGCGCAGGACGTAGCGCTGGCCTGTGGCGTCGGTGATTTGGTAGGTTGGGTTGGATTGTCCGAAGCCGAACTGCGAGGGGGAGAGCTCTCGGGTTAGCTGTGCTTCTGCTTCTTCTTCTTCTTGACCTTCTCCTGGTTTGTCCATTGATGGGAGGGATCGAGGTAGATGAAAGACGAACCTGCTTCAGATCAATCGGCGTCTTGATGATTGGCACATTGTCGTCAATGTACTTTGCCAGTTTCTTCTCGTCAATCGGCTGCCGCACCGCGCCCGCCATTGTGGTCCTCAAAGATGATGGAAGCGTCTACCGCCAATCGTCTCGTCTTATCGCGCGTCACTCCGTCGCAACCTCCAAAGAGCAGTGCTAAGCTTAAGTGAAAAAAGGCGACAGTAAGTCAATTCTCGATGAATCGCGGAGATCAATCTACTCAAACTGCAAATCAAGAGTCATAAGCAAGAACAAAGAGGTGAAACCAAAACGAAAAGCGATAAGGAAGAGCAGCGTCCCAAATTCTCTGTGCTCCCCTCCAAATGATGACGGACCACATCTGACATACCGAGGCTCGGCGGTTTTGGCGGCTCCAGCCCGCACCCGACCCCAGACTCTTATTTTTTCCCCCAAGCGCCACACACACACACGGCCCGAGGTCGCCCAGCTTTTCCTCCCCCTCCACCCCTTGCAAAGATCCTCCGTTTGCTACCAGGGCCGTTTTCCGTTTGATTCCTCCTCCTCATTGGGCGGCGTGTAAGTCCGAGTTTGCGTCTATTACTGGCTGTTACAGCAATGACCGCCCAATCAGGCAAAAAATGTCGTGAGTCCAAAGAGCTTTATTAAAGTACAAAGCAAGGTAGCTACAAGGAAACGTCGTCGTTCAAGTTTGCAGCAAATGAAGTGCAAGCTAGTGCTTCATGTCCCTCTCTCGAACCAGGGCTACACCAATTTTCAATTCTTCCAGTGCAGCTCGGTGCAGCATGAATTGTCGGCTTTGCACTTTAGAAAATCAAGCTGCATAATCACATATGATCCATCTGTCAAAGCTTGCGAATACCTATTGTATTGCTATCAAACGATATCAAGAACAATGCTAGGAAAGCCCAGGTTATATCCGGTGACGGACCGCACCCTCACCTCTATATCCACAACCTACACGATACTCTGTCATCTCCTCCCATCCGCAAGTGTCCAGACACTCTTTGCTCCGTTGTTCAAACATGCCGATGTCTATCTGTGTCCTGCACACAGCGTAGCCCTGTTTTTGAGTTGCTTCTTTGTTTTACCTGTCCCATTCTCTTTTTTTTTTTATGCTTTGTCGGTTATTTTATACCAGCTGATGCAGAAAAAAAAAAGAAAAGAAAGAGAAAGAGAAAGAGAAAGAAGAGAAGTCGAAAATGATCTGAGAAGAGAAGTGGAAGAGGAAAAAAGAGGAAGAATTGGGAAGAAGAAAAAAGAAAAAGTTGTAAAAAGTGAAGAGAAGCAACACAAAATGACATACTGCCCTGATGCATCTCCATGGTAGCCAGACCAGATTCCTTCAAGCTTCGGCTCTTTCAAACATTCCACAGAGTAGAGAGAGAGAAAGTTAATAAACATAAGAAAAGAAAAAAAAAATGTGTGTGGCAAGAAGAAAACAGTAAGGGGTATCCATCGTGTCGAGTCGTCCATGCATTCTACCCGCCCAACCAGTCCCCCCTCCCTTTCCAGCCGTTGTGGCATCTCGTATCCGGCCATGAGGAGAGTCACCTCTTCTCCAGACCAAGACGGGTCCAATCTCCACAACAGTGTAGCGGAATGGTCGTAGAGGTCACGGACAAGCTGAGGTTCTCGTATCGAGGAATGCTGAGATATCACACGCCAATTGCCGGCCGTTAAATAAAAACATCAAAAGAAAACTCCGCGTCCCGTTCGATGCCTCGACTGGGAATGATAGCAGAGACTCGTTCGTCTCCAAGATCCCTGTCATCATGTCCTCATTATAGTGGAAGGAAAGAAAATGAGAAAAAGAATGCCCATTTGCAGTGCCAACAATGGTTGGCCATGCTAGAGTCAATGAGTGAAGGAGAAGGAAAAAGAAGGTTGGAAGACGAATCAGTTATTAACTGTCGTCTTCTGCATTTCCTTCGCCGCTGTCGCTTTGTGTTTTGGGCTTCTTGCTGGACGTGGAGGGGCCAGATTCCGACTTGCGCTTCCCGCTCGGGGCATCCGAGGACTTTCCAGGTGAGACATCGTCTGAGCCCTCACCCTTGCCGTCTAGCCCTCCCTTGGATTCCATGGCCGCCACCTCCTCTGCTGTCAAGAATCGACCGCCGGGACCACGAGGCCTGCGCATAGCATGGTTGTGTCTGGACTCGTGGAGGTAGGGCTTTCGTCCTTTCGAAGTCAACCGTAGCTGCTCTTCAAGTCGCTGACGGGCGACGCGTCGCTTGAGAATCCGGTGGAACTGCTTCGCATTGACGTACAAGGGCGACTCTTCAACGGCGCCGGCGGGCATCTCTGGCGATTGTGGGTGCTGCATGGCAGGGGCCGGGGGCATGGGCGGGGGCCGGGGTCCGCCGTGGTTCATCATGCCGGGGGCACTCGGCACGCCCGGGCTGGTGACTTGGCTCATGCGGCGGCCGGGGATCTGGGAAATGCTGTTCATGCGGGGAGACGGCCGGCCATCCTTCTTAGCGCTGGGCATACGCGGCGACGTGTGAGGCATGCTCGGATCCGAGTGCATGTAAGGGTAGCCGGACCCTGAGGCGGCGGCTGTGGCGGCCATGGCGGCAGCCTGGATGCCAGGGATGCCATACGGCACCGGCTGCATGCTGGGCTGGGGCACGCCGTACTGTGGTTGATACATGCCGTGAGCTGGGGCCTGGGCAGGCTGGTGTTGCTGCTGGGGTTGCTGTTGCTGCTGCTGCTGCTGCTGCTGTTGTTGTTGTTGTTGCTGCTGCTGCTGCTGCTGCTGTTGTTGTTGTTGTTGTTGTTGCTGCTGTTGCTGCTGCGATGCGTTAATGGGCGACGATTGCACGGCGTGCTGGTTGATGCCGTGGCTGGTGGGCGACGTGATACTTGCGCCGGCGGCAGAGCTCGCGTAACCTGCGTGGGAATTGTGTTGCTGCTGCGGATATTGCGCGTATTCCATCATCCTACAGAAAGGACAAGGACCAAAGCTGGTGTCGCGAAGATGTCGCGAGCCAAATTGTGGGGTGGCGCTACCTGGCCGGTCCTATCACAAATTCCCAGGCCTGAGGCTAGGAGAGCGCTGGGGCGAATAATATCGACAGCGCAACGCTAGGCGGGCTTGCTTACAGCGAGCAGCCGTGGATGGTGAGGGCGAATGGTCGAGAGTTGGATGAAAGAACTAAAACCGTGCTAAGACGATAAGTCGTGATGATCGGTGCCTTGATGCTTTGCTCTTGCTTCTTCCTTGGTTATCCCTCGATGCTGTTTTGGTGAGGGTTAAAAATGCTTGGGTATGGGTTGGGCACGTTCGGTTGGGAAGCCGATGGCGATTCGATGCTTGGGTAATGGCAGGACAGATGCGTGCAATCTTCAGGCACCCAAAGTCAAGCAGACATGCGTGGGTGAGCTGGCAGGCTGGTGGGATGGTGCCAAGGTACGTGGCTCACAAAACCGCACGGCGCGCGCGTCTGCAGGCCAAACTTGATGCCGCGGGGGGGCAGCTATAGAGGGTGGCTGAGTGGCCGGGCGAGATAGAGCCACGTGAAGTTGGAAAGCGTCAAGTGGGCGAGAGGAGCAGAGCTTGTCTCGAGCGTCGTCGCGACAAGGTACCGGCAGTACGTGATGCAGATGAGCGGACGGAACAAAGCTTTCCACTTCCCCAGAGCGTCTCAATCGAGGATTAACAGAGATCTATCCAACCACAGGCGTTAGCTCATTTGTATATAGTAGGCGGCGTGCGGCGACTGGTGAGACGGCGAGAGGTCTCCAGGCAAGGATGGAGACAAAGACAGGGGTGCGAGCCACTGCGCCAGGGAGCCACACTTGTGATGCGTTGGCATAGTTGTAGCTCATGCATGACGGAATATGCAGCCAGGTCCACCAAGGCCAACGGAGGCCCGCAACAAAGCCCCCAACTGCTGCCGACACGTCGGCACACAAGTCTGGCTGAGGCAAATGAAGGCCCAAGGCGACGTCGTCAGAGGATGATTGCGATGGCAACGAGGCCGTGCCGATCCAGATGAGCGCCACGATATTCGCATCTCCTAACGCCATGCAGAGTGCAGAGCGCTCTTGAGGCATCGCAACCAAGGCATGTCGACTGCCTCATCCCATCCGGGATGGCAGGGCGGAAGGTTGGGCATGGAGACCGAGACACGCCACGAGGGTGGGGGATCGGGCTGGGCGTGGTGGTGGGTGTTTGGCCATGTCCGGCCAGAGACGACGACGTTTTTGGCCGAGCTGGGCGAATCATGTGCGAGAGGGAGGGAGGGAGGGACGGGACGAGAGAAGGCCAGTGAGGCAATCGGGCAGGTCGAACTCGAGCTTGCTAGAAACAGCTTCTAGCGCAGCCAAGTTCAACATGTGACGACTGGGCAGGATTGGGAAAAGAGTGCAGAGGGAGAAGGACAAGGAAACGCAGATTTGGCTGGACGTAGGTACGCAGCCGTGGCGGTACTCCGTACCTAGTAGACGGGGGTGCGTGATGTAACAGCTGCTCGGATGTAGAACCAAGACGAGAGGCTGTGAGACTGTGGTGGGCTGAGTAAATAGGAAGAGTCGGTGTAAACGACTGCGTGGGCGACAAGGCTTCCGTATATGCCTTGAGAAGGGCCTTGCGCGAGAGCAGGAACAGATGGATCGAAACAAGGCGATAGTGAAACGAGGGGAGACAGAAGACGAGGCAGAGAAGTGCAAGGAGTAACAAGATTGATAAGAGCATGAAGCTCAACTGGACGAATCGCGTGGCACAGAAAGAAAAGAGCGTTTCGGGTAGATGAAGAGCGAAAAGAATCAATCAAGAGAAGACGAAGGAATGAGCTGGGGATTTCTCTCTCTGCACATGCAGACAGACAGGATAGACGTTGACGATGACGGCATCAAGGAAACAAAAAATAGAAAAAGGAAACCCAAGAACCCGAGAAATGCTCGGTACGTACCTCTTATACAATGCAAGGAGAGCGCGTAGATGTGCCTGATGCTACGACCAAGCCTGCGTTCTGTCTGAGATACCACCCGGGCAGTGATTTGCAGTGGCGGCTATGTATGTACAAGCTTGCTGTGGTCTGCTTTTTGGCGCGAGTCCCCAGCTTCTGGGAATCGACAGCGGCGTGCAGAGCGGTTTGATTGAAGCGGGCAAGAGCGAAATGGGCACTGCAGATGCGCGCTGTCACCTGACGGCGTGTTGCGCCAATGGAGAGGGCGAGGTTGAGGCTGGCGACGATGATAGGCCTCTTGTGTTGCGGGCGGGCGAGATGGATGAGGAGCAGCTATGCCGGCGCGGGACGCTGATTTGCTGGCGGGCAGGCTGAATTTCTAGGTGAGCCGGTGGGTGCCTGTACGAGCATGAACAAGCCCTGCTTCTGTTGGCTCTGACGTCGCAGCGAGCCGAGAGAAAAGAGTGGGGGATACGCGGCGCAAGCTGTGGATGGACGGATGGATGGCTGAGATGCTTCTGCGCGGCGCTGCTGTGCGATGCGATGCGATGCGATTGCGCTGCTTCGGGCGAGTGGCGCTTGAGCCGAGACTGAGGGGCTTCGAGAGTCCGAGGGCGGCGATGGAGGGAAGACGGGGAATGTATAAGAAGGACGGCGAAGGACGAGAAGAACCAGATTGTTGGGAATGATGCAATGCAATGCAAGAGGCGGCCAAGGGATCAATTCCACGGCTTGGGTTTCGTTGCGTTGCCGGGATTTGGCAGCAGGATCGTGTATGTAATGGAGGTATGTAGAGGTATCAGAGCTTGGGGGGGGATGTGGTAGGTGAGGAAGCTCTCTCTCCGTCTGCACAGGTAGAAAAAAAATGGGTAGCTGAAAATAACAGCTCAGAAAAAAATGCTCGAGCTCTCCGACAGCCCAGAAGCTCCAGACGCTTCTGTCCACTGGGGAAAAAATGCGAATCCCGGCACGGAATCGGCGTGAGCTCCAAGCTCTAATTTTTTCGAGTTCCCCTTTGACGCTGCGGCCACTGGCGCGCGGCTTTGGGTCGAGCGGATCGGGACGAGATAGTCGAGTCGCTGTGAATGGCCAGCGACGAGGCAGCGTGATTGTTTCGACTGCTTGCCCTTGCGGACGAATCGAAAGTGATTGCACGCGTGAGCAGCGGGAAGGGCCCTTTTTTCGCCCTCTCTGTTGCGCTGCTCGTTCGTTGGACAGGGCAGGGCGGCAGGGCGCGCAACGGCGGGATGATTGGTTGAAGGGGGAGAAGAATGGGCAAGGCTCGCGACAGAGGACGAGGGAAAATGCGAAGATATGATTTGAGGGGCGGGGGGGCCAGGGCGCTTTTAACACCTGTGACTGGCTGATTCAGCCCTAGGGCGGGGCCCGGCCAAGTGGCTGGCGTCGTGTGCGCGCGCCTTGATTGGTCTGCGGCCCATGCGGCGACGCTCGGGCCACTGTGGCGCTTTTTTTCTTTCTTTTCTCTCTTGTTTCCTGTTGTTCTTTTTCTGTTGCTTTTGCTCGTTCCGATGCATCTCGTCTTTGGTTGTTTTTTTTTTTTTTTGCTCTGCTTTGGCCTGGCTCTTTGTTGATGCCTGCTAGCGCCGTTCCGCGACCGACCATCGGTACTAATACGGGCTTCAAGCTGTGCTTGTCCTGTTCCGGCTCGTGGGCCTTGTTCCTTTCATTCTTCTTTGTTCGTTGTTCCCGGCCATTGTCCGTCCGAGGCGGCACGCAGCCGCTTGCTCGTCCTAGCTACCAGAGCCCGACGGCGACGGCGTTGCTTGCTTTGCCACTGCCGAATCGCTCGAGTCTTTTGTCTTGGTCCCTGTACAAAAGCGCGTCATGTATCCTATACGTTGTGTGTACCTACCCGAGTCCGATCATGACGTGAACAAAGCCTGCGCAGTGCATAGCCGAGCTGCGGCTGGGGTCACTCTTTGGTACCTTACTCGTAGTGCTCTGTAGGTACCTGACTGTACTTGGACATGGTGCAGCAACAGGGCCTTGGACGAACCCTGAAAATAGAGCAGGCCGTGGCCCATGCCTTGTTGAGACGAGGCACGTGTTCTTACTGGACGCTTCGTACCAGCTCTTGGGCAGCATCTCCAGGGGTGCTGCAGCGGCCATCAGCAGCCATCTGCAGCCCGGCGTCATCTGCTCTGGCCTCCCCCATGCAGGTCGAACGCCATCCCAGCACGGCTGTCGAAGGAACATGCAGTCCTTGCTGTGTCGTGCCCAGCCTTGGGAGCCCGAGCCTTGCTTGCCATGGTCCAACCGGTCTGCCGTTGGTACCCAATCGTAGAGGATGCTTTCAAGTCCACTCAAGCCTTTGGCACCAACAGGAGACTCCAGGTCATCGTAAGAGCATCCGCACGAGCCTCTCCAGCCTGTCTCGTGTTTTGTCCGCATCAACAATCACCTCCTGCTCAGGTACATAGGTCTATGAATACGGAGTAACATCCGGCTCGAGATATCTTAACCCAGGCAGCTTGCTACATGTCTTTCCGACCTTGGGCTCTGCCGCATGGGCGTCACCACCCCGTCCTACTCGCCAGCATGTCTATCAATCTATCACTAATACGAGTACTCGACCGCTACATCTCGACGACTTTCAACATGCCAAACTGACAGGGCCCATTCCCACGCGGAACTATTGCCATTCGCAACACCTGGCCATGCCCAAGTGATAGGACCCCTGCCTACCGTTCGGAGCAGCATCCTCTTCTCACCTCCCCCGCCATCGGAAGATCGTCTTTTTCGTCCTCCTCGCGCGCACGCGGCCGGGCTGCTGTCAACCCCCGGACTTCCAGCCCTGCTGGGAACATGAATCAAGCCCCTAGACCGCGTGTTGCTCAAGGATTCCTCGGACATTAGCTTTGAACATACGGATCACGAAGTGCCATGCTGTGGTTGCACGTATGTTTCTCCGTGTGTTTGAAGATGCTCCGTGGAATTGAATGCTTGAAACCGGTGAACTTCTGATCAGGTCCATGCCGATGCAAGTACTATATGACTCCCTACCTACCTGCATCTCCCTGCCGGCGTGCCATGCATGCAGTAACAAGTACATGTACTTACATACCAAAAGAAGCACGACTATCTCGTGCGTAGGTATGGGACTCACATGTGGGAGAATAAGCGGTGACAACATACGAGGTATCCGGCGAAAGTAGTAGCCATTGCATGAGTACCGACCAGGGTGTTCTGACAGGGGTGCAGCCACAGCATACATACATCGCCGTGATGCCTCCTACAGACCCCTGCTAGGCCCAGGTCTCTACCTGTGAAGTGGTCGCTATTTACCCTGGAGACCTCGTAGGCGCAACCCACGCGGGCGCAGATGCATCTCATAAGTGCGGCTGAGAAAAAGAAAAAAGGAATAGCGAGGTCAATATAAGTCAGACGGCGGCGAACCACGTCCGCAATGAGGCGATTGCTGGGCAAATGGCACTTTGAGTGGTGATTCATGCAGCACGACCTGAGGATAGTCGATGCAACTCGTACGTTCTTTCGTAATCGTATGCAGGACGGATCTCGATAAGTCGTCCTTGCAGTCAGTTGATCGCCTCTGATATGCCTGATCAGCGACATCGACGACATCAACAACTTGGACCTGATGACGGCGCCAACACCTGGTAATGTTACCGAGACGCAGAACAAGACGCCAAAGCAAATGACATTGTAGCTGAGCCCAGAACAACAACACGCGATGCACAATTCAAAGACGAAAACCCTTGCGTGTGACGAAAACGCGAGAAACCTGCTGCTGTTGTTGTTGTTCTTGATCCTCCTCGCAGCCCAAAAGTCGGTGTGCCCAATGGCAGCACACGAAACCATCTTCAGCTCAAAGCAGAGCCTTGGCGCTGAGGGAGGGGGCGTTCGGTGAGTATCGAATGTACAATCAATCTGCAAGCCTCAGTTTCCATCATTCTTCTCTCTTCTACGAAATGCTTGTAATCAGTCGGCTCCGAGGTCGCATTCTGGGCGTTTTCCCATGTTCCTCGCCAAATTCCATCATGCGTAATCTCAGTTGTGGCAGTCGTTGAATGTGACGAGAGCCGGGCCTCCAGCCCAATCTCGGAGTCACACTCAGCGAGCAAGGGTCGTCGAAACAGGGCGAGCGGTCCTTGGGGATGGACTATGCGACACCCCAAGACTCACTCGGCGACACCCAAAAGGTACCTTCTAAGGTGGAAGGTACATGCTTATGCACAGTCTTGCAGCAAAGTGCGTGTACTATATCCTCTTAAGTACCTACTACCTCACTCTTACACCAGCATTACTACATGCTATAGAAAACACCGCTGCCTACTACCTACAGTTTATAGTAGTAGACCAGCAGTGTTTTTTACAACCTGCATCCTAGGCATCTGGTTAAGTAATCAGATGCCTAGGTACCTAAAGGTAACCTATAACTAGAAGACTCTATAATTATAGAAGTGCGTATGCTATAGTGGCTAGAGGTGTGCTATAAAAGCCGCCTGTGCGGGCTGTATTTGTGCTGCAGAAGGGACTTGTAGCGTACAGTGCGCTAGGGTGTCGCCGAGTGAGTCTTGGGGTGTCGTATAGTGAGTCCCGGTCCTTGTCACACAGAAAAATGAGGCGTTGGCCGTGATTCCACTTTTCTATCTTCATTCTTTTCTCTCCTTTGCAGTTCTCTCTGCCTTCTCGCCGATATCAACAGGTCAAGAACAACCAGCCAATCATTGCCCCTAATCCAGGCTTACGTATCCCCTAGATGGGGTGCCCCCCAGCCGGGCACTACCCGAGTGACCAATCACAACGCTCGACCGGCGCTGCGGCCCAGCTGAGTGGCTAAAAACCGAAGGGCGGCATTTACTTGGTCCGCAGCTGTGAGTGGACATAAACCCATCCGACAGCTGTGGCGTCGGTTAAGTGGGAGCTGCGAATATGAAGCTGGGAAGTGGCGGCAGCAATTATCGGCCTATGGCCCTGTTTTTGGCTCGAGATTCCGGTCGTGGTCAGCCACTGCCAGGGCCAATCGTTGGATGTTGTTTGCCTTTGTTTGCTGTTGTTGCCTCTCTTGAGCTGTGAAAGAGTTGCTCCTGGATGCCGTTGTCTTTGCCTGAAATAGAAGCACTAGGCAGTATGTATTACTACCTACTTCGTGCCTGAGTGGATAGCATATCTGGAACGCGCATAAGTACAAGTATTACCCTCATCTCAACTTCGTATCGTTCCTTCATATGCACCTGTATATTACTTCGTAGAATTTGCCATCCATTGATTCGTAAACTTCTCCGAAGAGCTGGACCTTGGCTGCACTGCATCACCGAACATGGGTGCTGCATTTGTTGAGATGATTCGAGGCCTCAAGCCGTCCGCCTCCCTGACATGACCCTCGCATGGTGGCGCATCAAACCTCACGCCTCATGCAAGAACCATCGATGTAAGCATGCAGCTCCGAAGGCGGCAAATTTCTGCATCAAATCTAAATGTACATATGAGATACATACGAAGAACGGCAAAAGGAAAACCAGGATGCGCATTTTGCCTGGAGTATTTCCGTATATTGCAGGGTAGGCTCATGCAACGAAGAGGCAGATGTAAACCATGCTCCTGACCTTATAAGCTCGGCATGACGGCATGACAGAGAACAAGGTGCAGGAATGTATGGTGACAACTCTCATGTAGACAGACAGTCCAAGAAATATGATAGATGAAAGATGGATGGAATCTTGCTACGTCGAAGCTTCCATCTGGCAGACAACATCACAGATGCCTCAGCTCCCGGAACCTCACCCCCACCATTCCCATGTGCAGATCGCTCACGTATGTATATCGATTGGTCTTTTCTCCACGCGCAATTCCAAGCATGAATGTGGTCACTATGCGTTTGCAACATGTGAACGTTGATATGGATATGCACATACGAGTACATACAGACAACAAGAGGACCGCCCGGTTCGGGGCACGGGCCACTTTGCCACCTTTCCAATGATTCTGAACGACCATGTGTAACAATATGCAATCGCCCATTCCGTCTTGTTGTCGAGTCCAAGCATGATTGAATGGATCCTGTGATCAGGATCTGGTTTCTTTTCTACCGATCTCAGCTCATACCCGAACGAGGCTCCGAGATAGGCCGTCACTTCGAGATGACTCTTCTGTTCTTTAACGCCATCTTGTATAGAGCGATATACACTGGTTGATCACAACTGTTGTGTGCGAGACCTAGGGCGCAAGAACAGAGTATATTGCTGCGCAGTTCATTGTCGAAATATTAACTCTTATAGTTCACCCTCTTGATTGTTCAGGTTCATAGTTCCCATATATGACACTCCATAGAAGGCATGTGGACTCTCGTATCAGGTACAGCAGGAACATCATGCCCATCCGCAGGAATAAGAGTCTCGAACCCGTCTGGTAGTCATTCGCGCCCCTCATGTGGAAATACCAAGATCAGCTTCTGAATCTAAGAGTCCAAGAGAGCCTGCAGGTTAGGTACACAATCCGCAGGTACAACATACCTCACTGGAACACCGTACAGTTAAAACCAGCATAAGGTGCAAAGTGCATAGTCTTTGCCGAACTAGCATTGCCATAGCTATCTTATCATCAAATCTCAAGAGGTACCGATAGAGATGAAGAGGAAAGAAACATATATATCTTACACTTGCTTGCTAACCATCCTGCATCCGTACTGGCTGGCATCATACGCGCCCCCCTGACGCCTTGATGCCATCTGAAATACCATAATGCCAGTTCCTACTCGCATTGCAAAGGAGTATGTAGAAAGAAGACATCCCCTTGTCTCGTAGGTAGTTGTTTCAGCCGTCAATTCACAACATATCACCATTCTGGAGTGGTCTCATAATACTGCCAGATGAAGACACATGGGCAAAACTTTGAGCATATTAAGGAGCTAACATGATACCACCATCTGGCGTCGAGATATGAAACCACAGATACACACACTCACGCAGAATCTGGCAAGTCACAGTCATATGTCTCAGCTTATGGTTACTCCCAGCGGAAACACCCGCACCTCTTGTCCACCCCCGGGGAACCCACGTAACACCGGATGCTCATGTGATGGAAGTCCATGAAGCAACTTCATTATCCGGTACACGTCGATCGGTTAAACTCGCAGTCCTCATCAATTGGTGCTCTTCTTACTTGGGGCCAGCAGTCTGTTCACTCGAGTGGATGATGACGACGTCGGTGGGATATGCGTGTCTCCCTTTGCCACCTCCCCACCACCTATCATTGACAACATAATAGTGATTCAATACGCTCTACTCAACGCAGATCATACTGATATGGTTTACTCCTGCTGGAAGTCAGCTTACTAGGCCTATGACATATCCCTACTTGCACCTGAAAGTAGTTGCTGTGAAACTCTACGGTGATGATATCACTTCAATGGTAACTCATATCAAGTGATGCTACATACTCATTGACACATACACCACAACAATCTCGTGTCCAAGATCACCAGCTCAGGCAACTGCTTCTCTCTTTAGGCTACGAGGGAGTGTTGGACGTCCTTCTAATACCTTGGCATGGCATGAAGTACCAGACTCGATTTGATGCACACCTTGTAATTAGAGCGTCATAGACAACTTGGGCTAGGAACCTCAAGTAGTGGAATTGGTGCAAAAGGGGGCTTCCCAAATGTACATGTGTCTTGAGCAAGGTACGTAAGAGCCCAGCAAGTGACGTTTACTGTGTAAGGCAGTCGTCTTCCCAAAGCGATCTCGATTAGAGAAAAGGGGGCCACTTCAGTGGCTTGCCCGCAGTAAACCAAAGCTCTGGAGGAGTCATGAGCGCATGATGTTCGTCTTCATCATCTGCCCAAATCGAAGGCGTTGGCATCAACTAGCGGATAAATATCTGAATGGCACAACGTAGACATCGTCCTTCACCTGCTCTGCAGCTGGCCGCTCTTGATGTTGCCATCCTGCTCGTTTTCGCGTCCTACATTTTTGTCGCCAACTGTCCCATCAGAGCGCCAGTCCACGTTTTCTCGGGCCAGCTCCAGTCAGGCGCCTCGAGCAGCAGACGCTTCACTGCCGGGCAAATCCCCTATCAGCTTCTGCCAATGGACAAAAACTCATCACATTCCACACACTGCATGTTCAGCGAGTGGCACAACAGATCTAAGCTTAAGATCAAAAAGCGGTGTGAGCTGCGGAGTGTCTTCTCCTCTTCTTCAGCTTCCCACAGCGACTACTAGCAACATGCCCAAAGTAGGCACATATGCGCTGTCGACAGTGTCTCAAGCAAGGCCTCACTTCCATGCCCGGTGGGGGACGGGTGTGAGCTTATCCAGGCTGCTCAGCGTTAGCAGTCGCTCCAGGTACCCTCTTGAAGCAGATAACAGCACTCGCTGCACCTTGACGCCGAGCTTGATCAATCGGATGACAGCGGGCTATGCCCGGCGCGTCAAGACAACCACTGAAGGGGTGACGTGAGCGACGCCTGGATGTTGTTAGGAGACGGGAGATGACGGGAAGTCTACCCTTGCTAATACTGGAGGCTCTCGTCTCCTCTGAGAACCAACAGTCCTCATAAGAAGCTTTCGCACATGCAGCCTGCAAAGTGATGCTCCATTAAGCCCCAGTTTGCCATGGTTTCACGTCACCTTGATATGCCATGGCAATTGCTCAATGGCTAAATTAGTCGCGGCTGTATGAGCCCGCAAAGAACAGGCGGGACGAAACAGAGAGGAGGGTGAACCGAGTAAGAATAGACTGTAAAGTGCCTGGAAGGTTGATGGCCTCGCCTCGTTGGTGCAAACGATTTACCGACCTCCGTTAGATCGACAGTATAGAGTGTCTACTTACTGCAAGGGTTGGACACTCTGCCAAAGTCTAGTGTATGTCCGGTTTCTCAACTGTTTCTGGCGCAGCCACCACTGACAGGGAGGTCTTTGATGGTGGCAAATGGATCAGGTTGGGGGCAGGTTCGTTCTTTCGGAAGCTACCCGGCTATGTACAGCCTACTGACCTGGCCCTTCGATGCTTGGATAACATGCCTGGGAGAAGGAGCCAGGAAGATTCGGTTGAAGTAGGACGGTCATCTCTCAGCGAGCGTTGCACGAAGGCATGCGACGGCTCGTAACTTGGGAGTACTTTTCTATCCCCTGGCTCGAAGGAGTTGCCACCAAAGCGCAGTCGTGCGCAGTTCCTAACGCCAATGACCGGTGAACATGAAAGAAGACGCCCGAAGCCGAAGACGTAGTAAGTGAACGGGTGTCTGCGGCGGGTGTCACGCAGGCTTGGGCACACCATGGTCCCGCCTAGGCTAGGATAGATATTGGCATGATGTCGTGGCCATCAGCTAGAGGATCGAGCATGGCGGGAAGGAATGGAAGTCGATGAAGGGGGGCCTTCGCCGAGCGAATGACATCGATGCCCGCTCCTCTGAGGATGGACGAGAAGGATGGCGGCTTGCATCTTCATTTGAAAGTGTAGAGCCAAGTGCATGCACGGTCTCATGGTAAAGACGGGCAACGCAGCGGTGCCCAAGACCATGGACAAAGGCCGAACGGATTGAACGTGCATGGGAGCAAGCAGAGCCGCAAGATGCCGGGATGCTTCGTGTTATAGGTGATTGTAGATCCACAGGAAGTCGACTTTGCTACATGCGGCAGCAAACCGGTGATTTGGCGGAGCCGCTTGTGATGCATGTTGGTTGGTTATGTCGAGGACCAACGACAGTCTCCAAGTCAAAGGCCGACATGGTCTCTGCGGCATTTGCCCGAGTTGAAGAGCGTTCAGTATGGATAGCGAAGTGTCAACCCGTATCCCGCAGCGCAAGCAGCGAGGAGTCACGGTTGCCATCTTTGCCATGCTTCTCACATCTCTCAGGCATGAGGTTTGGTGCGAGCACACTGAATAACTTCAACGTCATGGGGTGCTGGGCCTCAGATGCGCCTACTAGCGCGAGAAGGATCTGGCGGCTTATTCTTCCCTCTCTATTTCACGCAGGCATGCAGGTATTGCAGAGCGGCGGCGCTTAGGCTGGGGTGAAAAGCGGTGGTGGCTGCTTCAAGCTGTCGAGACACTGCGTCTGTGCCAAAAGGCCCTGGCTGCCATCCAACGAAAGTCCTTCGCTTCTCAAGCGTCGGCTGGCCGCATGAGATGGCCGCAGCAAATAGTCTGCAGTGCTACCCGCAGAGAGGCTGGACGAAAGCAGGTCGGCGCTGTGCTGGCGCCTTAGAACAAGCGCGCTCATGCTTGGCCTATCAACAACGAGCCGGGTCGAGTTGGGGGTTATCGAGCAGAGATCAGTCAATCAGAAGGACGGCGGGAGAACCATCATGGCCATGGCGCGGCCTGCTTTGCACGGCGTCTGTTCCCGTCATGAAGCCCAGCGGCTGTTGCTACGGCTCCGGCGCGGTGCAGGTTTGACAGAAAGTGACTAAGCGCTGGCTGCTGCCAGAGCTCGATGTCAATCTGAGGCAAGGGAATGGCGTTGGGAGACCAGAAGCAAAGCTGTCTGGGGCTGGAGATCCTTTCGATGAAACCGAGGACCCAAGGTGGTATCCGCGGAGCAGCTGATGCGCGCGCATCAATGCATCGAAAGAACGTGCCAGATCGCGGAGACTCCATCGCATCGCGATTGGAATGTGTTGGACGGGAGCGGCGACGAGAAGCGCTGTTAGACGCTGGATATATGGTGCACCGAAAGGCCTTCCAGGTGGGTGGTGCTCGAATTGCTGGAGTGTTTTGGGAGCGGCAGGACGGGGGAGCTGATAGAAGGTCAATTGGAAAGCTGGCCGAGGTCTGGCGTCGCGGACATGGAGGCCGATCATATCAGGGCGTCTATATGTCTATCCACCTCAAGTATTTGTGCCCTGTAATACTTTCAGGACGTCGTGCGACATGCCAGATCGTGATCCTCGCTGACGGGCCTGCCCAGCTCCATGTGCAGGCCACCCCAGATCTTCGTTGGCCGAAAATGGCAGCGATTCGCGCTGTGAGAGACATTGGACAGCCTCTGTCGCCTAAAGTAACATTGCTTCCGACAACTGCTTGTTCTGGTGCTTCATTTCGAAAGAACCAGCAAGGTGAAGATGCAATTTCACCGCATCTCCTGCTCTGCACGTCTGTCCCGTATTCATCGTCGCCTGAATTCGGCGCCGAGCAGGGACTCGCAATAGCGCCGCGTTATTCTCTCGACCGCCACAGGTGTGTTGTCCCTTTTGGCTCCGCTCCTGGAATCCATGGCCGAGCCAGCATGAAGCTCTGGGACAAGGCGAGGGTATCGCGTCATTCTCCGGTTTTTGGGATCCTCCCCCCTCCCCGTACTCGTATGTACCTGTCGTCCTTGTAGCCGATGGCACACGCAAAACCACGCGAACGGTAAGTGCCAGCCGAGTGGGAAGAGAGCAACAACAGGACTATCCATCGTGACCTGTTTTCTGGGTTTCTGGGAGCTCGAGGCCGAGGCTAATGACCTGAATCACCGACCGGGACGAAGCTTAACAGGGCCCGGTCCAACCACGCCGCCTGTCGCGTCCCAGCATCTCCATCTCGCTCCATGCACCGGTGACTTGTCAGCGAGCTAGGGACGCTCGGCCCTCCCAAGCCTCTGGGACCAGTTCGCGCGATGCCGTGGATGGGTTGATGGGTTGATGGGTGTCGCTCGTCCATGCCATGCCACTTCTCTTGTGCTCTCCCAAGCCGCCCTTAGCACCGAACCTGGGAGCCCCGGCCAATCAGGTGGACACAGCGCTTCGTGCTTCGAACGTGGCTGTCGAATCACAGTCGTTGCCGACGACCAAAGCGGCCTAGCAGAAGCGCCCGGAGATCTTCCCCTTGAACCACAAGACCTTGGATATTATGCGGTAGCCGTGCTGTACGAGGCACGAAGCAGTCAGTCAGTCAGCGGGATCGAGTCTCACCCCTCGTCCAAGGACTTACCATGTCGTTGCTAGCAGCAGGCAGGACTGACTGTATCCGCCGCTGGCCCGCCGTGTTTTTCTCGTCTCCTCTTTGCTTTTTCTCTTCCTTGCCCTGTGACGTGGCAAAGCTGAGCAAAATAATCTAGCGGCCGTGATAATGCGAAGAGAGAAGAGACGCCCTTGAAGCTGTCAAGTCTCCTTGTAGAGGTACGTTCGATAACAGCCCGAGCAGCTTCACAGAGCAGCAGTCACTGAGCTCTGCACCTTCTTGTCGTTAGCGCTCAAGTGTCCCAAGGCGTGCACTTGCTGTACTTCTGGAGTACATGTTCAAGCGGGCATCTGCCGCTGCTGCAATTGGTCGCGTTCACGTACCTGTGCACACACCCCCTCCGCTTCGCGCTGCTTTAACAGGCAGACGCCCCTCTGGTTCCCCGTTCCTTCCCTCACAGTGGACTTGGAGCTTTGGTGGTGCGTGCCTGCACTTTGAGCTTCCGTCATCACCATCACCAACAGGCAAGAGCCGGAGCAGAGACAGAGCCAGTTCGCTCTTTCCAGGGAGATCCATCCGGCTCCCTCTGTTGATGCCTGGATTTTCTTTTCTCCCTCTTTTCTTTTCTTTTCCCTTCTTCTTCTTTTGCAACCTCAAGATTCGTTCTTACATCTCTTTCTCTCTGCTTCTTCTTCTGCTGCTGCTGCTTCCGCTTCCCTCACTTCCTTACTTACCTACTTTGTGCTTCTCGTGTCGGCGCCAAAAAAGAGCCCATTCATGGCACAGCGCATAAGTAGGCCACGACGTCAACCCGCCCAGGCACAAGAGCAGCAACCACAGGCCTCTCGACGAACGAACAGCCAATTTCCCTTCTCGCGCGCTCCGTCTTCCACTGCATCCCCTGCTCCCACCCCCCTTGGGGAATCCTTCCTGCGGCCTCGTCCAATCCGGTCAGCCATCGGCAGCCTGCAATCGGCGTCGAGCGGCAGGGATATCCAGCGCCCCATCCAGGCCACCGGCGCATATCCAAAACACAGCCCCTGCCCGAGCCTTACACTGCCTGCGCTGCTTTGACTGGCTCTTCTCAAACAGCCAAACCCAGTCTCGCCTTTGCCGCCAAACCCCTCGTCCGCCGGGGGTCTGCTGTCTCTGACGCTCTCCAACACACCTCCTTAGGAACACGCCCCTCCTTCCGCTGCTACTGCTCTGACTTCTGCCAACCGTCCAACACAATATAATCACCGCGGTCTGCCTTCTTTCGTCCCCGCCAACTTTTTCTCTGGCTTCATCTCGTTGCGTGTCTTTCTCTCGAAGCTCATCATTGGTAATAGCTCTGAAGCCCTGAGGCTTACAAGCTGCCACGACCGCTCACCATCTCTCATACCACTATACATTGCTTGCCTCCGGCCACCGTCGACTGCCACCTGCCCACTACTGCTCCCACAAGAGCAACCAGGATTCACCACTCACAAGCAAGCACACGCACACATACAAAACTGTTCCTTGCGGGCTATATCCATCTCCTTGTTCATCAACCACAATCTTCTCAACAACCACCGCCAACATGCCCGCAGCCACAGCCAGGCCCAAGCTGGGCAAGCTCTCCACCCCAGTGACGAGCACATTTCCCTCGGATATACACTCAGCAACTGCGGCCACTCCAAGGTCTGCTCTTCCGTTCGCCTACAAGCCTGACCCGAGCTACATCAAGACACCTATTAGCCCACCGTTGGCCTACACCGACTTCTTGTCCAAGGCCCTCACTCTGGGCTCACCAGCCTTTGCGCCGGGCGAGATCTCCCCAGAATCCGCCCCGACATCTGCCGCCAGCGATAAGTCGGAGACGTCCTCGACCGATGAGCGGCCCTCCCCGACTTCGAGCGCCGCCAGCAGCAAACCGTCATCGCCAGCGTCAGCGACGGCAGTCCCTCCCACGCCGTTCACGGCGCCTCTCCCCATGTCCGCACCTCCAACTGGAGCACATTGCTTTCCCAGCTTGAAAGTGCCGCCCAGTCCTGCCGTCTCCAATCTCGACTCCCCCTTGAGCTCGCGACTCATTGGCTCCCCGTTCAGCGCCCGATCCATCCACTCTGTGTTCGATTGGGATGCCGCTCTCAAGGCTCGCCTAGAAGCGAAGAAGCCAAAGTCATCACGGAGCGTACGGCACATCCGGGAGGTGGTGACTAGGACCGTCACTTACACCCCCAAGATGGAGCCTGCTCCCCGAGGCAAGCGACGGAAGGTGGAGTAATGAAGAGGGGAGAACGAAAGCATCATTGGAAACATGCTTGATTCACACAACGCTTACGACACTCTGCTTCTATCACAACCTGATTTGGTGATGGCGATACTATCATCCTGCACACTTTTTAACTACCAGCACACCAACTGTATACCAACCATGATCGACAACACTGGGTGTTTTCACTTCTTGTCTTCACGACTGCACGTCTCCCTGTGGGAGACCCCCAAAAGCATGATGCCAGAGAATTGGAAGGGGTGAGCTGCTTCCAATTCTTGTTTGATTATTTTTTTCACGAAACCTTCAGCACTAATACGCTGGTCGGAGCTGAAGTTGACGATGCGATGGATTACATTTGGACCCGGTTGAGCCCCGGAACGACACTGCTACTGGCGTATCATGGAAGAGTGGTGTGGGGAGTTTTCTATTATTATCTGTTCTCCCTCCATGTCGGCTATCTCGATATTGTTTTCTTTTGTCATCATATTCCTCCATTGCGTGAGGACCTGCAAGGGTGGAGGCTTTTTCTTTGCTGTTTTTTCCGCTTTGGAAGAACAAGGGGTTTCCTTTGGAGTTTGTTGGCATTTCTCTTCGGGCACGGATCCTGGACATCTGACGGGCGCTTCTGCAACGCTTCTGCAACGCATCGACCAGCTTGACAGCAAAGGCAAGGCCAGAGCTAGGCTGTGGATAATGGTCTGCTCAAGTCTGAGCGGGGGCCGGCGGAGGGTCAGGCGATGCCGCGTGTCACCGGGAGCGGGAACCAAGAGGAGCCGGCCGTTTGTGAGGTCGCATAGAGACGGGGTCGACGGAGGCAGTTTTGACTCTTGGATAACCAGACGGGCTAGCTGCACAGCACAGACAGCATGCCCGGAACACGCATTTATACACTATTTAGAGACGCAGGAAAAAAGATTATTGAATGAATGACCCCAACGAAGAGATGCTCTGTAGCCCGCTGTGACGGCTCTGGACAGTGCGATATTCTCCGATTGCGACGCAAAGATGGATCGTGGCAGATGGGGTCATGACAGACAGGTGCAGCGCCTACGAA
Source organism: Trichoderma gracile (assembly GCA_020002365.1). Taxonomy (NCBI): domain Eukaryota; kingdom Fungi; phylum Ascomycota; class Sordariomycetes; order Hypocreales; family Hypocreaceae; genus Trichoderma; species Trichoderma gracile. The sequence goes on along the minus strand of JAINEY010000001.1, from coordinate 5,132,880 downwards.
GGATATGTAGCTACATTAATTTGCCCAGTGCCACGGCATGTCGTCTGTACGACTTGCAGCTGAGATGGTGCTGCTGTGTGGTGCGAAGAGCAAATCTCGGTATAAGAGCCCTGTCTCATTCGCTGCCCTGGGGACGCTTGACCCTCCCCTCTTGTGCTCTCCTTCTTTGCAGCAATATATACCAGCAGCGCTCCCCTCTTGTATTTCACGCAAAGCTGCAGGATAAGTGCCATGGCAAAGCGAAGGGAGATGGAGAGAGAGAATGGGGAAGATGGTCGCGCGGGCGGTCGCATGAAGGTGGGCGCCTGAGCATTTTTCTGGCCCATGTACGAAGATGACTCGGGAGTGGATGGGACTTGTTATGTATGTACGGAGGAGGATGGGATATTGCTTGCGCATGTACAAGGTGCCTTATTTTCTCTTTTTCCCTTTCTCTGTACTATCGTCTGCTAGAGTATGTACTCTAGACGGTGGATGCTGTCGGACGAGGGAAAGGATTATGTACGCGTAGTTTGCTGTGATATTTATATCTACCTGTGCTTGTTTGCTTGTGCAAGTGTGTAATTGATGAGGGAGAGGTCTGCTCGAGGGTATACTTACTTGGTAGTTGTCCCTGATACGCCCTGCTCTACCCTTCTCTGGCCTGCCTCTTCGTCCTTTGCATATATGATCCTACCTGATGATCAGAGACACTCCATCCACCCTTTCCAAGGGGAAAATACAACAAACATCGACACCCGATCTTCCATATGCCCCATTCTATCTCCCGTACATTATCATTGGGTGCTAGATGATGAGTAGCGCTTGTGCGTGCGTTGCGTATGCGTGGCCCGGCGTCCCGAGTGGATGAGTCTAGGCCGGTATAATGGGCCGGGCGGGAAGATGCTTTCCCGCTAGGTCGCGATGCGAGAGGCCATTCCGAGTTGCTTACTTGGACTGTATGTTCAACCCGCGAAACATGTTTGCTGTTGTTTCCTCTTGCTTGTGGCTTTCTTGCTGTGGTTGAGTTGATCAAGAGATTGAGGAGGAACCCCTTGTGAGCCGCCCTGTTCCTTGCGTCGAATCGTGATATCCGTACATCTATATCTGAGCGGCTATTCACACTTCTTGTCCTGTCAACGTGGATGATAGGCTGTAAACTCAAAGGACACTGCATATCAAGCAGCGCATATTCCTCCTCCCTTTCCCCGGGGGCCATAACGAATGAAAACCGCCCAAGTAGTCTTGTCTATCCCTTTCGTAACTCGTCATCCCTTTGCAACAACAACAACTCTTCACTCTCTCAAGAATCCATCGTCAAGCGTCATTGTTCCTGTCATGCATGGTCTTAGGTCATCGTCCACCTCTTCCACACGCTCTTCCCACTCTTCCCTTCCCTTCCCTCCTCTCTCATAATAATCAAGGGCACGAGCATGGTCGTCATAAGCAAGCTGACCGTCCTCTCCACGAATTCCCACTCCCCCCTCCCTCTGCTTGGCTGCTGTTGTTCGTTGTTGCTCTTTCTACCCATTTTGTCCCTTTCCTCCGGTTACTCCTTGCTTTTCGTCCTGGTATTATGTCAAACCTTGTAATTTCCAGCTTCCATCCGTCTTCGATCGACTACACCCACTTGAATTCCTTCGTCCTCCTCCCGGACACACATCCGTCGTGCGTCGTGACGTTCGCCGACGTCACTGTCCACACACCCTCCCTCCCTCCCTCCCTCTCTGACTCTCTCTCTCTTCTGCCTCCCTCAACTGCTTAGTCCCCCCATCCAACACCCCTGTCGTCCTCTCTCTCTCTCGTAGGACCTGGGCTAAAAAAGAAAGAGTCAAGTCATCGTGAGAGCAGCCCCCCAGCCAGCCTAAAAGCGGCGTCACTGTCCCTCCCCCCAAGACACACGATCCCCAGTGCTACAACACACACCCCCCCGTTCGTGCTTAAAGCGGACCTCTTTTAAGCGCCGTCGAGCTTCCCGCAGGCCCCGCGCCATTGGCCGGCGTGGAGATGGTCTGTCACCCACCCGTCAGGTCCAGTGTCCATGATTGGCCGGGATCTAAGCGCCCTGATATGTGGGCAACGCATTTTCATGTTCAAGACAATACAGACACACTAAGCCGTCGCTTCCTTGTGGCTTCTCGGAAGGGGGATTCCTTTTTCACTGCCTGTGCTGCTGCTGCTGTAGCTGTAGCCTTTTTCTTTTATGCCTGCTGTTTTGTCTGTGAAGTCTGTGCGAGGGCGTATGTCGGCAGTATTATGTTTGCAGACAGTCTTCGTACAGTATGGAGCTGTCTTCGTGTCCCTCGCAGGACACTTGGCTCGCCGTTATATTGCATGTGGCGAGAGAAATTGCTGCAGCTGCTTCAAGCGGCGCTTACAATTGTGTGCCTGAAGCAAAGTGAGTAGGTAGGAAGTATTCCACGGTAACAGTAGCGACGGGAGAGGGGAGGGCAAGCAGCTGAAGCACCCATATCCACGCTCTGAATCAGTCCAAGGAATGCGTAAAGTGGCCGGAGAAGAAAAGAAACTCAATAAGCGAAGGCTGCCTCGTGGGCATTACAACTGGACCCGCGGCCCAACCATCGTGTCCTCCACAAGGGGCCGCTGTTTTAGTGCTGAGATTCTCATCTTTCTTTTTTCGAACATGGCTCTCGTCAGGCGAGGCCAACTGCCGAGTTACCACGCAAGAGGTACGAGTAATTCTCCTACACACGCGAGGCCTCTCGTCCGCGGGACTAGCATCGGTTCACCGCCGTGCTGGGAATCCCTAAGCTTCCCTCTGTCCCCCATCATCACCCTGGTTGCTTTTGGTCTCTGCTACTAGCCTGCTCTGCTGTCACATCCGTCTCAACAACTCGATTCGAACTTGACACATCGTTGTCCCGCCAAGGGTATGTATGTGTGTGTTGGTCGTCGTGCTGTTAGAGCAATAATGTGACTGTCCGCCATGCGAGTCACGCTATTCCAGTGTCGCCATGCCTCCTCATTGGTCCCGGTTTCCCGTCAGACTAGCAAGATTCTCGAGAGGATCCTACCCATTTGTATGATGAATGGTCCTGAAACGCGAGGAGCACAGAGAGGGCAGGGGTGTTCCTGGCCCGTATCACCTCTGCTGAAACCGGGTTAAGCCGACATTGGAAGAAGAAAAAAGGACTGCAGATTGGAGCTTACGCTTCATCCAGATGGAACATTCTGAGACATGTTCCATGGCTGCTATATTTGGAAGCACGCACACGGCACAGGCACACGCACGGCCGACGGTGATGGAAGCACATTCGGTTCCATATCACACGGAGCTCCGGTGGAGCCCCCTCTCCATAAACCACCGGGGAACAGCATCCCGCGAAGCTCGATATTCTTCGCAACTCGCAGCAACACATGGCAAACCAAGATCATCCCGCCCGGGCTTTCGATGGCCGACCTTCTCAAGCCGGCAAAGGGGGGCGGCAGGTCAATGTCCACGCCTCCATCTCCACCCTCTCTGCGTTGAGCACCCTCCCATCCACCACAACAACTGGAAGTATATCCCCCTCCCTCTTCTTCATCCCAAAGCAATACAATCCTGCAAGCGACGCTCGATGCGGGCGAAGGTGCTATTACTACTAGTCCATTTCTCTGATCTCTTTTGCGACGGCATTGCAAAGAGCGACTTTGACCCCGGCTCCAGTGAGGACGTGGATCCATAGCCGCTGCGTGTCGCTCAACCTGTCGTTTGCGCTCTTGACTTCGACAAACATGACCTCGCCTTTAGCCTTTCCAGGCTCCTCCTCGTCTGGGGCGTCTGCGTCGTCGCTCTCCGCCAGTCGCCAGAGGACAAGGTCCGGAATGCCTCCACCCCTCTGTCTGTATTCCTGTGCCATCACCTTGCATAAAGCGGCTAAGGCGCTACCTTGGAAGCAGCGCACTAGTTCCGTCAAGTCCTCCACATCGAAATCCCAATTGAGCCCTATCACACTGGTTCGTCGTTCGTGCTCCTTGTCCCATACCCCACGGAGGATCCGTTCGCCCTCTCCATTGGCAATCTCCACGAGTCGGTGGTTGATCTCTGAGGCCCGAGCAGGGAAGAAGGCATCCGTGTGCAGGTCCAGCGGGCAGGTCTGAAAGGCCGTCTGGAAAACGTTGGGGATGTAGAGGAACAAGATGTCGTAGAACAGATACGCAAACAGGGTGCGGATGATACCCCCCTCAGCATGGTAACCCTTCCACCCCTGTGACCGGAAGTGACCAAGACACATCTCTTCCACAGTGCACTCACCGCCAGAGTCTGATTCATCCAACCAAATGGTTCTTGTGTTGAGAGCCTGGCCTCCTGGCCTCGGTGGGGGAGCTCGCTTCAGTTGGATTCCTTCCACAGATAGCTCCAATGGGTCAACAAGTCGTACATGTCCAAAGTCATGCTGAAGCCGTTTGGGGATGCGCAGTCTCCTTTCCAGTTTGACCAATCGCTTCTGTAGGTCGTAATGGTGTATGAGATGGCAATCGGGGTCTTGAAGGCCTGTCTCACAGGTCGAGACCGCTATGGCCCTCCATCGCTTCTTCTGTTGCTCCAAATCGTTGGTGATGGGGCTCGGGTCGAGACTGGCCATGTAATGTTCTTCCAAGAGAGCTTTGCGTTGGTACCAGGCACCCCTCCGAGCCAGGTGAAAGAGCCGTTGGTCTAGCAGCTCTGTCAACAAGTCATGTTCTTTGACGAACTGCTTGAGTTTGCCAAAGACGAATGCAGCTTTCACGATGATTCGCGTGTATGAATGAGCGGGATTGAATCTCCGGAGATAGGCGCCCTCTCCCATTTCGTAGACTCGCCGCTCTTTCTCCGTTTCTTCTTCAACCAAGGCTCTCCATCGGGGATACACCCTCTCGAAAATGTCGAGGATTCTCTGCGAGCCTTTTTCATCTAGGGGTCCGTTCGATTCAAGCACACTGTCAACTTCCGCTTCCATGTGTATCGCCGCCTCATACTCTAGGAGGTGGGATCGAGACGCGAATATTGTTGACGACCGGCAGACAAGGTACTCCGGAAAACTCCGTCTCGCAATCTTGGCCAGTATGATTGTCGTCAGTGACTTCTCCGTCCATTCTGTAGATCTGTAAAAGACCAAGTGAACCCTCTCAAACAATTTGAACGTTGCAGGCGATATCCGAATGCAGGGACCGACTATGGCCAGAATCTTGGCCAAGAAGTGCTGCTCGCGGTTGGAATCTTCCCTCTTCAGCTTGCCTACTGCTGATGGGGCATGTTCTGTTCTTCCAGATGTGCTCGAATCTCCGCTATTCTGTCTACTGATGCCCAGAGCCATGAGCCCGGTCTGTTGCTGGCTCATCCGACACAAGGCCTTAACCATGTCCATCTTGGTCTTTCCCTGGACTTTGGCTTCCTTGGCCAGGGCTTTTAGCTCGTCGAGGTAGAGGAGCGAAGCAGCTTCCTCAACTGTATCGAGATGGTCTTGCGAGGCATCGGCAAACGAAAAAGTATCGCAATCATCGGGGGTTTCCGGGATTACAGAGGGCAGCTGGTTGTCTACAAGCGGCTCTTCTTCGTCTTCTGGAGGTAGAGGTCGACGTTCCTGAAGCGTAGCAATGGCCCTGGTATGATCCGAGATGTCGTTGAAATACCCTAGACGAGAAGACCGATGCCATGCCGCAGTCTTTCGGAGGAAAAGCCGAACGTATCTATACTCCTATGAGTACCTGAGAGAGGACTTGGCCGGCTCGAGTGAACTCACAAGTACTGCGCCTGATAGTCCAGTCTCCGCCATTGGCTGAAGATTTCTCTTTCTCTGCTACTAAATAGGGACGATTCTTCTTCCAGGACTGTATCTAATGCAAGGTTGAATGCATCGACATAGATCGAGCTCCTTCCCTTCACCCACAATGGAGCGGGTTTTTCTTCGGCACTCTCTTCTCCATGAATTTTCTGGGAAGAAGATTTGAGGGTCTCGTACTCATCAATTGCTTCTTGGTTGGCCTCGGTTGGTGGCAGTGCAATCTCAAAATCGGTGACTCGGTCCTTGTTCCGGCGCTGGTCTTTCTCATCGATGAATGTCTCTGAAGCGACAGCTGCTGGAGGTTGGTCTTCGACAAGAAGTCCGCTCGGCTCCTCAGACTCCGACTCCGTGTCATTATCCCTCTTTAACCGCTTAGAAGGCCTTCCCTTGCCAGGTGATGCACGTCGATCCGAGTGTCCAGCATCTCGACCGTTGGCATCACCTTTCGGTAGCCGTTTCACGACAGCATCCATAGTCCCCCATTTCAAAAACAGGATCTCTGAACACTTGCCAGCCAAAACAAAGAAGAAGAAGAAAGGCGTTCAAAAAAGCCCGAGATTTTGTCTTGCACAAGACGAAGTGCAGTTTGACGCGGAGGCCCGTGAATCAGCTAAACGCGAAGTCAGCTGACCGTCCCCAAGCAATTAAGCACCCAAAGGTCTCCACCAACCAAGCGTCAAGGTTGCTTTCTCGAAAACGGCATGGCAGCTATTCTCCCATTCCAAAGCTCCCCAGCAACCAATTGCGCAGCTCCTTACACCTCTGTGACTTCATAAACCATGGCGGACGAAGATTCCACATCAGCGCCCGAGGTCCCGCAGGTGTCCATCAACGACGAGGCGTCGAATCTGCCGTCGACGCAGCAGAGCCAAGGAAACGCGGACGTGACGATGGCTGATGTACCGACAGACCAAGCAGTAAGACCATCTACTCCTCCGTGTGCTTTTGCTGCACCTATGGCTTTTCGTAGCGCCGTTTTGAGACGTTTCCTTGGTTGACTGACCGCATAGCAGTCACCGGCGCCGGCTGCTTTCGCCCACAGCCCAGCTCCTGGCCGGACAGGAACTCCGGCGCAAGGATCAAGAGCTCCTTCGGCGCATCCAGACTCGGGGTTTACGATGCCTTCTGAGGCGCCTCCGCATGGAGATTCGACACGGAGATACCTGAACACAAAGGTTACCGGTGTTTTGTTGGAAGGCATGAAGCTGTTGGCCAAGGAGAAGTAAGTCGTTGCGCGGATGCCTTTATTAGCTCAACCTTCGAGAAGCGTAACTAACGATAACAATCCATGTAGGCCAGAAGACCCTCTGCGAGTGTTGGGCGAGTATTTGATACAGCGATCAAGAGAGCTGGAAGGTACGGGATGATTCAATTCATAGAGCGTCATTAGAACATGGGACAAGGCACGTTGAAGGCGTTTGAGGATTTCAGATTACGGATCAGGGATTTCAGGATACCCAGAGCACATCTATATCAATGAGCAGTCCAATTGCTTTCGATTTGAGCATCTTTGACTGCCGCAGCTCGGTGTTTCACGACCGACGCAGAAGAATCATGGCTCTAAATGCAGCTTTTTCCATAAATGTCCCAAACTCCAAGACCCGAGAACCCTTCCACGACCACGACCATGACCATGGCCGGATTTAACCTGTCGTCCCTCTTTTTGATTTGTTCCCTCGCTTAAGCGACAATGGTGCTGGCAGTAGCGGACTCGTACTTCCAGGTGGGGGGCAGGACACCGACGGTCTTGTAGTAACGGGCCAGACGGTGGATACGGGACTCGATAAGAATGAGGCGGAACTTGGAGTCCTTGTCCTTGCGGTTGCGCTCAAGGTGCTTGCGGACAGCGACAGCCTGGAAGTTCAAGATCAGTATTTTTGTCATTTCGCGAATAAGGAAGCCCATGTTGGGCAGGCAAAAATCTCACCTTCTTGATCAGCATGTACAGGTCCTCAGGGATATCGGGAGCGAGGCCTATTTGATCACTCTGTCAGTCATGACCGCACAGAGGCACATGAGAGAAGTATCTCATGGAAGATTGTATGTATATAGATCGAATCGCCGAGTATTGCATGCGTCGGTTCGAAGACATGATACTCGTGCTTTCGCCTTGTTGTTCAGGGTTCCGTACCGTTGGACTTGAGGATTCGCAGAATTCGGTTACCTGCAAATTTCACACTTGTCAGCTCAAAGCTCCCCCATTGAAGTTCTTCACCACAAAATCCGCCGTATCTTCTCGAAAACTTACCAGTGACGACCTTGACCTGGGAGATGCCGTGGGAGTCACGCAGGACAACACCGATCTGGGAGGGAGTGGCACCCTTCTTGGCCAGCTTGCAGATCTGGTCGACGACCTGCTCGGGGGTGGTCTTGAGCCACGAGGGAGCAGAGCGGGAGTAGGGGATGGCGGAGGACGAAATGCCCTTGCCCTTGCTGTGAAGACGACCCATCTTGGCTGGTTTATGGAGGTGATGCTGCTTGCTGCTGGCGATGCAAGAAAAGTTGTCGAGGGAGCTGGTCGCGAAAGTTTGATAGAGTAGCAGGTAGGTAGCGAATAAAGGGCCTTGTGGGGGGGGCAGGAGTGAAATTTTCGCTTAGTTAGGGCAAAAGGCGGAACTGCGGCCGTGGTTGTGGCTGGTGACCCCATGCCCAAGGATTCCGCTCTGGCACGTGACTCTACCTTTCTGTCTTCGGCCTCGACAGTCTCGACCCGCCGCGATCTTCCCGTCCGAAAATTTTCCCTCGAAGAAGATGAAAGGCTTCTGACGCGCTGTGTCTTGACTTCTCAACGCCTCTCTCCCTCTGTCCAGTTATTGCTAAAAGTAGGGATGATGCAAAGAAGTGTCTGAAACGGCCAGCACATCGTGCTAATTGGCCATATTGAACTGGTAAGCCTTTTTTTCCCCCTTTCTTTGCACAAGCTCCTTTTGATATCGCGATGCCTTCAAGGCAATGCTCTTATGATGACACGAACACATTTTGTTTTATTTTGGCACCTCTTATGTTAGGCCTCCTTCGGGTGGTCAATGAATGGACCGGACTTCTGATCTACGACACTCATCTCATCTGCTTCTGCAAGAGACCGCTTCATGCAATAGACCGCTGACATGCTGCATACAGACATACATCCATCCCCCAAGTTACATAGCGATATTGTAGAAATCTTAATATGACTTGACATTCCATACCTATTTGCCTACAATTGTGCCTTGGTCCCTTGTTCTTCGCAACCACATGCGAAAGCTCACAAACGCCGTCCTGTTTTTCTTATGTTTTCGTCCTCATGTTCCTGGTTGGGATCGCCTGAAGTACGCTTGATCATCAAATCTGCAACGCTCCACCCCTTAACCAAAGCCATCATCAAATTCACATGAGCGCAGATGTGACCGTCGTAAGCCACTGCCAAATACCAGATGAACTGCGAACTACCTTGCCCATATATTACAGCTGGTTTGATCACCAGGCGCCGACCTCGAAGTTTTCCTGTCGAGACGTTAGCTCTCTGCGCTTCTCTTCCTTGGGAGGGCGGAATAGGATGGGTGAAAGAGACGAACCTCTGGGAAATATGTAACTACCACAGTTCGGTCGGCAAATTTTCTGCCAGCAAGAGCTGTGAGAGCTTTGGTGGCTGACTCCACGGAGTCAAACTTGACGTATATCTTGCCCACGCCGGCGGACTGTCTGCTGCCGCCAGTCGGTCTTGGGACTTTGAGCTCAACGACCTTGCCAAACTTGGAGCACTCGTCCTGGACATCTTCACAGATTTCTGCATCTCGTGTTAAAATCTCAGCAACAAAACAACCAGTGGGCTGACATACCTTCGTAATCATCATTGTCCAAGAGCTCTTCGGGAGTAACCATGTTCAGGAGCTGAATGACGGAGCTCCTCTCAATGTCGTTGGACGTTTGGGAAGCAAGGCCGCTGATGGCGGTGATGCCCACATCAAAGTTGGCCACCTGGGTAGGTCCAATGCTGGCCTTTGTCACCTTGAGCTTCTTGCCGGCAACATCCATTCCGTTGAGGCTGTTAAGCGCAGGCTCGTTGGCTGAAGATGGGTCGAGATACTCGGTGAAGGCGATGCCCTTGAATTCACGATTAGCATGACCTTCGCTGACCAAAGAAACGCAACGAAGCGGAACTCACCCTGGACTCTTCGGTACTCCGATCCTTGACCAGGACGAATGATTTGGGTTTACCGAATGCGGCGAGAAGTTCGATGATTTGTTCCTCATTCAGGAAGGTAGGAATGTTGGTGATGCACAACTTGTGTACGGTATCAGGGACGACGTTGGAGATGACCTCTGGGTCATAGGGAATATCGTCTGGAATGCCGGGCATGACATAGTCCTTGGGTCTGCGGATGTCCAAGCCGTGACTGCCGCCATTAGCGGTGCCGTTTTGCGCATCATCAGCCTCCATGGTAATGCCATCAAGCGCGAGCGCAACGGTTGCGTCAGATGCATTTCGAAACTCCACCACGGCAAAAGCCTTGTCTGAAGAAAACTGGCAGAGGACACAGGGGTCAGGGGTCTCAATGACGTTCAATCCATTTAGCTGTAGGTTGAAGAACGACATCAGAGCCTCTTCAGTCACGCCGCTTGGGACGTTGTAGACCAGCAGACGCTTGGCCTGTCGAGAGTTGCTAGCTTTCAGACCGGCGCTGCTGACCTGCCCACCGGGCTGGGTCATGAAGGCCTGCAGCTTCGTGGGGTCCATTGGCTGCTGACGAGGAGCTCCCGGAAGAGGGAACATGCCGGAGAGCTTGGCCTGCTCAGCCGTCACGAGGTCGTAGCCAGGGGGCTTGATATCCCACTGTGTCAGGCGTCGCTTGCGCTCGAGGATGGGAACGACATCCGTCAGGTCAGGAGTGGGTTCTCGCTTCTTGGGGGGCGACGGACTACGGCGCGCCTGCTCTTGCTTTATGAAGGCGTCATCACGCCTGTCCCGCTCTCGGCCTCCTCGTCGACGGTCATCGTAGGGGTCTCGGTCTCGTCGGCTAGGTCTGTCATCGTCGTCACGTCGAGCATCTCGGCGGTAGGAGCCACGGTCGCGGTCCCAGTCCCGATCGCCCCGACGGTCGCGCGCTGATGAATATCTGTCCTCGCGCTCTCGGTCACGGTGGTTGCGGCTTGACGAGTATGCATCGCCATCATCTCCTCGGCGATGTCCACGATGATCCGGTGATCGAGAGCGTCGGCGGTCGCGGTCTCTGTGACGGTCGCGGCGGTCATCCCTGTCGCCTCTCGGGCCCTGCAGCAAAGATGGTTAGACATGGCGGGTGGAAGCAGCAGTTTGGCATACGAACAGGATAATCTCGGTTTCTTCGCCCCCCATCTGCTCGACGCGAAACTTTGGTTAGCACAGGCGCCCCAAAAAGAAGACAAGCGCAAGACGCGTGTCATTCTTTACCTCGAGATGAATAGCTGTCGCCGTTCATGATGGCCGTATCTTATCGCTGATGCCAGCGACCGAGCACCGTCTTGAGATTGATGATGCCGGGAATCGTGGCGGGCAGAAGCGGCAGATGAAGTCGCTGAAGATGTTCTTGGCCAGAAGCTCCTTTGCCAATTCGTTGCATCCAAGGCGAGGCTGGAGCTTTTTTGCAGGATATGCGCTAGTCTCTTTCGGCTTTAGTGCGCCACTCAGCGCCGGCGAGCCTGTCGGATTATCTGCGGCTAGTGCTCTAGTGACGCGCTCAGGACCCTCGAGGCTCCATAGACACTAGCGGGCCCCTATCAAGTGCGCTGGAGAGGCGAAAGAGTGACTGGAACCTGAATGACTTTTGCTGCGTGTAATTGAAACGGCGTTAACCTGGAGCTCATCTACTGTTTCTACCTTTCAAAGGTGCTTGAAGGGCTCAATAACCGGGACAATGGCGATGAAACATATCGGCGATTGGCGCAAGTTGCCCGTCAGCCTAGCAGAGCTCTGCATTGACACGACCTTGCGGTGCGGCCAGTCGTTTAGGTGGCGGAAACTCAATGATGAATGGTTCGTCTCACTCTATTTGAGTCCTGGTTTATCATCGGGTCTCTTTGTCTAACGAGGATATAGGACCTGCACTTTGCATGGGAGGATACTATCTCTGAAGCAGGACGCAACTCACTTGCACTACAAGGCGACATGGCCGGCACATCAAACAGAGATACCGTCATTCAAGGACGACACGGAAGATCTACTTCGTCACTACTTCAGCCTGAACATAGATCTTGCTTCGCTGTATCAACAGTGGTCCAAAGATGACCCCAACTTTCGGGAAAAAGCGCCGCAATTCACAGGAGTCCGAATCCTGAACCAAGATGCATGGGAAGCCTTGATATGCTTCATATGTAGCAGCAACAACAACATATCCCGAATATCTCAAATGGTTCGTTGATTACAACGGAGAATCATCTAGGGATGCTTATACTGACACAAACCCCTCCTAGGCCCACAAGCTCTGCAAACATTATGGCCCGTTACTCGGCCACATTGATGGAGAGGCCATGCATGACTTCCCGGCCCCAGAGTCTCTAACAGACAAGACAGTCGAGGCTCGTCTGAGAGAACTCGGCTTCGGATATCGGGCCAAGTACATTGCGGAAACAGCACGCATCATTGCACAGGAGAAGCCTTCAGCATGGCTTGACTCATTACGGAATCCTGAATTCCCTGCTTTCAATGCTGTTGCGGTATCGGACGGACCCCAGTCCACTTACAAAGATGCCCAGGCTGCATTGCTCTCACTTACTGGCGTAGGCCCAAAGGTGGCCGACTGCGTGTGCTTGATGGGCCTTGGATGGGGAGAATCAGTGCCGGTCGATACGCACGTTCTACAAATAGCCCAGAGGGACTACCGCTTCGGCAAGAAGGGCTCCAAAACCATCAACAAGGCCATGCATGATGCGATTGGCGATCATTTCAGGAACATATGGGGCAAGTATGCGGGCTGGGCTCACTCAGTCTTGTTCACAGCCGACCTGCGAGAGTTCTCAGGCCGTATGAAGGTGGATAAGGTCGAGAAAGTCGAGAAGATCGAGGAGGTTGAAGAGCCCATCAAAGAGGAAGATGCGTCAGTCGTACAAACAAGGAGTTCAAGGAAGAGGAAAACCACTGTGAAGGTGGAAGAGATACATGTGAAGGAGGAGGATATCAAGGAGGGTGTCGTCGTGGAAGTAGAAACGACAGTCAAGAGGAGACGCACAAGATCTCGGCCATAGAGTAAATTTCACTGCCCATTCAAGCACCCATGTTCGACGTTACAATGCTGATGCTGAGATATGATGATTCATTCATAATCTATTCTTATGTTCCGTTTCTTTCTTGACCAAGGGGATGCTATCTAAAGGATGGAGCAATTGTCGTTGCAATGTCGCCGCATTACGTAAGCTCATTGTTAGGCAGAACCTCGAGAGTCGCGCCACGTCGGATAAATATCGGAACCTGCCGTTGGCGGTAGACTTTTTGCCGCCTCAGATCAAAGCTTGGCCTGCAATCCCTATCCAAAGCAAGCAGAGCCTTTGCAGCAGCACACCTCCATGCCCAACGATCTCGTTGAAACCACCTCAAGCACGTTAGAACCGGGATGAAGCAGCAGCGTCGATGAGCCAAGATGTCTGATGCGGATTTCGAGACCATCAAGCGGCTCCAGCAGGAGCGCAACGCCGCGGCAGCCTCGTCCAAGGGCTCTCGCGCGTTGGCAGCCTCGAATCAACGCACCGACTCGACCAAGCAGCGGCTCACCGACAGCGCGGACAGCGCTCTGTACGACACGCAGGGGGGCGATAAGTTTGCGGGATACCACACGTCTCTGCCGATGGGGGATGACGACGATGAGATGGCCGATGGCGACAACACGCGTAGGCTCGTGGGCCAGTACACAGCCTCGCGCGAGATGATTGACGAGTTTGCCCGCGGCGATGGCGTCGAGGAGGACGACATCCTTGCCGGCAAGGGCGAGAAGAGCGGACGCATCGCTGACCGCGAGACTGATTACCAGAAGCGAAGGTTCAACCGTGTGCTCACGCCGACTCGAGCCGATCCCTTTGCTGAGAATCGACAGGCCGGTGCCGCGGAGAACGGAACCAGCTATCGCGAGATCATGGAGATGCGCGAGCTCGAGCGCGAGGAGCAGCGTGTGAAGCAGGCTATCCAGGCAAAGGCGACGGACAACAACAATGACGAGGAGCTCAAGCCAACTCTTACCGAGGGCGACAAGGAAAACGCAGAGGCGGGTTCCACCGAGGCTGTCACGTCGGTCCGCAAGCGTAAGAAGCGATGGGATGTCTCGACAACGCCTGCTGGAGGCGAGGAGACAAAGGAGGAAACTGGAGCTGAAGTCAAGTCCAAGCGCTCCCGCTGGGATCAGACCCCAGCCCCCGGTGCCATGGAGGCTCCTAAGAAGCGCTCTCGATGGGATCAGGCTCCCTCCGCGACCCCGATGGGTAATCAGGGCCTTGCGACCCCCATGCACCCGTCACAGGCTGCCCCGATGCCCACGGCATTTGGCACCGACATCTCTGGACGCAACATGCCTCTGAGCGACGAAGAGCTTGACCTACTCCTTCCTGGCGAAAAGGAAGGCTACAAGATTCTAGAACCCCCTCCAGGTTACGAACCTGTCCGGGCTCCGGCTCACAAGTTGATGGCGACCCCCGCGCCTCAGACTGGCTTCATGATGCAGGACCCTGACCAAGTCAGACTTGGTGGAAAGCCGATGCCAGCTGAGATCCCGGGGGTTGGCGATCTGCAGTTCTTCAAGCCCGAGGATATGGCGTACTTTGGCAAGCTCACAGATGGCGCTGATGAGAACGCCCTTAGCGTGGACGAGCTCAAGGAGCGAAAGATCATGAGACTGCTTCTCAAGATCAAGAACGGCACTCCCCCGATGCGAAAGACGGCCCTTCGACAAATCACGGACAACGCTAGACAGTTTGGTGCCGGTGCCCTCTTTGACCAGATTCTCCCGCTGCTGATGGAGAAGTCGTTGGAGGATCAGGAGCGTCATCTGCTCGTCAAGGTCATCGACCGCATTCTCTACAAGCTGGACGACCTGGTCCGCCCTTATGTGCACAAGATCCTCGTCGTCATCGAGCCACTCCTGATTGACCAAGACTACTACGCCCGAGTCGAAGGTCGTGAGATCATCTCCAACCTCAGCAAAGCAGCAGGCCTCGCAACCATGATTAGCACAATGCGACCCGACATTGATCACGTCGATGAATACGTCCGTAACACGACTGCCCGAGCGTTCGCTGTCGTGGCCTCTGCCCTTGGCATTCCCGCCCTGCTGCCTTTTCTCAGAGCCGTCTGCCGAAGCAAGAAGTCCTGGCAGGCCAGGCACACCGGAGTCAAGATTGTTCAGCAGATCCCCATCCTGATGGGATGTGCCGTCCTTCCCCACCTCAAGGGTCTGGTTGACTGCATTGCCCCTAACCTGAGCGATGAGCAGACAAAGGTCAGAACCGTTACTAGCTTGGCCATTGCTGCCCTCGCTGAGGCGTCGAACCCGTATGGTATCGAAAGCTTCGACGACATCCTCAACCCCCTGTGGACTGGCGCTCGCAAGCAACGAGGAAAGGGACTGGCTGGTTTTCTCAAGGCCGTGGGATACATCATCCCTCTCATGGACGAAGAGTATGCAAACTACTACACCAGCCAGATCATGGAGATTTTGCTGCGAGAGTTCTCCTCACCGGATGAAGAGATGAAGAAGGTGGTGTTGAAGGTGGTGTCTCAGTGCGCAGGCACCGAGGGAGTCACAGCCGGCTACCTGAAGGAGCATGTCCTGGACGAGTTCTTCAAGAGCTTCTGGGTCCGGCGAATGGCTCTCGACAAGCGCAACTACAAGCAGGTCGTCGAGACCACGGTCGACATTGGTCAGAAGGTTGGCGTGAGTGAGATTCTGGAGAGAATTGTTAACAACCTCAAGGATGAGAGCGAGGCCTACCGAAAGATGACTGTCGAAACGGTTGAGAAGGTTGTCGCCAGTCTGGGTGCCGCGGACATTGGCGAGCGCCTCGAGGAGCGCCTGATTGACGGCATCCTCCACGCGTTCCAAGAACAGAGCGTCGAGGACATTGTCATGCTCAACGGCTTCGGTTCGGTGGTCAACGCCCTTGGAACCCGGTGCAAGCCATACCTGCCGCAAATCGTGAGCACGATTCTCTGGAGACTCAACAACAAGTCTGCCACTGTCCGCCAGCAGGCCGCCGACCTTATTTCCCGAATCGCCATGGTGATGAAGCAGTGTGGAGAGGATGCCCTTATGGGAAAGCTGGGCATTGTCTTGTACGAGTACCTGGGAGAAGAGTATCCCGAGGTTCTTGGATCGATCCTGGGCGCCTTGCGATCCATCGTCACCGTCGTCGGTATCTCTCAGATGCAACCGCCCATCAAGGACCTGCTCCCCCGGTTGACCCCCATTCTACGGAACCGACACGAAAAGGTGCAGGAGAACACGATCGATCTGGTGGGACGTATTGCCGATCGCGGCCCCGAGAGTGTCAACGCCCGAGAGTGGATGAGAATTTGCTTTGAGCTGCTTGATATGCTCAAGGCTCACAAGAAAGGAATTCGACGAGCGGCGAACAACACATTTGGCTTCATTGCCAAAGCCATTGGCCCCCAGGACGTTTTGGCCACGCTGCTGAACAATTTGAGGGTGCAGGAGCGACAGTCGCGTGTCAACACGGCCGTTGCCATTGGCATCGTTGCCGAAACCTGTGCTCCTTTCACTGTGCTGCCGGCCCTGATGAACGAATATCGTGTGCCCGAGCTCAACGTCCAGAACGGCGTGCTCAAGTCACTGTCTTTCCTGTTTGAATACATTGGCGAAATGGCCAAGGACTACGTCTACGCTGTCACGCCTCTTTTAGAGGATGCCCTTACCGATCGAGACCAGGTTCATCGACAGACGGCAGCGTCGGTTGTCAAGCATATTGCTCTGGGCGTTGTTGGCCTCGGCTGCGAGGACGCCATGATTCACCTGCTCAACCTGCTGTATCCCAACCTGTTTGAGACCAGTCCCCACGTCATTGACCGCATCATCGAAGCCATCGAGGCCATCCGCGTGGCTGCTGGTCCGGGCCTGGTTCTCAACTACGTCTGGGCCGGACTTTTCCACCCAGCGCGCAAGGTGCGGACGCCCTACTGGCGACTATACAACGATGCCTACGTCGCTGCGGCCGATGCCATGGTGCCGTACTATCCCAACCTGGACGACGAGCTCATGGACCGGCCAGAGCTGGCCATTATTCTGTGATTTTATGTCATGCTATGCTACGTAC
Source organism: Trichoderma gracile (assembly GCA_020002365.1). Lineage (NCBI taxonomy): Eukaryota > Fungi > Ascomycota > Sordariomycetes > Hypocreales > Hypocreaceae > Trichoderma > Trichoderma gracile. Next base: position 5,115,868 of record JAINEY010000001.1, on the reverse strand, counting down.
GACAAGATGGCAAGTGGGGGGGGACTTTCTTCGTATAATAAGGGGGGTATAGCAGTTGGGATAGGGGATATTCTGATTTGGCCTGATTTTTCTTTCTTCTAATAACGCGCAAGGGTGGACTACAGTGGCATGCGTTTAGGCGTTTTCATGTTAGAGTACCAAAAGAAAAGAAGGTGTGCTTTTTCTAACTCCCCTGAGTCTTTGCAGTGATATGAACTTATGGATGTTGTGTACATGGCAACGCGTGATCTCGGAATGCCTACGTATTAGTCCTTTGACGATGGGCTACTCTGCGTGTAGTACTGCTACGCCATTCCCGGGAGGATCTGTTTGAGCTGTTGATGGAGAGACGATGTTGCCTTTTCCTTGAGTGCTGGTATGGTGTTCTTCGGGCTGGCTGTTTATGACCGTAGAGAAAGCCCCCCATTCATTCATACGTGTCTCCTCGGAAAGTCTCAAGAGGAGTTAGACCCTCGTTTCAAAGAGAAACAGCTTCGCCTTTTTCCGGGGAAAAGGAAACGGCTTGTCTCTGACTGGAATGTCAGATTCTCTATCCTTCTTTTCCTTTGCTTGTCAGAGGTGTTGAGACGGGGGTTTGTCTCGCCTCGCCTCGTTTCGTCTCATGGCAGCGTACGCTTGGGAGATGACGGATCGACGTTTCGTGTTTGTGATGAAGATATGGGAACATTCCAAAGGGTTGGCTTTGCAGTTGATGGGGTACATTGGATGCGGGCTGTAACGAAACTGGAATCTTTTATTGTTCATACTATCTATGTGTTCTTGTTGATGGGCGGGACTTGATATTAACATGCGGTGTGAAGAGACGTCACCAGGAAGGAATTGTTTTACGGTTGTATAATCCGTGATGATGGACCCTTTCCGTCTCTGACACAAGAAAATAAAGAAATCATCAAACGTCCAGCAAAACAAAAGATTAAAGGGAAGAAAACTAAGAGTGGCTCGAAAGCACAAAAAAAAAATGAAGCTGCCCACTATCAGAGTCGAACTGATCACCTTGTCATGTCAAGTTGGAAATTACTAGTGACACGCTATACCGCTTAGCCAAGCGGGCAATTTTGGAGCTTGTTGAGTTGCGGCTCTGGCGAGAAGAAGCGCATCATGAAACAAACACACAGCCATTTGCTAGCATGGAAACCTCGTCTCTTGTCTCTCCATCTATACCTTTCATTGTATGTATTGCTTGAAGGAAGGTGAGACAAGGCTGGAGAGACATGGGACAGAATGCTTTGACGTCATTTGGATGCCAATCAATTGCCTCGGGCCTCCCCTTTTGTGTTTTTGCGACTCTTGTTCTTGTGTGTAAGTGGGTATCTTGTGTTGTCGAGTGTCTGCGTACCGGAGAAGACGTTTCGATGTTTCGTTCAGGGCGTGAGGAACCCTTCTTCACTTCCTGTAATGTCTCGGCCTATCAAAGTCAAAGCAACAAGTCAAAAAGAGAAACGATGGCTGGAGGATAATACTGCTCGCGGACACTACAAAAAGACGACTTCCACCTCAACAAGAGATATCAAGGCGAGATGAGACATGCTTTGGACAAGCTGTCACACAGTGAAACACCACCAAACCAGCAAGTTCAAAGCCAGTCAGCAGACAAGAGACTTGAAGAGAGGCAGGAAAGAAAATTTATTCATAGCTGAATGCCGTGTGGCCTCTGCCGGACACATGCATCAGTATGGGGTGGTGATTCAAAGCCCCGTCGTGCAGTAGTTCTGCAGGCTTGCATGCAAGCGAATGCACCTCGTCGCATTCGTAAGCAGTGCGTGCAGCTAAACATGCAGGTTTGTATGTACATAGTGTTGAGTTTTATACAAGGGAGGAGAGTGAGAATGAGTAAAAAAAAAAAGCAAGGCGGAAAAGGCAAGGTTCGGGATGTCTTGAATGTCCGATTTGTGCCGTCCTGCTGTGGTAGGCTGGGGAGATGTTGGGGGCTGGCCCGAATTGGGAGGAGAAACGACTTCGAAAAGGTCCAATGCTTGATGCTATGAGCGACAGCGTCTTGAATGGGATGATGGCTGTTGATTCAATCACCACTGCCTTGATACAGCAATGGATCACCATGCACTGGTCTGTACTACGGAGCTGTTGTGAAAGTCTCGTGGTATCAATGCTCGGAAGGATTCAAGGGTATTCCTCCTTACCGGTCAGTTCCTCCACGAGGCGCGAGCCAACAGCATCTGACCCCTTGTCCGCTCTCTGGAATGCTCGCTCGTCATTCACCCAAGATACATCGTTAGACAGGTAGTAGAGGAGGTATCTTCTCGCTGTTAGTCCAGGGGAGTATCGAGAATATCCAACCTCCATCGCATGCTCGCCACGAGTTTCCAGTTCAACCACCCATGAATAGCCAATCCCCGTGCTTTCCGAACCCGGGGGGCTGGTTTTCTCGGGGACCAAATACACATTTAAGTGTCACAGCATCGTCATCTAACAGGCATAATGTCTTGTTGGCATGGACAAGATAAACCCAACGCCTCGGTGATGGGGAGGAATATCAACTGTCAAAGCGTCTTGCAAGGGAGGATGGAGAGCCCTTTTGGAGGCAACAGACAGAGGAGCAAGGGAGTGACCAGGTACTACATACGGATAGAGAAAAAGATACTACTCGTAAAAAACAAAGAGCAATGACCGTCCTGAGGAGCGAAAAAGGAGGCGTCGCCATGTCTCGGCGTGTTTGTGTCGGTAAGACAGATGAGTGGGCGATGAAAAGATGCTTGCGCGTGAGAATCTGACTTGTCGTAATGCGGCATCAGTCGCGGTGAGAAGACGGTGTGCTGAATTGCCCATTTCCGACGGAAATATTCGAAAGCCATGTGCTTCTCAAGTAATGGCCCGTTTGCCTCGTACATATCACAACATGAAGACCAGGTCGTGAACGACGAGGAACCTCTGTCAGCCCATGCAGAGTGATCTCATCGTACACGGAGTGCCAGCAAGGATGAAGTAACGATGTTACCGAGTATGAGGAGCAAAATAATGAATTTACGAGGCTTATTGTATTCTTGCGAGACGAGACAGTAATCCTAGAGCATTGCATGAGTATGAGCCATACGAGATATTACTGAAGATTCCCACCGCTTGTTCTCAACTGACATTGTCAAAGAATCCGCGTTACATGGGAGGAGACACAGTACGGCTTGCGCTACCAAACGACACTGTGCATGCGACCGCACAAGCCGTGGGGCTGCCGCGCGTATGAATTCCAAAAGCGCACTGTATTTCTAACCGACGAATAGCGGGTGGCGGCGGTAGAGAAGCCAGGGGTCTATTGACGTCATTGGGTGAAACAGTCGGTCGTTGGCCGAGGCATGTGTTCAGTCAAGGGACTGTCTGCACTGTGCTAAGCAAAGGGAGGCAAGGCGAGACGTTGGTACGGAAATACTGTCTTTGAAGATGAGAAGAAGGGTAACGACATAATAGTCTACATACTAAAGAAGAAAAGAAGGTGAGGCGAAGGATCGGAGATTTCAAGCACAGAGCTTCATGTGACAGTTTGCCCGGGCCTCCAGCGCCTACAGGGCCATGTTCAGCCTCGCCACTTCCTCAGGCTCAATCAATCTTGCAGCACATTGATCATGCATGTACGCAGTAAAACATGGATGAATCAAATGAACATGAACAACACCAAACAAGACAAGGCCTGATTCGATATCCCCAAGGTGACAAGTACCCGGGATAAGGGGCTCTCACACACAATCTTCTAACACAGAAAGTCGGGGCAGGGCAGATCCGGCCGTTTGACCGTCGGCCTGGTATTTTTTTCTTGGCTCTGCGGCAGAGAACAAGGGGAATGAAGAATGGGGGGAAGGAAAGGAGAAGGAGAAGCTGAAGATCATGGCCGATGAAGCTTTTTCCGCACGTGTCTGTGAGCCGATCTCTCCACCTTGGCCTCAACTTTAATTACACAACGGTCTTGTTTGTTTTACGTCTGAGATCACCAGTTTACCGGGAGTGGTTTGAGGTTATAGTAAGGGAAGGGATGAGTGAAGCAGGAAAGCTTTGACTTCTACCAAGATATGAGCGAAGATATGATAAATGGGTGAGAAAATCATAACTGGTACTTTATTCAATCTGCCTATCACAAGGACAGAGCCCGTAAAACACTGCTTTCCTAGCAGAGGGTAGGAAAGTGATACCAGCCATGGCTAGAGGATGGTCAACATAGATAGTATAGTAAGACTAGAGCGGTGTAAGCTCGAAGAGTGTTAGGTGATGAATATCTCCTCCGTCTTGATCTCGGCACTTTTGTTCCTATCACAATGGCCACGAATGCTCATTTGCTGTATCTAAAAGCACTTTGGTGGATGACCTTTGGATTTCAGTCGATGTGAATGGTCACGAAGCAAGCACAGCACGCAAGGGCAACAGGGATTGCAGACTGAAGGCGGCGCCGACGACTGCGTTTGTGGAGGAAACACGACTTCAATTCACTCACACCATCCATCCCCTCTCTCTTTTAGCGGCACGACTAGGTATTACCTCCCTCCTTCGTACGAGCACACAAAACAACCGCTATAGATAGAAGGAATACATAGGATCAGAGAAACAGAAAAGCAAAAATACAATATCCACACATCCTGTCTGGTCGGCGACCTGGGAACTCGCCGGCGTCAACTGGTTTAATTTGGGTTCCCCAGCCTTTGATCCCGGGGGCCTGTCCATGCAATTTCGATGGCCAAGAGGGAAACATGAACAAGGCCTGTTGAATGGCTGCTGGCGATGCCCTAATTAGCAGCCGTCTCCACACGAAGGGCAACGCAAGCATCCCGTGAGCAGAACAAGTTTTTATTTCTTGAGCAGAAGTTACACAAAGGGAAATTGTGTGAATGAATGAACAGAATACGAAGTCGCAGTGCTAAAATCATTCATCATCTCTAAGAGGACTTGCACATTCAAAAATGCCCCTATACAGGGAATGCCGTACATGCTCGTAAATGTGCTACATATCATCAGCATTTTCGTCAAACACGATTAGGATCAAGATCAGGATCAGAACAGGAAAGCCACCAAAAAAGAAAAAGCCGATGCCACCATCGTATGCGGCTGGCGGAGTGGCATCGGCCGGCACCCGCAATCTGCCGGTATTTGGCGCGGACGATCGTCGCCGCCAGACATATCGGGTATCTGGGATTGTTTAATCTCAAGGGGAACATGCGCCATGGCTCTGAATTACCATGTCGCGTAAATCCGATGCTTGAATCGTGCCTGTTCTGACATGTACATACAGGTGAGTGCTAGTATTAACACCTTTCTGTAAAGGGTCTCCCGGGCATGAATTCTGGAGGTCCGTTGCTTGATGTCGCATTATTTCACATCGGTCTTCAGGCGATGTCCTTGCAGTTGAAACTCCTTGGACGTCTCGGCTTTTGATATTCACATCATCCAGACAACTCCGTCATCGCTGTAAGCCATCATGAGCCCTCTGTACTCTGTAGAGTATTTCTCTTCATGACTTGATCGAGTTAGCATCTCCAAAACGGCAACCAGAGCGATTTGCTCCTCCTCTTCGTCACCAACAGATCCATCGCAATCTGGTCACTTGTCTCTTTCATCAAAGACACCTTAATTATGGAGCATCGACACCCTTCGAGAAAAAAGCGAGAAAAGGGAGCCCTAGCCCAGAGTGGCGCGTTTCACGTGTCCCAATCCGGCCTACCGCCTCTGCACCCAAATCCTCGGTTCATGGAGAGGGAGAAAATGTGTGTGTGACAACTTTCTGATTCTTGTGCTTCTCCTCTCTGCTGTAACAGTTTACTTTCTCCTCGGCCATCTCACTTGGGATGAGACATGCCATAATGACGCCGTGGATTCAATTCTAATGAGGATGTTATGGGAATGTGACAAAGAAAGAGAAGGAGATTCCAAAGAAAAACATGGGGAACATCAAGACACAGAGACACGATGGTCAGTATCACATCTACAGCAGCAGGTACCAACAAAGACGTCGACGTTGATTCGCGTCCTCGTAAATACCGGCAGACCCAAAAGGGAGTCTGCCAACGCTTGGCCTCATCTCCACCCGCAGCATGCATCTCCGCCGCAATGGCACCTTCAAGCCCAAATCAGAAGCGACCCTGGCACTGTAAACGCGTGTGAGTTCATCTCGTGCCGTCGGTGCCAAATGACTCTCCGTATGCTGGCAGTACTGCTACCAGTCTACTGACGTTGTCGTTGATCTCTTGTCCGTAAAAGAAATAGAGGCCATGGTCATTATGAACGGCGAGAGGGGAGCATGCCAAATGACCATTTCACACGGATTCAAAGTCATGCGACCATTCTTGTTATTGGTGCGGCTCGTCCGAGTCCAGCATAGTAGCTGAGGCAGCCTCAACATCATATGGTCGTACATGTGCTACGGAGCACCGTTATGGCGTATGGCATAAAAGCAGCAGCCTAAACTGAATTCTCCAAGTCAATCTTGATCATGGTGGCTTTGGTGTGAGTGTGGCAGCACAGCATGTGCTGTAATATCGTGTTGATGCTGGGAGCATGTCCAGGGCGATATCAGTAGCAGAAGTCTACATCATTTGAATGAACCTGGTAGCTACCGGCTGTGTCCCCAGCTCTTATACTCGTACCTCGTCAATCAATCTCAACGGCTCACTCCAGCATCTAGGAAGACCCTTCTTCAGCTTCCATCTCTTCTAGAAACCACACTCCTCGTCCTTCCACCGAGAAATAGTCCCCAGCCACGAGCAAACCAAAACTGACCGGGGGGACAAAAAGCCAAGGGCAGACAAGCAACAAGCTAAGTTCGTAGCCCCGGGGGGGTTTGTCGAACAAGCTGCCGCAAGAGGTGGAGCCCCTGCCTCTCTCTCTCTCTTCTTCTTTTTTTTCTGATCCTTCCTGATGGGGGGCCCCCAGCTTAGCGGGAAACAGCTTCTCAACTATCCCTTTGCTTTTTATTTTTGTGGTTCGCATGGTCGACGGCATCCCTGGAGCGGCCATGTTAACACCGATTGCGGGAGAGCCAGCGGCCGGTAGGGAGGCCCAAGTCATTAGAAGGACCACGGGCAGAACCAGCACAGTATGCGGTCTCCTTTTTTTCCATTCTTGTTTTCCTTGCTCAATTTCTTCTTCTTTCGTTTTGGAGAGCAATTATCGAGTTTGCCCCAGGTCTCCTGAGAAAGAGAGCCAAAGTCCCATCATGGTATCTCCTTCACTCCTGCACTTGGGCCCGCCAACAACTTGAACCGCTCGGACTTCCCATTCGGGCAGTAATTGTACATCTGGCTTAGCTTCGACCCCATGCAAACTGATACCTTCGTGAATGCGTACACGAGTACAGTAGGAGGTATGTATATTTATATTTAGCTCCTACAAATGCATCTCCGTACGACGTTTCAGCTGGTGACACTCGCCCATCGCTGCGACCAAGTATAACTCGCCTTCTCTCTTCGTCGTAGCTCAACTTCATCCCGCATCAAATCAAATCTCGAACTGCAATCTCGTAAAACTTTCTTCCACAAGGCGTACGAGTAATACATCAGCTTCAATTTATGGGGATGGGAAGGGAAGGGAACTTGAAGGAGGGGGGGCGGCGCCAACAAAGCTTGGGTAGGCGATTTTTATTCCCGGGCGGCGGAAGCCTGCAGCAAGCCTCCCCGGAACACAAACCAGCGCCAAAAACTTGTCCGTCAAGCCTAAAAAGACGCAAGCCTCTTACTGGAGTGAGAGAGAAAGAAAGAAGAAAAAGGGTTAGGGGGGCAAGGGGACGGCAGGCTGTGACGTATTTTTTGGAGACGCCGTTTTGTCCAGGGCTTGCTGATTCGGCTCTGCTTTTGCACTGTGTTGGCTGGCGAGTGCCGTAGCGCACAGTGTCGACGGTAAGAAAGAGAGAGAGAGAGATCCAATGACTTGTGCACCCTACCTATCATGGGAGCTGTTGCGTATGTAGGACTTGTTGCGCGCTCAAGCGGGCGGGCAGGCAGCGGGCGAATGGGAAGCAGTCGAGGTTGCTTCCGTGCGAATGAGGATGCGAGAACGTGCGTAGGTCCGCTTGGGCAAGGATTCGGTATCATCTTGGGATGCGTCTTTCTTCAGCGAATGGCAGTTTCGATGCGGTGCACATTTGGGAGCACATGTAATACTACAGATGGATGTGAGGACTAAGGCATGCTGCAAATTGCTGCTGCGCAATGGAAGCGTCAGTGAGCGGGGGTGTTTTGAGTCCATGTGCCTGCTGTGAGGCGAAAAGAAAGAAATAAGAGGGATCAAAACTGAAAGGCTGTAGCACTTGCGACAAGAACTTTCGTAGTGTAGCAACACAGCATTGAGCTAGCAGCAGTGGGTGATATGTATCCGTTGACGATGATGAGGCAAAACGGAGGGGGAAGGGGATGGGGATGGGCGCTTCCCCGAGTTCGTTTGCACGTGTCGTGTAAGTTGTAGCTGTGACGATGCATCTTCCCAGGGAGGCTGAAAATCCGATCCCAAAGCTGCCAAGCTGCAGCACAATGACGAAAAGCAGCAAGGGAAAAGAAAGCAAAAAACTTGAAACTTGGAAACGAAAAGGGCTCGCTTTGCCCTGCACACACACGCGCACGCACACGCACACACACCCGCGGCATGAGATGACGATGACGGGCATTTCCATCCGACAGGCCGGTTTGGGAATGAAAAGGGAGGAGGAGGAGCAGGATGCAAGAGGAGGGGGGCGAGCTTTTCGGATCTTGTTCGTCTCCCCCGTCTCTGTCGTCGTCAACCACGATGCCATCCCGTTTTGCTTGGGAAGCATTGAAGGAGGAGCTTGGCGCGGGGAAAAGCAGGCAGGCAAGCGTCAGCTACCCAGTCGACTTACAAGTTGTGTGTGTTCCAGGTGTGGTGAAATGCGATGGGAGGGGGGGAGGTTATCGTGATGAGATCCACCGAAACGGTCATAGACGCAGGTCACGGTCCCCGCAAGCATGATGCTCACCGTTTTGCGTGCGTGGTTGCGCTGAGATGGCTGGATCTAGGTAGCTTATCATACGTATGTGTGATCGTATGTTGCCGTGTTTTATATCTGATAATGTTTTGACAAGTATTAGTCGACGGATGCCGTATGGTAATAGCAGCGTCAACGAATACCTCACAGCTAGTATCAGATAGAGAACGTCTCTGCTTCATCGCTGTCTGTTTACTTACCGTGAATTTGTCCCATATCTGCCGACTGTTTCTTGCTCGTTCCGGTTGAGCTTCAACAACCATCTCTCCTTGGACGTCTCGTGCATCACGCCGTAGATTGTGTCCCAACCCTTCCATATCGCTTCTCCCCCCACCCACTCCCAGATGGCGTCGACGCCGTGCTTTGTTTCCCCTTGTATGGACAGCATTCACGAGTAATATCCAACAAGCCTCTCCAGCAGCAGCGGCCACGGCAACGGCCTCTGAGATAGAGGGGGGGGCCATTTACGTCAGGGCTGCAGCTGCGTCAACGCCCGGCCGTCGGCCCAGAAGGCTGGACCCCACCGGAGCCGGGCTGGATCCCTGTCACTCCGTGTTCCGCACGCGGTCCGTACGGAGTACAGCCGCCGTACTCCGTATGAGGAACTTTGCTCGACAAGTCCGAGTCGCCAGAGTGAATCTCAGCCGAGGACGGATGGCTTTTTCGCGTGAATTGGCCCTTTGACCCCCCGTACCCGGCGTGTGTGCACCCTATCCGATACGGTCAGCATTACGGAGTACAGCCTGTAGCCTTGGACAGATTGATACGCACCTTTGTCGACCGTATGTATCTGGGGACGTCTGGTTGCTGGGCTCGTGTCCCGTCCATCCTCCATCATCCAGGGGAGACCGTCTGTTTCTTTTCTCTTGAATATTATTTGCACTTGTTGTATGCCTCGTGTCGAAAAGCATCACAAGCAAAAGACGCCAGCTGATTCTTTTCTTGCAACTTTCATCATGTTTCGTACAGTGCCTCCTACAGCCACCGCCAACGCTCTGCGCATTTCGGCATTCTTGCTGGCTGCCCCCCTGCATAATTTCCTTCGCGCGCCTCCAAATTCTCTCCGCAGTGGCCACCAACCCACCTGTCGCAGGCCCCTGGTCAAACTGCCGTAGCCTTATCCAACAACAAGCATCAGATTTTCCTGCTTGCTGCTCCACCCGCACCTTTCTGGTCCAAGATCCCTGCGGCGCCTCTTTTCTTTTTTGCCCTGTCCCGGGTTTTGGCACTGGGCTCCAGTTGGCACTTGTACCGTGCGAGCCTGCGCGAGCTGTCACTGGCCCTCACAGGTACCCTAGCAGCGCATGCCAGCAGGGGATGTACCTTCAAGCTGTTCCCTGCGAGTCCTCGTAACTGCTGTGCCGCTTCCACTCCACACTGCTCATACGTGGTCAAGCACTTGTACCGAATCGTTTGCGGTTTTGTTCTGTCTTATTGTAGTAGTACGTTAATACCTTAGTAATTGCACGGTATGGGTAATAGGAGCTGTGCTTGATCTCAGGATTGAGTCGCGCGCAAAAACTGGATCTGATAACAACCACCGTTTAGGTTTGCCGCTGCCAGAGCAAGAGCAAGCGGTGGCTGTCCAGATTCGGAGCCAGCAAGAGCAAGCCAACGTCAACGGAAGGCCCAAACCTTGAAGTCGCTCGTCCAGCCACAGGCACCAAAGTATCGCTACCCGCACCCGCACGGCAGCCCCGGCGCGAAACCTCAGTTCCGCATGTACCGGGACTCGCGAATGTCCGTCGCCGCCTTGCTGCCTGCCTTCTCGCACCCCGCCCGTGTGTCCACACCTCCCCCTGTCGTGCCTTCCCAGGCCCACAGATTGCATCTCCACCCCCCTTTCAGATCCACGCTGGCTGGCTGGCTTGTCTTGCTTGTCTCGCTGTCGACATCATGGCTCCTGCTAGCTGGCCATGGCCACACACACGCACTGGAAGGCAACTTCACCAGGACTGCTCTTGCCGCGCTGCTTCTTGCCCGGATGTGAGCATGTATCGTACCTTATGTACTGGTAACGGAGAAGTTGTTCCTCAATGCCTTCCGAATCACTCTGCATTCTTCAAATTGCCGCAGTACTCAATACTCAAGTCTTCTGCGCTCGTGCTAAGCCCTGTTGAGCAAAAAAAGACGGCAGCTGTACTTTGTATCTTCTCGACCTCATCTTCTGGTCTTGCGTATCATTAGGCCGTTCTCCTGCATCTTCCAAACTTGCAAGTCGCCTTACTCGTGACAACAATCCATCTCCTCTCTTCGCCCCCGTCGAACCCAGCGTTCGCTTCATTCCATTGTGCCCAGTGCATACATCATCGTGCACCCGCTGGTCCCTCCCCTCGTCCGTCCCGGCAAATACCAACCTCAAGTACCTGGCTGTCTTGCGCGTTGTCTCAGAAACTTGCCACAGACCAGCTGCAGCTTGGAACCTCGACATCAGCCAGAGAACTGGTACCTCGGACCGTCCCCAAGGTACCTCAGTACCTACCCAGCATTTCTCCTTCGCCTCCTCGTCGTCCTCTTGCCCACTACTACTAGTATTTCTCTTCCTCCCCGCCGCCAGCATCATCGTCACCCACAGCGAAAAAAACAGCAACAAATCTTTCGATACATCAACTTCTTCTTCAGCCATAACCTTACAAGCAACTTCACCTTGCCTGCTGCATCGAAACTCCAGCTGCCAGGCACACAGCAAACCACCGCACTGGCCGCAAACCCGCCTTTCCTCGCCCACTTGGACCGACGTCTTCCCCTGTCCGCTTCCGCGCCCATTCTGGAGCCCCGTCTTCGTCCTACCAGGAAGTAGGTAGCAGCACTCTCCAAACTTGTTTTTTTCTTTCTGCTATACTCCCCTCTGGTCGCCGCTGTCCCTCCCGAGCCCAGCATCCTTCGTCATCCCTATCTCTGCCAGCATCTCTGCTCTTGTGCCTTCTCCTCTTCGCCTTCTCCATCCTCTCCACCGCGATTTGGCCTTTGCGCTGCTCCATAACGGAGTTTTGGTGGTTCCCTGTGGGCTTCTCCCAAATGCTCGTCACTTAATTCAACTAGCCTGCAGCCCCCCCGGCCGGTTCTTGTTCCTAGGGCCTTAGCATTCCCCTACCTTGCCTACTTCATCGCAAGCAACCCTGTCGCCTCGGGCTTTGCGAAAGGGACATTGGCCTGCCGATCACTTTTGCACCACACAGCCAGAGTCGTCACACCAGACCAGCCTGGGACCTCCTCTGCCATCCGCTAAAACTGACGCACGTCAATTCACAGGCCCCAAGGACACACTTAAGACTTCGCTGATCCCACCTTGGTCCTCCCGACAAACCGCTCCCCAACTCCAGACGGGATCTTCTTTGGCTCTTGGACTGTGTTACCGACTTGGCAATCTTCCTAGTCGGGATCCCGCATCGATCAACAAACCTTCTTTTCCCTCTGCCACGCACCAATCTCTCACACACGCACATCTCCCGAAAAGACCGACGACTGTCTTTCCGAGTCCTGTTTATCACTTTCAGACACTGCCGAAACAGAACAACAAAACAGACAGAATCAATACCGGACCCTCACTCAAAAGACATTTCACCTTGCACTGCATCATCGATCGTCCAACACACACACACACAATCTTCATCCCCAGCAAACCACCACTGCACACACATCATGACAATGACGCTGGACGCACCGCAACAGCAGCGATTCGGGCCTGTCATGAACTTTGACTATCCGACTCACGGCCAGCCGCCGGCCTTTTCCAACCCGTGGTCCTCTTCACCTTCGCCATCTCAAAGCGCTGCCGTAGCCGGAAGCAGTCTCTACGTCGGAGGTCCGCAGCCGCCTTCTCTCAGTCACAATCTCGTCCACAAGTCTCACAGTGCGCGTGCCCCTACCAGCAGCGCACCTCCTTTATCATCATATGCTTCAATGCCCGTCCACACGACTGCAGCTGGTACGTTGTGTCTCCCATCTTCTTTTCCGCTGTGATGCGTTATCGTGGCAGTTGCTCACCAAACCTCGTTTCCAGATCTGCTCAACTTGAACCGCCTGCAGACCTCGTCTGCTGCCTATGCCGACGCCACCTACGCCACGACGGCCTCTCCCGTCCACGGTCACTTTGCCCCCCCTTCAGCTACTCCTTACGATGCCTTGGGGTACGCACCAGCTCCTGTGCGGCCGCCTGCGTTTAGTGCCCTTGGCCACGAAACAGATGCCTCGCGGAGGTTCTCTCAACAGTGAGTTTTTCTTCCAGGAGATGAACCAAAGACTTGGACCAAACCAAACTGACCAGTATTTCCAATAGCGTCCACGCTGATGACCGGAGAGGCTTTGCCGAAGCTCTTGATGCCAGCCAGGGCATGCTCGCCATGAGCCAAGAGACGCCGAGGAACATCTACGGCAACCGCAACGACCGATCTTCCGTGGACTCTTATGGCTTCCCGTCCACTCACTCAACCAGCTCCTCCATCTCCTCGTCCGGCAACTTCAGCTCGTACTACGGCGACTCCGTCTCCGACTACTCAACCGCCGGCTCAGACATTGAATCTGTAGGCTCGAGAACGCTCCCTCGACCTCAGGGAATGATGTCCTCGATGCCTCCTGCGCCTCAGTCCATGATGGGCCAGTTCAGCTCCAAGGTCTCGTCCAGCACCCAGAAGAAGCACAAGTGCAAGGTCTGCGATAAGCGATTCACACGACCCAGTTCGCTGCAGACGCACATGTACAGCCATACCGGCGAGAAGCGTAAGTAATCACTCGATGCTACTATTGGCTCTCAAGGAACTCAAGCTCACTCTCATTATTAGCATTCGCCTGCGAAGTCGAGGGCTGTGGACGCCACTTCTCTGTTGTCTCCAACCTGCGCCGCCACCGAAAAGTCCACAGAGGCGATGCCCGGTCCGAGGCTGGCTCAGAGGACCACCACTCAGATTAAATCACCGTCATCGATTTTTTCCTGAGTTGTATCATTAGAAATCTTCACGACTTTCGGCCTTACGAGGCCAACCCTTCACCATTCTACCTTTCCGACAGCTACCGCCCTTCGCACATTGATCATCTGTAGCAGCATAGAAGTTGCATGAGATGTAGCTGCGGAGGGGTTGCCGTCAAAAGGCCAACCTTTACTTTGCTTTAATTGGGACTATCATCGGACGACTTCATCTCATGACACTAAACTAGAGGGTGTGGGATCAAAAGAATCAAGGGGCCAGGGGCTCTTGATGAAGATGGCGTGGATTTGCACATGAAATTTGTTCCCACTGGCCAGGGACACCGATGCAATGCATTGGGAATCGGAGATCACACCGGGTGATCTCTTGATGGGCGTGTGATGCCTATCTTCTTTTCTTTTTCTTTTCTTTTTCCTTTCCATCTTGGTTCTTTTTGTTTATTCAGTCAGGACTTTCTATTCTTGTGCCAGCTGGCATGGTGGCTTTACAGGACTACAAATCGACTGGAATGACGGGATACACGAGGTCTTCCAGTCTGGCGTTTGGGGCAAGGGGTTTCTGTCAGAAGGGTTTCTTTCAGCGTAAAGTCGGTGTTACGCTTAGCCTTGCTCGATTCCATTGATTGCGAAGGGAAGCAACTTGAAGCCTTATATCATCATGACAAGAGGTTTAGGTGGGAGGGATGGAAAGGATGGCAACCACGCGGCCTCGCCCGGCAGGTTAGCATTGTATCAATAGGCCCTTTCTCACGGTGATGATATACCCGTTCGATAGCACTGTGAATCTCTTGTTGAATACATGAAATTCAAATACACCTTGTCTTGTGGTACCTTTGATTTTGCTTACTAGCACGATTGTGCGTTCAACGGTTCCTGGCGGTCCCTGATGATCTCTTGCGTTTACTGGCTCTACACGACTCATGATGCAGACGGAGCCGTCTGTTTGGAGCAGGAGCAGCAGGCAGGAAGAGAGCTCAGGAGAGCAGGAGAGCAGGAGAGGTGGAAACCGGGCGAGGAACAGCCGAGTGTCTTCCCGGATAACGAGCGTCGATCACGGCGAGGATGCCCCAAAGAGGCGGGTAAAGCTGGAGTGGAGGCCCCAGGGAGGCGTCCAACGCGTGCGTGAGTGAGATGCCCGTCTCGTCTTGGGCTGGAGGTATGTATTCGCGTCAATGGCGGACGGCGATCGCCAAATACACAGATGCGGGAGAGGCGTCACTTGGGCATTTTGGCAACGCTTTAGCCTGGACGCTTACATGTAGTATGTAGGTATGTGCAGTATTACAGTAAGCCTTATTCCATCTCACACTCGAGGGTCTCTTTTTGCATGTACGTATGGTTTGATTTGATTACTGTCA
The DNA here is from genome assembly GCA_020002365.1 of Trichoderma gracile. NCBI lineage: Eukaryota > Fungi > Ascomycota > Sordariomycetes > Hypocreales > Hypocreaceae > Trichoderma > Trichoderma gracile. The sequence continues at coordinate 5,100,642 of JAINEY010000001.1, read as the reverse complement.
TGCTGTGGATGTAGGCTAAATCCGACATCTACTACTCTTGGGGGCTATCCCTGGGAAAGGGGAGGGAAGGGATGGGGAAGGGGATATGGAGTGTGTGATTCGTATTCTACTGTACGTTGTATGTACGTTGTACGTTGTACGCGAGGTGGAATGGTGAAATGATGGTGGCAGGGATGAAATATTGATGAAGATGGATGGGGTTGGGTGGTTTGATTGATTTTGATGGATGCAGGTTCACATGATTCTCTTTGATTGTTTCTTGCTGCTCGAGTATACTTGACGTCTGAAAGTGCCATAGCTATAAGGAGGAAATATCAGAGTATGTTGCGTACTGACAACTTTCAACCAACGTGTGGATATTACGAGTGTGTGATACTCGAGCTTACTGTATCGTCATCAACACCTCGGCATGTACATTCTGGGTCGTCCGTTGAAAGAGAGAAAGGGGCCGATCACTTGCTCAAGGCGGAATGGAGGGCGCGTTTCAGAGCCTGGATCATCACTGCTGCATTCGGGATAGAAGGGACCCGTTGAGAGACGTTGTCAAGACCGGACAAGCTTTTGTGGAGTGTCGTATGCCGGGATGCTTGTTTTTTTGTGGTTTGCTTTTGCCGGGATGCTGAATCTCTTTGTGTGTGTGCGGTTTTTGACTGGCGAGGTTTGTGAGTATATGAGCATGGGAACTAGGGGGGTGTGGGTGTTAATGGTGGTTGGGCGGGATTATGGGGTAGCGGTTTTTTTTTTTGTGATGGGATGGGATGGGTATTTTTGGCGAAGCGAGGTGGCCAATTCTTTCTTCGAGGGAGGGGATTTGGCATTTCCGGTGTTTTTGTAGTTGATATGATACGGTCTGTGTGTGTGTGAGGAGAGAATATATTGTGCTGCGATGAAAAAAAGAAGGTGTGGTGATATCGAGGGACAGGCCGGGTAAAACGGTGTGCCTCCGCCAAAAAAATCAGCGTTTTTGCCTGCGTGGGGCATCTGGCGACGTCGTTGAATGAGGGGAACATGTTACGGATTCGTAGCAAGATCATCCAAAATGCCAAGGTCTTTTTGTTTGCGAACCGTTTTTGTTGGAGGGAGCCGTTGGATCTGGGGGATCTATTATCGGCTGCGGAAGATGCGCGCCGTCTTTTGTTTTTGCCACTTGGGAACTTGCATTTGGTTGATTTGGGTAGCTTTGGGGATGGATTTGGTGATGATCTGTGTACATCAATGAGGGGAAGCATGCTTGGGATTGATGAACTGGATAGCTCTTAGTTCTATTATGGAGTATGTATTGCTTTTGTGTCATGCCGAGGCAAAATGGGAATATATTGGCTATTTGTTGGTGTTTTTTGCGTTGGTACGATGGGTTAGGCTACCGTTTGATACGTGAGCGCGGGTGATTGGTTGTTTGCAGGTTGATGGTGGGAGCATGTGATGCCGTTTGACTAGGGTAATGAATACATAGACAGTCACGCATCTCAAGGGTTTTCTTGGTGCCAGTTATTTCGATTCTGGTCAATATCAGAGGACGAATCTGTTTTTGGCGTGGGTTGGCTCAAGAATTGCCTGTGACGCCATGATGCGTCTTTCTACGCATGTCGTGACGATGGGGTGAAAGCGGGAGTGGAGGCTATTTTGGCTTGAGATGATGCTGTCACTACACCTTTTCAACCCCTAGTTGGCGCTGCAGCCTCGTGCCTTGCCGTCACAATGCACCAAATGAGCAAGGGAAAAGAACACAAGGCGTATCATCAAACAATAAGAATCTGGCCGGTTCACCGTTGTGGTTGTTGAAAAAACGGCCGGTTTTGCGACCGCCGATGAAAGTGGCGTCCGGGACCGTGAGCCACTTACTGCGTGGCGTCAGAATTCAATTGAAAGGTTGGGGGTTCCGGTTTCTGGTTTAGGATGTCGGGCAAGAAGAATACTTGTTGATTCTCAAAGGAGCTATTCTGCTGTTCTTGAATTTGACGTATTTTAATGTTACAAAAGGACGGTCATCTGTCTGTCGTTGGTGGTGGCACGGTGCTAACGGTGGCCGTAAAGTGCTGGTATGACGACGCATATTGGCGTCCGAGTTGAGATGCAGCCCGCCGAAGGCTGCCCCTTGTGGTATTAGACTACAAGTACATACGTTACTGTACCGCACACCTCTAAGGGGCTTGCAACAGTACGTACACGCTAAGCTTTTTCATTAACTGGGTATTGTGGTCAGGATGGCGATACTGTCTGCCCTCTCATTCGTCTACAGAGAAAACACTGTGACAAGGCGGCAAAGATGGAGTATACAGTGTCTCTCACATCCCTCCCCCAGAAGGAAGAACGGGCAGGGGGGGAGCGAGGAGGGGCGTGCGTCCAAAACAAGCTTTTCCCGCATTCTCTCTTCTCTCGCTCTCGTGGATGTTTTTTCTATCTTACAGTTACACGTTCCCGTTTCCCCGTCCTCGTCAATGGCAGAAAAAGGGGGCGTTCAAGGACCCTGGTTGGAGTGACGTATCGGGGGGGGTGAATTTGCTCTTCTGCTTTATGCCATGTGGGAATGATAATGTTGAAGAATCTTGCCGTGATGGTCTTGGCTTGGCTTTGTGGTGTGAGGGCGGTTGAGCCTCGTCATTGCATTGAGATCGTGGGATCATGAGGCGTATTAACATCTGCGAGTAAGCTGTATTACTTGTGCATAGAGGAACAGAAGTCGTCTGATCCTCAGCATGTGAAATATCAAGACAATCCATACAGACTCAATGAACTCGTGATACCTCGGACAAAACAATTCGATATGAAAGCCTCTTCAAAGCTAGCATTCCGTCATCTTTTCTCCTCAGCCTTCCCATTGCAGCAATCGTCAAAAGCTTGAAAGGGGGTGACAAGACGAAAAAGACCGGGGCGGAATCAGGGGAAGCGGGCTTTTTTTTTTCAGGGGATGAGCAACAAAGAGAAGATGGCAAGGGGGATGATGATGGGGCCCGGGCGAGATTTGATTTCTTCGTTTGCAACGTCTAGTCGAGATGCAATCGGATCGTATCGGATCGTCGTTGATTGCTCAATCTGACATGTTCATGCACCGGTCTTGCTTTATTTTGTTTGTTTTGACGGTCCTAGGTTTCAGTGTTTCTTCGTTGGCGGCCTATTTTGCATTGATACTATTGCGGATGGTCGTTTCTTGATGATTGTAGGAGCTGTGATTGTGATTCATGCTGAGAATATCATAGAGTGGGACGGGTTTCTGGCGCTGGCATACGATGCTGATGTGCTGAACTCAGGTAGCTGAAGGCGTACTCGGGACAACCATTTACTAGGTAATTGTACAGCCAGGACGCAAGCGTGACGACTCGTTGGCCAAGGTACTGTTATTTCCTCTTCTCACATGGACTCATCTATCAAAGATGTACAGAGGACCAAAATTGATGAAGAAGTGGAGATGAGATTCAAGGACCTCAAAACGACAAGAAGGAAGGCGCCCATCCAAGCCCGATCCGCTTTCCCTGCCGTACAGACACTAGCACAAGTCAGGGCAAGCTCCAAAAGCGCTGTGACGTCAGCGGCTGCGGCACAAGGGACCCTAGCTAGATGTCTTGGACCCACATAGTATGGATCTCAAAACGTCATTCTGCAGCGCTGCTATTGGACGGCTTCTTGATTGTAGGATTGGGCTTGCACAAGTACATACGTACTGTATCACTGTCATGAGTATTATTGAGAACAGAGATGGTTGCGTATTTCATGCTGTAGGCTTTTACTCGTATGTGATATCTTCTCTGCGGGTCTGAGTGATACTGTGGCATTGTATCAATGAGCGAGATAAGATGGGGAGATATCTGCGAGCAGCTAAGAGACTGAACGGTGACGATGTTAAACGCTCTTGGCAGGGGACCATTGCGTCGTGTCGACGTATGGACACGATACCGTCCACCAGGTAAACTCGTTTACTTTGACCCATCACCTACTGGAGAACCAGGCCAGGCACGTTATATGCCCCCTTTTGGCGCATGGCGATCTGTCTGAATCGCACTCGTTGACTCGGGAGCAATCTGATAAGTATCTTGCCCTTTCAAGATTGATGCGCACTGTGACGCAAGATGCCCGTGTCCCATGCTCGGTACGTACACAGTGCGTGCCCGTGACTGCGGTCTCTAGCAGAGACCCTTTAGCGCACTTGTGCTGCATTACAGTGGACATGCGCTGTATTTCTCCGTGGCATGGCGCCTATTGATACGAGGCTGCACTAAGAACAGCTTTGAAGTCCGTGAAGTCTTGAACCTGAAGGTTTCTTACGTCGAGGTGCAAAGTGCCTGCTTGGATTCGGCAAGATGGCGGTGGTGCTTCCGTTGAGCACAAAACAGCATCTGGCGTTTGTTTAAGCGTCGCCGCTGACGTAGTAGGCAGGGTTCCTCTGCTCCTTGGCTCTAGAGGCTGTCGAGAGGAACAATAGAATGCCGCCTCCAACGTCTGTGGCTTCCGCCGCGAATGATTTCCGTGGCGTTGAATGAATTCGAAGGCTTCGAAAGGAGTTCCGCTAGAAGGAGGACTTGATGCGGCCGGGCTTCCCTTAGAACGAGAGACGGTTTCGTGCGAGCCGTTTTGTTTAACGGGACGAGGGCTGTGGGCATAACAAGGCCGTGGGCGCTTTCGGTTGACTTGGTTAAAGCCACGGGCATCATATGGCGTTTGTTGCATTAAATGGCACTTGAATAACACCACACTGTACTGCGTATCTGGCTCGATAACGTTGGAGGTTATTACTGTGCGCTTTCAACTACAGTCTTCTATTCTGGGATGCCTTGCGATTGAACACCAAGCTGAGACTATATTCAGGGGAGTCTGCTGAACCCAGTCTCCTACTTGTGTCGTCTTGGCGGTATAGTATCAGCTGCGTTCCAAAAATAATCTGTAACAAAGCCAAGCAGCCGAGCCACGGCCGCGTCTGCGATTCAAATCTCCAACGGTTTCTTCTCAGCCCGCAAGCCGCGTAATCCAAACAGTCAGTCCCCTTTTCCCCAGATGCTTTTTTCTTTCCGCTAGTCATGTCATTCCACATACTAGATTGAATCATGAACAGGCGTATTTTTGCGTTCTTTTTCTGTTCCTGTTCCAAGTCCAAAGGCCTTAGTCAGTTCAGCTTATTATTATTCCGGACAATTGATTCCGGCCTCCTGGAAAGCTGCATCCGACAACGCATCTCGTATCATAACAAAAGTGGACTTGCATCTGTCTAAAACAAAGTGGACTTGAATCTTGTCTGAAAAAAAAAGACGGGCTTCTCTAATCCACTGTAAAACTTCTTCATCCATAGACAGCTGCAGTTTCCGTATCAAAGAAGACTGGAACCCCCAAACTCCACTGAACATCCAACGGTTTTCCTTTCTTGTTTTCTTGTGCCTGCCAAGAGTGCTTATATTATTCCCGGTCTTCTTTGGTCTATGTGGGACAGCTGAGCATGTTTTTATCGCTCTCCGGACCGAGGGTCTCCATACTTATTCTTTGTCTGCTCCGCCTCAGAAGGTCTGTAAACTGCTTTCGTGGTTTACTGCAGCGTGGTTCGCCTCGTTTGGTAAAGTCAGGGGCATGTCACACATTGATACATATCAATAATCACATATTCGCATTATCTTGTTGAACATTGACTGTCTAATCTGAGAGCCCAGAGATGAGGGTTCGCATGTCGATGGGCTTTCTGTGTTTTTCTGGAAAACGAGCATGATGATTCCCCCTTGCCAGAGAACAGTAATAACAAGATGCGTACGCAAAACGAACTCTACATGGATGTGGGGTAATATCTCATTGGGGGATCTCACGACGTCTGTGGGACACAAAGTACGTGTAGATGTTCCGAGAAGTCAGATAGGATGGTCAGTAGAACCGACAAGTATTCTTCATTTGGAGCTGGTTGGAGGATTCAAAGGTGTATATAAGATGAAGCCTCTGCAGGGACTCGCAACCGGTATGTCAAGTTGTTGGTTGAGGTTCAGATACTTGAAAGGTGTACGTGTGTTGGACTTTCTTCGTTACCCATCTTGTCACATCGAAGACTGTGTTTCACTTGAGACTTGTAGTATTTCCTCCAAGGATCACGATCTCGTTGCCGTTTCTTTATCTAACAGGCAGCTATGCCTCAAAGACGCTGATGTATCAACAAGGATAGTCTCAACATCGCCGCTGCGGAATCATCCATAGTTTGAGCTGAAGGGGCTTCATGACATATACTACTCACTCCCTACCAGGCGGGTTGGTTCTTTCGTCAGAGATATTGGATGGCAAGACGCAGACGCTGGCAAGAGCTTCAGTGGTAATCTCCTCGTCGGACAAGACTCACAAGAAGCCCAAAGCTTTTCTAAGACCTCTTACCGGTGTCCATCTCTGACCAGATAGATCTTTTCCAAAAACCTCACCATCCCCCTAGGAGGTAATAAGCAATGGATATGTACAAGAGGAGCGCAACAGTCGACATGCCTACAACAGTCATGCAGTCAAGCTTTATTCGAATCACTGCAGCAAATAATCGCCTTTCAGAACACATGAAACCATGTTGACATTCACTCTATAACACACAGTCCTTCTCAAAACACACCTTCACACATACAAGCATCCAATCATACATCCTCAAAATCTTGCAAGACGCATCACCATTGGAGAAATTCCCATCATTGCCGATCAAATCACCTTTCGCTCAGATTAGGCTCTCTCTCTCTCCTATTCTATCCTACCAATCCCTCGAATCCAGACTCGTTCTTTGACCATCCTCTCTCGTCAACGAAACCCGCATCCGATCCTCTCACATTTTTCAACGTCACATCATTAAGTGCCCGCCATGCCTCAAGGCAGGAATATCACAACACGGAGACCAAAACCCTTCTTCCTCTCAGCCTTCCCCAAGATTCCCAGAGGAGAAAACAAAAGAGTAACAAATAATATAGAATCGCGACAGTCTTTTGTGCCGGAGATTGCCCTGGATATATAATACATTGAACGAACCTTGTAAAGGTCAACTAAAGAAAAAAAAAGGCAGCATGGAGACTGGGTATCAGATTGAACCCCGACGCATCTATGCGAGAAGGGAAGAAGATGGAAAAGGGGAAAAAATTAAACTAGCAGTCGTAAAGTCGTAACCGGCGAGAATCGTCTTTCAAGAGGAAGTCGGATGCCGAAGAATCCGTGAGTGAAGTAGGTGCTGGCGAGATGTCATCTTTATGGCAATGAACACCGCAGAGCGTAGCTGTATCGCATCCACATGACGACGACACAACTTCGAGCCACTCTCCTCCGTCTCTTGAACCTCTTCTCGCTCTCTTGTCTTGTGTAAAGTCTTTTGGTATGTTCCAAACTCCTATCCAAACGCCAAACGCTGAATTGGAAAAGTATGCTGAAAAAGATATTGACTCGCTTTTGAAGTGGGCAGCCTCATACGTGCGGTGCTTCCCCTGGTCGTGTCCGCTCGAGCTGCTCCAGCAGTTCACGCGGCGGTATCCGTTGAATACCGCTTCCGCGATCGTACATGGAGGTCGGTGCTGGTGTGTATCCCTCGCGCTTCTTGCGTATCCGGTCCAGGATGATGCCGGAGACGACGAGAATGACGATGAGTGCCAGCGAAATGGCGAGACCGATGAGGACAACAAACACAAGGGGTAGGTGTTTCCCTGCGAATATTGAGTTAGTAAAAATGATGTGTAGCTGATGAGAGTGAAGTACATACCGCTAGAGGTGAAGAAATTGTCCTTTTGAGAAAATACTTTGGCAATGCTTCCAGCTCCGGTATCCGTGCTGGTCAGGGCATAAGGTAGGTAGTCGGTTCCGTTGTAGATCACAGCCGAAGCCATTCCGACGTTAGGAAAGGGAATGGCGCCGGTGAGCATCAGCACTTGGCGATCGTCGAGGAGGTCGGATTTGTCGTGTGACTCGGTGACGGTAAAGACCTGCAGACTCTGGACGACGCTGCCCGACGGCGGGAGCACAGAGGGGCTCTGCCACTGTTTGCCATCGTACTTCATAATGAAGACGGAGCCATTCGGCGAGTTGCCTGAGATCCAGAGTTGGCCGTTGTCGTCTGAGCCCGGAGTGATGGCGTTGACGGGGCCGGGGATCTGGCTGGCGCCTGCAAAGTCCTTCCAAACCCGCTTCTTGACATCGTACATGGCGAGGTAGCCAGTGTCAGTCCCGTTGGTGCGCAAATCGCCGCCAGCAATGAGCTGGGTCTTGCTGAACCACATGAAGCTGCTGACTCGCCCAGCCAGAGTGGTGCCTGGCCTCGACCACTGCGCGCTGTCGGCGTCGTAGGTGCAGACACCGGGGCAATCCAAAGCGCCAGCCTTCTCGAACGAGCCGCCTGCGTAGATTTCAGACGAGTCGGGTCTGACGGTGACGACGGAAAGTGTCTGGTTACCGCCCAGCAGCGACGCAGGCTGTTGGCTGGAGTATGACTTGGAGACGACATCGTAGGCAATGAGTCCGCTGACACTGCTGCCGTCAACGGTGCCGGTAACGTTGCCTCCAGCGAAAAGGACGCTTCCGTGGAATACGAGACTGGTGAAGACCGATGCGGAGGAGATGCCCGGGCCCAATCCGCTGACGGTGCCGTTGTTGGAGTCGTCAATAATCACCAGGTTTTCGACAGCAGAACCATTGGAGGATCGCGCCGAGAAATGACCTGCGAGAACTGTAATGTTGCTGCTGTTTCCTGTATAAAAGGCTCCCGCGAGGACACCAGACGTAGGCTCTGGAGACAGGTCTCGTCGCCGCTTGCTACCAGCTTGCGCAGCCTTGGGCTGGATCTGGACCGGGAATTGACCCAGCCCTTGGTCGCTGAGCATGACGGCGCCGTTTGCCCCCAACTGCGAGGACTCTATGGAGCCCGCGAAGAGGGAGTTGCCAGTGGTGAGGTTCAGCTTGGAAGCAGTGAGCATGCCGCCAAAGCTGGGGGCTGGGCCATCGAGATTCTGCAGCCAGTTTTCCCTTGACAGGACCCAAACCGCAAAGCCGTGGGCGGGAGTTGCTTCGAAGCTGCCAAAGGCATTGCACTCGGTAAAGGAGCCCGTCAGGGCAATGGCGTCCTCGGTCACGCTGCTAATGTTGACCTGGAATGCCACGACTTGCTCGACCCTGCCGTTGACACCCGCACCCAACGCACTCCATTCCTGGCTCTTTGTATCGTAGACCGCCACGTGGTTCAGCCCGGCTTTTCCGTTGGATCGCAGGTTTGTAAAGTCTCCGCCAACAAACAGTTGCGTATCTTGGAGGTACATGTCCAACACCTGGCCGTTGAGGCCCCCGTTGAGAGACATGACCTTGCCGCTGATATCGATGGCGACAAAGTTGTGGTGCGCGTCCGAGGTGAAGTTGCCGCCAATGTAGGTAATGTCCCCCGACGTTGCCAGCGATTTGACGCCCGTGTTGTGGTCGAAGCTTGCGCCCAGCTGGTTGACGGGCGAGTCGTCCAAGCTGGTTGTGTTGACCTTGTTCTGGCTTGGGTCAAAGTCGAAGAGGCCGTTGAGGTTTCCAGTCGAGTTGAGGAGAGTGAAGCCGACCTTTTGGGCGACAAAGGTCATTTCACTCAGGTCCTGGCCGTCGAGAGGGGTGAGAGTAACCTTGGGTTTGAAGCTGTCTGAAGTTCTTTCGATGTAGCCGAAGTAAATCTGATCATATTTGTCAAAGTTGTTGGTCTGGTAGATTGAAGTCGTAAAGTTCGATGGAATGTTGCCGCTGGACATGATGCCGGTGATGTTAACGCGGCCTCGGGTCAGGCACGAGCCATCGGGCACGCAGCCTGGAGTGTACATATTCACAGAGTAGTTGCCGGATTCGATAATGTTGGGCGAGAAGACGACGGACGCAGACTTGGATGAGATGGGACTGGAAAGGTGTGCCGTCAGATACTTGGAGTCGCTCTGTAGGGAAGGCGACTGCTTCCATGGCCCGGTGGCGGAGGCGCTGGAAGGAAACGTGATGTTGCACGCCGGCTCGTTGAAGGAGTTGATGGCGTAGGAGAACATGTTGTCCTCGAACAGCTGCACGCCGTTGAGACCGGCCCCCTTTCCGTACCAGGCTGAGATGTCGATCTGAAAGGCGTCCATGCCGACTCTGTTGACGAAGTGAAAGTCCTGAAACTTGACTTTCGGGTCGTTGCTCAGCGGGCACTCGCTCGTGCATGTCGAGTTCTTGCCGGTGGCGGGGTCTATATAGGTAAAGTTCATGATGCCGTTGATCGGTAAAGCGACGAAGCGGAACGTCTTGGTGCCCCGTCCGTCCTGGTGCGTATTCCACAGCCGCAACTTGGTGGGCTCGAATCCAAAGTCAAAGGTCGCCCCCCAAGAGCCAGGAACACCGTCCTTCAGCAGCCAAGTCTTGCCCGAACCCCCAGAGCCATCGGTGCAGATGACATTCTTGGGGTCGTCGAAGCCATTGGTCGTAGCGCTGCCGTCAGCCGAGATATTCGCGGTAGAGAGATTGATAGCCTGCCCGTCAGCCTTGTTCGGCGCCGTGACGTTGCCCAGTCCAGTGAAGCTCCCGCCGAAGATGACGTGCCCGTTGGACGCCTTGGTGATGGAGCTCACGGGGGCATTGAAGCCGGCAAAGGGCAGATTCGTCCAGTTGCCGTCCACCTTCCATGCGATAGCGTTTGTCGAGTTGCCTCCCTTAAGGTTCCCGCCCACGTAAACTATCCCCTTGTCGTCATCGCACAAGAGAGCGTTGACCTCGCCCTCGAGGCCGTCGAGCGGCGTAAATGTGGTTGTGTTTGTGTTGTAGACGGCAATGGCCGTCGACTTGATGCCGTCCATGCTGGTAAAGTTGCCTCCGAGAACGACTCCTTCGGCGCCATCCTGGAGCGTTACCGAGCACATGGCCAGAATCGACGCGTCGGTCGCGGCGATGGGTGCGAGAACGCCATTCGGCAACTGTGTCAGCAGGTACTCGCTGCCATTGGTGCTCAAGGGCCGTGCGATTTGCTCCTGGAACTGGTAGAGCGAAATGCCACTGAAGTCTCCGGCGATGCCTATGCTCCCCAGCTGGGAGAAGTCGAGGTTCGCCGGCGGCGCTGCTGTGATGTTGAAGGCTCGCGATAATGAGGGCGCAATAGCTGCGAGAGTCGCAAGGCTCGTGCTCGGCAGACGAGGACGTCGCGCCGCCCGGCGTCGTTGTGAGGATAATCGCATGGTGATGTTTTTCGCGCCGCGCTAAAGGGAGAGAAGTCGGATCGTGAAGAGGAACAGAGAAACGGCGACAGGGTCGCACTCTCAGGGCGCAAACGATGATGGAGACGTCGAAGCCGATGATATTCGAATGGTCATTTCAAGTACAGACGGGCGGAGGAGGTCGACAGGAGGCTATCGCATGACGAGGTCGATGTTTTGCGTCGATGGCGATCAAGTAATCAATGGCGGCAGAAGCGACAGGGAGTGAAAGGAACAAGGGAAAACAATTACAAGGAACTAAATAGACAAGAGGCCCCGGGGTATCGATCTGGAAGAGACAAGCGTAACGATGAACCTTGAAGCTGAATCAGCAGGCGATGGCCGTGAATAGGAGATGCTCCGGCAGCGTCTCGTCGCCCGCGATGAGGATTTTTGACGATTGAAAAGGCGACGACAATTTGGCGATGGCGGCGAAAGTGGCTGGTCTTGGTTGGGCTCGAGCAGGAGGAAGAGCGTGAGGAAAAGCGGCTGGAATGCGGGAAATTGCTGGCTGTTGCTCTGACGGCTCCTGGCCGGGCGGGCTAGCCTTATAAGGGTTAGTGGCCCTTGGCCCGGGAGAGGCGCTGAATCAGGAACCAGTTTCTCTTCTTTTCCTTTCCTTGATTCCTGTTCCTGATACGACCGACGGCCTTCTCTCTGGGCTGTGCAGTGATTGATTGATTCTTGCGGGTTGCACGGCGTGATGGGCAGCTGAGGGCGACAAGGGCAAGAGGGAAGCTGGAGACGCCAGAGCGGTGAGGTCACGTCGCCGGCCGGGAGCGAAGCGAGATTGTGCGCAACAAGATCGAATCGGCCTGAAGCTCTCGCCAGGTGTCAGTGGCACGGATGCACGCTCCAGTGCTAAGCCTCGCTGCTATTCCAGGCAGGCCGTGATACCGAGTACGGGCGCGCTGCAGCTCGTATTACCGCCGATTGCAATTGAAGGGACCTCGGTGCTACAGTACTGTGCCGTTCGTTACTGCGGCTGCCGCTGGTGAAGCAGAGCTGCGTGCGACGGGTCTGATGATTCGCTGGCGGATGAGACGCTGCAGCCAATCCAGCTGTTGCTCTATGGAAGCACAAGGAATCGCTCAGCTCGACTGCTTTGGACCTCGACTCGATTGTTTTGGGGGAGAAGCTTTGATGCTCTGCTAGTGAGCTCCAAGATAAATTACCAAGGGCCACTGATCCCCCTCTCTCCACCGCTGGCCAAGTTATGGTACGATGCACAGGGCACGACTGCGTCAGCAAGGAAGCTCTTGTTCTTCTTTATGCTCTTCTATTAATAACTTGATTTCTCGATCCAGGGAACAAGATCGTGAAGCTTCTACTGGGAAGCACCCCCTGATGGCGATTGCGACTGAGATGCATCGGGGTTCATGTTCCTGTCCAAGGGACGTGCCTCTTCGCATCATGTCAGGGGCACAAAACGTCGGCCCACTCTAGCTTGGGGGGAGCACACCAAAGGAGATGCGAAACGAAGCTTACCATCTCCTTACAGCCCTGAACTGATCTTAGGTACTATGAATTCGTACTGGAGCACCCAAGGAACCACGCACGACCAGGGAGGAAACAAAGAACAAGATCGACCGTCCAGCCATCCATTTCGGCTCCCGCATCTGCCTAGGGCTCTACTGTCCATGGCAGCGGAAGAGAGCCGATCAAGACGCACAATCCACGGAGCACTCCCGGCTCGGATCACGGCTGGAATGGACTCATCGCGGCCTTGACCAGTGCTCAAGTCACTGAGCCAATCTTCGCTTCTGCGCCCTATTGCTCGTTGAGCTGGGGAGCAGCCGTGACCGTCTGGTGCCGCAGTCATGTCACGAGTCGCCGTCTTCGTATCCATTTGTTTGCTTGTGCAAATCTCAGCCGCCGGCTTGCATGCCATTGGTATAACACCCAATTTGGTGATCATGTCACGAGTGACGGCGCCGGTCCGTTTACGCGGTATCCTGACGTTTTGCTGCGATGAGAGTCGGGTGAACGCCAGGACATGGAGGCCGAGCCACGGGAGATAGACCGTTTCACACTGAACATCAAGGCCAGGGGCAGCAGAGTGGTGATGACCATGTGTCATGCCTCGTAAATTCCCTTCGAATGGGTTACCCTCGAAACGCCCACTGCCACAGATTAAAGAGCAACCACGTCCTTTCGAACTCCGAGCCGTCCCAAACACAAGAAAAATGGCTGGCACTGAGACATCCATCCGTATCTAACCCAACAAACAAACCAGATCGCCATCACTCTGTAATACGTATGTACTCCATAGACGGGCTGCCCACTCACTCCTCTCCTCACTGTGTCTTGTCCTGCTGCGTCGCCGCCCACCGTGTCTTATACTCCCTCGGGCTCTCAAAGGCCTTTGGATCGCCCGCCCACATGCCCCTGCGCTTCCTCCTCGCCTTGGCCTCGGCCGCCTTGTACCGCTCCTCCAGCCCGCCGTACTCGCCGCCGCTCTTGGCCTCGTACACCGTCGCCAGCCCGGCCTTGATCATCTCCAGGCCGACGTTCTTGCGCAGCAGGAACCGCCGCACGTACACCGTCGCCACGATGCGCTCGTACTGGTCCGTCTTGTAAATGTACGCGCGCACGTTGCGGTGCAGGATGTAGTTTCGGAGCCACTGCAGGGCTTCGGCCGCGTACGGCTGCGCTGGCTTGCCAAAGTGCGCTCCCTCGGGCGCATCGATGGCGGCGATGCGAATGGGTATCTACGGGTGATCCAAGAAGTTTCCGGGGTCAGTGAAAAATCCTCGCCATGAGAATATATATATAAAAGGGAGAAAAAGAGCGTTTTCTCCTCACCGTTCGTCCCTTGAGCTCCTTTCTCGTCTCAGGGACCTTCCTCAGCCATCCCCAGCCCACGGCCCTCCCGCCCGGCGTGTGGAACAGGTGGAAGTTGTCGCCGTCGCCCACGCTCGTCACCCTGCCAAACAGGCTCCTGTTGCGGAAGAAGTTGGGCCTCACGTAGGCGGCGCCCGGGATCCGGCGCAGGTAGTTTGCGTACAGCTGCAGCGCCGCGAGGCCGACCAGCGAGAAGCCGACCATGGGCGCCCACGCCTTGGCCGCTGCCAAGGGTCCTACATCTTCGGGGTTGCTGCTCAGGGAGTCTGCCCAGGAGATGGGGCGCTTCTGCTTGGGCTGGTCGTCTTCACGTGCCCGTTTGCTGGAGTCGGAGGCTCCGAATGGCCATACCATTGTATTTGCGACCCGGAGGTCGGCTTTGGGCGTAGAGTGTGCTGAGGCTGAATTTGATGGTTATTGAGGCCGAGGCTTGAGGCCGGGTTACTGCGGGCACTGTCTGTACAGTGGCGTGTTCACTGTAAAGCTGGGTGCCACAAGAAGAGCCCCTATCCGCGTCGACCTCTTATCGAACGGCTACCTGAGAACGAATTGGTGGAGGGTGAACTGCGCAAGCCACGTCGTGATTATACATGTAGCGATAGAAATCTTGGGATAATGCTCGAGTTATATGGAAAAAGTGAGTAATGGCTATATAATCCCCATCATGAAATTCATCTACACCCGCCGATAAATCACCCACCCCAAAACGACTCCCAGGTACCAATGAGGCTGCGTCTACCAATTTGCGATTCCAAAATCTACCATTGGCCGGAGATGGAAATGGGCGCCAAGCTCTAATGTCCTCTTTAGCTGCCTTGCACCTTGAAGGTCCTGCCGCTGGCCGTCTTCCTTTCTCGCTCCTCGTTGTCCGGGCGTGCACGGCGCAACACTGTACGATCGTTAGCATCGTTGTACCATAGAGGTGCTGCAACTTAAGACTCACCCTGCAGGAAATCGGCAGTTCGCTTCCTCATTCGAGAGTGGATGTAAGCCTTGGAGGCCTTGATGTGGTAGTGGAAGTTGTCTCGGAACGTCTGGATATGGGAGATGACGGCGGGCATTCTCGCGGGTGTGAGGTGCCTTGGGAAGAGAACTTGGGCGGGTTAGCACAGCGAGCTCAACTGGACAAACCACCACCTCTCTTACCAAATGTGACGTATCCAATCTCTCCAGATCCAGTGTCTTGAACGCCAGGGACGCCCTGCAGTTCAAGCGGGGGGTCGTTCCTAAACAGCACCTGGGGCGCATTTTGAATCGCCCGTCTTCGTGCATCGACAAACTCCTGGATAAAGACCTTTCCGTACACCCGATCGGTTTCCTCCCGGAAGATTGTGCTGAAGATGACCGTGACGCGGTCGTGGCTGGCCTTGACGTAGATGGCCTCCTCCTCTCGGTAGTGGATGGCCTTGACCTCGCCGCCTTCCATGACGCCCTTGGGGGCATCCTCTGAGCTGAACTTGGATGCCTCCTCCTTTAGCGTGTAGTGCTCCTCGTATGCCTGCTCAAACGGCGCAGCCATGGCGTGGCGCTTCAACAGGGCGAACTGCATCGCCAGCGCGTCGCGTTCCTCTATGGTCCCGAGTGATGAGTCAATGGCCCAAAATCACTTGCTGCTACCGCTACGAGGGACAATGGCCTACCCTTGGACTCCGGCAGGTTCTCCAGGTCAATCAGGACGGAGAAGTCGTAGCCGACCTCGACCGGAACGACGTACTGCCCATATTCCCGCTGCAGGACCTGCTCGGCGCCGTACTTGGCGAGGTCCTTGAAGCATCGGATCTGAATCGACAGCAGGATCTTGGTCTTGACCTCAGGAGTCGAGATGTGGAATGTCACGCCGTCGAAGTCGGATACGGTCTGGTCGATGTGGACGGGCGGGGCTCTGTTTGCCGCGGTCAGCTGGGCTCTCGCTCAGGGGCAATGGGTTTCTGTGTGTACCCGGAGAAGCGCTCGGTCAGCACCGACTGGATGAGGGCGTTCTGGTAGTCGAGGAGAAGCATCGTGGGCAGCTGGGGCTTCGAGGTGGTTTGGGGGTGTCTCAGTCTCAGCGTGTCCTTGTCCGGGTCGTCCTGGGGAGCTGGTTGAGCGACTCCGACCCCCGTGGTGGGGCTGAGCTACGTTGCTGAAGACGTCAAGCTCGGGGGGGCAGCTCAGCACGTGACAGGGGGGACGATTTAGTGAGCAAGCACCGTAAGCTAGCGCTGTGGAGCGCTGGAGGCTGCTGGAGGTTAGTGGGCGGTGCAGGCCGCTACAGCGAGTTGGTCGTTATCGATAAGCGGTGGAAAAAAAAAGTTATCTCGACTCTGCGCAATTGGCTAGCAGCGGCATGTAGATGCAAGATCCTCTGGTGAGAGCAGACGCCAGCGTTGGAGGCTGAGATTGCCAATCATGGTCAAGTCATATCTGTGAGTTGCTGGTGCTTGATGATATGCTCATGAGAGGTGTGCAAAGAGAGCCGAGCAGTTGTTCTAACCATTGGCGCAGCAAGTACGAGCACGCCAAGTCCTTTGGCACGATCCTCTCCGGCTCCTCGAACCTCGTCTGGACGTCCAAAGATCGAACGGGAACCGGCGCCGGCCAGGCGATCACGGCCGCGAACGAGGAGGTTCTGTGCTGGGACATCAAAAAGGGCGAACTCATCAGCCGATGGAGGGATGAGCGGTGCTCCTATCCCGTCACTGCCATTGCGCAGAGCGGCGTGGACAAGGACATGTTTGCCGTGGGCTACGAGGACGGCAGCATTCGCATCTGGGACAGCAAAATTGCCACTGTTCTCGTCAGTTTCAACGGCCACAAGTCCGCCATCACGCACCTCGCCTTTGACAAGTCCGGAGTGCGGCTTGCCAGCGGCGCCAAAGACACCGACATCATCGTCTGGGACCTGGTTGCGGAAGTCGGACAGTACAAACTTCGCGGGCATAAGGACCAGATCACAGGACTCAGGTTCATAGAGCCCGAGGCCCAAGTGAGCGACGAGGATGGAAACAAGGCCCTGATTTCCAACGGCGATGATGCGCCCGAGGGATATCTCTTGACCACCGGCAAAGACTCTCTTCTCAAGCTCTGGGACCTGTCGTCACGGCATTGCATTGAGACGCACATCTCGCAGACTAATGGCGAATGCTGGGCTCTTGGCGTGTCCCCAGATCTGAGCGGCTGCATCACCGCGGGCAACGATGGAGAGATGAAGGTGTGGTCACTGGATGCAGACGGGCTGAGCTCGGCCGCTCGCCGGGTGGAAGTCAACGCCTCCGCTCAATTCCTGCAAGACCGGGGAACCCTTCACCGACAGAGCAAGGACCGAGCGACAGAGGTCATCTTCCACCCTCACAAGGATTACTTCGCTGTCCACGGTTCAGAAAAGAGCGTCGACATCTGGCGCATCAGGTCAGAGGCTGAAGTGAAGAAGGGTCTGGCCCGAAAGAGGCGGCGAAGACGAGAGAAGAAGAAGGATGCCAAGCATGAGGACGAGGACATGGAAAACGCAGACGATGCGCTGGACGACGTATCAAAAGCCGACATCAGCGATGTGTTCGTCCAGTACGTCATCGTAAGAACAGGCGGCAAAGTCCGCTCGGTGGACTGGGCGCTGCCAACCGGCCAGAAGCAGATCCATCTGGTGGTGGGAACAACGAACAACCAGCTGGAGTACTACAATGTGCAGCCCAAGGAGAAGAGCGATAAGAAAGCAAAGGACGACATCCCAGACTACGCCAAGGCGTTCTCGGTGGAGATTCCCGGACACAGAGCTGACATCCGCGCCTTGTCACTAAGCTCAGACGACAAGATGCTGGCATCGGCATCTAATGGCCTGTTAAAGATCTGGAACATCAAGACCCAGACCTGTATCCGGACAT
Source organism: Trichoderma gracile (assembly GCA_020002365.1). Taxonomy (NCBI): domain Eukaryota; kingdom Fungi; phylum Ascomycota; class Sordariomycetes; order Hypocreales; family Hypocreaceae; genus Trichoderma; species Trichoderma gracile. The sequence continues at coordinate 5,082,794 of JAINEY010000001.1, read as the reverse complement.
TTGAGTGTGGGTATGCCCTGTGCTGTTCGTTCCTCCCTGGAGACAAGGTCGTTGTTGTTGGCACGAAGAATGGAGAGCTGCAGCTGTTTGATGTCGCATCAGCATCGCTCCTCGACAGCGTCGATGCGCACGAGGGAGCCGTCTGGGCGCTGCAAGTTCACCCTGATGGCCGATCTGTCGTTTCTGGAAGCGCCGACAAGACTGCCAAATTCTGGGACTTTAAGATTGTGCAGGAGCAGGTCTTGGGGACGAAACGAACGACGCCCAAGCTCAAGCTTGTGCAGTCCAGGGCGCTCAAGGTCTCCGACGATATCCTCAGCCTGCGGTTCTCGCCCGACGCCAGATTGCTGGCAGTGTCGCTTCTCGATAGCACGGTCAAGGTTTTCTTCGTGGACTCGCTCAAGCTATACCTCAACCTCTACGGACACAAGCTGCCTGTGCTGAGCATGGACATCTCCTACGACAGCAAGCTCATTGTCACGAGTTCCGCAGACAAGAACATTAGAATCTGGGGTCTCGACTTTGGTGACTGCCACAAGGCCTTGTTCGGGCACCAAGACAGTATCTTGCAGGTGGCTTTTGTCCCCCACAACTCGGACGGCAACGGGCATCACTTCTTCAGCACCGGCAAAGACCGGACCATTCGATACTGGGACGGAGACAAGTTTGAACAGATCCAGAGGCTGGACGGCCACCACGGCGAGGTGTGGGCTATCGCCATGAGCCACAGCGGCAACTTCCTCGTCACTGCTAGCCACGACAAGAGCATCCGCGTATGGGACGAGACGGACGAGCAGATTTTCCTTGAGGAAGAACGGGAAAAGGAGATGGAGGAACTGTACGAGAGCACTCTGACAGCCTCGCTGGAGAAGGACCAGGAAGGCGAGGAGAATGGCGAGGTTGCCGCCGCCGGAAAGCAAACCACGGAGACGCTGATGGCGGGTGAAAGGATAGCGGAGGCTCTGGAGATGGGCATGGCCGACTTGAACCTGCTGAAGGAGTACGAGGAGGCCAAGCTCACGAACCCTCACGCCATGCCGCCGCAGCGGAACCCCGTCTTCCTCGCGCTCGGCAACATCACAGCCGAAGCCTACGTCATGTCTGTGCTCCAGCGCATCAAGGCGTCCGCTCTGCACGATGCCCTGCTGGTGCTCCCCTTTGCCTCCGTCCCCATCCTGTTTACGTTCATCAACATCTTTGCCATGCGGTCGATGAACATTCCCCTGACGTGCCGCATCCTGTTCTTCATGCTGAAGACGCACCACAAGCAGATTGTGGCCAGCCGGACGATGAAGGTGATGATGGACGGCATCCGCACCAACCTGCGGGCGGCGCTGAAGAAGCAGAAGGACGAGATGGGAGTCAACATTGCGGCGCTCAAGGTGGTGGGCATGCAGATCCGGGACAAGAGCGTCAAGGAGTACGTGGACGAGACGTGGGAGGAGGAGAGCAAGGAGCGGAGTGCAAAGAAGCGGGCGTTTGTACATGTTGCTTGAGTGGGACGATATTTGTAGGTACTGAGGAAGAAGAGAGGCATTGCACTTGATAGAGTCACGGCCAAGTCTGGCCATGTTTGCTGGCTTAGGAGTTTTCTGGTTTAGGATTTTTGAAAAGAAATGAATAAAGACGTATTCTGAGTTATGCTACCCGGCAAGCGTGGTGATGTCTTGAGTTTGGTCAAGGAATTCGCCCTCTGTTGACGCTTGGTAAATGTCAAAACAGTTCTTACACGTCATAAGAGAAGTAATTGTTGCTTTAGTACTTATATGAACGTCTCAAGTTGTCTGCTTCCATAAGGTACCTTAGGTGATTGTGTAGGTGTCGTCATGAGTACTAGATAGCTCTTTCAATGGCCATCTTCTTCACTGATTGCCAGCCCCTATAACCAACCCCACCTGCAAATTCTCTTGAGCTACAGGATGAGACAACATATTTATTCAAACAATGGAAGCATCTCAATATACCATCCATTGCTACAAATCTCCAACATTATAGTGCTGCATCCGTCTATAGTTCAGAGGCTATAGCTCAGAGGCTATCCCTCTATTTACCACCATCACAGTATATCGCATCACGTGACCCGGAGCTCTCAGCGCCTCTCTCTTCTAGTACGGAACTCATTGTGTGGGACCCTCAATTGGGCATTGAGCTGTGACAACTTCACTCAGAGGAAAACCCACGATTCTCCCCATTCTCACAGCGATATCGACAATTACTCAGAACCAACTATTCTGATTGGCCGTCACTTATTTTCGCTCACTAGTTCAGGCAACTCTCAGCAACTCAACACGTCAATTTCTTCCTAGAGCCGTCATCACCCCGCCGCCTAACGAGCTTCAGATCAACATACCGTCATCATGCTCTTCTTCAGGTCCGTCTCCCATCTCTCCCGGGCCAAATACCGCCATAGCATCGAGACATGAGAGCACCTTGTTGACTATGAAAACAGCTTCTTCAAAACCCTCATCGACCACGAAGTCACCGTCGAGCTCAAAAACGACATCCAGCTCAAGGGCATCCTCAAAAGCGTTGACCAGTACCTCAACATCAAGCTCGATGACATTCAGGTCGTCGAGGAGCTCAAGTATCCTCATCTGGTATGTTTCTTCCCCCCCAAGACAAACCCCTTCTTGCATCATCCCTCTCTTTTCATCGGGGAGACTTGTGCCCTATAGAAGAACAAGAAGACGACGAGCTGGACTGACGTTGGGGCATGTAGAGTTCTGTGAAGAATGTCTTCATTCGAGGGTCTGTCGTGCGGTATGTGCATCTTCCTGCGTCGTCGGTTGATACGCAGTTGTTGGAAGATGCCACGCGAAGAGGTAAGCCCTGGAAATACTTCTCCTTCATACATCGTCAATTCGAGACTGACTTTGGCTGTAGAAGCTGCTGCGCAGCAGGCTAAAGCGAAATAAAGCGGCCTTGACGGCATGAGATGGAAATGGACATATCAGCCAAGGAGGAAAAATCGACAATGCTTGCTTAGGCCTGGAAAACTCTACACAAAGGAACTATTCTTGGAGCATCGGCGTGTGATGCAAAACTACATCTGATGGATGGCTCATCTGGGGCGCTGTTGCAGATACAAAGCAGTCATTTGGCGTTTCTCATGGCATGGGCAACGGACCACCTGTTTTCTCACCAGCATCACTTTGGACGTGTTAATAAAGCTTTGTAATACCCCAACTGGGTTTGCCTTTTATCGCTTGTATGTATTCACCACCAAGCTCCTCCTCCCTCACCAGCTTTCCCTTCCCATAATGGTACACTGCTTTGCTGCTCGTCGTCTTCCCCCTCCACCAACGGCCTCACCAGCCCGCCCTTTCTCCTCTCCGTCATCCAGCGATCGATCCAGCCCTTCATCCTCTTCCGTGACTGCTCGCTGCCGACATTGACAGTGGGAATCACCTTGTCGATGCGCAAGCCCATGACAAACATGGCCAGCTCACGGAAGCTGCTATGCTCGGAATACGGCACGCCAAAGCACATGGCCTCTCTCGTGCTTCCCCTCTGTGCCACGAGGTCTTTTGCGCTGAACCTCGTCCTCCAGCCCTTGCCGTGGAGAAGCTGCTGCGTCGATATGCTGCTCGGCGGAGTGTTGGCTCCAATCGCCTTGCTGCCGTTTCCGGGCCGGAAATTCCAGCCGCTAGGGCGGAAGCCGACGATGCGCGTGAAATGAGGCCTGTAGCTGTCCAGATACTCCTGTAGCGTTTCCGCTCGAATCTCCATGAGCATCTGCATATGCACTTGAGCCTCCACAGGGTCGGACGTCAGCAGCGCCGTCAGCTCTGGGTCGTCGAGCTGTTTGCAGATTTTGATCTTGGCCGGAGAAGCAAAGATCTTGGAGCCAAGGGCTTTAGCAATGGCAACACAGATTCTCTCCTTTCCGATGGAGTAGGTCCCGCATATCACGAGGAGGCGCTGCTTCGGTCGGGAGGGGTTTGGTTTCGACTCTCCACCATCTTCCGCTGGCTTGTCGCTCTGAAAGTATTTGCTCATGGTGCCTGTTCCAGCCGACTTCTCTGATCTCTGCCAGACATCATCCGCGCAATGGGAATCTGCCGCCATGGATGCACACATGTCTGCACACGCTTGGATGACGTCGCCTTGAGGAGGGAAAGAGTATCGCGGGTTTAGATACGTGGTGTCGAGATAGCAAATGTCAATCCGCTGCTGCTTCGTTTTTCCGGATATTGAATCTACTACATCCGCTTTCAGCAGCGGGTGCCATACGTGTTGTGGACAGGCCCGGAAATCGCCGCAGTGTAATATCCTCTTTAACCTCTTGGTCGGTCCAGTTCCAAATGGCTTTTCGAAGAGAAACAGGGAGCTCCCGGGGCAGTGATTGGCCGGCATCATCGTGACCGTTGCACCGTCGGTCCCTGGGATGTCGTAGGACTTCTCAAACTCCAGCTCAACAACCCACTTGGCTGCTGTCCGAAGCTGCTGCTTGACCAAGCTCCCCGTCACCTTGCTGCAGTAGATTGGACCGTGTCGCCAGTTGGCCGTGAGGCCGATGTAGTGGTCGCTATGAAAGTGGCTTAGGAAGTAGGCCTGGCATCCCTCGACGGCACCGTAGCGGAATGCATCCACGCATATTGAGAAGCCTGGCATGATCTTGTAGAACGGACATGTCCGTTCGTAAGCAGGTCGTCCTCGAGACGCCGTTTCTGTAGCCGCCGCTGTAGCCCAAGCTGTATCTTCCGCGTTGCCCGACATGAGCTTTGAGAAGGCACTCTTTGGCTGCTTGTCGGTGTTGATCTCGAAGGGGTTTGCTTGGCCCGGCCTCGGTACGGCTGCCCGGGCAAACCTCTTGCTCATCTCCCCGGCCTCTACCTCGGTAGCCTTTTCCTTGATATCTGCATCCTCCTCCTTGGTTGCCGTGTCATTCCTCGTCGGAAGCGGAATTGGGTTGCCATCGAGACATGAGTTGACATGCCGTGTAGCTTCGTCTGCAGAGACACCGAGCAGGCTTCCGCCGCAAATCGGACAATCCTCTACCGTAGCTTGGTCGTTCAAGAGATCGTCGACATCGTCGCCTGTGATTCCGGCTTCTTCTGCTTCAAGACGAGCCTGCTCCCGCATGAAGCGCATTTCCCGCATCTCTTCGCCTTCAAACTCATCTAAGCCCAAATCGTCCAGGTCAGCGAAGTCCCCCAGCTGGTTAAATTGGGCGTCCGTCGAGGTCTCTTGCTTGAGCAGCGGCGGCGGTTCATACTTTTCAGGGGCATCCTTGGCCGGCGTTGCATCGCGGGATGGCTCGGGCTGAGCGGAGGGCGGCGTTGTTGAGGCGGCCTTCTTCTCGGGGGGCGACATCACGGACTTGACTGTATGTGTCGCTTGATTCGTGTCCTCGGCATCGTCATCTTCGCTATCAGACTCGATGATAAAAGGCGTCTTGATCTGACGTTTGGGCTTCTTTGGCTCGTCTCCGTTCGCAGGATTTACTGGCCTGTTCGTGCTGTCCTGAGCGGGTGCTTCTACAGCGTCTGCTGTTTCCTTCTTCGCCACTGGCTGGATAGATTCTTGGCTGACTCTCCTCTTCTTGTTCGGTCGTTCAACCTCATTTAATCGAGTGTCATCGTCCAGGATATGCGGTTCATCCTGATTAGCTGTTTCCGCGGGCACCGCACCGACAAAGAGTGAATCTTCCTGTTTCGCAGTTTTCTGGAAGAAGTTGAGGATGCTGGCGTTTGGCTTGGAAGGTTTCTTGGCAAAGCTTGAAGCAGCCGCCGGCTTCTTTGAGAAGCTGGAGCGACTGGCTTTGGTAGACGCGACCATTGTGGCAGAGTCTGCGGTCGAACAGCTGCTCTTGGTTGCTCGACTTGCTGGTAAAGTTGGTTGGCATTACACGTCGATTCACAAGGTCGCGTAGTGGCGGGATAGTGAATTCACGAAGTCACGTGCAGCTAAAGTGGCGGGGTTGAAGCTAGGCTATTTACGTCCAGCGTGAGGACCTATTTTAAGACATGGAGTTTACAGAGATCTTCACAGCTTTAAGGGTAGATCAAGATCTGTGAAATAGAGACGGTAGTTCTGATGCAAAGCAAGTGTATTCTTATGGAGCTAGGTCTCCAAAAGCAATAATGCATCGTTTAGTCAGATAAATATCTTCTAAGACGAGCTTATCAAACATGCTCGCTGTTTGCCAGGGCACGACATCACGCAAAGCCCGCAGACGACAAGGTACGGTCTAAAAGATGTCCCGGCTGAGATTCCGAGCTTCCAGCATGTCATCCGCCGCTTCATGGCGTTTCCTAGTCAAACATCGTCCTATCGCTTCGTATCAGCGCTGTGATATACCAGAGTCTATTCGAACTGCGGCCTTGCGTCCCTTGTTTCAGCTGACTAGCGCCAGCATCTGGGCGTCGTCACCCTGTATGTTCCAGGAATAGAAGCGTCACCACCAGCCTTGTCTGGCTTCTACGCGTGCTACCCTGCTGCATCAACTTTGCTAGTTGGCTGTTTCTTCCTTTCATCATCCTTAGTCGCGCACACAAGCCATTAGACGATACATTCTTTACAGTAATTCGATTAATAAACGCTATAGACAACATGTCGTGTAAGTTTCAAGCTGCCTGATGGCTTCATCTCAAGGGCGACTATAAGGACTGACACTCCCTCCTAGCGTGGCTCAACACTACCGCAACGCTGCGAAACGCAACAACTCTGCCCGCAGGCATCACACACGCCAAGGCTCTAGAAACCGTGCAGAATCACGACCTTCACATGCAATGCGACCCTCACATGGTCAAATACGAGCCCATTGCGCGGCCGCCCAAGGTCGAGTCTCCCACGATCCCGGCGGACCGAGGACTCGTCCCCATCGGCGAGCCTCTGTATTACAAGGTGACGGATAAGGTGCACACGCTGCCTGCAGGGCTGTGGGATTCCAACGTCGAGAGCACCAATGAGTTTGTGAAGCTGGAAAGGGGCATGTTTGTGAGGCTGTACAGCCCGCTCAACGTGGTGATGGAGACGGTCTGGACGGTGCGAGAGACGGAGAGCGGCGGGCTCGAACTGGTCGAGGATGTGCTGATCAAGGCGTCTCGGTTGCTTGTCGGGACCGTGAAGAATATGTGCAGCACCAACTGGACGACTTTTCACGGCAAGATGGTGGACTTGATGAGGCAGAGCTCGTCATCGTAGAGGGCAAGTGATGCATCGTATGGGCAAGGATGTGCTGTTTGATGATGTTGTTGTATCTCTGTTGACGGCCATCAACATGCTTGGACACACTGTAGAGGCATCAAAGATATTAGACGGTCACATATTGATATGGCATTCCCATTGGACCAATGAAGCAAACTGCACCAGTTGTTTCATCATCAGGTTGATCGAGGAGCCAAAATTGGCAGCTGGCCAGATGAATGGCTGAGGCCTCACCCGGCTAAACCCCGCCTAAGCGCTGCGCCTCAGCCATTCGCTGCCCTCGGACTCGAAGCTCAGGCATCTTCTCTGCGATCCTTTTCCTCTCTCGACAAATCATTTCCGAACACGACTGTTGATTTCTACATCCATCTGGGGGGCTGGTGAAGTTTCTCCCCAAGATGGCCGAGGCGAGTCCGGATTGCTCTCTCAAATCCTCTTAAAGAGCGCGCAGAGTCGTGTGTGTTTCCCTTGTCACTCTAACTACCCCCGGCTTGGACTCGATTTCGGAGACATCAAAACACCAGCATCATTGTGTCCAAGCTTTTGATCGGCATCATCCCTACAAAAATCAAGGTCCAAGTGGGCCGAGTTCATGCATCATGTCGCTCCGAGTCCAGTGGCCCGACGTGTCCGGCACCAAGCAAAAGGCCCTTGAAGATGCAAAGAAGATGCAAAATGCCGTCCTCGAGAGCTGCTCAAAGGCCGGCAAGGAACCCCCGCAGTATCAGCTTCAAGAGCTCGTCGGCAAGGGCAGCTTCGGCAGGGTCTACAAGGCAACTTCCATCAAGACCGGGCGGCTGGTCGCCGTCAAGATCATCGACATTGAGGAGAGCGACACCCTGAACCCTAAGCTCGCAGACACTTACAGCGATCTGCTCAAGGAAATCAATGCCCTGCAGCTGCTGAGCGACAGCGGCGCCAAGAACATCAACCATGTCATCGAGGCGCTGCCGGTTGGCCAGTCCATGTGGATGGTGACCGAGTACTGCGCCGGCGGCAGCGTCGCGACGCTCATGAGGCCAACGGCTCCCGGCGGATTGCAGGAGAAATGGATTATCCCCATAGTGCGCGAGGTTGCTGAGGCCATTCATTGGGTGCACGGCCAAGGCATTATCCATCGGGATCTCAAGTGCGCAAACGTCCTCGTCACCGAGACGGGCGATGTCCAGCTCTGCGACTTTGGCGTGGCTGGTGTGATGGAGACAAAGGTCGACAAGCGGACAACTTTCATCGGGACGCCACACTGGATGGCGCCCGAGCTGTTTGACAAGGAGGCGGCATATGGAACAGAGGTCGACATCTGGGCATTCGGCGCCATGGTGTACGAGATTGCATCTGGTCTGCCACCAAACGTCACCGATGGCATCGATTTCTCGAGACTGGGGACGCACTTGAAGAACCATACACCTCGACTTGAGGGTGACCAATACTCGGCAGGCCTGAAAGATCTCGTGGCGTACTGCCTTCAACACGATGCCTCAGATCGGCCAACGATTGAGCAGGTTCAACAGCACAGGTACATCCAGAACACGGAGGCGTCGCACCCAACCTCCTCTCTCGTACACCTGGTTCGAGCCTTCAAACTGTGGGAGGCGCAGGGCGGAGACCGACGGTCGCTTTTCTCAGCTGGCGGCGCCCAGGGCCTGGCTGACCTCTCCATCGCCATCTCCAACGACGAGTGGAATTTCAGTACGACGGCAGCGTTTGACCAGCAAGTCCTCGATCAGGGCGACGCTCAAGATGTCTACGATGTATATGGATCAAAGGTGGACTACACCCCGGAAAATTACGATGAGACTTCTCGCCCATCGAAGCCCAAATCCCGAAGGAGGCCGCCCCCTCATCTTCCATCAGTGAAAGCACCTCTGGAGAAGATCTTTGACCCCAATACGATATCGACATACGAAGAAAACTCGAGGGCGTACTATAGCCAGCCGTTCCAGGCTCCCATATCAGACCTGCCGCTTCGGGACGAGAGCGCACAGCCGCCAGACGTGAGGGAGTCCCTCATCGACCTCGATGTATCCCTGCACGGGGGAGAGCTGTCGCAGTTTGTCGACATGGACACCATCAAGGCCAGCGATTCGCATGCGTCGGTTGACTATGGATTTGACGACCCAGGTTTCGTCAATGGCCCGATGAGCGATCCGATTGACCCGAAAGACAACAGGCGCACGCAGGATTGGAAGTTTCCCTCCATGGCTGCCACAACGACGGCAGCCCACCAGGATTTCAAGTTCCCCTTTACCAACAGCGTTGCTCCGTCGGATGATGGCCGACCCCAACTCCCCCATCACGCCTCCGAGCCCAACCAACGGACGGCCAGTTTCAGCGAGCTTGTACCGACTCCCTCGGACGATCATCGCGCATCTGTGGGCAGCTTGATCGATCTCGACATGAGCTTTGCCGATTCGTCGACTGACTTCACTCGTCCGTCAACGTCATACTCCGATGTTGGGTCCATCAGCGGCTCAGAGATTGGTGGCACAAACCCCTTTGAGCTGGAAAAGCACGCCTCGCTCTATGTCATGAATGCTACGAACCGAGAGCCCTCGATTTATATCTCAGACGAGTCGGAGTATGCACACGTCATCACGAGCATCCCAGATCTGTCGCTCGACGACGACGTAAAGCACGATGAATCCCACATCAGCAAGGAATCCAACGTCTCAGCGTTCAGCGAAGGCCGGCCCTACTCCCTGAGCGACTTTGCAGACATGGATCCCGAACTACCCCCCGAGCCGGCTCCCGCCCCCAGCACGCCCAAGCACGCGCCGTCCCTACGGGAGTACTCGCCGAAGAGCCGGTCTCCGCAGAGCACATCCTCGCCCGTCCGGCGTCCCCGTCCTCCTATGCAGCAGCTTGACGCGATTCTCCCTCCGCTGCCGGCTGGCCCCCTGCCGCAGGTCATGCTCGGACAGGCTTCCCCTGAGGAGGTCCGGAGCGAGCTGCGGCGGTTGGCCATGAGTCTTGGCGATCACTTGACGACTGTCAATGCGTATATATCTACCCTGCCCGTGCGGAGGAAGAGTACGCATACGCAATATTCGCTGGACCCGGAGGGTGGTGCGATTTAGCTTTCCTACTTTCTTCTTTCGCAGGCGATTTGCGTGACGATTTGCGTACAGTTTTTCAAGAAGGAAGAGGCTTTCTTATGACGATTGATTGGAGTTACAATAGGTGTCTCAGGGTATGGATGTTTATCAAACAGCGTATATTTGTTTTTGTTCAAAGTTCAGGGAGGAGGGATCTCTTGCAAGTCTGGCAACGACAGGATCATGAGAAGTCATGAATGAATTTGTATCTACTTCTGCTTCCAAGTCTCAATACATAGGTTCTCGATACATCTTTCTCGCCGCGCATGATGATAGTTGGACCATCAAACTTTGCCCATCAAAAACCAATCATGTTGCCCATCAACAAGGCCTGATACTTTTCAATCGCCTCCCCAAGCTTAATCAGTACCCCCGCCGAAAGCATCTTGACCTCGTTCTCCTCTCCTCCATCTTCGCCCCTGATCCGATTAAACACCGTCGCAGCCCACTCCCTCGTCTCGACAACCTCGCGCCCCTGCGTCTCGCACAACCTACGCATATCGCCGTCATTCACCTCAAGCAGCGACGCCATGGCCACAAACCAGCCCCTCAGCGCCCCGAGATCATCCTGCGTGTGGACGCGCACGGCGAGAAGCAAATCCCACAGCTCAGACGTGAGTTGCGGAAGAGCAAGAGTAGAGGGACCGGCCGCGTGGATGATGATGCCTAGCGTTTGGAGATACAGTGCCAACAGGGCGGGATTCAGGATGATGGGCTTGGAGGATCGGAGGGCGACTTGGAAGTGCGCTGTGAGGGGGTAGAAGAAGGAGTCTGCGATGAGGGCGGCGGTGGTGTTTGGGATGGAGCGGATGCGAGGCTTGGTGGTCCTTGTTTTGGACTTGTAGCGGGCTGTGAAAGTTGATAGCTTGAGCATGTCGGGGCCGGTGGAGGCGTCGGCTGCTTTGGCGGCCATGGGCTCGAGGAAGGATGATGTGAGGGACTGGGCGATTGAGTCTATGGCGGTTGAGGGCAGTGCTTTGAGTTGCGATGGGGGTTTTGCTTCGCCTTGTTTGGGTGAGTCGAGGTATAGCTGCTCAATCTTCTCTGGGAGACGCTTGGAGGGAAACGACGCGGCGGCCTGATACTCGGAGGTATCGAATCCGGCGATTTCTCTGGCTGACAGGCCAATGGCAACGAGCACTTGCGTTCGCTGTGACAAGGAATAGTCTCCCTCGAAAAAGGTCCGCGAGAACCAGGGGGCCATGGTCTTCGGCTGGGCGACTATCAGCGCTATCATGCCCTGTAGCTTCAGGTCGCTAAAGTCTTCAATGTCAAACTTGTCTTGTAGTCCGACGAGGAGCCCTGCGAGCTCATCCGCGTGGGAGCTCACTTCCATGCCAAAGTTTGCCTTTCTGCGGATCAACAGCGGTGCCGTCTGCAGGGCCAGCTTCTGCTTGTCGTATGATTCCGTGTCGCGGAGATAGAGGATCAGGTCGCGGATGTACACGGGGGCCTTTGGCTTGTTGCGCTGCACTAATGTGGCGTCGTCGTCGGAGTCTTCTGGGTCAGAGCCTTTCGCATAAGGTACAAGGTCTTCGTCATCGTCTTCTGAAGAGTCAACCTCTTCGATGATGGCTATCGGCTTGATAGTCGAAATGCTGGGTTCGGGCTTGGCCTTGAATTGTGTTTTTGATTTTTGCGTGGGTTTCTGTGATGCACGATGCTCTTTCTTTGCTGCTGGTCCTGAAGCTTCTGCCTTGAGCATAGGTTCCATTGGACCAACTTCGTCAGAGACGTTGGTAAGAGACTTGAGCCACTGCGCTTCTTCGCTCTCCGTATCTTCCATGTGAAAGTCAAGCTTTTGACTCTTGTCGTCCATGAGGGTCGACAGAGATTCTCCGACCACCAAGCCCAAGAATCGAGCTCTTGCCTGGGTTGCTGCTATTCGGTTCGAGATTGCCGTCAGGTAAGAACCTGATCTCACAATAATTCTCAACTTGATGGGAGACAGTCTGGCAATGTAACCTGCACTGAGTAGCAACACTTCGGCATGGACTTAGTAGAGTCAGTGCGATGCAGCAACGGTGTGACTGATGATGGAGAAGCCCTTACCATTTTGCTGTAGTATAGCCGCATGCTTGATGTATAATTGGTCGCCAAACTGAGCCAGGCTCTTCTCGAACACAGCCGTGATTCCGTCCTTATTCTGAGCTATGACTGCGAGGACGGCTCTTCGGATGCCTACAGCATCTCCCAAGCCGGCGCCAGATGACGAAACGGACCAAGAGACAAGATGGTTGTAAAGCGCTTCGTTACCCTTGATGACTGAGTCAATGACACCGGCAGCGGCAGATATGAGTGTTTTGGAAGCTGGTGTGTCTAGATCGAGACCATTCAGGTGCTGGGCGAGGTGTTGTAGCAGAATATTCACTGTTCTCTTGGCGCTGGATGGATGAGACAGGCAAACTTTGGAAAAGTCTTTCGGGTTGCTTCCCTCTCGAAGGAGAAGGCCGTCAATGACTGTCTTTACAAGGCTCTCTGGCAATAAGTTAGTCATAGTCGTCACATTCAGCTATGTCTACAGACGTGTAACATACCCTGATAGCCCAGAGACAGGCCTCGCTGAAAAACGTCAGAGCAGAAATGCAGGTCATCTTCACTCTTGTTGAGCTTTGCCCAGGCAATGACGTTGTGTGCAACCCATTGCGTATACTTGGCGCCATCAGCCGGCCAGATTGTTTTGGCATCAGGGTTCTCTGAGCCAGCAACTTCGATCGCCTCGGCGGCTATAGACAGTATACGGCCCCCTGTGATCAGAGAGAGCAGTGCCTGGGATTGCACTTTTTTCAGCGTCTGGGTGGCCAGCCCTTGTGTTGAAGCTGTCCACAAGGCTTGGATGGCAGAATCACCCTCCAACACTGTCGCCAATAGATCGAGGAAGATGCTAATGTGTAGCACCAGATCGGGTCGCTTAGCTTCCTTGGACCCGAGCTTGTGCTCCTGGACGAGGGCCTTGAGATGAGTGAGAATGGCATTGAGCCCGGTGACGCTCTGTAGACAGGCTACGAACAGATGCAAGTCGTCGCGATCATCATCGGCACTGCCACTCGTTCCGCCTTCTTTCAACAGCGTCCAGTAATTCGCAGCGATATCCGTGACCAGCACGTGGATGATGGCTGCGCTCTTCGGCCCAGGGACGTGGACGTTGAAAGCATCGGACTGTGCGGTATCCTTGGTGAGATATCTCAGAACTCGGACAAGGGAGTCGTAGTCGGGCTGATTTCGAAGGATATCCAGAGCCTCATCTGGCGTGTTCACCTGAGAGACCTTTGGGACTTCAGATACTCTCTTGGTTGAGCTGACCTCGGATAGCAGCGGCTGGGCGTCCTTTCGAGGCTTGAGATATGTGGTGCTGACCGGGGTCAGCAGTTCGTCCATGGCCGCTGCCTGAGCCTTTGAAAACGGTTCACAGCAGCGGTAGCGGCATTGAAGAGAGAAGAAAAAGAGAATGAGATCAACAGAAGACCACAAAACAGATAAAGGAGATGGGAGCGTAGAGGAGAAGTGAAAGAGGCAGAGCTTCGAGTTTGTGGTAGACGATCAAGACCCCACATTCACCTGACCTCACCGATCCCTCACCGAATCACCGAGGCTAAGACGAGCTCCTCCCCACCTTGCCATGCTTGCCTAACAGCTGCACCAAGCTTCCCTCCTCCATAGCACCTCCGGTTCTTGCGACTCTTCCGGCACCAAACCTCCTTTCTCCTCCTCAGATCTCTGCGTTTCCTCTTGATATCGATACCCTACGGATTCCTATCCAGCCACCATTTGCCCCGAGATGAGTGTCGACATGCAAGATGCACCAGCCATTGATGCCGACAGGGAAACGAGACGATGGTCAGCCAGTGTCCCGAGCCCTCAAACTGACGATGCGCCGAGCGTGGGCTTGTGCTGACGGGGAGATTGCAGGAAGTACCTCGAGCAGATTAGACGCAATCCGGGCCCGTTTACAAATCCAGAAGCTGTAGAGGAAGAGTTCCTAGCGCAGTTCGAGCGATTCAAGATCCTGTATGTACTACCCACAAGCACAAGCACAAGCACTAGCGACGAGGCAGAGCCGGATGGAACAGGCGGTTTGGCTAATCAGGCACAGGGTCATGTGTGTCCCACCTCGCACCGATACCGCTACCTGATCCTTGCGGCTGACGACTGACGACTGATGGCGGTGGCAGTGGCGCAGGCGGCCTGGGATGCGAGATCCTCAAGAATCTGGCCATGTCCAAGTTCAAGGACATCCATGTGATTGATATGGGTAGGCGCATCAAACGCACACCTGGCCCAAATGTGCGGCTAGGACTGTCACTAACATGATGCGCCGAGTTCAGACACGATCGACATCTCGAATCTGAACCGACAGTTTCTCTTCCGGAAATCAGACGTCGGCAAGTACAAGGCCGAGGTCGCAGCCAAGTTCGTCGAGCAGAGGGTCAAGGGTGTCAAGATCACGGCGCACAACAAGCGGATCCAGGACTTTGACGACGAGTTCTACAAGCAATTCCAGCTCGTCATCTGCGGCCTGGACAGCATCGAGGCTCGGCGATGGATCAACGCCATGCTGGTCTCCATCGCAGAGGAGTCTGAGGATCCCGACGGGGTCAAGCCGCTTATTGACGGCGGCACCGAGGGCTTCAAGGGCCAGGCCAGAGTCATCTTCCCGTCCTTCACCTCGTGCATAGAATGCCAGTTGGACATGCACGCCCCCCGAGCCGCCGTCCCGCTGTGCACCATCGCCTCCATCCCGAGACAGCCGGAGCACTGCATCGAGTGGGCGCATGTCATTGCTTGGGAGCAGGAGAAGCCCTTTCCGAAGCTCGACAAGGACGATCCTGAACATGTCACCTGGATCTACCAGAAGGCTCTCAAGCGAGCAGAGGAGTTTAACATCCCGGGAATCACCTACTCCCTCACGCAAGGAACGATCAAAAACATCATCCCCGCCATTGCTTCAACCAACGCCATCATCGCTGCGGCCTGCTGTAATGAGGCCTTCAAGATTGCCACCACGACGGCAACGTGCCTGGGCTTTGAGAACAACTATATGATGTACTCTGGTAACGACAGCATCTACACTTATACGTTCAAGCACGAGAAGAAGGAAGACTGCCCGGTCTGCGGCCGAGAAGCCCGACCCCTGGAGGTTGACCCCAACATGACGCTGCAGGATCTATTGGACTCGCTTGCGGTCCGTCCAGAGGCGCAGCTGAAGAAGCCGTCCATACGTGCAGAGGGCAAGACTCTGTACATGCAAGTCCCGCAAAGCCTGGAGCAGCAAACAAGACCGAACCTGAGCAAGTCCCTCACAGACCTGGGGTTGGAGAATGGTCAGGAGGTTGTGGTTACCGATCCTGCGTTTCCCCTGGAGTTTAACTTCTACCTCAGGTTCAAAGCCGAAAGCTCCTAACACCTCGGTTCTTTGATTTCATTCGCATGACGATGGAGTTTCGTTCATCTTGGGCATATTCATGGCGTTGGAGACATGTTGGCGGGACGCAAATGCAATACTTCTTCTCTTACTTCGGGATGCAAATATCATTTTTCTTCTTCTTTTCTACTGCAAGCCAGTATCTCCATGTTTGAGAATGTCCACAGACTCAACATATCAGGTAAATTGATCCTTTTTCTTTACTTGATCGTATTTATGAGATATACACGACACAGAATATGTGAATAAATAACAGCATGTGTCAAAACAGGCAATAACCATGCCCCCTCCATTTTATGTACAAAACGCCTTTAAACCGAAAAAAGAAACACCACAAGGAAAAGCACTTTACTGAACCATGTTGATGACCTGCTGCTCCAGCTTCTTACACTTGAGCTTCAGATGCTTGACCGCCTCGAGGAACAGCTCATCGCTGTCCCACTGCCCCGTGCTCTCAATCGAAAAGATAAAGTGGTCTCTCCTCCGCCCGAGCTTGACCTTGCCCTCGAACTCGGGGTGCCGCAGCGCCTCCCTGCTGACTGTATCCTTCATCGTGTCCTTGACGACGGCCTTGAGCTCGCCCGCGTGGCCCTCGTACCCGCTACCCGGCCTGCTGGCCTCTTCGCGCGAAATCTTCTCGAGCCCGATGACGCCCTGGGGGAAGCAGCGCTGGAACTTTTCGGCGTCGGCGCCGATGATGGGGCGGGTGATGTTGATGAGCGGCAGGAGGCGGTACGAGGCGGTGGCGACGGGGGAGAACTTGGAGTGGTCGGCGCCGATGCCCTTGTGCATGTGCATGGCGAGGTTGATGGACTGCTTGGGGCGCAGCTTGGCGATGAGGATGTCCGGGTTGACGGGGGCGATTGCGTTTTCGCCGCTAAAGTACTCGACCTGTCTGCCCGTGGGCACGAAGACAATGTCCCTTGCGTAGACGTGGGCGTGGTGGTATGCCTTGAGGGGGTCCGTCTCGGTGGGGGAGGCGTCCGGGTTGACGGTGCAGGTGACGTTGAGCTCGAGGCGGACGGTGTTCCAGTCGAAGCTGTTGGCGTAGGGGTCCTCGCCGGCCTCGGGCTTCTTATACCACTTGAGGAAGTTGTGGATGCCCTCGCGGCCGCCGTTGAAGGGGATCAGGCCCAGGCGGTGCGCGAGGACCTCGTCCTGGATGACGGAGGTGTTGTTCTCGATGTAGACGTCCTCGATGGCGAGCGTGGGGATCTCGGCGATGAGGATGCGGCGGAAGGCGTTTGCGAGGGAGGCGTCGATGCCGACGAGGGAGAAGGAGGCGTCGTTGGGCTCGTTGCGGTGGAACTGCACGGAGAAGGCGGACTTGAAGTGGTCGATGGAGAAGGCGTGGTCTTCGCCGGGGAAGTGGCCGGGGAAGTCTGTCGAGGAGACGTTGGAGACTGTTTCTTTGTTGATGCCGACGGTCTGCCGGGAAAGTCAGTGCTTGAGACTTGAGATGGAGTTTTTTGAGGTGAGGTTGTATCTCTCACGTTTCTGCGGAGCTGCTCCTCCTCGCTGGGTGCGGAATGCCGTGAGGAAGCCATGGCGGGGTGTCTCTTTCTGTTGGTTTTTGGGAGGGGAGGGTGGGAGGATGAGGCAATGGGTGGTGATGGTTCGGCTCGGGCTGGTGATTCTGGGGAAATTTTTTGAATGCGATAACGAATTGACGATTGATATGGAAATTTAGCGCCTCCGAGGTGAGTTGTCGGTGTGTGACGGAAGTGGACTCACCGAGTTGGAGGGGTCTGCCGCCGCTAGGCCGTTTTTGGTGCTTTCGGTCTTGACAGGTTGTCTTAAGGTACAAGGTACTTTGTCGTGTAAGAGGAGAGAATCATGGAAAGAAGAGGAATGGAGATATCAGAACTGCTTCTATGGAGGTGCTGAACTTGTTGTGTTCGTGAGAACCATATTTTCTCTTGATTTTGACTACTTCAGAAACCTGTAGTATTGAAGTGATGCAGTCCAGCAGCTGCTCACCGACGCACATGCACCTCGCCAGCTGCCAACCATCTGCCACTTTCACTCGCCCCCAAACCAACGCACCATCACAACTACATCTTTCACCCTCCCATCTCTTCCATCGAACAAACTCAAAGAAAACAAATCACACCGAAATATCCCAAAATGGACCCTCCTCCATCCTCTCAATCCCACTTCTCCAAATTCAACAACTTCACCCCCTCCTAAACCACCCCCTTCGACCAAGAATTCGCCCTCCTCGCCCTCTCCCAGAACTGGACCCCCGGATCCCAGCAGTACACCAAGCAGCGCACCATTGCCCTCCGCGAGGAACTCAAAACGCACTATTTTTCCTCTCAATCTCAATCCCAATCCCAGTCTCAACCATCATCCAGCATCGATAGCAGCACACAGCAGCTCACCGAAGAGGAAATCCTCAAGGGTTACCAAGACTTATGCACTGAAGTGGACATCACGCCCAGTCCTTCCGTGATAGAATGCAAACGACAGCTTAGGAAGAAATTGGTTAATATTGTGGATTTGATTGATGCTCGAAGGACGGGAAGCAAGGTGCGCGTTTGGCGCGACTTCGACGCGTTTCGTGCGTATACGCTCAAGGATGAGCATAGAATCAACAAGGAGGAGGCCAAGCAGGATGGCGGGTTCCTCGCGTCGTTGCTGCAGCATTTGCGGAACCCGCGTGCGCAGAGGAGGGCCAGAATGAAGAGGGCGGTGATGAAAAAGAGAGGCTGAGACTGTCTGTATTCATCGTCTCTTTATTCTACACGTTGGAATGTCGTGGTGGTAATGGAGGAACTGTGGACGAGATGATGGCCGTCAACAGCTGCTGTATTGCTTCTGGAAAACCTATAATGACATGCTGCTGCTATCTAGCCCGTTGATAGACCCTCCTTTCCAATACCTAATGTTATACATCCTGTTCAATCAAGCAGCCCTAACTGCCTTTTGTAGAGCTTTCGTCAGTACTGCTCGTCGTTTCTTTGTCGGCTTCTTGCGATCCAATCATTCAATGTCTTCCATGTTCCACACACTGACGCCCTTCTTCTGTACGCTCTCCTTCAGTCTCCCGAGCACCGCCTGCCGCTTTGCCCTCTTGTCCATCAATTCTCCCTTTTCCTCCCTGCTGAAGCCACTGACCTTCTTCCGCGGCGTCGACGCCTTTGCGGGAGTCCCAAAAGACATGACGCTGCCCGAGATGCTTTGGCGCAAGCTGCGAGAGGGCGTCGCCTCCGGAGAGAGCAAGATGCTACGCCTTGCCTGCGGCGTCCGGAAAGGCGACTCTTCTCTGCTGGGAGGCTCCAGCCGCATCCTTCGCAGCTGCGTCTCCAACACGTCAATGTCTCCGCTGCGCTTCTCCACCATGCTGGTCATCTTGGTAATCGTCTTCATGACAGCCTCCACGGTGGGAACGTTGGTAGCCCCCCTACCGGAGGCGCCAGAGAGCGATGCAATGCGCGTCTTGAGGAGGGTCAGTGCTTCTTCCGCTTCGGCGAGAAGCTTGGAGAAGTTGGTGTACTCCCGCCTCAGGTCATTCTGCTGCGCCTGCTGCTCTGCACTAAGAGGTAGCGACCGCGCAGCGTCGGCCTGGTTGGGATCGACCCGCGTCATGATGATTCGCTTCAGATCCTCCTGCTTGGCTCGGAGTCGATGCATGTCTCTGGCGAGTTCTTGGCAGGCCTCGAGCTTGTCAGGCAGGTCCTGCACTCGGCCTTCATCCAGGTCGCCAAACAGCTCAACGTCGATGATCTCGCCCAGGTCACTGATTTCGCATAGGACCCAGTCGTCCGGATCCTCGAGATCGTCTGGAGACCGGCCGTCGGGGACACGGCCATCAGTATGGCCTTTGATAAAGGCCCTCACGGAACGGGCGTTAAGTCCAAGGGTGTCAATCATCGAGTTGATATCCCGGTAGACCGCCTCAACTTGGGCAGGAATGCTCTCCTGGGCCGGGGGTGCGATGTTGGAGTGAGCAATAAACTCATCCAACTCCAGTGTGCCCTCAACCTCAGAGGCCAGGACTCTCTGCACCTCCTCATCCTCTTCATCAATCAACAGCCGACTCTCCTCGGCTTGTTGTCGCTCCCTTAGCTTCCTCGACTGCGCGATGAACGTATCCTCGGCCGCCGTCTTGTCCTTGCCGGCAGCACTTGATGCGACGAGCTGCGCCCTCTTCGGGGCCAGCTGCTGAGAAGGCACGCCCGGTGCGCTGATAGACCTATTGGCTTCCGACAATAGGGCACGGCCAGGAGCTGTGGTGGCTGGCTGAGAACTCAAAGGGGTGGATCGGCCGACCTCCCCAAAGAGTGGTCTAGCGGGTTCTGCAGAGCTCTGAGGCGTGCGGGCTCCTAGTCCGAGGTCTCTAGCCACGTCCACACCACTACCCTCAGAGGCATTGTCGCTCAAGTCGCTCTCCTCCTCTTCGTCGGAGGCCGGCTCTGGAGCAGAGGGCAAGCTTGGCTGGGCCTTTTGCGTGGATGAAGGGAGCTCGAAGCTGGGAGGGGAGGGAGCCTTGTTGGATTTTGAGGAAAAGTTAGACTTGGTGGGATCGGGGGGTAGAGGGGCGTCTTCAATGACTATTGGCTTCTCCTCGGAGGGTTTGGAAGCTGTGAGGAAGGGGTTTGGTCTTGATGAGTCTGCTCCCTTGCTCTTTGCAGCCGTATCCTTGGCAGCGGCGGAGAAGAGAGTGCTTGGTTTGGAGGCAGCACTGCTCCCAAAGAGGCTGGGAGCGTTCGATGCAACAGACGAATCGGATGATTCGCCAATCAAATACGACGACTTGCTGGTGGCGTCCGGAGGAAGAGGTGCGCTGAACGTTTCCACACTCTTCGCTGTAGGGGTCTTGGAGTCGTCAGCGGGTTTGGACGCCGATCCAAAGAGACCAGTAGAGGTGGCGGGCTTTGAAGCGCTTCCAAAGGACCCAAAAACACTCGAGCCTGCAGGCTTGGGAGTGTCTCCTCCTGATCCGAACAAACCGCCGCTGGTGGTCTTGGGGGCCTCTGTTTTGGCACCGAAGATTGAAGTTGCGCCAGTCGTTGGGGCAGCACCAAACTTTGAGCCAGACCCTAGCGTTGCTGAAGGGGCTGTAGAGTCAACTTCGGTTCCTGGAGACACTTCGCCGGTGTCCATGTCTTCGTCTTTGGCCGACGCAGAGGCGTCGGGAGCCTTGCTTCCCGCGTCATTGAGGGCCGATCCGAAAGCCGATCCAAACATTGAAGACCCGGTAGGTGCTGGTGCTGTGTCGTTTTCTGCCTGAGCAGGATCAGGCTTGAATGAGCTCTCTAGCTTGAAAGGCGTAGAGCCAAAGACGCTGCCGGACGGCTTCTCCTGAGCAGAACCAAAGACGCTTCCTGAAGGCTTTGGCGGGAAGGCCGTGTCTGTCGAGGTTGATCCGAAAGCGCTCCCAGCACCAGCAAGCTTACCGCCGCTACCAAAGACGCTACCTCCGGTGTTACCGCTGCTACCAGCAAGGGAGGCAAATCCGCCTTGAGTAGAAAAGCTAGCAAAGCCTCCAGAAGAGCTAGGCGTGGAGGACTGAGCTGCGGTTGCGAAGGCACTCTGAGGCGCCTTGTTGGCGAAACTTGCAAAGCCCGACTGACCAAACGCAGGCTGGGCCGCCGATGTTGATCCTGCTCCCGCACCAGCGGATGCCCAAGGAGAGGCTCGTGTACCGAGGGGCGCCGCTTGGCCGAAACCCAGAGCGCTCGGCTTCCCGAACGCTGCACCGGCCGAAGATGCTGACCCGAAAGCACTGGATCCAAAAGCTCCTCCGCCTGAACTTGGTGCCGCAGCGGTACCGGAACCTCCCGAGCCCCAGGGAGACGCCTTCTGACCTAGCGGTGCTGCCGAGCCGAAAGCAGGGGCCGCTGGAGTTGCTGAGGAGAAGGGCGAGGCTCCCGCTCCCGCATTAGAAAATGGCGATGATGAAGACGCAGCTGCTGCCGGCGCGGACGTCGCATCTCCTTGGACTGCCGTCAGTCCGGGATAAGCCGTACCCTTCTTGATAGAGTCGGTATAGATGATCCACCACGAGCATAGCACGCCTTCGTGTGTGAGAACCCAGAACCCGGGCAAAGGAGTAGGTGACTCTTCAAGCTCCTCATCGGACGGTATCGGTTTATACACCTTGTCCTTACTAGACAGATCCAGCGCAATGCCGATGGGCGTAGAGTCCTCCATAGAATCGGTCATTGGAAGAGTTGGTCGCTTAGAGTCATCAAGCAATTCGGTGGTTGTGAAGACGCCGGTGATGGACTCGGCGGGTTTGTCGTTTGCCAGCGCATTCTTCGATCGCGTTAGCAAACCGATGTCGGTTGACGCTGTAGACGAGACAATGAGGAGGTCCTGGAGGTCGGGAGGGAAGTCTCTTAGTCTCAGGATAGAGTGGTGGGGTGTCTTGTCAGACCCGAAAGGCTCAACCGGGTCCGTAAGTTTCTGGTAGGTGAAGGATGAAGGAGGCTGGCGTGTGATGATGTGATAGATGGATGATGGAGGCGAGTCGTTGGTTGAGTGAATAGCAAGAAAGAGATTATTTTCGAGCCATGTGAGCGACGAAACTAGTTGACGAGGTGTTAGCATGCGAAATTTCTGAGAGGAACGGCGACTTTACCATGGCAGTTGTCCACGTTGGGAGGTTTAGGGATATCGGCTTTGCCCTCTCCCTCGGGCGTCATTTGGTGAATGGTTCCATCCGCCAGTCCAGCACAGAGCTGCTTGCCCTTTGAGCTCCAGCTGATACAGCTAACTTGAGCCTTGAGCGCATTGCTTATTTTCCGTTCCTGAAGATTGGCCATGTGAAGGTTGCCGCCATTTGTGACGATGGCGCAAAGTTCCGGAACGGTAGGGTTCGGCACCAGCGCCCTCAACGCCTCGCCGTTGGTCGACAGCTCAAACGCCGAATTTGAAGAGCCCTGCAGAAGACTCGAGACCTCGTAAACAGCAAGGCCGCCGCCAGATTCCGCAGAGAGCACCAGGTAGTTCTCGTCGGAAGTGAAGACTAGTTGTGAGACCCTCATGGACATGGGGATCTTGAGCTGAGGCTCGAAGGCGCGAATGTCCGAGTCGCCATCCTTGGGAGCTTCGAAAGCCTTTCGAATCGATTCGGTTGTGGCGATGACGAGCTGGTCGGGGCCGGCGGCAGCAACGAGACCTCGTTTCGAGGCGACACTGAGGAGCGAAGAGGTAGCGGCAGGAAGCGTCTCCCACGCGGACGTGAGGCGAACCTTGGCATCGCCGGCGATGGAGAGGAATCCGAGAGCCTGCGAAGTTGAGGTGTTAGTAACGAGATCATTGTCGCCATCTTGGTCGTGAGAATATCGAAAGAGCTAGACATGGTCAGAAAACAACAAGCGCGGCCTACCTCCGTCTGGATCGTCTCCAGGTCAGGCCCTGCCTTGACATCTCCACTCATGGCGTTTGTTGAAGCGCTGAAGCCAAAGGACATTGCGTCTGCAAAGCTGATAAATCCGGACGAGCTCCGAATCTCGTTAAATCTCCCGCAGTCCCAGCATGAGTCTGCGGCGCGATCAACGAATCAGTCGCTGGAGCTCCCACCAGCACCAGCAGATGCAGAAGCCGACACAAAGCACACTTATACGGGCCTTGGGAGCTCAATCCGGCCTCAAGAATTGCTGCAAACAGCGATGCCACACAAGACGCCTCCAAAAGGTGATGAGACGCGTCGATTTGGCGATTGTGGTGGTTCGATGCTGATGGTGACGATAAAGGCAGCGATCAATCAGTGTTGCAGCAA
Source organism: Trichoderma gracile (assembly GCA_020002365.1). Classification (NCBI taxonomy): domain Eukaryota; kingdom Fungi; phylum Ascomycota; class Sordariomycetes; order Hypocreales; family Hypocreaceae; genus Trichoderma; species Trichoderma gracile. Next base: position 5,059,393 of record JAINEY010000001.1, on the reverse strand, counting down.
CCAACTGGCCTGCGCCTATCGAATTCTACCGGGCGGTCTGTCGCGACCCATGCACGCATACACAGCAACTTTTTTTCTGGGGAGCTCTGATGAGCGCAATCACGTGGCAGAGAGGCAGCTCGGGCCAATGGCGTCTGCAGGTGTAACCCCATCTGGTCAGTCAGCAGTCGTCCAATCAGAGCTTCAAGTTCTGCCTAGGGGGGATTTGGTGGCTTTACCTACGAGTACAGAGGGGCAGAAGGAGGAACAGCAGGTGGGAGCTTCACCAAAGTACCGACCCCGCTGAAATTGGCTGCTCTGGTACCTGACACGGCACCTCGAGGCAGGAAGGCAGCTTTTAGCCTCGTCATCAGCTGGTGCTCGTTGGCTTAGTATAACCAAACCAAACATCGACCTCTCTCTCTCCTCTACTAGCAACACCATTGTACCAACGGAACACCACTCGTGACGGCCTCTCTCATAGTGAATGCAGATCTAAAGGCATCATCAGCACGAATTCCTTCCATTCAGCGGACACACACAAGATCTAGGGCGAGACCGGGCACGGCTGGACAGGGCATCAGCATCACAAGCAGCACACGATGCCGGGCTTCGACTTCTCCAACTACAACCGCAATGCGGCCCTGCATGCCCAGGGCGTGCCCCTGCCCAAGGCCACGAGCACGGGAACGACCATTGTCGGCTGCATCTTTGACGGCGGCGTAGTGGTAAGTCGGCGGCGTCATCCCGTGTCACGATCATAAAGTCACCGAGAGAGCCTCGAACTAACCCATCATCACCATCACCACCCAGATCGCCGCCGACACGCGCGCAACGTCAGGCCCCATCGTCGCCGACAAGAACTGCGAAAAGCTCCACTACATCTCCCCCCAGATCTGGTGCGCCGGCGCCGGCACCGCCGCCGACACCGAGTTCACCACCGCCCTCATCTCCTCCCAGCTCGAGCTGCACTCCCTCTCCACCGGCCGCAAGCCCCGCGTCGTCACCTGCATGACCCTGCTGAAGCAGCACCTCTTCCGCCACCAGGGCCACATCGGCGCCTACCTCGTCGTCGCCGGCTGCGACCCCACGGGCACCCACCTGTTTACCGTGCATGCCCACGGCAGCACCGACAAGCTGCCCTATGTCACCATGGGCTCGGGCAGTCTCGCCGCCATGAGCGTCTTTGAGACGCAGTGGACGCCGGACCTGTCGAGGGATGCGGCTGTCAAGCTGTGCAGCGAGGCCATTCTCGCTGGTGTGTGGAACGATTTGGGTTCCGGTTCCAACGTCGATGTTGCTGTCATTACAAAGGAGAAGACGACGCTGCTGCGGAACTACATCAAGCCCAACGAGAAGAGCGCCAAGCTGCAGAGCTACCGCTTCCCCAAGGGCACTACTGCCGTTTTGAACGAGAAGATTATCACCAAGAGGGACATTGGCCGATATGTCACCGTCGTCGACCTACCGGTTGAGGGAGAGAAGATGGATGTTGATACCTAAGGGGTTGAGAGGATGGCAGGGAGAGAGGCTTTTTGATGAACATGGGGTCCTTGGTGTCACTGATAATATAGTAAACGAAGGCTAGAAATCAGACAAAGGAGAATTCTAAGCTACCCATATGACATGACGGCGAAATTGTTTGGGGAAGACGACAGAGGTGCTCTGTCGAATGCTTGGGAATGATTGGATTTATAACTCTCTGTTATCGCCTTGATTTCGCCCTACATACGAGACGTTTCCCACACAACGTCCGCTTTTTTATGTTGGATATATCAAAAACAAGAAAACAGCCAAACGCCCGGCGCAGCGAGAAAAAAGAGAAAAGAAACTAACCAGCCGCATTCTATACGGACTCAATTTGGGAACAGGAAAGGGACAAAGGAAAGGTAGTATATGTACGCCGCATAGCCAGCCTTCCCTACACACACACGAAACGAGTAACAAGAGAACTTCCTCAAAAAAAGATAAAGGAGGAAATCAGCGATGGGAATCAAAGAAGAAGTAGTAGTAATGGCGGTGGTAAAAGAACGGTAAGTTGGAGCCGTGTGCTTCAACTACCAGAGGAGAAAGTAGAAGAAAAGGGGGGTCTAGCGAGCATCGCAAGCCCGAGGGTGCTTTCAATAGTACACAGAATATCGCAAGTAGCAAGAGATCCCGCCTCTACTGGTACGCTGACAGACGAGAGAAGAGACGAGAACTGAAATGAAACGGAAGTGAAAAGGGAGAAAAGACACAGTAGAAGTGAAAGGGCTAAAAGTAGAGAGAGAAAAGAGAAAAGAGCAAGGCAGGCCGATAAGAAGATATTCCCAAGAGTGGTCGATGCGAGAACAGCCAAAACCCTCCAAAACTCCGGTATAGATGGGTAGAAAGGAGACGAAGAGAGAGTTCATCATCATCATTAGGTTGCCCCCCCTTCACGAAGCGGGCTTTTTACCAAACATCGCCCGTGAGCGAGATTTGCTACGGGCTCGAGACTTTTTCGGCGGAATCTCAGGAGCATCGTCATCATCCATGTATTTCGCCTTGTGAATCCTAGATAGTCATTCGAGTTAGCAGCAAATCATAGAAAGGACAGGCACGAGGACGCAATCGTGAACATACCAGCTGTTGCCCACCATGCTCATGCCCTTGGCCTCTGCCATTCGGTAGAACTTGGCACTCTTCTTCAGGTTCTTCTTACAGCCGATTCCCTGCGCATAGCAGAAACCAGCTTCCGCCAGAGCATCAACATCGCCCCACGCTATTCATGACATATTAGCAAATCGATCATCATGAGAGGGTCTTGCAGGGCTCGACTTACTGCCAGCAATCTCAAAGCAGCGCAGCGCAAGAGCCTTGTCTTGCTCAATGCCCCATCCGTTCATGTGGCTCACGCCCAGTTCATAGATGCTGAGGGCAAATTGGGCCTTGTGGGTCTTGTTCTCAGCGATATTGATGTGCTTCCCTTCCTTGACCATGCCTTCATCTTCGGCCACCTCGCCACTGGCCATATCGGCGGCTTTCCGTAGCCACTGCACTCCCTCTTTCTGATTCGGCTTCATGCCCCAGCCATGACGACAGGCGAGAGCATACAGAAGCATGGCTGTCGGGTGGTTCATCTGGGCGGCGTGCCGGAGGTGGTAAGTAGACTCATTCAGCGAGCCATTCTCGTGGCATTCGATGCCCTTGGCAAGATGCTGTTCGGCCGTCATTTCGGCAGCGGTGGGCGGCGCTGCGCTGGCCGTGGATCGTACAGACATGCTAGGGCGTATCGTCTGGGCCGAGTCGCTTGTGCCCACCGAAGCTGGTGTCCTACCTCTGGATGCTTCTTCAGAGGGCCGCCCGGCTTCGTGAGAAGGTCTGCCGCGATTTGGTGGTGGATGACCAAAGGGGCCGGCGCTGGAGCTCTCCGAGCTGAGCTTGCCCGCATCGCTCCGTTGACTTGTCATGGCACTGGAAACGCTGGCGGCATCGTCAGGGACACCGCGAGCAGAGGAGCTAGAAGGTCGAGTGGGTGGTGAGGGTGGCGCCCCCGCTTGAGATTGGTTGTCTGAGGATTCGGAGCGCTGGATCGACTTGCCTCGAGGCAGAACAAACCTGGAGTAAGTATGAGTCGCACCCTCTGATGGCTGCTCCATGAAAGCCTCGCTGTGCATGCTGATGGGGGTTTGAGCCGACTCATCAGCCAGGATGAAAGACGGCTGACTGTCTGAGGAAGCTTGTCGAATGGGATGGTCCAGATTCGGCGTGCCAGCCCGACTCCTGGGCCGGGAGAAGTTGAATGCAGGTCGGGGAAGAGGAGCGGACGACTCGGACGCAACAGACGGAGATCGTTGAAAAGGAGGCATGGCGGAGGATGCCATGTGCGGCGGCAGGGCTGCGCTTCCAGAGGAAAGTTTCCGAGAAGGAAGAGACTGGACAGAGCTAGACATGATGCCAAAGCTATCCTCGTCTTGGGGTACTGGAGAGGATAAGGCGCTTGGCGACCGTCCGGGGTAGAGGCTCCTGGGCGGCGCCAATCCAACATCGTCAAAGGAGGCGCTCTGTTTGGGCCTGCTGCGAGGAGACGAGGAGTGTGTGGGAGGTGGAAAGGAGTTCAGCGGAGGAGCGGGTGACTTGGTCGACTGACGATCCAGCTGAGAGAGGCCGTCGCTGAGCAGTGGCGATGGGGAACGGTCCTGACGTGCTCCAAAGAAGTCGACTGGGCCGTTCTGCTGTCCCATCTGCCGGCCGCGAGCAAATTCGGGAATGTCTGGCACGTCTGGCAGGTCTTCCGGGAGGGGAGGCACGCCTTCGTCGGGGGTGGGTGGGATCCGTCCCATGCGTGGGTGCATTGACCGAGGCCTCTCTTCGCTTGAGAAACCATCTTCCATCGCGCTCCGCAGTCCCAAGCCGCCCAGGCCCGCAGAGAGCGGAGGGGCGGGAGACTCGCCGCGCTCAGATCCGGAGTCCTGTGACATGGATCGAAAGTAGTCGGACCGGCCTTGGATGATCAGAGGGCTCTCGGCGGTGAGAGGTGGTAGTCGGCTGATGCGGTTTCCATCCTTGTTGGTCGACTCCTGCAGCTGTCGAGCCAACAGCCGACTCTGCAAGGCGAAGGCATCCAAGGGAGATAGCTCGGGAGGCGCCTCCCCGGCGACATGGAGTCGCGGTGACCGAAGAGCTCGAGAGGAAGAAGCCGCAGAATTGGAGGACTGGGATCGCAAGTCCAGCAAGGACGGGCGATTGGTGACGGAGGAGTCTTTCATGGTTGTTGCTTGAAGCCCAAATCCTGCGCGTGTATTGAAGGATATGAGCAGAGAAAGCGCAAGCGCAAGGTGCTGTGCTAGACGGGATAAATAGACAAGGCACGCAGATTCCAGGATGATATCATGAAAAGACCGAGCGAGATGCCTAATGAGGCCACAATATCGAGTAGAGAGCGACCGGAAGGGCTCGCGGGTCGATTGGACGGAGGCTATTCGGCGATGTCGTCGGCTTCGGTGTTGCTATTGTTGTCTTTTCGACTGCGCAAGCACAGGCGCAGCTGCAGTAGCAGATGCCGTGGCCGGTCTAGATGCAGACGTGGGTGCAGACGAGGGTGCAGGGCTATCGTGGCAGTGCGGCGAAGTTGTGATGACCAGACCAGCGAGGGCGTGAGATACAGTCGGGTTTCCAAGGGTGTCGTTTACGAGCGTCGGTGACGGGCGGCACGTTGGATCCGAGAGAAGAAGCGAATGGATAGGACAAAAGAGAAGACGAAGAGAAGACGCCAAGGACGGACTGGGGTGAGTTATATGGGCGAATCGAAGATGGGTCGAGGAGGCAGAGGCAAAGGCGAGGTGTCAAAGGCGTCGGAGTGGCAGCGAGGCGTCGAGGCGGGTTTGAGGCTGGCGATGAGCACAGTTCAAGGATACGAGGCGCAGGACGAGGGACGAGACGAGCCACCGGGTTGGTAGTAGTACGCGGATGTGGCACTCGACAGGGTGCGGCGCTGGTCACACGAGAGGCCGTAGAGAAAGTCGCGGAGAGAAGAGAAGAGAGAGAAGGTGGGAGAAAGGAAGAAATTGTGTAAAAAGAAGAAAGAAAAAGAGGAAGAAGAGAAGAAGGAGATGGTGGCCCTGCTATCGTCGCAGCAAACGAAGGGCTCGAGGCACAAGAACAGGAGAAAGAAGAAGCAGAAGAAGAAGCAGCAAGAAGCAGAAGCAAGAAGCAGAAGCAACGGCGAGTAAGGCCTCAATGCTACAGAAACCCGTTTGGCGGCAAGTTCAGCGCTTCCGCCGTGCCTTGTCTCACCGATCAGATCAGAAATGGCGGCTCGACGCTATGAACAGAGAAAGGAGGAGGAAGACGAGATCAGGTACAGGCACAGGCACGAGACGGCGGGATGGATACGAGAGGCGCCGCGGCAAAAGGAGGTTTAGCACTCTTTAGCACTCTTCTAGCACTTTTAGCACTCGTAGCCCTTCTGAGCAGCCCCGGCCAGTGGCGCCCCGTAGATTGGGGCTGGTGACCGGGTACTGGTAACCTGAGGACATGGGCACAGAGGGCGGGCATGGCAGGTACAGTGCACGGCGGCTGAACCCTGAGGATCTTGGTTGGTACCTCGCTGCGAGATTGTGGCTTGACGTTAAGCTTCTAGGCACAGAAAGGCTATTTGATGTCTGGTCTCGTTGCTTCGTGTTGTTTTGTTTTCAGGGTGTTTTCCAGCACCGGCAGAGTTGCGTGATTCTACAAGAGGCAATACTGATATGTGCAGAAAGAATAAGAGAGTGTGATAGCGGGTTATCTTGAAGGGTCGACTGTGCTTGACGACAGATGCCTCCAAGGCTAGCATTGATGCCAACAAGAGGCAGTGATGATAATGATGATGATGATGTCTCCCATACAACAGGTCGGCAATTTACCTGACCTTATTTCAGCAGTGTCACGGCAAAGAGAAGAGCAGATTCATCGCCAGAGTATACATACAACAAACAACACCCCGGTTCTTGTGGCTTAAACGGCTGCAGCAGCCAGCAAACCGCAGGCGGACGGTACATGCACCCCGTAATCTCGGGCAATCTCCCCAGCATGTCGTGGCTCTTTGAGCGTCCCCAGCATGCAAGTCATCCGACCCTCGGTCTCTTCTCGCTACGGACGGCTGTGATTTGACTACTGACCTACGGTGCCCTGTTGTCGCTAGGATTGTCGTTGAATTTGCATGGCTCTATTGGTCAATCCGTGTATCCTACACCGAGAATAAGGCAAGGTATCATTGCTCACTTCATGTCCTCCTCGTCCACGATGCACTCCACTGAAGCATCTGCATAATACAGCAATCGTCGAAACTGACGCATCACTCTCCGTCCACCGCGGATTCCCTCCAAGTTACAACAGTCGCATGCATCTGTCACCGATTGACCCCCTCCCGCACACATCCATGTATCCTCTACGCTCCCAAACCCTCTTTGCTCGCCACTGCTGCCCAGTCACAGGTACATACATACTCTGCAGGCCCCAATCTGGCGCGAGTTCAGGGTTCCCCTGGCCTTGGATGGGCGCATTGGCGACAGCCATCGTCTGGGGTGCAGCAGCAAGATTGAGAGCAGCGACGGCTTTTCCTTAGCTCAGCAACTTGGGCCGAGCTTTTCATTACTTTCAAACATTGGATGGAGAGGCTAAATGGGGTCAATCAATCCTTCTCTGGTTGCAGATGCTGATTTGCTCATCAGGTTCACAAACACTGAAGCTTCCCACAGAAAGTCTTCTCAAGCGTTGTAGGACAGCTGATGTGTCCTGTTCTATTCTGGTCCCTTTTAGCAGATGCAGCGGCATCGACGATCGCGTCAGTGGCAAAACCTATGCATGAAGCTTGCCGTCAGGTAACGCATAATATCTCGAGGACACGCAACTCAGCTGCGCCGTCTTCGTGGCAATTGAAGCCTCGCAATGTCTATAAATACGCATAGATACACGCTACAGCACATACATCCACATGCAACAATCTATTTCCAGCTTGAACTCGCATGTCGTCGGCAAATAAGCCACAACTTCAAGCTATCGAGCCCATGTGCAATCGCTTAACCAGGGGAGGTGTTGAAAGCGAGAATCACCCGGGTGGAGCCCAGAAATTGGACCCTTGATGCTATAATTGTCCCCTGCAAATGTCAAGCAGCTTCATCATCTACGTGTAATGTCTGGTGTCGCGGAGTATCACCCAGCCCGGCCTACAAACTCGTACGAGATGATGTGCGATTCAGCACGACTCGTAATGTCGTTTCCGCGGAATCTTCCATAGCTATACTATGACGAAGCCCCGTCGTACAGGACCGTCGGCAGCGTATGCGCGATTACATAGATCGGTAGGCCAGTCCTGCAACCTGACGCAAGGGGGATTTCGATAGTAGATGATGTGCCCAGAATCTTCATCTCCTTCAGCTACATTCCTACAGAGTCATTCGGAAACAGAAGCAAGAGAAAATCCCTGACAGCGAAAAAATAAAAGAGTCAGCTTGTTGCACGGAGAAATGGAAGAGAGCATGCGGAGTATTAGAAACAGCTTGGAACTCAGACTCCGCCACGGCAACGAGTGAAACAACTGTGATGCAAATGCCAAACAATCCCTTTCTCCCAAAGACGCCGCATACTGTTTCCATGGACCCTTTTTTTTTGAGACCACAGTCAGGGTACAGCTGCGTCGCACGGGGCTGACGACCAGCTATGTGCTTGAATCAGCTCGTCGAAAATATTCCTCATGCTCTGCAACCCGGAGCTTCTGTCGCGGAGTCGTCGGCAGCATCTCCGCCCCCCCTTGCTTCGAGTTCAAGGTCGAGCTCGTCCAATGTCGGTTTCCCAGGTCACGAGGCCACTCAGCCCCGGGTCCGGACGGTTGTCGGCACTGAAGCTCCGTTTCTGGCTCGCCATTAAAGCAGAGCTAACGGGAAGAGCCCGCCAAGGGCGTCTATTTATATCCATCGTGCATGCATACGAGATCTAAGGCTGATATGGACCTCATGTACCGGGCGATGAGGTCGTGTGTTGTGTTGCTTGTCAGCTTCTCTGGCGTCCAAATTGTGATGTTTTCGCAGCGATTCTGCTTTTGCTCTCCCACTTGTGTGCATCAAAGCTCATTTGGATGATTGACAGATCATGGCTGTTGGCGTGTCAAAATCTGGAGGTCTTAGTGACTGATACGACGATACGAAGAATAACGGAGGAATGAAACCGGGGTTTACTTCAGGCGGACTGAACGAACCCCGGAACACACTGAATATGGTATGCAGGCATGAGCTACAGCTATACATTCATCGCCAATAAGCCCATTCAGTTAGGATATCAGAGCAGCTCTATATACAACATACTGACAGGCCCTTTTCAAGAGGCAAGAAAAGATACAAAAACATTTATACCAGCCAAAAACGCCCTCGTCCATGCGCCCCGAGAATCCATACACAGCATTCTACAGCGGGGACCTATTTCTTGCTTATCTTTTACTTCTTCTTTTCTTGGTAGCGGCAGTCAATCTCACTGATCCTTGGATCGGAGCTTCTTCAGCCGGGTAGCGCCCTCAAACAGTCCGCGGTCAACAGCGGCCGCGACAGTCAAGGTACCACCAACGATGGCGCAGAGCCCGGACAAGAATCCGAGGAATGTCTTGGCCCGCTCCTCGCGGTTGATGACCTTCATGGGAGAGATATCCTAGACACGGAGTTTAGTTGCGCATACATACAAGCCAATTCCTACGGCGGACAGTGGGTACTCACATATGAGAAGAAGACGCCAGGGATACCATTTCTTGCGTGCAGCCTCTCGGGATGACCTTCCTTCGCATCATCACCGCCCATCAGGCTCCGCTTGTGGCTGGTGACGGAGTACTGGTGCGTCTCGATGCTGCCGTCAGAGTAAAACGTCGTAACGCCGCCGTTGGTGGTGCTGGGCTTTCGCTTCTCCCAACCCAGGGGGAGATACGAGGTGGGAACGATCTTGACAAAATACATGTAGTTGAAGTTGGGGTCCTTGGTATCCTGGCGGGTGTTGTCCAGAGGGTTAAGGTGGTGGTTGGACCATGAGTTCTTACCGCCCAACCTCTCGATGACGGTATCCGGGAGCTGGGGTCCGAATCGAAGAGAGTGGATGATGTGGGTGAAGTCGTGCGACTTGCCCTCGGGGAGGTCCCAGTAGTTCTTAAGATCGTGGACGTGCATGTTGCCATTGCTGAAGCTTCGGCCAGGGGCAAGGTGAAAGTTTCCAATCACCTTGTTGACCTGCAACAAACCCTCGATTCGGCAGCCCTCCTCCCTCTGTTGGTCCAGTCGCTCGGCGTAATGCTCTCTTTCGCACTGCTCCACGCCCTCGCCCCTACCAAAGGCCCATGACGCCTGCGCATACGCCTCCCGCACCTCGTCGCATGTGTTGCAGCACCCAGGCTTCTGGGCGGTGCTGGGGGCGATGGCTCCGTAGCAGGCACCGCAGTAGTTGGGGTCCAGATGCTCGGCCTTCTCGTGCAGTTGAGACAGGGATTTGCTCTCGATTTCGCCGCCACCAAGCGCTGCGGGCTGCAGACGGATCTTGGTGATTCCGTGAGCGACGCCGTGCTGCTGCTCACCAGAGACGTCCATGACATCGAGCGTCAGCAGCTCGCAGGGCATGTTGGGGAACGTCATGTTGAGGTGAATGTCCATTCGCTCGCCTTGACGGTCGCATCGTGTTAGCCCATCCGTGCTCGGAGTGTCCCTATGCGCGAGACGCAAATCCTAGACAAGAAACGACGTGAAATTCCATCTGCCAACGTACCTCTGCCCTTGTCCACGACCAACTCCGGATGCACTACGATGCGCCGGTAGTCGGTCCATTCTCCCCACGCCAGAAACACCACAACCAGCAGCGACACAATGGTGACGATTCCTCCGCTTGTAGTCCGGATCCGCGCCTCGTCCACCGTCTTCGTAAAGGCATCGAGCCTTGTAAATCGCGACTTGGGAGGCATTTTATGAGGGCGAGTTGTAAGATGACGGGTTTGACCAGAGCTCGAGCCGCTACCAAGGCAGAGGTGCTGGGGCGAGAAGCAGCCGCTTTAACCCTAGATTTCTGTCAAAGCGCCGGCTCGTGTGCAAGGACCGCAGAAAACACAGAAGAAGGAAAGTCAATCTTCCTCGTCAATTGCATCGACGGCGAGGAATCACGGACGAGGGCAGCGCAGGAGAGCGGCTGACACGGGAGAGGTTGTCGAGCTGGATGTCTTGAGGCCACCTTGTCGCAATCGAGCACCTGAAGCAGGCTAAGGCGCGGTCGCTATCAATGGTGCTAGGCGCTGATTGTTCACTAAAACCCGGGGTCTCAGGGCGTCTAGGCGCCGCAGAGGCCCTGGAGCTAATGCGGGCTGCGGCGACAGGGGGGTGATTCTGGGTGGCAGGTGGGCTGTCGGCGAATCTTCGGATGGCGGCAGCTCCAGCGATCCTTTGCCTGTTTGGGTGCGGTGCAGTGAATGCAGTGAATGACCGTATCAAAGGCTTTGGGCGGCTTTCTTTTTTCTGCAGAAACGCGAAAGCTCTCGACTCTGACCTCACATTCACCCAACCTTCTCTCGACATCGTCACTTTGGTTCTCTGCCACCAGCCTCTGATACCCCATTTGCGCCTTTTTCTTACCAGTTCTCTTATCCGTATTCGACCATAGGAACGTCGCGGACAGCGAGATATACCTTTTCCAAGAACCCTAGAAGAAAAAGGAACAGGAAAAGGCAGCGCAGAGCTCCCCGTTCGGCATCCGCAGCCAGACGCCGAAGCCGCAGGCACGCCACATCCAGACGTTACCGAGCCTCACAAAGGCCCAACATGTCGAGCAGGCCTCCTTCCAGAGTCGTGTTTGTGGGAAACATCCCCTACGGTCAGTTGTTGATGCGCCAATGGGCTGCGGTGATGCCTGCGCCCAGCAAAAGCATGTGACTGACGCCTCGATTCCATGACAGGCCTCTCCGAGGAGCAGATCACCGACATCTTCAGCAGCGCCGGCAAGGTCGAGCGCTTTCGCCTCGTCTACGACTCGGAGACAGGACGGCCCAAGGGCTTCGGGTTCGCAGACTATCCCGACACCGGTACGATGAAGACTGGCAACATCCTCTCACCCTCATCCACCAGCTGGCTAACCGTGCTCTTCCCGCAGACTCGGCCTCGTCGGCTGTCCGCAACCTCAATGAATACGAAATCATGGGTCGCAAACTGCGAGTCGACTTTTCGAATGAACAAAAGAGCGGAGATGATGATGGCCAGGTATGTTGCGACCGCTCTTGTTCTATGGCATTTGGCCCTTGCTGACCGAAGCAGACACCCGGACAAAACACCGGTGCCTCGAACGGCGGCGCTTCTTCAAGCTACAGCTCCCAATCGATACCCCTCCCGCCTCTGCCCGCCGGCAAGGAGATCCCGCCAGGCTTGACATGCACCGACGCCATTTCGCGAACACTCAACACCCTGCCGCCGCCTCAGCTGCTGGACATTTTGAGCCAGATGAAGACGCTGGCCACGTCGGAGCCTCAGCGGGCGACGGAGCTTCTTCAACAGGCTCCCCAGCTGGCCTATGCTGTCTTCCAGGCGCTCCTGCTTATGGGGCTGGTGTCTCCCGAAGCAATCCAGTCGGTTGTTGACCCGAACGCGCCGCCTCCGGCTCCCCTGCCCGCTGCCAACTTCCCCCCGGCACCGGTTGCTGGGTTCCCTGGCGTCCCTGTGGCAAACCACACGCCCCCGGTCACGGCGCTGCCCTACGCGCCTCCGGCGGCGAACAACGCGGCGTATGCTCCTCCGGCAGCAGCGGCCCCTGCGGCAGCTCCTGCGGGGATGGCGCAGGATCCTGATGCGCTGATGCGGGCTGTCATGGAGCTCCCTCAGGCTCAGATTGACATGCTTCCAGAGGCTGATAGGCAGCAGATTATGGCTCTCAGAGCCACGTTTGCTGCCCAGCGGCGCTAGCTTTGCGGCCACCATCGCGGATAATAACGAGAGATGTCATATCAGAAGTTACAATATGCTTTTTCTCAGAAGCTCGGACGGCTTCAGTAGACATTGGAGAGTGGGCATGCCAGCCTTGAAGGAGCGAATTCTCCATCATTTCGAGGCAGCACATGATTTCATCAGAAGATACACAGTACAGCTCATCTCTCAGTAGCCTTTGAGCACCTGAGCACCGAGTTACAGAAATACGAGAGCATCACGGCATGAAAGACCTTGGGAATCAAGCCCGAGAGTATGTGGCTTCATTCATGAGGGGAGAAGGGAGGAGAGGTACTCAGGCATGTGCAGAACGGCCTGCATTTCGCCAGCAGCTTCCCAGGATTGGGAGCATTCAATGTATGAATCAATGTATGTGTAGTTTTTAAGAACATAGGGCAGACATCAAGAGGGACACATATCAAGAAATGTGCCTGAAATCAAAACAATTCATACCATGGCTGGATAGAGTTGTGAAAGGATCTTTCTTGTGCTACGGAAGCTCTTCTTTGTACCTGCTGTGTGATGTCATCATGGGAAGCACGGAAGGTTGGTGCGGCAGTGAATTGTTACCCTAGACTTCCTTGTGATTTTCGAGCAGAACACTGAAGGGACGGCTTTTCGAGAGACTTTCGAGAGACTAAAACGAGGTGCTGCGGAATGAAGAGAAAGGGGAAATACGCCGCAATTACTAGTAATCCACTGATCTTGCGCATGATCAAATGGTAGAGTTGAGGTCCAAATATCTTTCCATTAGCGACGCCTCTAATGACGACAACGGGTATCCGAGTTAACCTTGGGAAACCCAAGACCATTGGGTTTACGGATCTATTCTGTATATCGAGTAGAAACTTATCGAAAATGATGCTGATATAAGGTATAACTACTGGTATACTGATTGAAGTTGATATGCTTCCCCAGTGCACGAGCATCACTGACCGTTCCCTCCCACCCCTGAAATCCTGTTCTATGTGTGCCATTCATTCTGAATCCAAGCAGGACGTCGCTGTACAAAAGAGAGAGCCGAATTCCACCAGAGAGAGCCGAATTCCACCTCCCAACGCCATATCCGTATTCGCCCCAGAAAAAACAAAGAGTGAAGGGAAAGAAAGAAGAAGAGTGAAAGATTATTATGCCCAGCTGGATCAGATCAGACAATGTTGTACACCCGCTTCGCAATCAGGTAACACGCCACCCCAAAGAGCAGCAGCCCTGCCGTGATGCACGCAAACCACGTCAGATCGCCCTCGTACTCCTGCCCCGGCACCCAGACGTTCATGCCCCAGAGGCCGGTGATGATGTTCATTGGCAGCACAATGGTTCCGAGGACGGTGAGCTTGCCGAGGACATCGGCGGTTTGTTCTTGGCGCTCGTTCATGCGGATGTTGATTTGGGCGAGGTAGTTGGCATGAGATCGGGCGAGGATCCTGGAAAGAAAGTGTTAGTTGGTTTTGGCTGTCATCGAAAAGTAAGGGGCGAGTGAAATGTACTTCTCATAGTGACTCAGGTTGGAGGTCATCGTCACAATGTGATCCTGGATATCGCCGAGATACAGGCCAATCTCTGAGCGGGGAGCAACCTCCCATCGCTCGTTGCAGCGCTTCGCGAAGCCCTTGATGACGTCCGCCTTGTTGCCCAACAGCCGGTACAGACTCATGACTCGCTTTCGGCAGTCTCCCACGCGTCGAAGCATGTCGCCGCTCGAATCTGGAATAGTCGCAATGTCATCGTGCTTTGCGGCCTTCTCGTCGTTTAATCGCTTGTAAGTCGACGTGTGTAGCTGTAGGATAGAGTCGTCGATTTCGTCAACCTCGTCCTCGATGTTCTGTATCAAGGGCTGGAAAACGTCTGTGATGTCGTCGATGATGGCATAGGAGATCCAATCCGACGAGAGAATCAGATAGTCCCTCAGCTGCCGTATCCGCCGGCGAACGTTGGCGGGATGCGGCGTCACGGAAAAGTGGAAGCTCAGGACGCCCTCCCGGAAGACAATCACGTACATGTTGACGGGCTCCAGGAAGTTATCGCTGTTAAAGTCCTGATCAAAGGTGCGGTAGTTGACAAAGTAGTAGTGGCGAAACAGCTCGACCTTTTCCCGGGCCTCCTGCAGCATGACGTCTTCGGCCGTCAGAGGATGAATGCCAAACGCCTTTGCCAGGACCTTCATCTCGTCTTCTGTCGGGCTGAAGATGTCGAGCCACCACACTGGTCTATCCCCGTATCGCACCGGCTTCTCAGATACTTTGGTCTCGCCCGCATTATTGCTGTTGTTGCTCTCCTTTGGCGTGAGGTGGTCGGGCGACTTGTTTCCGTGGACCGAGGCAGACCTGGAGCTGGAACTCGTTCTGTCTTTCGCAGGCGGCGACATGAGACCATCTTTTCTCGTGTCCAGCGAGGGCTGGCGCGTTGGAGGCTTAGTGTCCGCCTCGAGTCCCTCTGCCGAGTAGCGCGGTTTGGAAGGCTGCGACATGATGTCCTCGGATTCGCTCTCTTCGTCTGATGAGAGAACGCGGGGCTCGGGAATGAACAGTGCCTGGAAGTCGCTTCCCTGCTGAACGAGTCCTGATATAGACTGGCTGTGTATTGTGCTCTGAAACTCTTCGTTGAAGTAGGTGAATCTGTAGGGCGCCTCCTCTTCAGTTTGAAACCAGCCCTTTCGGACGGGCCGCAGACGGCCGTTGATGAGCTGCGGCTCTGTAATCGTCTTGACTCGTCGCTCATTGCTGCTGTCCTCCTTCTCGTACTGCGCCCAGTTTTCCAAAACGGACAGATCTGGCCACCGACCGCGGCGCCGGCGGGTTCTGTAACGTCGGTTATCGAACCGGGAAGCAGTCTCGTCGTCGCCAATATCGGACATGCCCGGTCCAGGAAAACAGACGTCGCCAGAAGCTTGGGGCGGCAGCCTCGTCTCGCGATCGGGCCGATGGGTGCCTTCGGCGTCGGAAAGCGCCTCGTCGCCGCTCTCCATGGTGAGCTCATCGCGCATCATGACATCGCCAAAGTTGAGCTCGATGCCGTCCGACGGGCCAAAGGTCGGGGAGCCGGGGATGGATGGCGGATGGTTGATGTCGTACTTGTCCTTGGAGCTGTACGCAGTCCTCAGCCTCTCCTTGGAGGAGGAGCTGGACTGTCTGCGGCTTCGGGTGCGGCTCTGACGCGCATCGCCTGTGCCGTAGCTTGGCATGCCCGCCTGTGATGCCGGGCGCCTTGCGGACTCTGAAAGCAGCGGCGCCGACTCATCCCAGCGGCCAGATGGGCTCTCGTCGCCGCTCTGCGCCGTCTGCATGGACCGGAGCCGGGAGTTGCTGACCGATGAGAAGGGATTCTGGAAGGAGCCGGGCCCGGCTATCGTCGACGAGCGGCGGACTCGCATCGGCTGCTGTTCTCTGGAGGATGAGGTCAGTACAGGGCACTCCAGCGAAATGAAAGGCAGCAGAACATGTAGTCAGCCACGGGAGCTCACCTGTGATCTAGCAGCGCTTCGCTGTCGATGCTCGTGCCGCTGAGGTTCGCCTGGGACACACCGTAAAAGCCATTGCCCGAGGACTCGCCCAGCTCGTCATGGTCGTGCAGGAGGGCAAAGCTCTTGCGCCTGGAGCGCTTCTTCTTGCCGCCGCGATGGTTCCTCTTCTTCTTCTGCGATCGCTGCGACTGCGACTGCGACGGCTGAGGTGACGACAGCTGAGCGGCTGGCGGAGCGGGAGGCATGAGAGTCGATGCGGGAGCTGGCGATGTAGCGGCCGAGGGATCGGGGCCCAGGGGCGAAAAGCGATTGCTGCTCGACATCTTCAGCAGCGTCTTCAGGGCGTGCAAAGCACCATGATCTTGCTGTAAGCGGTGTCGCGAAGGGGCGATTGAAGGGATCAGATGACAATAAACGATAGAATGAGCGCAGTACAGAATAGGGGGGCTGATGTGAGTCTTGTTGAACAGCGCAGGTTCTTTGTCCAGGGTTGGTGCTTGTTTGTTGGATGAACAGCCTTGGAAGCCAGGAATTTGGTGATGTCAGCACAGCTCATACGCTGCAGCCCTGCTGGGGGGTTTCGCCTCCAGCGTTGGCTGGTATGGGCGCAGTTCCAGCTGTTTGATTAGCTGCCCGAGTTCTACAGAGTTTGCGGGGGTGGCCGCAGGCGGTCACTAGCGCCAGAGCCACTGATTCCAGCAGGTTTGCCTCCAAATTGGCTTTGGGCTGTTCTTTTGACTCTTGGACACCGAGATTCTGAACGAGATAACCTTTGCATGCTAGAGTGCCGTCTCCACTAACAGCCACCGAATCATCTCGTCTCTTGCGGAGGGGCTGCTCCGCCTTGTCGATCGTGGGTATTGGTGCAAGCTTGATCTTTATCCTGATGTGCATGAGAAAACAAGTAAAATGGTAGACTTGAATAAACAATGAAAATTAAACCTCTAAATATCCCATAACCAAAGAGATGCCTCTTCCCTTGTACCTCTGCAGATCCCGGCCCAATGCTTATTTTCTTCAATGCTACTGTACTACAAAGAACCGTTCGGGAAACCCACGCACTACTGCACTTCACCCCGGTCTCTTCATGCAGCCGCAACACCCTTTGCCGGCTCGCCAAAGTCCCACAGCTTCACCAAGAGGCTGTCTGGGTTGGTGGCCGGTTCATCCTGGGGCAGGAAGATGCGCTTCGGGATCTGGAACTCCACCACCGGGGCCTTTTTGACGTCCTTGGCCATCTCGGCGTCCAGCAACTGCAGATGTGTTAGTGAATGTGTCAACTCAAAGTCACTGGGTGACGGCAATGCGAATCTGGACTTACACTAGCATACGAATGGTCCAAAAAGTCCTCCATGTTGTACGACTGCTTGGTAAATTGCTCAGAGATAATCTTGGCAATCGTGGCAATGTTGGGGTGGTAGTGCGACTGCAGCTGGACAACCTCCCACAAGCAGCTGTCGATTGCGCCCGTCTTCATGGGATCCGGTTCGGTAGGGTTGAACGCATCTTCAAAGCCATTGTCTTGGATGTGCTTCTTCAGCTCCGGGTCTTGAGCCGGCCTATGGATCATAAAGGTGCATGTCGGGTGGCGTCTCAGGAGGTTGTAGGTCCAGGGAACGACTGTCGCGATGGCGCTTGGGGGCGCGTTAAGCGCAAGGCGTGAAAGCCTCTTTACAAAGCTAGCAACGAGAGCGGCGGGAAGATGCGTTGAGCCGAGGAAGGTGTCCAGGAGGCGGAAGAAGCGCGAGCGGTGCCTGGAATGCAGGATGTCCTTGTCGAGTAGAGAGTAGAGCTTGGGGTAGAATGATGGGTAGTCGAGATTCCGCTGCTGTATGAGGTAAAAGACGCCGGACAAGGCAAGCAGGGACATGGAGCCGCCTGTGTTGTAGCAGCTCGTGAGGAAGTCGGACAGGAGCTCTGGTTTGGTGAACCAAGGCGCAATGTTTGTGGAAATGACGTTGAGTATGCGTTTGCGCTCCTCCTTCGTCCGGACAATGCTCAGGATGGCCAGCCAAGCGTCTTGGCCTTGTCGCTTGTGCTGGGTAACTGTCCTCAGATTGTGAGACTTCTTCTTGGGCCGCGGGACATAAAAGTCTTCAAGCTCCTCGGCGGACTGCGGGACGCCGTCCAGCGCTGATAGAAGGGCAAATACTGAGTCGAACAGGTTGTCCGAAATATCATCCTTGTCCAATCGGTCCAAGATTGTCCTAGAAATGGGTTAGTATCAATCATCACGGGTAGTCGAAGCTGTCGAGGTTGCTTACTTTACTGCTCGGAAAGTGTAGTATCTGATATCGTCGTACTGCTCGACGTAGGACTCGAGAAACGCCTTTCTCACATCTTCACTGCCTGACATGATGAGGACTTCGACAATGCTCTCGAGGAAAGCATACGGAAATGTGTATTCCTCCTTGTCGTAGAGATGCTCTCCCTCTGCCTTAAGAAGCCTCATGCAGAGAGTCAGTGCCGTGGCGGCGAGGTCTTCATCCGCCAACATCTGCAGCAGCAGCGACTTGTACTGAGCAAACTGGTCCTTTAGCCAGCCAACGACGACGGTGTCCTTCTCTGACAAGCCCTTCTTTGCGATGAGGGAGCCCTGGACCAGTAGCCGCAAAAAGATGCGACACAGAGCGACTGCGGCAAGCGTTGACTCTTCCTCTCCGTCCTCGTAGCGGCTGGCGATGTTCTGGAGAGTGGCAATGTCGTTGTAATTCTTCTTGGACTCGAGGATGCCCTGTTCCATGAGGAGGATCTTTGCGTTGGGGTCTTCGGCGTCATCGTTTGATGAGCGGCGCCGCTTGGCGACTTTGTTGGCCTTGTCTCCCGTGGAAGCTCTTTTGCGCTTTGCGCTGTCTTGAGCGCCTGCAGGCATTGTGAGGATCTGGAGGAAAGCGAAAAAGAAAAGAGGATTGAAGAAAAAAGAAAAAAAATTAGATGGTCGAGAGATCTAATGAGGTCCTATTGGAGGAACTGGAAGTGCAAAATTGACTTGCAATGACCCTGAAAAGAGTTGCTGTATGTGATTTGGCAGAAGCCGTTTATCAATCGCGAGTCAATCCGAGTGACAGACTGAAAATCTCATCTCATGAAAAGATATTGAAGAATTTCACTGCAGCCTTGCATCCTCCAGCCAATGACCGCCCCAGCCTGGTCCGCGCCAAGCTCCCCCAGTCCCGATAGCCGGCAAAAGCTCGGCTTCAAAAGTAGCTCAAACTGCCTCCAACCCAAAACCTCCAAAGTCATCCATCACGTGACTCAAACGTGTTACCGAACTAGCGCGATAAAACCTCAAACCTCATTCCCAGCTCCCGATTCAATGACAAGGCGATAAACCCCCGTCGAAATCCATCTTCACAATGGCGTCCCGCTTGGTGCGAAGCGCTGTCGGTATGTTGTCGCTTTTACTCAGAATCTCGCTGCTGCCGTTCCTGGCCCCCCAATTGGTGATGGTGCGCCGAGGCTGACCGAAGTTGCGAAACCCCATTCTCGTTGGATCCAAATAGGCGCTCCCCTCCTCCGAACCTCCCTCTCCCGAGCCGCCGTCCCGGCCATCTCCGCCGCCGCCGTGCGATACTCGAGCAACGTGCCCGCCGAGGACCCCAAGAAGAAGGCCCAGAGCATCATCGATGCCCTGCCCGGCAGCAACCTCGTCAGCAAGACGGCCTTCCTGAGCGCCACCGCCGGCCTCAGCGTCTACGCCCTCAGCAACGAGTACTACGTCATGAACGAGGAGACGGTCGTCGCCGTCTGCCTGCTCGCCGTCTGGACCGGTCTGCTCAAGTACGGCGGCCCTGCCTACAAGGAGTGGGCCGAGTCCCAGAACGAGAAGATCAAGAACATCCTCAACAGCGCCCGCGCCGACCACACCGAGGCCGTCAAGACCCGCATTGAGGACGTCAAGCAGATGAGCGGCGTTGTCGACATCACCAAGGCCCTCTTTGAGGTCTCCAAGGTATGATGCGCCCCTGGGGTGAAAGGAGAGATCCAAATGTTATGGCCGGACATATTTTCAGGACAACAGTCATATTGATTACCGAACAATAGGAGACTGCCCAGCTCGAGGCCAAGGCTTTCGAGCTCGAGCAGCAGACCGCCCTGGCCGCCGAGGCCAAGGCCGTCCTCGACTCCTGGGTCCGCTACGAGGGCCAGGTCAAGCAGCGCCAGCAGAAGGAGCTGGCCGCCGCCGTCATCGCCAAGGTCCAGAAGGAGCTCGAGAACCCCAAGGTCCTGCAGCAGATTCTGCAGCAGAGCGTGGCCGATGTCGAGAGTGCGTTGCCCCCAACTACTTTAAATCGGAGTTTGAATACTAACAGTGAATGAATATAGAGATCGTCTCCTCCGCCAAGGCCTAAATAGATGATGCGAGAAACAAAAAAAAGCTACTAGAGTCTAGATTCAAGGTCGCCGCAAACTTTCTTTCCTTTTGTCTCTCGAAGCAGAAACTCCTTCTTCCCCTGTGCATATAATAGCACCTGTGCATTAGCCAGTCAATCAAAGACACTAGTCGGTATCTTCGTCGTCATGCAGGATGCTTTTGACTGAGGTGATGAGTGCATAATGTCTCAGCTTGCAAGGCAACGGGGCGGAGAAATTGCGGGTGTAGTTATACTCTGTATGTTCTAGATGATTCAGAAAATGAAACAAAATATACATCAGCACGGAGATATGTCAGTGATATCGCTAAGATGATATCGTTGAGAAGTTGAGAAGACGTATCGAGTAGTTTAAAAGGGCTGCTTGTTAAATCCATATTATCTCATTGATACTACCTAACCCTGATATTCATATCTACCAGCCCAGTTATCCTACCCAAAACCACCGTGGAATGAACATAAGACGCACATTATAAACATATCTTGACAACATCAAAATAGATACAGCGGTTGAACCGGAAAGAGGAAAAGAAAACGACACCCTCCCTCATCTTTGACCCGGAATAACACCCAAGTTCTCGCGAACAAGGCAAGTAAAAAAGACACAAGAACAAAACCCATCACGGGAGAAATTCCCCCATCCCCATTAGAAAATCGGCCTCGACTCAGTCCACTTCTTGCTCTCCACTGCCGCAGCAGGCGTCGTCGAGTCAGGCAGATCAGCAATCTGATCCCGCGCCCACCGGCCGCTCATGCGTCTCCTCCGGACGCCATCGCCATGAATAGGCCCAATCCACTCCCACGCGCGACCAACTTCGCCGCTCCTGCCCTCTCGCTGGCCCGTACGAACATTGCTGTTCTGCTCAACGACCTTCTTGACCCTCTGCCAGATCCTCTCCCGCTCAGACACCTTGTGCACAGACCGAAGCACGTCGTCCCTCAAGTTGGGCAGAAACAACCAGGGGTCGTCCAGGTCCTCCTCGCCCAGCTCCTTCTGGTTCGCCAGCCTCTCCAGCACCAGGTCGACGAGCGCGGGCACCTGCGCGGAATCCATCAGGTGCTGCCGGTACCGGGCGCGCAGGTACAGGACCGCGAGCACGACGGCCGTTAAAAGTCCAATTGGGAGTCGATGTCTTGCCAGCCCGAGGCGGACGGAGCGCTTGAGCGCGCAGCCGAGCGGAAGGCGAGCGAGAGAGCTGGACGAAAGCTTGCGGTTTGAAATATCGGGGGAACCGGGCGATCTGTGGGATCAGGAGCGGCTCTGATTAGCTGCTATGTCAGAAAGCGAGTTTGATAAAGGGGGGGTTATGGGGGGTTTAGGCAGAAGCCATAGCCCACGGATATAACCCCGTTGTAAACATAAAGGAATTGTAATCGAAACTTACGTTGTCGTTACCATTTCCACAATCACTTCATCGCGGTCGGTGATTTCGCCAATGGCCGCCACCCAGAGGTCCTCGAATTCATCGCTGTTGAGCCTCTTGCTGCGCTTCCTGCTCACAGACGCCTTGAGCTCCTCCTCCGCGATGGCGGGAGAGTTGATCTTGGAGCCAGACTCATCACCGCATTCGTACTGGGCGCGGCGTTGTCTCAGCTCCTCAATTGCCTTGTCGGCAACAGCCTGGACGCGTCGCGCCTTTTCGCCGTCCGGCTCGCACGTCGGGGGAAGCGGGACAAGGCCGCCAAAGGACAGGGGATGGGGCTTGAGGACGAAGCCGCTGTGGCAGCGCACGGAAAAGTCTTCGTAGCAGTACGCATGTGCAGGGCATGGCTCGCACTGCGGTTCGACAAGGGGAACAAGAGCATCGGGCACGGGGAGTTCAGGCGGGATGATTTGCGTTGCTGGCCGGCCAAGACCGCAATAGCCGACGGCAACCTTTTCCTGTCGGTACCATGCCAAGTAGACGCCAAGCAGAGACATGAAGAGGACGAAAAATGGCGTCTTCAGGTTCGTCTGGCGGGGCTGCTTTTGCCTTCTGGGCACAATGGTGGTCTCGCCCCTCCGCGCGGCCTCCTCTAGCTCCAGCTGCGCGTCGGGGGTAAATTCCTCGCCGGCGTCGAGTGAGTAATCGGGCGATTCGTGTCTCGGCTTACGAGCGGACAATTCGTATGATGGTCTCGCGGCGGTGGACGGACGTGGGATGGATAGAGGCTCGATGTACTCTTCCCGTAGTCGGCTGGGCCTTTCGCCTCTAGCGAAGTCGTCGCCGAATCGTCTCCGGCTGGGAGTCTTGAGAGCGGGGGAGCCGCTTTGGAACGGGTTATCGTCGGTGAAGACACTCTCTTCTTCCTCGTAGGGAGCAGAGGATGGAACTTGGGGGCTCTGATGCGCGGCATAGTAGGGGGTGGCGCCGAACGGAGTAGCAGGAGCATACGGAGTGTTATGGGCCGTAGCGTACTGCGTGGCTGCAGAATAAGGCGTGGGCGCGTAATGAGAACTGACGGGCGTCTCTTCCTCTGCCTCGGGCTCATTCTTAATCTTTGGCGTGGCAGATCTCCGAGAGCGAGAGCGGCGCGTCGACTTGGGCGCCTCGGACTGCGGCGCCTCGTCCTCGTCGTAGTGGGACGGCTGGCGACTGGACCGGCTGACGGATCGCGCGCTGCGCTTCGTCTGGCTCTTGTAGGACGTCGGCGTCGTCACGGCCCCGTCATCGTCCTCCTTCTTAATGCGAGCCGATGCCTTCCGGGGCGACGCCGAGCGACGCGGCTTGCTGACGGGCGTGGGCTCCAGCGTGTGGTCCTCCCATCTGCCGGTGTCCTCGGGGCTGCCGGCGTTGACGATGCCCGAGCTGGAGCGCTTCGCCTTGGCGCGCTGGGCGCGCAGCTTCGCGACCTGTGGCAGGACGTGGGTTTCGACGAGCTCGACGAGCTGCGGCTTCTTGGCGGTCGCGGGATACTCGACGTTGTGCGTGACGAGGATCGAGCGCAGGCGAGGCACGGTGACGCTGCGCGGGTCGAAGCCGTCCTGGAGATAGTCGTCTGCGTCGGCCATGGCTGGCGGCTTCGCGAGCTTTTTGCGCTTGGGGTGGTTTGGGGAGTAAGAGATGATTCAATTTGATCTGCCAAAGCACAGAACAAGCATCAAGCAAAGATCAAGAACAAATTGAGTGAGACGCAAGAAGGAATGCGTTTGTCTCGGGAACTTGACAGGTAGCTGGAAATAAAACAGCCGGCCAGTGTTCAAAACAAATCGACCAGGTTCCCCCAATCCAGAAAAAAAAAAGAGAGCCAGAGTCTCGCCAAAAGGTGAAACTAGTCTGTAGTCTCACACCCTGGTCGAGAAAATCAAAGGCCAACGCTTCTTCCTGTGATCCTTGACGCAGCGCTGGTTTTATTTTTTGCAGAATGTTGTGTGTAAGGAGCAAAAGTGTGGTGATTGTTGAGCTGGTAGTCGAAGCTATTGTAGGCCCGTGAATTTCCTCTCCTCTGACGCAACGAGGTAATAGCGCCGTTGTCTGTGGCAACGTCTGGAGCCTAGAAGGAAGGGAAAAAAAGATGGAAAAATTCGGGGGAAAAAGAGGATTGATTCCCACATGAGTTTGACAGGCTTCGGCTGCGTGTTGGTCGCCAATCTGCTGGTCGTTGATTGCTGGGATTGTTTGTGTGCACCTCGCAATGTGGCTTGCACAGCCACAGCCACTCCCGCCGTCGCCACACCCCGCCACGGCGACTGTCCGTCATGCCATTTGGAGATCTGAAATGCTGCAGCTCCAACAGACTTGGTGACGAGATGCCGATTTGTCGCATCTGCCATTGAAGGCTGGACTTGACTCCCAACTCTCCATGATGGCGTCAAATAGAGCTCTATCTGCGAGCTCTCGGTTTGTATGCCACAGCTGCTCTCGCCAGGCGCGCAGCTCGAGCTCCTACCGGAGGTCTTATGCGACAACCTCTTCGCCTTCTCACGACATCTACGATGTGGTTTGCATCGGAGGTGGCCCAGCTGGGCTGAGTCTCCTCACAGCACTCCGTAAGAGACGAACCTTCTAATGACATGCAAACGGAAGAGTTCAATGCTAACACACCGTCATGCAGGCGCCAATCCCATCACTTCTCGCCTCCGCGTCGCCCTCATCGAAGCCCAAGACCTCTCCAAAACAGCCTCCTTCTCCCTCCCACCCACCCAATTCTCCAACCGATGCAGCTCCCTCACACCCACGACAGCCCAGTTCCTCAACACCATTGGCGCATGGCCGCATATGAAGCGCAACCGCATCCAGGAGTTTCACGAGATGCAAGTTTGGGATGGCGTGACGGATGCGCGCATAGAGTTTGACTGGCAGCCCGGCTCGTATGCCAGCCAGGGGAATGTCATTGCATACATGGCTGAGAATCTGAACATTACGTCTGGGCTGTTGAAGAGGATCAAGGAGCTTGGCGGGGTGGACTTGTTCGATAGTTCGAGGGTGGAGAAGATTACGTTTGGAGAGGAGACTGAGGATTTCGATTTGAGAGAGTGGCCTGTCGTGCACTTGCAGAGCGGAAAGTCTCTTGCGGCGCGGCTCCTGGTTGGTGCTGACGGAGCGAATAGCCCCGTACGAGCATTTGCGGGCATCGAAAGCCGTGGCTGGGACTATGGCAGGCATGGGGTTGTCGCGACGCTCGAGCTGGAAGGCGATGGCTGGGGAGGCGAGTACCGCAAGACGGCATATCAGCGATTCCTCCCAACAGGACCTGTTGCTATGCTTCCGCTGCCTGGCAACTACGCGACGCTGGTGTGGTCAACTACACCTGCGAATGCCGCGCTGCTGAAGAAGCTGGCCCCCAAGGACTTGATTGCGCTGATCAATGCTGCGTTTCGATTGAGTCCTGTCGACTTGGCTTATATGCACACTCAGTCTACGGGGCAGGACGACGAGCTCGCATGGCGAATGCAGCACACGCACTTTGACCCTGAAGCCGTTCCGCAGATGGTCGTTGGTGTGCAAGAAGGCAGCGTCGCATCATTCCCCCTGAAATTCCGCCATGCAGACACGTACATCGGCGAGCGCATCGCTCTTGTCGGCGACGCAGCGCATACCGTCCACCCGCTTGCTGGACAAGGTCTTAACCAGGGCCAGGGCGACATTCAGAGTCTGGTCAAGACGATTGAGTATGCCGTTGCCCACGGCCAGGATCTGGGAACGCAGATGTCACTCGAGTCATACAACAGCGAGAGATATGCGGCGAATCATGTGTTGATGGGAGTGTGTGATAAGCTTCACAAGCTGTACTCAGTGGAGAGCGGGCCATTGATTCCCCTGAGGTCTCTTGGGCTGAAGGCTGCGAATGCCCTTGGGCCGCTCAAGAGCTTCTTCATGGAGCAGGCTTCTGGTCGGGGACTGAGGGTCTGAACATAGTTGCTCTGCAGCGCTTAGGCTCCAATCACCCGACGCTTCCCCCTTAAAGAAGGGGGTTGGCCTCATTGTATTAATACCACAATATCGACATCACTGTCTAATGCCACGGGGTTGTGAGATTAACTCCAGAGAGCCACCGAATATGAACATGACAAAAAGTTTCGAGAGTATTTACGACTTTCTCCCAGTCAACTATGGCTACAGACAAAAGGAAACGGAATTCTAATATTTTTGCCTTCCCCCCATTTCATTTTACCTATCAACCTCACCTGTGCCATCAAGTTAGCAAGAATGTCTCCCAAGGAGCGAATGATCATCTGGGCTTTAGTGATATACGTACCAAACACAAGATCCATGGTACCGATTAAAGCGACCGCATCAGCCAGCAAGTGTCCCTTGGCAACGTGGTCGAAACCACCCAGGTGAGCAAATCCAGGAGCACGGATGTGGCACCTGTACGGGCGCTCGCTGCCGTCGCTGACGACGTAGACTCCCATCTCGCCCTTGGGCGCCTCAATGGCAGAGTACGTCTCTCCGGGGGGCACGGCGTAGCCCTTGGTGTAGAGCAAAAAGTGGTGGATCAGGGCCTCCATGTTCTCCTTCATGGCAGTTCGGGGAGGGGGCGAGATCTTGTAGTCCTCGACGCGGACGGGGCCGGCGGGCATCTGGTTCAGGCACTGGTGGATGATGCGCAGGGACTGTCGGAACTCCTCCATTCTGCACAGGTATCTGTCGTAGCAGTCGCCGTTGACGCCGACGGGGACGTCGAACTCAACCTTGTCGTAGGCGTCGTACGGCTGGCTCTTGCGGATATCAAAGGGAACTCCGGAACCGCGGAGCATGACGCCGGTGAAGGACAGGTTCAGGGCATCAGCCGCGGAGACGACACCAACGCCCCGCAGACGCTCGACCCAGATGCGGTTGTCGGTAAGCATTTCCTCGGTCTCGTCGATACGATCACCGAACTGTGTAGCCCACTGGTAGATGTCGTCGAGAAGGCCAATGGGGATATCCTGGTGAACACCTCCAGGACGAACGTAGGCAGCGTGCAGACGAGCACCAGAGACTCGCTCGTAGAATTCCTATACGAAACAATACAATTAGTCCCACTAAATAAGCCCTGGTTTTCACGCCTTCTCTCTTTCTGCTTCAGCAGGGCCGCATACCATGAGCTTCTCTCGCTCCTCGAAACCCCACAAGAAAGGCGTCAAAGCACCAACGTCCATGGCGTGTGAGAGGACGGACATGAGGTGGTTCAGAATTCGGGTAATCTCGCCAAACAGGGTTCGAATGTACTTGGCGCGGTCGGGGATCTCAATGTTGAGAAGCTTCTCAACGGCCAGAGAGAAGCATTGCTCGTTGGTCATCATCGAGACGTAGTCGAGACGGTCAAAGTAGGGCAGGGCCTGCAGATACGTCTTGTACTCGATCAACTTCTCCGTTCCTCGGTGCAGCAGGCCGACGTGGGGGTCGGCTCGGACGATTTCTTCACCGCTGAGCTCGAGAATCAACCGGAGCACGCCGTGGGCGGCAGGGTGCTGGGGACCGAAGTTGACGGTGTAGTGCCTGACTTTGCGACCCTCGACGCTGTTCTCGTCGCGCGGCTTTTTGTCGTTGGAGGGCTGCGGCCGGGTCGGGAAGCCGTAGATGTCGCCGGTCGAGTTGAAGTGCTCGTCGGTGGGCACGATGCGCGTGCCCTGATGCTCGGTCGTCGCATATCGTCGGACGGCAGATGCTGAGAACGGGCGAGCGGCGAACGAGGTCGCAGTCGCAGGGCGAAGGCAGAGGCGCCGGGCACTCTGGCCAATGAGTCTGTGGACGGCGGCCATTGCGGGCGGTCGGGGGGCGGCGAGAGAGAGACGCGAGGCTGAGGAGGCGAAGACGGTATTCCAATCCCCAGAGGAGCCTCTGCTGGCCCGAGATCAATGGCTGGATTTGGACGGAAGTTGGTCGCCTGGGAGGTTCGTGGCCCGTCAGAGGTTCCCGGATCGAAGAATCGGGGAAGCTTGCAGTTCCGTGATGGTGGGGGCGCCGGAGTATCATTTTTGCGCCGAGGGCCAATCAGCGCGCTGCAATTGGCAAATTGCCTCTTGTCGTTGCCTCATCGACTTGTGGCGATAAGTGAACATGAGGAGATGTAAGTTGATGAGATGCTCTTCAAGTCTCTCTAGTATCAGACATTTAGATATGATATCTCATCTTAGGTGATTGCATAATAGGTTGTTATAGTAACTCTTGTATAACTAGTTGACTTGTGTGCCTTAAGGTGTAGATGCAGATGGAGCCACACTGACTGATGATCTAGCATGACCTCGTCCCTCAATCTCAATGCTATATACATGTCCCTATATGTAATTTCTTTGGCTACCTACATCATGTTATACATACATGTGTATACCAACGCTCATTCACTTTAAATCATCTCTCAAAAGCCCGAAATTAATCTCATCCATAATCTTGCCGCCCTTCTCAACGGCCCCTCTCCCCCTCCCCTCCAGCACAAAGCCGCACTTCTGCAGCAACTTCTGGCTTGCGGCATTGCTCTCATACACATGAGCCTGTATGCGATTCAGCGTCGGCCACGTCTCAAACGCCCATCTGGTGAATGCCCTCAGCGCCTCAGTTCCGTAGCCCTGACGCCACACTGACGGCGTGAGGTAGTACCCCAAGTCCCACGTCCTGTAGAGGATATCTGTCAAAGCATGAGTGCCAATTCCACCAATGAGGAGCGCCTCTGTCGTTGAAGAGTTTCCTGGAAATCCTGGCTTCAATAGTATTGCAGCGCCATGCGGATAGGCTGCCGTATCATCGTCGTGAAAGGTCTGTTGTATGAACTTCTCGGCGTCGGCAGTTGTGTATGGGCTGGCGAAGCGGTCGCTCATGTAGCTGGCGACTTGTTCGTGATTTGCGGCCACAGCCAAGTTTGGGGCATCTGAGATGAGATAACGCCGGATGATGAGCCTTTCTGTTTCCACTAGGACGGTGCCGGGCTCGCTGCTCGGCGGGCATGGCGATGGGAGGATCCTGTTCTTCTCTAGGCTAGGCATGATGTGATTGCAATATCGTGACGTTGAGGATACACCGACTTTGTCTGAGAATTATCTTATCCATATCAGACAGTATATAGGGCGGGACTGTATTTGGAAACCATGGAGTATGGTTGGGGGTGCTTTAAAGGCGAATATGAATGAGTGAGTCACTCCAAAGCCGAGCACGGCTACCGGTGTATGACTCTATGCAATGGTGCCAAATGCAGCAAATGACATGCCAAGTTCTTCACATGGCATTCTTGAACCAATTCGACTTGCTCGCAACTAGAAAGGAGGGTAATTGACTTGCGGAGCATTCTCCTATGGTTGTCTCTTAATGTCAATGACACAAAACACCCAGAGCCTAAATGTGCATTATCCATGACCATACTTCCATGACTATTCTTCCCTTCCATGAACCAACCATACCATGCTTCATACAGATAATAGTTGAACAGCGATACACTCTGACAATGGTGCTATCGCTACAGGTAAGTTTACAACACGAAGTCTATCGCCTCACAGCCTGGTTGTATGTCCACCGTCCTTGAACCCCTCGTTTGTCATCCCTTGGTGTTCATTCAACCCTATCGTCGACCATATCTTCCAATGATTGATCTTCACAAACACCAGACGTCTTGCTGTCAAGTATCGGCCGGTCGGCTGTCGTCGCTGTTCTTGGAACCATTGTCGGACCACTCTCCTGACCACAATCGTGGAGATACCGCCAAGTGTCATTGAGTGGTTTTCGAGCAGAGCTACACAACCAGAACTCCCGTTCTGAGTATGTTGTTTGTGTGGCTGGTGTTGCCTTAAGCTCTCTCATCTTCCAAGGTCCCAAAATGAAAGAACTTTTGGTCGAATTTCTTCGACCAGCGATTCTGAATACTGTTTTCCCTCCTCTACAAGAGCTCAAGCTGCATAGCCCGGTGGTGTATCTGAAGGAACTGGTTTTGGGGGTGTTGATCATGGAAACACTGGTCGAAGAAGAGCTGATCCTGAGGGAAGTGGCTGTGAGTAGATTGACTCGGAATAGGAGTTTCTATCTTGCCCCAGAATAGCCCAGATGTCTAATCTTGTCCATTTGCCGATGCAACATTGGGATTTTGCGGGAGGATGGTCAACTCCGATGGGTCCAGGCACTCAATGTTGATGAACTCCTCAGGAGGCGTCGGATAGCAGCCCCGATGGTCTACCGTGTTCGGATATGTGGATGGACCAGGCCTTGTCTCCTGCTGGCTTGGCTCTCTGCTCAAGGGAGGGGTGGGCAGCTCGACGCTGCCGTCCACACGCTTGCGCTTCTTCCCCTGACATTGGGCTGCGTCGTATTCCCTCCGCAACCTCGACTTTGTCCTTCGCCACAGCAGACTATCTCCGGGACTCTCTTCCAACCACTTTCGATGGGACTTGGCCACGTAGGCCCAGTCTCGCATAAACGCGAATTCCGAACGAAGAGCCTCCCAACAGCACGGCTGACACGACCGGGAGGAAGACTTCCTTGTCGAGACCACTCGCGGGACGCCACAGTCGCTGGTGCTGGTGTTCCAGTTCAAGTCGCGGCTCCCATCGTACGCCAGCGGCATGCCCTTGTTGGCGCTGATGAAGGGCATGCATGGCTGGGTCACGTACCACCCGATGGACCGACAGCAGCTGCTGTTGCGGCAGTGGATTTCGCGTGCTTTGCACATGGTGTCTGGCTGGGAGCTCTTGGTTTAGCGGACTGATGTGGCTTATCGAATGGTTGGAGATGGAGAAGAAGAGGCACAAGAACTTGTTGTTGGATGGGACTTCTGTCTGTTATGGGCAGGACGAAAGGCGGGCTATTTATACTTGTGCCCCTTGAGCCTTCTTCACGATGCTAATACAGCCTTAAACCTTCCGCACAAGGCTACGGAGCATTTCGGCAACATTCGGACTGAGCAGGATCAGGTAACCCATATTTGTCTGAAGGGGGAGCCTCAAAGTTTATGTACTTTCCGTCTTAGGCCAACCGGTCTAGGTATAAGGCACTTATCGGAGAGGAAGAGCATTTACCAAGATGCTTGACATGGCAAACGCTGCCCAGCAAACTTTCAGCTTTTGGTCATGGTCGGCTATGAAATGACTTCCTCGGACTGTCTGAGAAGCTATACTCGTGCAACTCTATGGTTTCTACTTCCCCCCGTCAGAGTGAACTAGAACGAATAGCAATATGTATCTTCCAATGCTTTGAGTATCTAGGCCAGTCTCTCTCTAGGTCACAATCTGGGAATGATATAGTGCCGTGCCTCAAGTCTCTCTCATCGTGATCTTAACCTTCAATCCCTTCAAGAAGACGAGGGTGCTTGATGAAGGAATGCGTTAGCGCGACCAAGCCATTGAACCCAACAAGGATTTGAAGAGTAACACTCACCTGCAAACATCAGAAATATTCGCTTCATCGACAAGCTCAAAGTTGTACCGCATCAGGAGAGTGGAAACCAGCTTGTCCATCTCGAGCCAGCTAATGTCTGCGAATCTTTCTTAGCATCCTCTTTGTTCCACAACATGTGCATATCTTGTATGCTGTGTCTATGTCTTGCATATTGCATGTCACTTACTCTTTCCAATGCATGTCCTCGTGCCGCCACCAAAGGCGAAGAAGAACCTCCCTACGACAGAGAATGTCAGTCTCATCTGTGTAATTAAGTCTTGTCGACATTGCCGTTGCTTTGCTTACTCAGGTGGCTAGCATCCTCTCCCAACCAGCGTTCAGGCTTGAACTCCTCGTAGTCGGGACCCCAAATCTCGGGTGCATGATGGATAACCCAAGGGCTGCTACCAACAACTGTCTGATTCCAGGCAAACGCAGTGTCAGATTATCATGTCAGCAAGCCAAAGTAGTGCACCGAGACGCAGCGATTCAGTGACTTACACCTCCTGGGATGAATCTGCCGCAGATCGTCATGCCTTCCTTGGGGACATCTCTGTCGGGGATCGTTCCGACCGGGCTGAAGACCCTCAACGCTTCGTAGATGACGGCCTGCAGATAAGGACAGGCCTCGGCTTCATGGAAGGTGACTGGGTTTGACAGTTGGCCTGCTGCCTTACGCTCCTCGAGTTCGGCCCTGAGCTTTGCTAGGGTACGGGGGTGCTTGAGGAGGTTGAGGAAGATGCTGCGGAGGCCAATGGCCGTGGTGTCGGATCCCGCGAAGACATTGGACGTCATCATAAAGGAGATGGATAGATCAGTCCTATCTCTGTGTTAGCATGAAAGATATAGGATTGTAAGATTGGAGCATACAGTTCCGGCTTGTTTCGTGCAGTCTGGAAGAGCTGTCCCACAATGTCCTTGTCGTTGCCTCCCTTGTCCCTTCGGTCTTGCACCTCGGACTTTGCAAACTCGAAAAAGTAGCCATTCCGATCATTTGCAGCAATGAAGTTTCCAATATAGGGCAGGATAAACCTCTGATGGAACCTATAAATCGACGGCGCGTGCATCAGCCAACTCGTGCTGCTAAAAGCACGCTCAATCCTTCCAAAGATGCCCTCGTCGGTGCCCCGGTCGATGAATCCGAAGGGCTTGGAGAAGGAAACGACGCCAATCACATCAAACGCGAAGAGCTGGAACCAGTTGCCGAGGTCGATGGGGTTTGGGGAGAGAGCAAAGGCGTCGAACTTGACGAGCAGATCGTCGAGGAGACGGTCAACTTGCGGCTCGAGGTGGACGACTGACTCCATTGAGTAGGGTCGTGCCACGAGTCGCCGCTGGGCCGCATGGATCTTTTCGCTGCGCTCGCCTGCAAGATCAAAGGATCGCGATCCCTGAAGTACAGCATAAGAGGACGATTTGACGAAGGCACCGCTGACCCCTATTCGATGGTGAGTAGGACGATTACGACGCAATGGACAGGAAGACAGTAGAAAGACGCTTCTGGTTGTAACTGACAAAATGCCGTGATGCCAGTGGCTGAGAAGCGTGTTCGAATAGATAGGATTGAGGCGGAAAAGGTGAAGACAGGGGGTGAGATGGGAGACATACTATAGATCGTCCGGAATGCATCAGGGTCTCCGATGCTCCTGCAAAGCGACACGCAGATACTCATTAGCGGTGATTAACCTATTAAACCTGCACAATACTACGGATTGCCGAGGGAGAGTATGTGAGAGTAGGGATGAGCATGAAAACTCACAGCTGGTTGGGTCCGATACGCACAACACTCCCGTACCGACGATGCAGCTCGCCCAACTTACGATGCCACTGGCCTCGAGAGGTGATATATGGTCGCCATAATGAGCTCACCTTGGCCGCAAAAGGGCCTGGAAATGAGGCCAAGGGCGAGAAATAGCATTGATAGACGACGTAGGCAGCGGACGCAACCAAGAGGGCTGAGCCGAAGACGATGAGGAGATGGAGAGGGTTGGACTGGGCAAAGGCGAGCATTTCTCTATACTCTAAGAGAGTCGGGTCCGGCATGTTTACCATGTTGGCGCAGCCACGCGTGGAGGAGGAGCGTGTTGCAGAGAGAGCTGGCTGGAGGTTGTGATGCTTTGGCTGTGGTGATCTCGAGGGAATCGGCTCTGTTCTTAGAGGAGTCGACTTTGCAACAAGAGTGATGTTATATACTTGCTTTCAGTGGGGCCGGAAGCAAGAGTTGCGATCTTGCTGAAAAGGAGATCTTCGATGCCGAGGAGTAGCCACTTCTTTGCCCCGAGCTTTATTACAATTCGTGCAGGATAGGTTGTTGAAGCTATTCCCCGCCCACCAGTTTGGGTACGGACACTGTGCGCATGAATGATATACAGGCTATTTGTAGCCCCATTCTACCAATGTCCTTTCGAGCTTTGCCCATTTTTCTTGTATCAAGAGCATTTGCCTCCAATAAAATTGTTGGAACACGAGTATCTGGCATATGGTCGCCTGGCCTTTGGACTAGTCCGTGAGTCCATGGAGCTGCACCTCGAAGTCCGGTTCTCCATTTCCGCACTGACATTCCCTTGAACTGCCGAGTCAAGAATTACCGACCTGCTGGTACGAACAATCGTGTGTTGCATATGAAGCTTCTGTAAGCGGTGCTCGACGGAAAGGTTGCTGGCTGCAATCAACTAACTGCAGGTATGACATTACGTTTGAGCGCCAGCCTCTGAGCAGCTAACATGCCAAATGATCCAGTCTCTAGCAGTTGACAACCAACGATTCAAATGTATCATTGACGACTTCTTTATCATGACCTCCCTTCACTATGCGATGGGCCCAGAATGGGCAAGGAGATCGTGCATACCTTGCCAATGTACAAAGTCTCCGCGGAAAGTCCGATCATATGGCTCATCCAATCATATCTTTTGCATCCCATGGGTGAGGAAGGGGTTAAAAGCAGATAAAACCGACCGACAAATTAACTGCGAGGATGCCGCTGACCGAGTAGCGCATAGAAAGATGCTGTCGAGCTCCAGTCGTATTTTGACGATTTTGCAAGGAAGCCTTCCACCGCCCGAGCATGTAACGAAACTGCCGGTTCTCCATATACTCGGCATCTTTCGGTTTGGTTTGTCAAGGTGTATCGGGCGCCGTGGAGGCTCGGGATTTATATCTTGCCTGTTATGGTAATCATCATGCTTACATACACTTTGTGTAACTCTTCAAGATGAACATTGGAAACAATGTGAAGGGGAATTACAGACGCACTGTATTCAAATATACCTACGAGTTCATATAATATGAACATGACATTCCGTGTCGATGTTTAGTAAGAAGAAAAAGAAGCAAATTGCCAGCAAATATGCTTTTGTAGAATGGAGATCGATCACTGCACAGCAAAGAGCGTGCCGTCATGAGCCACCTCTCATTGCTTTGATCATTCACAATAGCTGTTGCTTCATAAGGTTATCAACAAACCAATAAATTGTACTCTGCATATAAAGAGCCGAAATATAGTGACTTGATAGTATATAACGGTCTCTTTCACGACTCAAGTATTTCCCGACGTCAGGAGTTGGAGGAAAGTCCGACCAAAGGTACTTGCTCACCTTTCAAGGTTTGCGCCCGCGTAAACGGCCCCAGTTTTAGCGGGATCTCGGGCCGCCGGGATTGTTGTTCTAGCGCTTCTACAGCGGCTAAGCGAGGCGCTAGAAGGCTTCCATCTCACACTCGGCTTTCACCAAGACACATGCACTCCCCGCCATAAGCCATTTGTACAAGTT
The DNA here is from genome assembly GCA_020002365.1 of Trichoderma gracile. NCBI lineage: Eukaryota > Fungi > Ascomycota > Sordariomycetes > Hypocreales > Hypocreaceae > Trichoderma > Trichoderma gracile. Next base: position 5,024,626 of record JAINEY010000001.1, on the reverse strand, counting down.
GAATCTGTGCCCTGCAACTGGCTTCAACAGTATAACCGTGGTAGTACAAAACGACTCGTGCCCGCCGCTGGATAAAGAGCAGGGCTGGAATAGAGAAAAGCTACTGCGACTTAACGTAAGGCAACTGACCTATAAAGATCAAGACTTGATGGGCACACCATGCTGCTGCCTCTACAGCACTCTCGTTCTGCATGAGGAAGTCATCTCAAAGTCACAACAATAATAGCAAATCTTCTGATGCCATACAGAAAGTCTGGTTATCTGGTCGGTTCCTTCTATATCTATGATTTGTGGCTATTTTTTCGCCTAATGGCAGAACATTATGTAACGCTTTCTCCTCAATCTAAATTGCGTAGCGCTGGAAGTCGCTATAATCCGTGGCTTTGCAGGCGTTAGGCTTAAATGCTAGGAAGTATAGCAGCTTCACTGGAAATTTTAGGCGAATTATATATACAGTGGGGTATTAAAAGTCTGCATATAAACATAATTCTAGCATACCTTAAATAATAACATAATAACTAAAAAGATATATATCTTAGCTAATTTATATAGGAAAAATAAAATATATAGTTCTTTTAAAAGCTAATTTAGTATATATTAATATTTAGTATATTAACCCTTTACTACCTGTACTACTACAAGTCTATAAGGCAGTAAATTAATTAGCCCTTAAATTTTATTTTATATAATAGTAGCCTATGCTTTTTATAAGTATTTTTTAAATTCTTTAATATTAGCTAAATTTTACTTAAGATTAAAAAGATATAAAAATATTTTAAAAAGCTATTACTTTAAAAATGCTATATATTTTTAATAAGGTTAAGATCTAGTATAATAAAATCTAGGCATTAATTATAGCCTTATTATAGCAGCCTTACCTTTTTTTTATATAAAAAAACTTTAGCGCTTAAGCATAAGCCTAACTTACTTACTAATTAATTAGCACTTTAATATATTAAAGTTATATAAAATTAGCTCTAATTCTATTTTATATAAGTATAATATACTATACCTTTTTACTTTAAAGCTTTTTAAGCTTTAGTTTAAATATAATTACTTACTATTACTATTACTTACTTAACTAGCTTTTTTTATTTTATTATATTTTAAAGCTTTTACTATAAGTTATTTAAATAGCTATAATAGTTATTATATAATTTATAATAGTAAAGCTATAGCTAATATTTTAAAAAGCTTTTACTAACTCTTAATAAATTCTACCTCTTTTTATATATTAAAAAAAAACCTCCTTAATAATAACCCCTTTAATTAATTATAAAAATATTAATAAGCTTATTATTAAAAAATAAACACTTTAAGCTTATATTTCTTAACTTAAATAACTTATTAAATACTAATAATAAAAAAAAAACTTTATAAATACCTTTTTAAAAATTAAAGCTTTTATAATTTAGTTTTAAAACTTAATTTTATTAAAAGTTATTATAAAATAGTTATTAAGTAAGTATTAAAAAGTATATTAACTTTTACTTAAGAGTATGCTATTAAAAAGTAAGTAAAAGCCTTTATATATTATAGTAAAAAAAGGCTAAGGTAAAATAAAGCCTTTATATTTTAATATTTTTATATATTTTATAAATACTATTATTATAATTATCCTTCTTTTTAAAAGTAATATCCTTATTATTAAGTTAACCTTTTTTTTAATAGTAAATTTATAATAAAATTTTTTTTAAATAACCTTAGTAATATATATAATTTATATATATATTATAGCTTAATAAAAATTTTTTTTTTTTTATTATTTTATATATTATTATTTAATATTATATTTTTTTAAATTTTTTATATTTTTTTTTCTTACTTATTTTTTAATAATTTTATTATATTCTTTTTTTAATACTTTTACTTACTTTTTATAAAATAAGACTATTTATTAATTAACTAACTTAGTTATATAATAGTATTTTTTAAATAATCTACTTTATAAATAGCTTATAAAATTAAAAAGATATATAATATTTTTTACTAAATATAAAAATAGTATAAGACTTTTTTTTTATTTTAAACTTAAGCTAATTTAGTATATATTTAGCTAAAATAAATACTTTTATTTTTTTTACTTTTTTTACTTTTTTATAAAATAAATAAAATAATAAAAGTAATACCTTTTTTATTATTAAAAATACTTTTACTTATTATATAAAATACCTTTAAGTATTAAAAACAGTTACTTATTAAATATATATAACTAAAGCTATTAATAAGTAATTATATAAAACTAAAGTATATAAAAAGTATATAATACTTTTTAATATTAATTACTTATAGTATATAAAATACTTTTAAGCTATAATTATAAATTATATTAATAATCTAGTTATTAAACTGCCTTTTTATAATAATAAGAATTTTATTAAGTATATTTTTAATATAGCTAACTTTACTTATTATTATTATTATATTAAAAAAAATACTATTTATTATATATAAGTTTTATAATCTTTTTATAAATATATTAATTAAAAAATTAAAAAAAGTAAACTTATAGTTATATTAATTAGTAATATACTTAATTATATTAAAATTTTATATTATTTTTTTATTTAATTTTTTAAAGTAATAAAACTAAATAAAAATATAAATATAAATATTAAAGTAAAATTCCTCTTTTTTAATAAAAGTTATAAGGCTATTATATACTTAAGCTATAACTTATATATTACTTTTAATAATATTAAAACCTAGTATTACTTTAACTATTTTTTTATAAATAAATATAAGTATATTTTTTATATTACTTATTATTTATTAATAACTAAATATAAAACCTTTTTAGCTTATTAATTTACTTATTTTTTATTATATTATTAAAATAAAATAAGTTTTTTATAAATTTATAATAATATTATTAAGCTAATACTTTTTAAAAATTTATTAAAGATTTTACTAGTTATACTTAAAAAGCTAAAAAAGTATAATAATATAACTTATAACCTTACTTACTTTTTATTAATAAATATTATATAAGCTAATAAGTAGTATTATTAATAGTATATAAAGCTTAATACTAAATTATAAATAATTAGTAAAAGCTATTAAATAAGTAAATTTAAAAAAATTTACTTATAAGCTAGCTTATTTTACTTTAAGACTAGTACTAGCTAAGTATTAATAAAATATTATAAGTATTTTTATACTTTTTTTAAAAGGTTATTTATAAAGCTAGGCTAAGTAATTAATAATAAATAATAAAAATTTCTATTATATTATTTTTTTATTAAGTATTTTTATTACTAAGGTTTTTATTAATTTTTTATTTATATTTTTTTTACTTTTTACTTTAATTTTACTTTTATTTACTAATACTTTTTAATAAGCTTTATAATATTACTTATATTTTTTTTAGTTATTTATTAATTATATTTAAAAGGCTAGCCTTTTTACTTAATTAAGTAGTAAAGTTTATTATAAATAGCTTTATTATTAAAAACCTTTTTAATTTTTTATTTTTTATTATTTTTTTTAAAAAAAGGTATTAATAAGGTTTTTTTATTTTTATAAAAATTTTTTATTTATAACTTTAAAAGACTTATATAAAATATATTATAAATATAATTATATTATTTAAATAAGGCTAACTTATATACTTAGTTTTTAATTTTTTTTAAAATTTAAAAAGGTTTAATAAACCTAAGTATTAGCTTTTTTTTTTCTTTTTTTAGCTTAAGGTTTTTTATTAATAGTTTAATTAAGTCCCCTTTTTTTAAAGTTAGCTTTTAGTATATCTTATTATATTAAATTACTATTTTTTTTATTATAATTTATTATTATATTTTTAATTATTAATAAAGCTATATAAGTCTTTTTATTTTTACTTATATACTTAATACTTTTTTTTTTATAATATTATTTTTAATATTTATATAAAAATTTATATTATATTTAAATATAGCCTTATATAAACTTATTCTAGTTATTATACTTTTAATATTATTATATACTTATTATATATTTTATAAAAAATTTAGCTAGGTTATTTATTAAGTTTTTATAAAGTATTATAAGTAATATTTTAATATTTAATTTATTTTTTTAATTTATTTATTAATTTAAAAATAAAAAGCAGTAAAAAGTTATTAATAAATCTTTAAGTAAAAGTATAATTTTAATTAAAATTTACTTATAAAAATACTTTTTTTATTTAATATAATTTCTTTAACTAATTTATACTAAAGCTTTACTTTTTTATAAAAAAGCTTAGCTAGCTATATAGTATTAATTATAATAAATATAAAAAAAATAATATATATTTTAAAAATTAATTTATAATTATTAAAATTATATTAACTTTTTTATTTTTATATATTATTATTAAAAGGCTTATAATAAAATTTATATTAATCTTTTTTTAAAAGTAGTTAAAAATTAATAAGGATTTAAGCTTATTATAAAGCTAATACTTTTAAATTATATTTCTTTAATAAATCTAGTATTTTTTAATATAAGCCTAAACCTTTTAATTTATTTTATATTACTAGAATTTTTATTTAAAAAAGGCTAGTATTTATTTTTTATTAAAATAACTTATTAGTAAATTATTATAATATAGCTTTAAAAGTTTTTTATAAAATAGCTTATTTTTAAAAATATATATTAATTTTTTAAATTAAAGTACTTTTTAATTTATATTTTAATATTTATTACTTTTATATAACTTTTTTTTTAAAATTTATATAATATATTTTTTTACTTTAATATTATATTTTTATACTTTTTTAATTTAAGCTAGTAAGTTATTAATAACTTTTATATTATATACCTTTTTAATATATATAATATTTTATAAAAAGGCAAGTTACTTATAATTAACTATTACCTTAGCTTAATTAGCTAGTTTAAATAAGTTTATAACTTTTTTTTTTATATTTTTATTAACTTAAGTTTTACTTTAAATAGCTATTATTATAAACTAAATATAAACCTTTATTATTTTTATAAAGTAAGACTTTAAGTTAAGTTTAAATTAATCTTTTACTTAAAGTCTTTTTTTTTATAAAGGCTTTTTATTATATAGTTATAATTATTTTATTAAGTTAAAAAGTAAGTTAATATTTAAAAGGGATTTACTATAATAATTTACTTACTTTAAAAAAGTATTTATTAAGTTATTTTTTTTTATATAATACTTAATTATAAAGTAAAATAATATTAGTTTTATATATTACTATACTTAATATTTATTTAGCTTTAGCTTTTTTATAAAAAACTAAAGGTTATTATAATTTAATAATACTTTTATTAAATTTAATACCCTTTTAATATAATATTACTAATATTTAAAAAACTTAATAATAATAAATATCTCTTAATTTAATATATTATAATTTTATTTTATAAATATAAACTTTTAAAATTAAAAGGCTATTAAGTAATATTATTTTTTATTATTAAGTTAAAATAAAATACTTATTATTATATATTTTAAAGTATTAGTTTTAATATATATTAGCTTTTTAAAGTTAAAATATTATAATAAGGGTGCTTTATTAAACTTATTTTATAATTAAAAAAATATAGCCTTTTTTTTTAAATTTAATATTAATTTCTTTAGCTTTTTTTTATTCTTATTACCTTTTAATAAAAAAATTAAAAAATAAGCTATACTTAAGTATTCTTAAATAAACTAGTAGTAAAAGTTATAAAAGCTTAAAAAAACTTAAATTTTATAATAGCTTTATAGCTTAAGCTAGGTTTAAATAAACTTAACTTACTTAAAGTTTATAATAATTTCTTTAATAAATAAAATAAAGTTTAAGAATTTTACTTAATTTTTATAAAAAAAGTATTTAAAAGCTTTAATATATAGCTATATATTTTAAAGCCTTTTAAGTATTTATTAAATATACTTTATATACTTTTTTTTAATCTTAAAAAAAATAAGGATATTATTTAAGTAAATTATATAAATAGTATTAACTAATCCTTTTAATATATTATATATATAGTATTAAAATATAATTAAGGTATTTATAAGTTTTATAAGTATTATAAAGAATTTATAATAACTATATTATATATAAGAAGCTATTTTTTTTTTTTATATAAATATAATAATATATATTTTATATATTAATTTTAAAAAAAAACTATACTTTATTATATTAATTAAATAACTTTAAAATAAAAAGTAAAAAATAATAATTTTTTTAAGTAATAATATTAAAACCTTAATAATTTATATATAGCTAAAAGAATTTATTTTTTTTTTAAAATAAAAAGAATTAAAGCTTTAATAAAACTTTATAAAAGTTATATATAGCTAGCCTTTAAGTTCTTATTTAAATACTTTTATAATATTTAAAGCTTTTATAAAAAAAAAAGGTAAATATTATTATAAAAAAGAGTAATACTTAAAAGTAAGGGAATTTTATATTTAATTACTTTATAAATAAAAAAGGTATTTAATTACTTATTATTAAAAATATTTTTAAAGCCTTTTAGTTTTTTAAAAATATTAAATAGCTTTAAATTATTTTTTATAATAAACTCTTTTTTAATATTAATTTTATATTTTTAAAAAGTTATAAAAAAAATAAAAATACTTTTTTTTATAGCTTAAAATAACTTTTAAAGTTAAATTTTTTAAACTTATTTTTTTATAATTTTAAATTACTATTTTTAAATTTATAATATATTTATATATTTATTAACTATTATAAGTATTTTTAATAAAATAAGATTTTTTTTTACTTTTAAATTTTTATTAATAATAATATATACTTATATAAATTTATAAATAATACCTTAAGTATTAAAAATATAAAAAAAGACTTTTTATACTTTATAATTAAAAAAGCCTAGCTTTATAATATTAATTAATACTAAAAGGTAATTAATAAGTACTTATTATAATTTTTAAGCTTAAGTAAAGAAAATATTAATAAGGTTTATAATTATACTATAGTTTAAAATTATATAAATTTTAATAAAGTTTTATTTTTATATTCTTATTAATATTTAAATTTATTATTTTACTTATACTTTTAAAAAGGTAATTAAAATATAAGTAATTACTTTAATTACTTTTAATTTTTTAACTTTCTTTTACTTTATTATAAATATTACTTAATAAAATATATAAGGCTTTTATAAATAAAATATTTAAAGTTCTTACTTAAAAAGTATTAGTTATTATTAATTAAAATATAATTAAAGTTTATTTTATTTTTATTATAAAGTTAAAAGTATATAATATAGCTAAAATAATATTATTTAAGATTTATTAAGGTTATATTATTATTTTATTAATTTTTTTATTTTTTTTTATAATAAGGTTTTAAAAAGTTTTAAAAATAATTAGCTAAAGAAATTATTTTTTTTTAATTATAAAAATATTTTTATAATATATTTTAATATAAGTTTATAATTTAAAGTAAAGCTTAATATAAAAGTTAAAAGCTTATTACTTTTTATTTTAAATTAAAAAGTATTTTTTAAAAAAGTTAAAATAAATATAAAACTTTTTTAAAAACTAATTATTTTATTAATAGGTATTATTAAGTAATAAAATATAAAAAAAGTCTTAATAAGCTATATTTTTTAAAAGAATATTATTTTATTTTTTAAACTTATTTTAATTATTTTTAAAACTTATAGCCTTAGCTTTTTTTTTATTAAGGTATTATTTTTAATATATATAGTATTTACTATTTATATTATTTAATATAAAAAGGATCTTTTTATTATTTTTATAATATTTTTAAAAAGCTTTATTAAAAGCTTATTATAAGTTATTTAATTATTTATTATATATTTAAAAGTTAGCCTTAATTTAAAGTTATTAAATATACTTAATTATTATTTTTTTATTTAAACTTAAAAAAGAATTATAAAAGGTTATATAATAATTTAAAAAGTTATTATTTTTTAAAGCTAAAGTATAAAATAACTTTTATTTTTTTTTATAAAAGGTAATTAATTATTTTAGCTATTAAATATAATTTATAATAGCTTAAGTAGTTTTTTAAATTTATTATATTTTAATTCTTTTTTTAATATTAATTAGTATAGTTTTATAAATAAGCTTTAAGTTTATAATATTACTTTTTAATATAAAGGCATTTTATATTATTATATTTATAATATTACCTTATAATTAAGTAATTAAGGTTAATTTAAGTATAGTTTATATAAATATAATAATAAAGGTATTATATTATAATTAATAAGTAAATATTATAATTTAAGCTTCTTTTTACTTAAGTAATAGTAAGAGAAGTAAGAGAATTATTATAAAATAGTTATTAAGTAAGTATTAAAAAGTATATTAACTTTTATTTAAAGGTATATTATTAAAAAGTAGGTAAAAGCCTTTATATACTATAATAAAAAAAGGCTAAGATAAGGTAAAGCCTTTATATTTTAATATTTTTATATATTTTATAAATACTGCTATTATAAAAGTAATTTCTTTAATAATAAAAAAAAAATTAAAGTTAAAAATATTAAGTAAATAACTATTAATACTAACTTATAACTTTAAAATAAATAGCTAAGTAATTTTAAGTAAGTATTTAAAAAAGTATTATAAAAATATAAAAAAAGTAAAATAAAAATATTACTTATATAAAAATATATAAATTAAGATTTTTATATAATATAAAATTAATATTTTAATAAAAAACTTAAAAAAAAAAAAAGCCTTAAAAAAAATAAAAAAGTATTTAAAAAATAAAATAATATTTTATTTTAAGACTTTATTTATTAAGACTTATACTTTACTATAGCTTTATAAAATATATATTAATAAAAAAACTAATCCTTTTATAAATTTTATATTTATTTAAATTTATTAAAAAATAATTTTTAATTATTAATAAAAAAATATATACTTTTTTATTTTATAAAAAGCTTCTTTTTTTATTAAAAGAAAAAATTAAATAATATAATAATAAAGTTTTAAAAATATAAAAAAAAATACTTTTACTTATTACTTAATATTAAAACTTATTATAATAAAATTTTAAAAAATAATACTTAAAAAAAATATAAAAAATACTTATTAAATAAGCTATAAAAAAAAATAAAAAAAAGCCTTATTAATAATTTAATAAAAAAAATAAAAAGCCTTAACCTTTTTTTTTTTATACTAATAGTAATAATTATAATAAAAAAAAAAGTAATATATTACTTTTATAAAAAACCTAGCTATTATTTTATTAACTACTTAAATATTAAGTATTAGCTAAAAAATTAAAAAAAAAACTAATAGTTAAAATAGCTATTTTTACTTTAGTTAAGTAAAAAACTATAATAAAAATAAAAAAATAATTTTATATATTAGCTATTATTAATAATTAAAATCTTTTAAATTTATATATAAATTTAAATATAAAAAGTAAAGTAAATATTATTAATATAAACTTTATTAAAAAGCAGGGGTATTAATAAGTATTTATACTTAAAGTAGGCCTTAAAGTCTTAAGTAATTTTAACTTACTTTATTATAATACTTAGGCTATATTTATTATATTAATTAATTTATAAAAAATAACCTAAAGTTTTATATACTATTATATTAAAATTAATTAAAACCTTTAATTAAAAAGGTTATTAATATTTTTAAAAATACTAATATTAATAAATAAATATATTTATTTAACTTTATAAAATAAAAAATAATAATTTAAATAAAATTAATAAAAAATCTAGCTTTTTTTAATAAAGAAATTTAAATAAGCTTATAAAAATATTACTTATATATATATAATAATATAGGCCTTAATTAAATTACTTTTTTAAAATAAAAAAAAAGAAAATAAATTAAGTAAGCTTAAAAGAATTTTTATAAAATTTTTAAATTATAAAAATATATTTAATTTTTTAAAAGCAGGCATTTTATTATAAAAGAAATTAATAAATTATATAATTAACCTCTTACTTAATATTAAGCTATTTTATAAAAAAATCTACTTACTTTTCTTAAAAAAACTTAAAAAACTTTATATTTATTTTAAAAAAAATTTAAAAAATAAAAAGATTTACTTATTATAAAGCCTAGCTAAAGTATTAATCCTTTTTATATTAAAAAAAATAGCTTTTTTTAATTTTATATTAATTATAAAAAACTTAATAAAGTTATAATAAAAAATTATTATTTATTACCTTTAATTTTAAAAATTATAAATTATACTTAAAAAGTATAATATTTTATTAAAATTAATATAAAAAATGCCTTTTATTATATTTAAATTAAAAAAAAAATAAATAAAAAATAGCTTTTAAAATAAAATATAATTATTATAAATTTTTAATAATACTTATAAAATTAATTAATATTTTTATTATCTTTTAATATTATATTTATAAAGCTTTAAAAGGCTTAATAAATATTATTTATATAGCTTATATTAATAATATTTTTATTTTTTTAAAAATAAAAAAAAAGTATATAACTTATATTTAAAAAGTATTAAAAAGGCTAAGAAAAGTAAAGCTATATATTAAGCCCTTTAAGTATAGCTTTTTTTAAAAAAAAGTTAAATTTTTAAGGTTTATATTATTAACTTAAAAAATTATTATAAACTTAAAAAAAGTAAAAATTATATATACTTAGCTAAAGCTTAAAATATATAAAAAAATATAAATCTTTTTTAAATTTTATAATTTTTATTAAAGATTTATTAAAAAATACTTTTATATTATAGTATTTTTAATAGCACTTTTAAAAAAAAGTAAAAATAATAAAAAACCTAGGCTTATAAAATTAAAATTAATAAAAAGTAAAGTATTTAAAATATTAAAGCTAGTATTTATTAAAGTACTACTTTTATACTACTTTAATTTAATACTTTTAATTTAAATTAAGACTAATGCCTTTAAATTTATAATAATAAAAATTCTTTTATAGCTAAATAAAAAAAAAAGTATTACTTAATAATATTTTAATTAAAAAAATTTAATAAGGCTAAGCTTAATTATAATATACTTAATTAAAAAATATTTATAATAATTAAGTTATTTATTTATTAATAATATTATTTTAAAAAGGCTAAGAATTTTATAAAAGTTTTATTAAACTATTATAACCTTTAAGCCTTTATAAAGCAGCTTAAGCTATTAAGTAAGTAAGCTAAATAATATATATATTTTATTTTATTTAATTTTATTATTAAATACTAATTAAAAAAAAGTAATTTTATTAATATATTATTAAAGTAATTAAAATATAAAACTAAAGCCTTAGTAAATATAAACTTACTTTTAAGCTTAGAAAAAAAGCTTATAAAAGTATAAAATATTATTATAATTTTAATATATTATAAAAAGTATAATTAAATATTAAAAAAGATTAAAAAAGCTTATATACTTATTTAATTTAAGTATAATTAAAAGTTTTTATAAAGTAATAGCCTTTAAGTTTATTAATAATATAATAAAATATTTTTACTTAATAAAAAGCTAAAAGTTATTAAAAAAAAAGTAAAGCCTTTTTAATTTTATAATAATAAGTTAATTAATTTATAATACTTTTAATTTATAAAAAAATATTATAAACTAAAGCTATAAAAAAAGTATTATTTTAAAAAGCAGTATATAAAGTAAAACTTTTAATCTTTTTAAAAAATATAATTATAAAGCTTTAAAAAAAAATAATACTATATAATAATATAAAATAAACCTTAAAAAAAAAAGCTAAAGTAAAAGCCTAGTATATAAGTAGTAAATAATAAAAGCCTTTTTTAATATAAAAATTATATTTATATTTTAAATAGTATATACTTTTATAATAAAATTATTAAGCTATATTATAATAATTTATTAATAGGCTATTTTAATAAAAAATATATATTAAAGCTTATATAAAAAAAGTTTTTTTTAAAAGTAAATAAGTTAAAATATTAAGTATTATATATAAATATATACTTAGTATTAAGGTAGTATAATAAAAAGGTATAGGCTATATAGCTACTTTAAATCTTTATTAATTTTTTTAAAATTTTAAAAGGAATTAATAATAAACTTTATTATAAGCTTACCTTTTATTATTTATAAAAAAAAAGTTAATATAATTTTAATAATTATAAACTATTTTATAAAGTATTTAAAGTACTTTTTTATTAGTATTATAATAATAATTATAAAGCTTATTAAGTTATATTATAAGAAAATTAAATTAGTATATAAATTAATAAAAGGAATTATAAGTAATAAAAGGCTTAATTTTTATAAGTAAATTTTAAGTAAAGCTTTATTATATTTTAAAAATTAAAAAAAAGCTTTTAATAATATTTTACCTTTAAATTAATAAATAAATAAAAAAAATAAATTAAATAATTAAGTATTATTTATATTACTTTATTAATAAAAAATAAGTAATATAACTAAGTTTTTTTTTATTAGCTTAATTTTACTTTAATATTATAAAAAATATAACTATTATATTATAAAGTAGTTATTAAGTAGGTATTAAGAAGTATATTAACTCTTACTTAAGGGTATGCTATTAAGAGGCAGGTAAAAGCCTTTATATACTATAGTAAAAAGGGGCTAAGGCAGGGCAGAGCCCTTATGCCTTAGTATTTTTATATATCCTGCAGATATTACTATTATAATTATCCTCTTTTTTAAAAATAGCATCCCTGCTATTAGGTTAACCCTTTTTTTAGTAGTAAATCTGCAGTAGAATTCTTTTTAAATAACCCTAGTAATATATATAATTTATATATATATTATAGCTTAATAAAAATCTATCTTTTTTTATTATCTTATATATTATTATTTATTATTATACCTTCTTAAATTTCTTATATCCTTTTTTCCTATTTATTTTCTAATAACCTTATTATATCCCTTTTTTAATACTTTTACCTGCCTTTTATAAAATAAGACTATCTACTAGTTAACTTACTTAGCTATATAATAGCATTCTTTAAATAATCTGCCTTATAAGTGGCTTATAAGACTAGAGAGGTATATAATATCTTTACTAAGTATAAGGGTAGTATAAGACTTTCTTTTCTATTTTAAACTTAGGCTAACTTAATATATATTTAGCTAAAATAAGTGCCCTTACTCTCCTTACTTCTCTTACTTCTTTATAAGATAGGCAAATTAATAAAAGCAGCGCCCCTCTTACTATTAAAAACACTCCTGCTTATTATATAAAACGCCTTTAAATAGTAAAGATAGTTACTTATTAAATATATATAGCTAAGGCTGCTAATAAGCAGTTATATAAAACTAAAGTATAAAAGGAGTATATAATACCCTTTAATATTAACTACTTATAGTATATAAAATGCTTTTAAGTAGTAATTATAGACTGTATTAATAATCTAGCTGCTAAACTGCCTTTTTTTAATAGTAAGGTTTTTATTAAGTGTGTGTTTAATATAGCTAACTTTACCTGCTATTATTATTATATTAAGGAGAATATTACTTATAGTATATAAGTTTTATAGTCCTTTTATAAATATATTAATTAAGAAACTAAAGGAGATAGACTTATAGCTATACTAGTTAGTAATATGCTTAATTATATTAAAATTTTATATTACCTTTTAGTCTAATTTTTTAAAATAGTAAAATAAAATAATAATATAAATATAAATACTAAAGTAGAATTTCTCTTTTTAAATAAGAGTTATAAGGCTATTATATACTTAGGCTATAACTTATATATTACCTTTAATAGTATTAAAACCTAGTACTATTTTAACTATCTTCTTATAAGAAAATATAAGCTTATTCTTTATACTGCTTATTATTTACTAGTAGCTAAGTATAAAACCCTCCTAGCCTGCTAATTTACCTATTCTTTATTATATTATTAAAATAGGGTAAGTTTTTTATAAATTTATAAAGGTATTACTAAGCTAATGCCTTTTAAAAATCTACTAAAGATTTTACTAGTTATACTTAAAAAGCTAAAAAGGCATAGTAATATAATTTATAACCCTACCTACTTCTTATTAATAAATATTATATAAGCTAGTAAGTAGTATTATTAATAGTATATAAGGCTTAGCGCTAGATTATAAATAACTTATAAAAGCTATTAAATAAGTAAATTTAAAAGAACCTGCTTATAGGCTAGCCTATTTTACCTTAAGACTAGTACTAGCTAGGTATTAGCAGGATATTATAAGTGTTTTTATGCCTTTTTAAAGAGATTGCTTATAAAATTAAGCTAAGTAGTTAATAGTAAATAGTAGAAATTTCTATTATATTATTTTCTTACTAAGCATTCTTATTACTAAGGTTTTTATTAATCTCTTATTTATATCTCCCCTATCTTTTACCTTAATTTTGCCCTTACTTACTAATACCTTTTAATAAGCCTTATAGTATTACTTATATTTTCTTTAGCTACTTATTAGTTATATTTAAAGGGCTAGCCTTTTTACTTAACTAGGTAGTAGAGTTTATTATAAATAGCTTTATTATTAAAGACCTCTTTAACTTCTTATTTCTTATTATCTTCTTTTAAAAAAGGTATTAGTAAGGTTTTCTTATTCTTATAAAAGTCTTTTATTTATAGCTTTAGGAGACTTATATAAAATATATTATAAATATAATTATATTATTTAGGTAAGGCCAGCCTATATGCCTAGTTTTTAATCTTTTTTAAAATTTAAAAAGGTTTAATAAACCTAGGCGCTAGCTTTCTTTTTTCCCCCTTTAGCTTAAGGTTCTTTATTAATAGTCTAACTAGGTCCCTTTTTTTTAAAGTTAGCTTTTAGTATTTTTTATTATATTAAATTACTATTCTTTTTATTATAATTTACTATTATATTTTTAGTTACTAGTAAAGCTATATAAGTCTTTTTACTCTTACTTATATACTTAGTACCTTCCCTTTTATAATATTATTCTTAATATTTATATAAAAATCTATATTATATTTAAATATAGCCTTATATAGACTTATCCTAGTTATTATACTTTTAGTATTATTATATGCCTATTATATATTTTATAAGAGATTTAGCTAGGTTACTTATTAAGTTCTTATAAAGCATTATAAGTAATGCTTTAATATCTGGTTTATTTTTTTAGTCTATTTATTAGTTTAAAGGTAAAAAGTAATAAAGAGTTATTAGCAGATCTTTAAGTAAAAGTATAACTTTAACTAGAATTTACTTATAAAGATACTTTCCTTATTTAATATAATTCCCTTAACTAGTTTATACTAAAGCTCTACTTTCTTATAAAAGAGCTTAGCTAGCTATATAGTATTAATTATAATAAATATAAAAAAAAATAATATATATTTTAAAAATTAGTTTATAATTACTAGAATTATATTAACTTCCTTACCCTTATATATTACTATTAAGAGGCCTATAATAAAATCTATATTAATCTCCTCCTAAAGGCAGTTAAGAATTAGCAGGGATTTAAGCTTATTATAAGGCTAATGCCTTTAAATTATATTCCTTTAATAAATTTAGTATTTCTTAATATAGGCCTAGACCTTTTAATCTATCTTATACTACTAGAATTTTTACTTAAAGAGGGCTAGAGTCTATTTTTTATTAAAATAGCCTGCTAGCAGATTATTATAGTATAACCTTAAGAGTTTTTTATAAAGTAGCTTATTTTTAAGGATATATATTAGTCTTTTAAATTAAAGTACTTTTTAGTTTATATTCTAGTGTTTATTACTTTTATATAACTTTCCTTTTAAAATTTATATAATATATTCTTTTACCTTAATATCTTATTCCTATGCCTTTTTAATTTAGGCTAGTAAATTATTAATAACTCTTATACTATATACCTTCTTAATATATATAGTGTTTTATAAAAAGGCAAGTTACTTATAATTAACTATTACCTTAGCCTAGTTAGTTAGTTTAAATAAGTTTATAACCCTTTCCTTTATATCTTTATTAGCCTAGGTCTTACCTTAAGTAGCTATTATTATAAACTAAATATAAACCTTTACTACTTTTATAAGGTAAGACTTTAGGTTAGGTTTAGACTAATCTCTTATTTAAGGTCCTTTTCTTTATAAAGGCTTTTTACTATATAGTTATAATTATTTTATTAGGTTAAGGAGTAGGTTAGTGTTTAAAGGGGATTTATTATAATAATCCGCTTACCTTAAAGGGGCATCTGCTAGGTTGCTCTTTTTTATATAATACTTAATTATAAAGTAAAATAGTGCTAGTTTTATATACTACTATACTTAGTATTTATTTAGCTTTAGCTTTTTTATAAAGGACTAGAGGTTATTATAATTTAATAATACTTTTATTAAATTTAATACCTCTTTAATATAGTATTATTAATATTTAAAAGACTTAATAATAGTAAATATCTTTTAGTTTAGTATACTATAGTTTTATTTTATAAGTATAAACTTTTAAAACTAAAAGGCTACTAAGTAATACTATCTTTTATTATTAAATTAAGATAGGATGCCTACTATTATATATTTTAAAGCATTAGTTTTAATATATATTAGCCTTTTAAGGTTAAAATGCTATAGTAAGGGTGCTTTATTAAACTTATTTTATAATTAGAGGAATATAGCCTTTTTTTTTAGGTTTAGTATTAGTTTCTCTAGCTTCTTTTTATTTTTATTACCTTTTAGTAAAGAGGTTAAAAAACAGGCTATACTTAAGTATTTTTAAATAAACTAGTAGTAAAAGTTATAAAAGCCTAAAAAGACTTAAATTTTATAATAGCTTTATAGCTTAGGCTAAGTCTAGATAAACTTAACCTACTTAAGGTTTATAATAATTCTTTTAGTAAATAAGATAAAGCCTAGGAATTTTACTTAGTTTTTATAAAAAAAGCACTTAAAAGCTTTAGTATATAGCTATATATTTTAAAGCCTTTTAAGCATTTATTAAATATACTTTATATACTCCTCCTTAATCTTAAAGAAAATAAGGATATTATTTAAATAAACTATATAAATAGTATTAACTAGTTTTTTTAATATATTATATATATAGTATTAAAATATAGCTAGGGCATTTATAAATTTTATAAGTATTATAAGGAATTTATAATAACTATACTATATATAAAAAGCTATTTTTTATTCTTCTCCTTTTTTTATATAAATATAATAATATATATTTTATATATTAATCTTAAAAAAGAACTATGCCTTATTATACTAATTAAGTAATTTTAAAATAAGGGGTAGAGGGTAATAATTCTTTTAAGTAATAGCATTAAGACCTTAATAGTTTATATATAGCTAAAGGGATTTATTCTTTTTTAAAATAAAGAGGATTAAAGCCTTAGCAGGACTTTATAAAAGTTATATATAGCCAGCCTTTAAATTCTTATTTAAATACTCCTGTAATACTTAAAGCTTTTATAAGGAAAAGGGGTAAATACTGCTATAAGGGGGGGTAGTGCCTAAAAGTAAGGGAATCTTATATTTAATTACTTTATAAGTAAAAAAGGTGCCTAATTACTTATTATTAAAGATATTCTTAAAGCCCTTTAGCTTTTTAAGGATATTAAGCAGCTTTAGGTTATTTTTTATAATAAACTCTCCTTTAATATTAATCTTATATTCTTAAAGGGTTATAAAGAAGATAAGGATACCTTTTCTTATAGCCTAAAGTAACTTTTAAAGTTAAATCCCTTAGACCTATTCTTTTATAATTTTAAACTACTATTCTTAGGTTTATAATATATTTATATATTTATTAACTATTATAGGCATTCTTAATAAAATAGGGTTTCCCTTTACTTTTAAGTCTTTATTAATAGTAATATATACTTATATAAATTTATAAATAATGCCTTAGGTATTAAAAATATAAAGGGGAACTTCTTATACTTTATAATTAAAGAGGCCTAGCTTTATAATACTAACTAGTGCTAGAAGATAATTAATAAGCACTTGCTATAGTCCTTAAGCTTAAGTAAAGGAAATGCTAATAAGGTTTATAACTATATTATAGTTTAAAATTATATAGGTTTTAATAAGGTTTTATCTTTATATCCTTACTAGTATTTAAATTTATTATTCTACTTATACTTTTAAAAAGGTAATTAGAATATAAGTAATTACTTTAGCTGCTTTTAGTTTTTTAACTTCCCTTTACCTTATTATAAACACTGCTTAGTAAGGTATATAAGGCTTTTATAAATAAAGTATTTAAAGTTCTTACTTAAGGAGTATTAGTTATTATTAACTAAGGTATAATTAAGGTTTACCCTGTTTTTATTATAAGGTTAAGGGTATATAGTATAGTTAAAGCAGTATTATTTAAGGTTTACTAAGGTTATATTATTATTTTATTAGTCTTTTTACTTCCTTTTATAATAAGGTTTTAAAAAGTTTTAAAAGTAGTTAGTTAAGGAAACTATTTCTTTCTTAATTATAAAAATATCTTTATAATATATTTTAATATAAGTTTATAATTTAAGGCAGAGCTTAATATAAAAGTTAAAAGCTTATTACTTTTTATCTTAAATTAAAAAGTATTTCTTAAAGGAGTTAAAATAAATATAAAACTCTTTTAAAAACTAGTTATTTTATTAATAGGTATTATTAAGTAATAAAATATAAAGGAAGTCCTAGTAGGCTATATTTTTTAAAAGGATATTATTTTATTTTTTAAACTTATTTTAATTATTTTTAAGACTTATAGCCTTAGCTTTTTTTTTATTAAGGTATTATTTTTAGTATATATAGTATTTACTATTTATATTATTTAGTATAAAAAGGATTTTTTTATTATTTTTATAATATTTTTAAAAGGCCTTATTAAAAGCTTATTATAAGTTACTTAACTATTTATTATATATTTAGAAGTTAGCCTTAACCTAGAGTTATTAAATATACTTAACTTTTATTTTTTTATTTAAATTTAAAAAGGAATTATAAAAGGTTATATAATAGTTTAAGGGGTTATTATTTTTTAAGGCTAAGGTATAAAGTAACTTTTATTTCTTTTTATAAAAGGCAACTAGTTATTTTAGCTACTAAATATAGTCTATAATAGCCTAAGCAGTCTTTTAAATTTACTATATTTTAATCCCTTTTTTAATATTAGTTAGTATAGTTTTATAAGCAGGCTTTAAATTTATAATACTACTCTTTAATATAAGGGCATTTTATATTACTATGCCTATAGTATTACCTTATAATTAGGTAATTAAGGTTAGTTTAAGTATAGTTTATATAAGTATAGTAATAAAGGTATTATATTATAATTAATAAGTAGATATTATAATCTAGGCTTTTTTTTACTTAAGTAATAATAAGAGAAGTAAGAGAATTATTATAAGGTAGTTATTAAGTAGGTATTAAAAAGTATATTAACTCTTACTTAAGGGTATGCTATTAAGGGGCAGGTAAAAGCCTTTATATACTATAGTAAAAAGGGGCTAAGGCAGAGTAGAGCCCCTATGCCTTAATATCCTTATATATCCTGCAGGTATTACTATTATATATTAATATATACCCTTTTTAAGTATTTAATAAGTATAAGCTTAATTTTTATATTAAGGATATTTATATTAAGAATAATATAAAAAAAAAAAAATCTTAAGTATTTAATAAAAACTAAAAAAACTTAATAAACTATATTAATAACTTAAAATTTAATAATAAATTATAATAAAAAAGCAGGTATTTTATTATAATAAATAATATAAACCCTTATTTTTTAATATTAAAAACTTAATAAGCTTATTAATTAAAAATCTTTTTATTAAAAATAAAAAAAAAAGCTTATATTAAGATTTATTAAACTATTTAAAGTTATTTAAAAAATAAAAACTTAAGCTTATAAATTAGCTTTATTAAAAAAATATATTTATATTTATAATATTTTTTATATTAGCCTTTTTAAACTTTAAAAAGTTTAAAAAAAAAGCTTAACTAAACCTTTAATAATACTTAATTTTAATAACTTAAAAAAAGAATAAAAAGTTAAAAAAATTAAAAATTATATAATAATTAAAAGTAAACTTTATTATTTTATAAAGTAAGTAAGTTAGCTTATAAAGTATAATTAGTAAGTAACTTAAAATAATTTAATAAATACCCTTTATATTTTTTAAAATTATAAAAAAAAAAGCTTAAGCTTAAAATAAAAAAAAAAGTTAAAAAAAGAAAATAAAAATATAATAAGTTAAAATAAATATATTAAGTGCTTTTATAAAAACCTTAATAATACTTTTATTTTTATTATTATAAATATAAGCTTTTTTAAAAAAACTTTTACTTTTAAAAAGAATTAAGTAAAAGCAGCTTATTAATATTAATTTAAATATAAGTAATAATACTAAATATAAAAGCTTAAGTTTATTTTTAAAAAAAATTAAAAAAAAAGTACTATACTTTCTTACTTAAATAATAATAAAAAAAAAAAGGTTAATAAAAAATAATACTTAAGACCTTATTTTATTATTATTAACTTAAATTAATAAATTTTATAAATAAATACTTTTAATTTATTAAATTATATTATAATAATAAGGCTTAATAAAAAAACCTTTTTTATAAAAAAATTATAAATATCTTAATTTAGCTAGCTTATTAAAAAGTCTTTTATTATTTATATATTATATAAAATAGTCTTAAATACTTTTATAACTTATTATATATTAAATAAAAGTTTATTATTATTAATAAAAATATTATTATAATATTTATAAAAATAAAAAGCTATTAAAAAAAAATAAAATAAAAAAAAAAAAAGTAAGTAATAGTTATAAATACTATTAATATTATTAATACTATTTATATAATTTATAGCTATATATATTAATTTTATTATTAATAATAATAAAAAATATAGTAAATTAATATTAACCTTTAACTTAAATCCTTTTATATCTTTTTTTAATAGTAAGGTAACTTTTATTAATATAAAGCTTAAAGTTTAAAATTAATTTTAACCTTTTTTAATAAAGTAGTATTATAGTTTTAATATATAGCCTTTAAAGTAAGATTTTAAGTAATATATTTATAATTTTTAAAAAAAAAGCTAAAAATATTAATAGTATTTTTTTTATACTTTTATATTTTTAGCTAATATTATAGCCTTTTACTACTTTATTATAACTTTTATTTAAAGTAGGGTTAATAAAAAAAATTATTAAAAAAAAAGAATATTATATTAAAAAAAAAGTATAAAATAATAGCTAAAAAAACTTAAAAAAGGTAAGCTAATAATAAGCTATTATTAACTAAATATAGTTAATAATAGGCTTTAAGTTAGTATATTATAAATTTATTAAATTATACTTAATATAATAAGCCTAGTTTAGCTAGTTAAAAATAAGCTATAAATTAATAAAAATAGCTATAAATTTTTAATAAAAGGCTTATAAAAAAAGTATTAATATTATATTCTTTATTTTTACTTAAGTATTTATATTAAGGTTTTTTAATTTATATTACTTTTATAAGTAAATAAGCTATTTATTTAAATAAGTAATAATATTAAAAAAAAAACTAAAAAAATTAAAATTAATTAATAAAAAATAAAAAAAAAAAAAGCCTTAAAAAACTTATAATAAATAGTATTTATTTTTAATATTATATATAATATAATAAAAGAAGTTAAAATTAATAAACTTATAATTTATATTAATAAAAATAATAAAATTAAAATTATTTTAAAAACTAGTAATATTTTTAATATAAAAAAATTAAAAATAGTATATATATTAAAAAAAATAAGCTAAAGTAAAGTAAAAATAACTTTTTTATTTTATTATATTACTTATTTAAGTAATATATATTATTATTCTTTTTAACTTATTATTAATTATAATAATAAAAAAAAAATAAAAAGCTAAAATAAAAAAAAAATAAAAAAAAAAAGCATAAGCCTTTTTATTTTTAAAGCTAAATACTTTATAAGTTTACTTTAATTTAATAAATAAAAGTAAAAGTAAATAAAAAAAGTAAATATTATAATTAATATAATAATATAAACTTTAAAAGCTAATATTATAAAAAAAAAGTAAAAAGTAAAATAATATTTTAATAATAAAAACTTTTTAAAATTTTTAAAAAAAAAGGTTAAAAAAAAAGTAGTAATTAAGATAAGTTATTATAAAAAAGAAGGATAATTATAATAAGATTTAGGCATTAATTATAGCCTTATTATAACAGCCTTACCCTCTTTTTATATAAAAAAACTTTAGCACTTAAGTATAAGCTTAATTTATTTATTAATTAATTAGTGCTTTAATATATTAAGGTTATATAAAATTAGCCTTAATTTTATTTTATATAAGTATAATATATTATACTTTTTTACTTTAAAGCTTTTTAAGCTTTAGTTTAAATATAACTACTTATTATTACTATTACTTATTTAACTAGCTTTTTTTATTTTATTATATTTAGGCTATAAGAAGGCTATTTTAAAAGTAAAATTATATACTTTAAGGTAAAAGTTTTAACTGCCTTTATTATATAAATAAGTGTATTATTATATTAAAAATAATATATTTTATTATAAATTAAAAGTAAATCTTTTTTTAAAGTATTAATATATTATATAAAATTAAATCCTAATTATTTAATAAGTAAGTTTTTAATAATAAAAATAAGGTTAGATTTTTTCTTTTATAATATTACTACTTATACTATAATTAAGACTTTAGCTTTTATATATACTATTTTATTAATATACTTTAAATTATTAGCTTTTTAAGAATATTTTTATATTTAACTTTTTAAATTTAAACTTAAATTTTATATTATAAACTTATTTAAAAAGATAGTTTTAAAATAGTAATTAAACCCTTAATAAACTAGGTAACTTTAAATATATATACTACTATTAATTCTTTTTTATTTTTTTATTAATATATAGTAAATTAAAGCTATTACTTTACTATATTTAGTATAATAAACAGCTTTTATTTTAATAGCTATTTATAAATGCCTTTATAGTTTAAAGTTTATTAAAGGGTTAAAGGGCTAATATTTAAAGAAAGCTTAAATATAAGCTATTTCCTTATGCTATAAAAGTCCTGCTTAACTATATATATAATTAATTAAATACCTTAAGGTATAACTACTTTTAGCTACTTAAACTAAGGCTATAAGAACACTAATCTAGTTAAATTATATTAATTAAGAAGAGTATATATAGTTAACTATAGTATTTAAAACTAATATATAATAGCACTTTATTTTTAACTAGTAAATATAGCTAAAATAATAGCTATATAAAAAGAAAGATTAATTTTATAATTTCTTTAATAATTTCTAGATATTTTAGTACTAAAATAATGCTAAATTAATAATATAGTAATTTATTATAGAATTTTTATTATTATTATTTAATTAAGGTGGTTTGCGAAAACGCGTTGCGGGGTCTAGAAAACGCGTTTTATACGCAGACTTTTGATACCCCACTGTATGTAGCCTGTCATGTTCGCTCATTCATCATCCACGGCTACTCCATGCCCAACATCTGACAGCAATCATGGCTTCCTCGGTCCAAGACATTGTGAGAATCCTGCATGCCGCTGGGGGTTTCATCCCCGATGTTGACGGCACAGAGTATTATGTCGTCGTTGAAGAGAGCAATGAACTGAGCGAAATGCACTGGTTCGGATCCCAACTCGCCGGTGAGACCTTTATCGCATCAGAGATCAGGACCAATTCGCCAGCTGTCTATGCTGCCCATGATGATACAGTGAGTTTCAGAGGCCTCTTGGGGGAGTTGGCTGAGACTGTTCTGATTAATTCTGTAGCGCTCCGTCTTCTGCGTCGGAGAGGATGATGCGCTCAGGCTCTTCACGCTGTGGGAAGATGAGTGGCATGAGGTTGGCCTCAACGGGAATGGCAGTATCCTGGTGCATCCTTCGAGCAGAATGAGCGGATGCGTTGATGGCAGTGACAGTCTGGTGTTTTTTGAGGACTACAAAGGCCGGATACGGGGCGTTCGGGTCCAACCGAACGGAAGCTGGAGATTCCTCCGCTCTTTTTCTGTGGACTCTGTGCTGGGAAACCCTCATTTTGCCCAGATCGAGGATGGTGTCCTTTACTTGAGTTACGTGAACCGGGATAATTATATACATCAGATGGGCATGAGGATCGCATCCAATCTCTACTATGGTTTGAACCTTCCTATCCTCCTGTCCCATTGATAGCCGCTTTCATCCTCTAACGAGATAGCAGACTCGCCTCTTCCGGGTACTAATTTCAATGATGCTCCAATTGCAAACTTCATTGTCGGCGTATATAGTAAGATAGGGAACGTGATGCCGGATGAGACAGGCAATGAGCCAAGGGATGAGACAGAATTCTACCTCCTAGCTCTGACTAGGAAGACGGAGCGGAAGACAGAGGAGCTAGTGCGCATCGATGACAATGGAAAGCAGACGGTCATGGGCAAGATTCTCGATGGCGTGTTTGGCCATATCTCGGACGAAGAAAACAATGACCGCGTTACTAGGACTATGGCTTCTGCAGTGACAAAGGCAACGGGAGGAAGCAGAGGAAACAGTACGGGCAATGCCACGGCAGGACACAGTGGGAGAAACACTACTGGAGCAAGGGGTGGGAGCACTGCCGCCGGAAGTCACAGTGGGAGAGGAGGGACGAGAAGGTAGAGAGAGACAGCTTCTTCCCTACTTGATCCGTTGTTCAGAGAGAGGAAAGATTGGGTATGAAGTGCCCCTCATCTTGTCGTGTGAAAGCCAAGGTGATACTGATGATTGAACAAAAGCATAAAAATAGTTGGCAAGCAATGGTTTATGGCCATCGGGCCGGTACCAATTCAGAAACCACGTTATGATTCAGGATTGGGTTATAAGTAACGGGGAGGACAGTCAGACGCCTACCAGCGATATCAAGGCACAGACGCAGAGGCCCAACTCATGCGCTCAGCTAGTGATTGGCTGCATATCGACGGTTTGCCAGAGCCACGATATCCACGTTGGGCAACGACAGTTCCCTTGGGCCTTAGACAAGAGATAGATGTGCAATTCATGAATCCGCAAGCGAATCAAAAGCATTCGGAGTCACCGTGCTAGGCCGGTACTGGAACCTTCTCATGCCCCGTGGTCGAGTGTATCAGGAGAATGAAAGCCAGAAATCATGGGTGAACTTCGTTGCGGCTGACATACGGGACACGAGATTGGTCCTTTGTTCTGATGCGGCTCAACGAATGTAATTATGGCCAATCATTCTTAAGCGTCAGGTATAAGCGTCCGATGAGATACCGACTCCATGCCGCCAATGACACAGTTGAACCAGGCTGTCGACTCTGTATATCAACCATCTGATATGAGATCATGTTTCTATAGGCCGAGGAATATCTGCATGGCGCAATTTTCAAGCAAGGGCATACGCCACTTTGCAGTAGACGCCGCGCTGAGGACCTGAATGCCCGATATTCCACCAAATTCCATGATGACGGTGACGATTGGGCACGAATACACTACATTTTGAATGAAGAGCCGCAACAAAGCTCAAGCCTCGACCCCAGCTGCTGTGTGCTTCCTCGATGGTTGCTGAAATCTAGAGTCTCATAGACAGCGCCGCAGTGAACCAAGGGAGTACAATAGATTGCATAAATATGACTCGGCTTCCTCGTTGGAGAAAGGAAAGCCTAGAGAAATTTCACCCCGACAGCTTACATACCTTTCTCGATCTCTGTCTTTAGCACTTAGCTCAAAGACTACTACGCAATGACTTCCCTGGTCGGCCTAGCCTTCGACGGAATCCTCAAGCCGAGTGATCTCATCGGCAGAGAAAAAGAGATAGACGCAGTCGACAAAGCAACTCTGTACACTCCGCTTGGTGCGGCCGTCTTCTCCGGTCAGAAAGAGGCAGTCAAGCTGCTCCTAGACAACCACGCGAACCCCAATGGTGTCCCAGAGTCCTACCCTCCTCTCTGGATTGCAGCAGCCAGGACAAAGTGGGACATTGGCAGCATCGTCGGAATGCTTCTTGATCGCAAGCCGGACGTGAACATAGCTTCTGATCTTACCAACAAAACTACTCCTCTGCATGCTCTCGTCAAGCGGTACAGGAGCGAAGACGACGTCTATGTGATAGAAGCTCTTGTGGATGCCGGTGCTAAGCCCGACATAAAAAATAACAGGGGAGAGTCAGCCATGTCTGTGGCCACTGCACGAAAGGACAGAAAAATATTGGCTATTTTGTCTCCAAAGGAGGGGAAGCGCAACCACGTCAAAGATCTGCTTATGCTTGGATCCTTCATCCTGTTTGTATTCGCATGGGCAAACAAAAGCTATGTTATGATGGGTGCTGCAGCCGCTGCTACGGTTGGAGTAAGTCTAATGGGACCTCTTGAGAAGAAATTCAAGATCAGAGGGCGGTTCAGCAAGAAGATTCCACCTGTACGTTTGGCACTTCTTACATTTATAGGCGTCCTGATTCACTAACACAACGCTTAGCACGTCTTGGAGAAGATCGAAAAGGATCGGTCTATAGGGAATTTCAAAGAAGAAATGGGCAAATACATCAAGAAAGCGCATCTGGATCAATTCTTCAAGAAGGAAAAAGAGGGCTTCCTGGAAGACGTCATAAAAAAAGCCGTGGAACTGAAAGACGACCCAAGAAGCAATAATGACCCTATGGACTTGATCCGTCTTGCACTCTTCCAACCTGTGCTTTACTGCGGTACGTTGCGTGATTTGATCATCATTCCAGTCGTTGAACTATTATCACCGTTTTGATACTTATCAAGCATTGCCATTTACACACAGACGATAGCGGTTCAATGAAAAGAGACAACCGGATCCAGCTGCAGGCAGACTTGAGCGAACGAATCACCAGTCTCACTACGAGGCTGGTTCCGGAGGGTACCGGTATCGAGCTGCGCCTCATCAACTATCCAACTCAAGACTTCATGTCGAAACCTTCGCCGAAAGACGTCAGTGATATCCTTATGAATACAGTCACTTACACCGGCCCGACTGAAATCGGAACCAACTGCAGGAAGAAGATTCTCGAAGAAGTTGTTTATAAACCGTTGAGAGATGGAAAGTTTGAACGTCCCGTTCTCGTTTCAATCCTGACTGATGGCTGTCCTCTGGGACCTCCTGGAAGTAATGAGAAGCGAGATACGCTGAAAGATGTCATTCTAGAGTGTGGTGATATTCTGAAGAAGCATGGATATAACAAGCAGGGTAAGATGATTGGTCTACTGAAGCATTTATCACACCTGACATGGTTCTATAGTTGTTCGCTTTCAAATCAGCCAGATCGGACAAGATGCAGCCGCAAAGGAGTTTATCAGGAGTCTCGCGGAGCATGAAGAATTGAAGAAGGTTTTATACTGCACTACACGTAAGAGGCGCTCATTCAAATCTCATTGTTGACCGCGACTTGCATGTGATATCCCGGTTTCTAACAGACTTCCGTTCTTAGGACAACTGGATGATGAATTCAAACACCTTCGGAACAATGAGCACCGTCTTGAACAATGGGTGAGTCATCCTGATCTCTTTGCGTTGCGTTTCCAGAGCGTCTCTTACAACTCTGATATGTTGTTATAGCTCTTGGGACTCTTGATGGAGCCGATTCTCAAAGCCGAGTAAAAGCAGTGGATTTTGGATGAATTTGAAGGTGGGGATCAGCTCGCAATTCTCGATTCATTGAAGCATTGCCATACCCCAATCTAGATAGTCTTTGCCCGATGATGAAGCAACCGTATGATATCCTCGTGTCCACTCTCTTCTGCCCAATCAATCGGCCTCACCCCCTCTTCATCTGCCTTGTGAACATCATCAATATGACTCGCATCCAGAAGGAGACGTACAACTCTCATCTCCCCGGAGCCGATAGCAGCAAACATCGCTGTCCGCCCACTTTTGTTGCGGGCTTTCGCATTGGCCCCTTTCTGTAGAAGAAGATCTACAACATCTGAATGACCTAGAGCTGCTGCAAAGAATAGTGGCGTGCGACGTTCTTCGTCTCTAGCTTCGATATCAGCGCCTGCATCCAGCAGCTTCCTGACCAAGTCGATGTGGCCAAAAGCGCAGGCTGTGAAGATGGGGGTATGGCCTTCGTTATTCCTGGCATTCACATCCACCTTCCTGTCAAGCAACATTTGCATCACAGGCACGCTTCCTTGCCAACTTGCTGTGTGGAGAGGAGTGTGTCTCGTGTGATCCCTATTGTTGACATTAGCGCCTCCATCTAGGAGCGCTTGAATGATTGCTTCGTGTCTGGTTTCAATGGCTAGGGTCAGCGCTGTTTCTCCTGCCCTCCGTTCTTGTATGTTGACGTCCGCGCCCGCCTTGAGAAGCCAACTGACGATGGTGTCGTGCCCTTTTCTGGCGGCGCATATCAGGGGTGTCGCTCCATTTTGATCCCTGGCATTAATATGCGCTTTTCCACTGTTGATCAGCTCCTCAACAACTTGCTGATCTCCGCGCTCAGCGGCTCTCAAAAGCAGCGCCCTGTCTTGTACATTGATCTCATCGATACCACTGTCATCATGGGGTGATCTCTGCATGGCTGCAGCCGAGCAATCCTCAGCAGTATATGTGACCATCTTGTCCTCCCCGTCGCATGCTGATGCAGATCCGTGTTCATAGAGCATCTCAATGACCTTGTGATGCTCCAAACGGGTCGCAAGCAGCTTTATCTTCCCGGACTCATCATTTGGATGAACGATGCCTCCCCTCTCGAGAAGGAGTCGTATGACTGAGTCATGCTTGTGATACGCGGCCAGCGACAGTGGTGTTCTCTCGGACAGATCTTTCGCGTTTAGCTTGCTTCCTGCTTCGAGAAGAATGCGAACAACATTCTCATGCCCGTTCTGGGCAGCCCATATCAGCGGCGTGGCTCCCCGGTGCCTGTCTCTCCTTTCAAGGGCCGCAGTTGAGTCTATCAGCCAACTGACGGCTTCTCCCTGGCCATTTCGTGCCGCCCAGAATAAGGGTGTCTGGTTGTCGCTGTCCAATGAGCTCAGTGTCCACCCATGTCTGTGTCTGTCCCCAAGCAGGACCCTTGGTAATCCAATGAGACCAAAATGTGCTGCCAAGTGAAGTCCCGTCACGCCCCGTGGCGCTTCCTGACTGTAATCCGGATGAGAGGAATCACGCTTCACGGCTCGTAGCGTCTGGACAGATGCGTCCACCATCGCCTGGTTATTCAGGAACTCCAAAAGCTCCCTACTCGGCTTCGTATCATCCGAAATATGATGCCCCCAATGGCTAGTTGCATAGTCGCAGAATGGGAAGTTCTTCTGTCGCTCCTCGAACTCCTCATCTGTTCGACAAAAGCCACTATCAAATTCGCTGAAAGATAGATATGTGATGCAAGCGTCGAATATTGTAGCATTGGCGTTGACGAACCAATCCATGGGTGAACTCTCAAAGTATTCTTGTGTAGTATAGTGCACTAGTTCGATGATGCCGGTCTTCTCATCAACTGTCACTAGGCCAACACAAACTCGGCCGATATCCTCGAGATCTGGGAGATCATCATCCTCGATCGTTTTCATGCCTTTCTCCGTTGCCAGGCCGTGTCGAAGCTCAGATATGGTGAGAGATCTCTTTGCGAATGTTACCCAGGAGAGCACTTCCATTGCCAGGGTTCTCAATCCCAGCTTCTGCTTGTTTATCCTCTTAATGACTCGTTTATATGCCGCCGTCAGTGCTTCGTCACATCGACCTTCTGCATCGGCTCTGAAGCTCTTCAACTGAGTGCGGATCGCCTTCCCAGTTGTCTTGTCTCGCAGCAAGTTGAGATAAATACGCGCCAGCAGAAACCTTTCCCGAGTCAGTACGCTTGTAGGTGGCTTACAGCCCAGAACTCATCGTGTATAGAATATGGAAAGAACATGCAACTTACATCCCATCCGCAGCTTCAGATATATCTCTTTTGATCTCTTCCTGTATCTTTGGGTCTTTTCTGATGACGTTCGTTGATGACTGGCGCATCTTCGCTTCCAGGTATTTGGCGATATCCGTAGATTGAGCACGAATCTCGAGAAATAAACTCCTAGCTCCAGTAAACCATTCTTTGATTTCGGGAATAAACCTCGAGGTTGCTAAAAGGCTCAAGTTGCAGTGTGTTTGAAACTCAAAGAGTGCGTGTAGAAAGGGTCGTATAGAAGGTAGCTGGCATTCGTCAACCGCATCAATAACCACATAAACTTTCGAGTGTAGCTTCATCACACTCTTGAGACCTTTGAGAAGCGCCTTCTGCGAGGGGCGAGAGTGCTTGTCTGCGTGCTTCCTGTACAATGCTTTAGTAGTGAGTGGAAATGCATCACAGTTGCTGGCAAGCTGTCGTAACATGCTTCTGAGTAATGCTTCAGTTGTTTCGTCGCCCCTTCGCTTATAGCTGCAGTAGATGTAAGCTATGCAGATGGCAGGGTCCTTCTTAGATCTAGCAGTCAGATGATCGATGACAACTGATGCTATGATGGTTTTTCCAGATCCTGGCATTCCTTGACAGAGCAGAGTATGTGCATTTCCATCGAGCCAGCTTCGAAATTCATTTGTCTGAAGTATCCACTCGCCAGTTCCTTTCGTGCGGGTTGCCGAGTGTATAGCATGCTCGTCGCCGTATGTAGTGGTTGAAAGCCAGTCGAGCATTTTGTTTCTTTCTTCTCGGTCTGCCTTCGCTTTGAGGTGGCTAACGTCTGCCTGCGTAGACTTCAGAGCTTCATGGACTGCACATGTTCTCAAGTTAGATAAAGAAGTCTCTATTCGATGGACTCTGAAGATGTCTAACCTCGTTGTAGCAATACATCCTTGACAGGACGCTCAATTGCAACATGCCTTGACTGCACATGCTGCAGAAGCTCCTTTGTGAATGCCGCAGCTAAAGCTGCAGCATATTCCTGCCAGTCCTTATTCTTCTGAGCATCGGCATAGTCGCAGATTCCCCTTACAACAATGCATGGGAAATTGTTCATCAGACCCGCCGCTTCCATCTCAAGACATAGAACTTCGCCTCCCAGATCCTTGTTGATCCGGTCTCGTACAGCACTGTCCTTGATCACCTGGTTTCCAGACGCAATCAACCCATAATGAATTTCCGGTGCTCTGGGCTGCCCGACGTCATTATCAGGATCCGGCTTGTTCACCATACCTTGTCCTCCAGGCTCGTAGCGACCCGATAACAGTTTGAACAGCACAAGGAGAATCTCGCAGATGACGGCAGTGACGCTCGCCCATAGGATAGAATTCCTTCGTGATTTGTTGTCTGGGTCCAACATCGGATCTTTGAGACGGGGAGACCACGTATATTTTTCCACCATCGGTGGATATTTTTCTTCCATCTCCTTCATAAACGTGGGTATCCGTTTCACACCCATAGCGTGGGACTTTTGCAATTCCACGAGGGCTGTTAATAAGGCCATCGGGGGACGGTCCAACGCACCCGTCCGCCTGAAGCCGGATTTCTCTGATTTCCCGAGATCCCACTGAACAACTCCAGGAAATGTCCCAGTTGGCTTGCTGACCACAATGTCTCCAAGCCGAACCCGTTGAGGGATTCCTCCTCCAATACCGACCATGAGGCAGAATTTGACTGACGGAAACGTATTGATCATCTGGGTGACAAGATTCGCTGCTGGGTTGGTGCCGATCTCGGGAAGACAGGCTATCACAATGTTGTGATTGCGGATTGAGCCCAAGGTGTAAGTGTAGGGGTCGCGGTCAGGCGGCGGTAGGGCATCATGAATCTCGTCCAGCATCGCTTCGGCTGCTGCTTTCTCTTTGCCTAGGGCGCAGATCCATCCCACACTGTATTCCTCGTGAGTTAGGCGTTTTCGAGACGTCGCGACGTCATTAGCTGGCATTTTGATGTATATGATGTGAAGCGATTGTTGACTTAGGAGTCGAATGGCGCAGAATCTCAATAACCTATCAGGCTGTCCAGGCACCTTTTGATGGCATTGACCATGAAGAAGCGAGAAATGAAATGGGAAGATATGTGATATGAGAGGTCAAGAGCCTCGCATGGTATCACAGAGCATCTTGGGAATGCTTGGAAATATGTGAATTTAA
Organism: Trichoderma gracile; assembly: GCA_020002365.1. Lineage (NCBI taxonomy): Eukaryota > Fungi > Ascomycota > Sordariomycetes > Hypocreales > Hypocreaceae > Trichoderma > Trichoderma gracile. The sequence continues at coordinate 4,992,700 of JAINEY010000001.1, read as the reverse complement.
GCAGGGGCAATCCTTGAGTGCCACCCATGTTCGATGAACTGTGCAGTGAATTGGCCAGAGACATTCATGGCGATGGCTTCTTCGAGATTGGACCAATCAACATGAGCGCCGTGGAAGATGACAGGGCATGTCATCGCCGAATGGTCCCCTTGCATATTGGTGTAGTATGCGCTGGAAAAAGGCATTCATCGGTGTGTAAGGATTCCGCCTTGCCACGTAATGATACCTAAGGTACATGAAGCATTTACCGAGATGCCTTCCTAACAAGCCCTCATCCGTTCCGAATGATACGTGGCCATACATGACACAGCCTCAGCATGTATGTCGGCTCAAGTTAATGTCGTTTCGGTGTTGAGTAGTCTTTGATGCTGCATACATGCCCAATGCTTAGCCTCGACTGCCTTGTTGATGCCCGAAATATGTCAGCCGCAGTCACCCCCAAAGAGCCGCTTCACATATTCACAGCCTCACTCCTAAGCGGTTTGTGCTTAGAGTGATTGCCCATCTACATCATCACTGAGCATAATGGCCGAGGAAGGAGAAGACGTTTACTCCCAGCTTGACGATGCAGATAGGGATTCTGACCGGGATAATGAGCCCGCAGATCCTGAGCAAGAGGGAGGAACAAAGTCCTCCAACACCAAAGATCGGGAGAAGTGGATTGTGAAGCTTCAGTTCACGCAAGATGGTTCGTCGGTACATACCCCCTGAGTGCCAAACAGGCCTTCAATTCTTAATCCCAAGTGGTAACAGGAGAAGAAAGACATGGACACGGCTTCTATGTGAACATGCCGCATCCGTCACACCATGTCATTCTTACTGCCGGCCATAATCTCATCGGTCTGAAGCGAGAGGCTCTAAAGATATACTCAGAATCTCCAATGAGACCGCCTCTCCAGGTTTCAGCACTCTACGTGTCTGCAGCGTTCGCAAAGGAAAAGAAGGAAGAAGACGATTACGGTATCATACTGGTCAAGAAAGATCCAAGTCGTCCTTATTGGGGCTTTGGGTTTGCTCTGAAGCTCAGCCACGATGAGCTTATCAAGAAGATACTCTTCGTTCACAGCTTAACACAGTCTGATAACAGCTACCAACTAACCACAAGTTTTGGCGAATGCGTGGATTGCATGGCTGATCAACTTGAGTATGAACTGAGGACCGAAAAAGGATTTAGCGGATCGCCCGTGGTCATGCCATACAAAGACAACGAAACTGCGGTCGCTATCCAGTAAGCTCATCATCATTCCATTGGCTTTTTTAGTCAAGGCTCCAGGTAGAAAGTAACCCAGCATAGCAATCGCGGTCGCAACTCCAGAGTGGCATCAAGGGGCACCAGAATCAATGAAAAGGTGCTCGACGAGATCTGTGGCTGGCTGAAGATTGGCTTCTACGCCAGGGCAATTCAGGCTTCCATCACGAACAGGATTCCACTGGACCAGCGCCTATATCTTGTCTTCACCCCAGATAGTGAGCGCGCAGTAGTAAGGCTCGGCTATGATAAGGAGCATGTCACAAAGTTCGACATTCTCCCTGCCTACGCGCCATCGTCAAATTCTGACTTCCCCAACGACTTTCGCTATGTCTTCCGCCTCAGAACAGAAAAAGGCTCTGCCCCAAAGGAACGATGGGTGCTGTGGAATGCTGATAGACACCTTGTCAGCTTGACCAGCAGATTGAGGGGATTCTGCGCCGCGACACTCCTCGAGCATAAGGCACCGAGACGAGGACAACCTGAGATGAAAGCCGACCAGAAATTCTATTACATCTATCTCGAGATGACCAACCACAAAAGCGAGTCCACGGAGTTGAGAGAGCTTCGAATGAGAGCCGCCGATCTCACGATAAGAGACCTTGGCCTGGACACTTTCGAGACACCTGAAGTCTTTTTTGCGAGACACAAGCGAGGAAAATACCTGTTTGGAAAGATTCCCTGTAAGCCAGAAGCTCCGAGTAAGCCAGCGTCGGCGAAGGAAGAGCTTGACTTCAACATTTTTCGCCTTTTCTCTGGATGAATGCAGTCGCCGGAGATACGCTCAAGTATCAAATATGAAGATATATTCTCATTATATGTTTATCAGTCATCTGGTGAATGGCGCCACGTTCTTCGTATCCTTACATTTGACAAATACTGGTCCTCAGACCTGATGAGCGCTCGTCATAAGGGTTGTGTTCCATCCATGATCCAAAGTGGAAGCTCGGAACTCGACCATGCCAGCATGCGGGGGGGAATCGGATGAGACGTGCCCGACTTGGCAGGCGAAAGTACAGCATAAGCTGCTATCAAAGTTACATATAAGAGTTATGCCAGGACAAGAATTGCCTCTTGTGCTGTCTTTGAACGCGAGGCAATCTTCCTCAGCTCCGCAACATCGACATGGTGGCGTACCTCCGTTTGCTGCCCATTTTGGGCTTGTTGGTTATAGAAACAGCCCGTGCGAAGGCCGTGAGTCTAGGAAACGACGGGCCTCAGACAAGAGGCAATTGGGGCTATGTTCCTGGTGCCTACATCGTCGAGTATGAGGATGGCCATGTAAGTGGACCGCCATTCTCGTAGAAAAGTAAACCTATCCTTAGGGATGGTGACCAGAACTGATGTGCATCGATAGGAGAACGAGGCGTCACTTTTCAGTGACCTTCACAGGCGCGGTCTCCCGGCCGCCAAACGAATGAACTTGTCGTATTCGTTGTTCAAAGGAGCATCCATCCAGCTAGACGCGATTGATCTGGATCCTCATCACGCCTCGACCAAGATTGCGTCACTCACTTCTGTGAAGAATGTGTGGCCCGTCCGTTACTTTGAGCACCTAGCCAATGGCAAAGGTACATCTGGAAACAGCCATATCGGCAACTTGGACAATCTATCCAAGCATCTCACAAGGACAACGGCAGACAATGATACTGTCGGGTATGCGCCTCACGTTCTAACTCAAGTTGACAAACTCCACGCAGAAGGGTTCACCGGTAAAGGCATCCGCATAGGCATCGTCGACTCGGGAGTCGATTACAACCACCCTGTCCTAGGAGGCTGCTTTGGTGAAAGTTGCATCATCAGCTATGGCAAGGACCTGATCGGCGACGACTTCAACGGCACAAACACGCCTGTCCCCGATCCTTACCCTCAAGACTGCCTCGGCCACGGAACACATGTCGCTGGCATCATCGCCGCTCAGGAGAACCCTCTGGGCTTTATCGGTGCTGCATATGGCGCAAACTTGGGCATGTACAAGGCGCTGAACTGCGCTGGCGTATCTTCCAACGACGTGCTCATTGCCGCTTTCAACGAGGCGTACGAAGACGGGTCGGACATAATCTCTCTGTCTGTCGGCGTCATATCTGGCTGGAAAGAGGATTCTCTGGCAATCGCCGTCTCACGGATAATTGACGCTGGTGTTCCTTGTGTCATTGCAAACGGCAACAATGGCCCATTCGTCTTCAGCTCGGCGACTCCTGCGGATGGTAAAGGAGTCATGGCAGTGGCATCCATAGAGAATACCATGACGCCTTTGCTGGGGACTGAAGGCTTCACCAGCTTGGACAGTTCTTCTGATAATTTGACTTCCTTTGTCTGGGTTCCTGGAACTCCTGCGTTTCCCAACATTACTCTACCGCTATGGGTTGTTACGCCGAATACCACGACAGATGGCACCTGGAATGCCTGCAGTCCCCTCAATAAGAATGCGCCCGCAGATCTCAGCGACAGACTTGTTCTCGTGGAGCTGAGCGGCTGCAGTGACCCTGATATTGCCAACAGTCTCTTGAAGAACAATGCAAAGTACATCATGTTCTACAACTCTGACGACAATCTCGCAAAGTACGGTGCTTTTTTATCTTCAAACACTCCTGTCCATGATTGTGCTAACCACCTGTGTTATTGTGCTTTTCAGCCTCTACAGCGTCAGCACTACTCCAGAGACTCTCGGTGCTGGTATGGTACCCCGACAGCAAGCCCTGGGATGGCGAGACCTATTCGAAAACGGCACAGAAGTGTATGTGACAATGGTTGAGCCTCAATCTGCCGGCACTGCCGCTGCTTTCTTTCCAAACGACTCGAATAGCGGCTACGTGGATGACTTTTCGAGCTGGGGTCCAACATGGGAGGCAGACCTGAACCCGCGCATCTCAACACCAGGCGGCTCGATCCTTTCCACTTATCCGTTGTCGATGGGAGGTTACTACGTCGACTCTGGAACGTCCATGGCTGCACCGCTCATGGCTTCAATCTACGCCTTGATCATGGAGGCAAGATCAATCAAAGACCCCAAGACTCTGATGGGTTTGGTCTCGTCTACGGCAAATCAGATGAAATACGTGGACTATTACACGGGCATCTTCTATGAGGAACTGGCTCCCGTGGCGCAACAGGGCGCTGGTCTGGCTCAAGCATATGATGCGGTTCACGCAACCACGATTCTCAGCGTGTCAAGCATCTCCTTGAACGATACAGATCATTTCGTGAACAGCACGGAGTTTGCAATCACTAATTGGGCCAAACAAGCTGTGACTTACTCCGTCGGCCACGTACCGACTTTGTCTAGAGAAGCTTACAAGACTGGTCAACTTACGTTGGGGCGGTCTACAGCCCCAAGCAATGCTACAGCAACTCTCGCCTTTTCCGAGACAAAAGTGACAGTCCCAGCGGGGGGATCCGCCAAGATTACCATTGAAGTATCTCCTCCACAAGGACTCAACTCATCAAATCTCCCCGTCTACGGAGGCTACATCACTCTGAGTGGCTCCAATGGCGAGAACCTGGTTCTCCCTTACCTTGGAGTTGCCGGAAGTCTCAAGGATACTCGGAGCATAGACCCAAGCTATAGCTTCATCTACCACACCACCGGACGTTTCCCACAAGAAGCACCCGACAACGACACGTGGACGATACCATATCCTACAGTGGGCAGTCAGCCTTCTACATCGTCAACTATTGACTATCCGGCGCTTGGCGTTGAAGCGGATGCCGGTATCCCATTGCTAAGAGCAGACATCATTCCCTTAGGTGCTACACCAGCAAAGACTACCAATGTTCTGGGGGTTGATATCGCTGGTAGTCTGTACGGATATCCAGTGAGATGGCTCAATACGAACATCAACCAGGTCGCGTTCAATGGGGTGACTCAAGAAGGGACAATCCTGCCAGAAGGGAACTATGCAGTCTTGCTGCGAGCGCTGAAAATTTTTGGAGATGAAGAGAATCCGGATGATTACTTCACGAAACAGACTGGTTCATTCAACATCAAGTATGCGTCTACAGCCATATAGTCATACAAACGAGATAATGAGAGAGTAAACACTGGGTGACCTTTTACTCAATCTCTCAATGAGCCCTTGAACATGTGTTTCTCCATCCTTACATACTTTCAAGGCTCTATCATGCCTGTCGAGTTCAATCGGTTCTATCTATACAATTCTTATCGTCCTCTTGTCTTTAAAATCGACAAACCAGCTGTCAAGGTCCGCTCTACCAACCTCCGTAGCAAGACCAATTCGCTCGTATGTATCCTCTACCAGATTCGTCTGATGCAGTAACATGCAGATATGCTTCCCTCCCCACACAAAGCCCGTCTTCATACAATAGATTTGAGTTCCGAAAGGGATATGCTTTGAACCCGGATGATCTAGAGGGTAATCGTAGTGAAAGGTCAGAGAGTTTCCAGCCACGCCTTCGAAGCGTATGCTTTTTGTATCGAACAGAGGATTATGCACCTCTATTAACGTCCCCGGTGCGAGGTAACCTCGAACCTCCATGACCGCATTGGATATGGACGCATACTTGTCTGGGCCATTCAGTTTAAAGTCGATGCTGAGCACTTCTAGATCGTCTGGGTATATTCTCGGGCAGCCCGTCGCATAAGAAGCAATGTTTCCCATCGAAATCCAGGACCATGTAGGGCCGCAATAGGAATCAGGACGGTCATGGGCGGTTTGCCTTGCGCGGTACCATAGAAGCTCAGAGGGGAAGCAATTCTCCCACATTCCGGCGACATATCGTCCCAGATCGGCTGAGTGTGCTGTTCCGTACTGCCTTGCAACGCCTGCAAGAGCAGGCAGCCGGTCTGATGTAAACGAGATGCGCAGCCCAGAGTATTCCGCCACAATCTGGTGCCAGTGCTTTCTGATCTCGGCAAGATTCGACGCTGCAAGACCTTCAGAATGATACAGCTTGCGGAAGTCTGTATAGTCGCCTCTGCCACCACCCGCGCCGTTGCTGCCGCCTCCCCAGATGCCTCCCGGGATATGCTCACACTCGCAGATTCTGTCACGGCTGCTCCCTGCACATTCAAAAGCGACCTCGTACCTTGTGAAGTAGACAATTCTCGGAGAAAGCAGCCGTTCTTGGTAGACCCAAGCTCTGCTCAGCAGGGGAAGCTCCGGGGTCATCTTGAGGACACCCGCAACGTCCCAGGTTGTGTGTTCAGGGACCCTTCTAACGAGATACGATGCAGCTCGTTGCCCGACATTCACAGGAGATTCCACTGTAAAAGAGGCACTTTCACGGAAAAGACCAACATCGCTGTCTGCAGACCATGCCGCTGCAAAGGTCACGTAACCGCCAGTGTAGATCTCGCACATCTGTGCTGCCTGTTCTTTCCAGTCCTCGGCGCTGTCTTGGATGATGCACAGAGAGTCAATCCAGAGATACTTGATACCAAGCCACACGGCGACTTTGGCGGCATCTTGAAAGGTCTTTGGTAACAGACTCCAAGGGATGTCCTCGAGGTGAGAAGGGAGACTCTCAACAGTCGTTTGACAGAGATGTGTCGACGCTCCCCATCGATGGCTCAGACAGGCGTATCTCTCTTGCCCATCCACATCCTGCACCAGGCGAACTCTGATGTTGTTTTCCGAATCTGATGTCATCTCAAGTACCCGTTTGGGCAGTTGGGCGGCGGGACCAGACATACAGGACTTGTGCATTGAGTTGCACTCGTGAAGCCACTCGCTGATTCTCTTGAAAGAAGTCTCCGATCCGGTGTTGTTGAACGGAACTGGAGACTTGTAAGCGAAGGGATGACCTGGCCAACGTTAGACTCTCGAATCTCAACGAACTCTATTCTTCTGCGGAACTTACAATTCTCTTCCCTTTCGTGACCAGCCGCCTTGTCAACATCAATCAATATGGTCCAGAGATGGTATTCCTCTGAGCCGCGGTCTGGCGCGTCTCTCTTGCTGACGTTCGCTGTGAGCACTATCTTGAGATTGCTCAACTCTCTGTCGCGTCCCGACGGCACTTCCCAAGCAATCTGCACGTCTTCCTCCCATGATTTGCCGTCCAAAAACACTCCGTCGTCGGCGCAGGCGGACTCAATAGCCTTTTCGATGGACTCGCAGCCACGGCATCCACGTTTCCGAGATGCCTGGAATATGCCGAGTTTTGCCTTGATTCCAATCCGGAGGAACTCTCGCCAGGCTTCTGGTAGTGGGAATGGTAGTTGCTCGTCTGGAGACTCTGTTCGTTCCTCATCGTGAATGTGAGACTCCTTGCGCCAAGTGTAGCTTCTGTGAACAGGCGGCCCGACCAAAGCAGCGCATTCTTCGTCCAACTCAAAGTAACAGATGCCACAGCGCCGCTGACTCGTTGAGAAGCAGTTACCCATCGCTCCAACAAACAGATATTACAGAAAAGCATGACTGAAGTGAAAGTTTTCGAGGCTGCCTCGCGGGCTGACATGCCCCTCACTCTGTCGGCGGTTAAAGCTGATACGCGAGGCCAATCGGAGACTATCCGTTCATAGGGAACTGATCTTCGGAAGGATTGTCACCCCTGAAGCTTCACACAACACACGATACCGCGTTTTTCACGCTCTACTTACTTTCCGAGATCTCCCCAATCACTCGTCTCGTCAGCTCCTTTTCTCAATCCCCAACACTTTGGCTCTTTCAAGGATTCCCAAAGCTTCTCTTTTGTCTCCGACGCCGTGCCCATCACAGCAACCCCCTGCTCCACTGTATGGCGAGGCTCTGTCTATATAAGAAGGGTGTCTCTCCCCCCTTGGTCTGTCTCTCCTCCTTCTCCCCCCCTATCCAGCGATCCCAACCAGCGACCGACCACATTCAGTCATTACCGACCTCCAGCGACCCCAGCGATTCCCAGCGATTCCCAGCGATTCCCAGCGATTCCCAGCAATTCCCAGCAATTCCCAGCGATTCCCAGCGACCCAGCGATTCCCAGCGATTCCCAGCGACCCCCAGCGACCCCCCAGCGACCCCCAGCGACCCCCAGCGACCCCCAGCGACCCCCCAGCGACCCAGCGATTCCCAGCGACCCAGCGATTCCCAGCGACTCCTAGCGATCCCCTCCCCCCTCCCATCTCCTCATTTACCATCCTTCACCCCGTAGACTACCTCGTAGAAACCATTTCCCCTGTAGAGCCCCCGTAGAGCCCCCGTAGAGCCCCCGTAGAGCTCCTGTAGACCGTAGACACTCGACCCCCGTGTCCGACCCCGTGTACGAATCCCCCCGTGTCCGACCCCGTGTACGATCCCCCCGTGTCCGACCCCGTGTACGAATCCCCCGTGTCCGACCCCGTATACGAATCCCCGTGTCCGACCCCGTGTACGAATCCCCCCCGTGTCCGACCCCGTGTACGAATCCCCCCGTGTCCGACCCCGTGTACCGATTCCCCCTGAATGATTCCGTATGCTATATGCTTGGTAACTAACTCCGTTTACGGCCGTTCGTACAGGAGCTCCCCAATATGACCCTCCTCAAGCTTTTCGTGAGAGTGTCTGCTGTCGTCGTAATAGACGTAACCCCTGAGATAGAAAGAGCCAGCTACTTGTCCCTAATATTAGTGGAAAGGGAGTATAGTATAGGTAGATGCCTTAAGCTAGCATGTCAGATACACATTGGAATAGACCTACATTGGCCAGATTCGTGTAAATAAGTAAAGTAGGGGTAGAAGATGGCTAAGTCTTGCGTTAAGAAGGGTGGTCTGAATGTAGGGAGTGTCACCCTAAGAGCTTCATCCATGTCTCCATTCAGTCCCATACCATAAATTTTCGTGTCGTATTGCTTACAGAAATGATAGTGCTCCCAGCTAATAAGGTCCCTTTCCGGACCATCACATACTGAATAGATTGGCGTAGTACCTTATGACAGATGAGAGTCAGTTGAGTTCTTACAAGGGACTGTCCTATTGCAAACCACGTTGAGCCGTGAGATTATAGCCTGACACCGCGTTTTCATCGTGCCAAGTGGCCTTCTGTGATACTGTAAGAGGAATCGGGACTGGTTCCGTAAGACCCTGAAGATCACGATTGCCCCACCACCACTTTAAGAAGCGTCTGCTATATGCTCATTCATGATGTTGAGGCCAAAGGCAGCCCTTACGCTTGAAGTCAAATTACACAGATGGAGCATTACTCGACACACTAAGTTGGGAGAGACTTTTATTTCTGTGGATTTGTAGTGCAGCAAGGCTTCCCATGGTGCGTGAAGGATGTTTCCCTGACAGAGAGCTTTACTAGTTCATAAGGCTTGATTCAAAGAAGTATCTCGTTCTTTATTGTTGAATACACATGGTTATATGGGGACATGCGGTGGCAACCGAACACCACAACGATGTCCATGCAACAAGGGAGTGGGTAGCCAGCACCATAACTTAGATATCCAGCAATATCAAGTCTGTTAAGTTAAAAACAGGAATTTCAGGTGCTTATACTCTTTTTATTAGCACTTTTTTGCACATAGCGAGACTAGAGGTATATAGCAATAGTAAAGACGTCTGGAGTATAGATATGCCAGAATGCTAAATAGCTAGGCTAGGGGCAACAGATATGGTGTAAGCCAGCACGATGTTTTTCTTCGAGTAGTCCTATTTGAACCGTAGCATATTGCTATTTGGACCGTAGTGGTCCGTGCCTGTATTAAAATTGTTGCGCCCACACCAGCCCTCCCATGGCCGCACACCTATCTACAGTGTGAAAAAATGGCAAGTCCTGTAGCCCACACAACAACACCAAGACATGGTCGCGATCGTAGCCAGCGGCGCAGACAATTCGAACCTCAACTCAACAACGACTTAAAGCCATCCCGCCGCCCTAACGACAACAGTGACGACGGTAAGGCTATTGAGATCAATATCATCCCGGTCACCCCGCTGGCGGCAGCGGCCTAGGAGGCTCAAGATAACTTAGATTGCTTGCTTGTGCCTTTCTCCTGGAGATATCTCGATGGTAACGACTGCAAGTGTGCTATACTGTATCTTGGTGTGTAGGCGTGGACCTTACTACTTGGGGGTGTCTCTCTAGCTTTAGCACGGACCACTACGGTCCAAATAGCAATATGCTACGGTTCAAATAGGACTACTCTTTTCTTCTACCGCCTGATTGAGTCCGTCAGACCACAAAAAATAGACTTCCCATCGACCCAACAATAGGAGCGCGTATGATCGGGGAAGTTCGAGAACATTGATGTAGCCTTCTACTTCAGCCAAAGGCAATGGCGTCCAGCCTTGGTGATCTTCAACACATATGCCAATCCCAACCCTTTCGAGCAGCAACCTGACGATTGCGACATGTGCTTGTTGAGAAGCGAGAGATAACGACGTCTGAAGGTTAAGATTTTGATGATTCAGATCGATGCCATCTTGTCAAGCAGCAATCCGACAATAGTGCCTCTTCTATTGTTCGTTGCACGCGATAATGGAGTCTGACCGGAAATGTCGGCGCGATTCAGATCAATACCCTCCTGTGACAGTAACAACTGAACGGTAGTTGTATGTCCAAACGTAGCCGCTTCCGCCAATGGAGTGGCACCGCTATTGTCCTGGTGGTTCAGGTCAATGCCGCCCTCTGTGAGCAACAGTTTGACGACAGGATCATGCCCTCTTGCAGCCGCATACGACAACGTACAACGGCCAGACTGATCTGTGTAAACCAATTCAGCGGCATCTCCAGAAAGAAGGGATTTTACAATGACTTCACGCCCTCTGAAAGCAGCGGGGACCAGTGTATTTCCGGCGAAATGACTCTCAGCATTTCTCCAGATATCTTTTGTAGATACCAAGCAGTTCGACAATGCCGTTGTGCCCTCTAGCGGCCGCAACGTCTAGAGCAGCTCCGATGGCTTCATCCTCGTATCTACAGTGAAGATACGCTGAGGAGAGTAGTAGCTTGACGATGGCTTCATGCCCCTTATCGGCAGCTACATATAACGGCAGCGTGGCATGATGTCCCAGATGTGGTTGAGCGCCATGTTCGAGCAACAGCTTGACAACAGCTTCATACCCCTGTTCCGCTGCTGCATATAACGGCGACGTACCCTCATATCCCCGATTTGGTTCAGCGTCATGTTCAAGCAACATCTTGACGACAGTTTCATGCCCTTTATAGGCAGCTGTGTATAACGGTGGTAAGCCATGGCTTTGTCCCACATTTGGGTCGATGGCGACATGTTCAAGCAACAGCTTTACGATAGCTTCATGCTCTTTATCAACAGCTGCGTACAGCGGCGATAAGCCACGGTTTTGTCCTAGATTTGGGTTGATGGCCACATGGTTAAGCAACAGCTTGACGATAGCTTCATGCCCTGTATTGACAGCTGCATATAGCGGTAAGAAGCCCTGGCTTTGTCCTGAATTTGGGTCGATGGTGTCATGTTCAAGCAACAGCTTGACGATAGCTTCATGTCCTTTATTGACAGCTGAGAATAGCGGTGATAGGCCATGGCCTTTCCCCAAATTTGGGTCGATGGCGACATGTTCAAGCCACAGCTTAACGATAGCTTCATGCCCTGTATTGACAGCTGTATATAGCGGTAAGAAGCCCTGGCTTTGTCCTGAATTTGGGTCGATGGTGTCATGTTCAAGCAACAGCTTGACAATAGCTTCATGCCCTTCATTAACAGCTGCGTATAGCGGTGATAAGCCATGACCATTCACTGAATTTGGGTCAATGGCGACATGTTCAAGCAACAGCTTGACAACACCTTTATGCCCCTTAATTGCAGCTGCAAATAACGGCGACGCACCGAAACATTCCAGATTTGGTTCAGCGTCATGTTCAAGCAACAGTCTGACAACAGCTTCATGCCCCATATCGGCAGCTGCATGTAATGGCGGTATGCCCTGATGTTCCCCATTCGAGTCTGCGCCAAATTCAAGCAAAAGCTTAACGATGGCTTCATGGCCATGCACAGCAGCTGCGTGTAACGTCCGCCAGCCAATACGTTCCCCGTTTTGTTTGACGGAATGTTCAAGTAACAGCTTGACAACAGCTTCATGGCCGTTACTCGCAGCTGCAGATAACGAGAGAGAACAAGTCTCACCATCTGGACGACTGGCGTCATGCTCAAGTAAGCACTTGACAGTAATTGCATATCCTCTTTTAGAAGCCAATGAGAAACCCTTCGCGTAAACACCCGCCCATCTGTTGGGTATCATTCCGTTGTTCAGGAGAAAAAAAGCAAGCAGTGCTTCATCTTCATCAGCGAGATAAGAGGGCAGGTCTTGTTTCTTTACTGACCAGAAGACAAAGTTGCGCCTGAACTTGGTCGGCCTTTTCTTATCCTGGCAATATGCCTCGCAGAGACTGTGAAAGGGAGAGTCTGAGGGCATCATCTCCGCTTGCTTTCTTAGAAAAGCCCAGACAGCTTCACGGCTGCCTGTAGCAAGCGCCGCAAAGATCGGTGTGCCGTAACGCTCATCCCCATTCTCGATATCGAAACATGAAGTTGCCTGAGGATGGATGCGGATAAGGTGAGCGAGATTCTTATCTGCAAGAATGTAGAGCAAGCTGACTGACTTCGTGTATCGCCGAATCTGGTGCTTCTCTAGAGTGTTGTTGAGAAGAATCCATCTCTGGAGAGAGAAATTGGCAAGAAAGTTTCCTTGGTGTATATCTTGTTGCTGGGCGCGGTCGGCATGGCGAAGGACGTTGGAAACTGCATAATCCAAAAACGGATATTCCGAGGTGATCCTCTCTCGTGCCTCCGTCATCGTAGAGGCCTTGGGAAGAGGGTCTTCTACGCCGAGAATTTCAGGAGTCAATCTCTCCAGCTGAGCCAAGCAGCAATCTCTGAGAAGAACGTGACTGTGTCCCACAAAACCACCCGAAGCCTCAGACCACTGGGCTTCGTATTTTTCCTGCAAGAAGTCTCTAACGGATTCGTGGATGAATTGGACTTTGGGGACTTTGTTCCGCGTAACTTCGGCCAAGCCTTTGGACGAAGTGCTCACGAATGTCTTCATCTCGTCGATCTCGACATCTGTTTGATCCCAAAAACCGGAAGATTCATTGTCGTGCCCAAATTGAACCGCGAAATAGAGCTCCAGGGGTTTGAGTGGGCGGGTTGCGAAGAGAATCCATCTGAGGCAGAGGTGTAGTCGATCGAGATTGTCGCTATCTCTCGTCAGAATCATCTCGAACAAGTCGTGGAGTTCCGGCGGAATCTCTCTCAGACGGTCGCGAATTTGCTTAATAGAGACAGACGTCCTTGGATATTCTCGATTGATAATCTCGAGAACTAGAACAACCCAGAGAAAGATTCCAGAGGACTTCTCGAGGATTTCAGCTCGGAGAGAATCAGCCTGCTTCGACTTGCCCAGCCTAAGCCCCGATCGAATGTATTGCTGAATATCTTCTGTATGGCCCAACTCGTCCTCCAGAGTGACCTCGATGCCTTTCTCTATGACCACTGTTGGATAATGCCGACTCGAGAAACAGACCTGTAACAGAACCTTCCAGTCTCGTGCGCTGTCACACAGCTCTTCGAACAAACGAACCATGTCCGCAACTTGGTCTTGATTGCATTCATCTAGCGCATCGACAAATATCATCAACGACCGACCACCGAGCGTCTGGACAGCATTTGCAAGTGTCTGCTTCAAAGCCTGCTCACTCCATCCGTTTCTCTGGATAACCTTTGCGCCATTGGTAGTCATCCATTCCAGACTGCTTTGCGTTTCTGGGACTTTCTCAAAGAGCTGGTGGAGCAGGGATCGGTAAAGACCTATCGTTGACTGCTCTTCAATTTCTCCCCGGGCGAGGAAGAAGAAGGACAGGATAGTTTTCGATGAATCTGCTCTAGCATTTTCTTTTGCTTTCTCGAAGAGAAACTTCATGAGAGTCGATTTCCCTGTGCCGGGATTTCCTTTCACCCAGAGAAATCCGCCGTGCTCTGGCTGTCGAGATGAGTCGTTCCATGACAAATATTCGGGTTTGTCCAGGAACCAGAGGCAAGTTTTCCCTTGGGCGGCCGTTAAGGTCATGTAACGCTCGTCTATCTTGTCGAAATAGAGTGAGTCTATCAATGATTGCTTAATCGTCGCGTCCATGGTGTTGACAGCTGCTGTGGCTGGTTGCCCCTCAACAGTAGTGGTCTCGCCATCTTGACCGCCGCGAAGGCCTCGAGGAGGGCAGTGCGGGCTCGATGTCAGAGATCCCGGGCTGAAGTCTTCAGGCGACAAATTCTCAAAGATGCTGCTCTGAGGTGCACTGTCTCCATAACATGGGCGCTTATTTAGTGCCTCTTCCGAGGCATGCATAGAGTTGCCTTTGTCGAGACTTCGTTTGCGCAACAGGCTCATGTTGATCCTTCGGCTCACTGAGACATAATGTCAGACACAATGATCAGTTCATTGAGGAAGTATGGGTGTCATGACGCTATCGACTCACTGTCAATCGGTCCAATCTTTGCCAAGATCGCCCTGGCGTAAGCAGCAGCCATTGCAGCAGCATATGGCTGCCACTCTTTGTTCTTGTGTTCGTCTCCGTAGTCACAGACTCCTCGAATCACTCCGACAGGGATTCGATCCATCGTGCCAGCCGCCTCCATCTCAAGGCCGATGAGGTTGAATCTGTCCCTTAGTTCGGTTCGTTTTTTTGCGTTCTTTACAACCTTTTCACCCGAGCCTATTGATCCATACCATATTCGAGTGCGCTTCGAGACTGGTCTTTGCTCTCGTCGTACTGGACTGTCGATGCCGCGCTCGTCAACTTGATACAGTATGTCTCGCTCTTGTCCCGGGTCATCAAAAGTGCCGGAAGAGTGCTCTTTGTGCTCGATCATCTTGTAATGCCTCAAAATCTCGTCTGCGTCGTTTGGTGACAAGAGTTTGATGCTACCGATGGCCGATCTGACGACAGTTTCAGTCCTAGCCAACCCATGGCCGGCGCGCAGTAGCTGAAATCCATCATTTCCCGTCTCTTTCCCGAGGTCATACGGTATCAGCCCAGCGTTATCTCCAATTGGGAGGCCCACGAGGACATCGCCCAGACGAATATCTAGTGGCGGAGAGAGCGAGAGATTCGGAAGACCAGCTGCGACTCCAACCAGCAAGCCGAACCAAAGGTTAGGGAAGAACTTCTTCACCTGGTTCGCAAGAGCGGCAGCAGAGCCCGTGCCGTAGAGTTCACCGGCTGGTAGAGTCGCTATGATGATGTTGTGCCCGCATGCATCGCCAGCTTGGAAGACGTAGTCATCTCCACGTTCCATACGAAATCTGCCTGGGTGTCGATTGTCCAACATGTGCAACGCAGCTTGTGCCTCAATCTCCAAAGGTGCAATCCATGCCACCGTATAGAGTCTAGGATCCAACTCCGCCATTGAAGCGAACGAGTTCAGCTATCGGCGGTAGATGTAATCATATCGACATCGGTAGGAGGGGGAGCGATCTTCGAGGGCTCTTTTTGACGTTTCGCGCGTAATGCCGTCTTTCTGGACGCAATACCAGACCGGTTTGATGCAATCGGAAGCCCAGGCGCTGGATATCCTGGTCAGTACCTAAGCACCGGAAAGATGCAGAGAAGCCTTCAAACCTCAAGATTCTGTGAGCTCTTAGAGAGAGACTGCGATCGATAGGGGATGCCTTGGAGGCAGGAAAACGTCTACTCACGATACAGGAGGAGAAATCAGCCGTGAGGCTGAATCCTGCACGACACATGCATGGCTTGCCACAGAAGCCCAACAGCCTGACGAGCCTGGGATCCTCGGTGATTGGCTGGGGCAAAACTACATGTATTCTCCTGCCTCAAAGTGTCCGATAACACTTCAAGTCACTGAAAATAGCCAGTAGTATCGAAGGATAGATTATTTACTGGAAGGAAAACAGTTGTTGTCTTTTCCTATAGCTGTGAGATGAGTAGGCTTCTCTTTCCACCTGGTGGTGAACTTAGATCAGTCCGACTTCGCGTCTAAGAGCCGCGGCAAAAACATCTCGCCCAGTGGCTGTGCAGAACTTTTCACAAGGTAACCTTCGAATTGCATGCACAGCCTCAATGACAGATGGAGAGCATAGTTGCTCACAATCAACTTGACTGCCTCAACCGCGACACAATGAACAAGTCTTACCATCAACAGCCTCCAACATCTCCGGGCATAGATACTCATTCTCCTCAGCAGCATTGAGTAGATTCAAATGCTCGTGCAATTCGAAAAGAAGTCTCCATGTACAACAGAAATCACCTCTCTCGTGACCTTTATCCGTTCATGTGCATCTTCCCAGACTGTGCGGCGGAAACTTTGTTGTTCATCTCAGGAAACGCTTGGAAGTCTCACATGCAGCTAGAGCACGGGTCATTAAGATATTGGGCATGCCTTGCTTGCACCGATGCTGAAACTTCACATATGGAGGCACAGCATAGTGAAGCCATCTTGACGGCTGACATTACAGAGGTTGTCGACTTTTTGCGAAAGAACAGCCCCCATTGATATAAGGACATGTCCGCTTTGTGTTGTGCGAAATCTCTATGAAGGCGACAGCCATGAGCCAGAGGGTTTACTGGACCATATAGCGGACCATATGCATGACTTCTCCTCGCTTTCTCCTCCTTGTTTAGACACGCCACCTAAACTCAGAGAGCATGCAAGTACAGCAGCGATGCGCAAACTCCGGAATTGGCTGAGCGATGAAATAGTGGACAGTGATGGAGAGTTCCCCTGCACCAAGGATCTTACGGCGAGCGCGGACAACGATGTGATGCCTGTATATTTTACAGGGAGTGTTGATGCTTTATCCAGCGGAAATCAAGAAGTTTCATCAACTGGCTCACTTCCGAGCTTTTACTCACAATTTACGACAAGTCACGACAGCGAAGTGAGCGCCATATACACCGCTGTTAGGACAGCACTCAAGTCGGAAATTGGCCAATATCATAGGAATATGGACTCTTATGGCCTATTTCTTGATACATTTGTTTGACAAATCCTCCCAACGCCACCTGATCTTCTCCTGTGGCGAGTCACTGAACCTGATGAATGAACGATCTTCAGTGGTCTGAAGCTTTGGTCAAGCTGTTGAATGACCCGTAATCTAGACGACATTTGTTCTATGATTGAGGGAACTCGGCTTTCTGACCAACGGGAAATAGCCCACAACGTGGCACGCATCTATGAGCTTCTACTACAGCAGCCTCGTGGCATTGGTTCCGACTGATACATATACCTCGTATGCCAGATTTAACACCGACTGCCGCATATAGGGACGTGTTTTTGAAGACGGCCACTCCACGCGGGAACACCAGAATTAGTACAAATTTGGCTACTAGCTTACTCAGGCCCTGGATCATGATACCATTGCATCGAGAAGTGGTCTGGAAAGACTCATCATCGTTCATTGCTTTACCTGTAGCTCAAACATTGGGTATGCTCATCCAGTATGTGATGATTGATGAATACGTTCGACAGCACGTTGACTGATGATTCGTTACACGGTTTTCTTACGCAGCCTCTAGCTATGGAAGATGATTGAGTCTCGAAACACCAGACATTTTTGAAGCCCTGAAGACTTGAACTTTCTGGGAATTTTGACGATATTGACAAGGTATCGATCAGTCCAGGTATTAGATGCTAATGACTATATCCTTTGGGCAGTCCTAATTTTCCAAGCAGGCAATGCCTTCACGTCTCGCGGTATCTATTTGAGATCAATCCTCGGCATATTGGTGAAGTCGCAATCCAGTCCACTCTCCTGGATGTCTATCGTGCCGTCTTTATAAGACTACTTCTTGCAAGGAGAAACAAAACAAAAACGCAAATGCAGGCAAATGACTAGTTCGCGACTCTCCGCACGCTTTCCAAATATCGCCACTATTTAGGGGACCAAGAACTCCAAGGCCTATCAGCTGCGTGTAAGCGCCTCACTGGCTGCATCCGCGAACAGGGGTGACGTAACACTATTTGGAGGCCAGGCCTCAATAAAGCCCAAACATGAAGATTTTTCTACATATTTTACTCTTCTTCTCAAAGAATCACTTCTCTATTTGATCTATTTCGGGTGATCTCAAGTGCAAACATGGCGAGACTAGACACTCCCGACGTCTCCGACGACGACTTCGCCATGGTCAACTCGGCAGCGTTCGACAGCCCCCCACCAGTCTCTTACCAGACCCCCAAACTCATCAGCCGCCTCCAGTCAAACCAACAACAACAGCCCTCG
This sequence comes from Trichoderma gracile, assembly GCA_020002365.1. Lineage (NCBI taxonomy): Eukaryota > Fungi > Ascomycota > Sordariomycetes > Hypocreales > Hypocreaceae > Trichoderma > Trichoderma gracile. The sequence goes on along the minus strand of JAINEY010000001.1, from coordinate 4,974,323 downwards.
AGAGGGAATCACGATAGTGGCAACTACGGCGATGCTTCTGCTTCTACTGCTGAGAAATCTCCGGTTTCCAATGATGGCTCCCTCAGTTCCTCGTTCTATTCGCAGACAAAGGATGGCAGCCATGGCAGCTTCATGAAATACGTGCCAAACATGAAGTCCATGTATAACAAGTTCAGAGGCAAAGACATCTTGATTGCCGTAATGGGGTGCGCTATCCATCTGATACAGTACCTAAATGGCAATCAGCTCACATTGATAACAGCATGACGGGGTCTGGAAAGACGACCTTTATCGCCAATGCGACCGGGCGGACAGATCTTCAGATCGGTCACACTCTCACTTCATGTACGATAGGACCAGCTTCAGCGAGCTTTTCATCATATACTAACAAGAGACTCATGCAGGCACCCAAGAGATACAAATCATCGAGACCACAATTGACGGTCGTACTGTCCGCTTCGTCGACACTCCGGGCTTCTCCGACACCTATCTGTCAGACACTGAAGTCCTCGAAATGATTGCGGATTATCTTTCCGCAGGCTACTCCAAGGAAATGCGCCTGTCCGGCATCATCTACCTCCATCCCATCTCAGATAATCGCGTCACCCATCACGCCACCAAGAATCTAGACATGTTCCGGAAACTCACCGGCGAGAAGAACCTCAAGAATGTCATTCTAGCGACCAGCATGTGGGATAAAGTGAGCCCAGAGGAGGGACTGAACCGCGAGCGGGAACTTCAAGGCAACTTCTGGAGCGTCTTCATGGCCTTTGGCGCCCAATACTGTCGACACGATGCCTCAGCGCAATCCGCCAAAAAGATTGCATCCATGCTCATGGACAACGAGCCCTTCTTCCTCGAGCTGCAAGAGGAGATGGGGAAAGACAACAAAGCGCTCAAAGACACTGCCGCTGGGCGGGAAATCATGAGCCAGCTCTCACAACTAAAGGAACAGCAACAAAAGGAGCTTGCCGAGATGAAGGAGATGCTTTTGCGGACCGCCGCTGAGGAGAACAAGGCTGCCATGGCCGCACTGGAACATCACTACAAAAAGATGATGGAGGGCATGGAAAAGACGATTTCGGATGAGAGGCGGATGAATGAAGAGGCGGCCAAGTCGAGTGAGGAGAAGATAAAGGAGCTGACAGAGAGGATCCACAAGCTGGAGAAGAAGGGTACAGGTTGTCTTGTTATGTGAAGATACGCAGCTGCACCCAGCTCCTCACCCATAATGAGCAAGTATTCTCCTCAAACGCTGGACACTTACGATAAGATTCCCATGGCAACGGGCCAGGATCATATGTAAACACAAGCCATAGACGCCACTACGGTACCCACGGGGATACCACAGCCAGGATGATGGCAGCCAGGATGGCAGCAGTCTAACTTTCTCAAGGAGAACTTGTGCGCCACAGTTGGCAGACGATCGACCACTTCGGGGCCCATAACAATCCCTACCCGAAGCCTGTCTTGGCTCCTCGCATGTTTCCCATTAGAGCCTGTGGCTGAGTACTTGGGTGAGGTGATAGGTGCAAGTCTTGATATGAGCAGATGGGCTAGCAAGTTAAGGTTCTCGTCCTTTGGGATGAACTTTCTATTCAACTGAGTAGATGCTCATGCCATACTTTTCGGAAGAGCACTGTAGCATGCCACGGAGTGTTAATGTGAACAGCGGTGTTATCAGCGATGTCAACAGCGACGCCGTCTTTTCCAGAAGTTCCACCCAGTAAGCGTTCAGTGTCCGGCTGATCACTCTTGGTGAGAATTTGATGTCTCTTCTGCTTAGGTTGATGAGAGTCACCCTGAATGGCTGTAGCCTAGATCACTTGTGCTTGTCAGTTGACTTTCAGTCTCCTACACATTTCACCAGATGGCATTCTAGACCTTGTAATCAACACCGCCGTACATGTATAGATGAACTCTCTTAAATCGGCTGTAGCGGCTGTTGCCGGATTAATTCTCTCTCTCCTTCTAAACCGACTTGGGAAGTTATTTCAACACCAGCTAATGTTATGGAGAAACATTTCTCTGCAGCCTCAAAGTCTATGTGCGCCATGCAGTCCAAGAATAGGAACTGTACGTTTCCATGCTCTCTTGTTTTACATACTAACCCGTTCCGCTCATGACAACAAACCACATTTCAGCCCCGTAATGAGTTGTCGGGTGTAGTATATAAGAGTAAAGGGTCCCCCTTGGTTTATCCTCAAGTCTTACATCTGATCACCTATTCTACCCATCAGTCAGCTTTTCATCTGTTCCCATCTCCAGATCATCAATCAATCTCAGACACGAAGGCAGACTTGCTATTCAACAACCATATAATCAAGAAAGAAAAGAAAAAACCAGAACAACAACCACACCATGTCTGAGCGCCAGAACCAGCGTCTCACTGGGGCAGAGGCATCCGCCCAAGGAAACCTCCGATGCCCGGATGACACCATTTCCTCGTTCTTCATGAACATGCCAAATGAGATCATCTATATGATTATTGCTTTCGTACCACGGCCTTGGAAACACTCTCTGGGCTCAACCTGCAAATTCCTCTCAAAGCTCACCGTGGAAGAATTTCGGACACGCCTTGAAGGGCCTGATCGCACCAAGTTCCTCACTACGCTGCAGAAGGACATCCCCAACACATACTATTGCTACTGTTGCGGCCGCTTGCGCCCGCTTGATCCCAACCATGAATGGAAGACTCAACACCATACAGGAGGGACCAGTGAGTTCAAGAACTCACGCTGGCTGCCCGATATACACCACATCTTGCACGTCCAGCTTCCCAAGAATCTCTTTCTCTTCCTGAGCAAGGCCAACATATCATTCATGGAGCCCTACCTGGTTATGAATCAACATTTTCTTGGGCCCTCTCACGGTTTACCTCTTCAAAGCCTGGAGCGATATGAGGCGTTCGAGGCTGTCCTCGAATTAAAAGAATGTCTCAACTATCAAGGAAAATTTAGAAGTTATCGCAAAAACATGATTCACACCGGCCTGGAGCCTTGCCTAAGTCGCAAGACTAAACTTCCCGGAAGAAGTCTCGAAGCGGTGCCAAGGAGAGAAGATGCCTGGAGGTTCACCTTCCGAATGACTCCAAAGATCATCGACGACAAGCTCTACATCTCCAGGGCTTACACAATTGTTGGACCCTGGGTTCCTGAAGAGGACCTGAAGAGGCTCATTGAGACCATGTCCATACCGCTCTGCAGCCATCTCAGCTGCTCAGCGAACCCACTCTGCTGCCACAAGGGGACAGACTTACCAAAGCACCGCTATCCCGTCATCCACGCATGGCCGCCGGTGTCTTGCCTCTGGGCCAATACTAGAGAGATGATCAGGCGGGATATTGAGCACGTCTCATGCGTGTTGTGCAGCACGGATTACGAGACGTCACTCGAGCAGAACAAGATTCTCAACGAAACCAATTTCCGAATCACTACCTGGCACTGCCTTGGCGCCTGCCGATCTCCAGACGACGAACTGTGGTCTCATATCGTCAGTTCCCATGAGCATCCATCTCTTTGGGCCGCCTCAATTACATATACCACGGATGACGGCTCTCAGTCTCCCGTGCACAGGTACACACCTCAGCTTGATACCAATCATCCTTCTCAAGTTCAGGATTACACCTGTCTCGTTCCTAAGTCATACAGTGGAGCTGTTCGACGAAACTTTGAGGCAGCATGCTCGGAATAGCTTCACTCGGTTTCTCAGCGCACATGGCGGTATTCTGGGCAGGTTCACAAACCATACTTGTGTATGTGCTCGGTTGGAGCCGCAAAGCGGACGATGAATAGTGGCTTCTTGGTTTTAGCCATGGATTCTTGTTCTCAGCGATGAATTCTTGTTCTCGGCGATGGATTCTTGTTCTCAGCGTGAATTTCTGGTCGCAGCGTGTTCATAGGTAGTCTAATAAAACATTATACTTGCATTATTGTTTGGCCGGCTCTGCATGTGCGACTGTGCAAAGTGACGTTGGCTGGTTTGTCAGGGCTGATTCTTCGGCATTCTCCTGGCAGACAACATTGCCATATGTGCTTTTCCTCTTTATATTCACCGTCTCTCGGTCTTTGCTTTATCCTGCATCCCCATGCTGGCGACCTCAGCTCCAAGACAGGCATCATCACCGCCCATTGTCTTGCAAGCTCGTCGATCAATGCGCCTCTTCACGTCGAGTGACATTGAAGCTTGAAGTACACAGTCAGAGGCTCTACCGATAGAACAGGCGAAGTTGCGGGGTATAACTAGAGCAGTTCTTTCAGGAGGTCTATGAGTTGTTACAAGTGCCGTTAGGAGGTCGAAGTGGATCATCCAGTTTAAGCATGACAATCATACGTCTGTATGGCTAGCTATGGATAACTGCCTGACATGCGGTGGAAAGAAAACACGGGAATGATCTCGTTTAACGCTAGATTTCTGTACCTCAGTCTATCTGGTATAGTTACATCAGCTAGGATTTACTTAACGTAAAGTACTTTAGTAGAATAGAGATATATAGCAATAGTAGCAGAAACTAAAGACTAGTTTCTTTTATAAGTATTAGTAGTAATAGTAGGTAAGAGTAATAGGCACTATATATATACCTAGGTGGAGTGTGTAAGCTTGTCTGGTCTGGTGTTTTTATTCTACAGCCTGCCTGACTGAATATACAAACGCGGCGCAAAAGACCCATATCCCTCTCCTGGTGTTGCAGAGCATTAAGAGAATAAGGAGTGCTTACAGAATCTCAAGACGAAGCACTGATACAGACTATGGAAACGCCACGAAACAGTCAAGATGCAGATCAACCTTTGAACAAGCCACTTGTGCTTTGGAAGTTTCACCGGTCGCCCATTTCCATACGCAGCGACCCTGAAAGTTCCGTACAAGATAGCGAAACCTGGCTGTCTTGAAGCCCTTATGGAGGCAAGTACCAGCGTCGCATTCAACAACAGATGAGGCATAGCGCACAAGTCACGTGACTTTGCCTGGTTAGCTCAATCGGTAGAGCGTGAGACTCTTAGCAGAGAACACGTTCTGATGCAATCTCAAGGTTGCGGGTTCGACCCCCGCATCGGGCTTTTCCTATACACACCAGTTCAAGACGCTTCTGCCTCAATTCTTTTTTTGATCATTTTTGCATTTTGCTTGTCGTTCCCTTCCACTTCGTCTTGTGTGACCTGAGCCTCCAGAAGTCAAGATGTCAACTGGTGAAGAGTTGTTCTCGATCGAAGGTGTACGCCGTAAAGACGACTGAGTTCCCGGCCGAGTCTCCATCTTGCTTCCATATCGCGAAACCAAGAGGTCCGAAAAACTCCCCAACGCCATATTCTCAGTATTACCTGACGTGAAACATCCCGGTCTCCCATAGATGAAAGACGCCCAATCTCAATCTTCATCTCTCCATCCCTTCACTGCCGCCCAGCAAAGACACGCACAGCACCGCCGCCAACGCAGCCAAGCCCCCCAGAATCAACATCTGCAAGCCCTCCCACACGCACCGCATCCAGCCGCTGCTCGACGCCTCTCCCCCTCTCAGCAACCAGCTCTTTCCAGCACCAAACGACATCAGCGCCACCAGACACAGGGCAATGCTCCAGCGGAGTCCAAGACCGACAGTCGCAGCAAAGAAATACGGCAGCAGGGGAATCGTGCCGCCAATGATGTAGCCCAGGGAAATGGAGAGACCTGAAGCAACGGGCCAGACGGGCAGCTGGTCGGTGCTGGAAGAGCCCTTCTCAACGAGATCCGCAGCTCTCGAGGAAAGTATTTGTCGAGTGACGTGGTGTAATCCTCCAGGACGATTGTTGAGCGCCGTCATGATATCCTGGACCATCCACCCAGGCAGCGCCAGAGGTTCCAGATGCCGCCTCACAAGCACCTCCTGCGCCTCCCTGCTTTTCTCATCCACACTCTCCGTACCATCATTATGTCGCAGCATGCCCCTCAGCTCCTCCTCGTCGCCGTCCCGGTGGTCGTTCTTGGCCGTGGGCGCCGGCATCTCGTCTTTGGCGGACAGGTAGCCGCCGATGCCCATGCTGATGCTGCCGGCGCAAAGCTCGGCCAGGCCAGCGTAGATGACGGTGTCGGTGCGGCCGAGGGAGCTGAGGCCCGCGGTGAGGGCAAAGGGCACGGTGAGGCCATCTGAGAAGCCGAGGGTGAAGTCTGAGAGGAAGCGGATGAGGAGGGGGCTTCGTGGTCTCGTCATGGTGTTTTGATGCTGTGTTGTCCGTCGGTTGCAGAGGCTCAGATTCGGGAGAGTGAGACAGTGCTGGTTTGGAGGTTGAGGGATGAAGACGATTGTGTCTTACAAAAGGGGATGGAGCACTGTCACCAACGCCGAGATCGACAGTAACACTACCCGGAACCCGTGCTCCGTACAAACACCAGACAGATACAGACTCGGGTCCTCGGCTTAGTTTGCGAGCAAAAGGAAGCTCGTCTTAGTCGTTGGCGGTGCCGCAACATGTCTACACCATAGCACCATACCTTACCATGCCAATCAATAGTCCCGCATCCTCAGCAATGCCATCCCACCTCGGAGAACAGCTCCATGCCACTCGACGCCCTCAACCCGCCCCCGTGCGTCTGCACTTGCACCCGGCGTTACATCGCCACGATAACCACGGGGCATCGCTAACAAGAACAATCCTACCTTACATACAACCCACACACACATTCCCTTGTCCCTCACTCTCCCTCCGCCAGTCCACCAACCCCAACAGGACACCGAGAAAACCCAGACCAGACCTTGCAAAAAGCCCATATTAGCAATCTCTAACCACAGGTCTTTTGGCAAAATAGCAAGGGAGATAAAAAGAAGGGAAAGGAGGGAAAGCCTCTGCCGTCTTTCCGCGCAACAGACCAGGCACACTCCATCCTTCTTCTCCAAGCAGGTGCTCGCCTTTGCCCCACGTGCTCACACCCGAGGGGGCATGTGCTTAAGAATGCGGCAACGCTGATTTGGTGCCCGGAAGAAATTCAGACGAACGTGCATAAGCGTCCTTTTTTCTCCTCAGGGTTCTTTTTTCAACGAGCAGGGGTGAATGCTTGGTGGAGTATGGTTTAGGGGCCGTGGGGTGGCGCCGTGGTTTTCGTGAGGGGGAAGATGCCGATCCGATATTGTGGTGTTGAACTCGCGTTTATTATAGCTGTTGGACAACTGGTGACATGGCTTCCATGGTGTCAATTGGATTGAGAGCAAACGGTATAATGACTAGACGACTGAATGCAATTCCGGATTTGTTGCGGTGGGTGGATGGGAGAGGGAAGAGATAAAGACTGTTTAGACGGACTGACAGGATCTCGGAAACGAAAATTGGAGAGGCCCCGATTAGGAAGCTGGGACTTTTGACAAGTGCCGGTGGCTGAAAGTACGCGTTTTCCATCTATTACTGTGCGTGTAAGTGCTAGCCAGCGAGTCCTTATCACCGCTATTTGTTTGCCCACTTACATATGGGCGGAAGCAAGGCAGTGCGATGAATCATTGTACCGTCATCATGAAGATTAAGTCTGCATGTACTTTTTAGGAAGACGCGGCATCACCATCTGGAAAATGTGTAGTTAAAGTATATCTACAACTAAATCATCTCATATCAAACATGAAAATTGCCATCCATCAGTCGGTGGAGATGGGAGCGTAACCCTTGGGAGGGTTGAGGCCGTCAGCCACCTCAATGGTGTCGGCGTAGTACGTGGCAGCCTTGCTGTGCTCCCACGTCTTCTTGATGGCGGGCAGGATGGTGCGGCCGGAGAAGCTGTGGTCGAGCTTCAGGTTGGGCGCGGGGTACTGCTGGTTGCCACCGTCGGTGTTGAAGACGCCGGCGTACGAGACGTTCCAGAAGTGGCTGTTGAGCGCCTTGTCGGAAGACCACTTGCGCAGCCGGTCGCCCGTCTTCTGGGCCACGAACTCGTACACGTTGGCGCCGACGTCCCAGCGGCCGAGGGTGTGCAGGCCCCAGTTGGCCTCGACGGTGGCAATCTCGCTGTAGTGGTTGTAGAAGTTGTTGTCCGTGGTGCCGACCAGGTGCTTGGGGACCGCGTCACCCAGCAGGATGCCCATGATCTGGTTGCGCTCGGCGTACGTCTCGTTCTCGTCCCAGGTGAGGAGCACCAGGGTGTTTTGCATGAAGTTCTTGTTGTCCAGCAGGGGCTCGAGGAAGGCGCGGCACCATTTGCCAGCGACGCCGACGTTGGTGTCGTGGCCGTCCGAGGTCATGTTGGGGGTGATGAACATCCACTGCGGCAGCTTGTTGGCCTCGAGGTCCTTGTGGAACATGGAGCGGCCGGTGTCGATCAGGGACAGGTTCTTGTCCTGGGACAGGCGCTGCTCGTAGTGGGTGACGCTGCTGGCCAGGATGGCCGGGTTGTGCTTGCGCACGTAGTCGTTGGCGCCCGTCTTGACGTTGGTGTACTGGAAACCCTCGAAGCCCGAGTAGGGCTGGTCCTCCTGGTAGTGGCCCCAGGAGATGCCGCGGTCCTCGAGCAGGTCGATGACGGTCGACACGTTGAAGTCGGCAGAGTTGAAGTCGTCGTTTTGCATGCCGAGGTAGTCGCCGACGATCGAGGCCATGTAATTGGGCTCCGAAGGGTGAGTGACGCCAAAGTAGTTGGTCAACTTGATGCCCTTTTTGGCAAAGAAGGTGAAGTTGGCTGTCAAGCATGTCAGTCTCTGTGCGTCTCATCTCTTCAGGTCAAGGCTACACTTACGGTCACCATCGGCCTTGTCGTAGTTTTGGTTCTCAAAGTACACGACAACGAAGCGGTCAAAGGCCTTGCCCTTGACGTGGCTGGTCGGGCTGCTGGTCTTGGCCGTGGCAGCGGCAGCGGCAACCTCTGCGGTGCCCGTGGCCGTGTACCGCGACTCCCATCCAGTCGACGTCGACGAGGCCTTGCACTGGCTCTTGTCAACGGCAGCAGCCGAGGCGAGGCCGGCAGCGGCCAGCAGAGAGACAACCTTGGACAGCATCTTGTTCCGTTGGGCCTTCGATCCTAGCTGATTCAGTAGCCTTGCTGGGGAGGATGGAGAAGGGAGGGAGGGAAAAGGCAGGGACGCCGCGGGGTCAACCTAAGTTATATACATATCAATGCTCGTGCGGGCTCAGGTCCAGCCTCGTTCCGAGACGGGCCATGCCATGCGCTGCGATGTCACCCAACGCTCGGGGCTTCATCCTCTCGGTGGCTCTCCGGTACCCGCCCAGTATCTCTCCATGTCCTCTTTGTCGTCTACGCCTGTTAATACGCCACTGTACGACGGCTCTCCTCCTCCCATGAACCTGGTCGGCATGTGCACAATGGGTCTCCGGCTCTCAGTATTCCGTCGCCTGTGCAACGTCCCATATCCACCCGCTTTGCCTGCTTGATGACTGCTGGACCGCCTCCCAAAAGATCCCTGTCCCGCGGCGAGGATTGCCAAGCAAGAGATCATCCACTGTTGGCTCCGACTGCCCTGTTGGTGACCTTGACGACATTCCCGCCCACTTCGCTAGCACCTCTAGCGGCCTCTGCTTCGACATCTTGCGCTGCTGCTGCCGCACGTGGGCGAGACGCGCCGCTGTATCTCGTCTGTGTCGTCGTCTGTCCTCCAGCATTCGAAGGAGGCTTCTAGACGGTGCCGCTTTATCCGCTCGCAAGCTTGGGACTATGTATGTATGTTCATGTTCGGGCCGTGTCTGTCAGTTGAGGGTCGAAATTGATGCTCCAATCGGCCTTCGACGGGTTTAACTTCTCACAGCGGGCTCTAGGCGCTGTCAAAGCCGTTCAGGCACCAGGTTCCAGCGGATCCTCCCGCTGTCCAATCGCTGCTGCGCGCGCTGCCATGCCCCCAAGCCGCTGAAGCCCTCCAGAACGCCTAAACGTTATTCCACCCGTTCATCTTGCCTCGCCTCAGATCCGGACTCAATCCGAACATAAGGTACACACAGACGCATCGCCTCTTTAACCCCGTCTCCAAGCTACTCCCTCCTAGACACCGAAGCTGTCATTTGCTCGTGTGCTTCGGGTTTACGGGCGCATTCTGCTGCCGTTCGGGCGTGTTGCTTCGTTGTCAGCTTTGCGCCGTATCCTCTCTCAGTCGATATCGATTTGGACCCCGATTGATCGGCTTCGACTGGACTGGAGCGATTACAGTTGGCCTCCCTGTGATCGTGGAAGCACGAGTGCTCTATCGCATTCGCTCGTCACTGAAGGCTGCCTACAGTCGCTCCCTCCTGCTCGACATGCCGAATTGAATTCTTCCTCCTTGCCTCTACCTCTACGAGTCCTCATCCCCTGGGTGGGGGCCACAGGCGGACGGAGTTGATTGACTGACAGGACTCAGTCTTGGACTGCCAATATACCAGCTCAACCATGAACATCGGCCGTGGTTATCTCAAGCCTCTTGAAAGCACTGCTGGTAAGCGCAATGGATGCCGCTGGACCGCATAGCGGACGAGACTCTGCTGGTGCTTTGCGTGGCGAGGCTCACCAAGAGCTGGGGGAGCACCAGCCCTTCATTCGCCAGTCGCGCCAGTCGTCTCATTTCCGCCCGTCTCGACGTCAGCCACGCTCCCGTCCTCTGTGGAAGCTGGGCCTCTTCTTCTTCATAGTGGTCGTCTCTGTGCTGGCACTGTCTGCTGTCCCCTTCAGTCTCCAATCGCTCTCCAAAGCTTCTCCGGAAGGGTTTGACGATCACCACTCGCCGGAAGAGCCTCATGAGGAAGACGAGTCTGATCACCCCGAAGCCGGGTCCGTGCCTGATACTGGGGACGGAGACGACAGCAGCCCTGCGCCAGCCATTGTCCACTATGAAGAAGAGCTGCAGAGTGCGCCTCAGCTGAGAGATGTCTCACACTATGTCTTGTCTCCTTCGTGGGACTTTGACGCCGCTCCCACCACTAGAGAATACCACTGGACAATCGTGGATGGACGTCTCAACCCTGATGGCATCTATCGTCCCATGATGCTCATCAACAATCAATTTCCCGGCCCGTTGGTCGAATGCAACGAAGGCGATACCATTCGCGTCATTGTCGAGAATAAAGCCATCAATGCGACCTCGATCCATTTTCACGGTCTCTTCCAGAATGGCACAAACTCCATGGATGGTGCCGTCGGCATCACACAATGTCCCATCGCGCCCAACTCGACATTCACCTACGAGTTCCAGGTCCAGCATCAGTCTGGCACTTATTGGTATCATGCTCATCACAGCGCCCAGGCATCTGATGGGCTGCTTGGCCCCATCGTTATTCACTCCAAGGAGGAGCGAACCGTTCTGCAGAAGCTGGAATATGCCTCTGACAGGATCATCATGGTTCAGGATCACTATCACAACCTGACATCTGAGCTCTTGATGGATTATCTGAAGCCCGATATGGGAAACGACGAGCCTGTCCCAGACAATGGCCTGATCAACGGCCGCGGCGTGCGTGACTGCGCCGATTTCCCGGGCTGGGACTGTGACACTACTAATGTCTCAACCCCAACTCTCGATCTTGCTGCCGGCCAAAGGCATCGGCTACGCATCATCAACGTCGGCGCCTTTGCCGAATTTCAGATCCAGTTCGACGAGCACCCCTTCTATGTCACGGAAGTCGACGGCACCGACGTATTTCCCGAACCCTTCCATCGTCTCAACATCCTCCCAGCCCAGCGGTACAGCGTCATCGTGGAGACCAATGTTACCACCGCCGACACCTTCTGGATGAGGGCCCGGATGGTGACACACTGCTTCACCACCAAGAACCCGCTCCTGAAGTCAGAGATGCGCGCCGTCATGCGCTACAACTCTTCCAAGGACACACCAGCGGACAAGGAAATCAAAGACCCAACCAGTAAAGACTGGCCGGACGCCATCGAGGTCATATGCCGCGATCTCAACGTCTCCGCCCTGCATCCGGTGATTCCCATGACGCCGCCTCCCGCAGACAAGTACATGCGCTTCGACGCCAGCTTCATGATCGGCGACTGGCGGCTCGCACGCGGCTTCTTCAACGAATCGACCTGGCACCACAACGCTACTCGTCCCTCGCTGCACCGCTTCCTCGACGCACACAGCAACCTCACCACCCTCAAGTCGCCCATTGCCGTCAACAGCCTAGCTTTTGACTCCCGAAAGGAACTCGTCATCCAAACAGAAGGCATCCGCACCATCGACCTAGCCATCAACAACTTCGACGACGGCTCACATCCATTCCACCTCCACGGCCACAAATTCTTCGTTCTCTACCAAGCTCGCAGCGGATACCCCCCTTCAGAGGCCGACTTCCCCGCCTTCGTCAAGGAGCTCGACCTGGACAACAACCCCCTCCGAAGGGACACCGTCACCGTGGAGGGCTACAGCTGGGCCGTCATCCGCGTCGTGCTGGATAACCCCGGCATGTGGGCTTTCCACTGCCACAACATGTGGCACGCCGAGGCGGGCATGGTTATGCAGCTGCTCGTGAGGAGCGACGTCGTCAGGAAGTGGAAGGTTGGCGACCAGGAGAGGGCTGTCTGTGGGCTCGAGGGCGTTACGACGGGGATGAGGCCTGATGATAGTATATGGTTTGGCAACTTTGGTAAGAGGTGAAGAAGATGGTCATCTGTCGTGGAGTATGGGGAAGGAAGTCTATAAGAGCACTCATAAGGGCATCGTCATCATAATGAAAAACGAGATATTGTTGGATATATCCTGTATATAGGGAAATGTACCAGATCTATATGTATAAGCACCTAGGAAGCCTCACCCAGGCACCACATTAAACACTAAGGAAATAGGGAAAATAGGAAAACACATAAGAAAAAAATATAAACACTTTCAAGAAAAAAAAAAATAAGGAAATAGTCGCTGCCTTTGATTAAATCTCCAGGCAGTAGATCTTTGTTTGTTTGCTTCTTGTTTTGACAAGTTTTGAGTATAGGTAAATCAGGAAAAACAGAAAGCTCTGAGGTAGGTTGCTCAGGCTATGACAGAGAAAACCGCCCTTCTATAAACCGATCCCATGCCGCCTCCCCAAAACCATGATCCGCGCTGAAGTCCAAACGGACCAGCCCTTCCTGTCTAATTTGTTTGAGAAACAAAATAAAGAAAATCTATCTTCGTTCATTCTTCACCCCCTCTCGCCTTGTTCCACTAGGAACTAGATTCAAATGCGCCTCACACACGTGGCATCAACCTCCAAATCAGCTTGGTGATAGTATGCCAACAAAGCAGAAAGATGCCGGCAAAAAGAGCAGTACATGGCAGTCCGCCGCAAATAAATTGCATGTAAACGCCTGCAGGCCTGAGTCCGCCAGATGTGGCTGTAAAGAGACAAGAAATCGAAACGGGCGGCCATCGACAAAGCACCTAACGCAACAGAAAGAAGACGCAAATAGAAAAGAGCAGAGAGATTGCCTACCACCTTCCTTGGCCGTGGTCCCTCCACTGTGTTGCAACGCCGTGAAAACAGACAACAGACAACAGACAATGAAAATTGAACAAAACAGACGCCCTTTGGCCAAACGCAGAGACTTGCCATGCTTCGCGGAGTCAACAAAGAAACAAGAAGCTTGCTTAATAGTCGCACTGAGGTTGGCAGAGTGACAATGAACTTGCCGATGGGGTTGCAGCAGGCGGCTGAGACAAAGGAAAATCGTTGGGTAAATGCATCCCCTTCCTACAGGTGTTGTGTTGTAGGATACAGTAGTAGTAGAACCCGGTTCTCGACAAGTTGCGGCATTTCCGCTATACCCTTCGTGCAATGTTCACCCCCGGGTTGACAAAAGCCCGCGAGGCAATGTCGCTGAATCGACGCACCACGTTGGTTGTTCCGCCGGTGACTTGGGATTCGTCAAGAAGGAATTTGGACGCGACGGCCAATCGATTCTTGGGGTCTGACTCATCCAGGTGCTGCGGGATTGTAGCTGCATATCCGGCGTCGAAGTTGGGCGCGAGCTCGCGCACGACGGCGATCGAGTAGAGAACATCGCGGTTCTCGCGACCGTCAAGGAGGTGGCGCATCCGTGCCAAAATGTCTTCCCTAGCCTTGACACCGGCAGGCGAGTTCGGGTTCTCCCTCCTACGGACAAACTCGGCCAAGCTGTACCAAAAGTCGAACTGGCGCACGCGGTGGTGATCTCCATCAGCCACCGGGGGAGAGGGGGTTGCTGAGCAGCTCGTCGCCGCAGAGCAAGGCCTCAACGACATGGAGGCGGTTTCTAGCTTCGATGGCGTCGTTGTCGGGCGGCAGGCTCAGACGCATCGAGTTGGTTCCCCTCTCCGAGACTTGATATGCCGTGCAGGCAAGCTCCCACACAATCCTGGTTTCTAGAACGCCCGAATAGGCCATCTGGGTGTGGTCATTGGCCTTGACACCCTCGAGGATCTTGAGGAAGGTTGCCATGTGCTCAATCAGGTTGGCATCCTTGGGGAACGTCATTTTGCCGTTCTCGGTAAAGTAGTACCAGCTGGTCTCAAAGAAAGCGCTGAGCCCGCCGGCGTACATCTCATGGTAGACCTTTGTGATCTCATTGAATGTCTCCTCCGTGTGACTGATCTGCTGAGCGGGTGCAGGCGGGCCAAGCAAGTCGATGATCTCGTCGATTCTCATCTTCTTGGCTGCAGATTGCCGTCCGGGTTAGCATTCTAGACTGGATGTGTATGACCACAAGAATAAATGAGAGAAAGAAACCAAAAGCAGCAGACACGAGCAGGAGCAGTCTTACCTCGTAGATAGCCGTTGTCGGAGCCCGAGAGCGACATCTGGTGGCTGTGCGTGCCAGACATGCTGCGCACAGCAGGATCGATGTTGGACGAGTAGCCGTAGCCGTACTCCTGCTTGACAGACACGGCTGAAGACGAGCCGGGGGTGGAGAGAGGCGGAATGTAGCTGTTGGGGGGGATCGACGGTGTGCTAGGGGCTGAGCCTGTCGCATAGACGCTCGGCAGCATCGGCGATTGGCTGCCGTACGAGTTGACCAGACGCGGCGTCGACGGGCCAACGGTGGACGAGGCCAGGCCGGAGGGCTCGGTAGCCGGCGAGAGGCTGCTGGAGGCGGGCTGCACGTTGCCGCTGGTCGGGGTGCCGGCCTGCTGTCGGAAGATGGGATCGTAGCCGAGGCACTCGCGCTTCGATTTCCTGCAGTTGTTGCAGGTGGGATGCGTCTCGTCGCACTGCAAGGACAGATGGAGGTCAATGGAAAGGCCTGTAGCAGGTGGGGCGCATGAAGCAGAGGAGGAGCGGCGCAAGGCGGCGAGCTAGCAGAAGCGACGATGATGCAGGAAAAGGAGGGAGAGCAACAAGAGTGGGAGTGCGGGCGAGTGGCGGTGAGGCCAGAGAGCGGAGAGCGGAGAGGAAGAAGAGCTGAGGCTGTCGATGGCCAGTGCAAGCAAGCAAGCAAGTCTGGGTGAGGTTCTGCCGAGTCTGACGCTCGCGTTGGGATTTTTTAGCGGCACGCGCCACGGGTTACAAACGGGTTCTTCAGCTCAGCTCCAGATAGCTTCAGCTCTGACAGGGGCCGCTTTTTTTTTTTCCCTCCGCCTCTCTCTGTCGCGCTGCAGCTGCAAGCAGGAGAAATGGGACAGGATTTGGAATGAAAATCAGGGCGGGGGAACATAAGCAGAACATAATCGTAGTGGCCAAGAGGGCAGCTTCGTAAAGGGGCGGTTCATGGAGGAAGTGGATGTTTGCATATGCGCACCTTGATTCGTCGCTTGCGGCACGTCAAGCAGCCTGTCTTTGTTCGTCGCTTGATTTCCTACGTGCCACCACGTCAGCTCTCGTACTCATGACCGTCCAATTGCTTCGCCCCAGGACCAATTGGGCCCCAGCAGGTTCGCAATGCCGTAGAGAACAAGGAGCATACCTTTTTGGGCCCTCGATGGTTGATCAGCCGAGGGTCGTGCGGGAGAGGATACCGAGCGAGGGCGTCTTGCGGGAAGCCGTAGTTGGAAGGGAGAGGTGTCGAATGGCTGGCAAAGTAGGGAGGGGTCGGCGAGACGGATGTAAGGGGCATGCTCATGCTCATGGACATGGAATGGTGAGGCATGGGAGGGACCGACTGCTGTGACATGGCGTCGATAGTGCGCATGCTGGGCAGTGACATCTGCGGAGTGCCCACGGGGCTCACGCGGTATGCATCGCCCTGCTGAGCTGAGACTGTGGGATATGAGGCGTATTGGGTGGTCGGGAGGCTGGACTGGGGAGTGTAGATGGGCGACGAGGAGCTGGTGGCATAGCCGGCATGCAGGCCGTGGAGAGCCGGTCGATGGCTGGCCATGTCGGACGCTGGCTCGGGCTGGGGCTCGGTCTCGGGCTTGGGGGTTGCGGCGTTGGACGCGGACTCGGACACCCGACTGTCGCCGTTCGCTTGAGGAGACGGATGCTGCTGAGGAGGAGGCGGGTTCTGCGGAAGAGAGGACGGGATCTGCTGCTTGGGGGACGGAGGCGGCTGTGGCGATGGATCTTGCTGAGGCTGCGGCTGGGGCTCGCGCTGCTGCTGCTGCTGCTGCTGCTGCTGCTGCTGCTGCTGCTGTTCCTCCTCTTGTTTCTGTTGCTCCTGATGTCTCTGCTGCTGCGGTTCCTCTTGCGGCTCCTCTTTCAGTTGCTGCTGCTGCTGCTGGGCCGGATGCTGCCGTAGCTGCTCGTCCGTCACCGGCGGTTGCTGCTCTTGCTTGAGCTCCTGTGAGAGCGGCGCAGCGGCGGCAACTGCTGGAGTCGGGTCTGGGGCGGTGGCCTGCGTGAGCTGGGGCTTGGGAGAGAGGTCTCTTGCGGGAGAAGCAGAGACAGAAACAGAAACAGAGGCAGAGGCAGGTCGAGGAGGAGGAGGAGGTCGAGAAGTAGCGTCGTTGGAGACGGCGACAAGAGACTTGTCGTCTCCCGAATCGTCTGGAACCATTTTCTACGTCTGTAATTAGAATATTATGGAGCGGCGGACATGGATGGCGTTAACCGCGAACAAGGGGACGCGACCCCGGCCGCCGTGAAGCGAACAGGAGAGGGAGGGATGGGCTAGTCGTGGAGAAGAGATTGTGTGGTTTGTGATGTGCAGTGCAGTGCAGATGCAAAATTGTGAGCTGGAGGTCTGGCGCATCACCCAGGAGCCATCCGTATTGGAAGGCGGTGCAGCGGTCCAGGCAGGGTGGCCGCAAAGGTACCTGGCCGCCTAGCGCCAGCCGGGCTGGGGGCCAAGTACCGGAACCTCCCCTCCCCTCCACTAGCACCCGGCTTGCAGTGCGCATGCACAGGAGGCCCAGGGGAGAGGAGCACAGGGGAGGCCACTGAGGAGAGCGCGCTAGAGCTGCCGCCGCAGCAATCGCAGCCTTGTACCGGTACCTTTGGGCTACCTTGCCGGCAGCAGCAGAGCCGGCTCTTCATCAGTCGGTCCGCTCCAGAGTCCGGCACTCGTCAGCATTCTTTGCAACAACGGAACTCCTCATCAGCTGCCACCTCCGCGAGAGATGCCCAGAACCAGCCCTCCGGCACCTGAGCCTCCAGGTACCGGTACAGGCATTTGACCCTTTCGAGCTTCAGGCTCCCTTTGGCTCAGGCCCTGACTCTTAGCGGTCGGCGGCAGGGGCCCCCGGCTGGGCCTACGAGTCGGCTAGCGCAACCTTCTCCTGGGCCAACTCCCGGGAGCTCCTCCGTCCAAGACACACAGCGCCCAGGATGAGCCGGACGCTGAATGAGGCGCTGAATGGCGGTGATGTCTTCAGCAATGCCGGTACAAGCTGTTGTACAATGAGAACGGCGCTTGTCGAGCGTCTTCGTCGGTATGTATACGAGTTGCCTACTTTGGAGCTACACTTTGGAATACCTTACTTGCCTGGACAAGTCCTGGCAAGGGGTTGATATTGAACCGATTGCAGTCGTGAGACCATCGATGGCAGAGGACAGACAATCAGGTCGGGCGAGCAACCACTGGTAAGCCTCGACGCAGCCAGATGGATTCAGATGCAGCTGCAGCCCACAAACTGGAGGCTTCGTCCCGTCCAGTCAGTCAGCCCGTCAGTATAGCGAGCAATGATTAGCCCACTTCCAGCTTGCATGAGTGTACTACAGCTAATACAACTACTACACGTAGGTAGTAGTGGGTGCATATGAGGAACTCTTCAGGTTGTCGTCGTGGCTAATAAAGAATGGGGTAATAGTAGCACTGCCATCTTCTCCCACCTCACTCAAGGTAGTATCTGCGTGTATTCCTTGGCCCGCAAGTCCCTCTGCAGCTTCGTCGCTTCTTGGTACCGAGACAGTCTCTCAAGCTCCCTGCTGATGTACGAACGCACACGAGGATGGTGATTCGCCCGCGGGTCCAGCAGTTGGCATGTATCCTTGGTGTGTACTGTATGCTTGGCCCCTACATACCTTAGTGGTGTGTGTACATGGCGCTGATGCTTGTCTGTGATGGTGCCCGGTAGGGCGGCTCGGACTGCAGACCCGGTCCAATTGGATCGATTCTCGAGCTGCATCGGCAACCCTGGAGATCTATTGGACTCGCCCTCACCACCACCACGACCAGGGACTCGACGCAGGCGCACATGCGAGGTGCTCATTCTGTGCTTTGTGCGGCTGTCCTGAGCGCTGGCATTGGACGCCATACGGGGAGGATGGACGCCCATAGGGTGCGCGTACCAGGCAGCTACAAGCCTTGGTCCAGCACACGACACCTTTCGCAGCTCTGGGATTGAGAATATCGTGTTACTCGTCATCTTTTCATTCAGAGAGAGACAAGCATCTCGTGCAAGCAGCAACAATTGAGGCTTCGAGCAAGCGCGGGCTTCAGGGGTCGTCGTCAAGGTCAGGCAACGGGACACGTGCCGCCAATTAGGTAAGACGACCTCGACGGTTCCTGCCCAGTGAAACTGCCTGCCTGCCTGCCTCGACTCGATATCTTCAACTGCCATCTCCCGAGAAATTCGATCAATGCGTGCTCCATGCTCGCACATGCTGCCACAGACCCTCACAGGCTACCGCTCTCTTCCAGTCCTGTTCAGGGTCCTGCTCGACTGCTCCGGACTGAGCTGGACACAGCACACCTCCAGGCGTCGGTAGGGAGCGTGCATCGCTAGCACCAGGTACGCTCGACGCCGCCGAGACACGCGGGCTTCTTCCCGTCTTCTAACTCTCGCCAACCAGCATTCGGCTATGCTAGTCCTTTGGCTAGTGGTACGGAGCAGCATAGTATCCTGATGGAACAATGTCTTAGACGTGGGACCGCTTGGCTCAATGGCGGCATCCCCCATGGGCAGACAGAACGAAAGAGATGGCCGATAACGCCCGCCTGTGGATAAGATCGATGGAGATGCAGATTGGCGAGCGATAAATACGAGTGGTCGAAAGGGTCGCCAGACCAGAGATATGAGTAACTGGTCATATGCTATTACCAATCGGTTTGGCACTCGCGGCCAAAAGGAATGCAACAGCAAATCGCCTGAGCATGACGCGATGAGCAGAGGTCCAGATACAGGTGGACAAGGTGTGTGCGTAACTCCCAGCAGCTGCCATTGTCTGTTCATACGCATTTACTGTGCCTGTGGGAGGAGATGGCCTAATGATGCCGCAGCAAACACGGCAAGCCATCATGAGCGCAAAGAGTGAGCAGTGGCACTCCGTACTATCGCCGGTCCTGAATGCTGCGCTACTGCACCAAGCATCAGGCGGGTACCATGAGATGCTACGACGACGACGGCAGGTCACCGCGGTGCTAGATCATCAACTACTCCGCAATAGTCCTCGGATCCCTAGGCCGGACGGAAAGTAGCGTGAAGACAAGGGGGAGAAGCCAGGCCACAACGGCTGCGAGCTGCATTGTGCTGTATGTACGTGTGTACATACCCTATGTGACCACTGGCCTTGTGCATGCATACTGCGCATGCCACCACCACCACCACCATACCACCTTCGCATGCTGTCCGCGAGTCCAGTACTCTTTGATACTCCTGCCTGGATGGGTTCTCCGTACCGCAGCCCCTGAAGGCGCTCACCGATCACAGCTATCCGACGAGGGGTACCGAGCCCACATCCAGATCGATACTGCAGCCTCTGGGTCTGAAATATCCCCGAGACGATGCCTGCAGCCATTTTTGGGGAGCCAATGGCACCCCCCCTTCGCTACCAACCCAGCCTCAACCGCCGAGCCTGCGTCCGCATCTCATCCGAGGCTCGACAGACAGGCGAGACTGTCAGGATATGATGAGAAAAGGGAGCAGCTCACCGAACCTTCTTGCAAGAGCTTGTCGCCGCCTTTTGGCCGTGGTCACTCATATCCCGGGTATGTACCCTTGTTTCAACCCTCCGACCGCTTTGCTTGTGCTTCTCACTCACTCCATACGGTATATGTTCCCTCTTGATGCATGTCCGGAGTTGACATCCGGTGGATCTTGCTGCTTTTCGTTCGGCATGCAGCGTCTGCCGCGGCCCTCCGTCCTTGCTTTTACTATGGAGCACGAGCGACTATTATTGTCTACTTGCGCAGCATGTACATACGAGCACTCAGTCTCCGTTGTAAGTCCTGGTCCTCATTTTGGAAAACCCGCTGGTGCGGAGCGCAGTAATATGACAAACACCCATCGCTCGACACTAACTGATGTATTCTTAGCAAACCAATCATTACCGAGTGATAGCTACAATTACAGCAGAGGCGCTCCCATAGGTTGCCGCCGGACGCTGAAATGGCCCCAAAGGAAGAGATGAGCCCATAATAGCTGAGCAACCTTGCCTGGACGGCGCAATTTCATTAGCGGCCCAGCAGCAGCCAGCCCGCCACCAGCTTGATGTAAGTCCCCTTGACATGACTGGGTATGACTGGGTATTGATGCCTGAGGGGGAGGATGGGGGAGACAAGTTGAAATCCAAAGAAAAAGCAAAGAAAGAGGAAGGGAGGGAAAAAAAAGAAAAGAAAGGCAAATGATATGACCTGACAACGATGGGAGCAATACACTAACCCCCCCAGACGGAGCTCATCGACCAGGGCACTAAAGAACGGCTTTCTTCCTTGGCGAAGCGAAAGGGGACCATCGGCCACATGGATAGCCGCAAGCCGCAAGCCGCGCTGCTGCAGCTGCTCCGCAATCTTGTTCACTACACCCGTAACGGCCACGGCCGTCTTGATGTGTCCGGGAGAAGGCCCAGGTCGAGAGTCTCGCAAAGATCTACACGCTATGCCTGCTCTCCTCAGCTCAGCATGCCATCATTGATACGTGGAACAACTCTCCGCAATGTCAACGCTGGCAACTACCATCACATATGATTGATATTCGCATCAAGAGGATACTCGAGCACTGCCTCAGTACCAGAAGAGTCTCCCCCCCTCTTTGGCCCATTCATGCGTCGCCAAGCAGAAGCCCAAGATTTCGCCTCCGCCTGGCGTTCGGCGAGAGCCTTGGCAAGCCGTTCAAGGGGACGACAACAGTACAGGCAGCTACTCCTTGTATCAGCTTTGGCATGGCCTATAACAAACCTCGCCATGCTCCCCGTGGAGGGACCCCAAAGCACTGCGAGGCTTGCATCTACGCTCAGGAGCCACCACGCCCGAAAGCTCCCTACTGCAAGCAGACGAAGTACTCGAACGCAGACCGTACCGTCTAGCTCCAGGCATCGACTACGTATCTACAGTCGGAAAGTGTTCCCCGTCACCGCTGCAGGGATCCAGGCTGGCTGAGGAGGGTGCTGCTGCAGCAGCACGTCGCCAGCTTCCGCGGTCAAGTTAGACGTGGTAATGCTACGTCGTCGCCTCCTAGTGGTTTCTGTCTTTTTAGCCTACGGCCCTCTCCAAGCAGGCTAAGTGATACTCGCACACGACTGCATCGGCCATCAGCACTCCATGCCATCTCGACGCATGGAGGATCTAGCCGCATGACTTAGCCCGCTGGTCCTGCGACTTCCTCTCCAGCTCCACAAGCCGAGAGCCAGACGTCTCTTAGCAAGGCGCCGGTTCATCGCTTGCCTTGTGGCATCCGTCATTCGAGGCAGCAGTCGCTCGTGCAAGCGCTCCTGACTGTCCAAACCCATCGGAGTAATTAGCTGTACAGCCAGATAAGCGAACACCGACGTCCTGGACAAGGTTCCCTGGGACGTCCTTTCAAGCTCCTGGCTCCGCTGCCATTACTCCTACTGAAAGAGGGAGGCAGTAGGGGAGCGGCGGCCCCAGGAGGACGGACAAAGTAGTACTACAAGCAGGTCTTCACCAGCGCTGACGGATGACTGTCACATTGCCAACGAAAGCTGAAGATGGCCCGGTGCTGGCCCACTCTGGGAGCCTGCCGGACTGCCCCCTATTCTCACTCCATTTGCAGAGAAGAGCACAAGTACGGACCGCGAGTGCCTGTATGGCTTCACACCGCTAGGGGGGTGCAAGTAGGGAGAACTCTAGTGCAGCAGAGGCGACCAGCCAGAGTCGCAGCCAGGCAATCACCGTGAGACATGGCTGCATCGTCACCGTTGCTCGGGCTTGGGGCTTCGAGACAGCGTCCTTGTCTGTCTACCAAAGCTGTCGACAATCACGGGCGCTAACTCCGCATTATGCACCCAGCGAGCAATCACTTCGCAGGAGCACGACGTCCTGCAACGTTCGCCCGATCTTTCCAACATCGGGGGACACAGAGGTCAGGCTCTCTCCAAGCCCGCCAAAGCACCGAGTCATTCAATGCCCTGTTCATCTTCATCTCCTTGCCTCGGCAAAGAGCAGGGCGCTTTACGCAGCTTGCCCGCTCTCTTATTGCTCCGTGATCCTCAGTTCTTCTTTTCCTTCTCTCCCTTTTCCCTTTTTGCTTTTCCCGTCTCTTGGGCGCTCACTCCTTACTAGTCCTCGCGTAGCCTCGCTACCAGTCTAGATTGGCTGCGGCAGACGCCCCCCCTGTTTTCCTAAGGTGCGGAGACGGTAACAGGGCATCTGCAAGCAGGCATCTGTGTGCGCATGTTGGACATGGTCACGCAGTAGCATCATATCACATGCAGCCAGGTGTGTTATATACGAGGCAGTGTCACTACATGCAATACAGCTCATGCTGCTGCCACCAAGACTGCATACATACATGTACGGGCGACGGCCTCCTTTGCGGCCCTGCCAGCTACAGCCGGTATCACTACTACGACGCAACTCGCGGCACGCGCCAAGCGGTTGTGTTGCCTCGTGTTATCGCCGTCTCTGCATTACCCTGGCAGCACCTTTGCGGCCGTCTTATGGGATCGGACTCCATTCATTGCATGGCCTTTCATCCAACTGCAACCGGGCGTCCTAGAGGCTGCAAGGCACCCATCTCCTGCTCCTACTACTGATTTTACTCGTACGTGGATGCTCGGCCGCAGTGCCGCATCAGAGTCTCCACCGTTTGCCAATCGAGACCAGACTCCTCCTCCTCCTCCATCTCTGCGCCTCTGCCCTCTCCAATGACCATCCAAGGACTGGTGCGGCAAGCCCGCGTCTTCGTATCAAAGGTCCACGCCAGGCAGCTCCTGCTACCCCGACACTTGCTGCGGCATGCCTCTGCCGAGGCGATGCCCTCCCATGTCGTCGTGTCGTCGCCCGTCGGCCCCACGTGGTCCCGCATCTGACGTACCGGCTCGCGGCCAGCGTCGTCGAGTGAAGAGGCGGCAAACAGCCGCCAGAGGTCGGCCCATAGCACTGGCTGCTGTCTGTCGGAGAGGGCCTGGCCGACGGCCTCCATGGCCCCTGGTCTGCGGATGCCGTGGAGGGAGACAATGGGCGAGCAGAAGCGGTCACCCTGGACCCGGGCCATCGCCGGCGGCTCACCGTTGAAGTAGTGGTTATACCGCTCGTCGAGATAGATGCCCAGCTTGATCAGCGTCGTGCCAACTAGGCGGTCACCCCATGTCTCGTCGAGCGAGTCGACATGTGATTGGGCGACGATGCCGGGGTTGCTGAAGAGCCGCCGCATGGTCCCTTGCGACAGCACGATGCCAGAACCCCCGTGTGCGAACCGAGTCTTGTAATCACCCACGGCGTTGCCAATGTACTGCGGTTTGGCGGGATCCAAGTGGCTCAAGAGGAGATGCAGCGAAGGCCCTATCAGAAAGGTATCGTCGTCCAGGATGATGTACCACTTCTTCCGAGGCATCAGCCTGTAAGCCAACTCCATACCCATGATGAACTTGACCGCTCAGATGTCAGCAGGCAGCGCGGCGGAATAAGGGGGGGGCCTCATGGGCATGTATGTCAGTCACTCTACCTTGAGCGCATCCAACTCCCACCCGAACTCTCGGCCAAGCCTGTTCGCCTGATCATCGTCATCCGAGGCTATCGCTTCCTGGAGGGAACGGTACTTGGAGAGACGGGGGTGGTCTCGAAGCGACGGATCAAGCTTGGTCTCCATGACCATGTCCACAACATTGTACACTCTCGGCAGCCCGTCGGCTGTCTGGTTCGTCGGCGTCCAGTCTCCGACAACGATGAAGCTTTGACGTTCGTCTCCTAGAATGTCGCCAGCGCGAGCGAAGGCTTCGATCAAGGCGGGCAGCCGATGGCGAGTGCCATGGCCTGTTTTGATGAGATAGCCGAGGTCGTCACGCAGACTCAGCGGGTATGGCGCAGGGCTCTGACGCAGCCAAGCGTCCCGATTTGTGGTTGAGGCTCGGACTGCATTCCAGAAGCGCGAAGCGTTGAAGTTGATGGAGAGGCGGATGTGGGAGTCGTGGGGGAGTAAGAGGTACGTGGTGTGGAGTGTGAGTAAGAAACTGGCGAAGAGAAGAATGAGCCGTCGCCGTGTGAGTCGGGGCTTGAAAACCATGGCGACCCAAGCGGTTGTCTGGTTGCAGTTACAACTTGACTACATAAACTGTTGCCAAGGCTCTGCACTGGTAACAATACGCTCTAGTTGTACAACCACTGACAGAGGTGAAGAAGGCCAAGATATCATGAGGATGGTTGACGATGCAGGTCATGTGCCACCATGACAACTCCTTCTGGGGAGGTGGATACGTTGATTGTCGTGCTGTTCAACGGCTTTCAGGGGCTCGTTGTTTGGGCCCCTCTGGAGACTGCAATGCAGTATGTTCAATGGCTGCCAGGGATGGACTGTGATCTGAGCCTGCCCGTAGGCTTCTTGGTCCTTTCGATACTAACGAGAGCCTATTTGTTCTTATGATTTCAGCGCAGAATTACTAGCATGGCAGCATCTACGATTTATGGGCATAAGGCCATTGATTCCCAATCGCGAAATTTTTCCGCCGCCTTTCCTCTCTCCATCTCCCAGTCGTCCGTCGTCCCATGAATCGTAAGGGGCAGATTCTGCCGGTGTCCGTCTGCTAGCGGCATGATCGACGAAGCTGACGCGCCTTTGTGGAGGTGCTCCAGGTGGGCTTCTTTGCCTCTTTTTGCGTCTTGCATATCCATGGCAGGGAACTTTGGTCTTCATGGTTGGCCTTGGCTTTTTATATCCGATCTCTGAAGAGGTTGACTAAGACTGCATGTGAAATTTTTTTGCGTCATCGCGCAGAGGTTGGATCTTTATTCAGCCTTTCTATTGCATGTGCCGTCACTACCAGGACGACAAATGTGCGTGCCTATGTATGGGATCATCGGCGGACGGTGCTCACAGCATACGAAGCACATGCAAGTAAAAAACCTCGCTCATGATAATCCATGTGTTGGCTATCCAAGAATTTCCTCCAACCAAACGACAGGCTGACGAACTACATGAAATTGGACAAGTACCTAGGGAAGATGAAAGCAGCAGCCGGGATTCTGTGAGATTAAGCTTAACCCCCCGGGAGAACACGAGCATCACACTCACCCAGGTAGCAAACAGAAATGATCCAAATATCACATGTCAAATGATGTACTGTACAAGAAGAAAAGGACGTATAAGTAAAAAAATGCGTCGGTTTACTATATAAAGAGCCCTGGACGCTTTGGAGCTTCTAGAAAGATTGCCTCAATTACGCGGCAATCCGGGACGCTGGATCAAGGACCCATGGCCAATCTTAATTGGGGAACTCATGGGATTATTCTACAACGGACGGGAGAATCGGTGCCCTGTCATCTTTCTTTTCGGTGAAATTGAGGCCTTGCCATTGTTTTTTCTTTGCTTTTTCCTCTGCGGATACCTACCTTACACTTGAGAATCTTCAACCTTTGTCAAGCCCCGCAAACTCATTCACCAGTACATCAATGCCTTACCCGACCTGCCTAATTAACCACAATTTCATAGCAACATCAGACTCATATCAATCTAAATCAAGTCAAATTTACAAGAATCGCTGCAATGTCTTTATATAGAATGCCGCGTATGCTACTTTAAATAACTATTTACTACTGCTACAAGTAAGTACCTGTACTCACACTCTTACAACGGATAATGTACCATCACGCCCTACTCATGGAACAGTCCTCCTTATGGCATCCCATCGCCCCCTTTTCCGGTCGCTCTCCTCTCTCCCAAATACACATCCTCTCCTCGACTAGGTCTGCCACCATAATGTGGCCCTTTTCCCCCCTAAAACCAAGAAATAAGCGAAGAGCGTTCTAATTCAGGATTCTTCTTTTCGGGATATTCCCCCCTTTGCGACTTTGGCTTTTTTTTTTTTCTTGTCCAAGAGTACAGATTCTGATCATCAAGAGAGCTTTTGAATCATGAAGAAAGCGAAAAGCCAAGAAAGTGAGCAACGCCATACAATGCATCAAGCAAATATAGTATAGAAGAATGAAAGGGAAAACAAAACATTGGGCATCGTGGATCCTTCGTAGAAACAGTCCGTTCATGACCGACGAAAGGGGGGTAGATGCTAAGGCAGGAACAAAACTGCTTCCCTTGGAGCAAAATGAGCGCTTCACTCTTCCGGCTCCAATTCATAAAACAGCAGATAGACTTCTTTCTGCATGCCGAGAACCTCGCTCGTCTTGGCCTCGCGTACTTTCTCGTCGCTCACTCTCCACCACTTGTCCGCAGGCTTTCGCTTCTTAGGTCGCGGCTGGGGCTTGCCGACGGCCAGGGTGCTGGGTGAAGAGGAGCCGTTCAGGCTTGCTCTCGGGGGAGCGAGCTTGGACAGCGCTGACTTGGTAGACGCAGTGATGGATCGAAGGCTGCTCGTCTCGCCGTCTCGATCCCTGCCGTTCACCAGAGAGCTGGGCAGGTCGACGGGAACGCTTCGAGGGGGCGCTCCGTTGGATTCAAGCGATGGCGTAGAGGGGGTCGTGTCCGAGGATGGCGAGAGCAGATCCGGCGTTGAGATGGACGGGCTGTCGGATCGGAGGGCTGAGATCTGAGGAGTGGAGATGGGTGTGGGCGTCTTGCTATAGATATCGGAAGGCTGAAATGGATTAATATTTGCATAAGGAGACGGTGTGTTTTGCCGCCGGAAAGCTTCGTAGTGCCCGCTGTTGTGGCCTCCTCGATGTGTGACCACGCCCAAGAGCTTGTACTTGCGCTGCTTCATGACGCTTCCCAGCGGTAGCTGCTCGGGGAAGGACACCTTGGCCGAGTTCTTCTGCGTGATCTGTCCGATGCCGTAGATGGACCGGGAGAGGTGGATAGCTAGGATTTTGGGAAACGTAGACATGCGCGTCGTCTTGGCAATCCTTCTCTTGGGCGCATACCGAATATCGCCGAGCTCCACGTCCTCGGGCGGCCGCTCCGGGTCAACGTCCATCGCCGCCTGGAGCTTCTGAATGTTCTCCTGGGCCAATGCCTTGAAGCTGTCGGACGTCGACTTGACCATCTCCTGCTCGAGGTTGGTCTTGGTCTGCACCAGTCGACACATTTCGCACTTGAAATCCTCGATATATTCCGTCTTAAAAATACCGTCGAAACACGCGTTGAGTGTCGTTGACGAGACCTGCGGAACTGCCAGCGTCAGTGTGCAGAAGGTCTCCTCTCTCGGCTTGGTGGTGTAGCCGCATGTCTGACATTGAATGTGCGACTCGTATTTGCCCTCTAGCGGGAACCCTTCCTCGAGCTCTGGCGCAGCCTGAATCTCGCGAACCGCCCGCTGCACCTCTGCCAGATCAACAGTGATGGGGATCTGGATGCCAGAGGCAGATGCCTCGGTGTCGTCAGGGTTTTCGGCAGCGTCATCCGATCGGTCGGTCTCGTTGCCGTCCTTGGCTTGGTTCGAGTCGGCGAGTGAGGCCAGGCTCTGTGCCCGGGCATGCAGACGCGCGCGCTGGCCGGCATGGTATTCGTCCTTGAGCCTCTCGGCCACAATCTGCAAAAACTCTTGCGCGTCCTGCTGCTGTCTGCTGATGCGCTGCTTGAACGCCATCTCCAGCACCTTGACAAAGGGAAACGGCGAAATGGCCTTTTTCGAAATGGGCCGCTCGTTAAGCGCGTCCAGCATCTCCTTGAGCCCGTACGTCACCAGCCCATCCTGGAGGCCCTGCAGCTTCCACTGCGCAAGCTCTTTTCCATCCAGGGGCTGCACCAGGTGTGCGTATACAGACGGGTCTTCGATTCGGCGGCGGTGCGTCTCGCGGATCAGGTAGATGCGCAGCTCGGGCAGGCCGGCCAGCGCCTGCAGCACCGAGTTGATGAAGCAGTCATTGGCCTGGTTGCGCAGTCCGACGATGGTCTTCTTGCGTGAGCTGGTGGTGTCGTGGTCGATGGTGAAGGTCGGGCCGAAGACGTAGAAGAGCGCTGCCGCGGCGAGAGACGCCCCGGCGGCGTACGAAACAACAGACGTCGTCTTGTCGGGCATTGCTGGAGGATCGCGGGATCGTGGGGGAGAGCAGCAGAGCGGAAGCCTCGGGTTGACGGGCGAGGTGCGGAGAAACGGATATGCGACAGCCAGAGAGAGCGCGCCGCCGTCGACCAGGAGACTGCCCTACCTAAGAGAAAAAAAACGGGGGAGAAGAATACTGGCTCCCTGCTTGCCCGCGCGCACAGGGCAGACGGAGATGCGGGCTCGGCGTTCACTTTGAGCAGTGACAGACGGCGGGCAGTGGCGGCATTGACAGAAGTCTTTTGAAGTGTAGAACAGGGTAAAAGGGCAGGCTTTGTCTCACAGCCGGCGCATCCAGCCTCGTCTCTTCCGCCCGGCTAGCTTCCGAGAATGTGCGCCCGGGGAAAAAAAAAATGAAGAGAGAAAAAATGGGCGCAAAGCAAAAGGAACAGTGTCTGTGAAGCGGCACGGAGCCGGTCCCAGTCGTCGCTTCTAACTCCGCAACCCTGGTAGAAGCCACTCAAAATCACCTTACCTTGCCCTCATACCTCCAACTTTGTGCTTTTAGCAAATGACGGCGATTGTGCCAATTGCTGCGTGCCTGCCTACTAATGAAGCCATCAGGTACGCGACTCTCCGTGTCTACTTCACGATCTCGAGAAGCGGGGAAAACCCCGGATTCTTGGCCCAAAGAAGGCTTCTGCAGCAAAAGGTCCGTCCAAAGGTGCCGGGAATTCGTAATCAGCCCCAGAAGTGCCATGTGTGCCATGTATGGTATGTCCATGCTCCGTGGCGTCCCGCCTTTGTTCGCTGTCTGCCTGGCCTTGGTAAGGCGCGAAACCGGCCGAAGCTGCTGCTGTCGAATCGGCTCTCTCGTGGCTGCCAGTACGGAGAGGCTTGCCTCTCGGCGAATCGAACGGCAGCAAAACGGTGGAGATTCGCTCTTCTCTCTCGGAGTCCCCCCATGTTCGGGTCCGGCAGGGACGGGTTGGCTCGTGTGTGTGCGTCTGCGTCCCTTTTGTTGGCGGTGCCTGGGGCTAGAGGAAAGGGCTAAGATGGCGCCGGTTAATACAAACTCGTCCCTCGAGGGTAGGCAGAGGTCGGAGATGCAATGCGACGCTGCAGACACGAGCCGCGGTTGAGCCGCATCTGGGGTCCTTGTACAAGACCATCTCGCTGGTATCGTTCTACCCTGGACATTGAACATCAGCAATGGACATTTTCTTTTTTCTGAGTAACTCGCCTAGATATTGGCACCGTCTCTGGCTTTGCGGTCTCTCGGCGACGAGGACAAATTGGAATTTGGACGGTTTCAATGGCTCGAGTCAGTAGGAAAGACGACAAGTCGGTTACTGTGATGAGACAACCGAGACAAGGGACGAGGAAGACCGAGTTAGAATCCTGATGCTGATGATGCTGATACTGGAGATATATCTCGAATGCCTCAGGCAATTGGAGTTTCACAAGTAGCAGCTGCTTAGGCAGGAATACCACAGGAATCACCTGCCGTGCCCATATGGTGTGTTCCTGGCAGGCGCCATCTTGCGCAACTGCCACCTCAATCTCTTGTCTCTGACTATCGTCGAAACAGGTAATTGCGTCATTCCGATTTTGATGCCTCATCCCTCAGGTCATGCCATGATACCTAAGGTACTAGATAAGGCACCTTACCTTCGGTACTCACTTTCAATTTGTATACCTATGAAGAGATGACCATCCCCTTAACATCTACTATTCGCGCGTTAATCTTGGACTGTTTGGCTACCGCCCTGCCTCTTGACCATCGCAGGCGACCAAGCCCATCTTCTCACCGCTCTGCAGCCCCCGATATACGAGCATCTGAAGGCAGCCAGCTTCTCACAATGGACCATTCACCGCTGCCGTCTGGCGGTCTTGCTTACCGTCCGATTGACGTCCCGTTTCTCTACGGCGAGGAGATTTCTTACAACAACCTCGGCTTCCGGACGTGTTCAGGTCGGGTAGTAGTAGATGAGTAGCAGTGGAAGCATTAAACAGTACCAGCAGTGGCGGTAGGTAGTAGGAGCAGTGATAGCTTTACTTACCTACATAGACTACCTGTACATAGATGGGCCTTATCCTACTGGTGAAGAGAACTCGAGAGACAGTGTATCAGTTGTAGCTTCTCTTCCATATACTTCTAGCTGCTTTCCTGATCCCCCCACGCGCCATCCTGATCTTCCGCATAGTCTGCTCCCCCTGGAAACTCTTCCGAACTGTTCTGTGCCCATGCTGCATCTGTCATATTAGGATCCTGTCCCCCCTCATAGACTGTCCCTGGAGCATCTTGACCGTCCAACAGAACTGGCGTGTTCCAAAACATTTGCAAGGCATTGGGAGGCCATGGACAAATCTGATATCCCGCACCATCGTTCGTCGCGTCTGATGGGTTCCCTAACTCAGCGAAGAGCCCCGACCCAATTTGGTCGCCTTCAAAACTCGTCGCGTCTGGACAGTCTGCAAGAAGGCTGGGAAAATCTCCGCTATTCGGATACGACATATCTGCAGACCATTCTGCAGACCATTGCAACAAAGATTGAGGTTGATTCAAGGTCTCTGTTGCTGCCGCGCGGAGATCCGCTACATCTCTGGCAGTGCCGCCGGCGCCATGTATCGCGTCAATCGCAACTGAGATGATGTTTTGCATTGTCTGGAGCACGGTCTGTGCTGTATTGGGGGTCTCATTGAGGATGCATCCGATGGTTGAACGCAGTCTCGTCACATGCTCATTGCAAGACAGCTCGTCTTTGTCTAAAGGGCGGGTCAGTCAAGGGCCAGCACGTCTCAATAACATAAGGAATAACACACACATGGGTCGGGAATGACTTCGCCTGGAAACAGTATGCGATACATTTGCTTCCACTTTTCAGCGTCTGACTTGCCGTGCATGGCCGGTCCTTTCAACTGTTCCAACACGGCTGGGCTCAGGTAAGGATCCATGTTGCTATCACTGTTCCCTGCGCACTGCGACTCGGAGTGTCTTTGTAGGCTTGCGTCGTTCCTGAAGACTGCAAAGCATTGGCCACAAAGATGGGCGGGGCGTAAGTGTTTCCGTCGTACATGCTCTCTGTCATTCTGTGTATTAGCATCTCATGTCGACGGAGTGGGCTTGTCATGCTGACCTGACTCTGTGATATGTCTTCCAGCCGCCCCTTTCACAAATCTCAAATCTGCTATGGCGGAGATAGGACGGATCCCTCTTATAGAATGGACAAGCCAGACGACTCGTTGCATCCCAACCCATAGCAGCAGTGCCACCACTTCCATCATCATCGTCGTCGTCATCATCATCATCATCATCATCATCATCATCATGCTCGTCTCCATTGGCCCCGTTGAGGCGCCGGGATTTCCTGCCCCCTCTGTCCTTGTCTCTTTGACCGCTAGCTTTCCGCTTCACTGCTCGCGGTAGCTCGCCTCGCTTCGCTCCGTTGGACATCGAATGGATTGGCCGGCTGGATTCAATCCCGTGGTACCGGGCCGGTTAGCAAGCCATGCTGAAAACCAAGCAATCGAGAACTGAGCAAATCCACCCAGAAGGTCTGAGCGAGAAGCATGTTGAGCTTCCTGGTTTCTTGGAGATGTCGCCCGACCGGAGGCACCAAGTACCGAATCAGTTGCGGTAGTACATGGAGGTAAGCTCTTGCTCGAAAAGACGTCCTCCTTGGCGAGGGAGTGGCAACTGGAGACGTCGTCTAAGCTGTTTATGCGAGAAAGAGGAGGCTCCAAACTGTTTGAATAGTCCACTCCTCCACAAACGCTGCACAAGTCCCATTGGACTTCGTCCTTAGGGTGCTTAGGATGGATCTCTATGCCCGGTCCGCCGGGCCATTGAAGGCAGTCATTGTTCCCTTCGATCGACTGGGATATGGTCCGAAAACTGTCCTGACGCAGGTGCGTATGGACATGATCGAGCCACTCTTCCAGACCCCCTTGTCCGCAGGATTCTTTTGAAGTTTCAGTGGCCAGGCATTGCTCAAACATCAGATATGGTTGACTCTTACCTGTTGAAGAATGCGTCTTGGTGGGCGATTGGCCATATGGACACAACTGAGAATGGCATTGTTGAACGTGCTTCGCCAAAGATGATCCTTTGGAGCGTAGAAATGCGCAGCATGCATAAGAGCAAAGGCATGGAGTAGGCTCAGTGCCCTCGATGCGCTTTTCGTCAAACTGTATGAATTGCTTCTGTATCGTCGAATGGCGTTTCGCCGGGGATGAGTAGTACGTCTCTGATACTGGCTCCTCATAAATAAGTACACCGTCTTCATGAGGAGGCTGCGACATATATCGGCCAAGCATTTGGTCTATGGGTTCTTCCATTTGATGTTGATGGCAACTGATGGCATTCAGGGAGTTGTAGATGGCGGTAGTAGCGATGGTATCGGAATGATAAAGAAGCAGGGAGCTCAGAGGCTAGCCAGAGATGCATCGGTATCATCTTATAGCCAGCTACCTCACCTCACCATTCCCGCTCCTGCGCAAGAGGCGCAGTTATTTTGCTCAGAGACCAATCGTCGTCCAAACGCGGGGCGTCTGTTGCGCAGCGGCGCAACTCTGCCCACCGCAGTGCCAATGAAAGCAGTTGAACAGATGAAGACAATATGCAGGCAATAGGATTTGCTTAATGAATGCAAGGAGGTGCTGCTGCCTGGGATCTTTGCTTTTGACGTTCGCAGTAATCGAGGTGGGCGGTCGAGATGTACTACAGGAAGATGTACGTTAAAACGCCACGACTGCTGCAATGTAATATAGAAAAGCCTTTTGATTGCCTACATTCTATGAGAAAGTGGACTTGCTTCGGGAAAAGCCTCATGATTGGATGGTATGGTGTTCGTTCGTGCAGTGGATGAGTACGGTGATGTAGTTGTATATTGAAGTCTTGCCCGCTGTGGCATGCTTGAACTGTAACCCTCGAATAGCATCCCGGACCTCGACTTGCGCAGGTGCAAAAAGCAACCGTGAAATGGAGAAGAAGGGTTTTATTGGCAGAAAGTACGCCTTGGACGGCTGAAGCTGGTCCGCATAAGGTCCGCATAAGATACCCGTGTCAAGCCAGAGACGGTGCGTTTGCCCGGCTTCTTAGCCACTTCATTGGCTTGTATTGCTGTGTTAAAGGAGCTTCGAAGTATTCTGATATGAGAAGTAGCCCCTTTTCGGTACTTGGTTGACCTCACCTTTGCGCAGCCACGTCCGTTGCCTTGCTGCCTTGGACGCCTGACGCCTTGCTAGGTTCCCCTCTCCTGCTTGAGACGAGGGGTTTAGATTTTCC
Source organism: Trichoderma gracile (assembly GCA_020002365.1). Classification (NCBI taxonomy): domain Eukaryota; kingdom Fungi; phylum Ascomycota; class Sordariomycetes; order Hypocreales; family Hypocreaceae; genus Trichoderma; species Trichoderma gracile. The sequence goes on along the minus strand of JAINEY010000001.1, from coordinate 4,940,504 downwards.
CTTGTTTCTTGAGAAGCGGTTGTCTAGAATGCGGGATACGTTGTTTTGGAGCAATGATTTGTATGTGAACATTATCTCTGCAAGATTTTAGACACGCGGGATTGTGGCTTGAACCGAACCCAGAAAATGTCACTTTATGAATAGGGGCTTCATAACCAATGACCTAAACGAATGATATAGATAAACAATGTCGAGATACCTAGACTATAATCCACCACAAAGCACTACAAATGCTCATCCACGCTACAACTTGCACAGCGCATTTAGGACGACCCCGCTGAAAAGATCCTTTTCAAGTTCATCGCCCTCTCAGTAGCAGGCGGAGGGACCAGAACAATGCTATCAGGCTTGATCTTTGGATTCCACTCGCCTTGATTCGCATAATGCTCCTTGATCTCCAAATCAACCCACGTTTTCTGCGTCACTTGGCTAACCACGACCCCGCTGAGGATGAAGCTGATCTCGCTGCAGCTCGTCACAGGCACGAAACCGCGTCTGCTGCGGGGGACCATGCGGAGGGTCATGCCCGTCACCTTTTCATCCGTGGTTTCGAGGTCAATCATGACGTTGAACCTGATGTTCGATGTCATGTCTGCTCCACTGCCTTTGTATGTTGCCATGAGGACGCGTGGGAACTGCTGTGGTGTGCCGAACGGGACCTTTATCTTGAGTTCCTGCAACCTGTAGTCGCCAGCCGTGTAAGGCTCGAGATTGATACGAAAGATTAGGTCTTGTTCAACGTCGGCTGCGACAATGGTGTTTGACGATGGCGTCTCAGTGGACGAAACCTGATAGTAAAAGACGGGCCTCGTAGCGTAGAACTGAGGGAGCCTCTGGATTGCGTGTGATGGAAGAGGATGATGGCGACGCCGATGGGCCCATTCGGGTAGAGGCGCATCACTTGGCGAGACGTCAGGGTCTATTTCGAGCTCTTCTCTGGCGTGTGTCTGCGAGAGCTTGAGCTTGAGTCGCCAAGCCACGGAGCCCATCTGCGCTGCCATGAGGGCAGATGTAGCAGTGTCGTCGTCAAAGTACTTCTTGTCCATCTTCTCCTGGACGGTCTTCAAGTAGTCGCTCGCCAGGCTTTCCATCAGCAGTCTGCGTGCTTCGATTGTAGGCGAGGACGTTGGCGTGACATCCCAGAGATAAACAGCCTCTTTAGTTTTGGGATCACTTGGTGACCATTCCTTGATGGCAATTGGCTCGGTAACATCGTCTGATCCCTCGTCTGCTGTATATGCCTTCTTGTACCTCATCTCAATCTTGTCCTTCTTCAGGTCACTGCCGGCCACAAAGGTCTGTTGGTGAGGCGGCTGAGTGAGGGCGAGCCCATTGAAATCCGGCTCCGACGGTTCCTTTGAGAAGAGGCACAGCATGGTATCTGGAGTCACAATCTTGTGTCTCATCAGGACAGGAGGCTTGTCAGGCAATTGTGGAGGCAGGACTTCGACTTTCATATCGGGAAACTTGACAATGAGGTTCGAGCGGATCAGACAGCCATAAACAGGCACGGGAGGCACTTCGCCACCGTGCTCGGCAACGCCCGTCTCGTGATACCACTTGAGGGCGCCGAAAATGGCATCGCGGACCTTGTCATGGTCCTGATCGATATAGTTGGACAAGCTTAGCGCTCCATCAAGCAGAGCGTCCATCCAGCGCCAATCGATCCGGAAGAAGCGCATGCTCTCCAGAGGAAGCGCGCTGATATCCGGGATCAGATAGTGGAAGGGGATGTTTTCCAAGACCTGCTTGTCGAGAACAAACTTCAACAAGGCCATCCAATCAGGAGAATAAGGGGTGTTGAACTCGTTGTAAGGCACATCGGATGGTTGGTCCGGTTTCTCTGGGTCAATCGCACTGGCAATTTCTTTGGCGGCTTTCAGAAAGCACTGTGGAAGCTTATCCTCTTCGTTTGCGGCCACGCTCATGGCATGTGCCTCATGGCCGCTATACGAAAGATCAACAGGCTCTATCGAGTGGCGAAGCCATCGTCGAGAGCGAGCCTGGACATCTGAGGTGGAAAGCTGCGCCGTCTTGTGCAAGTTGTGCAGAGCCTCGACCATGGCGGGCAGCTGTGCGAGGAGTTCGCTCTTGGAACGCGTTCCGTGGGCTTTCAAAGCGGCCAGCTGATAGTAATGCATGCCACGGTCGTATATCTGCTTGCGGACTTGGCCGATCCTCGACACAAGGTCTGCGTCTGAGATGGCCAGTGTGCGACCGATCTGCCAAGCAGCCGAGTACGTTATGTCCATGAGACCGAGCTGCTGGTCGAGGATCTGTAGGTCTGAGCCCGAAGTCGACAGAGAGTGCCATGGACGAGTAATGTCAGACGGTATCTTGACAGGGATGAAAGGTCCTCGGATGAAGCATCCTGTCTGCTCTCCCGTCTGGACTCGATAGCGAGCCAAAGCGTAACCGTCGTGCAAGCGTTGCAACACTCGGTCTTGCACTGCTTTGGGAGCCTCAGTTGGAGGATCAAGTTGGTCCAGCTGAACGTTGGAACGCAGCATTGCACTAGATCGTCCTAGTGCCTCAAAGAGGTCCTTGATGCTGGGGGTATCAGGAGGGAGGCAGGTGTAGCTCCAGCTGTGCAAGCTGGACATTGCCACATATTTCTTCTCCCTGGCTACTGGCCACGGCATCACCTCGACGCCGCGGATAGAGATAAGGTGGGCGATGATCTGCGTCGGCTTGGTAATAGTGACCGGTCCAGTCCTGTGGGAAAAGACAACGCCGTAAGATGATTGGTCTTCTTCTGTCGCTGTGAGGGCCGCTATAGCCATGCCTTCTGTGTTGATGTCCCTCTTATGCGCTAGGAATCTGTATGGGCGCACATCTGCCTGAGTGGCGGCCGTATCTTCGTGGCCTTTGTCATCGTATTTGGCAAAGAGGGTTGAGAACAGCTCGTTCTTGACAAAGATGATGTCTGTCGTGGCATCAGGCTCTGCTGGAGAAGGCTTCACAGGTGATGCTGTGTCTGCGAGCTTTGAAACATCGTTGACCAGCATGTTGACGGCTAGAGTGGAGGTTTGCTTCGCACCACCTGCGAGCTTCTCTGTGTTGCGGAAGATGCTTGTAGCTCCCTGGAGGTCTTCTGGGGACAACTGAAGCTCCTCCTTGGTAAAGACAAGCACGGCCAGCCAAGTAACACGGTTTCTGTTTTGTTTGTAGTCCGGCACATCCTCGATGTAGCTCGCTCGCCATTCCCACGGAAACTCCGGCGTGTTGAAGACGACATGCGGCAGAGCCTCAGATCTCTCCTCGTGCCCTGGAGGTGGATAGACAGAATGAATCTCGCCCTCGGGTATAGCAAACTCGGGAGTGTCGACGTAGAACTCTTGCGTTGCAGTCAGCTGCTTGGAGGCTGACTTTGCCGTGATGTCCTGGGTGACATCAACCGTATGTTTGCCGCCCTGCAAGCCAGGAACGACAAACGAGTGGAGTTGCTGGTGTCCCGGCTTGAGGCGGCGGTCGTCTTCAAGAGTGGCGAGGAAGCGTTGAACACGAGCAGCATGACGAAATACAATGTATCTGGCACGAGTTTCTCGTCTCCTGCGGCCTGCCATTGTCAAGGAGAGTTTCGATGAAGGTTAGACTGAGTTGATGGTATTCAAAAGAACGAGTAACACTCAGAATTGACAGAGTAAAGAGTTGAACGTCATGAGAGAAGGAAAAACCTGGGGCAAGCCTGATAGCACCTAGAAAGCTCCATCCCAGGCTGATGCAATATCTCTCCGCACGTCGCGCCGTGGCTCAAGAGGCATGCCCGTCTCTGTCTTCTGTTTTGGGGAACAATTTTCTATCACATCTCGAAAAAGAACATACGGTATGCATGATCCTTTGGCTCATGTCAAGTGCACGGCGAAAAGGGTCGCATTGCGTTCAATCAACACACCCGCCCCCCTCCATACATGTATGCTTCAGCTTACAACGATCACAACTTCAGCTCGCAACTATCGCGCAAATCCTCAGTTCAGCTTTCATCAGACACGCCTCTTACATCATCAGAATGAGACGTTGTTTCTATTAATTTGTTTCTAGTGGATTGCGTCTTCATGTCGCGATATACAAAAGTCGAGCAGTTGGCCGCTCTTGTCGCTCAAAACTCAACGCAACTCAAGTCAAGTCTCAACAATCTCATTACACAAACTACGCACTCCAACTTCATTTACACAATGGCGCTTGCTGCAATCATCAACCCGATTGATACATCGGAGGCTCTTCTCTTCTACTATGAGAAGGTGATATCTCATCAGTCATCGTGGGAGACTTGACTCAAGCTGATCAAACCCAAGGTCGAGGATACTTACTCACTCGCCGTGCGCCATTCTTCTGTTTCAGGTGGCCGAGACCAGTACTTTGAGAACAGAAACACCATTGGAACCCGCGTCAAGCCTCCTCCATCCGATCTTGCCGTGACCAGTTTCCTAGGCCTGGTAAGCTTAGCGTTGCTCGTCCATATGGGAGATGCGGTAGAAAAATTGGCAATCATTTTATTTGCTGACAATCCGTAGGTTCGAGTCTTTGGCATTTCCAAGATTCCAAAGGTTGTCAAGTCGACAGACCCCGACATCGCAGTCATTTCTCAGCTCAGCCCCGTTGTCAATCCCATCGACAAACCGAGCACAGCCAGTGTCCAGCCTGGGGACTACTCCGCTATCACGGCTTGTGGAAGCGTGACCAACACGGGTTATGTGTCCTTTCTGAAGTAAGACCTTTCCGATTACCTCTTCTCAAAGCAGCTACAAGCTGACTCTTTGATCTAGGGAGATTGGCGGCGTTGTTCAGCTGGTCAACTACACCATCAACAAGTCGGTATCCCCCACTCACAAGACCGTGGACGTCACCGCTGCCGCCTACTCCAAGCTGGCCAGTATCGTCGTCAAGGGCAAGCCTTGGGTCTTTTTCCAGAGCAAGGCTGGCAAGTACTTGTATTATCACAACATTCTGGCAGGCGAGAGTAAGTATTTCGAATCCTTTGCCGGTCCAACTGGTTCAAGCAGCTGACAGACTTACTCTTTGAGCTTTCAAAATCCCTACCACGGGCATGGCAGAACAGGGAACTCACCTTGCTGTCGCCTTGAGCCCCGACGATGCCATTCTCTTTTTGTACTACCGCAACCAGGATGGCAACATAGCCAGGACTTGGCTCCACAACGGCAAATGGGCCCCTGAGGAGGTTGCAGCAGAGGATGCCATGGACGACGACTCGGCCATTGCCCTGGTCAACCATGAGAAGAACCTCCACATCTACTTCTGGAACAATGGCGACATTATCCACGATGTCAACGATCTTCCAGACGAGAGCCAGCTGGGCGTCAGCCACGCTGCTGGTTTCCATGCTGAGCCGGCTGAGTGAGACGGCTAGCTGGAGGCGCTCTACGCGGAGGTCTATGCAGCTCCAGTCGGGATGAGAAGCTGACTTAGTGTGACTTGTGGGATACTGTCATTCGTTGATTGTTTAATTCGTATCCGAATTATAGCCAGCTAGTTGAATTGAGAAGTTATTGCTTACTTTCCCTCATCGTTTCTCTTGACATCAGCAATACTTGTACCTCACAAGTCGAGGAGACGGAAACTGCGCTAACTGCGACCGCCCCGGCTTTATCCATGCATTAGTCCTGATATAGCTAGTGAAAAGCTAAAACGCGGCTCTAGTGCCCGCACCGATGTACTCAAGAGACAATGGAATAGCGGTAACTCGAGTCCTTTTTCAGGTACCGCAGCGTGTAGAGCTCGGACACTAGCAAGCTTAGGGTTAGTGCGCGTCCCGCCGCTCTGGTTCAGGTAAGTGTCAAATCGGACGACCTTCCAAGCTGTCACGGTTCAAGTGCTATTACTACCTTACTCTGGCTTTCTACATGTATGGTGCAAGCATTGTTGTAGGTGTTACAGTTGTGTCGTACAATATCTAGGTAGTCAATACGTATACAGGACTTGAAGTGCAGCGATTGGCCAGGCATCCAGACAGAGTGCAGACAGCTGGAGAGCTCTCTTTCGGCAGAAGCTCAGGTCCCTGCAGCGCGCCAATTGCATCACTCCAGTGACATAACTGGCCAGGTCAGCCAGCTGTCAACTGTCAAACGCGTGCATGAGGCGGTGCTCTGTAGGATCAGAGGCAGCTGTCCCAATCCAGTGTAAGACTTTCCCATGTGGCTGGCGTAAATGCATCCGCATATGCATGGCTTATTGTTCAGAGGCTGCTGAATGAGGGGACGCCCGATGTAACCTACAGGCTGCGCTAGGCTGAATCCTTGATGCAGATTGCAGATGCAAATGCCGATGAGGGACGGGCGTGTTTCCGAGCTGTGTGACTGGGAAGAGGTGTGTCATATCACAAAGCTATGACTGGACTAATCTTCTACAGGGGTTGCCGCAACTTGGCAGGGAATGAGGCTACAGTTTGAACTCTCCAGCAAGAAACGTCCTGTACACAATCTCAGTCTTCAAGGTGTACTCGAAGACGCTCGTTCGCGTATATAAACTCTCTGCTTTTTCTATAGTTTTTATCTTCATCAAACCAGACATTGCACATAAGCCAATGTGAAAGAGATAATTCCATTGAAACGACTTTGCAACTCATCGCTATGGCATCTTCTCCGCTAGCAATTCCCGTCAAACTTGACGCGTTCATCTTCAACCCCGACACATGCAATGGAACCGAGACGAACCAGGCCAAAATCTCGCCATTGACGCAGCCCAACTACAGCTACCTGCAGATCAAGAACTTTATGCTGCAGAACGATGTGCTGCATCCCATTGAGCTCCATGCTGCCGCCCCAGCCTCCCGCAACTCGCGAATCACCGACCTCGCAACGGGCAAGACTCGCCAAGAGAGGCTGGGTGTCTATCTGCATTGGATGATTCCTCGGCCCTACCGCACGGGTGCGGCGGCTACGGGACAGGAGTCGAACCAAAGTCGCGCTCAGCGTGGACTGTTTACGTCGAATGTCGCCACGGACAATGAGGACTTGGCAACTCCCCTGTTTCCCGAAACCCCGAACCGCTGGCTTGTCATCCGCAAGATTGTCGGCAACGTCGAGCCGCCGGAAGCTGAAGCTAGCCTTGAACCGGTCACTGCCTGGGTGATTGAAAGCGATTGGATGAGATCCATCGACGAGATGGATGACACAGACGACACCAAGTACGATCTGCAGGTGGATGTGTCACCGTATCTGCAGACGGGATCGACTGAGGAGCCGACCATCAACGAGCAAGCTGAAGTCTTTATTGGTGGTCGAATCAAAGCAAAGGAGTGGAACGAGAGCATAAGCCAAGCCAAGAAGCGCATCTCCCTGGGCGTTCTGAACTCGAGCAACCAATTGTTCCCCGACTACATGCCCCATAACAGCAACGTCTTTTCGATGCTAGACAGCTTCGAGTATGCACCATCAAAGTACGCTACTCGTGCCGTGGCCGACTACTACGTGCTTGGATGGCATGTCAAGCCCGAGGATGATCTCATGCACCTCAGTGACCACTCAGCAAGCACTAGGGGGGATCGTTTGCAAGCCCTCTCCATGGCTCTCAACAAGTCCGACGGCCCTGTCCCAGACGATGTGACCGCATGGCTCAAGTCTACCGAGAGTGGTCGGATCCTCTGTCATGGCGCCATGTACGGTGTCCGCTGGAATCTGAAATGGGACGAGAACAACAGGCCCCGCGTCATCGCCGATGAGGTTGCTGACCAGCTACACATGCAAACGCCCATCTCGGTTGGGACGACACCCCTGGACTCGCTTCTCTCATATGTGGCTGCTCACCAGAATGGGCCTATCGAGGAGCTGCTCAATAACTTGAGTGCCTTGCTGCAGGCCCAAAGTGAGAGTATTGAGAACCGTCGAGCGGGTGCCGACGAGGTGCAGAACTACAACTTTGCCAAGTTTGCTGGGGGCTCTCGATATGTGTTCCAAATTGACCCAAAGAATCCTGCGGCGCCGCCCTCTGACGAAGCAGCTGCCCTCTTGAAGAAGCTGAACGAGAGCCAAGCCTTGTACGATGCCTCAGCTCGACAGCTTGCCCGCGTCCAATGGAAGCATTTTGCTCTTTGGTGGCGATATGTGACAGATACTGAGCGGAATCACAGCGCCGCCATGAGACAATACAAACAGGCGGTCCAGGACCTCGATTGGGATTGGCAACGTTTGGTTGCCTCCCTCAACAGCCAGACAAACGCCATCGGCACTGCCAAGGACGAGATCCAGAAAAAGCTCAAGATGGAGCTCAAGGAGGCTGTTGCTCCCGTATTCAGTCAACAAAGGGACCCGACCATCTTTGTGGGAGGAGTGGAGGCTGGCTGGCCTACTGACTATCTCGAAAAGCTGCTGGTGCGGCTGCAGTCGCAGATTGAGAAGCACACACCTCCACCACCTGAAGAAGAGGCCGATTATGGACTTCAATGTATCCCGGATGCTCTACAAGGGATGGCCAAGTCATTGATTGGAGAGTTCCTGCACTATGAGCGGGAACGTCCGGTTGAGGAATCAAGCAGCGTCGTCAAGTGTCAATGCGCGTCGTGTGCATGTGCTTGCGCAGCCAATAGGAAGTTTCTGATGAAAGAGGAGACGCAAGAGGAAGAGACGGAAGAGGAAAAGGAGGAAAAGGGCAAGAATGTCTTCCCGCCGCTTTACCATGATGAGGACGGGCGTGATCTTTGGAAGAACACTCAGCCGTGGTTCCCGCTCTTCATGGAATGGGAGGCTGAGTACTATCACATTGGCTATGATAAGTGGGATATGGAGGAGCGAGCCACCAGGTCGACGCAAGACAAAAAGTTCCGCTACACTGTGAAGCAGGATGACAAGCCCCTGTGGGAGTCCAAGAATGACGATCGAAGGACGATATCGGGCCGCATCCTGCTGCTTCCCCAGCCCGTCTTTTCGTTGGTGGGCCAGGTTGAGCGGCTCTTCACGACCGTTCCCGAAGACGAGCTTTCCCCGATCTTGCCAAAGGACAAGCGTGATCAAGTTCTGAAGGACCTCAAGAAGCTACCATTCGTCTCTGCCCCCCTGGACGGATTCGCCAACCACCTGCTGACCCTATCCGAAGGCAGCCACCTGAAGCCCAACGTGCGGTATCCCGGGCAGAAGCCGGTGCCGATGAAAGACGCGTACGAAGACTCTGTCATCATCGGATTGGGGGCGGTCGAGCTTGAGCGGATGGGTGTTGAGACAGACCTCACACCCTACTGTTCGCTTGTGAGAGTGGGCACCACGCCGCATTCCGTCTTCAAGCCTGCCGTCCACGGCCAGTTCAAGCTGACCAAGCTCAACATCATCGACAAGTTTGGACAAGCGGCCGCTGCTATTGATCCAAAGCGCCGCCACGACGGCTCGCCTCCCATCTACCCTTGTATCAGCGAGTACTACGAACCGCAGATCTACGACAAGAATGGTTACCCCAACGTCGTGGAGAAGCCGAAGAACAAGGGTGACTGTCAGTTTATGCAGGTTCCGCCCAGCATCAACCAGCCAGCCCGGCTGAACATGAACTTTGTCAAGCTCGACCAGCATGACGGCGAGTATCATTGGAGACCAATCACAGAGTGGGAGAACCCCATCTGGGGCTGGGTCTTGGTCAACTACGTCGACTTTGGAATTCAGTTCTTCCTCCATGACGGCACCTTTTACCGCGAAGTCCGACTGGCTGCTCCCAACAATCCCAACAAGGGCACGCAAGCCACAGACAAGTGGCTCCCCTTCAAGCCCCCCGTAGACCCCCAGGAGATTCGACAGCTGGACCACTTGATCGAGCAGTTTTCGGGCGATGGCGGGCGAGACTACCTCAACGGCTTCATGGACATGGCCACCCAAGCCACCCGGAATGCCAGCACCGTCCCGGGCGCTTATGCACAATGCGTCAACTCGTTGATTGGACGGCCTCTGGCTCTGGTGAATGCAGGCATCTCGCTCGAGCTGTCGGCAGATGCCCGCACCAACCAGTCAACCGTTGGAGATCAGCCGTCGAAGCGGCCCCCGTACACCCTCCTGCCGGACTCGCATCCTGATACGAAGCAGTATGAGTTCTCCATTAAGCTTGGAGATGCCGCTCGTCCCCACGATGGACTGGTGGCGTACTTTCGGGCTCGAGACAAGCCGCTTCCTGAGGACGAGCTGAAGCTGAATCAGCTGTTTACATCATTCAAGCCCGCCAGTCCACACGACAAGTCGGACCGGATCAAGCCTATCGACACGGAAACGTTTCTCAAGCTCAAACCGTTTTGGCTCGACCCAAATGATTACAACACCAAGAAAGAACCTCAGAAGAAGGACTTGGAGGAGGTAGATGAGGAAGACGAGGAGTGCAAATACACCCCACAGGAAAAGTTCACCATCGACCACAACAAGAAGCTGACCGTTGTCGGCCTCCTCATGGATCCGTTCACACCCGTAAACGCCTACTCCAGCATTCTGCCCGTCGAGCCTCTGACGCTATCGACCTGGACATGGGAGTCAGCTCTGAAGAACATGACGGCCTTTTTCCATTTTGGGCCACTGATGGTGGAAAAGGACGTTCCGGTATACAACCCAGAACGCATCCTTCTGCCCAACTATGACCTGGAGCAGCTGAAGGAGCAGAAGATCGAGATCAAGCTGCCTTCCCTGGCTGTGGCGGACTGGAGCTGGCTGCAACCGTACTTGGACCCGGAGGCTACCAGGCAAGAGAGTGACGAGGATGGAGAGGTGACGGACGAGGTGTACATGGCTCTGCGCCTCGGGAAGATAGATCCCGTTCCGCAGTTTGCGCCGGGTCCTTTGACGGCTCTTGAAGGATTCCTGCAGATGGTTCATCCTATCACGGCGCCGGATGTTGGAGGTGACAAGTCTCAGCTCGCTAGGGGCTGACTTGCTGCGGGGGAGAGCGGCCATGGTAGGCAGGAATTGGAAGGACTTGACGGATACTGTGAGTTCTGGTAGCAGCATGCAATGCAAACATTTCTGTCATATATCGTCTTTGTATTCCGTTGTGGCATATGCAGATTGCATGGGCTTGTCCAATTAGTTGCAGTCACCCATCTGGTGTCATTGCAACTCTCGGTGTTTACTTTCAGGTGCACGGTTGACACATCAACTGCTCTAATTGGGAGACAGGGGTCCCTTTAGAGTTAGTAGACTCCTTCGGCTCATGCAAGGGCGGCAAGTGGACGGCTGAAGGAATCCATCGAGATGCTACCCCGTGTGGGAGCCGCGGGGTCAAGGATGACGAAAAGTTGTCAGATCCTTTGAGACCCCGGAGTCGGCGAGACCCCTCCAGGAAGATCATGGTCAGTAATAGGCTGGATTTGGTTTCATTCTTCGTATGTGTAGGTGCCGTGGGCGAAGGAGGAGATGACTCGCCTTTTGAGCGATTGAGAGTGATATATGTATGTATGATATTGAAGCACTATTGGATGACTGCATTGCAGGAAGCACACTGATACTGGAGGCTTGGAGGAGGTGTTGCTCTATTGTGGCTGCCTGACAACAGGGTAGCGAAGGCGACAGCGAGCTGACTGAGATGTGAGAGTGTTGCGGTGCGGGGAGAGAGAATTACATGAGGTTAGGAGAGAATGAGAATCATGAGTAGAACGGCCGGTGTCAGCTGAGTTAGCAGCAATGTAACAATGCAGTGACGTAGAATTACTGCTTCAGAACGTGGAAGTGCCCATCGTTGAGATAGTTGAGAGGCCATTGCACATTTCCAACGGCGTAGAGATTGCAGCAATGAAGCCAGTAGCAGATGGTAGAAAGATTTGATGTATTATAGTGTTTTAGTTTTAGTAGAAAAGATTGTGATTATGACAAGAACTCAAGAATCTTCTCTATCAACTTAAGCTATTGCTGTGCAATAGAAGTCTACGAGTTACCGTACGCAGCATCCATTGCCTCCTGCGCGTCCATTTCCAACGTTGTGTATGACCGTACGCTGTGCAACTATTCATATCATACTACAACAGCATTGGGCACTGTCAGACACAAGCACGATATACATTTTGAAGCAATAAGAGTTCAAGTCTACCGCCTTCGTTCAGAGGCCTCTCCCCTCTCGGTCAACACACACTACTCGTATGCTGGTGAAGCCACAAAAAAGCTTTTCCTCCACAATGACAAAATATCGAGTTGACTCGTTTCACGTCGCCATTGCTGAGGGAGACTCTGCAATTCATCTTCTCGTGGACTACACGGATGATAAGAACCCCAAGGTTCTGTCCGCTGTTTTAATTGATGGCGGCGTTGACCAAGCTTGGAGGCACAAAGATGCAAAGCTCAAGAGAGAAGATAAATTGCCTATTTATCTCGCAATGGAATGGATCGAGGAGAACTATGTTGTAGATGGTGTCGACGTCCGGGGAACGAAGAAACTCGCTTTCGATACCATCATCATCACCCATTGGGATCAAGACCACTATGACGGAATCGTGAAAGTCCTGCAGAAGGGAGCGGAGAGCATAGATGAGGCCTTCCAGCTTGGGACAATCTTGAAATGGAACTCGGACGGCAGTCCTGCCAGCCACTTCTATTGTCCAAACAGATATGCCCGGCCCGTGGGAAGCAAGGAGGTGAAGAAGATGAAGGACTGCTTCAAGGTCAACGCAGACGGCACAGTCAGCATCCAGTACGACGACGCAGGCAGCAAAGCGTGGGCCGTCTTTGCAAAGTTCCATGCTGCTGATGGGACGAGCAAGGAGGTGCTTGGCGTCGACTTCTTCAAGAATGATGCAGCTGTACTGCCCGGTAGCGACGGCACGAAGCTCGTGGACCTGCTCAAGGAGAAGAAACTCGACGCCGGCCGACCAGCCATGCTCTGTGTGTTTACCAACGAGCGTCACTTTGCGAGCTCTTCTGAAATCAGCAAGCTGATTAGCATCCTGGTTATGAAAGACAGCTCCGTAACACCAACGAACCAAGCATCAATTGCAGCACTGATTGTATGGGAAGGGACGCCTGCTCCCCATGTCTCTCATTATTTTGCTGGAGACATAGGCCAGACGCATGAATCGACAATGTTCAACTGGATCAAAACGGCCGGAGTGACGCAAATCACAAACATGAAGCTCAGTCACCACGGATCCCACTTCTCTACCCCTTTGACAACGTTCAACGACTTCAAGCCAAAGAACACCATTGTCCCAACTCCCACCTACTCTTTTCATAATCACCCCAGTGAGTAGTCATAGATATGGAACTGCCCCAAGCTAGACTAACATGCTGTAGCATGGGCCGTTGTTGTCGTCTGGTTCCTCTGGGCTCACTCACTGCCCCCGGGACCTGTTCCTCGATTAGTCGCCCTCACCTTTCCCGCGAGAATCACTTGGGTACCCAACCCGCCGCCGCCTCCACCGGCCGTGCCAGATCCAGATGATGGCAAATGGTACAAGCTGGAAAAGATACCGCTGGAGGCCTTCAAAGGCGACACCGCCCCGGGCAAGGCCTACGTCGTTTATCACGACGCACAATACAAGGCCCTCAACGAAGCACTAGTGAAGCATGGGAAGACCAAGGTTCCGAATGAGAGGTCCGACATGATCAAGGAAGCAGATGATTTGCAAAGAGCCTACATCGCAAACAGGTTTGCTCAGATCTGGGGCCAACTGGGTTTTCCAACGACCGAGTATCACATGGCATCATGTGGCACGTACTCTGTGGATAATGGAAGGGGTTCAACGTACAAGGCTCTTTGCTTTGTTCGCATTATCTGCAGCCAAGATGACAAGCTAGATGGCGAGATTCGTTACGTCGACATGAGATCTTCCGCTCTCCAGACTCCAGCTCCGATTGTCATCAAGGAGGCGATGAAGTTGACCAAGCTAGCTGTCACTGCTACTCCTTCTACATCAGTTGCTGCCACCACTCCATCAGCTCCAGGCTCTTCGTCAAGGAAGCGAAAAGTTAGCGACGTTAGTGATGATATGGTGCAGCATGCAGAAAATGACGATGATGGTCGGGTAATTGACTTTGACCTCATCAGCCATTCGCGGGTACAATCTGAAGCTTTCTTCACCGTGGAGACAACCAATCCAGACGAGATGGACTCTCCGCTCGATGGGGATACGGAAGGCAAAAGCAAAGGGATGGAAGCATATACCCTCGCCGGTTTAGCTTCACCAACTACTGCGAAGGAGAGTATTGTTACACCTGAGTCCTCATCGCCGGCCGGCAAGTATCTTGAAGATGTTATCGCGCCTTTGAACACGAATCCGAATGGAATGTGGTCAGTCTTCACCCGTAGGCTGGCGGATTCCACCATCACAGCCCAGGGCGTCAATGACTATGAGAGGTTGAGCCCCGGCCTTTTGGATTACTTTGTCTCTGACCTCCACTGCGGCGTCATCTGCTTGGAGAAGAGGCCTGAAGACGACCCTTCACCTGGTAGCACAACACCATTAAGCAAGGTTGACGAATGGGCCGCTTGGTTTGCAGACGTCCTCAACGCCAAAGGGCTGGCTGTCATCGATGCCAAAGGACGCAAGATCGGAGGCTTCACCATGCAAGTCTCACTTGCTCCCATTGGAGCAGGACCAGGGTCTCCATCTACGACATGGCTCAACTTCTCAACTGAGCGATCCATCCTGGACTTGACTTTCGGGTCAGCATCCACAGCAAACATATCGCCTGAGGGTCTGCTGAAGCTGAACTCCGGACTGGTCTTTGGGCTTCACCCTTCCGTCCAGCAGCCGTTGGAATCTGTCAACATCGTCAGCATGCTGAGCTTTGCCGGACTAGGCAGTCTACAGAAGAATCCTTTGATTGCTATGATGGGAGCAATAGCCCTGAAGCCACCGTCAACCAACGACGAGCTGAGAAACAGGAGGAACGCCATTTGGTTTGTGCCCGGCAACGACTACAGGACCTGTATTCGCCTCGAGTGGCAAATGGATGAAGAATCTCGAGAAGATTTCAACTCTATCTTCGAGCCGTTGCATCTTACACTTGGTGAAACAACGGTTGTTACTCGCAGAACCACCTGGTGGACCACCAACGGAACTCAGTCTAAGCTCATCTCCAAGGGAAGTCTGGTGATTCATACAAACGTTGATCTGGAAGGCATCAAGCTGGAAGGGCTGTTTGAGTTCAACGAAACAGCCTCGACCTTCACAATGACATTGGATACCAAGGACACCTCAGCTTTAGCGAAGCTGTTGGCCTGGATCAGCAAGGCCCTTGAGATTGATGTGGGCCAGTTTGACTTTACTTCCCTCGAGAATCAATCTGCTGGCTCCTTCAGTTTGGGAGAGTTCCATTTCCGCCGCATAACCGTCGGCCTGGCCAAGGACGAAGGAAAAGGCAAGGCTAAACTGTCGACCTTTCGGGTTGATATGGAAGTGGCCTTGGATCTTGGTGGTCCTGGCCCGACATTGTTTCTTGTTACGTATGCTTACAAGAAGGGGGATGGAAGCTCTATCAGCGCAAAGATTTGGACAGGTAAGATGCTTCTTCAACGCGCAGTGTGTTGTCTTGTTGGACAACTATCATTAACTGAGATACTAGCACCACCGGCCATGCCTGACTTGGCTCAATGGAGTCTGCTTCCAGAGTGGGAGAATTACTACCACTTGTCCCCAGTCTCTGTTGACTTGTCCAACTGGCAAACGACTCTGGATTTGGCGGCAATCGCCAGCATTGATGACGCGCCGAGCTTCTTGCCAACTCAGGTAACGATGGCAGAGTTTGAGGCGGACAAGAGTGGGATATACTTCAAGGGATCAATGAAGCCGAAGCCCAACAAAGGCGACAAAGTGCCCATATTTACCATTGGAGAGATTAGTCTCTCAGTGGCATATGAATGGGTTGGAAAAAAGTCTACCGTGCCATCGAAAGCTCTTGCTGCAGCCAAAACAGCCGGGAAATTCACCGGTGCCTTTTTGATCAAGGCCCTCATCAAACAGCCGGAGGGAGCAAAGTACGGGTGGCCGACTCAGCTCGTAGGGCAAGTTGTCTACACCACTGACAATGGTTGGGTGCTCTCAGGCTCAATCTACGATCTGTATGCGTCCACGCTGGCGCAGTTCTTCGATCCCGATCTGAGCGGGACAGCCTTGAGTATCCTGGAGACGATCAGAGTCCAGGAACTGAACATCAACTACACGTATCAGAAGAAGGCGGCATCTTCGTTCGACATTGACGGCATTCTTGTCCTTGGCCCTTTCAAGCTCTCACTCAAATTTACGGATGATGGCAAAGTCTGGGACTTTGAGGCCAAGGTCAACACAGATCAGAACAAGGATATCACCTCGACGGTTGGCGAGATCATCCACAGCATTGCCGACACAGATCTGAATCTTCCCGAGTTTCTGACCAACATCGAGATTGGGCTGAAGAAAGAGGACTATCTCGAGCTGATCATGAAGAAGGTCCAACTAGGCACATCTGACAAATATGTCATGGTCGTTGTCATCACCGCAAGGTTGAGCGGCCTCATCTTCCAATACCTGCAGTTTCGCGAGATTGTTGACGAGGGTGTCAAGGCGCCTCCCGTCAAGCGATTCCTCAGCGCATCAGTTGGCGAACTAGTCGACGCTGCTCTCCCCATGATCGGCAAGATCCCGCAGCCGTTTGACGACATTCTGTTCTTATGGGTTCAGGGCCAGGGTCAGTCTCCGCCGGAAAAGGACGGGATCACCAAGATCCAGCTCGAATCCATCAACAAGGTTCTAGTCGACATGAAAAAGAAGCCAATGCCTTACAAGACGGTTTCCAAGTCGCCACCCGGCGACGGAGATGTAGTGCTGACGAGGGGAATGCATTTCATGGTCCTACGGAAGAAAGGGGACAGCCAATCCGAAGTCATACTCGACTACGCTTTCGAGAAGACCAAGACTCAGCCACCGGCTGGCAACGAGCTGGTCCTGGCCAAAGACGACGGGGGAGTTGAAGATAAGGGTGCCGCCATGGCACCGTATCAGACCAGGAAGGGCCCGCTGTCGATCAAAAACATTGGACTCAAGTACTCGACTGGCTCGAGCGGCAAAGAGTCCATCGTCTCCATTCGTCTCTATGCATCAGTGACCATTGGTCCTGTCGAGTTTGGCGTGATGGGGCTGGCTCTCAACCTCAACTTTGCAGGCTCGAAGGAGCTGAGCTTGCACAATCTGCCCAAGCCCGATGTTTCTCTTGAAGGCATCGCAGCCGGCTTCAATCGCCCACCAATCACCATTGCGGGTGGCCTACTTTACCACAATGACAATGACAGTACGTATTATGCCGGAGCAATCCAGGTCGGCTACACTCCTTGGCTCTTCCAGGCCGCCGGTTACTATGGCAAGATCAAGAAGCCCAAGGAGTTTGAAACAATATTCTTGTTCTGTGTCCTGAAAGGACCACTGATTACCCTTGAGTTTGTTTCCATCGAGGGAGTGACGGGAGGCTTTGGTGAGTGTATCCTTGTCCCAATGGCACAGACACTGGCTGACGATGGTAGGCTACAATTCCAACTTGAGGTTCCCCACGGCGCACAACATTCTCCAATTCCCGTTGATCACGGGTAATTCAACAGACCCCGGCCCCAACGATGGGCCATTCGAAATTATGAATCAGCTGCTGGGCACCTCATGGTTCTTTCCAGAAGAGGGGTCATTCTGGGTCGCCGCAGGATTGACCGTCAAGGCCTTCGAGATCTTGTCAGTTGAAGCAGTCATCGTCATCCAATGGAACCCGTACGTTCAATTGGGCATCTTTGGTCTCGCCACAGCCAGCATTCCTGGAGGCGCTTCCAAGGTCAAGTTTGCCCATGTCCAGCTTGGCATTGTTGCCTCCTTGAACTTTGAAACCGGGGTACTGAAGATTGAAGGAGAGCTCACGCCTGCTTCCTATATCCTGGATCCCAATTGTCATTTGACCGGCGGCTTTGCCCTGTACAGCTGGTTCGATAGCAAAGACGAAGCTCTCCGCGGCGACTGGGTCTTCACCATCGGTGGCTACCATCCCTCCTTCAGCAAACCGCCCGGCTATCCCGAAGTGCCGCGCTTGGGCATATCGTGGCAGTTTGGCGGCGCAATCAGCATCAGTGGAAAAGCATACTTTGCCATCACCCCCAAGGTCTGCATGGGCGGCGGCCGTCTGGACGTGGCGCTATCGCTGGATCCTCTCTATGCGTACTTTAACGCTTTCGTTGACTTCTTGATCAACTTCAAGCCCTTCTACTTCATTGCCGAGGGAGGCCTTACTGTCGGCGTCAAGTTTACGCTTGATCTCTGGCTCGTGACGGTCAATATCAACATTGAGATCTCCGCAAGGCTGTACATCAAAGGACCTCCCATCCAAGGTCGTGTGCACGTCGACTTCTGGGTATTCGGCTTCGACATTGACTTTGGCGCCTCAAAGGTTGATCAGCCTCCGCCACTGCCTCTTGATGATTTCATCGAGGTTGTGTGTCAAGCAAAGAATGCTGGAATAGCATCCATGATGATCGAATCAGCCCTCGGCTTGGAAGGCGCCCAAGAGAAAGCCTCCAACAGCCCAGACGCATTTGTCTTTGCTGTTGAAGAGGGTCTCATTCCTAGAGATGACATAAAGTCTACACCCAGCGGCGATATGTGGATCGTCCGTGCAGCTACTTTCGAGTTTTCCGTCAACTGCAAGTTTGCCATTGGGTCTGCAAAGGTCGAGACGAGGTCGCCGGATGACACACTTCTCAAGACAGACAATGTTCCTGGCACCGGAAACCCGATCTATGCCAAGCCGATGCAAACTGACCAGCCTATATCCTCTGCCTTGACCATATCCATCAAGGCGATCAAGGATGTTGGCCTCATGGAGATTATCACGGAGCCCGTTTGGACTATCAACGAGAGTATTTGCAAAGATGTTCCGCTTGCCCTCTGGGGGCCATGTAAGTTGAGCCAGTTCTTACCTGAGCCTACACAGGTCCTTGAATACTGACATCAATTACAGACAACCGCTCAGATGATCCCAGTTATAACAGGAACCCGCAGAGCATGCTCAACGGCACAAAGGGCAAGTCCGTATACCTCATGATGGGAGTCCACCTTACCAGGCCCCTTCCCCTGCTTTCGCTCGACAAGACAGTCCCGTACGACGTCGTCAAGTTCCAGATCTCAACTCTCGACAACAATGACCACATTGCAATGCCAGATGAGCCAACAAAGGCATTCTCGCCAATCCCCGCCCTTGAAGAGGGACAGTGGGATGCCGTTCAGGAGAAGTGGGACAAGCCTCTGGCGGGCGAGAATGCGGCCGAGCAGACAGTCAACCTCTGGGCTGCGTTGGGCCTGGCACAGCTGGGATGGTCCAAGAAGAATGTGTATGCGGAAAAGGCGGTCTTGACGGGAGCGAAGCCGCGGAGGGTCATTGGTAATCTTCCGAAATACTACCTCTGGAGCCCGGTGCTCAGTGGAGTGTAGATGTAGATAATCTATAGCCAATGTATGACAATGACAGTATGAATGTGACACCCAGGAAAGACGTCAACCAAGGTGATACTCTAATCGTGATGTGACGCCGCAGCCAAAATCTCACAGCATTCCTAACTCAGCTCAGCTAGATTCCCTTTCCCTGATTCCCCAAATTCTCCGATAGCGCCGATCCTTGTTTGTGTCAGGGTAAAAGACAAATCCAGCAGGGCTGTGCATTCAGACTTTTGGGTGACTTCACGCACCTAAAGGGCTTATGTGGGACGATCTCGGTATGCACTATGAAGTGACGTCGCTAAATAGGGGCGGATTGCGAACTCCGCGTAATCAATAATCTTCCTGCACTGCCGACAGCCGGCCAATTGCTGTAAGCATGGCCGACGATCTCGTATTTGACGAGGTTCTCATGTTATAAGACTGGCGCATTGCTTCTTTCTCGATCGCAGCACGATGTATACTGCTGAACCGTTCAAGTGATCATTTTGACAGCGAGATATACTTGTGTCAGAATGAAGCCCCTCATCCTCACCATTGCTACAGCCGCCCTGGCATTGGCGCTCGGCAAACGATCGACCGACACAAATCCCCCTCCAACTCTGGACCGCGTATGGTCCGGTGTCAAACAGAACGGCAGAGACTTCACCTCGGTGACTGGCACATTCACCGTCCCAAAGGGAGGCAAAAGCTTTGGACCTTCTATCTGGGTCGGAATCGACGGTTCAACAGAATGCCCCGGAGGAGGCCTACTACAGACAGGCGTCAGGCTCACCGGCAACGGCACGGCGTTTGGCTGGTTCGAATGGGTTCCCCTAAGCGCGCCGGTGTTTGAGGGCTTCGCAGTCAGCGAGGGCGACGATGTCAGAATGACCGTTCACGCCTACGGACCTTTCAATGGCTCGGCTGTCCTGAATAACCTCAGCACTGGGCAGACCGTGTCGCACAATTTTACCAGCGCCGACGCCCCGCCGGATGCACCGCTGTGTCAAAAGAGTGTCGAGTGGATCGTCGAGGACTACAACAACTCTGGAGGCAATGACACCGGCATCGTGGCGTCTCCTGACTACGGTACCATCACTATTCGCGACGCGTTTGCGCAGGGATCGGCGGGCACAGTCACGCCCGAGGGGGGAGAATCCATTGCCCTATTTGATACGAGAACCAGCACTGTTTTGTCAGAATGCTCTGCTGGGAAAGAGGAGGTTACATGCAAGTATGTTGGGCCACCAACCCAGGGCTGATGGTGCCAATGGGAACACAGATGCCGCTGGTGAGAAGGACGTGGCTTCATGAAGCCAATGATATGTGAACGAACTGGGTCAAGGCGATTTATCGATGAAGAAGACTAAACAAGATGATTGTGGCGCAAAGAAAAGAGGAGGTAGTAGAAACATGTAATAGTTGATGTGCACAAAAGTCGCACACAACTTACATTTGTAGGCCGCCAGGGATTGTGGTTCATGGTTGTCCTGTTGAGTATGGAGTACTATCCGTAATATATTTTCCTCTCCTTGAATTGGTTCGTGTAGATATCTAGGCAATAACGCGTGTCTTTGTCCGTACTAGTAAATGATGTCTAGTATTTCATGAGAGTCAGGCTAAAGGCCATAAAACCGCCAAAAGCAGACGGAAAGTCATCCATCCTTGACCAAGTCTTGCTGACCGCATGATGGCAGCGATACATACTAACGCTTAGTACGGAGCCAGTGGCTGAGTTGAGGCGCCTTCGATCGGATGTTGCCGATCGAGTCCAGCAGTGGGAACCATGCCGAAAGCAGAAGCCATGAAGACCAGCATGCCACGATGCAGGGACACATAGTGAACATTTGGGGCGGATTATCACCGTTTTTCTTCAAGGAGTCCGAAACTCAGAAGTGCTGGGGGCGCCTTCTGTGACTGCCGGTCGAGCGAACTTAGGGCAGGCCAAAAGTCAGCATCAATCACTGTCCGTCTAAACGCCGGTTCTCAAAGCCAAGGGCCTGCAATGGAGGCGAAGAATTACTCTGGGCCTGGAAACCCGCGCAGATTGCCCTGAAATCGTATGAAAGGAATACGACGTTCCGGTATTTGCTGTGATCGGCAATTGACCAGTTGTCCTGGAAGCCATCCGAACAAAGAAAGAAATGAAAAGAAGAAAAAAAGTTGGTGACTGTGGAACTGATTCGACGGCAAAGAGAGCTGTCCAAACACATGTCACAAAGATCACCCCCTATAGACAACATACGTGATCAGATTATCACAGAACACGGCCAATGTCCAGCTCGATGCTCATGTGGGTCAGATAGAGCATCAAGATGGCAATTCAATTCGCGGTTGAACTATAGTTAAAGTGAGCCAAAGTCATGTAGGGTAGCTACTGAGTGGCAACCCGGACATTGTGAGTTCGTCTTTACGGTGGACGAAAACATCGAGCGAATGAGGTATCGTCCGCGCAAATGGCAACAGAAGAGTCGAGAAAAGTGTGAGACAAGGTAATGCCGGTCAATTCAGGTAATGTACGTAGGCTTGACCCAGTATCGCGACTTACAACAAGCCGAGCTTGATTGACCGGCAAGTCGACTCCGAAAACCCACACCCCTCTAGATGCTTCCGGATCTGCAAACAAGGCAAAGAGCTGCAGCCAATGTGCAGTGTTTTTTCGAGATGGAGTAACTTACACGTACTCCTATGGAATACAGTCGTTTCCTCCTTTGTCCAGCATACCTTCATGTTGCTCTCATCGACCAATGAAGCAAATTGCGATATTCAAATCAAACAATCCAGCCATCCTAACGCTCAATTATGGACCGCTCGTTGCAAAGAATCTGAGCTCCTTCAGCTAGCTCCTGAAGTGCAGCAAAGCTATCTACAAATTCTCCGACAGACCTCGTCAAGCTTGTGTTTCCGGAAGCTCCTTCGACCAGGATGAAGCGAGCAAGAGACTTTGGTACCTGCCCCGCCCGTCTCCACTAGCTCCCGCGAATCTCCCGCCCCGCCACCCTGAGACCCCACATTCCCGATTAGGCAACTGAAGCTTCTAGGGACATCGACACTTTTCTACCCGATTCGGGAGCAGCGTCATGCAGGCGCAATGATCTCATGATGGCTTCCAGCAGAGCCCTGATGCTTCGTTTCTAGCATCTTCGTGAAGTTTGACGACAGTGCAGTCAATGTCGTCCCCTCAAGTATAAATCAGTGGCTTGAAGCCTCCCATTCAACCCTTCTCTTGCTCACCAGATCAGAACAAAGACAGCAAACACAAAACAACATCACAACACACGCGCACAAACGCTTCAAAGCAACCTCACCAACTCAAACCACAACACTCTTCCACACAACAACATTCAAAATGTCTCTCCGCAACTTCTACGCTCCCGAGTCCTCCTTCACCCCCCTCTTCCGACTCCTGGAGGACTTCGACAACTACTCCCGCGAAAACAGCGACAGCCAGAGCTCAACCCGCCGCACAATCGCCCACTGGCAGCCCAAGTTCGACGTCCGGGAAACCGGCGAGGCCTATGAGCTGCACGGCGAGCTCCCTGGCGTGAACAAGGAGGACGTCACCATCGAGTTCACCGACGAGCAGTCCATCCAGATCCGCGGCAAGGTCGAGCGCACCTACACCGCCGGCACTCCTCCTGCCGGCGCCATCACGGAATCCGGCGAGAAAGAGAACAAGGAGGGTTCCGACAACAAGAGCCAGGTCGCCAAGTCCGGCTCGCCCAAGCAGAAGCCCGCCGACTCCGCCAAATACTGGCTCACTGAGCGCAGCGTTGGCGAGTTCTCTCGCTCCTTCAGCTTCCCCAACCGCGTCAACCAGGATGGTGTCACGGCTAGCTTCAAGGATGGCATCCTCAGCGTTGTCGTCCCCAAGGCGGCCAAGCCCGAGCCTCGCCGCATCACTGTCTCTTAGACGCTCAACGAATCATTCATTTTATCTACATGTCATCACTCCTTAGTTGACGGATATATGCTTGGAGGAGATATAACTGCATTGAAGTGGCGTTGGGAATTTGGAGTTACTACTACGGATACCTCTTAGTGCAAGGGGCGAGAAATGGGGTTTAGCGAGTTGAATGTTTTTCGAGCGTGTTGATGACCATTCCTTTTACGATATCCGACTCTGTTAGTCGAGTCACAACTAATAGAGCGTTAATTTCACAAACCAAAACTTTCATTGACTCATAACTGTGATGATGTCTAGACACGTTCTCAAAATGCTCAAGGGATGCGAGACCCGCCTCAGAGCTGTCTTTCAGTCATCATTGATGCTGATAGCCGCCTTGCCCACTTCTTGACCTTGGTATAGAATCCTGAATGTCAAATGGCCCGCTTCGTCGTTCATCCGAATATTGAGGGTCAATGACAGATGGTAATACCAAGTGCGACCCTTTTTGACCTTTCTGATGCTATTGCGATCAATCTCGTGTAGCGTGAAAATGACTTCTCCCACTTTTTCGACTCCTGAGCGCAAGTTTATCAGCATCGCCTTCTAAACGGTAGGCTGATAGGACAAGGGGGGAGAACGTATATACGTACGGTCATTTTCAATTGTCCCAGGGACGTTATCCAAACTACACGAGTAGAGAGTATGCTTCCCACTTAGTGGTATCTCGTTGGTATACTGATAGAAGAATTCCGAGTTGATCTCAGTATCGTGATTGAGTAAGTCGCCCTGTTGAGGTATTAGAGCAAAGGACATAGTAAGCAACGAGGCCTCTATGTGTGTTTCGTTATGTGACTCACCTTGTTGATCTCCCAGAACATGAATCCTGAGAGCTGCTTTGTGTTGCTGAAGTGGTCTGTCCATACGTATCTCTTCTGTTGATCGTACTTCACGTGGATGAGGGGCAGGTATACTTCAGATAGCTCATGACCATAGTGTCGTCGACACTTCTTCTGCCTCACGACAGTGCCTTCTAGGCCTCGCAAAACTGCCCCGCACACCACAGCCGACCACCTGAACAGCGTGTCAATGATCACTGATTATGGGACTACTATGTCTGCGTTTGCAGGTGCCAATAGACCACCGAGGTAGGGTATGAGGTATCAGTGATGGGACAACTTACGCGCCGGTGATTGGTGTCGTCAATCTGATACTTCGAGTTTCGGACCACTCAGTCAGCCGCTCCTTTAGGTACGGCGAAGAACCAAATCCGCCGACAAGGACAATGGTCTCAATGCGTTGCTCGCGCATATCCTTGATCTGCTTCACCTGATCTTGAATAAGCCCAATGACCGTGTCGACTACCGGGTCAAATAGCATCTTGTAATCTTCTTGTGTCAGCAGAACAGAAGAAGACCGCCTCTCGTAGTATTTCTCGATACTCGGTGTGGATCTGAGGTTCGGCATATGGAGGACCAGCCGATGTGCCCTTTTGCTGGGCGTCATCATGCTGAAATCCTTCTTTTTGAGCTCGAATTGGTCCATGAAGGCGCTTCCTGGACCGATTTGCTGGGACCCGAGCGACGTAAAAGCATCTCCAAAGCGTTGTGCCAGAAGCTTGTATAGATTTCTGTCCACAAATGTGCCGCCACATTTTCCCGCCACCCCGATTGCGATCTCCCTCAGCTTCAAAGCAGGCTGCGTTTCTTCTACTTCATAAGTGGTGATGTCCTACACAACAAAATGTCAGTCCTGGGGCGCAACGCTCAAAGAATCAGGTTATGCGTCAGAACATACCACTGTGCCGCCTCCGCAGTCACATATCATGACACCAGTTTTTGGCTTTCCTAGAGGTCAGAAAGCTGGGAATAAACGGTGACGGAAACTCCGCTGCAAGGTCATGGAATTGACGTACTTTGACATAGTCTTCTAGTCTATGCAGACTGGATTTCAAAGCAAGTTGGGCAGCTGCTTCTGGCTCGGAAATGAGCATGATCTTGTCGATTGGCCTCGTAGCGAATCCCGCATCCGTTGCTGCCGCTTTCGTAAGCATTTTGGCCTTCTCGCTCCATGAAGCTGGCACGGTGAGCCAAAATTCAATAGGCAGATGGTCGAGGCTTTGGGCTCCAAGATGCTCTTTGACAGCGCCGTCAAACATGCGCTTCATGCCTTTGAGATATTCCGCGGCAACATCTTTGGCTGATCGACCGTCGGGCAAACGCAGTATATCCATGCCGCCCGAAGAGTACACCTCGGGGTCGTCGTGGACGGACGCAAGGGAGGACTTATCCAGAAGGAGCTTCGTCCAGGCGCATGTTTTCATTCTGTGATATACTATGAGCTGAATACAGGTTCGGGTCACAGCACGTTGAAATAAGAGTCGTACCCTGCTTCTACTTGGTATCCCCAAGCCGTTTCTTCCAGCTCTGGATTTTCGTCCGCAAATGCGACCTGAGTGGGTGCCTTTACGCAGTGCTCGGCTGCATGTGAAGAAGAACCGGGATACTTGGTCCATGGGAATATGTCCTTGAAGTCGGCTGCATTGGAGTACGCAAAGCTGAGACCCGAGTACGTGGTTCCGTAGTCAATGCCCACGATAAGTTTCGTCTTCTCTCTGATTGTCAACATCTTGACAACTTGAGAGGGTTTGAAGATGAAGAAGAAAGATTAGACGAAGAATGGGAGACGGATGTGATGCTATATGTAGCAAAGGCAGCACAGGGACAGGACGCGACAGCGGTGAATTCTGCTTCTGGTAGGCCGCCATTGCTATGCGTTGGCATCTGTGCTCTCCCTCTGATTCCACACATTACGTAGGAAGCCTTACTATTTTCACCACTCTTTTCACGTAAGTAGCCGCAGGTTGGGTAAGTCGCAAGGCTACCGCATGGGCAATATGCACGCGGCCGGCCACCAGGAGGCCCAACAAGCTGTTTTCACCGCTCGTTTGGTCACTTCACTGCTCTAGCTATGGAACTTTGTTCAAGTCGTCCTTGGATATGATGAGAATGGAGAGCTGAAAGGACCAGGGCCTATACGTAGTTCATTGCCTCGGAGATAGATGGTGAATAGATATTGTCGGCCTCCCATAGCTACCTAGATCCTTGAACCGTTCTGCCCTCACTTTCTCCCGAGGCTTGACTTCTCTGAGGCACTTTATAAGCTTCATTAGCCTTCGTTACTATTGGGTCCCTCCAAGGATAGACGCAAAATAGCTTGAGCTGAAGGAATATTAGGACATTCTCGTGGTTCGCAAGAAGGCACAGTTGTGCGATAGATCGCTCAAGATGACGGCAGCGACACACCCAGGTCCTTCTGAACTGAGTGCCAGAGTACAAAGGCCGCAGGATGAGGTTTGCAGCGTTCTCTCCACCCTACGGCTTCAATCTTGATTGAATGCTCACAAGTCTTTCCTCCAACCAGGATAACTGCGCTCACCAGCAACGTCCGCACCAAGGCCAAAACGGAGGAGAAAATTCATTGCTCGTATGTCCTCACGAGGTCGGCGAGAATTCTAAGCCCAAGAACGTCCCGTATGATCAACACAGCTGCTCCCAGGGAACCAAAGCAGACACGCATTCGCTGGCCCAGAGCCCAACTCAACAGAGCAACACGACCGGAATCAAAGAAGTCTGGGCCGGCATTGTCAGTAGGTTCATACCCGGCGAAACTCAGCACAAGAATCAGTCAAGCGCTGTCCAACAAAGGCGATCCTCCAGTCCTTGCGAATTGTCCCACGAGCCAACTGCAAGGGTTCGGGAAAAAGCAAGCGAGGATTCAGGCAGAACTCTTAGGCCCAGGCCAGTGATCGAAGGAACTGCCGCGCAGGAGACTAAAAAACTCCATGAACCGCCCCAAAGGCATGAAGAGAAGTCGAAGCAAGATGTCAAGAAATACCGTGAATGGATTGAAATACTCCAGGAAAGAAGAAAGGAAGACGCAGCCAGAGTACGAAACCTTACCAAGCACACGGAGAACATGGAGGCCATTGTGTGCTCGCTGAGGGGTGATTTGAGCAAGGCAGAAGACAAGGTGGCTGCTCTTGAGAAGACAGTTGCAGAGAATGAAGCGATTATCGCAAAGGCACATGCCACAGCCGTCACTACCCTAGCCGGCGACGTTTCTCGAGGGCTCACCGACGACATGGTTCGAGAAGACCTCAAGAAGTTCTTCCAGACGGACTTCTTTTCTTGGTGTGCCGATCTCTGTGTTGAGCGAATTGATTATGAAGCTCTCGTGGCCGGGGAGCATAAGCTTCTTGATGCTGGTGTTCTGAATTCAAACCACCACTATCGAAATGGCCCGGAATGCCTCAAATTCAACGTGAACATGCCAGACGGCAGAAGTCCCTTGGTGCTACTCCAGGCAGTCTTGGCTTCGAGGCTTTGCGGGTTATTCCTGAGCGATGCGTATTTTCTGGCAGAAGAACAACCAATTGGTTCTGATGGTCGTTTCATGCTGTCTCAGCTTGAGAGCCATATTATCCAAAGTAAGCATTCTATAGACCCTCTGTGGCTGACCTCAAGCACGCACTAATCTATTCTCTACAGCTCAAGCAGATGCTGCTGTAAGTTGGAGGGTCCAGACTGTGGAGGGCTTGGAGAAGTTGGTCCCTCTCACGAAGGATCGTGTCCAGAGAGAGGCACGCAAATTCATGGAGGACTACTCCTTTTTGCTTTCTGTCGACAAGCATGACTCTGTGGCTACTGGGGATCTTGTTCAAATCTTTGCCGACTTCGCTACCTTAGCATTAAAGCTATGGAAATTGCGAGCCCACGTTGGATGGTTTACCACGAAGCACTTTGAAGATATACCTTTCCAACGAGGAAGCCCCTGGGTAGAGGTCGAATCGACCTCGGCACAAACTATGGGGCAGCGCTTGAATGGGCGTCCGATTGGACTGATCATTCGTCCAGCCGTTTGGTCCCAGCAACTGACTAAGAATAGAACCGAGAAACCGGTGATTTGGCTCAAAGCGCTTGCGTGGGTATCGGAAGAAGAGGACCTTGTGTAGTCAAAGAAGTAAACATAGGCAACACCTACAGCTAACAGCCTGTGCAATCTATTTACATAGATTTGACCATCGGTATATTAGCAAATAATAAGGGAAGTTGACAAAAGAAATGGTCTTCGGGAAAATAAGTAGAGTAGATTTTCTGACAAAAGAAATGGTCTTCGGGAAAATGAGTAGAGTAGATTTTAGATAAATTCCCTTTGAACAGTCGAGAGAGTCAGAGTCATACATTTGCTGACTATGCTTCCTGGCTATATGTACGGTATCTATCCTACGGTCTATTGCTATAAGGTTTGACGATTATGATTAGTTCGTAATGAGTGCTTAGCATCTCCCCTTCTGGGAACTACTACGGTAAGGTAGGTAGCTAATTACCTAGGTATGCGAATAGACTACCTAGTCATCGATACCTGTGGGTTGACCATTGACAGAATAGACGAAACCAACTCTGGCCTGGTAGCCCAACGGTATCGTCCCGGTGTTATATTTTCAACTCCATCATGGTTCATCTGTGTTCAGTCCCCATCATGCTGAAAAGCCCTCCAGACTGCCAGACTGACAACTGGATACGACATGATCCTGTCATGTAAGCCCCATTTCGATATCGCTTCTCGTAGGCTCCCCTTTTGCGTGTTTTGTTCCACAACCCAGCCCCCACCCAGCAACTCTGACCTTGAAGCTGCCTTTTCTTCCTCAAGCTCCTCATAACTGATCCCATGTGGCGTAGACGCGTTGACTGCATGCCAGTAGAGCTTGTCGCTGTGCTCCCACGGGATATCATAATCGTCTTCTGCGTGAATGATAGTGATGTGGTACCGCGCGTTATCATCAGAAGACATTTCGCAAAACCGCACAAACTCCGCAAGCTTATCTTTCGAGGGCCACTTGGCGATGATGAAGCGGTTAAAGAAGTCCAGTAGCCGAGGGAAACGGGCAATGGGATCGAGCAACGGAATCGTGCCCGCGATCCTGTAGGTTGCCGTCAGCTGCTCGACATCGGCAAACGGAGCCACGAGGACGAGGCCAGAAAAAAAAACCGGCTCTGCAACTTGCGTAGCCAAGTGATGGGCCAGAGAGACGGTGACTGCCGTGCCGAGTGACTGCGAGAAGAGGACAATGCGTGAAGGCGGGATTCCGGCAACCTCCATCGCCCATTTGGCCAGCGCAAGAGCATCATTCAACAGCCCGGGCTCCGACGGCGTTCCAGTGCTGGTGCCGAAGCCACGGTAATCGATGGCCACGGTGTGAATCTTGTCCGGGTTCAGAGCAGACATGGCCCGGTAACTCGGCGGCCGCCAGCCAGATCCCAGTGTGCCAGCTGCTCCATGGAGGTAGAGCACCAGCAGAGACTCTGGATCCTCGCGCAACAGCTTGAAGCTCAGTCGAGAAGTAATGTCCAGCGCAAGCCCGGCGGGCTCATCTATCAGCTCCTTCTCATGCTTCTTGTACAGTCCAAGCGGGAGAATATGCCATGCATGCAATGTTTCCCCATCGCTCGTATCCAGCAAGAAAGGTGTGACTTGGTTATGAAGAAATCCCCATTGCTCGGGAACGTTGACGTCCTGGCCCCAGGTCAAGGTGACCTTGTTCAGATAGATGGCTTGGTTCTGACAGGCGGGGATAGTTAAGACGCCGAGAAAGAGAAAGTATCCCACTGTTGAGGCAACGAGAGCCCAGATGCCGGATTTCATTACTATGCCCATTCCGTAGCCCATGGCCGTTGCGTCTGTGCCACGCGGGGGGCTGCTGTGCGTCTATCGACAGGCGAGGCTACTTACACGAGACTGCGAGGCTTAAATTATGACGGATAGCACAGGGCTTGCTTGCAAAGGAGGTGATTAGGAGCAGCTCTACACGTAGTTTAAGCGCCGGCTTTGTCTTTGCCCTGAGCATGGCAGGGTGTAGCCGCCGATCAGGTGGAGGTGAACAAAAAGGAAACAAGAATCCTACAGGTACCATAAGCTGCATGTGATATTAGAGTGAGGACCAACACCAACGTACAGGTTCTGGCTGTGGACCTTGTCACCATGCTAGTGAACGGTCATGTCCCTCAACTATGCACTCAGAAGCGATCACAAAGCAATACATCATACACGAGCATCGGCATCTGCTATGCATTGGCTTGAGCTATACGGATATATTATACATACCTATCCTAAGCTTGTGCGCTGCCGAATCAGGGCAATCGCACTCCATAGGTAAGGTAGTCATTATGGGCACCCATACAATTCTGACTTGTCTATCCTCTAGGGGACTTGTGGGTTGCGGATGTGAAAGGAGAGGATTGACAAGCTGTATGTATGCTTATTGTAAGTGGACTGGTCTTCGCAAATACCGCACATAAGAGTTTATGAAGTAACGTGTTAAGAATACAAGTAATTGTTTCTGATGTTTGAGAAAAAGGTTCCAGGGCCGAGTCCAGCTTGGGTACCCAAGTCGTCAACATCAACAAGTCAGTTCCGACGATATCGGCTGGTTCCCACGGTGGCTATAGACACACTACCCTTAAACCTTCAAAGTCATTCAAATCTCTCGATACTGTTCATACCGAATTGAACGACACATATACGAGAAGACCATGGTACGGAGAACGGCATCATCACATCATTTGTGGCTCTTGAATGGCATCACCCTTGCTCCTCCAGACGCGGCACGTGAGATGCATCCCACCAAGCCGGGGTGCGGTACCATCCATTACATGCATCTCTGTGGCTCTGTTTGATTGGAAGGAATGGCACAAAGCCTACGGATTCTCTCCGCTTCAAGGCTGACAATGCTCAGTGTAAACGCTCAGCACAGCCGCACGAGCGATACAGCGATACCGCCCCATTCCACTTACACGACCAAACGAAGCATCGCCACCGACGCGCAGCACGCCTTGAGGACGAAACTCATCTTGAAATCAGCATCTTAAAGATGCTCTAACCATGCGTTTCCATAGACTGTCCCCCTGATACATGCCCTCATCCGTCTCACCACCATCATGGCGGACATGTCCCCTCACTCAGCTCCTCAACACCAAGGCATCACCCACACCAAAGCCTCCCTCAGCAATGACCTCCTCACGCACTCCTCCGACGCCCCCAGGCTCCAGCACGGCGACTACACCATCGGCTGGATCTGCGCTCTGCACATCGAAATGGCCGCCGCCCGCGCCATGCTCGACTGCGTCCACAAGGCGCTGCCCGTGGGAGCAAAGGACAGCAACGCCTACATCCTCGGCAGCATTGGCCCACACAACATCGTCACGGCATGTCTCCCCGTCGCGCAGTACGGCACTAATAACGCGGCCAACGTCGCCAGCAACATGAACAGGAGCTTCCCCTCCATCCGGATCCGCTTACTGGTCGGCGTTGGAGGCGGCGTCCCCAGCCAACACGCTGACGTACGGCTCGGCGATGTGGTCGTCGGCTGCCGAATCATGCAGTACGACATGGGCAAAGTGATTCGAGACGGCGAGACGCTGCCGACGGGCATGCCGAGGATCACTCCGCCGGACCACTCGACGCACGTCGCCAGTCTCCGCGCAATTCACGAGCTCAAGCCCAGCAGGGTGCCGGCCATCCTGCAGGAGATGCACCAAAGGCACCCCGGGATGACCAAGTACGCCTGCCCAGCTTCACCTGATCGCCTCTTCCAGGCTGCGTATGAGCACCTCCCGGGCGCGTTTGACTGCAGCACATGCAGCGAGGACGATCTAGTACCTCGCCCCCCAAGGTTGAGCCGAGATCCAATGATTCACCATGGTGGCATAGCCTCTGGCAATCAGGTCATGAAGCATGCGGAGAGCCGAGACAGGATAGCCCAGGCGTTTGATGTAATCTGCTTCGAGATGGAGGCAGCCGGCCTGATGGACTACTGCCCATGCTTGGTCATTCGAGGCATCTGTGACTACGCAGATTCTCACAAGAACAAGCAGTGGCAGGAGTACGCCGCGGCGGCAGCAGCAGCCTATGCGAGGGAGCTATTAGAGGAGATGCCCCCTTTCGAGACGGTGCCCTACGTATCTGGAGGTGCTCTACATGTAGGAGACACAGGTAAGCCAAGTCGAAACTCTGCCTAGAGGGACATCTACAGCACATCGACTTACATCGTTTTGCCAGACATGCCATCCAAAGGCCAGGACAACTTCGTCACGCGCCGAGAAGAGCTGCTGGACTCCCTGAGATTCGACCAAATCGGCTCTCGCCAGTCCAACATCGAGACCGCCCACGAAGAGACATGCAACTGGTTCCTCGAACATCCCGCCTACCTAGCCTGGCTCGACACCGGAGACCTGTCCACACACCACAGCATCCTATGGCTCGCAGGAAAACCAGGAGCCGGCAAGTCCACCATCATGAAGTTCCTCTACACCCATCTGAAACAGACACAAGCCGACTCCGCCATCATCTCCTTCTTCTTCCACGCCCGAGGCGAACTCCTCCAGAAGTCGACGACGGGAATGTACCGCTCTTTGCTCCTCCAGCTTCTCGAAACGTTCCCCGACCTTCAGTCCGTCTTGGACGACTTCTCCCTTGTCCCCAAGGACAATCACACATGCCCTCCCATGAACGTCATCCGCAAGCTCTTCCACAACGCCATCATGCTCCTCAACAGCCGCGCCCTGACCTGCGTCATCGACGCCCTGGACGAGAGCGACGAGCAGCAGGTCCGCGACATGGTCAGCTACTTTGAGGATCTCGGCCGCGAAGCGACCAAACATGGGATTCAATTTCGCATCTGTTTCTCCAGCCGCCACTACCCCTACATCTCCATCCAGCACGCCCTCAGACTCACCCTCGAAGACCAGACGGGGCACAGCCAGGATATGGAGCGGTACGTCAAGAGCAGGTTCAAGGCCAATCCGGATCACTTTGGCGACGTCCAGGCGCAGATCCTGCAGAAAGCCGCAGGGGTCTTCATGTGGGTTGTCCTCGTAGTCAGTATACTCAACGCAGAGTTTGATCGGGGACGCATCTTTGCCGTGCGCAAGAGGCTCCAGGAACTGCCAGTCGGCCTCAGCGATCTCTTCAAGAACATCCTCCGCAGAGACAACGACAACATGCAAGAGCTCCTCCTCTGCCTCCAGTGGATTCTCTATGCAAAACGCCCCCTGAAGCCCACAGAGTTCTATCTCGCCCTGCTATCGGGCTCCCCAGACGATGCCCTCTCCGAATGCGACATGTCCTACCTAACCAGCGATATCCTCGAGAAGTTCGTCATCAGCTCATCAAAGGGCCTCGCCGAAGTAACAAAGTCCACGCATCCCACAGTCCAGTTCATCCACGAGTCCATCCCCGACTTCCTCCTCAAAGACGGCGGCTTGCTGGAGCTCTGGCCCGACCAGAGCACCAACATCGAAGCCTCCAGCCACAACACCCTCAAACAATGCTGCCACACGTACTTCAACTCCTGCGCACTAGACGAGCCTGCACTAGAGAAAATGTTCCTCGAAGGAAAACGAGCGACGCTCAGAAGGTTTCCCCTACTCGAGTACGCCGTCTCGCATGTGCTTTACCACGCAAACATGGCCGCACGCGAAATCCCCCAGAACAGGTTCCTCTCCCAGCTGGCCGTGCCTCACCTCATCACCCTCAGCAGCTTCATCGTGGCAGAGTACAACCTGCTGCCGACCTCCTCAGACTCGAGCCTCGTCTACATCCTCGCCGCCGAAGGCCTCTCCCACTTGATTCGCGCATTATGGCCCCTTCCAGCCTCCCACCTCGACGTCCCCGGAGGACAGTTTCGATACCCCCTTTTCGCTGCATTGATCAACAACCATAGAGATGCCGTCCGTGCTTTGCTGGGACGAGGCGCATCCTCCTCCTCCTCCAACGAAGAAGAAGAACTCACGGCCGCCATGCGCTTTGAAGTCCAATATGCCATCACCAGAAGCCAAACGCCGCTCCACTGGGTCGTCACCAACAACCGTGAAATGGCTGTTCGACGGCTCCTCCAGATGGGCGCCTTCATCGACGCAAGAGATCGCAATGGCAACACAGCACTGCTGCTGTCCCTTTTCCATGGCCATGAAGCAATCGCAAAGCTGCTGATTGAGGCTGGCGCAAACATCCACGTCAGGGATGCCGATGGCCAGACGGCGCTGCTTATTGCGGTACGGTTTGATCACGAGGATTTGGCCAGGATCCTTATTGAGAAGGGGTCTGACGTTAACGCCAAGGACTATTTTGGAAATACAGCCTGGACAATGGCGAGGCGCAATGTAAATCTGTACATTTTGAAGCTTCTGATAGAGGCCGGGGCAGATTCCGGAGATGACATTGACCAGAAGAGGCACTATGACGAGGCATGATGCCCAGAATAAATGTAAATCGTAACTACTGTTTAACTTAGAGATACTCATAGGATATACATATTATAGGTTCTCTTCTTCGTTGTCATATTCCATGAGTTCAAGATCTGATTACTTCGTGCCATCATATGAGATATCGTTCGTGATATTACCACCATCACCCTCCCTCCTGCCCCCTAACCCTCGTCCCATCCAACCGCCAAACACTCCCATCCAAAGCCCCCCTCCTCGCCCACTCCGTCACCAGCTGAAGCGGCGTCTCATCCCCGTAAAACGGCAGCGGCACCTCAAACACCTCCACCGCCATCCTCTCCTCCGGATCAATCTCCCCCCACCGCTCCGTCCTCACCACCCCCAAGTCATACACCAGATCCATCAGCACGACCTTGATCTCCCTCGCCAGCCGCGCATCGTCCCTCGGCAACTTGTGGAAATACTCATCCTTGATATTCACCGCGTCCACCCCCACCGGCCTCGCAAGCACCACGTGCTCCAGCCGCGGCAGCGTCGCAATGTCCCACCACAGCCAGTGACTGTCCATCGGCACCCCAAAGAGCACCAGCCGCCGCAGCTCCGGCCACAGCCTCCACACGTCCGTGTTGCCCTCGGGCACGCTCAGCGCGGGATAGCTCCCCAGGCACGCAAACTCCTCCAGCCGGTGCAGCTGCTCGAACCCGGCCCGCAGCGCCCGCCGCACCCCCAGGTGCCCGTCGTCCAGCGGGTCCAGGCTGCCAAACGGCATCTGCACCACCAGCCGCCGCAGCGTCTCGCACACCTCGCACAGCAGCTCCCGCACCCGCGCCGCCGTCGGCAGGTCCTCGGCGCCCAGCGACGGCCCAAACGGCGACAGGTACAGCGCCGTCATGTGCCGCAGCGACAGCACCGCCGGCAGGCCCGGCACCAGCCGCGGCACGCACAGCAGCACGTCTGCCAGCCGCCGGGCCGAGTCGACCACCATGCACCGCTCCCGCAGCAGCCGCGTCGCCCGCGCGTATGTTGCCCGCGATGTCCTCGTCAGCGCCAGCAGCGTCTTGGTCGCCGGGTGCGAGGCCGGCAGCAGCTGTAGCCGGTTCGGCGGCAGGACGGCATCGACGACGAGGAGCAGCAGCTCGGGCGGGAGTGCTGGCGAGGGTCGAGATGGAGGCGTGGATGGTGTTGCGGGCGGCATCTTGTCTGCTGGACCGGCGGGCCGTGGAGGGGAGTGAAGGAGCTCCATCAGCTTCCAACTGGCTGCCACATGTTTAGCAAAGACGGGGACGAGTTGTGGCGAGGTCTGTTTTGAGATCCTCCAGCTGGCAAAGCTGTGATACACAAGGCTGAGGTTCCTTGGTCAAGGTGGGCTTGTGCTTCGTTTTGATGTCAGCTGAGGTTACTAAGGCGCAGAGGTACGTATATACAGCACCAACTCCACTCTGGTTTATGCCTCATTGGTGATCGAACAGAACGGCTCGACTTATACAGCGACCCCATGAGATAAGACTGCAGAGAGAGAAAAGTGAAATTATATACGGCATCTTAGGCCATATCGTCTACGTCCTCCTGTCTAGAGCAATCTACCATTATTCCCCCTCCCAAGTCAGAATTGTCATGAAATGAATATCTATAGGTGGGCAGCTGCGAAACCTTTCAATAACCCCCCAAACGCCTTACAGTAAATTTCCCAGCAACCAAAAAAGATGGTAATCAAGCTCCAAGCTGAAAGAACAAACATGCTATAGCGGTGCGGGTGTCCCATTCCACCGCTTCAACGCCGTCCATGACCCCATCCTCCATCCCACAACGCCATCCTGCGCACTCCTATACTCGGCATTCGTAACCATCACCGTTTCTTAGGCGCGCTCTCATAGCTAAAGTCCAGACTCCAGAGCTGGTCCCACAAAACGGAAGTCCTCAGCGGGCTGGCAGCAATGGAGCTCTTGCGCCGTTGAATCCCGTGCGGCTGAGGCTGAGGCTGTGGCTGCGGCTGCTGTCACGAACCGATCAGTGACCTAGGGCCCAAGCAGAGAGTCAACGGCTCGTACCTCGGGGTCCTTTCCCGACTTGTCCTGCGAAGACGACTCGCCTCGCTGCCCGCCCTCAGTGTTAGCAGCGCTCAGCACGCTACCTTGAACCGGGCTGGTCGCCGTCGGCGTCTCGGGCGCAGCAGCGCGGAGAGAGTTGGTCTCGCTCGCCAGCGCGCTGTTCTTCAGCAGCGCCGTGCCACCGGCGATGTGGAACGGCAGGGCCTTCTTAGACGCCGAGCTGCTCCGGCGACTCTCCAGGCTCTTGGAGAGCGTCTTGTTGATGCCTTCGATGC
Source organism: Trichoderma gracile (assembly GCA_020002365.1). Taxonomy (NCBI): domain Eukaryota; kingdom Fungi; phylum Ascomycota; class Sordariomycetes; order Hypocreales; family Hypocreaceae; genus Trichoderma; species Trichoderma gracile. The sequence goes on along the minus strand of JAINEY010000001.1, from coordinate 4,903,689 downwards.
TGGTTATGCTGTCCCGGCTCCTTCCCTTGCCCTTGGCTGCGTGGGACTGAATATTAGCCGTGGCCTCGACGGTAGTGGCCGCAACAGTTGATTTACCCATCCCTGGCGTTGCCGGCGCTCCTGCCTTGTCCTCTTGGGCGTCTATGAGATACCATCGCAGGCCGTCCGACAGCTGGAAGGGATTGTCGTGCTCCTCGTCGTTGGAGTCGGTCTCGTTACTCGGCTGCAGGCTTTTGGAAAGATCCACGACACGCTCCTGGATTTTGGAGATGCGAGCAACAAGCCACTCGCGGTGACGCAGTCGATGGCCGTCCTGCTCCCGGAGGAAGTAGTGTGGGAATCCCACGTTGAAAGCAGCCCAGGCCCCGGCTTGCTGGTTGCGGGTAGGCAGAAAGAGTGCCAGGTCGCCCTCCTTGAAGTTCCTAAACGCAATCTTGTTATGGGAGTCCTTTTGTAAGCTATGCGCCCGGTCTCTGTACGATCTAGCTTCTCGCTGCCACTTCCGCGCCTTGTGCTCTGCTTCCTTGACCCTGTGGTAGATGGTGTCAGAGAACAAGTCGGTATCGAACGTGCCCAGCTTCTCCATGAACGCCTGATATTTCTCGTCCTCGACGGACGGGTCCGAGTTGTTGACCCAGTAGAGAAGCTCCAGATCGGCGCTGTCAGTCATGGCACGTCCGCCCAGGCTGAGTGACCGGCGAATCGAGGAGCCAGGATCGGACGAGTCGTTGGGGTTGGCGGCAAGCTTGTCTGAACGGGATACCCTCGTGATGACCATCTGGCCCGCGTCCCGGCTAACGGCGTATCCCACGCGTTCGAGCAGTCTGGTAAGACGGTCATTTTGAGAGTAGAGCCTCTGCGTGAGATCCTTTGTTCGTCCGTCGCGCGCTTCGTATTGCGCGGTGAGAGCCGAGAGCCTGGACTGGACGTCTTCGAATCTCTGCTTGAACAGTCGGGCCTCTTCTTCGAGGCTGCCGACTTGCGATTGTCGCCACGCAACCTCTTCTGAAAGCTCCGCAACCTTCTTCTCCTCCTTCTCGAGCTTCTTGCGGAGCGTCTCGGATCCCGTCTCGCCATCGGACAGCCGGCTGCGGAGTTGGTTCAGCTCCTCCCTGCTCTCGGCCACTTCGCGCTCCAAAGCCGTGACCTTGGCCTTTTCCTCAGCAAGGGTTTCGCGAGCATGCATCGTAGACATCTCCTGTGAGGCGAGGTTATCCTTCATCTGCATCAGTTCGGCTCGGATCTCCTTGGCAGAGTTGAGAGCCTTGTCGAGCTCAGATCTCAGGATTGATGTGTCGCTACTGGAGTTGCGCAGCTTCTCGACCAAATCAGCCGCGTTGGAGAGGAGAGCTTCACCCAAGTCAGCCTCATCAGCAGGCACGGCGGAGTCGGGCGACAGTTCAGCATGCAGCTTCTTCATCCACTCGAGTCGGGACTCTGAAATCTCTTCTACCGATTCGAGCTTCTTGGATGTAGCCCGCGCCTCTTCTCGCAGGGTGCGTAGCCGCCGTTCGGAAGCGTCGAGCTGATCACGCTGCATCTGCGTCTCCTTGCGCAGGAAATCAACCTGGCCCTGCGACTTGAGCATATCGTCCTTTCGCTCCTTGTTGACTTGCTCAAGCTCCGCCTCGAGAGCTTGGATTCTCTCGTCAAACGTCGCTTTTTCGTTCTCTCTCGACTCTCCGAAGTGGTCCATCTCTTCTTCCGTATCTTCCAATCGCGCCTTAAGCGTCTTGATCTCGGTCTCCAGAGATATCCTCTCGTCCATGAATTCTCGCTTCAGAGCTTCCATATTCTCCAAAAGGTCCTTCTTCGTAGAGTTGACTTCTTCGATCCTATCTTTCATGTCATCTCGCTCGTTGACGCGACTATCGAGGTCTTTCTGGAGCTCTGCCGAGCGCTTCTTCTCCTCGCGCAGCTCGTTCTCCAGCTGCGCTATCCGCTGCGAGAGCTGCTCCGTCCCGTCCGACAGTGGCTGTCGATCGTCAACGCGAGCCGACTTGATGGATGAAATGGAGTTGTGTCTCGAATGGCCGTTGGCTCCCGGCAGGGGAAACAAATTGCCGGGACGCGAGGCTTGGCTCTGCCGGTGCAAGAGATCCTCAAGGCGGCGCACCCTGCTGTCGGCCGTCTTGAGCTTGTTTTCCAGCCTGAGCTTCTCGTCCTGCAAAGAGGTGATGAGGTCTTCGTCGCCGCGGATCATGAGCCCGCTTCTCCCCAATGCCGCCTCGTGCACGCTGCCGTTCTTGAATGCCTTGAGTCTCTTGGCCTGCTGCTTGGTCGGGGTAGAGAGTTCTTGAAGGAGCTTCGCGACATCTTCAACAATTTCCTGGTCTACGTTTCGCTCCTGCAGCAGCTGCAGAAACTCTTCCAACTCGGCTTTTCCGATGGCAGGCCAGGATAGGTCCTCGCCGCGGAGATTGACTTCGAGCCCCATGACATTGGTGTCAAGCCCAGGCCCATACATGCTACCAACCATCTTCTGCCACTTCTTACGGCGCTTGGATTCTTCATCCTGGAACAGGGCCATCTCATTGGCAAGCGTCGACGAGTCGGTCTTGATCTTGTCGATCCACTCCCGCCGACGGATGGCCTCGACCATGAAAGAGGCATACATGTAGGGCAGTTGCTGGATGAGCCGCAGGTAGTCAAAGGTTGTCATGTCGTCTTCGGACTGGTTCAACACGTTGATTTGATTCCTGACGCTGCTGTGGAGGGTGGTGATTTCGGTAATGTTCCGCATGAAGCTCACACAGTCTGCCGCAATGGTGTTTCGTGACTGCGTGGCGTACTGGGCCATCTCATCCATCTCCTTTGCACGCTTCCGCAGAGTTGGGACCAGCCTTTCGGTGTGGATCGACGCCGTTTTGGAGGCTTGGGCGAGATCTCGCTGTGAGTTGCCGTAGTTGAGCGATGTACGATAGTCCGAGTCGATCTGCTTAACCACCACCTCGATATCTTCCATCAGCTGGGACGAATCGGTGCTGTGTCCCAGGAGGGACCGATTCATCAACTGGTTAAAGTCGCCAACGAGGGCTTCCAGCGCCTGGTACATCTGGGTTGCCGATCCATCCAGCTCGCTGGCCTTTTGGCTAAACCTTCGATGGGCCGTGGGAGCCAGCTTGCCCGCCTTGTTGGCCGTCTCTTGCTCGATCAAGTCTTCCAGTGTAGGATTGGCCTTGTTTACTTGCCCACGCGTCATAAACTTGACCAAGGCAGGCGATATCGGTATACTCTTAGCCAGGTCAAGATAGCGCTCCCACGAAGAAACCAGCTGCTCGTGCTCCGCCAAGGCCGGCGTCACCCATTTCTTCAAGTCGTTGTACTTTGGCTCAATCTGCTTCACGCTGATTTCGACATTCGTAACGGCGGCATCCAGGCATCGGATCATCACGTCAATCTCGTCGTACCGGGCCTGTGCGGCGGCGTTCAACTGGGCGCAGTCGTCCATGATGCGCGTCGCCCAGCTGCGGCGCTCCCTGCAGAGCTCCTGCCATGACTTGATAGATTGGACATCGTCGATCGAGTTCGGGGCGTTCGGGATGGACTGGCGGCGAGGCGGCGCGACCTCCGATATGAGCGATGACGCACTCCCGGCAGAGGACGGCTGCGTGACACGGATGTCGTAGATGTATATCTCCTTCTGGAGGAGCGTCAGTCGCGATAGCTTCTCCTATTCCAGTGAAATGCTTTGCTGCCACATACCTCTGCGTGAAGACTCGCCCATTTCACGCTGCGGCCCTGGGGCGTCAAGGCGACAATGTGCTGCAGCGAGACGGCGCTGTTCCGAGCCACCCATGATCGCAGGTCGTCAAGACTATTTGCTACCACGTCAGCCCATGCGCCGCGGACACGACGGCAACAAATCCAGCAGGAGAGAGCAAAGTCACCTGGCAAACTGCGCGGTATCGACCTCCAGCCGCTGGCCCGTATGGGCAATCAACACCTGTGTAGCCATCCCAAGACATCTCCCGTCAAGCACAGAGCGGCGCTGGGCTCATACGAGGCGGTAATTCGAGGCGTAGTCGTGATCGTGATCGTGATCGGACGGCAGCAAACCAACAGCCAAGATCGTGTTATGCAGAACAAAAGAGAAACAGTCAAAGATTGAAAAAGGGGGCTGCCAACCCAGAGAAATCAGATGCCGATGATGCCCTGCCTTGCCTTATCAGCGACAGTCAGTCACGTCAGGTAGTGTGACCGGTGCCTTGTGACTTTTAGTAGCAGTTGCGCATCCGTCTCTCTCGTCCCCCGTGCTGGCGCATTAGATAAGCCGCAACCACCTGTGGCTTGCCTTTTGGCACAGAGCGAAAAGGATCGCGCAACGCCACAAGCACCCTTGAAAGCCAACCAAGAGGTCTCTCTCAGTCTATCGTTTGTCAAAGAAATACGTTGAAACTCAAAATTACTAGGACAAAGCTCGAACCGAACCGCCCGACTCAGGTCAACCATTTCGACAAATCAGCAGCCCTCCTCAAGAGCGACTTCTCTAGGGCAGAGTCAGACCGCCACCAGTAAACAATATGAGTGAGGTCGACGAGGCCATGACCGGCGTCGACGGCGGTGAATCGCGTCTGCCTCTCTCCGAAGACGAGACGAAGGTGCTGGAGCTGTACGACAGGCTGCAGGAGCTGCGGCTCGAAATTGCTATTATCAACGCGCAGCAAGCCGGTAAGGAAATCACATGCCAGGCGTGTTGTTGATGTGAAGTTGATGATCTTTGCTCATCCGGCATTTTAGGCGTTAAAGATGATGAGGACATCACAGCGGCGCAAAACGCTCTTCTCACAGCAAGAGCAAGATATAGACTACGCAACGACGCAATCGAAGCCGTCATGATGGCGAACCCCATCCTCAAAGCCGTCCACAGCGGCACACAAGCATCACCAATAGAGCGGCACGTATTCCATCACAAACCCAAGAAAAAATCCCAGTTGAGTTCCATGCTTGGATAACCCCCAAAGCTAACCCCCGAGCTCGTATACAGAGACCTCTTCCCCTACATAGAGCAGAGAGATGAAACCTCCATCTCGGTAGCCAAGCACGCAGACAGCATGGCAAAGCTCAGCCGCGACCTGACCAGCGTCCAGGTGCAGAGTATACGCGTATGCCGCGACAACGTCAAGCTTACGGCTCAGGTATTTGAGCTCGCGGAGCAGGCCAAGCAGCGCAAGGCCGTCCGCTTGGACGACCCCGACGTCCAGCGGGAGATGGACAAGCTCACAAGAGAGGTCAAGGCCAGCAGGCAGCGGTGGAAGGTCATGAAGGGCGTAGCTAGCGGCATCGTTGCCGGCAGTGGCGTTGATTGGGCTGCGGACGAGGAGCTGCGTAGCATCGTATTAGACCCCGAGGACGAAGACTAGATGCCGGCGACTGTTGGAAAGCTCAGTGTCACCAAAACTCTCGTGGTAGCAAGCACGTATCCCGCCATCAGGCCCGGTACCTGAACAAGCCGCCTTCGACGTCCAGTCACGCATGACTCTCTGGCTGATGGCGACTTATAAGGGACAGCATCCTTGGAGCAGTCTGGGTCTGGTCATCAGCCTGCAGGAGGCAGTTGGGTCGATGCGCGTCAGACGAACCTATAGATCCACTACAAGATACCTTCACACGACTTCACGATGACGAAGACACTCATCACAGCCACAGCCAGAAGTGCTCAACATTTCCTCACACAAAAGCGCGTCGTTTGACTGCAACGCGCCTCTCTACGCGTGGGGCTGGATAGCAAAGGAAACAGGTGTGAAGAAGAGCCCTTGGGCCTTATATACGCATGACTAATCAGTGGCTGGGCCCAGCACCTGCGCACGATCAGAACAGCTCTGTGCCGCGCAGCTGACCTGCCTGTCCCAAAAGAAAAAGAAGAAAAAAAATCGACGCCAGGGGCAGAGAGACAGAGAAAAAAACAAGCCTCGAGGATGGAGCACGATGGAGCCGCAGAGCGAAATTGGGAGCGCTGGACAGCCAATACAAACGCTTGGTGCCTTGTTCCTTGCGTGCCGCAGAAGGGATTCAGGAGCTATGACCACCGAACTGGACCTGATGGGAGCCACGTGACGGACACCTGGCTCCTCGGCTCCTTGTCCCTGGACAACTTTGGGGCTCTTTCAACAGTGATGCTTGACTGGTGGTGAGGTCAGCTTCGGAGGTCCAGCTCGTCCTCAGAAGTCTGATGTTGCTGTTCACGCAGTAAATCTGCCCAGTCCATTATTGCCTTGATCAGATACACGCAGCGCGTTGTTGTCGACCACTTGTGTTTATTCCACGCAAACAGAACAAAAAAAAAAAGAGGCGTCGACAGAGTGGAGCGCCGCCCTTTGGTAGTTGCTAGCAGCAGGCATTGTCAGATCAGTCACCCACGCATTTTCGCAGAGGCGTGCGTGGGGAGTGTGAGGAGCGTCAGAAAGGCAGCGCGCGCCAGGGTCGAAGCTTGTACATGCAACCACAGCAAGGTAAGTACCTACAGTACCGCACAGTATCTGGAGCTACTTGTGGCTTCCACCGCGAAACAGCTCCTCTGCGCGACGAGCATGGGCTCCTCCTGGTGGGAATTGTCGGGCAGAGTGTTGTTCTCTTGTACGAGTACTGCACGGCTACGATGTGGCCGTACCCAACGTTCCCTTGCCGATACGATACTCGGTGGTACACGGCACATGCAGCCAGTCTGTAAAACTGGCTGGTTGCAAGATACCTGCATTGTAAACAGCGGCAAGTTGTTCCCATCTGCCCTTCGTACCGGTGCCCAATGTGCCGTCCTCTGTTTCTGCTTGTAATCTGCTTGTAAGGTATTGATCCATTTGCAGCAAGGGACTGCTTCTCTCGCCTCGGAATGTTGCAGGCGTCGGAATGGCTGACCAGCCGGTGTACTCGAATGGTAGGTACCTTCGTGTCCTACTCGAGATACTACTAATGTAGTAGGTAGTAGTTTGTACGCACCCGGTCAGGAATGCCTATCTCGACAGAACGCCGATATGAGACGATCTTGTGTTGACGGGCGTTCAAAGTACTCGCATGAACGGATTCGTTGGGTTGCCACTCGAAGTCCGTGTACACACATACTTAGCCTTCGAGAAGTACTTGTGGCTGCTGTTTGTCGTACTGAAACAAGACAGATTCACCTCAACGTCACACTCTGAACCACCGTCTTCCCTACTCGGCTATGCGATGGTTGCCCTTTGCCAGCACGATCAGTCGAGGACGGTGCTCCGTACGAAGACCTCGTATTGTAAGCCAGCTAGACTCGCCAGAGCGAGCAGACGACGCCGATAGCCTTGAGCTACTCGTCTCAGCTGCAATGCCCGTGATTTCCCGCTCAACAGGCTCAAGGCTGATGCGCCTGTGCTCCTGCCAGCGCCTTCGGCCCATCGCCTCCCAATAGGTACGAAGTACACGCGGTGCGGCTGCGTGCCTATGGCCGGCAATGGCGAGGAAACGACAGGACTCGGACCGGTCTGCTTGCCAATATCCCGTCCAGGTGTGAGCACTGCAGAGCTTGTTTTCGCGCGCTTTCTGCTGCCGTTGAAGGGTACCAAGCCCGAAGTACCAGTACTTGCAAAAGTCGTATGACGGTACATTTCGTCATGCACCACTACAAGTACACCCTTTCCATGGCAGAGCGCTCTGCCTTTAGCCTGCAGTGGCACCACCTCCGCGCTCCCCGCCGCTCCATCTAGCAACAACTGAAGCGACCAGCAGTCAGCAGTCTATCCACGACGGCAAGAAGTGGCTGTTCTCTAATAGTACCTTACTGGGAAAAAGTGGTGGCTTGCAAATGTTGCCGGAGGGGACTAAATTTGCCATGGCGTCTAAGTTTGCAGCTCTTTATACTATCACTAGTAAATTATATAGGAAGATATATTGCGCTTGCTTAGCCATTATATAATATCGCCAAGGTATATAGTTACATCCCTGTCTAGTAATACTAATAAGGTTCCTAGTAATGTATATACAAGATTATAATAATGCATAAAGAAATAAAGATAGAAAAGGGAAATAAATATTATAAGATATTGCTTTAATAGTATTAAGATACTAGATATAAAAAGGGAATAAAAAATTAATATTTTACTAAAGCTAGGGCTTTTATATATGCTTTTATATGCGCTTTTATATATACTTCTATATATTATATCTTACTTATATTATTTACTAAATTAAAAGATAATGCTCTAATAGTTAATAGTCTAGTTAAATAAATAATAGACTAATAATAGGTTTAATAAACAGTCTATTAACTTAATAATAAATAAAAAGGTAATAGTTTAGGCAAGTTAATATTAAATAATAAACATAATAAAGTCTATTAACTTAATAATAAACAGTATAATACTTTAAATAAGTTAATATTAAAATAAGCATAAAGGGATTTTAATAACTAAATACTAAATAAGCTTATATAAGTTTAATAACTAAATATTAAATAATAGTGCAGAAGGTGTTTAGTAACTAAATACTAGATAAGCTTATATAAGTTTAATAACTAAATATTAAATAATAGTGTAGGAGGTATTTAGTAACTAAATACTAGACTATAAAGGGATATTATTAAGTAAATAATAATAGTAAAGAAAGGATAGTATTAAAAAAGGCTATTATTAAGTAAATAATAATATTATAAAAAAAAAGGGATATACCTATTAAGTAAATAATAGGTTAGCGTCTAGCTAGGATAAGAAAACAGCTAGATATCTTTAATAAAACAGTTAACATATAACTAGCATATTAAATAAGGTGCTAGTTATAGTAGCAGTATTATTATCTTTTATATTAGCATCTAGCCTAAGGTTATAATTATCTATTATACTATTAGTGCTAAATAGGTTTTAATATTAAGTTAATAGTAAGGTGTTTATATAATAGTGCCTTATTATAATCCTAAGGTTATAGTTATTTATTATACTATTAGTGCTAAATAGGTTTTAATATTAAGTCCTATACCTAAATACACTAAATGCGCTAAACACACTAGATATACTAGAGATATTTAATATAAATGCATTTATTTAAAAATATTACTACTGCTATTATAGCTGCTGCTAGCATAGCTATTAGCCTAGTGTTTAATAATATAAATATGCGCTTATAAAGCTTATAGTAAGCAAAAAGTACTAAGGCTCCTAGGGCATATATAAGGCTAGTAGGGCTAGAGGAGGTTTATTATCCTAGATATTTATATAAAAGAAGTGCTCTATTTATACTAATTTTGCCTTTTTTAGCAGGTTCTTAATCTATATAAAGATCTTAAGGTTAACCTATTAAAAGTGCAGCTTAAAGTTAAGAGCCTAGTAAGTCTTCTAAATCTCCTCCTAAAGGTTCCTGTCCTATCTATAAGCTCTAGCCGCCTTACTTAAAGACCTCTTAATAATAGATAAATGCATAAGTATAGGGGCTAGCGTTATAAAAGTAATGTAAAAATAGAATAATATAAGTAAGTTTAGGTTAAAGAATAATGCGTTATAGTTAAGCAGGTGCTTATAAAACTTAAAAATAGCTTAAAAAGTGACCTTATTAATCTGCAGCAGTAAGATAGCTTATATCTGCTAAAGGAAATTAATAAAATATAAGTTAGCTATTACTAAATTAATAATATAGTCCTTATTAATAAGGAAGCTTATGCACTAGTTTAGGAAATACTAGAATAAGAGCTTATTTTAGTAGTTATTATAATAGCTCTGCATTTTATAATAAAGACTATTTAAATCTTTAGCAGTTAACTTATAACTGCTAAAAATATAGAAAATAAAATCTATTATAAAGGCTCTTATATTAAATATAAACTAGTTCTTATAATAAAGAACATTAACCTATTTAAATAACTTAAAAAGCTAATCTGCTAGTATGCTAGCAAGCTAAGGTATTATTATAAGCAGGCCCTATGCCTTAATAGGCTTATTCTAGGCCTAAATAGCTAACTGCATAATAAAGAAATTGCTTTACTAAGCGTCTTAGTCTACTTATATATACAGGGCGTCCTTAAAAAGCATTATATTAGTATATATTAGCTTTAGAAATAGTTATAAAAGCTTATTATAAAACTTATATAGCGCAGGGCTGTTCTTAAGCACTGCTTATATAATTACTAATATACTAGTATTAAATAAAGGCTATAATGCTTATTAGCTAGCTTATTTACTATATATAGTAGCAGGGTAATAAGCAGAGGCTAAAGTAGGCTTAGGCTATTAACTTATCTATTAAGATACTAAATTATAGTATAATATAGAGCCTTATTTTAAGATAGAGATAGATTTATATTATAATAGTAATAGCTAGCTTTAGCCTAAGAGCTATAAATTAAGAGAGAATAACTAACTACTAGGGCCTTTAGTATATAAGGCTAAGTATAGGGCTGTTTATAACTAGGCATATAGCTAGGGTATAGTATTAGCTTTTAAATAAGGCAGCTAGTATATAATAGCTTACTAAGATATAAGATAACCTTAAAGTAAATAGGGGGGGTTACTATAGCTATAGCTATAACTGCACCTATATCTACAGTATCTGCTGTTAATACAAGCTGCTTTAAACAGTTACTAAGGGAGATCTTAATAAGCGCTCTCTCTGCTTAATAGAGTTACTTTTACAATAAGCTAGCTATATAATGCGCAGCTACTATAACTAGGCTTAAGGAATAAGCAGTAATAATATACACTCTTAACTAGCGCTTTACTACTACTAGGCTTATTATTACTAAGCTTCTTACTATTATTACACTTGCTAAGCTTTTTATTAAGCCTGCTAAGCTTTAGTAGTATGCTAGGTTAAAGGCTAAAAAGGGGGATTAATAAATAATAATAAAGCTATATATTTACTATTATATTTACTTTCTCTATAGCCTTTATAGCCTCTATATCCACTGCCTTATCCCTAGTTAGCTAGGTTAGCTATTATTTTATTATATAAAAGGTAATAAGGTTAGCTAAATATTTAAGTAATATAAAGGGGAACTATATATCTTATAAGTATAAAGGCTGGTTAATATTAATAATAGCGCTAAAGATAATAGTATAAATAGCAGCGCTAGTAATAATAGCTTAAATAACAGCGCTAGTAATAATAGCTTAAATAACAGCGCTAGTAATAATAATAATAAAAGAATAAAATAGAAGAAAGAAGGTTAAAAGAAGGTATAAAGAGAAGATAAAAAGAGATTAGTAATAATATAAAGCTAGTGCTAAGGGTTAAGAGAAAAGGAAATAGATAAAGTAAATGGCTTAGTTAAGAGGAATGCTGCTGTAAATAAACTAACTAAGTAAGAAAATTTTTTACTTATTAATTTATATATTTATAACTGCAAGTTTATTATCCTTATTAGTTATATTCTTAGTAAAAATCCTTCTTATATAGCTATTAGCTAGCAGGAGGAGGTAGTAAATAAGTAGGTAAAGTAAGGTTAAAGTAAGGCTAAAGTAATAAGCTTTAAATAAGTAGGTTATATAAAGCTTCTAGTGTTTTAATTAGCTAATAGCTTATTCTAGCTAGCAGTAGATCTAAAATTTAGCTAGTAGGGTAACTTACTAGCTAGTAGACTAAGAGGCCTTAGGGGGTGCCTTCCTTTAGTAAATTAAGCCTAACCCTATATAGAAAAATTATATTATCTCCCTCTCCCTTATTACCCTTTATCCCTTATTATCCCTTATTATTATTATTATTATTATTATTATTATTATATTTATTTAATCTATACCCCTTTTAATGCTTATTAACATGCTGTAGAAAAGATAAGGCATTACCTTAGACTAAGGCAAAAGCTTACTAAGCGCTGCTTAATACTAATAATACAGCTATTATAAAAAAAAAGGGGAGGCTAAATAAGATAAATAGATATTTCTACTTAGTAAGTCTACTAATAATAATATAATTAGTAATAGGCATAATCTATTTACTAATAAAGATAAGCCTATTAAAGTAAATAAGCCTGCTAATACTAAAGAGATAGGTGTTAACCTTATAAATATACAGGAGTCTAATACTAATTCTAATAATAATAATAAGTCTAATATCTTTATAGATATTATTAAAGGTAAGTCCCTCTATTACTTATATTCTGCTACCTACTGACTTCTTTAAGGCATTATTAACCTAAATAACCTTATAAATAACCTTCTTAATATTAAGAATTAAGATATATTACTAGCTAGATTTAATAATGCTAAGCTGCAGGGGGCTAGGGATTATAATAATATCCTTACTAATATCAGCCTTATAATAAACTTTATAGCCTTTAATAAAGATATTATATTAAAAAATAAGGCAGTAGCAGAGGCAATTATAAAGGCAATTATAAAGGCAACTACTAGTATTACTACTCTTAGTACTATTAGTATTATAAATATAATCTTAAAGAAGATAACTATAAAACAGATAGTTAGTGCAGGCATGTTTATTAAAGAGAGTGGCAATCCTTTTATACTAATTCTGTATTAATAGAATCAGTTCTTTAAGCTGTTTAAGTTTAATATTAAATTTAGCCTGCTAATATATATCTTTAGCCTAAATTACACTTAGTATACTGCCTTATATAAGGTAATAGGCCTTATTTATAACAGGTCTAGTTGCTTATTACCTTAAATTAACAGTTTACCTAACCAGTTATCTACTTTAAAGAACTAGATTAGTTAACAGTTTCCTTTACTTAATATATATAAGGCTAAGGTACCCCTCTATATAAAGAAGCTTATAATAGAATAAGCCTTTTAAAAGGCTAAGTAGTAAGGCAAGGCTATTACTACTAACCTCTTTTTTATTAATCTATATAGCTTATTTAAGGCATTTCTATTATTTAATATTATAAATAATATATATATAGGCTTAGCTTACTTTATTAATAAACTTATAAAGCTCTTTTACTTTTATAGCTAGGCATTATTTATTTATACTACTTCTAGTTAGTTTACTTATATCCTTAGTAATAAGACTAATAAAAATAGGCAACTAATTAACCTATTAGTTATCTTCTTATTTAACTTTATCCTCTACTACTATTTATAAAGTAATTATATTTACTAGAATGCATTTAGTAATTACCTAAATAATACTTATATTAGCTGCATTTATAAAGTTAATAAAGACTACTATTTAAACTACTGTATAAACTCTTTAAAAGGTATTATTTTATAAATATAGAAGGCATTTAAGCTAGTATTAAAGAGGAATCCTAGTAAGCTTCTAGCATACCTTATTAGTAATATAGTAAATTAAGCAGATAATAAGTTTATCCTTAATTTAATATTAATATTTATCTTTAAGATATACCTTATTTTTTATATAAATAATAAGATCTTTATTAACTACTACTATAGTAAAATATATAAGGACTTAAGCCTACCTATTCTTATTAAGCTATAAGGCAAGGGGAAGTTAAAGCTAAAGATAGTTTATCCTAAGTATAAGCATTAGCCTACTATTCCTAACTAACCTATTATTATTTATTAAGGCTTTATTAGTATTAAGGTTATATCTCTTTATTATATACACCTTATTAAGGCTAAGCTTAAGCTTAAGGTCTATAGCAGAGACCTATATAAAAAGGGATAAGACTATAAGCAGGACTGCATTATCTCCTATCCTATTATAGTATTTATTAATAGCTTTAGCCTATACTATAACTTATATAGATCTCTTATTAGCATTTATACTATTATAATAGCGCTAAATAGTAAGGACTAGCACTAACAGGCTAATATCTTCCTTATTATGCTTAGTCCTTATAGCTCTAACTTTAATAACACTATTAATGCTCTCTAGTTACTAAGCAAACTTAACTATAGCATTAAAGTAATAATTAATAGTAAAGAGGTTATAATCTATATCCTAACTTTATACTATATTAGTAATATACTATAGCAGGATAAGAATTCAGGCTTTAAGGGCCTTAAAGCGCTTAAATTCTATTATTTTTATTATATTAGCCAGGCAGCTATTAAGTTAGGATAACTAAACTTAATCCTTAACTTTAATATTATCTTTTATAAATAATACTATTACTAGCTAATTAAAATGCATTACTAAATAGGATTATATAAGACTGTAATAGCATAATACAGCTTTATGTCTTAATAAGGCCTGTTTAAGGATAAGCCCACGCTTATATAACTAAGCCCTGCCCTAGACCTAATCTTATCCTGCCCTCCTAACCTAGCGCACTTAAAATATAATAGCATATTAAAGTTAATGCATAGCTTATTAATAAATAGAATTCTTAATAATACAGGCTTAAAGGCATATATAAAAGAGCTGCATTACTAGCTATTTTTACTTAAATAAGAATGTCTGCAGTCTTTATTATACTATCTTTAAAGCTATTTACTTATAGCATATATAAGGTGGTTTATTATTATTCTTAGACTTCTATATTACTAGCTACAGCCTAGCTATATCTACCTGCTATTTATAAAAAAGGCTCTAAGCTATTTAAATATATAAAATCCTATAGCTATTATTAACTTTATTATTAAGGCCTTTACTAAGCTTACTAAGTTAAATAATATATTAATAAGCCTTAAGGTTACTTAAAGTAACTGCTAAAGCATGCTAGCTATTATATATAAGACCTACTAGTATTATTAATAACTATATCTTTATATATTATATACTATTACTGCTAATCTTTATATATATAGCTAATTTAAATTACATTAGCCTTTTATAGTGCTATAGTCTTATATATAATTAGTTAACCTAGGCTTAGCCTTAATGCCTCCTCCTCTATCTTATATACTGTTAATTAAACTAGGCCTAATACTGCTGCTGCTATTACTAATTATGCCTTAGGCTAAGAGACCCCTCCTATTAATAAAAGAGACTAGTAACTAGGTCTAAGATAGACTAAAATAAGCAGGTTAATATATGCATAATATAATATAACCTAATATCTATATTAGCATATATTACCTAGTAATTATAAAGGAGTATTCCTTACTTATAAATATTAACATACTATTAGGGGAGAATTAGCATAAGTTTATAAGCTACCTTACTATATTATTACTAGTGCTAACCTATATAGATAGTTTAAAAAGAAGGTGTATAAAATAAACTACTTAAATATTAAAAAGCTCCTCTTTATAAAAGTTAATATATAGATAACTATTTATCTAGTCCTTTATAACACCTTCTATCTTTAAAATAAAGAATTAACATGCTAGATAAACTTACTATATAAAAAATGCCTAGCGCTACTTAACACTATCTTGCTATATACTAATTACTATAACCTTATAAAGGATAAAGAAAGTAACTTTAAGTTAAATATCTATTTTAGTGCAGATATAGGTTATAAATAGGCTACTATTATTAAACAGATCCTTATAAAGGTTATATATATAATAATGCATATCCTTAATAGTAACTAACCCCTGCCTATGCATTATAATAATATAAATTAGTAATTCTAAAAAGAGTTACACTATGCTTATATAACTAAGTATAAGCAGCTAGAGATCTACCTTTTTAAATATAAGCAGGCACAGTAGTTTAATAAGTTTATATTTATAAATAGGTATATAAGAAATAAATTAGCTTATAACACTAGTTTAAGGGCATTTTAAAAATTACTAGATTAGAAAGTTATAAGGTTATTATAACCTCTTAGTAAGCAGTAATATTAGCACTATTACTAGTATAGTGTAATTTACTTTAGCTATTAATATCTTATCTATAAGGCAAGAACTTATTACTAAACTTGCAATTCTATCTTAGTAAATTAAGCTAAGTAAAAGGATAAAGTTATAATAGAGATGCACCTAATATACACTAAGTTATTAATGCTAGAAGTTAAGAAAAATTAGCATTACTAAATACAGCCCTAAAAAACCAGATATATACTATAGCCTTACTAATACAGTAATAACTACATAAATTAATAGTATATAAGACAGGCTAATATATATATATAATAACAGGGACCTTTACTACTATATCTTTACTTAAGGAGATTATATTTAATATTATAGTAATAAGCTTAGCTAGGTTAACTAGATCTTTATCCACAAGCTTAAGGAATAATATATCTTTATTTTAGTTATACTAGTAGATATCCTTAATAAATAAGACAAGGTCCTATAACTATATAAGGTTATCCTCTAATATAATGCGCCTATAATTATTAATATTAATGCTATTAAGCTGTCTAAGGTCTATATAGTGCAGATTAACAGCTAGAGCACTAAGGTCTAGGTTAACTAGCAGGTAAAATAGCTATAGCTATAAGTGCTTAATATTACCCTTATAATTAACTCTAGCTAATAGATATATTTATAAATCTAGAGATTATTACCCTTACTGCTTGCTATTATTATAACTAGTTTATTATTACTAGTAAGTAGTATTACCTAGAATAATAAGAGGTCCTAACTTATCTCTGCAGGCATATTAATTATATGCATTTATTAATATCCTATTAGTAATATGCATTTATTACTATCTCTATTAATTAGTTACTTATTCTTATTACCTACAGTATTTATAACCTCTTTAACTTCTCTTCTAAATTAACTATCTTATATATATATATATTAAATTTATTATATTAATTAGTCTATCTACCTTATATATATTTACTTATATAGGCAGTTACTAATAGTATATTATATAGTCTTATTAGCTATAATACTATGCCAGTAACTTATAATATAATAGATTAATATTAGTATAATAGGTATAGGATTAGAATTAGTAGTATTATGGCTAGGTTTTAGGATAAATAGTAGACTTATAACTTAATTAGACTTAGGTTTAGTATAAAAGGTGCTCTAAAGGTATAAAGGTTAAAAAAGTATAAATAAAAAGTATCTCTATCTTATAATAAACTAATTAGCAACTATAATTTTAATTTAGGCTAGCTAATAAGAGCTTGCGCATTAGACCCACTTGCTGTAAATTTTATACTAGCTGTAAACTTAGTGTTATATGTAAATATAGTGTAAGTAATAATATTTTTATAGGAGCAAATTTACTACTGTTTTTGTAATGTTAGTAATATTCACTAGATTGGCAAACCCGCATAGTACTCCAGTAAGGTATGCATTGTTAATGATAATACTCAAAAGGGGGTTGGCAGGATCACTCTTCCTCCTTGAGCACCTTCAAATCTTTGGCTTGTCCATCGAGAAATGCCTCTGCAAGAGGCTAGCCGGTATGAGATCCAGTAGCACAAAGGGTGACCTTGTTTTTGCCTTGTCTCTGCGATTCATCTCATCAGGCACCGCAGATGGTCAATAAGGGCCGTCTGCATAGAGCGCGGGTCTGTATGGTTTGGGTGGTCAACTTCTGCCACGTACGAGCACGGAGTACCCAACAAAAGCGCACTTGATGGCGGTAGCACTTATTAGCACGGAACAGCCGATGGAGCAATCAGCGACAAAGGAGCGACTGGTGCCAATGCCAATGGTCAGCGCTCGGCACGCCTGATTGTCGCATTTCGTTTCAGCAATGCTTCGAGAAGACCCAAAGCCCGACCGGGCCCATCAAGCAATTCGCCCCCAATACGGAGCACCAGCTGTCGCAACACAGGCAAAGCGCCTCTGCCCTGTTCCGCGGAATAGGGTCGAGCATACTGCACACATCTCAGCAGAGATCGTCGACTCCCTCCATACCTAAACCAAAAGCTTGCCGCACATGTGGCAAAGGGAGAATCATGACCAGCACGCCCCGGTTCCAGTCGTGAGACCAGTGTGAGGGGAAAGGCACGAAGATGCTCCACGCTAACAGCTCTGGCAGCAGTCGGCGCAACTCTCTGGCACGCCAATGCGAGCGTGTGTTGCAGTGAGGAGCAAGAGGTGAGAAGCTGCCTGGCTGGGCCACCCATAGCAATTTCCACGGCTTCCTTCGACAGTGTGCTCGACCCAGTCATGCCCAGTCATTGTCGCCGAAAGTACTTGTGAGGAAACGCGGCCGTCTCAATTTCCGCATGGAAGTCGAGAAAGCGCATGCAACTGGTCACGCACATGCCCATTGGCCTGGGTCTCAACCTTGCTCGGCGCAAATGGCAATCTGCCAGCGGTCCGTAGTACCAAATGGTACCTTTGCTCCATGCCATGTTTCGTCCGCGTCCTCGTACGAAAACACCAATTAGCGTCCAGGCTGAGCCGACTTGAGACTCACAGTAAGCCGATACTTACTTACCTACAGCAGCAATGTCGGCGGTATGCGCAAGGGCAGGTAGGTACTGGTACCACAGCAGCGAGCGCATCCACGCGCTGGCGAAGAAAAGGGAGCTGCATACGATATTAGGACGCTATCGCAAAGTACCTGGTAAGAAGTGCGAGCCACACAAAAGCTGCAGGGCTTGATAGAGTGCCAGACGGTCTATCTCGTTACTAGCAACCATGGGAAAGCCAGCTGTGTTGGAGGCGCGAGCGAGAGCGTACGGCCACGGAGGGCATGGGCAAGCCACAATGTCTTTTTCATGTGGTAACTCCGCACTTTGCAATCCAGCCTATCGCAAATGGTACTCTGGTCTGCGTGCTACTGCCGGAATTGGCTGTCTGATGGATGTCTCTGGGTCGTTTGCACTCGCCCTCGCCCTCGCCCTCGCAGCGCAACCGGCAAAACAAGAACATGGGTGCTTTCTTAGTACGAGGGTACTACTCGACAACACCTTGCGGGCAATGTCACTGAGGTGTGGCACCGCCAGAGTACAGAGAGAGCTTGGAGGAGGGTGTCAGTAGCATAAACCTGCCTTGTAGGAGCAAGTAATGAGAAGGAGTAGGAATAGCAGCATCGTGAACAGACAGAATCCAAGGTTGAAGCGCCTCATTACTTGTTTACGTGAGCTAATATAAGAGGCATCAAGTGAGGAAGCTCCAGGTCTTGGTATCGCTCCTTCCTCTAGCCAAAGAGCAGGCTGGTGCAAGCAGGTGCAGGCAAGGTGCAGGTGCAGGGAGGCAAGAGCAAGTCAAGTTCGACAATCAGTGGTGGGGTCGCTCCGGTGAGACGCTTCCGTTCGATGTTGGTACGAGTACGGAGTACGAGGCAGGAACGGAGTACAAGTACAGCCTCCCCAAGGATGGGCGGAGGTCTGGCGCTGGAGCAAGTACACAGTGCGATTTTTGGGGCAGACGATGGGGTACAAAGGGCGTGTACTGTCCGTGGGAGGGGACGGCTAAGCAGAGCTCGTACCTGTACAGTATTGCGCAATCAGCAGGCCAAGCAGCGCTCGCCTGTGACTGCCGCTGCTATCGTAGCTTGCACGGCATCCATGACGACAGAGAGGCCTTGGGGGAGCTCAGCTAGGAGAAGATGGACGCATGAGGCTTGCCGGATCGCCAGGTGAGAGCTCGCTAGTAAGAAGCAACAGCACGGGCACTGACGAAATGCTGGCTTCACTGGTCTGTTGAGCTTTGATTTGTGCCACCTGCTAGTGGCAGGAGGCAGGGGAGGCGGCGAGAGCAGCGCGATGATGGTATCTCAAGCTGCGGGCAGAAGCTCTTGATATCGACCTGACGTGTGTTAGTCCGTCCCTACTACCTATTACCAAAGTATAAGCCGCTGCGTTTCAACGAGAAGCTGGTGAAATGCAAGCATCAAATGCGAATCTGCTGTTCAGAGCATCAAGACCTGTGTATGCATACGAGCAAACTCCGCGCAAAGAACAGGATGGAGTAATACATGAGCATAGACCAAGACAGCTGAACCGCCCATCTCTCCATCTCTCCCTCTGTTACCTCGTGCTGCCGCCGCAGGTACTCACCCACTGCGCGCATCCCGCCAGCAGGTACGAGTACCTCTGCGCTGCCCAGCAGCCCAGCAGCCCAGTGTGCGATGCCCAGTGTGCGCCCAGTGCCAGGCGGACCGTCCACAGGGAAGCCGCCTGCTGCAGCGCTCCAGACCCGACCAGAACCTGCGAGTACCTGTCGCCGTACCCGTACTAGCAGTCCTGCGTGCTCCATCCGCAGCCCTCGAACCCATGGCAGCAGCAGCGCCTAGCACACAGTAGCACCAGAGAGGCCAGGCCAGCTCACTCCGTACCCAGTACGGCCGGTACCTCTGCGACCAGCGCCAGCGCGGCCACGGCGCAGGTACTATCGGCCGTCAGTCGTACTCGTAGTGCATACCCCCCCAGAAACCGTCACCCCTCCAAGGAGCAGGTACCTCACATCCATAGTACGGTACGGAGTAGGGGAGCAGGAAAAGTGTGAGCGAGCGTGGGCAGAGGCCAGCGCTGGTGTGTGGGTGGTAGCTTTTTAGGCCAGTCTGGCGCGTGTGCGCGTTCCCTCGGCAGCCCGCACTCAATCACTCGCCCATAGTAAAAAGGCTGCTTGGCCCTCCCCCCATACAGACTCGCTCCCCTTCTCCCTCTCCCATACAAATTCTCCCATACAAAATCCTCCCATACAAACCACAGCACCCGCGTCTTCGTCGCAACACAACGCGCCTATCTGGTGAGTACCTCGCCGTCGCCCTGCATCACAGCCAAACACCAGGTCACCAGCAACAACGTCGCCTGCCGCGCGCATTGCCCTCGTTTCGCTGGTCCCGACTGTTTTTCCCATTGTTTATTGCCTCATTTCTGCCTCTGCAGCTGTGCTTTTGCCAAAGTGCGGCGCTGCACCGTCCGTTGCATCTCTGCCTCTTCCCATCACACATCCCTCGCTTGCCTGCGCATCCTCAGCAAAAGCGCAGCTACGCGCTCGCCCGGGCGGTCGCTTTGACAGGTGAAGAACCTCGACATCGCAACCACGCTCGCCGGTCGGAAGGCACCAAAAACCTCTTCAGAGTATGAAGATGGCCTTTTTGTTGCACTTTTTGAGCTTCAAATCCCGTTTTTGCCGCGCAACCACCCTCAATTGCACTCTATCGCCTCGCCCGCTACCTCACGGCAAGCTCAATGAGCTGCACCCCAGAAGCTACCCCTCTACCTCTCTACCTTACTCTTTATCCTTAACTCTCTCCGCCTCTGCCTCTCCACATCCCGCTTTGGCCATGTCGTCTGTTTTACCTCTGGGGTGAAGCTTAGTCGCTACCATCTGCGGGATTGTGGCTGCGCCCGACTTTTCACTCCTTTCTCGTTCTGAACATGGCTTCATTCGCTTTTCCGCGATTTCATTATCTATGGCAACTAACAACATCTGTCTAGAAATCACACAGTCAAAATGCCCAAGGCCGCAGCAGGAAAGCGTGGTGCCAAGGATGGTGGCAAGAAGCGCACCAAGAAGGGTTTGTTCATATCCCTTCTTTCACGTCAAAAAGACATGTTTGTGACTAACCTGATGCAGACCCCAACGCTCCCAAGCGCGGTCTCTCTGCCTACATGTTCTTCGCCAACGAGCAGCGTGAGAACGTTCGTGAGGAGAACCCCGGCATCTCATTCGGCCAGGTCGGCAAGCTTCTCGGTGAGCGGTGGAAGGCCCTCAACGACAAGCAGCGCGCCCCTTATGAGGCCAAGGCTGCCGCCGACAAGAAGCGCTACGAGGATGAAAAGCAGGCTTACAACGTTAGTCCTTGAGTCGCCTGGCCTCCAATGAGATGCGTGCTGACCCGCCTGGACAGGCCGACCAGGAGGAGGACTCATCGTAAGCTGGGGCCAGCCGCAGTGGAAAATCCAGGGCCATGACTATGGTGGTTCTTTTAGCAATGATTCATTGAGCCTTGGGCTGAGGAGATCGGCAACCGGCCGCTCGCCTCGAGGGCCCAGGCTGGTGATGTCGATTTCTTCTTAGTCTTTTGGGCAGGACGGTGTTGTACGAATGCACGGAATGGGTTGCGTACTATTTGCTTTCAGGTGCCGGAAATTCAACGGAACAGGGTCTCGCATGCTTGTAATTGTGGACGGGGTAGTGGCCGGCAGAGCTACAATGCGATATCACACAACTGCGTGAGCTTTCATTCATCGTAATAACAATGAAGCCACGATGCCATGAATTGAGAATATCAATACAACATGATCAACTTGCCATATTCGTGCAACTATCCTCTTATTATTTTACTCTTGTCTATGTATCAAGAAACGTTCTTCTAGCACTCAGTTAAGAGCATCTCAATCAATACCCTCTCATCACCTCTCAAAACTCGCTTCACCATGAATCTCTGTAGCCTCACAAGTTTGTGACTAAGCTGCTCTCAATATGGCTGGCAGTAATACATAAACTGGTCTGAATCCCGATGGGCGGTGGAGGTGGCGGTGTGCAATCGGCTCGGATCAATCCAAGCTTGCGGAGGCTCGCGACTCCGGAACCCGGAAGCGGCCTCCGTCAGTTCCAAATCTGAAATCTGAGCACAACCAGAGAAGAAACAGATGGATGGCGATGATGGCTGCAAGAAGCGCAGCTACAACAAGCACAGCGAAGCTTGGGGGCCAGAGCCGGTCGACGGAGGCCCGGGCCGTGAGTAAGCTCGACTTTCTGCTTCTCCACCACTCCGCCATTTAGCACCAGCCTCAGCATCAAGGCGGCTCTGCGGCTCCTCCGCCACAGCTCTCCCCTTCCCCCCTCATCTTCCCTTGCATTAACAGTCTATCACAGAAAACCCGCTGGCGAGCTGCTAGTCCAACCGCCCAAGCACCGAGCCTCGACGACGACCAACCCCATGCTCCAGCCACATCCTCGCACGGGCTAAAGCTCGCGAGCATCACCGCTCAATCAGATGCCGGCAGCTAATCTGTTGGCAAGCATCACGCCTCCACCCCAAGCGAGCCAATTGGTGCAGACGCAGGCCTCGTTCGGTGGAACAGATGGCTGCTTGGCTGCGTGCTTGTACGAACATGAACATGCTTTGCTGCATCGCGCCATGCAAGTGCCGGCCCAATGCACCGCAAACCGTCGGGTCGATACACGCTTGCTTTCGTGGCAGGCTGTGAGCTGCTGGCGCTGCTGCGAGCCTCCCCTCGCTCGCACCCGCCACCCGCAAATGGGGTGACGGGCTCTCCCTCTCGTGGTGGACCTCTGGCGATGCACCAGCTGGTCATCCGATGGATGTTGCTCGACCGCCGGCGGGGACTCGGGCTCGAGAGACGCAGCAGAGAGGCAGGAAAGCAGCAGGAAGCAGCATGTGCACAATTTATGCCGGACACGCTGGCATCTGCTGGTGCCGCATGTGTTGCAGTGTTGCAGTGCTGCAGAGGCCCAAAAAGCTGCTGCTTTTGGTGATGATGCCCTTGCCTCTTGGCCACTCTCCCTTCTCCCTGCTTCCCATCATCCCCGTGCATTGGGCTGCCACCGGTGTGGGAGACAGATGCCCCTCCACGCTTCCGGCTTCTGATGTTGCATGCCTTGCTCTCAATGCCCCCCCGCCCCGACTTAAACTACCGGTCCACCCTGCCACTCCGACGTCTCGATTTGATCTGCTACGACCCAATCTTTCGGATCCTCTCTGGCTCTCTTTTACTCTCTGGTGCTGCAACGGCTGGTCAGAGGATCGCAGTTTCTTTTGCTCTTTATACTACCTCTTCCTTTCTTCCTACGTCTGGCCTCTGGATGTTCCAATCGTATATCGTATAAAAGCTAGCTGTTGGTAAAAGCCAGTCTAAGTCCATCGGCTCCGGTGCGTGAATCGGCTTGACCAACAGCATATCTGGAGAGAAGGGGTAGAGAGACACAGGGTCGAGCGGCCGACTGGTCTGACACCTGATTCATCTCAACCCGCCAAACCTTGATCTATCTCGACTGGTCATGCTTGAATAGGTCACATCGACTCTCGTCCAAGTTTCGCCCTTTCTTTTTCTTCTCCGTATAACTGTTGTCACCGCTCTTCACCTAATCATATGTTTAATCACACCATGGAGCTCTCGTCGCCTATTGAAGATGCCGCCCTGGTTGACGCCCACCTTTTGAAGGGATGCTGCTTGGAGGCGGACAGGTCGGACAGTGTCTGGCTGCGGCTCGAGGGCCTGTTCATCGCACTGCCAGAAGCAAACCGTCGGCACCTGCGTCCACTCATCGATGAGATCAGAACCTCGAGCTTGCTTTTACGAGAGCTGGCCGACCTCTCCCAAGTCCACCAAGACCGGGTGCCACTGGTTCTGGATCCTCTCAACACCGTGCTGCCCTGCATGTCTCGATCTCTACGGGACATCACGACGCACTATGAGAATCGAAAGTTGACCAAGGTCAACCGATGGCGAACAATGTTCCATGAGATGACCAACGAGGTCGGCGGTTTGCAGCTGCCGCAGCGGTTTGTTGTCTATAACCATTATCTATCTGCCATCCGGGATCTGCTATCCAGGTATGACACCTTGATGTCTTTCGTCTACGTTCAGGCTGCTGACTTGCCTCTTCGAGGTCACCAAACTTTGACCTCAACATGATGGAAGCCTTCCGGCTGCAGATCATGAATCTGCGAGAAGCAAGAGGAATTCGTAAGTGCAATCATAATCTCCACGTCAGAAATGAGACGCCTCGATACTGACAAGTGAACAGCTCCGCCCCCTATCCAAGCCGGTCCCTTGGTTCGATACGGCACCATCCCCGCTGCAGACACGGACCCAGTAAGGCAGCCTCACTCTTCCGGATTGACGTATAGCTAACACTCTAATGATGCAGTCAATCCACTGGTCCGAGCAGATATTCTCCCTGCCATTGCCCTCTCGCTCGCCTTTCAAAAGCCAACTTCCGTGAGTGCTGGACGCTGCCATGGTACAATGAGCTCATATAATTGACGGGCTACTTGACAGATCCGAGTCGTTTGGACCACATCGGCCATGGGGTCACCTTAGTATTCCCAATAACTCCAAGGTTTTATTTAGACGGTATGCTACCTATAATGACGTTCCATCTTCCCCTTGGGTCATCAGCAAGCTTGCTCATCAAGACGACAGGCCCATTGACGACGACAAGATCTCGCTTATCGCCTACTCAGATGGTCGGGATGGGTCTCCCTATCTGCTTCTTCGAACATTCTACATGGGTGGACCGTGGTTCTCGCTTCGCGGAGTTCACGAGCTGTGCATCCAGCGTGAGAACGAGGCCATCCACTTCAAGAGGTGGAGCCGCTCTGAAAACTGCTCCAAGCTCTGGGCAACATTGCGCTTCCAGACTTGGGAAGGTATGTTTAGATTACCCTGTTTTGAATCGGTCTTACCGGTGACACCTCCCTTATAATGACGGACGTCGAGAATGTCCATCACTAATGTGCTATCTATATGCAGAGCTCATTCTCATGTACTGCACGTTCCTGGCCCTCAAGTCCCGTAATACCTTGACGGTCCAGCTGGGAACCAAGGAATACGCCCTCAAGGGCGAAAAGAAGCTCTTCCAAGCGTGAGTCTCGTCTGTCCGTCACGAGCAGTACCGGCTCGGTTGCTAACAATTGTGCAGCTGTATCTTGGACGACGGCTTCAAGCACTCCCTGATCGTTTATGAAGACAAGTATACCGGCGGCCGCCGCATCCACGTCGCCGTTTGGGAGGGAGAGCTGCGCCAATGCCCTGTCTGGACAGCTTTTGGTGAGATGCGCTCCTCCTCCTCGACATTTACTCAACATGAATTGGTGACTAACAGATCATTGATAGTGACCCATCAATCTGCGTCTCCCTCTTGGCTCAAGCGCGTCAGCCGCAAGAGGATCCGCCTTGCCGACGTTCAGCTGTACGTCTTCTGCCAGCAGTACCGCCAACAGTCGCAGCGCAAGGGTTCGGGAGGATCCTTTGAACTTCAATTCTACAGCGAAGAAGGTGAGACCCCATCCTTCTTTTCCTTCTTCTTCCTACCTTAAATCGAACTTCTCCATTGACCGCAATCATATAGCCGCTCAAAGCTTCAAAGACCTCTTCACCCCTATTCCAACAAAATCGAACATGTCCCGGCCCATCACCCCAAGACCAATCACACCCAGAATCGTATCTCGACCAACAACTCCACGAGCCTAATCCCGAGCGATTCGCCCCCAATCTCTTTCCTCATGCTATGATATGTTACCGGTTTCACCAAGTCCAACTCAAAGTCTCTGCCCCAGCAACCCTGGCCACACAGTTCATTTGTTCTGTTTTCAGTTATTTTTTCTTTCGTCCTATACTCACGCCTCATACCCTCTCGACGATTCTCCAACACACGCCATTTTAACGACGATATGACCTGAAGGCCTGGCACACTTATAACTTTTCTGCTGCAAGGCGACTGGCGTTTTGATACATTTTATTCATGTTCTGCAGCGAAAAGTTATATATGAGCGGGTTATTGATGATGCTCGCCTTTACCCAGAAATTGTTTGTTTGTTCTTGTTACGATTTGACGTGTTGACCTATTTCTTGTTCCTTCTGTCATGATTTCACCTGTTATTTCTCTCATGATGGCCATGATGATGATAGTTTCGATAGTCAGTTGTTTTCTTAAGATTGATAGGCTCAATGTCTTTAGGAACATCATATTCTGTAATTCATTGCTTTTTAACAAACTATTTACTGGGCATAATCTCGTACGATTTTCCTATACTTCCCTCCCAAGCACTAAACGCTTCCATTACAAAGAGTAAAACCAAAAACATCTTTTCTCATCATCCAGGCCATCGTGTCCACAAAACTTAGGTCTTGACATCGGGCTCGTCACGGCCAATGTGCTCCTTGAACTTGAGCAGCTCCGTCGCAAACTTGACCTCCTCTTTCAAGAAGTCCTGGGCATCAAGATCGTACTTGGAGGGGTCATCGGTGTGCTGCTCAATGTACAGGCGGATGGTGGCGCCGGACGAGCCAGTGCCCGAGAGGCGGACGACGATGCGGCTGCCCGAGGAGAAGCCGGCGTACAGGCCCTGGTTGGAGGAGACGGAGCCGTCCAGGTCGGTGTACGAGAAGTTGCCGGCCTTGGTGACGGTGCGCTCTGTTCAGAAACATGTTAGTTTGATGATGCTGCTGTTGCTTTCGTTTGACACTGGAGAGGAGATGCTTACCGCCAATGGTGCTGCCCACAAACTTGGGGTCCTTGACCAGAGCCTCGAGCTCGCCAACGACCTTGTTGGCACCCTCAGAGTCGACGTTCTCGTAGTCGTATCTGGTGAAGAACGTGCGGCCGTACTGCTTCCAGAAGTCCTTCTGGATCTGCTTGATGGAGGGGGCCACATCCGGGTTCTGGACACCCAGAGCGGCGATGATGTTCAGCCAGGCGACAATAGCCCACAGACCGTCCTTCTCACGGATGTGGTCGCTGCCGGTGCCGAAACTCTCCTCACCGCAGATGGACAGCTTCTTGGCGTCAAAGAGGGCGCAGAAGAACTTCCAGCCGGTGGGCACCTCGTAGCAGTCGAGGCCCTGGGCCTTGGCCACCAGGTCGACGGCGCCGCTGGTGGGCATGGATCGGGCCAGGCCGTTGACGCCGTTCTTCTGGAAGTAGGGGATGAGCTTGGCGTGGTGGGCAATGATGGCGAGCGAGTCTCCGGGGGAGACAAAGGCGTTGGCGCCGTAGATCATGTTTCGGTCGCCGTCGCCATCCGAGGCCGCGCCAAAGGGGATCTTGTTCTTGTCGACGACCTCGACCAGAGAGTGGGCGTAGGTGAGATTGGGGTCGGGGTGGCCGCCGTTGAAGTCGGGGCTGGGCTCGCAGTTCTGGCAGGCGCCGGTAAGGCCAAGCTCCTTTTCAAAGATGGCCTTTCCGTAGGGGCCCGTGACGCCGTGCAGGCCGTCAAACAGGATCTTGAAGTCGGGGTGGGAGGAGAAAAACTTCTTGATGGTGTCGAAGTCGAAGATGTCCTTGAGCATGGCGACGTAGTCGGCGGTGCTATCGATGATCTCGACCTCGAGGGAGCCATAGGTGTTGGTGCCAATGGTGGAGATGTCGATGTCGGGGATCGAGGCGATCTTGTACGAGGTCAAGCTCTTGGACGTCTCGTAGATCTTGTTGGTGACGGACTCGGGAGCGGGACCGCCGTTGGACAGGTTGTACTTGATGCCGAAGTCGTTCTGGGGACCTGTTTGAGAAGCTCGTCGTCAGCACTTCTGCGACCCGTGACACCTCGTCGACCTGACAGTTTTGAGGGACTTACCGCCGGGGTTGTGGCTTGCGGTGAGTAGGATGCCGCCAGTGGCCTTGCGCAGGCGGATGACATGGCTGGCTGCGGGAGTGGACAGGATGCCGTTCTGGCCGATGAGCAGCTTCTTGACGCCGTACGCGGCGCTGATCTTGGCAATCAGCTGGATGACCTCGGGGTTCCAGAAGCGACCATCGCCACCGATGACGAGGAAAGCGCCTGAAGGTTGGAAGAACAGAGCATTAGCATTGGCTTGCTTTCAGGATCGTTGCTGGTATGGATGTGGTGGTTGTTCGTACCCTCAGCGCCCTCGGGGATGGACAGGAGGATGCTGGTGATGAAGGACTCGCTGTAGTGCGGCTTCTGGAAGACGGTGACCTTCTTGCGCAGGCCAGAACTGGTGATTCGACGTTTGTGTCAGCAATTGCAACTCAACTGCACGTAGAGGAGAGAGAGAGAAAAGACAGCAAGTCGATGACGTACGTTCCGGGCTTCTGGTCCTGGAAGGGCTCGAACTGGACAGTCTGGATGCTCATGGCGGCGGGAGAGAGACGAGGTTTGTGAGGAGAATAAGGATGAGGATGAAGGAGAAGGAGAAGCAATAGAAAAAGGCTATGAAGAGCTTTTTATCGCCAAATTGCCTTGAGAGAAGCTGATGCAAGCGGGATAATAGGGGAAGACGAGCTCGACCTTACTATTAATAAGGGGCGATGAGGGGAGCTCTGCTCTGGTGGTGGGGATTGGGCATGGAGGGGCAGACGGTGCTGGCGGGGCAGGAATTGGCACTGTAAGCTCTGTAGTTGGCTTGGTTGGGTAGGGTGAGTGAGTACAGTGTCCCAGGACAGTGCCAGCACGACCCTCCCAATGCCGACTGGAGCTCGCCCTGTCCAACGAGAAGCCGAGCTGTCGACCAACAATGACATCAAACAGGCGCAATTGGGGTGCTTTTCCTTGTGGTCTTGGGTGTAGTAGCAGTAGTTGGATCCTGCGGTAACGGAGCACACAGACGGCGAACGGTAGTAGCCTTTGATATGGAGCAGGTTTTCCTACTCTTTGATTCTACGGAGCATCGTACGGAGCACAGCTCCGTCACGAACCACTGTTCCCAGCCGCTGCCGACGACGATGCGGCCCTGAAAACCACGTCCCGGTAGTATCTCGCCTCCTCGATGCTCTCCAAAATGTCGTCCCTGGCCTTGTGGCGCCCCATCTTGGCCGGCGCCCTAGACAGCACCTCTGGCCGGCTCCACCGCCGGGCAGCCTCCTTGACGGAGCTGACGTCGAGGATGCGGTAGTGCAGATGGTCCACGACCTTTGCGAACGGCTCCTTTCGCAGAAACGCTCGGTCCGCGTGCACGCTGTTGCCCGCCAGCAGCGCCGTGCGCGGCCTGGGCACGAACCGCGTGATGTAGCGGTGCAGAGCGTCTGCCGCCTGCGCGGGCGTCGTGTCCGAGGCGAGGACGGCCGCCGTCAGGCCCGACTTGCCGTGCGTCTTGGTGCACCACTCGTCCATCTGGTCCAGCCGCGACTTGGGCCAGTGGATGACGGCGTGGAAGCCCTCGGGGTCGACGATGTCGAGGTTGGCCGTCGTCAGGATGCAGTAGATTTCCAGAATCTCCTCCGTGTCCGGGTTCAGGCCCGTCATCTGCAAGTCAACGGCACCGCCGCAGTATGTAAGCCCGCAGGATCAGCAGACAACTGAGTGTCTAGATGGGGCAGCAGAGCGTGCCCACCAAGAATCATCGTAGTATGGCTCTCTCACCTCGCAATCGATCCAAACCAGGGCGTCGTCCATGGCCGTGGTCTGGCTGGCAGCCTCGGATACCGGCATGCTGGAGGATCGGATGTAACCTCACAGCAGGCGTTGATTCCCAAGCTTGAGTCTGAGCCTAAACGGCGGGGAAATCGGATGAGGAGATGGAATCGAGCGATAGATGGTCTTTGCCCAAGCAATGGATCCCAGGCATCGACGACGAGCTGCTCTTCTTCAGGCTCCAATTGTGTGACGATCCGAGAGGAGCATCAGAAAACTCGAGCTGTCGGGTAACCTCCAGTGTCAGGCCCCTTCAGGCCCCTCTTCAGGCCCTGCAGCGCCCTATCCTGCAGCTTTAGCGACCGGTGGGCCGGCATTCAGCGATCCAAGGCCCCTGTAGCCCCCTGTGCTCGCAGCCATGTGGCGCTGTGGCTGCCTCTACCTCCATCAATCTGAATGTGCTCCTCTTCTCTCTCCGCTTCCCCTCAATCCTCTTCTCTTCCCCCCCTCGAGCCTTTTCCCCATACAAGCATGGCCTCGATAAGCTGCGCCATGATGCTCCTCCCCCTCATTGCTAGCGGTCCCAGCACTGGAACGTTGCAACAGTCTCTGTCCAATGCTTGGGATGCTTTGAATCAGCTGGATCTGATTGGATGATTTCTGCTGGAGTTCATTGATGGCGTCCCTGGCTAAACGGCAGTCTGTGTCCATGGCAATTATTTATACCTATACGGAGCTTTACTATACGGATGCCGCATCTATCGATGACAGTTCAGCCTCCTTCTATCGACAACAACAAATCTCCCGAGCAACTTCAAATCAGTTGTCGCCATGGCTTCTCTCAAGGTCTCTGATGACCCCCACGTGAAGCCGCTCCCGCGGCCTGAAATGTCCGAGGACCCTCCTCGGTTCATCATCATTGGCGCCGGAGCCCGAGGAATCGGCTATGCCAGGAGCATTGATATCGCCAGCAACGGCGTCGTGGCAGCTGTGGCTGATCCCAACAAGTATCGACGGGAGACGCTGGGAAAGCAGCACGTCTGGGGCACCAACGACCCTGGGGAAGGCCAGATATTCGAAGACTGGCGTGACTTTGTCGAGTACGAGCACAAGCGGCGCCAGCGGGTTGCCAACGGCGAGAGCAATGTCCCCAAGGGCGTAGATGGCGCCTTTGTCTGTGTCCAGGATCAGATGCACCGAGAGGTTGTCGTTGGACTGGCGCCGCTGGGCCTTCACATCATGTGTGAGAAGCCACTCGCACCATCCCTGGAAGAGTGCCTCGACATATACAAGTCTCTCAAGCCGCTGCTCAAATCCAGCATCTTCAGCATCGGCCACGTCCTGCGCTATAGCCCTCATAACATGATGTTGAGGAAGTTGCTTGTCGAGGACAAGATCATTGGCGACATCAACAGCGTCGTTCATACCGAGCCCGTGGGATGGTGGCACTTTACGCACTCGTACGTGCGAGGCAACTGGAGAAACTCCAAGACGTCGGGCCCGTCACTGCTGACCAAGTGCTGCCACGACGTCGACCTGATTCTGTGGCTGCTCTGCTCGCCGGAAAAGGCGGGCCAAGGCGAGCCTCACCTGCCCGAATACGTCTCGTCCTCGGGAGGCCTGCAGTTCTTCAAGAAGAGCCGCAAGCCTGCTGCCGCTGGAGCGGCCACCAACTGCATGGCGTGTCCCCTGGGCGATTCGGGCTGCAAGTATTCCGCTAAGAATGTATATCTGAGCGCCAACTGCGAGGGAGTCGGGACTGGCAACGTGGATTGGCCCCTGACCGCCGTCGTGCACGACATTGAAGACTACAGGACCCTGGATGAGCGAAGTGCGGCAGTTACCAAGGCTTTAGCGGAGGACTATGATGAGTCCACTCCGAGGGACCAAGTCAGCTCGCGCAACTGGTTTGGACGATGCGTCTTTGAGGCAGACAATGACGTGTGCGACGACCAGTTCGTCACCATTACCTGGCCCGAGTCTGTCAAGCCAGCCAAGCGGGTGACCATTCAAATGGTGGCCCAGACCAAGAAGCAGTGCTACCGCTTCTCCTACTTTTACGGCGAACACGGCGAGATCTACACGGATTCCGAAAAGATTGTCGTGGAGGACTTCAACACCAAGAAGCAGACGGTGTATACTCCCCACGTCGAACACAAAGGTCATGGCGGAGGCGACTTGGGCCTGACGAGGCAGTTCGTGCTGGCCTGCGATCGGGTCAAGAACCACGGTTGGGAGGCGGAAAAGGCACAGAATGAGTTTGTCGGGTGCACTGTGGAAGAGGTCATTCGCAGCCACGCGATGGTGTTTGCCGCTGAGGAGGCTCGCACGACCAACACGGTAGTCAACTGGCCGCAGTTTTGGGATAAGGCGACTAAGGAGTAGAGTTGCAGTTATATGTCATGTTGTTGGAATACCCTTTGAGAAGCGTCAAGGGGTTATAATGGCTTATTCGCAATCTTCTCGGGACTCATCATGCATTACCAATGGTGTTACATCAGATATATACCCTGCGCCTCGAGAACAAACAACGGCGTTCCTCCCTATGTGCCCTGCTATCTCATGACTTCATCTCAAGGTGTTGGCACAAGAGCTCAACCGAAACAAAGGCTAACATTTGACCTCCATATGTCCATATATATGAGGAAGCAAAACCACAGATCCAGATTTCCTCAGAATCTCAAACATGGCAATTCTACATCTCCCATCTTCATCTAGTTCCCCAGCTCCGCTCTGTTCGACTCGGCTCCAACAGCATCCGTCGCCGCCAACTCCATCGGACGCTGCTGCGGCGACAAATCGCCCTCCTTGAACACGCCCGGCGTCGAACCATTCACTTCCACAGGGTAATTATACTGCTGCTGCTGGTGTGGCGGATATTGTCCCGGATACTGCTGCGGATAGCCGCCTCCCTGCTGTCCATACTGTCCCATGTGCTGCGCGTCATAACCCTGCTGGTGCATCGGCACGGGGGCATATCCAGCCGGCACGCCCGAAGGATACACAGCTCCTCCACCTCCTGCACCTCCTCCAGGGCCAGCAGCATTCTGGTTCTGAGGGCTGTTGCCGCCCAGAGTTGCGTTCGGAGGAGCATTCTGCGCTCTATGTCGCCGGATGAAGAGGAATGCCGCCAGGCCGACGAGCCCGAGCGCGGCAACGCCTCCGACGGTTCCTCCCGCGATGGCGGCGACGGGCGTGCTGCTGCTGCTGCTTTTATGCGTAGGCTCAGGGCTCGAAGTCGTCGATGTCGATGATGTTTCAGAGGACGTTGTGGACGTTGTCGTCGTGGGTCCGAAGGTGTGCGTCGAGGACCAGCCTGGGTCGACGGTCAGGAGGGTCCCTCGGCCTGCTCGCGGGGAGCAGTCGAAGAGGGTGTAGAGGCTGGTTGCGTCGTCGCTTGCGGCGGATGTTGAGACGACCCATGTGTAGCAGGCGGGGAGAGACGATGTTCCGCTGATGAAGAGGAAGTTTTGTTGGTGTTAGTCTGAGGTGGAAAGGGGGAGAGTATGTGGGTGGAGGCTATTTACCAGCAGAGTGTGTGGTAGTCGGAGGGGAGGTTGCAAGCTCCGCCTTGAGAGGCCTTGTAGTCGATGCACGTCGTCTTGATGAGGCTGCAGGCGCTGTTGGGCTCGCAGCATCCGACATGGCCTTGTTGAGGGGTGCATGTGAAGCCGGACGATATACAAGTAAACGAGTCTGTGGTTCAGAAACATTAGTTCACTTCGTCTCATCTTTTCCTGCTCACATCTTCATTCCCCCCCGAGACAAGATATAAGAACTCACTCCCAGCAGTCCCCGGGACAAACCCGCACGTCTGCGGCCCCAGCGTAAAGTCGTCTGCCCGCGGCACCATCATGCGGCCCAGCAACGGCTTGGGCGCCTGCGTCGGCCTCGGGGACCAGCCCAGGGCGAGCTGCTGGTCGATTGCTTCATGGCCCGCGACGGCGAGGGTCTCTTTGGCTGGCGATGCCCATGATTCGTCGAGGCCGGATTTGGGTAGAGGTTTGTTGTTGCTGTCGGCTCTGGCGGCGGCGCCGAGGAGGAGGAGGAGGAGGAGGTTTGTTGTTGGTATGCTGTGCATTGGTGCGGTGGTGGTGATGGTGCTCGTGTGAGTTGTTTGAAGATCTAGGGGCTAATAGGATGAAACAGAGCTTTCTTCTATACGATCTACTGTTTGGATATTTGGATAATAAAGATGAACAGTTACGAGAGAAGAAGAGCAACGGTTCAGCTGAGCTGAGCTGGCGTGGTCTTGACAGCACAACAGAGGGCACGGGGGAGAGAACGCCAGCCAAGAGCAAGCAGAACACCCTTGCCTGACTAGGTATTCTCCTAACCACAGAAGCTCAAGAGGTGGGAGTAAAAAGAGAGGAAAGAAGAAGAACAAGAAGAAGAACGAAGAAAATAACTGAGTCGAGGCAATACACAATAGAAAAGAAACACGCTTGCTCGCTTCCCACCGCCTCTCCCGCCCAATATGCGGCTCTTCCACCAGGCACACTCACCAGACAGAACCCCGAGGATGATACACTTACACCCATAACCTCTCAATCTCTCCCCCAGGACCAAGACTCCCCCAAGCTACTGTACTTGTCGCTCTTTGTACAAGCACACCCAAAAAAGTGGCTTGCATGCTCTTCCTCCTGCTACCTAGTTCCAAGCCATCTTCCCCCCCGTTCCCATCCAACAAGAGTTAGCCGCGAGCCACCCGCAGCCACGAAACCTGACGGAACATCGCATAAGAGATACAGGACCTGAAAGAGGCACAAGCAAATAGAAACAGAAACTATGCTTAAAAAAGCGGGCTACAATCTATGTAAACTAGTAGTAGCCGGCTTGTCCAGCCCCCGGACAGCAAGCCCATGGCTTTTGATTTGCGGTTGTGGATCCCGAGCTGAACGGAGGAAGAGAGAAGCCATCATCATCACATGGGGTTGAGCGTGGAAAGTAACCCAGATTGATCTGGTCCGACGGGGTGCATTGCATGAGAGGGATCATGGATGGGCGGTTGGACTAGTAACAGATACTATGCAGAGCAATAGTCGTGACAGAGAACGAACGAGGCTTTTCTGGCAAGGGTCGGGAATCGTGTCCGTCCATCTGTCTCCTCACTTACATCTTACATACACTAGATGATAGTCTTGCTCAGCTCTTCAGCTCACACTCATGCCGCCTCTTGTCTCTCCCTCGCTTGGAAACCCAACGGTATCGTAAAGGAAAAAGAAAAAGACAAAGACAAAGAGGCAACAGATCAGCTCAGACTCCTCCCGTCGACACACACACACACACAAAGACCCCTGTCAAGCCATCGAGCTGCGGCTGGAATAAAAGCTGTACGACTTCTGCAGCCGAGCCACGCACCCCCTCCCCCCTCCTTCGTCTACTTACTTCTACTTACTCTCCCTGCATAACAAGTGCTGCTACTAGCACTGCTAATCTATCCGAAGAGACAAGACAAGACAAGAAAAGAAAAAGAGAAGGAAAAGAGCGAGAGACGGGGGTTCCAGAGAAAACAAGGCGCATCATGTTTCTTATTTTAGTCGCAGCAGGGAGACAACGAGTGTGGGTATCACCAAGGTTGTAGTAGTAAGTTGTATCACATCTTTGGAAATCCTCCTCGTCCGAGACCATTGACTGAGGGTTTGTAAGCCTCGTCGCCTCTTGTGAGACGCGGACGTCGTGGAATTTGAGTGAGAATCAATCCAGAATGTTTTTCTTTCATCACTTCAATCTTGCCCATCGTCCCTGTTGCCTGGCTCTCTATCCCGCTCTCTCTCCTTCTTACATTCTAGTTGAACGCAGACATACATAACTCCTCGATCAAGAATTCAGCCCAAGCAGAAGCCCAATCTAACCTATCGATGCACCCACCGAACCCCAGAAAGCTCATGCAAACTAGTAGCCAAATAGATCCGTTCCCAAGAAGCGCAGCGAAACAACTCAGCCCTCAATAGCGACACCTGCCAGGATCTCCTCTTCCTTCAAGACACCCCCGTTTGCAGGGCTGAGCCACCACAGGACGAAAGGATGCGAAAAAGCCCGACCAGTACTGTCTGTCTTGCCCGTGTGTCCCGCTTCATCTGCTTCCCGCTTCTTCTTCATCTTGCGCCCGGGGAAGATTGATGATTGATAACCTACTACATTCTTTACCTTTGAAATATTTCAGATAGACTGATGGCCACTCAAGTTCAGCTGTAGCAATGGTCACTTGATAGAATGCAAGACTAGAGCTGTAGAAGAACACAGCTGGTGTTACAGCACCAGACAAAGACGTGTGTGCATGATCATATCATCTGAGGTATGCCTCGCGTCTAATAAAGCCTCAAAGACACACTTAAAACCACCAGGAAATGCATAACTCACAAAATGGGAAAGGTGTCTGTGTCGTCATTCTTTGATAGCGGTGTTGATGCCATGTTATGATTTCACCAAATAACGCCCGAGGGGGGGCGAGATACAAGTCAGACACCCCGTCGCATCGCATCGCATCGCATCTCATCGCAGCCCCATGTCCCTCCCGCACTCACCCCCTGTTTAGATCTCAAGATATCATCCCAAAAGTGTCCAGACACTTGCGTTGAAATGGCTCGAAGCAAATTGTAAAATATGATCCCAGAATCTTACTCCAGACTATTTGTAAACAAGTCGTTATGGACGAGTTGCCCATCCTTTAGCCTTGCCCTTGTCCAAGTTGCCCTTCCAATATTACATACTCAAATTTACCCTGTACCCCGTCAACTTCTTGTAAGACAAATCACCCATCTTCCGTGCCGCGGTACATCAAAATCTTGCAACCACCTGCTTTTCAAGGATACAAAAAAACATCAACAGGGCCATCGGGACACACTTTGTGTTTGGCCGTCATCAGCGGCAACGGGACAATCGAAGGGAAAGGAGTCACTGCCTTCTAATGGCCAAGAAAGCTTCATTGCTAGCAAACGAAAACCCAAACAGCTTGCGCGTTCGATCCGAAGACCTCTACCTCTACCGAAAATGAAGACAAAACGATCGCGAAAAGGAACCGGCCACGCGATTCAACGTACATCCATATCCTCATTACACGCCGCCCGAGCCCAGCCCTGAGCCATCACACAAGGCCGTCCGCCCCATCTCCGTCCCCAAAGATCCAGCTTCACAGGTTGTGAAAGGGGAGCTTCCTGGCGAGACCGCGTCGCAACAGCCCGAAATTACTATCATCGCCCTCCTTGATCTCGCCCTTTCGAAGCAAAAAGTCCAGCATGACGAGCCCGCAGTTTGGCTTCCACTCGGCATTCTTCAAATCCCTCTTCACCTCCTCCACCGTCTTCAGCACGAAGCCGTCAATAGACTCCGGTTCCTGAGGATGCGGCACAAAGTTGGGGCCAACCTCCAGGTCAAACGTGTACCGGATTCCGGGCTCGACGTGGCCCTCTTCGCTGCCGGCAATGTGGTCCTTCTGGTCATAGAAGGATATCAGCGATTCGGCAGTGACTTTGCCCACGTAGCCGCCGTTCCAAGTCACAGTCTGCGACGCAGCCTCGACTTCCAGGCCTGCTTCCTCCATGGCTTCGCGCTTCAGCGTCATCATGGGCTCCATATTGTCGCCTGGGTCCATTGCTCCCGCAACCAGCTGGTCGAGCTTGCCGGCATATGTGACGTTCTGAGACCGCCTCGACACCCACACGTGGATCCTGCCGTTCCTCACGGTAAACATGTTCATGTGGACGCCCGTGGTGACGATGCCAAAGATGCCCCTGGCGGGTGAAGCAATCACCAGGCCAGCCAGCTTTTCGTCGAGGCCGCGGATGGGGTGGAAGTCGGATCTTTTCTGGAGCCACTTTCGGAAGCAGCCGTTGAGTCTGTCGACGTTCTTCTCGCAGAGGGCAATGAACTCGCGGCGGCATATCTCGACGACATCGTCGCCTGGCCGAACAACCGGGTCCAGATGTATCCTCCGCTCAGATCTGGAAACGCTGAAGCTCGTGTCCTCCCATCTCATCTCCGCAACATGCTCAGGAAGCATATACCCAACCGGGACTGAGTTGTCCAGAATGGCAAACTCCCACATGGCCGCACTTTGAGCCTCGTCAAACTTGTTGCATCGGCAGATGACGTCCCAGAAGGAGCCCATCTCGCTCGAATCAACATCAACAGGGAAAATGAGCCACGCGTGGAGAGAACCAGGAATTGCTGCAAGATTTGGCGAGGAAGCCCTAGCATTACTGGCAGATATTGTGAGAGACGCCATGCTGGGTTTTATAAGGCGATGCTCGCAGTACGGACAGAACTGGACCGTGAATTGATACCCGACTCCCTCACGGTCTGCAGTATCGGGGCCACAACGAGCACAGAGTGGCTCGTGCCGTCCCGTCCCGTCTCAGAGGCGGTTGATCACGGCCGACTCTGGTGAATCTATCCCGCCAGGTCTCGTTAGGACAACACAGAAAGAGAAACAAACGGAAAAGGGAAGACTACGTACTCTGCGAAGCTATGGGATCGCTCAATAGAGAGCGCCTGGTCTGGTATCGACTGAGGATGCCAGACCACACAGGGTGACGTCCGAGTATTATACTCGGCAAGGTAGATCACACACATCACAACATCTGCATTCCAGGAGGAAGACCTGAATATATGTGACACACCACTGATGAACTTGGAGATAGGACCCGAATGTGTGTTACCCAACGCAGGTACAGAGCTTAGCCTGCTTCCGACAGAAGCGAGTCGGCAAGGTGCAGTCGTCCAAGGATACTGCACGCTTTTTCCTGGCAATGGGCATCCTATTGAAGCCCTCGTATTGGCACAGCTGCTCATCCGGAGCTGCTACGCGGTGCAGCTTTCCGAAGGTCGCTGACGGCGGCACCCATGATGGCGCAGAGAGGTCCGGGCTGGGGAAGGGGGAAGAGAAAAGTCATATCACGGCCTTCTTCCTGCCTCGTTCAAGTCCATGTCCGTATCCGCGTTTATCCCAGTTGATGATGCCCATACCGTGCGGCTCCGCTGTGGGTAGCTTATGCAGCTATCAGTCGACAGCTGCGTTGAGCCAGAGGCAAAGCTGAGAAAAAGCAAAACATGAAAGGCCGGAGGCGATGGGCGGGTCACTCTGCTCCATGGAGGCTGTCGCCAGCAAACCCGACAGCATGGTTTGCTGCTCAACGGTTTGCGAGTGGTCTGAGTAACCATGACATGAGACAGTACCCTGGCCCACGAGATCGGGATTCACCTCCTTGCAATGTTTGCCGTGGACTACCCGGGTCGGTCAACCATCAGCGGCATCGTAGGACGACAGATGCGTGGTGCCAGGAGGAGGGCATAGCATCCCCTTACCAGCAGTCTCTTGAGGCAAGCAAGCCAGAGCTCGGGAGTCTCACGACCGACAAACCACAGTGCCAGGCGTCTTGCATAAGATCCCAGCCAAAAGGCAAACGAACCCAACGCAGGCCTTGTGCAGCAGCCTATGGCGTCGTCAGAAGCTCTCACCGAGGTGGACCTCGTCGTGCGTCGTCCCCCACACCGATCAACCACTTGGTGCGTATTATATGCATGTGCCCTGCACGGGCTGGCGGAGACGATGGCTTCTTCTGGACGCTCGTGTGCTTCGGTCGGTAGTATTACTATGGGCGCTGCCTTGGCTTTGGGCGAGATGGCCTTGTTCTCTCAGTTTCGCCGCCATCCTCTCTGTCGTCAGGGGGGGAGGGCTCTATTACCGCTGTTGCCGAGCGGGCGGTGACCGGCTGTGTGATGTGATGACGGATGCCGGCCTGCGAAGTCGCATCACCTGAAGGCAGCGCAGGATTTCATTCGATCATGTGGCTGCGAGCTTCATGCGTGCTGGTCTGAGCCCGTGCAGATGTGCCTGTAGGTGGGAAGTAGAAGTGGACAAGGGCAGAGTCTCGCCATGCTTCCCCCTTTTGCCTCGAATTTGATAAGACACGATACGGCGCCTTCCGTTTGCAGGGCTGCTGTACCCTGTGCGTACCTAGAGATACAAGCAATAAACGCCCAACCTTTGCCAACCAATGCCCAGAGAACTTCCAGGTTGCTAGTTGTGTATAACTTGAGTGTTTCGACATGTGTTCCTTGGAATGTGCAGCTGTGGCTTTGGTCAATTCAGCCGTGCTCCGTCCCTGTCACGGAGGATGCGAATACGGAGCCTGTTGGTGCCGTGTGTGTGCTGGCAAAGGCCCCCAATCATGGCGCCTCTCATCATCAGGGCCAAGTCCGCCCATGTACGACTCCGAGTTTCGAAAAAAAGAAAGCATGGAAGCATTCCTGATATTGCCGCTATGCCTCTTCTTTCGGACCTAGTTCAACACCCCGTGGATGGCCTTGCAGGTTCAAGCTTGGAAGATGCCAGCTTGAGCACCTGCGCACTCCAACCCAACTGATCGCATTAGGTAGCAACTAAACATTCTTGGGCAACATCCTTCCATCACGACGGCCCAATAGCCAAAGGGCTTCTAGACGAACCGGTCTGCAACATGCCAGACGGCTCGACGCCACCCGCCGGCAAGCAACCAGTCACACTATCACAGTCGCGGAGCTTGAATCAGCCGGTTTGGACGGAATCGTCTCTGCCGCGCTGTCATTGATGCCGTCACGATGCAGTGCAGCTTCACCGGCATGTCATCCTCTGCTTCATAGCGAAGACGCAAGTCACTGATGGCAGAACCAACCGCAATTCATGGCGAAGAGACCACCCAAATCCCATCTTGCAAGGGCAAAAAGTCTCAATGAGGGCTTTCTCGTCGTGACCTGGTTGGCTGAAACACGGGATCCAGTACGTAGCACCACGAAGGAACAGAAGCCCAGGTAATAAAACTGGATGGCCGAGGTGAAGCTGAATCCTCTTGTGAATGCGCAGACCTTACCGCTCCTATCACGTAGGATTTCTGAGAGCTTCTAAAAGGGAGCTGCTCCAAAATGGCGGGGAGTTGATTTAGCAGCCTCGTCATTGGCCCACGTGCATTATGTCATCCAGCAACCCACATCTGGCGACGACTTCACCTCAAAGCCCAGTCTCAAGCCCTCAGCCTCAGCCTTATCGCGCCCGCTTTCCACCTCCAATTGACGTCCACCCGCGCCGCCAGAATGTTCGCCGCACGATCACGGGCAGTCTGCGCCGCCCGCCAGCTGCAGCGGACGTCCCGGACCTACGCCTCCGACGCCCACGGCCACGGCCACGGCCACGGCCACCACGCAGCTGCTCCCGTCAACGAGTCTTTTGGGGTTAGATTTCGCCATCATTCCTTGTTTCGATGTGTGTTTCGGGGAAACAAAGACAAAGACCGCTGACTGCCCTGTTGCGCTATAGAAAGGATCCGTGATTGCCGTCGCCGCCTTCTTGGGCACCGTCCTCGTCTACCAGTTCCGCCCCCAGGAGACGGACAACTGGAACGTCTCCAACCTGCTCACCAAGTACCGATCAAAGGCCGAGGACTGGGAGGCCATCAACTCGCTGCACACAAAGGCCATGGAGCAGGCCGGCTACGACCGGAACCTGTTTGAGAACGCCTCCAACAAGCACCGATTCGTCGACGTCGCATATCCCGAGTATGTTGAAACCTCGCGACAAAAGCTTTTTCTTGTCTCTCTCTCTCTCTCTGTCTTTTCTAAGGCTAACCACCTCGTCGCAGAGCTTTTCAGTCCCACGCCCAGCGAAACATCCAGGCCGGCCACCTCGTCAACATGGATCACGTCGTGGAGCACTACAGGCAACAGCATTTGAAGGCGGAGGAGAAGAAGGCGGCCAAGCTGGCTGCTGCCGGCAAGCAGGAGTAGGCACGGAGCTACAGTATATCCAAATTCAATTTATAGAACAAAGTTTGCAAAACGAGGGCCGTCCTGATGCGTGAATCAGATTCCCATATCTCGTGAAGCTGACTTGTAGTTCAATGCTGCTACTAATAACTTCTAGGAGACGCCAGTTACACCCGCTGCCTGAGAGGCTCCCACATCAGGCATTCCTCTTTGATCGCAATCTACAAACAGCCATGACTCCATCATCATTCATATGGCAATCCAATCGAACCCAAATTGAAAGGGATCAATCTTGCATATTAGCCAGCCTCTAGGTTGGACCAAGGTAGGCACCGTACCTCAGGGCAGATGAGAGGCGAAGGCATGAATGCACCTACCGGAGCTCCTTGGAGGACGGTCTTCTTTTCTCCTCACTTCGCCAGTACAGTACATACATCATACAGGAGCACTTGCCTGAGATTGCTTTCGTTGCCGACCAGCCATTGCCTCGAGTCTCTTGCCCTCTGACATCGGCAAGAACGACGATTCCAACAATGTCGCGACAAGGCGTGTTTTCTTCCCTAATCCTTTCACACCACATCTATCTCAACACGAGGCACTCTTTTGGTTATCTTGACCGATCACCAGTCATTTCTTGCACTCATTTCCATTTCTATTCTTGATTGTCACATCCTATCGCGGCCTTCTCAGCTGTGACACATTCATTAAACCCCAAGGCCTCCCAACAAGGTCCTCAACCATGGCGTCTACCCAAGAGTCCCCGGCCGTCCGCGACAACAACCAATTTCGCACTCCTGGGATCAAGGCGATTCCCAACTTCCGCGATATCCTCAGCCAAGAGAACCGAACGCAGAGCAGCTCCAGCATCTTCGTGGTAGTCGATGGAAAAGAAATCCCCAAGCCGGCCAAAGAGCCCAAAGAGTCCATCATCGAGATGGTGTCAGAGGTAGAAGGCGGAGACTCCATCGACGAGATGAGAGACAAAGTGAGAAACGAATTCGCCGTCGTCGTCCAAGACACAAACACCCGGCGCGGCCACGGCCTCTTTGCCACGACCGACCTCGTCCCCGATCACCTGCTCCTGTCTGAACAGCCGGCCCTCAGCTTCTGGATGCCGCGGGACGTGTCCATGGCCAACATGCGCAGGGAATTCGAGGCGCAGTGGTGCGATCTCCTTGTCCATGAGCAGGAAGCCCTCAGGGCCGAGTTCCCCAGGCTGCGGCCTGTGCCGTCGGGGAGGCGGACGCTTTCCCTGTTCCAGAGCATCATGCTCTACAACTTTGCTCTCGAATACTCGTACAGCAGCCCGGATGGCGACTTTGCCAACATCTACTCACTGGCATCCCGCATCAACCATGCGTGTCGCGGCTGTGCCAATGCCGTGCGGGGGATGGACTGGTATGAGCCGCATCGCATCCTGATCACGCTCGTCAAGCCCGTCAAGGCCGGCGAGGAGATCTTGATCCACTACAACACGATGGAGGGCAGCAAGTTTGCCTGCGCCGTTTGCGGTAGCATGTCCGACCGACCGTCTCGGTGCCAGCTGTTTCGCAACAAGTTGGAGGAGTGGCGATTGAAGCTCGGAGGACGAGGCGCCCGACCCTCTGTTTCGACAAGTGCCGAGGACGATTCTGATACTGATGTGCCGGGACCGCGCTTGTCTGTGTTGGATCGCGCAAAGCGGCTGAGGAACAAGACTGTGCGTCGCTGGGGCTACTTGTTGACAGATGGATGTGACTGGTTGCATCCCTGGCAGTCGTCTCCTTGGCAGTCGCCTCCAAGGACTCCGTATCCAGACAGTCCAACTCCCGAGGTTTTGTCTTCTAGCATCCCTATTGTCCGGATTCAACCGCCGACGTCTTCAGGGTCTCCTGTTCGGAGGCGACGGAAGAATCGCTCTCGCGGCACACGCACGTGAAAGTGAATGTGGAAGGCAAGCACTGACTCTGTATTCATTTTCTTTGGAAAAGCGGCTGGATGGTTCAAGCGAGGCTGGGAGTGGATTATATGTATCACCAGCAGCATGTATTGCGTAGGTATAGCTGACAGCTTTGAAAGCGTGAACAATGTTTCTCATTGTACTATCATAGAAATCATTGTCATCAACAACTTCAGTAGCGGCTTTCCTCCGTCTACCAAAACCAGTCCTTTTTCGCCCGAAAATGTCCGAGAATGCAGAAACCACCCAAGACCACACGCCTTCTTATTTGAGGGGAATGAAACGAGAAGAGTGCGTGGCACCGATACCAGGTCGACCGTGCTTGACAGGCTTGCTGTAGAGGGGTCAGTGAACAATGAAACCAACAACGGCCGCGTGTGCGTTTCTACGCAGCATCCATCGCAAATTGGGGACGTACTATGAGATGGAGAACTCGCCCAGGTAGTGGCCAACCATTTCAGGCTTGATCTCAACCTGGTTGAACTCCTTGCCGGAGTAGATGCCGATGACGCTGCCAATCATCTCGGGGACGACAATCATGTCTCGCAGGTGGGTCTTGACGAGGTCGGGCTTCTCGTTGGGCTTGGCCTCCTGCTTGGCCTTTCGGAGCTTCTTGATGAGGCCCATGGGGCGGCGCTTCAGGCCGCGGTTGATCCTTCTGCGGGCGCGGGCGTGGACGACATCGCGGAGCTGGTCGGAGGAGAGGTCGAGGAGGCTGTTTTATTAAAGGATATCAGATTAGCGATTGGTTTTTATGGCTTTGGTATTGGCGGTTGTGTGGTTTTTCGGTGCTTTGAAGTAGTTGAATGTCGACTTTTCGATGTGTTGTGGATGGGGCGGTGTTTTGTATGAACGTACTTGTCAAGGTCGATTCCTCGGTAGGAGAACTTGCGGAAGGTTCTTCTCTTCTTGATCTCAGCGGCCTCCTCGGCGTTCTGTCCATTGAAAGTATTGTCAGCGCCCATTCTGTCGATGATGAAGACCCCATAGCAGAATAATATTTCCCCAGAATCTCAATGTCGCAAGTCCTTCGCCGCCGCCGTCCGGTTCCTCCATCCATCTCTTGATATTTCTCCCTCTTCCCTCTCCAACTATTTCCCCCCAATAGAACTCGCAA
This sequence comes from Trichoderma gracile, assembly GCA_020002365.1. Lineage (NCBI taxonomy): Eukaryota > Fungi > Ascomycota > Sordariomycetes > Hypocreales > Hypocreaceae > Trichoderma > Trichoderma gracile. The sequence continues at coordinate 4,859,251 of JAINEY010000001.1, read as the reverse complement.
AAGGCAGCAAAGGGACAACGTACGTATTCGTCAGCCATGATCGCGGTGTTGTGTTGATGCAAATTCGCCTATCGAAACGCGCAGGGTATCGACGAGCGAATGTGGTGGCCGTGATGGAGTCGGTTTTTTGGGAGGGAGGGCGTTTGCGAGGGCTGGGTCCTCGTAATGGCGGCACTAACTAATTTTCTGGCCTGGTAGGGTTTTCGTGCCCTTTGCGGCCCACGTCAGGTGACTTTGGCGATTAATGAGAAAAAAGTTGGGCTATTTATTTTTCTCCTTCTGGTGCGCTTTTTCGTGGCGGGGTAGAAGGTGGATAAGGGAGTGGCTGGTGGGCTTGTCGTCAACTGTGGCTGGTGAGTGCGCGACTGGAAGATTGAAGTTCCGCATTCTGCTAGTACCTAGTATCAGCATTGGCCCCGCTTGATGAACCGACTTTATCCCGAGCTTCTGCAGATGTACTGTAACTCTGGATTTCCAGAGCGGAGCTTCAAGATGGAGCTGAAACCGGGCAGATTCAAACACCTTGGAACTGTTACAACCATGCCGTCTCACAGCCCGTCCTTCGTGTCACTCGTGTGGTAACTCAAGATGCGGCTGTCTCTTTTGGAAGCTTTCGAATGCTTCTCACGTGGTGAGACTGGCAGCAAAGACATGTGGTACAACCGACCGGGATAGGCACCAGTTGGCGAGGTCCGCGTTACATGTGGCACAGAACCCGGCCTTGGATCTTACAGACGAGCCCGAATGACAACCACGGCAACAAGCCACTGTAACGTCCTGTTGCTCCTGGCATCGAGCCTCTTCCTCGTGTTCGCCTCGAAGCATACCGCTGGGTGCACAACACGATCCATAGAGTTGGGCGATGCGTGACCGGCCCCCCATACATAGTCAGGCTCGGCGGTGACAACTCGGATCTTGGCCCCTTGGCCTTTGGGGGCTCCGTCGTCCGTCCCAAGGGCTGCACGATGAGAGGTCGCACGGACAAGGGGTGGATACAGCTCGCAAAAGCACTTACATGATGCCAAGCGCAGTAAAGCTTCGAGGGGGAAGCTAGGACACAGCACTGTTTGTCTCTGCAGATCCCATCACTCCATCACGCTCGACTCTCAGCCCAGCGCTAATGGCAGACGGAGCAGCAACTTTGACCAAGCAAATTAGCCTGCCAAGATGTCGGGTGTTGTGGCATTTCCCCCCCAAGCAAACCCCTGGCCTGCCTCTGCGTCGGGCGAGATGATGCCCTCCCTCGGCATCTTTCCATCTGGTGTTTCTGCCAGTTGGTCACTGGAACCCGTACATGATGTTACGGACTACCATCCCTTTCTGTCTATTTGTCTTTGTTCATGTACTGTATTCGCAACGATCAACACGTCATTGCTTGGCCGTGTCAGTGAAACCCGGTTGCGGGTGTTTTCTCATCACGTCCGTCTCGGCCTGTCTTCTTCATTTGCCTACATCCACAACTAACTGCCGCTTTTTCTCTTGGCACCGATAGTACCATCGATGCGACCGACTGACAATGACCGCACCCGCTGTCTCTTTATTTCCCTCTCTCTCTCTTCTACTTTTTGCCTTTGTACTATTTTTTCCCTCCTGTGCCAAGACTGGACATGGCTTCTAGTTTTGAGTTCCAGACTCGTCCCCAGTGAACCAAACAGACAATCAACCCCCCGTCATCAGCTTTCTCCTCCTCCCTAGTGGTCGCCCAACCCAGCCCAAGTTCTGCCCCAAGCATCCCAAGTAAAATAATAGACAAAAATCAAAAAGTAAGCAACGCCGAGACCTGCACCGCTGGCTGGCGGTCGGCTTGGCAAAGTCTCGGCACGAAGCCCGCCAACGCCCTCTTGCGAATGGGAAACCTTGAAGCTTCCCGTCAGTCGGGCTACTTTGTCGGCACTCGGGCGCTGTCTGGTGCTCTGGTTCTGGTTTTGTCAACCTCATGACCCCCGGGAAAACGGGGGCGCGGGAAGCAGAGCGAGTCTCAACCGTGTCGGTTTCCTCGCCCGTGGTGATGGAGGCTGTGAAGCGTCACCTCGACAGCTACAAGCACAGCTGAGACCGAAACTCGCGAGGTGTGCTGCTGCTGCTACTGCTGCTACTGCTGCTTAACGCGACTGAAGAGCGCTGCTGTTGAATAGCTGCCGAATTCGAGCCTCCGTTTGCCGTGTACCGCCCCGTCTCTGGGCAGCACCTTGATCGAAAACCCACGGCTGCGCGTCCTTCTTGCAGCTGATCAGCCTCGAGTCAAGTTGCGAGCAAGCATACGAGCACGAGGTGCTACAGAGGCCCGTCTCTGCTCGTCTGCCCCTGTACTTACGCCTGCGCAGCCCTTGTCCTGTCCACATCCCGGCGCTGTTCTGCTTGGACGAAAGCACCCAAGATATCTTCCCTCGGCTCTCTACGGTGCTATACCGCATCTCTCTCTTTCTACCTCCCATTCAAAAGCGAGCCTCAGCGCCCTCGGGTCGAGATCAGGAATAATACGAGATTTGCGATCGTGCATGCAGCAGGCCCGGGATCGTCGTGTTCTCGCACGGCAAAGCAACTTGTCCACGGCCAATTATCAGCCTCGCTCTGCCGGCCGAGTGCTGACAACTGCACGTCTCTCTGCTTGCTGTCGATCGCACCACCCTCCCCGATCTCATCGTGGTGGAGCATAGTAGATACATAGATAGTGTCTCTCGGGAGGCACCACGACCATGTCTCTCACGGCGTCAGATTCACCTTTGACCTCGACCTTTCCTACCGCGTCGCCTACTGCTTTTCCCACTGCTATATCAACCACTCAGTCAACCTCCTTCGCCACGATCACGACCAATGGCGACTCCCACATCACAGCAAACCCTTATCCGCCCATGACGACGCATTGGAACCGGCCCTTGAGCTGCACATGGACGTACGTCTACGACAGCAACCTGCCGGCGGGCGTCTCAGAGCCGATTGCGTATCTGGACTTGGAGCCCCTTCCCGGGGCGTCGACCCTGTCGTGTTATCCCGATGGCATGTTCTTTGACGGACGCACCGGCGTGTTCAGCCCTGCTACGTGCCCTTATGGATGGACAACGGTGTCTCTCGCGGTAAACACGGACCAGAGCGTGGAAGAAGCAACCACAACGGCTCTATGCTGCTCATCGTATGTTTGGACGAGCAGGCTCTTTGTATGAGCGATGAGGAATGCTAACATCCCTTTCACAGCGAATACTCTTATGCAGGTGGACATTGCAAGCGTCAGGTCCCTACGGTCCTGGCGGTCCCCATCATATACAATCACACTGCCGCCACATACGACGTCTTGACCAACTCAACCACCACGCTCTACAGCGCCACCATCGCGGTCAACACCATCCGTGCGCTCTTCAGGGAGCAGGACAAGCCGATGCTGGGCCTCACCAACGAGGATGACATCGACGACGAACCGGAGGACGACCGCGGACTGTCGCTGGGCGCCAAGATCGGAATCGGGGTTGGTGTCGCCCTCTTCGGCCTGTTCGCCATGGGAGCAGGCATCTTTCTCTACCTGTGGGGGCGAGAGCGCAGGAAGAAGCGTCGCACAGGTCAGACGTCGCACGAGCTTGGTGTCGTGCAGCGGACACAGGGGCAAATGTACGGCACGAGCTCGTCGCTGGGTTCGCATCCGCGAGCGAGGGCACGCGATGCCGAGCCGCCGCCGGCCTACGACTTTACGCCCGAAACCAACAGCATCGCAGATGATGGTGTTGATGCTGGCGGGGACGCGTCCGCGGCTCGAGACGGCGAGATTCAGGTCCTGATGGCGCAGAAGGCGGCGATTCAGCGGCGCATCGAGGAGTTGGAGAGGGAGTCGGGAGAAGAGAGTCGAGATGAACCTCGCGAGAGGTGATTCTAGTATTCTCTTTCTTTCGTTTTTCATTCATACGGTCTATTCTTTGTTTTGCTTTGTCCTAGAAAAGGACCAGCCTATGATACCACTTTGCGCACAAAAAAAGCAGGGGGGCGAGCTATCTCTGGAAGCTATAGTCAGTTCCACAAGACGTTTGTATGCGACCATACGAGGAAGCGGCATTGGCTCAACTTAATTACTTTTGGCATGGAACCGAACTGGTAACTGTTTGAAGGAGAAGCTGAAGGGAGCGTGATTTCAAAGAATTGGAAGTGTGATGGAAGGAGTTTGGGAGTAATATTAGAGCATAAAGGCATCTGGACAGCAATCAACAATTGAAGGAGAGGTTTCGTTGTATACCCTTACAGGTTCGAGCTACCACTGATGCCCTCTCAGCAACAACAGAAAAAACATACCAGCTATGGAAATATCATCATCAGATAGACCTTTGGAGTCTCCTCGTCTCTCCTCGCCTCTCAACTAGCGCCCGTCACTGCATGTGTCCCCAGACGGGTCCAACGGCGAATCTGACTAAACGTGCATGACTGAAGCCTCGACATCCATGCTCGTCGAGCTCGTAGGCAACCAGCTTTTCGCCTTAGCGGTTCCATCTGCTCGGTACTTGCAGACATGGGTTCAGCTCTGATGTAGTCTATCGCATGCTATCATAAAGTGTGTTGACGATCGCTCTCATGATCTCTCATCACTCAACTACCTTTTAACTACTGTCCACATGATGAACAAGATTGATGATCTTCAACGACATTTTCCTGAAAAAGAGCCCACATGTAAAAACACTCGTATCGGGCCGCTGTGGATAGCTTCGGGAAGGGCAGAGAAACACGACCCCACCACATATCGCCTCGATCCCGTCTCAATCGAAGATATGTCGTTACCTAGAGCTAGGCAGTAGCAATATGCCCTTTGGAAATACAGTTGCCTAAGGCAGAGTCGGACTGGATCTGACAATCTGTAAGCAGATGCGCGATCCGTCACTACCGAATCTCCTTACCATTACCGTATTCGGGAGCATTATAGCGCTCACGAAGGTAACAGGCGCATCTGTAACATGGGAGAGCAGCCACTTACACCATGAAACTTCAGGTCAAGTCACAATATCGAGCCTCTTTGCATCCCATGCGCTATTTTAGCGGTTGTGACCTATCCGCGCCGTAATAGGTAGCCCAACGACAGCCTGGACCTCGCTTGCCAGCACCAAGCAGCTGCACATGCAAGTACCTCCTGTCTAGTAGCGAGCTCAACAGCTCTGCAGTAACAGAAAAAAAGAAACAGACAAAGTCCCCTGACAGCTCGATGATGATCCAACGTTCCAGAACCGGGACCCCACCAAAGAGTGAAAATCCCACCCGAGCAAGCTTTATAAGAACTCCACCAAGCCGAGCCATCACCAGATCTTCCCTCTGCCCAACGGCGACATCTTCTGCCAGGACTTGATCTTTATTCTCTCATTCTATACCATTTCACTCCTCCATAATATTGTCAAAGAACATTAACCAGAATGAGGGGCGAGGTCAGTGTTCCCTTCTTCCCGCGCGAGCGCTTCTCTCACTTTCGCACTTCTTCTATCGGCTGCGATGATATCATCCCACTTTTGCGCCTGGCGATGCGTCACTCCCAACACAGCCGTTTCGCAGCCTTTGCGCCCATCTTGACGATGCGATTTTTGCACAGAAAGAGTCGCTAACATGGCCCTCGCATAGATCCTGCATTTGCACGTCGGCCAGGCCGGTGTTCAGCTCGGTAACGCAGCTTGGGAGCTGTTCGTGAGCCCCTCCATCATCGCTTGCGCGCGCAAAGCCGATTCATGATGAGCCGACCACGTTTGCTAACTCACTCCTTCTTTCGTCGCACAGCTACTGTCTCGAGCATGGCATCGGCAGCGATGGCCGCATCAGCGCGGATGTCCAGGACCGTGATGATCTGGGATCTCCCGACACCTTCTTCACCGAGACCAGCAGCGGCAAGCACGTGCCGCGGGCCATCTTCGTCGACCTCGATCCGTCCCCCATCGACGAGATCCGGACGGGCGACTACCGCCAGCTGTTCCATCCGGAGCTGCTCATCAGCGGCAAGGAGGATGCGGCCAACAACTATGCGCGCGGGCACTACACCGTCGGCAAGGAGATGATTGACACCGTCATGGACAAGATCCGCCGTGTCACAGGTGAGTTTTGCGCTGGCGAGAAATGGAGGACAATGGCTTTCGAAATGAGCGGCTGACTTGTGTGAACGCTGCAACAGACAATTGTCACTCCCTCCAGGGGTTTCTCATGTTCCACTCCTTTGGCGGCGGCACTGGATCTGGCTTTGGCGCTCTGATGCTTGAGCGTCTGGCCACCGAGTACGGCAAGAAGACGAAGCTCGAGTTTGCCGTCTACCCAGCTCCTCGCACGTCCTCGGCCGTCGTCGAGCCTTACAACGCAGTTCTGTCGACCCACAGCACCATCGAGCACTCGGACTGCACGTTCTTGGTGGACAACGAGGCAGTGTATGACATTTGCAAGCGGAATCTCGACATTTCTCGGCCGTCTTTCGATCACCTCAACCGCCTCATTGCCCAGGTGGTCAGCTCCATCACTTCGTCTCTGCGATTTGACGGCGCGCTCAACGTCGACTTGAACGAGTTCCAAACTAACCTGGTTCCTTTCCCGCGCATCCACTACCCCCTCATCAGCTATGCCCCGGTTGTTTCCACAAAGAAGGCCTCCCACGAAAGCTTCAAGGTTCAGGAGCTGACATTCCAATGTAAGCACTCAAGATCCCCAAGAATTTCTATCTTGTGCATCCCCCGGGTACTGACTCTGTGAACCAGGCTTCGAGCCCAACAACCAGATGGTCGTCTGCGACCCCCGCAACGGCAAGTACATGGCCGTGGTCCTGCTGTATCGCGGCGACGTCGTGACCCGTGACTGCACAGTCGCCGTCGCCCACGTCAAGGCCAAGGCAACCTTCAACATGGTCGACTGGTGCCCCACGGGCTTCAAGCTCGGCATCACCTACCAGAAGCCCACGGCCGTCCCCGTCGCCGCTCAGGAGGGCGGCCTCGCCGCCGTCAAGCGCTCCGTATCCATGCTCTCCAACACGACCGCCATCGCCGAGGCCTGGTCACGGCTGGACTACAAGTTCGACCTCATGCACAACAAGCGCGCCTTTGTCCACTGGTACGTCGGCGAGGGCATGGAGGAGGGCGAGTTCTCGGAGGCGCGGGAGGATCTGGCTGCTCTGGAGAGGGATTACGCAGAGGTTGCCGCCGACTCTTTCGGACCCGACGACATGGCCGAGTATTAAGTCAAGCGCTTGACAAATATGCGGGATTGGCCGACGACGACTTGATGCTGAAACGAAACGAGACGAGAAACAAGAGTTACTGGAAAGGTTTTGGACTTGAGTTCTATGCAAACGGTGTGGTCGTATTGGAGTCTAGACTGTCCATTCCCTCTATCGCCATTCCCACCACTTTTGCCCTTTGTGTTTTGTTTGTCTTTTCCCCCTTCCCTTTGCCTTTGTTGTTTCTCTTTGATGGATATGGATGTTTGGAGCAAGCATGCACAGAAAAAAAACCACATTTGATACCTCTAATACCGCCAAAGTTGATATCTTTCGTTGTACATAGCTAATATGAATGATCCTTTTCTCCCTACACAGCCCTACATCAAGCGATCTACCTTCTGTGATACTGGCAGTCATCGACCAAGAAGTAAAACAGTCACACTCTTTTCGTTTGTGTCTTAAGAACTTCATGCATGTGTTGCTGACCACCGGGATTCAGTCATTGGGCGGCAGGGCGAGTTCCGCCTCAAATGACGTGGCAGCCTGTGGCAATACTGACATGACAGCTCAGTCTCGACATGTAGCAATTCCGCAAGAAGAGTTGGGGGTTTTCTATCTTTAACTTCTTTGAATATCACAATGTGCACGGAGGTGGAAAGGAGTCAACTTGTAATACTGCTGTCTTTAGCATTCACATCCAATACCTACAGCGCTGGCGGTATGAATACCCTGGAGCGTGAGATATTCGGACACATTTAGTACCTTTATTTCTATGCCTAATATTTCCCCAAACGCCAATCATCTTTATCCCTCTCTTCTGCCTCGATCAAAGAAAAAGGAACACGTCTCTAACAATTCACAAGCCAATGAGGTAATTCCAAGGAGGAGGCTCTTCAAAGGGGTGGGAGGGGAAGGCCAAGCAACAAAAAAGGAACCTTCAACTTGTACATTTTCTCCCTCCAACCAAATCAGAGGCAAAGGCCCGCCTGCCCTCTCGTGTGATGAGGTAAGCCAGCTCGCCCTTCCACAGAAAGCCACGCCTGCAAAAGGATTCATTATACCATACCTTAGTAGTACCAAGAGTTGCTGCCTCTTTGATCTGATCCCGTACAAGCCCAGCAAAGCGCCGTGCAGGGGAATCAACCCCAGACACCATTCAACTCACACTCTGACTTACTCCCTCGCTCCCCCAACCTGTTGCTTAACCTGGACACAACAGCACGGGCACTGGAGACTTTCATTTTTACCCCGTCTCCCCGTCATCGTTGGACTGATTTGGTATATCTGTGTTTTATCATCTCTCTTCTCGCCTCATTAATCTCTATTTGCTTTCGCTCTACTATTTTTCCCACTTCATTTCTTCTTCCACGCCGCTGCTCTTTTAGCGCTTCTGTTCTGCGGTCTCATTGGCCTGCCACCCTTCTTCTTATTTTTCTTGCCGATTTTGAGGTCCTTGGGAAGCCCGTCCCTGGACGAGGCTCGCCGCCCCTCGAAAATGATACGCTCCGGGCTCTTGATGCCGTTCGCCGCTGCCTCACCCTCACCCTCACCCTCACCCTCACCATCACCAGCCTTGACAGCGGCCGCCGGGAACGACCTCTTGCCGCCGTGACGCTGCTTCGCGGCCGCGGACCGGCCCAGCAGCTTGCGGGCTCGCCCGGCTGCCGCCTGCTGCTCTGGCGTGGCCTTGGGCTTGTACTTTGTGCTGCGGCTGGCGCCGTCGGCGACATCTGCCTTGGACCTGGCCCGCTCGACTGCCTGCGCCGTCTTGCGCGGATCCTTTGCCCTCGTTACACGCAGCGGACGGGGGAGCATGGGGGGAAACTTTTTCCCGTTGAGGAGGAGAGCCGCCTCGACATCATTGGCGTCCTTTGGAGGGGCTCAGTCAGCAACAGCCAGATGAAATGACAAGGAAGATGAGCCAAGGGCTTTTGAGAGGCAAACATCTCGGACACCGATAATGAGATGCCTTTTCTGCCTGGCGAGATTGGAAGAACTTACATAAAACTGCACATATGCGAAACCTTTGCCCACTCGGGTCTTGGAGTCTCGGACAACACGGACGTTCTCGACCTTGCCTTGGGTGCCAAAGGTGCGCCAGAGGCCTTCTTCGATGTCGGAAGGCACCTTGTTGCGCTTCTTCTCAACAGTCTCTCCACCGGCCTTTTGACTTATCACCGTTTCGTCGTCCACGAAGCCAAGGTTTCCGACAAAGACGCAGGCACGGTGGTTCATCGGGCTTGGGTGTGCCACACTGTCGACCCGAATGTGACGGCCCAGGATTTCCGTTCCGTTGAGCTCCGAAACCACCTTTCGGACGGCGGCAGGGGTGGAAAAGACGGCATATGCGTTTGTGGACTTGGTCGTGGCGTCCATCAAGGACTTTGTGATGTAGGCTGCTCGCTTGGGCATGGAACCTGTGGAGAAAGCAACGGAGCGGAAACGCAGGGACTCGACCTTCTCTGGCGGCGAGGCGTCCTTGTCGAGGACTGAGGCGAGATGCTTCATGAGCTCTTTCTTGGCCGACTTGGACGAAATGGCCTCCGTGGCGACATTGCCCAGGAACACGGTCCGCGCAGCCTTTTCCATCTCGGACTGCTTGCTCTCCTGTGTGAGAGACTCGTGCACGGGTCGCTCCTCATCGCTGTCCTTGTCGACATCCTCCTCATCCTCTCCTTTCAGGCGCTTGCCAGACGGTTCGGGCTCATCGTCATCGGCGAGTTTGGCGAGGTATTTCTCTTCCAGATCGTCGTTGTCGTGCTTCCTCTTGCGTTTCCTGTCACGCTTGCTCTTGGCTTGCTCTTCTGTGGCGGTCGCCTCCAATGTCACTGACATGGCATCTTCGTCGCCGCTGCCACTATTGCTTTCGGCGTCCTCTTGCTCTTCAGCAGCGTTGTCATCTAACCCTTCGACTTTCTCGTCGTCGTCGTCGCCATAGTCCAGCTCTTCACTGATCTCGGACAGCACCTCATCGTCGCCCTCGTCCTCCACGTCGTCTTCTTCCTTGCTTGATTTGCCGATGCTGGCGCTCTTCTTTGTTGGCGGCGCTCCCAGCCGGGGTTTTGAGGGAGCCGTTACCGGTCCAGCCTGCCCAGCGCATCAGCAAATCATCTTCAACAAAATAAACGGCGGACAGAGTTACTGACACTGGATGCGAACAGAGCGTCGAGCGTGGGGTCGATGGCCTTGGGCGTCACGGCCAGCACGGTTTTCCTACAAGCCAGAAAACCAGTCAGCAAGATTCAACCAACACCATCAATGGCAGCAGAGCTCACGTTTTGGCCATCTCGACGTCGTTGCAGCAGGAATCGGCTTTGATCAAAGATAATCAGAAAAATTGCCGGCGCTGCAGTTCGGCCTTTTCGCCTAGAATGCGCCAAAGCAACTGGAAAAGTTCACAGCAAGCTCTAAAAATTTTGGGTCCCGCCGCCGGGCTTTCAGCGGCAGCGCGCGTCATTGGCTGTGGCCGGCCGCACGACCCGCAGATGACCGCGTTTCTGCCACGCCAGACTCACCGCCCGGGCGCTGCTCCAGGGCCTGGCTCGCCTGTTTGGGGCTTGTGCAGGCGGCGGGTGCAGCGCTGTGGTTGAAGTGCTAGCAGTGCTAAAGCACTTTGGTCACAGCCGACCATGCGCGAACCGGCCTGCCTCTCTTTCTCTCCAGTCTCTCCCCTCCCAGCCCGTTCCCGGCCCTTCTGCCACGATCCCCGACACAGGCGTCACGCAAGCCCCGACAGACCGCAGAGACCAAGGAGATTACACAGAGGCACTCGCCAGCCAGTGCCACAGCTTCAGCAGGCCCAGCGAACGCTCCAAGCACGCCGCCGCTGCCCGTCTCCAGCCTCTGCACTTGTGCTTGCCGGCAACCGATCCCACCTCAGCGCCCGCGCAGACGCTTCCCACGGCCGTCGACCGACGCAAAGCTGAGGCTGCCCTCGACCTCCCTCCCGCCGCCGACTCGCACCCAGCAAGCTGCCAGACGGCCTCGCTCTGCGCTATCGGCGACGCAATGGCAGCGACGGCCTCGGCGTCGGCTGCTTTACCCCCAGTGGCTGCCACGGGCGGCGATCTCGAAGACAGCAACATCTCCAGCCCGCTCAGCGAGGTCGATGACAAGGACGCCAACGACGAGGAGATTGAACACATGCACCTGGACAGAGACAACCTGAGCGCGGGGCCAGACGAGGCTGCGGGCACCGACAACGCCGGCTCAGACTCGGACAGCGCCCTCTCCGACGCAGCGTCTGACGTCAACTCTGAGGCCAACGACACCGAGGCCGAGACGCTGAGGCTCTACGACACGCCGCAGACACAGAGACATCACGACGTCGGCATTGGGCGGTTCAATGACAGAGAGCCCTTTGAGCACACGCCGAGCAAGCTCCGCCGGCCGCTGGTCAATGGCGACGGTGACTCCGTTTCCGGCGACGACAGCCACGCCGACGACGATGGAGACGCCGATGACGATGACGATGGCGAAGAGGACGATGTCGATGAGAACGAGTCGCCGACGAAGCCCATAGCAATTACCCCGAAGGAAGATAAAAGCTCTCGCGGCGACTCGCAGGAGAGGAAGCGGAAGCGATCTGCCGCCGCCGAGCATCAATCAGACCTGGAGCAGCCGGCTAGAAAACGGACGGGCTCAATATCGGCCGCCCATGCAGACGGCGACGACCATCTTGCGGCCGCTGAAGACGACGCGACACCGGCCGCCATTCCTGTCCGCGTCGTCGGGTCGGTTGCGGACGACGACGAGGCTTCCGCCACGAACCAAGACACGCCGGCGGAGGACGAAGCCTCGGAGGTGCCAAAGAAGACCAAGCGCAGCGGCTCCAAGCGGAAGACGGTCGTGTCGGATGATGCCGAGAGCGAGGCTCCGGCGGAAACCCGTGACGAACAGCAAGACCCCGCGCTGGAGGAGGAGGCCGAGCCCGACCAGGCCGAAGAAGACGAGGCCGAGCCCGAAGCTGATGAGGAAACTGACGCTGCGGCCAGGAACCTCGAAGAAGGTAAGCTTTCGCCCTCCCGAGCTATGTCCGTGTACCACATGCATTTGCTGACATGGAAAAACCCCCCGTTCAGTGGAAAGAAAGCAAGCTGCCTATCGAGACTGGACTCAGATTGAGGAGATGTTTGGTATTTTTAGGGATCGGTAAGCGGCAAGATTTTCCCTCTTTGGCCGTAGGGACAATTGCTCACACGTTTTGTACAGGCTTTACAAGGATAGGCTACAGAGGCTCGAGGAAGAAGAGCAGTCGCTGCATGCTCCAGAGCCCACGCACCCCGAGTACCTTAACATGAAGCAGTGCCTCGATGATCGACTGGAGCAGAAGCTGCGAGCCATCAATACCGAGCACGACTACCGACTCAAGGCCCTCGAGCGGCGCGCCGTGGCCCAGAGAGCTCAGATCTGGAGCCAATACTTTCAGGCCGTCCGAGAGAAGCGCGAGCATGCTCTGGAGGCCCTGAACAGGCAGTGGTACGATGTGCAGAGCGCCCGGCGGAGCGCGCACAGCCTGCCAGACTACGGCTTGCTGTTCCCCAAGGATCCCACGCAGCGCATCAGGAACGCCATTGCCTACAACACCGAGGTGTCGACCCTCGCCGGCCTCGCCAAATACGAAGGCTTCCCAGCTGGGCCCGAGTTGCAGGGGGCATCTACGTCCGAGCTTGAAGCTGACTTGGCCGCCATGGAAGTGAGTACATCCTGTCTCTCGAATGATATACCCAGATCGCTGACTGAATCCTCCCATAAGCGAACCCGACGTCTGCGGCAGAAGCCCTCGATAAGTCACATCCGAGAGGAGTACCAGCCGCCGCACCTGACCCGTCTCGATCCGGCGGGAGAGCAATTCGTTAAGAACACACCTTGGGCGAACCCGAACCACTCGGCCCACAAGCTCTACCAGCACCATGCGGCTGCTGTGGAAGTCCGCCCTGAGCCTGCCGCCGCCGCAGGCCGAACGCCGCAGAATGCGATCCCACATGCGGCTGACCTCAAGGCGGCCCTTGATGGTCCAGGTGCCGTTCGATCGCCCGCTCACTCTGCACGGCTATCAGAGTCGCCCGAGATAACGCGCAACCTCTTGAACCCGTCTTCTCATCAGATGAAACGGATGAGCAGCATCTCGGGACTCGGTCGCGGATCCAAAGCGGCAGCGGCTTGAGGTGTTGCCTACTCTATGTTTTTTTCTGACGATGCATATTGTTCGAGAGCAGCTTGCGGAGCTCGGCTATTGGTACGAAGATTTCTGCGGTTCGGACACTTAATGATACCCAAGACCAGGGCTTGATGTTGGCCTCCATCCATGTAAAAAAGAAGTGCGGCCTCTTTTTCGTTTTGCTTTCATCACACCTTTCTCTCCCCTTCTTCCCCTCTTTTGTCTATGTTTGTATGCGAGTCTCGGTCTGGGAATTTGCAGGGATGGGTTCATCGGTAATACAGATTCAACGGCGTTATCACGATCAGGTTTCGGAAGGCTGGCAATGGCGGCAACGGAATTGTCTTTGCATGGCAGAAGGGGATTGTACTCTGACTGTACAGAACTGGCGGCTTCTTGTCTTGTTTTTCTCTTTGTACTCTTCTACAAGCTTATAGGGCAACAGAGCAGTGTTGCATTTGCGTGTCATTAACGTGGAATTTGCATGTGATGTATAAGGTAGGTTAGAGGGCCTAAGCAGTTGAGCCTTGGGCTTGATATCTCCCGCGCCCACTCCCAAAGTCTGGAAAGTGAATAAAGTAGGTAAGGTATATAATACACAGCTTATTAGCTGACAGATTGTGATTCGCAACACCCAAGCGCCCCCATGTTGTCGCCGTAATAAATTCCCTCTTCAAAGTTGAATATGCAGATCAATGTATGTACTTTATTTGGCCTGTCGAGGCGCATCCGGAACCTTGACGTCCTCAAAGTCGTCCTGTCCGACAGCGTTCAGGGTATACCAGTCTATAAACCAGAGGGTGGGAAACCGTTAGCCAAATCAATCGCAACGTATCCAAGCAAATGCCGCTTGAAGTGGCAAGTTGTGGAAAAGCCTTACAGACTCCTCCGACGAGGGCAAACAGGCCGAGGCCGGTCACTGCATTCTTGAAGAGGTATGGCCGTCGAGCTCGAACGAGGGCAGGGCCTTGCCGCAGGCGCCGGTCGTAGTAGGTGGAATGGGATCTAGATTGATTTTGGACGAGGTGTCAGTTGCGCTGTCTGTAGATATATGGATCTGTATGCGACCGGGACAACGTACGACATTGTGTTGTGTGCGAGGAGCTGTGCTGTGATTCTCGTGAGAAAATACAGCTTGCTGCTATTTTGTTCGGAATCGGGTCGCCGCTTGTCATGGATCGTATCATGCGCCAGAAGGGTGGGATGAGGTTGTTGAGCGAAACAGGCACGGCATTTCCGCGGCTAAAAGCGCTCGACTGAATCTTGTGTGCAGCTGTGTTAGTGCTCTGACGCCTGAGCTGGTACCTGTCTGCTGCGAGTTTTAGCACTTCCTGCTGCGGAACCCGGTTTTTCGACAGGGATGCAGTGATTCTGCCGCCTTGGACCCGCGTCACGCTCCCCGTCGCCAAAAGCTTTTGGCAGTGGAAGCTCTTGCATCTCGCATCAACTGCATGTCTGCCCGCCAAAAAAAACCCCAGCAACCTCAACGTCTCGACAATTTCGAGCGAACACAGGCCCTCGTTCAGCGCATCATTATCGACTGGCAGCGCTCATCTGTGCGAACCTTGCGGCGAACATCCCTGTTATTACGAAGGCATTTCGATACGATCTGCGGCACAAGGGCTGGCGTGGGAGCTTTCTGCTGCTTTTGATTGATTTAGCCCATGACGCCTCGACTGGGAGAGGAGAGAAGATCAATTACTGTTGCGGTAGTCTAGCCTGTTTGTCGCGCAACCTCAAATGCAGCATCGTTCCATCTCCCAGCGTCTTCTCCCCCTCGTCTGATGTCGTCCCGCCTCGTCGTGCCTTTTCCCTCGCCCGCGCATTGAAAGACAAAAAAAAAGCCGACAAGAGAGACAAACGGAGCGCGGACAACTCACGATAGCACAGAACGAAAGAACAAGAAAAGCTCCGACGCCATGGCCTCCTCCTCGTCGACGCTCTCGGTGCCGGACCAGATCCGCCAGCTCAACGACGCCCGCAAGCTGGTGCTGGGCGACGTAAAGTACTATCCGAGCGTCGTCAGAGGCATCCTGCCCATTGTCGGCCCCAAGGCGCCCATCGAGCTGCGGCGATGGGTGACGGACTTTCTGGCCGAGGCGTTTGCCACGCCCGCGCTGCCCAATTCCGAGAAGGAGACGATGCAGCCGTACGTGCTGACGACGCTGGAGTCGCTGATTGAGACGGAGGTGGATGCGCAGGTGCTGCGGAACGTGATCCAGGCGGCGGCGAGCATCTATCCGCTGGCCATGAGGTGGATGTTGGTGCTCCTCCTCCTTATCTTTGACTTTCCCCCCCTCTCTGTTCGGCCCAGATCCATGTTGTAGAGGGCGTATGTATCCATGACTGACTCGACATCATCGCAGCATCAACAACAGCTACGATACAGTGACGTGGGAGAGGATGGTGAGCATCAAGCACAAGATCCTGCAGCTGTGGGACAGCGCCCCTCCCACGGCGAGGATATGCTGCATCAAGTTTGCCCAGCGGGTGGTGCTGGCGCAGACCGTCGCTTCTGGCGCCGAGCACAGGGTAAGAACACAATACAATGCCGTTGCAAACAAGGATATTCCGTCTCATCAAACAATTCTTCTTCTTAGTATGGCGGTGGACTAGACGTCTCGCTGGACAAGGTGCCGCCCAATCACCAGACGCTCGATCCTAGAATGCTCGAGGCAGAGGCAAGTGGGCTGCTGGACCGCATGTTGAGCATCTTCCAGGGCAACAAGTAAGTCTCGAGACGGTTTCCGGTTCCTGGCGATGAATAGCCCGTACTCACCCAAAGTCTCAGCGACGGTCTGCTAGTAGATGCGACTCTGAATTGCCTGTCCATCATGGTGCGGACTCGGCCCTCCACATCCAGTCGCATCCTCAATGCATTGCTCAGCTTCAACCCCCTGCAAGCAGCCAACTCGCCGTTGACCCCCAAGACCAAGGTGATGATCAAGTCCATGGAGAAGACGGCGCGGCTGCTCTTGATTCACCTGAGTAAGCGAGACCCCCACAACCCCATCGTGCCCAGAATACAGCAGCATGTCGAGACCACAATGCGTATGGTGGCCGAGCTCTTCGACAGTGCCGGCCGCAAGCGGCCTCTGGAGCCCAAGCCCCAAGATGGATATGATGCCAAGCGCCAGAGGATCGAGGCCTCCCAGATCCAGATCCCTCCCCTGGGCCCTAGCCCCCATAGCCTGGCCGATGTCTTCACCCTCATCGGCAACGACGGGCTCAAGTACTTTGACGTCTCTCAGGTGCCCCCCAGCCTCGTAGCCAGAATTGCCGTGAATACGCTGTCCCGGTTGGATGCCCAGGTCCTCGCAAAGGCTGTAGATGGTGTTCGCGGCCGTCTGGAGACGCTGAACAACAGCCCTCCCGCGGAGCTGAACCCAAACACTGCTCCTTTGGGCGTGGAGGAGGACGAGGACGACTATGAGCCGGACTTTTATCAGGCTGAAGACACGGAGCAGATTCTCAACAAGCTGGACAACGCCCCGGCACCGGCTACGGCAGAACCCAGAATAAGCTTGGATGACACCCTGGGGCTGCGATCCTTTAGCCTCCCTCAACCGCAGCCGTTGACGCCGGAGATGGCACTCACTGCAGGCAAAGCGACGGTGACGAGCGTGCTGGACATGATGAAGTCCCTGGACGAGCCGGGAACGAAGAAGCAGAAGGCGGGCTTCAACCGGCTCGCGGCCAGCTCCGAGAGCAGAGACTCGTGGATGACCATTCTGACACGACTGGCGACGCGATCATCAGCTGGTCTCGAGGAAATCACGGTCAAGGACGAGGCCTCGGACGACTCCAAACGACCGCCGTCCCTCAACAACAGCATCCGGGAGATTCTCTACAACTACATCATGGAGGACTTCCGCAAGCACATTGACGTCGCGGTGTCATGGCTCTGCGAGGAGTGGTACAACGACAAGGTGCAGCGCGAGACCGGCGGCGGCGGCGACGGCGGCGACCACCCGACGTACTACGAAAAGTGCACGCTGCGGCTCATTGACGGGTTCCTCCCGTACCTGCACCCTCAGGATAAGGTGCTGACGCGGTTCCTGAGCGAGATCCCCGAGCTGAACCGGGCCATCTTGTCGCGGGTGAAGCACATGTGTCGGGATCCCAGCGTGACGCAGCTGGCGCTGACGAGTTTGTTGTACTTGGTGATTATGCGGCCGCCTGTGAAGGAGGCTGCACTGGACGTTGTGCAGGATATATGGACGGACTGTAAGTTCTTCCCACGTGTATATGTGTTGCAATGATGGGAACGAAACTAACTGCGGATGTAGTCGAGGATGCTAGGCCCATGGCGAGCAAGTATCTCAGCAAATACCGGCCGCAGTTCCTTGAGAACGCGACGAAAGAGAACAACGAGAGCCCGACACCTGCGCCTGCAGGGACCGCCATTACCACATAGGCGATGAGATGCTATATAAACAGAGTTTCCTAGCAGCTTTGTACATGCAAGGGGATGGATCAGGTGTGATAACCATGGGAGGATGAGAATACATGGCGAGAGGCCTTGGTATGAGGCCTCAGGAAGAAGGCCATAACGGAGTGCATGACCAGAGTACGACTGGACGAGATAGAGGCCGCGGGACAGGGACTTTTCCATCGGTCCGTAATAGCGGCGTAGAAAGCTTGTTGTATGAATGATGTATCGGGCAGGCGTTTGTCGTTTGCTACCAGACGCGAATACGGGTACAGGAATGGCCGTGGATATCGGCTTATAAGAGAGATGTCGAGGATGGCTTATACAGGAGCGAATGTTGCCATCACATCGGGTTCGTTACTGCAGAGGCCGATGATAGGTCTTTGGAGGGTACATATACAGGACATGCAGGTGAAGGCTTTGACGGAATGTGGCAATTGGTAGCTATTGAAAATACCATTGCATCGGATAGAAGAGCAGACTAAGAAGTCGTTGATATCTACATTTGTCTGCGAGACCCTGGCATTGGTCATCGGCGTTTACAATTGTGACGAAAGAGTATGATCTACCTTACGCTCTGATTTTCATCTGCTCGTACACAAAACAGCCCTTGCTCTATCCCACATAATCTAGCCCGAAATCAAATCTCATCTATCCGAGGTCTAAAACCTCTCTCACCTGAATGAAGCGAGATTTGTCCTAAGAGTCGTTGTTTTGGGGTAACCCTGCATGTTTTATATTACTGCTATAGTAGTAGCTCGCCTACGGGAGGTTGACGCTTGCTGACATCATTTGTAAACAGTCGGCGTGATGCTGGGAGGTGATGGGTTGGGGTTTATATGGAGTTGCTGTAATTCGAGGTTGCTTGGTTGCCTGGTCAGCTTTCCATGCCTCCGGCCCCCAATAAGGGCTGCAGCCGGCCATGATGTAAGATGGACGAAGGAACAGCAACGAATAGGCTACATAATACACAAGGCGTGAAGCCTCTAACAAAGGCCATGGGGATTTAACCTTGGACCTCAAAGCGTGGAGGACAGAGACAAGACCAATTAACCAGAAATAGTGTGGGTATGGGAAAAAGGAAGAAAGAAACAAAGACGGCTTGGGCACTTCTTTCGTTTTTTTTCTGCGATTGGTTCATTTTGGCGATGCATTGGCGTGTTGATGTTTCGCCTTGCCTTGGGTTTCTTTGTTGCTTGCTGCCTTTCGCGGGTTCGCCCCTTATTTACCGGTTCAGTAAGGCAGGACCACGACGTAGCAGTAGTATAGCCAGTCGTATGGATGAATGGATATACTAGATGGATTACTAGGGCCTGTCAATGACATGACGTGGGCTTGTGCCAGGACTATTGGGCTTATCTCGTAGATACAATATATATAGAAGAGCGATGTGAACATCACCGGCATCCCTCTTGTCCGGTAATGCGTGCATCATTGTTCGTCCCCAAGCTCTTGTCTAAACAAAGGCAGGCTGGTTTGCAGACTTGAAACATCGAAGCAGTCTATCTATGCAGCATAAGACGAACGAAACACGGCCATTGCCCAGCACATGAGACAGCAAAAAAGGAGTCCATACAGGTAGATGCTCAAACGGGAAAACAAGGCTGCCGGCTGCACCAGCAATTCTTTAGCATCCACCAGGATTCGCTGCAGAGCACGGGAATAAGGTAAATAGACACGTATCTTGGTGGACGATGTCTCTGGTTATCTGTCTGTCTGCCTGTTGTCTGGCAGCCCGGCTGCGCGTTCCGCATTGCTGCTCATTTACGCGAAAGCGAGCGACTGCTGGCCCCCCGTACTTCGTACCCACCTCTTACAGTATTTCATCTTACTGCAGCACAGCACAATTACCTGCATTGCCATCCAGTGATTTCCTCCGTAATAATAAACACAGTAACAACTGCCGGACAGACGTTTTACATACGTTGCCTCGACGGGACCAAACCACACACGCCCCGACTGCTTACTGTTCCTGTACCTTATTCCGTTCCTCCCTCCAGCTGTACTTTTGCTGCACTGTCCTGCCCTGCACAAATCCATACTCAAACACCAGACCCGGCTCTCTGCTCTCCGTACTTTGCATCACCACTTCCACTCTTTTCGTTCATTTCCCTTCGTTTCTGCCCAACTGAAACAAACCCCCTTCGATCGGCTGCCTCAACAGACTCAACCGACGGCTGATGCGAACCGCCGCTGGCAGCCTCGCATCCCGCCCGCCCCTCGCTAGATGATTCACCAGGCACGAGCACCTTGACACCAGCTTCAGCCGGCACCGTCCACGCCATGCCGAGTCGCGCCGCCTCCGTGTCCAAGCAGGCGCAGACCCTGGGCAGGACGGCCACCATCCGCAGCGTCCCCAGCTTCGAGGGCTCCGAGACGGGCCCCGAGAGCAACCACGCCAGCGGGCTCTCCAGCAGCGTCACCAGCAAGGCCAGCAACCTGTCCACCGTCGACGAGGCCGAGACGGCCAAGCCCAGCCCCGACAGCACGGCGAGCGAGCCGGTCGAGCAGTCCAACGACGGCAGCGCGAACGGCATCACCAGCAATGGCAACAATGCCGCCGCCGCCGTCGACGCCGAGGCTGCGGTCGCGGACCCGGCGTCAGCGGTGGTGGTGCCCCTGGACGAGACGGGCGACGAGCACGGTGACGGCGCGCAGTGGGATTCGACCATTGGCAAGGCCGGCCTGGGCAAGACGGGGCGGGTCATCAACAAGCTCGTGAGCGACAACGAGGCCCTGAAGCGCGAGATCAAGATTGAGAAGCTGCGGGCGGAGGAGGCCAAGCAGGCGGCCAAGCTGGTCGAGGACAAGATGGAGCGCATGATCAACGACTACGAGAGCCGGCTGCTCGAGGCCAACGTCACCAAGACGCTGCTTGCCAGGAAGGAACGGCAGGTCGAGACGCTGCTGGCGACGGTCGACACGGAGAAGAAGAAGACGGTGGCGGCGCAGGAGCTGGAGCGCAACTGGCGCGACGAGATGGAGAAGGTCAAGCGCGACGCAAAGACGCAGGTCGACGACGCGACGAGCTACGCCCAGCTCATGGAGGGCCGCTACAACGCAATCTCGTCCCACTGGCGCGACCAGGGCGACGAGGTCAACAAGGCCATCAGCACCATCAAGACGGAGATCAACACCATCGTTGACGAGCGCAAGTCGGACGACGATAAGATCCAGACGCTACGGGACTTGTGCGAGCAGCAGGACAGCAACATCCAGAAGCTGAGGCGCGAGAAGGAGGACATTGCGCGCCTCTTTGAGGAGTACAAGAAGGCCCAGGAGGATAACCTCCGCGACATCAAGGAGAACGCCAGGAAGACGGAGGAGGAGCAGCAGAGGATACTGGAAGAGTCCCGCGAGACGCTGAACAAGTTGAGATGGGCCCTCAAGGTCAAGGAGAATGTCAAGGGGGCTGAATGAAGATTGCCACACCCTCTCCCCTCCCTCACCCTCCTTGGCGACTACTGCTGCCTCGCCTCCTTTCACCATCCATTCTTCAGCCTCTTGTCAATTCTCTCCTCCTCCTCCTCCATCACGGCCAACAATTTCCGTCTGGGTTCTTTGTTCGTTCTCCTTTGGCGTTGATCTTGCTGTTTCCCGAGTCGGTCCTATTGGTGCATTTCTTACGGGGATTCTATGCTCATGGCTTTTCTGGTTTTTGCGTTGTCCACGTTACGCGTACATCCCACGTCACACCACCTACCAAACGTGTAGACATATTGGCTTCTTTCTATAATGATACCACTTTCTCTCTCCCACACCAATATCTTCTCAATCCACCTCTCTTCTTTGTCGCCTATGGTTTTATTTCACTTCTTCTTCTTCTTCCACTCCCTTTTACTTTATGCTTACTTCTCTTCCCCCTATTCTTTCTTCTTGTTTCGTTTCAATTAATTACATAGAGAGAACGGACGGTTGGCTTTGGACAGGATATGATGGTCTTTTACACTACCTTCTTCACCCCGCCTCACACCCCTTTTGTTATCTTTTTGGCATGCTAGAGAGCGGTTGCTATCGCGATGCATATGGCGTTGGATGCATTTACACAAAGAAAGAACAAGAAGATTAGATTCTTACATGGTGTGTTCTCTCATGCTCGCTGTGTGTCTTAGAGGTGCGTCTGTATCCTAAAGAGGGGGCAGCCTAAAGTTGAAATTGTAATGGCTTGCAAAGAGAGATGCTACATCCTTGGGGCGAGAGCGAACGAGGGTCAGATATGTGTTATAAGAGTTTAGAGAGAGAAGAATGAAGGCATATATGTACGAGACTTGACCTACCTATCTTGTGTTGGTTCCAGGTTCTATTCCAGTTTGTATGTTGATGGTCCTAGTGAACACGGTCCTTAATAAAGCCGACAGATGGCCCCTTTATCGGTTCAGCTTTTGAGGAACTGAGGACATGATATCGACAGAGCCTGTTGACTGCATGTAAATTCCTCTTCTATCAGATTCTGCCCGTTCCTCAGAAAATGTAGACAGTTGATTGTACACACAAGCACACACTTCTCTGCCTCGTCCAGGCCACTCTCCTATTCACAGACCTTCTCCCACTTCTCAAAGAATCTCATCATCCCATCTTTTGTGTGATATCTGTCCATCATAAGGTCCGCCTTGATATCGCACTGCAGTGAATGGCTCTCCAGTAGAATCAGAATTCTCGAGCGGTCAGGAGTGCGTTCACGTGCCCACCCTCCAGCTGCCACCCGTCTGGCACCTGCCGTGCCACTGCAGTACAGCTATATAGGTAAGGTGGGTAGTCCTCCACTCTCCAAGACTTTCTTTTGTTTACATTTACCTCCCTCTCTTCTTCTTCTTCTTCTTCCTACCTTACCTACCTTCCCCTTCTCTTGTTACCAACACCGCCAAATCTTTCTCAATTCCTTTGCAAGCAGGTGACCGAGACGGGTCGTGGCGCTGCCCCCATCCTCCCCCATCCTCTGGTTTCAGAGTGTGGTTGCAGACCGTTTGTGGAATCTCTCCGGGATCATGCTGTCGTACCACATGCTGTTATGAGTCTTTGTTCTTGTTCTTTGCGTTGACGGACTCCGTTCCTGGGTGGCGTTCGGCATTGCCAGGAGGCTGCGGTTGCCAACATCCTCTTTCTGCGGCAATCTCTTGTTCTCTTGTTCTTGCGTATCTTCACGGGGTGTCACTACTAGGTATGTCGACGATATTCAACCTTACGTGAGCTCAGGCACAGAGGTGTATATGTTGCTGGGGGCATCTGATAACGCCTCTGCAATCTCTGTCTTTTGCATCATGTCGTTCATCCTCAGATACAGTAGACTGAAACTTGATCGTTGCACAGTATCCTTTATATTTGCCTGGAATCTTCGTATCATCCTGATACCTGAGAGTCTTTGTACATCATGGCGGAATCTGGGGTTGTGGAGTTCTACATCACCTGTAACCCCCCTTTACTCGCGTTGGGCGTCAAGGATCTCGTCGACTCTGTTCAGTTGGCATGCCAGGTAATTACTGCCAAAAATGTGCCTCCGATGGACTCGCCTAATGCCATTTCCCAGGATGAGCTTCTCGAAATTCTTTATGAGCCCGACATACCGTGGTTCAAGTGCATCACCATGGCAGAGCATCAGCACAAGGTCGCCGAGACCATTCAATTCTTGATGCACGACCTCTTGGACGCAGAAGTCGAGCAGCTCAACTTCAACGCGATAGAGGACATTGACGTTGAAGAGGGTACTGTGCACCCAGACGTCTTGCAGAAAGTCCCAGACAACCCCCGCGTCATCGCGTGGCTGTTATACAAGTCTCTCGGGGACGACATCTACGATGCCTTTGCAGACCACCAATTCCCGGTAACAATGGCCAAGATGCCATACAAATCGATCTGGAGAGGACTCCAGAATTCGAGTGGCGTCTCATTAGACACTCTGCTGTCTGCGTTTTCTCTTCTCTCAAAGTCTAGGGATGCACCCCTCACGGCCCATGACTTTGCCTTTCTTAACAACTGCGAGATCTCATACAATCTCAGAGGGGAGTTGATCTACATTGGATCATGGGAATCCATGGAAACTGTCGAGAGCGCAGTCCGCAAGCTCAACTCAATGCTCAATCTGCTAGTATG
This sequence comes from Trichoderma gracile, assembly GCA_020002365.1. NCBI lineage: Eukaryota > Fungi > Ascomycota > Sordariomycetes > Hypocreales > Hypocreaceae > Trichoderma > Trichoderma gracile. Next base: position 4,835,425 of record JAINEY010000001.1, on the reverse strand, counting down.
TATTCTTTCTACCCTCCGTTGCCGCGATCCAAGCGAGCCTCATTGCATCTAACGCAAAACAGGCAAGCAAACCTCAAGTAGCATCGCATATCCTCCTGCTTGAGGGACAAGCACCTATAAGGCTGACGTACAAATGGATGTCCCACATTGGGCTGGCTCGGACTACCTTTGCTATTCCAAGTGCCGACTCAGATACTGCAGCCGAGTACAAGCTGCTCTCAAATGCGGCTGTCGTGAGGACGGAGAGCCTGGACAGGCATGGTCGTTGGGTCCCGGATAACACTGTCTACCCCTTGAAAGATGCACCGCCGGCCAAGGCAGAACCGGCCTTCATTGCCTTCAAGGGGTACGTTCCGCGTGCCAAGGCACAAGACGCAAAGGTTCAGTTGCTGCATGAATCGGAAGTTGTGAAAGGACCAAAAGCTACGTTGCCATGGGTTTCCTCGCCAGGTGGAACAGAGACTTCGAATAATCTTCACAGACCTGTCCAAAGCAGCCGCACGACTTCTCACGACGCGGTGGCAGGCAGACTGGAACCTACCGCTTCTGTGCCGGCCAGCAACGACCAACCGACAGATCACCACCAGCACTTGCTCGACGATGACGAGCCTTTTGACTATCAACAGCCGTCTGTATCAACTCTTCTCTCCCCCACATGGCACGGTGCAAATGCAATGGTGGAAAATATGCAGCCACTGGCATCACCTGAGACCGAAGTGGTACGCAGCCAAAGAGCGTCGGTGGCTGGGAGCTGCATACTGGATTGGCAAGATGAAGCCCAATATCAGTCCACGATGCCCGATATGTTCAAAATGAAGCTTTTCATCTCTCGGGAAGATGCAATGCAGCCTCAAGCCACGATTCCCGGCGACTGCGACGATGAGCTTCTCATCTCTCGGGAAGATGCAATGCAGCCTCAAGCCACGATTCCCGACGACTGCGACGATGAGCTTCTCATATCGTTCAACGAGGTGGAAGAGGTGAGTCTCAGTAATAGCGGGCCAGCTGGCAGTGACATTCAGAGCACAGTCATGGAACTTCAAGAAATCAATGATAGACTGGCACGTCTTGAGCGGTTCAAGAGTTCCAGCGACGACTTGATATGCCTGGATGATGATGAGCCACAGACCCGAGAACAGGCCCAGGAATTATCCGCCTTGAGCACTCTCATCAATGACCCAAACGACGAAAACAATCCTCTCGAAGCCCAGGAGCAGGACTTGATGAGCCATGGCTCGCTTCGCTTTGGACTGGTGGAAGAAGAGCCGAGAGTATTGTTGCGTACCATGAACCAGAAGGGAGGACGTGCAATCAAGTCTCCGGACAAGGCAGCTCCCTCCTTTAGAGGAAACAGCTCTCGTGCCAAGCAGGCCCCGGCAAAGAGGAGCCAAAGCATTCAATCCTCGACACGCCTCAATCCTTCAACACCAGCAGAACCCAAACGCAACCCAGAAGTGAGTTTACAACACGATCCGGCGGCCACATACTGACCGAGTGCCCTTTTTAGTTTGACTCTGATTTCCCAGCACTCCCCAAAGCGCCCAAATCGCCGAAGAAGCACGCAATGAAACCACTGCTGTATGCTGATGCTGCCAAGTTTCTCAATGCGCCACGTTCAACGACGGGTCGGCCACTACAGAAGCCACCCCGGTTTCCCTCTCTGGGTGGAAGCAGCACGCAGCCCGGATGGGTTCCTGAGCCTGAAGTCAAGTTGTCAAAGGAGCCGAAGCTGGAGAATATCCACGAGAAGGACGGTTATCTGCCTCAGGAGAAGAGCGATATACTGAAAGAAGCGGAGCAGCAGCTCAAGAAGGCGTCACAAATCCTTGAGTTTGCTCCTGGCTATGTCTCTCTGGAGGTGGTGTTTGGGCGCGTCTACATCAAGAAAATGGCTCCAGGATTGGTAGACCACAATGGCTCTGGTCCGACTCACTCGGCCGAGGACGTACTCGGGCTGCTGAATGGCGCCGCATTCCCACAGGATTGTATCGGATTCTCGCCCATCCTGTCGACATTGGCAAGTGATGCCAACAGAGTGGTTGACATTACGCCCCCCGGAGAATCCCCCTGGCACCTGTTCCAGAAGGAGACCTTTTACGACCTGGAATGCGTCTTTTATGGCCCTAGAGGCGAGGAGCCCGTCATTGTCGAATTGAACGCCGACAATTACCAGTATCGCGTCCGTGGCCAGCGCCAAGAGGTCTTTGCAGTCTACCTTCACTGCCCTCAGAGGGCCTGGGATATGAAGGCCTGCGGAGTGCGGGCAACTGCTCTGACGCCCGAATACAAGCTCAAACGTTTTGTCGAGGCCATTGTGAACCAAATGGCCATCCAGTAAGATGACGGAAGAGTTGCCCGTGAGAATGTGTGAACCGAAATCAACGGAGACTGACAAGCATGTGTTTTGCAGGGTCGATGAGAAGAGGGGTTTGAGAATTCAGTATCCAGACTATGGCCGCACCCAGGAGATTGAGAACATCACTATGCGACAAGTGGCCCGATATCGCCATGGAAAGAAGAGGGATAGCAGTGTTCTCACGGTCACACTGACATGCCAGATGGAGGAAAGCTCATCGATAGACAAGTCAAGGGACGCAGAGAAGGTTCGAATTTTTGCCTGTCCCAAGAGCTCGGTGAACAGCGCTCTTCCCCATCAGCATGTTGTGGCGAGCGTAACATCGTCTCGGCTGAGCCGTTACTTTGACAAGAATGTCAGACTGGAGTACGGGGACAAGGCCGAGTGGGATGCAGACCAGCTCGAGAGCGAAAATGTGTTTGAAGACATGCTCAGGCCGGCATTTGGAATGGTCTCTCACATGGACCATGTCGGATCGTCAAATGACACGATGCGAGATACGAATGACTTGGATGCGATCCACGACGCACTTGTCGAGTCGGATGCGAAGAAGAAGAAGTGGGTATTTTGGTGATGGATGGCAGTGGGCATGAGCGAATGGGCGCGCTGCTCAAGGGACACGAAGGACTGTGTCTCTGAATGTTGTGGCGAGACGATGCTCGTGAGATGCAGCAGAGTCTGATATGCTACTTGAGCTTGAGCAAGCGTTGTATGGTTGACAGGATGTAGTAAGTAGGTAGTCAGGTATTAAGGGCAGTTCTAGCCGATGGACGTGTTGTGAATGAATGGCTTGAGATTGGGCAGCCACAGAATTGAGAGAAGTTGACTGTACGAATCATACATTGCTCATCTGAAGACATTCGCCAGGAGACCACACAACGTGATGGGCTTTATGGACACGACCTATCCTTAGAACCCTCGCAAGTTGAAGCGCCTCGATGTTTGTTTTCTTGGTAACTAAGGGGGCCATGTGCTCGTCTTCTGTTCAAAGCGTGAGCAAAACTACCCCGCTGCTCGCATTTCGATGGGCAATCCATCGGGTTACAACCTCCCCGCCCCGTTGCACGTCTTTGTCTCCCTTTGTTCTCGACTCTTTCGCTCTTGTCCCGATGGAATGGGCTTTCGTTGTGGTCACAATAGGCGTGTTTTGCCTGGTGCTCTACACGCTCAGGCTGAACTGGGTGCTTTCGCATACAGCCCCAAAAGCGGCTGAATGTGCGGGGGAACCGCTGACGACGGAGTACATTCGGGATGTGTTTGAGAGGGTGAAGAGGGATGGGATTGACTGGGTAGGCAAGTTGCCGCCAAGAAAGGACAGGCGATATATCGTGGTGGGAGGCTCCGGTGAGTCTTGTTTTACGGTTGTTCATGGCTATGAAACAATATGAGAGAAGTTGGGTATTAACGATGCTTGGGTAGGATTGATTGGGGGCCAGATCATTCTGCATCTCCTGGCCATGGGAACCCCGCCTGAAGCTATCCGCATCTTGGACACCCGCCGCCCAGCTACTTTTGTTGAAGAGTTCTCACATAGACCAGCGTCAAGAGTGGCGTTTGTACAGACTGACATTACCGACGAAGCGGCCACTCTCACGTCCTACGAAGTCCCCTGGCCGAAAGCTGTGGCCAACCTGCCGCTGACGGTCTTTCACACCGCGGGGGTGATCCGGCCGTTTGAGCGGTACGCAATGTTCTACGAGAGGTCTGCGAGGGTCAACGTCACCGGCGCGTTGCATTCCCTGCAGGCGGCGAAAAGGGTCGGCGCGGGCGTCTTTGTGTACACGTCGAGCTCGAACGCGGCGCTGAGGCAGGTCAAGTGGCTGTTTGCGCCGTGGGGGGGAAAGAGGACGGAGCAGCAGCAGCAGCAGCAGCAGCCTCGGGGGTTTGTGCAGCTCCTGGACAATTCCGACTTCTTTGAGCCGCTGAGGCCGGCGGAGGAGTATCCGACGAATTATGCGCGGAGCAAGGCCGAGGCCGAGAGGCTCGTGTGCGGTGCGGACGAGAGAGCGGGGATCCGAACGGGTGCGATTCGGCCTGGTAATGCGGTGTACGGACATGTGAGGGACAATGTCGTGGGGAGGATGCTGGGGCTGGAGTCTTGTCCGACGTGGATCGCTGGGAACGTGCAGAGCTGGTGCCATGTGCGAAACGCCTCGCTGGGGCATCTGCTGTATGAGGATGCGCTGTTGGGGGAGCACGCTGACGAGGTTGCCGGACGGCCGTATATGGTGACGGATCGGGGGAGGCCTTTGCGGTTCGACGATGTTTATCGGATTCTTGATACGGCGAGCGTGACGGGACTGAGGGTGTTGTATCCGCCGCCGGTGCTGATGCTGCTGGTTTGCTACGTGGTGGAGTGGTATGCCGTGGTTGTGAACTTGGTGCCGGGCTTGCGGAGGTGGGTGAGCGAGCCTGGGGAGCCGTTGAGGTGGGTGCAGCCGGGGGTGTTCGCGACGGGGGTGAATTGTGTTGTGGATGATGGGGAGGCGAGGAGGGGGGTGGAGGAGGGGGGGATTGGGTATGGGGGCGGGTGTTTGACGGTGGAGGGGATGTGTGATGAGGTGAGGGCATGGAATGAGATGGTTGGGAAAGGATAAGGATGAGATGTAGTTGTGTGAGGTTGAGGGTGAAGCTGGGTTGAGGACGGGGATATAGATCTATGAGGTTGATGTTGTTTCGCTGTGTGGTGTTGGCGAGGTCTAATGCCGTACGAGATGGTGTTTGTCGTGAGCACCACAAGATTGATCTAAGGGTGGTATATGAGTCTTGTCTATTACCCACATATATCAATGTTTGTCCAGATACTACCAAATTATTGTGGTGTATTTCTCTACTGTTTGATGTGGCTTGTCGTACATGGCGATAGTGCACGAAGCATCATCAACATCGACTTACACCTCCACAGAGCCGATCGATGCACTAATATCTCACAGGCACCCGCTCCTTGTCCAGCTGCAGATCCTGGGGTTACGGCTCCAAGGCTCCTCTTTAGGCCGGTGCCACAGCAAGTCGAAGACTGATTTCCCGCCTCGGGTTTTCCCTCCATCCCGCTGCACTCCATTTGATCCTACCTAAGGTAGACTACACATCAAGACTAGTGGTGACACACTCCATTGTCGTATTCGGGTTCTGCTTCCTTCCGTCTTGCTGCTGTCAAACACGACGCCATTTCTTGGCTCTGCACCCCAACGACAGATTCCAGATCTCTCCAAATTTACATCTCATCACATTGCATCGCATCGCATCGCATCACGTTGGGCATCGGCCAATGCTTACGCTCTGGCCACTTGCTGCGCCGTTTCCTCTCACCAGGTTTCTATCTATACGTATCAGCAGTACTCTTTTTTGAAGCGCTACCTTGTTAGACATTGGGAGAAGGAGAGAAGAGACGTCGTCGCGATGGCGTTTGGCATCCTCGAGCCGAGCTCGGGGGAAAAGGTTCCAGGTGAGCAAGTATCAAATCGCGGCACATGGCAAGCATCGATTCTTGGCAATGGACGCATAGGACATATACGAATATATATTGTACAAGATTATGACCATCTGACGATGTCTTCATCTCTGATGATCCAGGCACGACGCACTTCTACGATGACCCTTCGCACCCGCAGACGGCGACGGAGCACGACGTCGTCAGGCTCAAGTGCGACACCAGCGGCAAGACGCCCATCATCCTCGTGCGTATCGATGCCTAGCAATCCACGCTACATACCTTGAGATCGACTGACCCCCTTCCAACGCAGGTCCCCCAGCCCTCGGATGACCCCAACGACCCCCTCAACTGGCCGCTGTGGAAGCGCGACCTCGTCACCTTCACCCTCTGCTGGGCCGGCGTCCTGGCCACGTCGCTGGGCCCCATCCTGGCCGCCAACACCGTCACCCTGTCGCGCCTCTTCACAAAGACCTTTACAAAGGTCGCCCTGCTCACCGGCTACTTCCTGCTCGGCGCCGGCGCCGCCGCCATCTTCTTCGTGCCCTCGGGCCGCGTCTGGGGCAAGCGCCACCTCTTCCTGCTCGGCATCCTCATCATCGTCGCGTCGAGCGCCTGGGCCGGGTCCACGGGCACCAACTACGGCAGCCTGCTGGGCGCCCGCGTGCTCCAGGGCGTGGGCACCGCGCCGTACGAGAGCCTGCTGAATGCGGCCGTCGGCGACATGTACTTTGTCCATCAGCGAGGCGTGCGCATGGCCTTTACCAACCTGGCCATCTTTGGCGGCGCCTTCTTCACGCCCATTGTCGTGGGCAAGATCACGGCCGCCATGGGCTGGAAGTGGACGTTTTACTTTGTCTCCATCTTCATGGCGGCGACGCTCCCCGCCGTCTTCTTGCTGTGTCCCGAGACGGCGTATCGGCGAGACACCAAGCTCAACACCGACACCAACGCCGAGGCCGAGGACGAGATCAAGCTGCAGTCGCGCATCGCCACCGTCAGCAACCCGCCGTCCGATGAAGACGAGACGCCCAAGCAGCGCTCGGGCTTTGTGCTCTTCCCCACGTCGCGGGCGCTGCAGCCCATCGGCAATGCCAGGACGCCAAAGAAGTCGTTTGTCGAATCGTTGTCCCTGTTTGACGGCGCCAAGACAGAGGAGCGCTACTGGGTGCTGCTGCTCCGGCCGTTCCCCCTGATCCTCAACCCGGCCTTCATCTGGGGCTGTCTGATCCAGGGCACCATGATCGGGTGGACCATCTTCATCGGCGTCCTTGTCGCCGCCATCTTCATCGGCCCGCCGTACTTTTGGGGCGAGGTCAAGGCGGGCTACGCTTACACGGGCGCCTTTGTGGGCGCGCTGTGCGGCTTTGCCATCTCGGGCCTCCTCGCGGACTCGAGCGTCAAGTACCTGACGCGCAAGAACCGCGGCGTGTACGAGCCCGAGTTTCGCATCCTGCTCGTGATTCCCATGCTGATTGTCGGCGGCATCGGCCTGTTCGGCTTCGCCATGACGGCCGGCAATGTCATTTCCGGCGAGTTTAGCTACATTGTGCCTCTGGTGTTCTTCGGCTTCGAGGTCGCCGGCATGGTGATTGGCGCTGTTGCGAGTTCGCTGTACATTGTCGACGCTTACCGTGAGAGTTCCTGCTTGCCCTTTGGCTGTATACAATTGCTCACATATGTCCTTGTAGGAGATCTGACGATTGAAGGCTTCACCCTGATGATCATCTTCAAGAACATTTTCAGCTTCATCCTGACGTTTTTCGCCTACGACTGGCTCATTTCTGGCGGCATCAAGCACACCATGATTGCCATTTCGATTGTGCAGGTCGTGGTATGCGTCACCAGTATTCCCATGTGTATGTCTCCTCCCCTATGTTCATCCTTGGTTATCTCTGAGGGTGATGCCGAGTTTCACCATGGTCAGCTAACTAAGACAATGCAGATGTGTTTGGCAAGCGCTGTCGGGCGTTTTACCATCGCCACGATCTGTTGGCTCTCACAGGTCTGCGATGACGTGTTTCGCCTCTGTCTTCTTTACATTGAGCGCGCGAGAGCGTTATCGTTGCTAATGCTGAGGAGATGCATTCACCCTCGCATATATATATGCATTCATCGGGTCTCTTTCGTTCTGTATGGGGTTTCAATGCGAATAATGTCTGAATGATACCAATCAGCAACGGGTGTTGACGGTGTATGAGGGCTTGTGCTTTTTTTTTTATTCATATTTGACCAAGGTCGACGTCTAATAACCTAATGGAAGCAGAAGAAGTGGAATATGAGCAATCGATATTCGAGAAAGAGTCCATCCACTTACATCCGGTGCATGCACGTCCTCTTATATTTGGCTATAAAGATCATTGACACACTGAACGAGCAGGCAGAATTTATGTACTCTTATATATTATTTTCGACATTTGGGTATTTAAGCTATTTACTCTCTTCACTCATTCATTTTGACGGGCTCCCAATCACGCCTTAACAGCCGCCTCACCGGCACCTCCCGCACCCGCTCCCCCAGCCAGCGTCGACTTCTTGACCAAGCGCAGCCCGCCCAGCAGCAAGACGAGACCCTCGACACCAAGAATGACTCCCAGCGTGACCAGGGCGCCAATGACGCCCGCAACAGGCCTGCTAATACCGCTGCCGCCCTTGTCGTCGGAAGACTGCGCAGCGGGGTTGCTCGCATCAGTAGAGTTGGCGGCGCAGGTGCCGTCGGTGTTGCCGCAGACCTTGCACCAGTCCTGGGTGCTCGCGACGGCGAACTCGTTCATGCCGGCCTTGAAGTCGTTCCAGCTGAGCGTGGTCTGCTTCTGGCCGAAGAGCGGGTACTCCTTGAGGCCGTGCGCGGCAGCGGTGCCGTTGGACCAGAGGAAGCGCACGGAGAGGTCGTCGGGGGAAGTCCTGTCCGCGCTGGGGGCGACGAGCTCAATGGCCATGGAGGAGGCGTAGTCGCAGATGCCGTAGAAGTCGCTCGAGGCGGCGGGCAGCTGGGCGAGGCCGAAGAAGGCCATGAAGGCGCCGTAGGCGCCGAACTGGACGTTGATGCGCGGGGAGGAAGGTTTAGCGTCGGCGATGGCCTCGAGGGCGGTGAGGATCTGGCCTGCGAGGACGGCGCCGGCGATGGCGCGCGGGGGTTCGCTGGCGTTGTAGGCGAGGTTCCATTCGTGGGTGGAGGCGAGGTCGTAGAGGGTCTTGAGGGTGGAGTTTGTGAGGAGGGAGGAGGAGGGGATGGAGGAGTTGTGGATGGTGGCTACGTTGATGTAGTCGAAGACTAGAAGAAGTCTTGTGAGTATATTTACAAAAGATGGAAATCATGAGTGAGTGGGGATGAAGGTGAGAGTTATGATCTGAGGACGTACTTGAGTAGCCATTCTTGAACGTGGCCGTGCTGGAGTTGAACGTGGTGTTGATGACAGGCAGCAGCTCCTGGTAAAAGTCATGCGTCCGGTTCAGCGTGTCGAGATACTCGGGCGTGAGGAAGTAGCTGTTGGAGCTGACGACGGCATCGCCGCACCCGCTGCTGCCCTGCAGCCAGGCGCTGCTCTCGGAGCCGGCCGAGCTGACGGCCGAGGCGACGGCGTTGACGGGGATGTACTGGTAGCCGCCCAGGGGCGCCTCGACGGTGGTTCCGTTGGCGAGCTTCTGGGAGCCGGCGGCCTTGGAGGGCGGGTAGAGGGCCTGAGCGAAGACGGCGGCTGAGTTTTGCAAGACGTTGTCGACGGGGGCGGTGATGGCGAGCTGGGAGAGGACGGCGGCGTCGGGGCTGATGCTGGCGATGGTGGTGTCGTTGTCCGACGAGGAGGAGGATGAGGAGGAGGAGATGTAGCGGGCGCGGTAGAAGGAGGCGGAGGAGGCGACCTGCTGGGCGCCGAGCGGGGTGAGGTTCACCGGGGGCCAGGCCTTGGAGGTGCGGTCGCCGTGGCGGTGGAAGATGTAGACGCCGAGGACCTGCTCGGCGGAGACGGCCGTGGCCGTGGCCGTGAGGGAGGCGAGGAGGAGCTTGGGGAGCATCTTTTGAGCTTTTTGAGTGTTGAGGAGCTTATATATAGATGCTGCCCTCAATGTTGCCAGCTACTTGTCTACGTATGGGGGGAAGCTAGAGAGCTGGAGGTGTAAGAGGGAGAGGGGAAGGGAAGGGCGTGTGCGTCTACGTTAGAGGCAATTATATACCAATTGGCTACTTCAAGGCACATGCCTATCGGTTTTAGCATTTCCGTCTGGCATCTGCAATGATTGCTGGATGATGTGTGTGTGTGTGTGTGTGCAAAGAAGCTCCTCCTCCTCCTCCTCCTCCTCTTTCGGCCCATCGCTTCAATTGACTTTCTCGCATTGGACGCCCGGCATCTTTCCCAACTGGGCAAGTCTGAGCGAGCCGTTTGCAGCAACAGGCTTCTGCTAGGCCGAATCGGATCAGGTACTTTTTGAACTTGGAGCTTCTTCATTGGATGAGGATGGAGGAGAGTGGGGAGCTTGGGAGGAGGTTATTGAAGCTTTTTTTCCCTTGTGTGTGTGTGTGGATGAGATACGATGTGAGATGAGTGGAAGAGACGGAGGTGGCGCTGAGTTGTAGATGCTAGTACGAGGATATAGATGCAGATGCCCCGCTGAGGGGGGATGAGAGGATGGTTGTTAGCTGGGAGTTCAGGCAGAGGATGGGAGCTGGTGTTGGTTGAATTGAGTCTCGGAGTTGACAATAGACAGATAGAGGCTCAGCAGTGTTGCTGATATATATATGTCACTCTCATGATAGAGGACATTTACAACAGAGCATCAACAGAGCTTCAACCAAAGCTTCATCCCGTTCTCGTCGTTACTCTCCCGTACCCGCCGCCACCACCATCACCACAGAATCCAAGAGAGATGGTGGGGTGTCTGCCCGATAAGAGCAATTAGCCCGAAATCGCGAGATTCTCATTCGAGGGGGGCGGCAGCTGTGTGTTTATCGCTCTAGTATTGCCGCTTTGCCGATGCTTTGTTACTGGGCGACGAAGAATCCGCTGACATGCATTAGCATCGAGACTATAAAGTGTGGTGTTGCATGAGGTGATGATGGGAACATGTGCCGAAGCTTGACGGCGCTATTATCTGTTCTGTCCGTCTTCACTGAGGGTGTAATCCTCTACTCTATTCAGACATTATATATGTCTGTAGATACGTGCCAAATGCAAACACAAGCGCTTCGTCATAAATTCAACACTCGCTCATGAACCGTCCCAATGTGCAGATTGTCCCCTCCAAAATATCCCAAAGCTCCAAGAGTAAGCGCCACAGACAACATCTCCCACTGACTCCTTCTCCGGATTCACTTTCACAGCTTCGCCTTGTCCTTCTTCCCCCCCTTCAATCCCTCCGTCGTCCGGCCCGGCTCCAAAAAGTCGGGATACTTGGCCCCCATGTCCACGCCGACCGTATACGCGCCCTGCCTCCTCCACGACGCGCCGTCGACGGGGATAATCTGCCCATTGATGTAGCTGCTCGCATCGCTCAGCAAAAACACCGTCGCATCCGCAATGTCCCGGACGGTGCCGAAGCGCCCCGACGGAATCGCCCGCTCGTGCTCGGCAATCTGCTCCGGCCTGCTGCTCGCCAGCCGGGCCATGCCCTCGGTGCCGGCAATGGGGCCCGGCGCGATGACGTTGGCGACGACGCCGCGCGGGCCGTACTCGAGCGCGACGCTGGCCACGAGCGAGTCCACCGACGCCTTGGCCGCCGCGACGTGCGCCTGGAAGGGCATCCCCGTGTAGTGGAACGTGGCCGAGACGGCGAGCAGGCGCGGCGTCGGGCTGCGCAGCAGGTATGGCAGCGTCGCCTTGATGGTGTTGTAGGTGCCCAGCACGTCAATGTCCATGACCGACTTGAAGGCGTTGGAGCTGATGCCGTCGATGGACGCGACAAAGTTGCCCGCTGCGCCGGCGCTGTTCGGCTCCCAGTCAGTATCCAAAGGAAGGGCCTTGAGACTCGTGGAGCTGAAGCGACTCACATCACGTAGTCGATGCCTCCGAGCTCCTTGGCGCATCGCGCAGCCGCGGCCTCGAGGCTCTCAATCTGTAGTTCGCCCCCCATTCGTCATCAGCGCTGTGATCCCCCTTCTGTCTCTTCAATGCCAGGTCCCATGCTTCATACCTTGCGCACGTCGCACTCTCCAATGCCAATGACCTTGGCCCCCGGCCGCGCCGTCGCAATGTCCTTGGCCGCGGCCTCCGTCTTGCTGGCGTTGCGGCCGAGGATGCAGGCGTTTGCGCCGAGCCGGACAATGGCTCTTGTCTGCATACTGCAGATGGTGCCCGCGCCGCCGGTGACGAAGATGACTTTGCCCTCTTTTCACGGACAAGCATTAGCCCACGTGAACCTCAAAGAGCGGGTTGTTCGATGTAGCAACTAACTGAAGATGTCGTCTCGCCATATCGGGCTCAGGTATGTGGATTCGGGGACCGACATGTTTGCGATGCGACTCGTTGCTGGGCGTGGAGGGCGAAGAGGGAGGATGCGTGGCGGAAGCTTTAGAAAAATGGAGGAGAAAAGTGAGTGAGAAAGAAGTGACAGAAGGAGAGACAGCTCTTGTGACTATTTGACCGTCGGTTCCGATGCGATGCCTGGATCAAGATGCGTGTCGGCCTGGAGATTCCCAAGGTTGGGGTTGCCTGAGCCTCGGTAACACGGTAAGCCGGGTGGGGCGCCGTTTCGGTGGCCGAAGATTAGGTCGGGGCGTGATGGCAAACGTTGAAATCCGGGGTAAAGAAGAGGATTGGCGAGGCTTATCAGTTTTTTCTCTTGCATCTCATTGAGTACTTTGGAAGCAGATGGATTTTATACTCTGATTTAAAGTATATTTCTCGAGATTCTACAGCCTGTATTCACCGTATCATCGTCGTCACATGCAAACTCCATGTCCATATAAGCAAGTTGTGGTAATACAGAGCATGGACGAATACCAGCGGTGGCAAATATGTATACACAAGTGTCCGTCCAGACGAACTCATCTCTTGGCTTGCTTCCATTGAGTGGAACAGAGATCTGAGAGGATGACCATTCGCCAGTAGAGAAGCAAACAAGCTTCGTCTCCCTGCATTCATCTGCCTTGAGCAAGCAAGACACTCACATGATGCTGACCAAATGCTGTGTAACCGCTCAATCGGAACATATAGCGGCCATCTGATCTCCAAAGAAACTCAGGAGACGCGTGTTAGTCGACAAACTAGGCACAGCCCAGTCTGTTGCCACGAAAATCTAGTCTGCTTGGTAGCGGTTGAAAGTGGCTGGAGAAGTTCTTTCTGCTCCAGCATTCGCCACAGTCCGGGCATCGACTAGTTGAATCCAGGCACCCCTGGATCGAATTCTGTCAGAAGTCGGCAGAGCAGCAGCAATGCAACCCCAGTTTGTGTGCTACAATGTATTTTTGCAGCTTGGTCTGGAGGATTCAAGCGTTGGGTGGCATGCACACGTGGACGAGCCAATGGGCACATGCCAGCACTTGAGGCTCTCTGCCAGCATTGACTGCTGCGCTGTCACAAGCAGCCGCAGAGAGGAAACAACCTGAGACATGTCACTTTATGGTTCAATACCTTATCTGACTACAACACTCACTACAAGAGCAGAAGAGAAAAGAGAAAAGAGAAAAGAAAACGCCTCTCGGTACCTGCATCTTGACCTGAGCTGGCACCGCATTAATGCTCCGCTTCTTCGGGAAAAGGGCCACCTCAGACCTCAGACACGCAGCCCAGCCCAGTAAAAGTCGCCCCCCCATCAGCCCCAAATTTCCAGGTTCCAGCAGGCTTCAGGCGCCGCACAGGCCACTGCCAGCCGCATCCCTGCCCCAACCCTCCGCTGCAAGTGGCCCCGGGCCCTTCTGTAATTCGGCGCCACGTTTCTATTCGCCAGCGGCCCAGCTCCGCGGCTCCGCTGTTTCGAATGACGAACCAGGCGAGAAACAGACCAGACCAAACTGTTAACCAGCCTTGCTGGGACTTCCATCGTCCATCAGCCAGCAAAGCTTCCTCGCTCCTCACGCAGAGACGCCAATTCCCTCGTCTCGCACCCCGGATTCGCTGTCGGGAGCATCGAGCATCGATTAATCCAACGCATTCGACACACGTGCTGTACAAACTCAGCATCGCCGCTTGACTCGACGAACTCCCGTCGCCAAGCTTTGCGCCGCCCGCGCCTGGGGGGGTGAGGCGCCCGAATCGACAGGGACACGACCAGGAAGAGAATAGGAGGAGAGCGCCCACGACGAGTCGACAGTCGACACGAGCGACACGATAGTCGACACGCAAAAACAACGACCCCCGCCGACTCGCCGCCACGCATCGCCGCCATGCCCAACTCCCTGGACCGAGCCGTGCGCTTCTCAGGCGGCAGCGACGACGACGAGGCCGGCGCCAACCTGGCCATGCAGAGCCTCAAGCACGCCCTGCCCGAGGCCGAGGACGAGGACTCGTCGCCCGAGTCCAACGGCGCCGACCTCCACCACGCCATCGAGCGGCACGATGACCTGGGCTCGCTCAGCAGATACGCAGATGCCCCCAACGGCCTCACGGGATCCCTGAGCTCGCTGCCGCCCGCCTCGCACATAAACGGCGGGCCGCCGCCCAAGGCCCCGAGGCCCAGCGGCGGCGAGGCCGACGCGCCCTATCTGCAGCGGCCCATGGGGCCCATCCGGACGCCGTCCAACACGTACAACCCGGCCAACTCGCGCAAGCCCGCCGCCCCCCAGCCGCAGCCGTCCTTCTCGGAGTCGGTCCGGTCCTCGTCCAAGACGCGCCCGCGCCAGAGCGACAGCCGCTTCCGCGCCCAGGAGCGGGCCTACGTCCAGACGCTGCGCCAGGGAGGCTACACGGGCGAGTACTTTAGCCAGTTCCAGCCGCAGAACGGAAACGACTCCGACTCGGAGGGCGAGACCCCGTCGTCCGAGGGCCCCTTTGACGACCGCCTCGACCAGCAGGAGACCATCATGTTCTACGGCAACGACGAGATACAGCCGACCGAGGAGGACATTGCCGTGCCCGAGAACCGCGAGAGGCTCGAGTGGCACAGCATGCTCGAGGCCGTCCTGACGGGAGACGTCGTCCGGCAGGAGAAGAAGCGCCTCATCAGCGCCACCGACACCACCGCCAACAGGGCAACCTACAGACAGGAGCTGTGGCTCGAGCTGCGCGCCGAGTCGTGCGGGCGCAGGGTCCCGGTCCAGAAGCGCATGGTCGAGGACGGCCGGGCCATGGTGGACAAGCTGCTGGACGACGTCATCAACTTCGAGGTCAAGGGCACCCTCGAGGCCGGGAAGCCGCCGTTCGAGCAGGTCAAGGACGTGGTCAAGAAGATTGAAAAGTGCCAGAGCATGTACCCCTCGTGGAACGCCCTCGTGGCGGAGCACAAGTCGGCCGTCTCCCCGCAGTTTCTGGAAGCCTATGAAGCCATCATGTCGTGGTACAACACCAACGAGATGATCAACACCGAGCTCGCCATCCTCAAGAAGTGGGTTGGCAACGACGAGCTCGACTTTTCCCGCACCAAGCAGCGGTCGCCCGCCGTCGACGGCATCACCACGGACGAGACTTCGTTCCTCGACAGGCTGATGAAGGAAGACGGCCTCCAGTCGCTGTACAACGAAAACGCAAAGGTCATCCTCAAGGGCGACCTGGTCCAGTGGGGCATGCTGATGCCCATCTCCCACGTCATCAAGAAGGCCAAGGAGACGCTGATTCGCAACTCGATCCCCTTCCAGAAACGGCACCTGCCGCCCTATCTGGACGAGCTGCTGACGCTCATCAGCTTCCCGTCGCGCCTCATCGAGGAGATCACCAAGACGCGGCTGGCGTATGCTCGGAAGGTTAAGGAGACGGCCCAGCAGAACCCGCTGATGCAGGACCAGATGATTTCCCAGTTCCAGCTGCTGCTGCAGTTTGCCATCCGCATCAAGACGGAGTACCTCGAGATCGAGAAGCCCGAGCCCGGCTGGGACCTGCCCCCGTGCATCGACGAGTCGTTTGACCAGGTGGCGCTCGAGGCGCTCAAGTACTACTTCAAGATGCTCAACTGGAAGCTCAGCGGCAACAAGAACACGTTCAAGGAGGCCGAGCTGCTGTTCCAGGAGTGGGACTTTGCCAACGACATTGGCGGGTCCCTCCACCGCGGCAACATCGAGGTCGCCGAGCAGTTTAGTTCGCTGACGTTCAAGGCGCTTAACAGACTGAGCACAACGTTTGAGAGGGAGCTGCAGATCAAGCCCAAGGAGAGCGCGGCGGACATGAGCAAGCGGTACAAGGCCGCGCTGGACTCGGTGCGCGTGCGCCAGCGCATGCTGCAGCGCTTCTCCCGCATGCTGAGCGAAAACTACGAGCACGCGTGCGACTTTAGCATCTCGCTGCCGCCGGACCAGATGCAGCTGTTCTACGACCACCTGGTGGCCTCGGGCCACTTCCACGTCGACACGCACGGCGTCTTCGAGACCCTGGGCATCTACCTGATAGCGTCGCCGGAGATGCGGGACCGGCTGGACGACGTCCAGGCCATGCTGGCCATCACGTCCGCGGACCGCTTCCCCGACGACTCGGGCGACCAGTACATCCTCATCCTGCGGCCCGAGGACCCCTTTGTGTGGATCGGCGAGGTGGCGGACGTGCTGATCAAGGAGCAGAACATCGACCTCAAGCGCGGGCAGATTCGGCTCTGCACCACGAGCAGCAGCGCCATCGCCCACGCCCGCAGGACCTTTCTCGACGCCATCGACATGCACATTGACCTGCTGCAGGAGTCGCGCTCCAACATCCACAAGGTGAACACGCGGCTGACGGAGATTCGCCGCGTCGCCTACAAGCTGTCCAACACCTTCATGGACAGCGTCGAGATCATCCGCAAGCAGACGCAGGGCAAGGACTGCCAGGAACTCATCCAGACGTGCTTCATCTTCGCCACCGAGTTCGGCCAGCGCTCGCTGCTGTACATGGACAGCAACCGCCGGCAGATGAACAACCTCAAGCTGACCAAGCTGGCGCTGGACTGGGTCAGCTTCATCTGCGACGACTGCGTGGCCTCGGACCGGCGGACGTTCCGCTGGGCGGTGCTGGCCCTCGAGTTCGCCATGGGCATGACGCGCGGCCGCCACATCCTGGCCCTGGGCGAGGAGGAGTACGAGCGGATCCGCGCAAAGGTCGGCGGCTGCATGTCGGTCCTCATCTCGCACTTTGACATCATGGGCGCGCGCTCCAGCCTGGCCGCCCAGGCGGAGAAGGAGCGCATCGAGAATCTCGTGAGTCAGTTTAGGAAGGACAAGAACAAGATGCTCGACGACGACGAGGCCACGATGAGCGTCACGGAGCAGCGGCTGGAGAAGCTCGCCCGCGTGGACGAGTTCCGGGAGGGCAAGGAGGCCGAGCGGCGGGCGCTGGGCCGCGTGCTGGAGACGACCAACGAGGCGGACCGGTCGCTGGCCTACCTGTCGGCGTCGGCCACCAACGTCACGGTGCGGTGGCAGCAGGGGCAGTTTGTGGGCGGGGGGACGTTTGGCAACGTGTACGCCGCTATGAACCTGGACACGGGCCATCTGATGGCGGTCAAGGAGATTCGACTGCAGGACCCCAAGCTGATCCCGACGATTGCCGAGTCGATCCGCGAGGAGATGCGCGTGCTCGAGGTCCTCGACCACCCCAACGTCGTGTCGTACCACGGCATCGAGGTCCACCGCGACCGCGTCTACATCTTTATGGAGTTTTGCTCTGGTGGTTCCCTCGCCAACCTGCTGGAGCATGGACGCATCGAGGAGGAGGAGGTCATTATGGTGTATGCGCTGCAGCTGCTGGAGGGTCTGGCCTATTTGCACGAGAGCGGCATTGCCCATCGCGATATCAAACCAGAGAGTAAGTCATATCCCTCCCCCTTGTGATTCCTCATCATGTACGACATTTCCAGGCTAACAATGTGTGTAAAAGACATTTTGCTGGACCACAACGGCATCATCAAGTACGTAGACTTTGGCGCCGCCAAGCTCATTGCTCGTCAGGGGCGAACAATGGCCGCCGACCTCCACGCCACGAAGCCCAACAAGTCCATGACGGGCACGCCCATGTACATGTCGCCCGAGGTGATCAAGGGCGAGAACCCCGGTAAGGCCGGGGCGGTGGACATTTGGTCGCTGGGGTGCGTCATCCTCGAGATGGCGACGGGCCGGCGGCCGTGGGCCAACCTGGACAACGAATGGGCCATCATGTACAACATTGCGCAGGGCAACCCGCCGCAGCTGCCGACGTCGGAGCAGCTGAGTCCGCAGGGCATCGACTTCTTGATGCGGTGCTTTGCGCGAGATCCTAAGCAGAGATCGTCGGCCATCGAGCTGCTGCAGCACGAGTGGATAATGACCATCCGGAACCAGGTGGTTGAGCCGGCGACGCCGAGCGATGCTAGTGGATCGTCTCAGTCGCCGTTTGTGTCGGCGACGTCGACCCGGAACAGCATTGGGCCGGATGGGTTCTACTGAGCCGGCATGATGCGGCGGCGGCGGCGGGTGATGATTTTTCGTTGCATACTATTGTTTCCCTTTTCCTTTGTCCATCTGGTGTGGACTTTTTGTTCATCTTCCTTCCAGCTTCTTGCTTCCCTCGCCTGCATATGGCTAGATGCAAGCGGATGGAGTCTTGAAAGAGGCGAGTATATCTTTGGAGGGCCTGATGGGAATCTTGCGCGGCATTCATCGTTGGCTTCTTGGCTTTTCCTTTTGTGCTATCCATAAGTTTGGGGGTAAGGAGGGGGAACTGTTGTTATTCTGCTTTATCGATACCTGCGCACAAACATACATACACGAACACGCACACAGAGAGAGATTGCATCAGGGATGAGAGTCTGGAGTTGGTTTTTGACACTTGACACACAAAAGAATTGCAGATAGCCCTGGTCGTTGTTTTACTGATGAAGGAGGAGGGGTATAAAGGGGTTGGACGAGATGGTGATGTTGAGCCTGGGCTGAGAAGAGAGTTGGGAAGGTACTGTCACGAGATGATTTGCCTTGTTGCATGTCGAGGTTGAGAAAAAGAAAGACGACCGAGCTACTTTGATTTTCTTTATCTTCTTGTATCTTGATAGGTTGTATTCCTCCTGATGAGCGAAAATATATAGTTTGTCTGGCGGGCGTTTATTCTGACACATCAACTGAGGAAGAACTCCCTATTTATGCTACGGTGTGGTTCTTGACTGAGACTCCCCGCGAGCTTAGCAATAAGTGTCAAAGCAGCGCAGAATCACTAAAGGGCATGAGGTACAATGTCATCAAGGTCAATTGGACGCTGCTAAACGACTTTCAGCCAAGTTGAAGGTACGTAATACGACCAAAGCATGTCAAGTCACTTGATATGCCAAAAGTCATCCCCGCCATT
Organism: Trichoderma gracile; assembly: GCA_020002365.1. Classification (NCBI taxonomy): domain Eukaryota; kingdom Fungi; phylum Ascomycota; class Sordariomycetes; order Hypocreales; family Hypocreaceae; genus Trichoderma; species Trichoderma gracile. The sequence continues at coordinate 4,816,275 of JAINEY010000001.1, read as the reverse complement.
TTCTCTGTGCGACAATCTTCTCAAGTCCTACCGCTTGAACTACAAATACAGGTATCAAAAGTGACTCTCATTATCAGCATCTCGTCACCATAGGAATCCTGGTATAAAAGACAAAGTACATATTTTGTATCAGCAAAGTACCGGTGAAGAAAGAGCAAGGCAACCGCATTCGGCCAACGCCAAAGCCAAGCCGGCACCCGCCGTCGCGCCTTCCCTCCCCCGCAAGATCCCACGGCCGGCGTCTTCCGGTGTGGGTACTTTCGAAATGTGGAGACTGATTCGCCCAAAAGAAAGTCCTGAAGGAAAGAGCGGCGAGACAGAAGTGGAAAGAAGCGGGCTTTTTTTCGGCAAAGGGAGGCCGATAGATAAAAGCTTCGGTCTCTCGCCCTGACGAAACCTCCCTTTTCTCTTCTTTTCTTTTCTTTTTTTCCCCTTTTCCTTTTTTTCCCCTTTCTACTTTTTCTCTTTGGGCGATTTGATATATTCAGGATCCAACCCCCTTCTGCTTTCCTAGAAGATCAGACTTCTGAGAAGGTTGAAGTAAGAACTGTTGCCGTTGGGGCTAAAGCATCAACCCGGGTATCAAGACCAGAGAGCTTACTAAAAAAAAAGCCTTCTGCGCTTTGAACTTATACATCAGTGAAAGAGGGACATATAAAAAGGGGTCTCATATTAACAAAAACAAAATGTCCACCCCAGCCATCCTCTCCGGCGCAGACGAAGCCCAAGTCGCATCCACCTGCGCCGCCATCGGCATCTCCGTCAGCGAATTCAGCGAGCTGCGGCGCCGCGCAACGGCAGCCAAAGCCACGGCGTACTGCCGCTACAGCCGGTTCCGCGTGGGCGCGACGCTGCTCTGCACTGCTCCCGACGCTGCTTCTTCTGCTGCTGGAGAAGGAAGGGAAGGACAAGAGGATGATGAGGTGGTGGGCGTTATCCGAGGACCGGGAAGGACGGTCTACGTGCCGGGCGCCAACGTGGAAAACGCGTCGTACCCCGTGGGAACGTGTGCCGAGCGGGTGGCCTTGGGCACGGCGGTGACGAGCGGCATCAGGACCTTTCGGGCGATTGCCGTGGCGACGGATATTAGTCCGCCGGCGAGTCCCTGCGGCATGTGCAGGCAGTTGTGAGTTTTGCTTTCCCTTTTCTTTCTCTAGAGGTTGCTGTTTTTTTCAGGTGGTTGGGTTGGGACTGGGTCACCTTGGAGGTTTATGCAAGGGGGAAGTGTGACGGGGGACGGGATGAGGAAGAGAGGGCGAGAGAACTGCCTGAGAAGTAAAGGGGGAGCAAGGAGTCTGGCGGAGAGAAGGGTGAGAGAGAGATGAAGGTGGCCTCGGAAGAAAAAATGAGGCTGAACAACTGAGCTGACGGGTGGATCGACGTTGCAGCATCCGCGAGTTTTGCACCATGAAGACGCCCATCATCATGTTTGACAAGAACTCCGACTACGTTGTCATGACGGTGGACCAGGTACGAATACGCCTCCCTTGCTTCGCTTTTATTGCTCCCGCAGGTTTTGCGCACGGCACATTCAGCTGCCGTGGGCAACAACCCCATGCTCCCCTCTGTCTGTCTGTCTCTTCAAATCACGGTATCAATTGGGCTAACGCATCGGGCTTTTCTTCCTGTTCTCTCCCTGCAGCTCCTCCCAATGTCTTTCGGCCCAGACGCTCTGCCGCCTCCTGGCGCCCCGGGAGTCTAACTGACATGTCTTGGCCGCTGCGCTTTTTGTTTTGACACTACTAGTATTGACGGGTTTTGGCTGGATGCAAGGGAGTCTCGGGGAAGGGAAGCCGGTGGCGGTGGGCTACGGTATCACGGCAGCGCAGGGTCTATCTAATTTCACGATGCATGCATGTCTTTGAAAGGTGAGGGGGAGTGATGTGTTGTTCTATTGGTGCAGTTACCTGATTTGAGACTTTTGATTTTGCATTTGGGGGAGCTGGATATGGGGTCGTTTTATTTGATTTGATAGAGAGCAAGGCATGGGGTGAAATCACACAAATGCATGTCTTGGAAGACAATTTCCACAATGCAGGATTTTTTCTTGACCGGCTGCAGGGAGAGTCGCCCAGAGTGAGGGGGACGTGCCCGATACAGGCCTTGTATTTGATTCAGCTAGGAAAACCCGAATGGAAAGTATCCTAGACAGGAACTGGAAGAATCCCGCAAGGTTGGTCTCAGTAAGGGACGAAGCGTAAGAACCAATCTGTCCGGACCCATCCATTCGCATAACCATCTTGTCACCAGATGCCCCATTGCCATCGTCTCCTGTTCATGATCACCGTGAATGTTCATCATTGTATGTAGAATATCGTATGTATTATCTATATATCTCAAAATTAAAGTGGATGAAGAGAAGAAGAAAAAAGAATGAACAAAAGGCACTGCAGCATAAACACCAGCATCATCCACTTGCCACAAAGTCATCTAGTATCCCTTTCCTTCTTTCAAAGCCCATGCTGCCATGGAAACGCCCCTTCACTCATCGCAGTCATCGTCGGGAACGGCAATGTTGACCCCAGTCGGCGTCGGCGTGGGCACACCCGGTCCCGTCGCGGTAGGGGAAGTACTAGACGGGCGAGGCACCGTCGTGAAAGTAGTGGGCACGCCCTGCGAGACAAAGGGCACGCTCGACGAGGCGCCAACACCGCCGCCAGGGGCAGACGACGACCGCGCGGAGCTGGCGGCGGACGAGCTCGAGGCGGCAGGGGTCGGGGTGGTGACGGTGGGAATGCCCGCGCTGGGACCCGTAGGCGTGACAGCCAGGATGGGCGGGATGATGGGCTCGTCGTCGTCGCAGTCATCATCGCCACCAACGATAGGCGTGGGGAGGGCGCTTGGGCTGCTCGACGCGGCTGGGGTGGGAGTAGTAGGCGTGCCGGACGTTGTGGAGTGGTCGTTGAAGGCGCCGCCAGGCACTGAGAAGGAGAACGAGGACGAGACGCTGGGGCCGGTAGGACTGGGCTGGAAGGGCACGACATCGGTGGGGAAGTCTGCAGGGAGGCTGCTCGACTGGCTGGAGGCGGTGCCGGTGCTGCGAGTGGAGCTGGAAGCAGTCACACTGCGGGTGAAGCCCGTGGGAGTGACAGTGCTGCTGGTCAACCCGGTAGCAGTGCCAGTGTTGGTGCTCGCGGAGACGGTGTCGGTGGGATCACACGGCTCGTCGACGTTGCCAGTGGGCAAGACACCGGTAGGGGTAACCGTGCTGGAAGCAGGCGTGCTGGAGACAGGGGAGCTCGAAGCGGGTGTGCTAGAAGCAGGCGTGCTTGAGACGGGCGAGCTCGAAGCGGGTGTGCTCGAAGCAGGTGTGCTCGAAGCCGTGGAAGACACAAGACCAACACCAGGGGGCGAGGTCACAGTCTCCAAGGGGGAAGTGCTGCTCGACTGAACACCAGAAGTGGAGCTCCGGATGGTGGATGTCTCAGTTGACGACGACGACGACGACGACGACGACGACGAGCTGGCAGTGGCACTGGCAGACGTGGTGGAGACGGTGAGGAACACAGCCGGGGTCGAGGCGACGATGGATGAGGTGGCGGTAGACGGGGTAGGGGTGGGCAGCACGCCGGTGAGGCTGGGCTCAAAGTCATCATCGCAGTCGTCCGGGTCAGGGAACGCGGTGTTTGTGGGGATGAGGGGCGTTGAGGTGCCGACGGAGACGGACGACGTGAGGAACTGGCCGCCTGGGGGAGTGGACGTGGTGGACGCGGTAGCAGAGGTGCTGGCGGAGCTGGTGGACGAGGCAGACGTCGACGAAGCGGTGGACGAGGCAGACCTCGACGAAGCGGTGGAAGAGACGCCAGCCGGTCCAGAGGTTGACGAAGAAGCACCGGTAGAAGACGAGGAACCGCTGCTCACGCTGGCGGAGGAGGTCAAGAACTGGCCACCCGGAGGGCTCGACGTCGACGACGCAGTACCAGAGGTGGAAGAAGAACCAGCAGGAGGTGCAGACGACGAGGAGGCGGCTGTGCTAGACGCAGTGGCCGAGGTGCTGCTGGAGCTACCAGGAGTGGTCGACGAACGGGTGGACACGCTCGCGGTGGAAGACTGAGTAGACACGCTCGGGGTGGCAGATGAGGCACCGCTGCTCACGGTGCTGGAAGACGTCAGGAACTGACCACCAGGGGGTGCAGAAGACGACGAAGCAGCGGTGCTGGACGCGGTGCGCGAGACGCTGACCGAGTTGCCAGGAGTGGTAGAGCGAGTAGAGACTCCAGTGCTGAGCGAGCTGCCAGGAGTGCTAGAGCGGGTAGACACTCCCGTGCTGGACGAGCGGGAAGACGCCGCCGAGGTGGTAGAACGAGTAGAAACCTTGGAAGTGGCAGAAGAGGCAACGCTGCTCACGCTCGCCGACGAAGTCAGGAACTGACCGCCAGGAGGCGCAGACGACGAAGCACGGCTCGTAGGCGTGGAGCTGGTGGACCGGCTAGACACGCTCGGGGTGCTAGAGCGAGTAGACACATTCGAGGTGCTCGAATGAACAGACACGCTCGGAGTGCTCGAATGAACAGACACGCTCGGAGTGCTCGAGTGAATAGACGCGCTCGGAGTGCTCGAACGTGTAGACACCTTCGACGTAGCAGACGAAGCACCACTGCTCACACTCGCCGACGAAGTCAAGAACTCGCCGCCAGGAGGCGCAGACGACGACGCTGAAGAAGCACGGCTGGTAGGCGTCCCCGAAGACGTAAACTGGCTGTTACCAGGCCCATTCGGCGTCTGCGAAGTAGACTGGCTCGGCAACACATGCGTAGTGCTGCTGCTAGAGCTGGCCCCAGAGGAAGAAGGCGTAAACCCAACAACAACAGTCTCAGATGAAGAAGAAGAAGACTGCTGGCTGGGGGGAGTCTGCGAAGGCAGCACATAAGGGTTCGAGACACTGCTCTTGTGCGTCTGCGTGTTGCTCCCGTCCGGGCCCGTCGGTGACGGAGACGAGGACACGGCCTTGGTGGGAGGCGTCGAGGAAGGGGACGACGGCGGGTTGGCCGTGGGGGTCACGTAGATGGTCGTCTCAACCGTCACCGTGCTGGTCGAGATGATGCTGAGGGGGGAGCATGTGGACAGCGCGGCGTGCTTCTCAAGGAAGATCCTGACCGCCTGGTCAACGGCAAGCTGTTCGGCTTCCAGCTATTCAACAATTTGTTAGTATCGTCCCTTCATTGACACGAAGATGCAGGATTGTCCTGCTTACCTTGGGTAAGCCTGCTAAGGAGGCGTCCGCAATGGACAGCAGCCCAGAGGCCGCAAGCAATGTGACAGACCGCATATCGACTGATTATATGCTATTGAGACAGCAATAAAAACACACGAAAGAGTGGAAGTTATGAGGAAAGAAGGAAGATATGGACAAGTCAAACAGGCGCTGGGAGGAGAGAGCGAATATATAAAGAGTGGACGGCCTGTCAAAGAGATTATGCCGGAGGGCGGCTGGGCATGAGATCAGGTTCACAAAGGCAAGATGAAAGGCCGACTTTTATATTACAACTCCCAGCCCCTGCATGGTAAACAATATGAGTCTGGAACCAAATGAGACCCGCGGGATGAGCCCTTGGGAAGCAGGGAGGCCGTCGGATGGGGACCGCATGCAATAGTCCATCACGGTGTACAAGGAAATCAGCCACAGCTGCAGGTGGACGGACTGATAGACGGAAGAAAAAAAAGGTGAAAGCGTGCAAGGGAGAGACTTCTCCCTGCTTTGCCCCCAAGCTAAGAACCTGACAATCAGGGGAACCAGCCATTCAAAGAGCAAAGGGCGGAAGAAGAGAGAAAAAGGAAACACACATGAAAATAAGCATACTTCACATGTCAGGGACGAACTGAGATTTCACGAAACCGATTGATTCATTGTGCCATCGTCTGGCGTAGCTTTTGTTCTGTGTATGTAGTGTGTTGTGTGGTGAGCGTGGCTGCTCTGCTCGGGCAGGGTGTGTCTGCCATGAAAAGTCCTTGTTGTAAGACGTAGATATGCAAAAGGGTATCCGGACCAGAGACACTCATTTTAGACGCCCGCTGCGTCCCTGGTCGTACAACAAAAACATGACGGGGGTTTAAGGAAAATTGACCATCAGAAAAGGGTGCGGGAGAAGGTAATGTGCGTAAGTGTGCGTCTGTGTCTGTGTCTGCGTGTGTGCATGCGTCTCTGTGGCTGCGCCAATCTCCGAAATCTCACAATGCCAGTGTCCCGTGCGCCTGGAAAGTCGAGTGAAACAAAATCGACATTTCCGTACCAAAACCTCCGAGTAGTAAACGAGAGAAAGAAGATGGGGAATAAAGGGGGAAAAGAAGCAGAAACAAAAGCTCAGTAGAGCCTGCGCACGCTCATATGCAGTCGTCCATGAAAAATCAAGCTGCCGCCGGGGCATTCAGTCCTCCCAGATGGTTTCCAGGTCAATGTCGCCACGCCTTTCAGCGCCGCAGACGCTCCACCGCTTCCGCTTGTCTTTGGAGCCAAAGGCCATTGTGCGACCACGGGCTGGCAGATCCAGGCTGCCCCGTCCTTTTGCGTCCGATGTGTCTCCGGCCTCCGACATTTCCGCTGCGGCCTTAAGCTGGGCCTGCTTCTCAGCCTCGAGGGCTGCCTCCTCCGCATCGGGCGAGTCCGGGATAGTTTCCAGACTCGAGATACTAGGACTACGCGACCTCAACGACGTGGGAGTGGAGGGGACCGAGGAGAGTGCCCCATAGCTGCTAGAGAAGGGGTCGTACGCCCTGTAGAGAGACGACGAGCTGGAGGTTGGTGTGGTGGGCAAGTTCGGGAGAGATCCGGTGCTCGATTGGGCGTAATTCCTAATCGGCGACGAGGTTCGACGGGCCCGAGTCAAGGTTCCATTGGCTGAGACACCCAGGACAGGAGAGCCGCTCCTGTCGGCAGGCACTCGATCGTGGTCGAGAACCGACGTTCGCACAGGAGACGTCATGGGAAACGACTCGTCCACTGGCTTCCGCGGCGTGCGAACTCGGCTCGGCGACTGCGCCGGGCTGGCTGGGCGAAACTGGGGAGAGTAGAGCAGGTGGCCGGAGCCGGTGACGCCAGGCATGGACTGGGTGCGGCCCATGGGCGCGGCGCCAATGCTAGCAGCGGACCGTGACCGAACATGAGTGCTGCCAGTGAGGGGAGAGGTCGTCCGGGGCCGATACGGCAAGGGGGTCCATGAGAAAGAGCTCGTCGAGGTTGGGCTTGGATCGGTGCTCCTGCGCAGATTGGGTGGTTTTCTGGACATGTCGAGATCGAGCGTGGAAAGCGTGTGTGGCCCGTTGACACGAGACTTGGGCGTCGGGACGGCGCGAAACTCCTCCATGCGTTCCGTCTCAGGAACGGGTTCCATCTTTTAACGGCCTTTCGAGGGTTGCATACGGGGGAGGGTTGCGAACAGGAGGAAACAAGGAGAAGCGGCTGTGAGACGCAATCGACTGTTGCTGCTGGTTTGACGATCTGAGACCAGCGCTGGGCTTCCACGTGGGTGATATTCCGCTCAGCAGAGGGAGATCAGGCAACGATGGCGGCGAGCGAGAGGGGAGGAAAAGGCTGCGCGCCAGGAGCTGAAGTCGGGATGTCGTGTTTTTTGAACTCTGGGGCGGGAGAAACGGTTATCAACCCCGGTGGGGAGTCAAAGTGCGGAGGGTATCAGGTAGGTGGATATCGCATCCAGAACTTGAAGCAGAGCACGGCTGACAAGCGCCCAGAGAAGCCGATGGAGCAATGGCGAAGGGCGTGAGCTTGAGGCAGCAGCCGGGGGAAAGGCGTGTTGCGCAACGACAATGCAATGGCGGCGAGCCGACCGTCTTTTTACAGCGTGCGCAGACCAGCCGACATTCCTGTCTCCTGAGACTTGGACCTGTCTGGTGAAAGGGCCAGGGGTGGAGGGACAAAATAAACAGCGGCCTCTGCGCCCTGCCACGGCAATTCCTAAGCAGCGAGCCGCAACCGGGATCACCGCCTGAGTCCGAGATAGCCGGTCGATGGCAGAGCAGCGAGACGAGAGCGAGCCGACGATGCAGGCGGACGCGGTCGAGGATGAGGCGAGACTGGCCGGTGGAGGAGGAGGAGCGAAGGAGAAGAAGAAGAAGCGAAGTTGGTTGCAAGGTGAGAATAGAGTGAAGGTGAGAGGAGGGAAAAAAGAAGGGTCTAGTCCTGCGTAGTCCTTTGCGCCTTCTTCGACTCGACTCGGACCTGCCTTGTCGAATTCGGCTGCCTGTATCGAGCAGGTGGGCGTTTGTTAGCGGTGCTAAGCCTGTACTGTCACTGCTAAGCCGTCACTGTCACCGTCGCTAGCAAGTACCTCCGATCGCTAACCGGCCACCCATCGAGGTGCAGGAGCAGCGGTACCGCGCCCGTCCACTCGCCGTTGCAGGGCGCGCATGTCACTGTCACCGCAGCCCCGGGGCATGTGCGTGGCGCTGCCTCTCCGCGCCACTGGAAGCCCACCGTTTCCTCTTCTCCTCTCTTTTTTTTCCCTCGCCTGCGACCAAAAAAAATATGTTCAGTTTGAGGTCAAGTGCCTCTTTTTTTTTCCGCACCGCAGCCCGGCCCTCCTCCGGCAGCCAACCAAGCGCCGCCGTCCAGGGCACGTCCATGCGCTGGGCAAGCAAACACATGGAAGCCCCCTAACGACGCTCCCCGGCATTTCACCTTCAGGTCATGCAGGACCAGCGCGGCGCTCTGGTTGGTGCTTCATAACGGACCTGCACGCAAACCAACCTCCAATCTGGTCCAGCCGCATCGCATACCGCGCCGAGGTACATGCTGCTGCTGCCAGTTTGCGTGCATCTAGCATGTATCTGAAACCACTTCCCGCCAATTACCTATTACCTGCCTTTCCTTGCCTTATATCGCCCCCCATCTCCTCTTCTTCTACCTTTATTATGTACTCCTCATTCCTCATCTCCCCCTCCATCATTCTCCCAATAGATTCTTTTCGCTCTGCATTGCGTCCGACCACGCGCCGCTTCGTCAGTCGAGCTTTACCCGGCCAATCAGCTGCCCCAGACCTCATGACTCGCCCTCAATTGCCAACCACCCCGAAAGCCCCCCCATGGGCCAACGAAGCAAAAAGACCCTGAACTGATCATTGTCCAATCTGCAGCAGCACCGACAATCACGCTGATCGCCATCCCTCAATGAAGGAGAACAAAGAGAAACCAGAGGGGATAAAAATCTTGCCAACGCCTCGTTGCGTCCAGGCGGACGCCAATCCCGCCACCGGAGCTGTCAAGGGGGAAAACGGGCGTTTGAGCTAACTTGAATGCTCAATAATACAAGAGAAAAATATTCGGGCTCTTCCAGACGCCCAAGGCTTGGGCTAGCACTAACTAGTAGCCTCGCAGAGGAGGGAGGTTTCTCTTGACTCGCTGCCTGGGCAATTGTTCTCTGCAAACTGACAAGGTGCCCTCGGAGGAGACGTAAGAAAAAGCCACAAGAATCAATGGTTTGAGCCTCGCCACTACGGTGAGTCCGGCCGAGTCGAAAAGGAACAGACCACTTCTCTTCCACATCCGTACATACCGATTCCCTCCACCACGTTGCCGCGAACGACCGCATACCGAAAAATCACCTTCCGAGCTTGTCGCCGTCTTACTCGGCTAGTGCACAAGGCCAGCCATGAGGCGTCAAGAGATTCAGTACTGTAGCAGCGAGGAAGCAAATAAAAAGGAGGCAGAAATGTCGAGCCACTGCTTTTACTAACCCTTCTTTCTAAGCATTTCCGACGCTCCTACTGGCAAAAGCCTACAGCCTCATGCAGTTATCTTCCGGGACAAATGCCCCGTCCATGCGGAGTAGAACAGACCAGAACGCCCATCTTCTAGAGTTGTCATGCTTCAAGTGATGTCAAGATCAGGATGAGGGCTTTTTGTCTGCATTTGCCGTTAATGTATGCACGTTGTCACGAGCTCTCTGCAGGTATGCCGTAGATGCAGACGTAGTACATATGCATGCAGAGAGATGGGGATCTCTGCACGTCTTTGCAAAGTCCTATCTGCACTTTTGCGTCCAAAACACAGCGCATGCATGGCTACCTTACAGTCACCAACCAAGGATTGACAATGGTCCACTCGATTCACTACCTTTTACCATCGAAGATATCGGCAGTCATTACCACAGGGGATTCTCCCCATACTCTACCTTATACATACCTAGATATCAAGCTCAAGCTCATCAGACCCCTTGCTCGCGACGGGGCTACCCTACAATTGCAATCGAGAATGCGGGCAACATACGAAATTCCGTCTTCAAGAAAGTGGCGATGATGTGAAACAAGTGCAAAGAAGCATTCAAGTCAACAAAGGATCAAAAAATGCACAATCCAAACACATCACGTAGGCATATACACACTTCGATACGGCAGCGCTCGAACGCAGAGTTGGCGGCAACTTTTGAATCGCCTGCTGCTCTTCTGGAGAGCATATGAATTACTCTACCGATGAACGTTGTCCGTTTACTGCGCAAACCCCAAGCTCAACTGCGGCAATGAAAATGTGAAAACGCTGCGTAAACCTGCCACTGCGCGCACCACCTCAAACGCTCATGGCGTCTTCCACCTTGACATCATCCTGCCGAATCGGCAACTCTCCCTGTAGCATCCCCTGGCCAGGCGCATTCGACTCGCTCTTCGTCCCGTTCCCGTTGACCTCGCCCGAGTGCCTCACATGCCGATAAACCTTGACCGAGCCGTCCTGCCCGGCAGTCACCATCGTCTCGCCGTGCACGTCCACCCAGAAGCACACCCCCTCGTGACCATGCACCCGCTGAAGCACCTCCTTGCTCTTGACGTCCCATAGCAAAACGTCACCGTCCTCGCTTGCGGACGCAATGAACGCCTCGCCATCCAGGACGCCAAAACAGCCCCCAATGGCGAAGCTCTTGTTGCAATGGCCTTGATATGTCTTCTTGACGCTCCCAGAGACGTAGTCCCATAGCCGAATGCAGTTGTCGAGGTTGAACGCGAGGACGAACCGGCCGTTGGGAGAGAAGCACACGTTTGTCACGGCGGGATTGTCTTCATGGACGAGGGTTCGTAAGCACTGGCCGGTCGAAGTGTCCCACACACGGCTGAACAGAAGCATTAGCATGTGCCATTCGATACCCGTGCATGCAATTAATGCGCAAGAACTTACATCAGCCCGTCCGTTGAACAACTGACAACCAACGTGCCATCACGACAAAAGTCAATGCCAGACACAGGATCGCTATGGGCAGGCAGACTCCTCATCAACCGCCCAGCCCGCACGTCCCAGAGAAAGACAGCCTCGTCATACGACCCGCTGGCCAAGATGTTGCCCTTTGGCGAAAAGGCCAAGCAGTGTATGTAGTTGTGATGCCCTCGCAGGGGCGCCATCTCCTGCCCCGCCTTGCGAGCCGTCGTCTTGGGCCGCCCCGTGACCCGATCCCACAGCCGGATCGCCTTGTCGTCGGAGCCGCTCGCCAGCGTGTTGCTGTCCGGCGTCCACGCCACGCAGCTCACGCCCGCCATGTGGCCGACCAGCGTGTCCATGTGAGCCCCCGTCGCGGCGTCCCAGATCTTGACGGTCGCGTCCGCGGACGCAGAGGCGATGAAGCGCCCGTTGGGCGATATTCGCACCTGCGACACGGCCTTTGTGTGTCCGTGGAGCACCAGGCGCGCCTTGTAGTTTGGTCTGGGTAGCTCTCGCGGGGGAGTGAGCTGCTGTTGCGGCTCTGGAGAAAAGGAATTCGATCTCGACTGGTTCGTTGACGTGGGCGAGCGCGAGCGCTGTCGAGATCGAGGCGTCCCCGCCGGAGACGGCGTCGAGTGCGCGGGGGATTGCGAGCGCGTCCTTGACCCAGAGCTCGACGCCGACCGCGACCTTGGCACAGACTCCGAGGGCGCCCGCGAGACAGACTGCGACCGCGAGAAGCCGTTGAGATACTGCGCCTTTGTCGGGCTCTGGCTCAGGCCGCCGCCGCGCTGCGACACCCGCCTGGGAGGCTGCCGGAAATCATCTGGGTCGCCGGCGAGGATGTCGGGGGAGCTCGACCGAGGGGACGGCGTGTCGCCTGTTCTCCGCCGCTTGTAGGGCGGAGGCGTGTCTCGCGCCAGCTCGTCGGGAGAGCTCATGATCGTCGTGGGTCGTTGTGTGGAAGAGGACGAGGCTGAAGCTTGAGAGGCTGGATGCGGTCAAGTGCCTGTAAGGCTCTGAGAGTTTTTGTGGGCCAGTCGCGTCACAGGGGGCTTTTGGGCGAATAGGCGCGAAGCATGCAGGAACTCAGGTACCAGGCACCTTGGTCTCCTTTCACTCACGAAAGGGGAGCTTCTCTGTTGTACACAATCTGTATGCGGTTAGATGCTCTTGAGAGAGAGAGACTCTCCCATATTCACCTACAAGTTACCTACCTGGCATTGAAGGCCTTGGTCCGGGCATTGAATAGCTTGTTCACCCAGGCTTAACGTGCAGCTTGTTAGAGTATGCATAGTCCTGTAATTGTTCTCGTCCACTCATCAACAAAGAGAATACTGCCGCCACAAACTTGCTCTTTGATGCCCATGTCTTAGGTAAGTTACTTGTACACAGATGGGCCACCTCTGATCTCAGATCCTAGGCCGCATGTGACAGCAACCACAGAGATGCAGGGTCCACCTCCTCCTCGATCTGACATAATACCGATGATGAAAAGCAGAAAATTCTTTCCCTGCACGCCAAAGCTCGCTGTCATTTCTTCCCAAGGACGCCAAGTGAACATCTGGTATCTGTACCTCGGGGCTCGAGTCCTGGCACCTTCTTCATACTGTGAACGAGGGCAGTAATAAAAGCGGCGTTTGCCGTGAAACACGTCCCAGAGTCCTGGAAGCATTGGGCCGACCCCTGGGCAAGGGCCCTGTTATGTCCATTCCCTACAAAACACGCACTGATAATCATTTTCGTTTCAAATGCTGAAAGATGAGCACTGAGACCATCGGATCATTGTGAAATAGTATGACATCAGCCCTAAAACAAATTTGATGAGAAAGGCATGCCGTCGGAGAGCTGCTAGGAGTACCCAGTAATCAGATTCGTGTTGTACACTCGTAAAGGCGCATTACAGTGTGCGACCCGTATGAAAGAAGCTTTGATTGCCAACTGCTTCTCTTTTGTGTGATTTTCCTTCCTCTTGGGGCTTATAGCTCGAGCCACAGTGTGCGAATACCGCCAACAGAATTCTGTCTAGAATGGGACGGATACCTTACCGATTAAGACTCTCGTTAGTGTGGAATGTTGCAGATGTCTCACGGTTCGACGGACCGTTTTCTCTTCCTCTGTATTGGATCCGTTGAGTCATGGAACAAAGGGCAGCAGACTCTAGGGCTTCTAGAAGCAGTCAGGAGGCAAAGGCCATGAAGCAACGGACCGCAGGACTCGGAAATAGAGAATAAACTGCCGCCATCATGTGGATTCGGGGCTTTGGCAAAGATCGTGGCCCAAGCGATGAATGCCGAAGAGAACCCACCTTTTGACCTGCCCGAGAGAGGAAGGACAAGGAAAAGCACGCTGCCGTTCCCTCGCCCGAGATAGATTGCAAAACTTCCCGAGATGGGCGGAGACTATATGGGGCGCAATGCAGGTACGAGAAACAAAATCACCGCCAAGCTCGCACAGAGAAGATTGAAAGGTTCTACAAACCGGACGCCAAGAAGCTGGTCGCAGTCAAGAGGCACACCTTCACACCGCCCCCCCTCTCAAATTTCGGCGGGTACCCGAAAGAGGCTCTGGCGATGGAAATGAGGCCTCGTACGGCTATGGCTATATCCATCGGCATGCCGCGGACTGAAATGAGCTGGCAGAGAGAGGAGAAATGAAAAAGGGCAAACCACATGAACAGTCTTTTTTCCCTTGTGCGCGTATCTGCTGTGACGGGCGACCATGCATCAGTGGTCGAGCCAGTCCGCGAATCGCCGCGCCGAAGTGGAAGCGCCTTCAAATGCACCTCGTCTGCTTGTGGGCTAGCCGAGGCGACGGAGAGGAGGCGGTTTCGATAGCTTGTCTGCTTGTGCGGTTAGCATGAGAATCGGGCATTTCCTATTTTAGAAGATGGATCAGATTGATCACTATTGATTGCTTGACCGATGACTGATGGATGGGCCGATATCCATCCATGACATGCGCCATCCCAGGCACAGCACCAGCAACAAGCCACCAAGTCCCACGAATCACTCTCGCGCTGCAGCTCGAATGTAACCGGCGAGTGGGGGAGCTCCAGGCACCCCGAGCTGGCTAAAATGGCCCCGGACGGCATCATTGATGCGTCTGACTGTGCGGTAGGGTCCCCAAGGTCCTTCTGTCGCACACCAGACGCGTCTACTGTAATAACCATGGCAGAATAGACACAGGGATGCGGTGCCTCTTGTGATGCAAGTCGAGTTCCAGCGCTTACCTGGACGGTCACGGTCGCCGGAAGAAGCTTTGACGGGTTGCGACAAGTCACACCTTGATGAGCAGTGAGAAGCCCAGCCGCTCCGATGATTGGAGATTTGAGCTGATTCCGCCTCGCGCGCATCAATCTCAGTCTCAATGCCACGGCGGTCTGAGACATAATCACTTGGCCGCTTTTTATCTGCAGCTGAGAGAAGCTGAAGAGAGCTGAGGGCGAAAATCCTGTTTTGAGGCTGACTCTTAGCGCTGGCGGAGAAAGAAGAAAAGAAGGACGGAATGTATTAGAAGAAGAGAAAGGTGCGACAGCGGGCGGCAGCAGCAGTAGTAGCACGACAGAAGGATTTCTCCGTCGTCATCGAGGGACCATTCCCGTCCGTGATTGCGCGATACACCGGACCGACTCTTAGCAGCTGTTGGTTTGGCAACGGGAATTCTCTGTTCTCTTTTTCCCTCTGTGTAGTACTTGGTATGTACTGTAGGAAACAATGGATGGCACGCCATCAATCGTCAGCCAAGGCCCAACAACGACATGAGCCAACAATAGCCCTCCTGGAGCTTATACCGAGGCGGAGCCCTTTTCTTTTCTAGGCACATTCCTGTCGCACACATGCGGTCGCTCACAAAGAGGCAAACACATGCCTGCAGAGATGCCCCGATATCCATGTAACCAACGTGACGTGGGACGGGGAATGGAGCCCGTGCCCGTCTCGTGGCCTGGCGATTCTAGTAGTAGTACTACTACTAATAGCACCAGAGACGAACAAAGTCTGAACGACGAGGCCAGCAAGTGACAGTGAGAAGTTGCATCAGATGCCCTCTCCATCGCACAAAGTCCCCCATGCAAATAGCCCGGCTCAGCCCTGTCTGCACCTCATACCGCTAGCAGCCAATCAGCGCCGGCGCTGCGAGGCGCAATTTGCTTTTTTGCCCCTGACGGCTGGCGGCCCCCGCTGTGGCCGGGCCTTGGGGCTGCAGATACGTGGACGCGGTTCGTCTGCAGGAACAGGAACCCAGGAACAGGAACAGGAACAGGGACCAGGCGCCGGCGCAACAGCGATAGTGCGAGGAGCGAGAGCGAGTACTCGCGCGCGCGCGTGGATTCGTGTGATGGCCGAGGTACATACACTATCGCGAGCTCTCCAGCTAATAAACGTGGGCTGCTAGCAACAATATAGTGGCAGCTCCGTACGGCCGCGCCAGAGCCCAAAGGCACCTTAGCAGAGCGCTTGTAAGGCGGAGTCGAGCGAGCAATGCCCCCCTTAGGTGCCTTAGCCCTGGATGCGCCGCGGAGGTACTGGTACGAGTGCGTTTTGGTGTTGACAGTCTCACGATGGCTGCACGATAGTAGAAGGGAACTGCTCGCTATACTGGAGGGGTCCCCCATGAGGACTATACAGGAAATCTTGAGAAGCAGCTGGAGATATCTTTCTCTGTGCTCAACACTGCTATGCAAGCATTAGAGAGAAATAGCCGCCTCATCATCCCGTTCGTGCGCAAAAGGCCTCCAGTAGGGGCTCGGCCAGTCCACGCCTAAAACCCTCGCATCCACCCACGCACAGCTCGCCTAGCCGTCACGCCGGGATCAGTGGTTTTGCTTCTTTCGTACGAGAGAAAGGGCCTGGACTCCGTTCCCCCATCCAGCTCGATGCCCGTCCAGTACCTGTACCTGTACTTGGTCAGCACCGTGCTCACCAGCTGGCACCTCGCCAGCTCCAGCACCAGTAGCGAGCAGAAGCCAGGCCGGAGATGCAGAGCAGGGGTCCGGCTATAGCACCTGCTGTAGTGGTCGAGCAGAAGTGGATGCGGTGCGTCTGCCTGGCCGCTCATGAAACGCTCAGAGTGCTCGTGCTTATTATCCGACCTCTCCCCCAACTCCTCCGCCCGCCTCTTGCTTCTGCTTCTGCTCTTCCC